>CM033106.1:27845857-30245857 GCA_019321725.1 Paulownia fortunei | reverse complement strand
GCCACCCAACAATATAGCTTATTTCCCTTTTCTTCAACTCCAAAGTAATCCCTCTTTCCTTGATGATTTGCTTCATAAGCCTTCTCGAACCGTAAGGCATCACTAAGTCCAAGCCATTCATTTCTAAATTCTACTATTGCATACCCAGAGTGACCCCTAAAATTCCACAAAGGCTGAACCCTCACTGGATTGAACCCTTTCTTGGTTAGCTCATCCCTAAGTTTTGAGCCACTTTCTCCAACATAACGTCCATCCTTCCAGTGGACTGGAATATTTGCCACAATTCCCATCCACGGCCACACATAGAGCTCATTTAGAACACAGCTTCCATGAAGCTCATTTTTGTCCATCACTATTTCTGAAGAACTCTCTCCATCAATTTCCTTTTGAATATATTTCATCAGACCTAAATGCCTTCCCCTATCTTTTGTTCTCCTTTTTGGCAATCCCTGGCTTACCTCAGATGCGTGCTGCAGAAGATCCTTGAAGCCAAAGATCCGCTTCTTTTCTCCAGGACAGTAGGGGCACTTGTATGCATTTTCTGATACTTTCACTGTCTGACCCGCTTGCTTCAATTGGTCATAGCATGAATCAGCATACCCTTCTAACTCAGACTCACTAATGTCTGTATCCTCTTCTATTAAGTCAGACATCTTCCACAACACCTGCAATAGATAATATATAAAGGTGTTTGTTGAGAATGAGTATTGATGCCTCTACACACTGTCCAAACAAAGAAGCAGCAGCAGAAAGATTTAAGAAATGACAATTGGAATCCTAGCAAAAATCTTTGTTGTACCCAAATTGTGGAAATGAATATCTTGCAAACCAAGCAGATTTACTAGGCTCTATAAATGAAAACGCAGCATGTCATTTCGATTGGTCAGATGGGGAACATCATATGGCTGCTGATAAGATGTTATAATATAACCATTTTTTTTTTTTTTCATTTTTCTGAGATCAATAACATCATGGAGGAGCCAAAATCTAAATCTAAACTTCAACATACCTTTATCAATAAAAGTTCATTTGAATGAAGTCTTCAAATATGGTTTTTCAGTTCACTATCTTTCTGCTTAATGACAGGGCACCTGTGTAGACACAAAACTGTACCCGTATGTTTTGTTTAAAGAACTGAAACTTGAATGTGAATGCCTTACGGGTCCTTTCCGATTGTCCTACTATAAAGAGATTAGAGTTTTCAGTATGTCTGATATGCACAAACACCCAATCAATAACAGTGTATAGATTCAGAAATGTAGAACAAAACAACAGATGAAAAACTAACATAGCAGAAATGAAAATGTTGGGTTAATATTTCCAGCTAAATCTTATCAAAATATCACCAACTTCAGTATTCTTGGCAGTCGAGTGCAGAAATGCATAGGTTGGCCAGCAAATTCATTGTATGGATAATTTAAAAGTTAAATTGATATTGTTATTCAAAAAGCCACCGAGCGGCTACTAGGCAGCATGAGTAACGGCAAAATAATATAGAATGAAAATAACAAGCCTTTCACGGCTATGAACACCTCTCAGACCCCACCATCTTGAAAAACACCCAAATGTACAATTAAACAAATTCCAAAAAAAAAATTACATATATATAAATTAATTACAAAAGCTGGAACAACTAACAAGCTGCATTAATTCCAACTGTTCGCCAAGGTATTGATGCACTTGGAGTGATACCTGACTTAAATGAGCAATAGCAATAACAAAATACTGGTGGTACTAAATGAAATGATTAAAACTTCTTCCATGGGGAATATATGAAACTTTTGATGATAAAGTCGAAAGAAGAGTAAAAGGCCAACTAACTTGGAGTTGAACAGAAACTCCAGGCTCAACATAACACACTGCTACTTTAATTTACATTCTTTCCAATCATTTAATTAAAAAAAAAACCGTTGTTGATAGTATACACCTTGGATCAAATACAACCACCATTCATCAATTTCATCTACAATCAATCAGTAGGCGCAAAGAAGAATAAAAAAATCAATAAAACAACAAACTACGATACTAAAATGAAAACAAAAAAAAGGAAAAAAAGAAAGATGCATGATCACTTGCCAACATTAGAACACCATTGGATGTCTAATAAACATAGCATTGTACATTCAGAAGATTATATTAGAGTTCCGAAAACAAACCAAAAAAATAGTAAGAACAGAGCATATCTTCCGTATGCAACAAAAACAGAGAACCATCAACTCACACACGGATCACAGAAACCAGATTTCAAAGAGATTACTTACGAAATCAATAAACATCACCTTTCAAAAAAGGAAAAAAAAAGTTGGATGCAGGAAAAGATGATACAGAGGAGAAAAATGCAGGCCTGTTTTTCGAATGTTAGGGTTTTAGGAATTTAGAGTTAGAGAGAGTGGGAAAAATTGTGGTGTGGGGGAGGTGGAGGGACGGGTTATGCGCAGACTCCGTTTGCAGCTGCATGGCTTGTAATGGAATTGCAGAGAGCGATTGGCGCGGTGTTTTTTTTTTTTTTTTTGTCTTATTCTTTTGTGACACGTGGCGAGTGACGATTGGGAGTATGGGAGAATTTAAGTTGTTAGAAGGCTGTGGTCCCCGTGCTCCCTTGTCTTATATCTTTTTTTTTTTTTTTCTTTCCGCCTTTTTGTTCTCCTTTGACATTTATATTAGTCGGTCGATTTATTCTTCAAAAAAATAAAAAAATATCAATAAAGTATTCCTATATTGGGTCGATTATTACACTTACTAAGAGTGATTAGTATGGGATATCATTAAACACAATAAACTTTATGAAATGAATATATTCCGTGATTTACAAGTAGAGGATCAGTATAACTTGTGTTGGTTTTAAACAGACAAACTTGATCTAATTAACTTAAACGTTGTATTATCGAAGTGGAAGTGGAAAGTGATTATAACTGTACAGATTTACCAACTTCCATTTTTCCATTTTACTTGCTATAAAGTCAATTACTATGATGAATTTTGGGACTTCT
The DNA here is from genome assembly GCA_019321725.1 of Paulownia fortunei. Taxonomy (NCBI): domain Eukaryota; kingdom Viridiplantae; phylum Streptophyta; class Magnoliopsida; order Lamiales; family Paulowniaceae; genus Paulownia; species Paulownia fortunei. The sequence goes on along the minus strand of CM033106.1, from coordinate 30,242,867 downwards.
ATTCTGCCAACAAGAATGTTGTTTAAACAACTTATATCCGTCATGCACCTTGTTCATCTAACTCCAGTTTTAGCATGAACATTAGCCGTTATTGCATAAAGCGCTCGACAAGTTTTTGTTTTCTTATTTTTCCTTTTGATACTGTGTATCATTCTCTAAACCAAACAAACGTTAATCGAATAAACCAACTTACCCTATCCCATAGTATAATTTTAGTTGGCCAGTATAGGATTATGTACATACAAATTTACCGATCAGCACAATGTCTTATCTATCACTAGATCGACACCAGAGATGATGGATGACCCAACTAAGGAATGCTGGCAAAATATGGTGGGAGCTTGGAGGAAAATGTTGTAAATTTACTTAATTGATACAGTGTCCAAATAAAAGAAAAAAGAAAAAAAAAAGACAAGGACCAATAGAACCTTCATGATATTTTATCGTTGTTAATAAAGAATTAATCCTAAGAACATATGGATAATCCCAGCGCGCCAAATTCTCTGCCAGGGTCGATTGAAGTCAATCTCGTACACAAATCTATTACAACTCTCACCTCAATTACACACAACAAAACCCTATTGCATCCCTCAACAAAGAAATACAAAACAGAAGGGGAAGTAGAGAACTACCCACTGGCAACTATTTCATGAATCGCATCACTAACATTCTCATCCTCAGATCTTACTGCTAACTTCATTGCCACCTCTTTTGCCCCATCAAATCCAAATGACAAACGGACAAGCACCTTCACGTCTCCAATGTATACGCCTGATAATAAACATGTATGTGATCTTGAGTTGCTTGGGACCACCTCTGTACCCTGGAAAACAAATGGGAATACAAGAAGAAAACTACTTCTTTCAGCTTTCTCCCAAAGGCAACAGGCTGATACCACAAAGATGTGAGAATAAATGTGAACTATGGGGCCATAAGGCAGCACTTTCAACAAAACCTACCAGGAAAAACATGTCCACATATACAAATCTTTTCCTTAACAAAATTATTAGTGAGCACAATCTCAATTTCTTCCAAAAACTACTAGGCAAGTTATGGCCATAATTCCCAGCTTCAACAACAAAGGAAGCCTTCTATCTTGTAAAAGTATTTTGCACTAACCTCACAGGGTTGCATGCCGAGAAGATTGATGACTGCATTCACAGCTTCTGCCAGGCTTTCTCTAGGCCAAGACCATATTCGTCTATTCGCTCGCCATCAGGGTCCATGCTTTCCCAGGCATTCTTAAAGTTAGAGACCCCAACTTTAAGAATATAATCTGCAGCAACAACTTCAAAATCCTCGAGCTGGTATTCATCTTCCACACCATCATCTTCAGCCTCACCAGTAGAGGGATCAACCTAACCCAATTTAAGCAGCGATGAACAATTAAAGAACAGGAGACTACAGACACAACGTTGGCATCTTTTACAGCAACAAAACCAAAATTAGTCATACAAATGACAGTAAGAAAAGAATAAATATACATCACTCATCATCTGTCTCCCTCGTGACCATTTCTTAGAAGCATCCACAATAGTCATTTCAAATGAGTGAAGCATCCACAATAACAAATCATTAATAAATCGGAAATTTCCTCCTGATGATGTAAGTAGAAGCAACTTCAGGCATTTCAAATAGCATGTGATGGATAAATAAAATATACTTTCCTCCTGATAATGTATGTCAAGCCTTAGGTTACAAGGTGATGCATGAGGACTCATCTAAGGTATAAACAATTGAGCTAACAAACAAATACCTCTTTAACAGTAAACCTCAACAAGTTTGAGAATTTCCCGACTGCTGGGACACCTTCAGGTTTCTCAAATGCCACAAATGTTTGTGCTGGTGTATCGTATGGGAGAGTTCTTAAAGGTTTTGTTCCTACTTCAGAAAACTCCTCAGCTTCAGAAGCATCCACAATAACAGTAACCTACAAGCGGGAAGACAATTAAGAAAAGGAATCCTCAAACTAAGGTCAAAAGGAAACAAATACTTCTGATATACAGTCTCTACATTTTCAAGTAGCTGTTCTGGTATTGTATTCGTGCAATTGTACTGGAACACCACGTGGCGGTCAAATATGTGCTTGACAACATTAACTGCATATTCAGTTTCTGCTTCTGTAAGCTCCACTGGAGCTGATGACTGATCATGAGCAACAAAAATTCAGTGAGTACCTCCCAACCAGAAAATTACCAGAATGAAGCACAGCAGGAATTTACTTGTTGAAAATGCTCATCCACAAACCTTGAAAAGCTTTCCAAAACTTGCAAATTCAGGGATAGATGATAGAAGCCTTTCATAAGCATCAGCTGCAGAGGTGGGGGCAGAAGGTGGTGCACCCAAAACAGTTGGCTTTTTACCAGGGGCTTTCTTCTCTGCAAGAGGCTGAGATTTAGCCTCTCTGGGTACAGAATTAATATCGAAAGGCTCTTCTGCAGGATTTTGTATCTGTTCCAGAAGAACAAATGAGACCAAGCCAAATACTAAAACACAAACAAAATTATTACACAACCCTAAAATAAAACCATGATTACTTACATAGTTTTTCAAACTAGTTTCCATATTTGTCAGTGGTATATCAAGTGAGTCAAACAAAAATTCTTTAACATCTTTGTCAGTTTCAGCAACTGAACCATCTCCAAGGGTATTCAAGTACAGAGTAGCTCTGTCCCGAACCTATAAAGAGGATGTGATACTTGTTATAAGCTTCATAAAGTAAAATGATATCATTTGAAAAAAGAATTTGCAACAAGCACAAACAATCTACAACTTATATACAGGTTGAAGCATAATGGACATAAAACTGACCTCATCATCATTATCGAAAAGGCAACGCCTCAATAAAACAAATATGCGAGGCTGCAGAAGGGAGTACATGATTTCTTATGGTTAGTAACTCAAGATTTTAACTATGATCACAACAGAGATGCAGTCTTACTTTCAATGAGTCAATCATGGCACCAAATTTTGCCAGTGTGCTGACAGCGCTGGCTCGGACAGTAGCATTCTCAAGTATTACTCGATTATAGATATACCGGATATATTTACTGGGATCTGACGTCTTGGGTCCCTCATTTCCAAGAAAGTGAAGTATCTAACACAACAAACAATGAAATTTGAGTGATTGAGCCAAAACTAGCATGCACCAAAGAAGAGTAGCCAGAAATAAAAGAATGGTACCAAGAAGATAAAAGTAAACCTGGGTGGAAAGATATGTGAATTCACAATCCTCAATGAATTCACATAAGTGCAGCAATCCACTTTCTTTGGCATCTGGAATATCTCTAATTAAGATTACAATTGAATCAACAATTGCCTTTTTGTACTCAAACCCACCCTCTTCTCTCAAGATATTGCTTAAGAAATTCATCCTGAGGGAAACCCAGAAAGTTAAGCATAATTAGATGTTTATACCAAAATAATATGAAAAGGAAATACCACCGTTAAAAGGCATGAACATGATAAGTTATAAATCCTTTGTTTCAAGGGAAAACTCTAAAATCACTCACAGAGATCTATACTTGAGTGGGAACTTCAAACACAATGATCTTATAGCTTCTACCACAACAATCTTGAATTCATCAGCAATATCAGACATAAAATTTGTAATCTGTTTCATCAAGCGATCAACACTAGATTCGTTGCCTGTTTTCAGTAGAGTCGTAATGGCAAGAGTTGCTATACTTCTATTCTGGTCTGAAATCAAGCTTTCCATGTCTATATTACAATTGGTTACAGCCATGGGATGCGTCATTGCCACCTGTATGCATTGTAAGTTTGAAATACATGAAAATGAGTGAACTCACTTGATAAAAAAGACCCGTACATGCATGGAACATAAAAACAAGAGTATAGAAGTGAAACCTTGAAGAGGTCCTTTCGTTGAATGGTCCAACAGTAAACTTTCAAATATCTTACAAGCATAACAGTTGAATAAGAAGCACCATAACCCTAATTTTTGTGAAGTACTTGCCACAAAATGCAAGGCAGTATCTAAGAACAAATTACGCAAACCAAGCTTTCTAGTACAGGTAAAAACCATAGGGTATATATGTCAAGTACGCACTTTTATTATGCATCAACATGAAAATTACACAAATTACACAGTTAAGAAAAATAAAACCATCAGGTATTTGCAAACAACATCAATGTAGTTAACATAGTTAGGGGTGTAAATCGCTTGAGCTGAACTTTGAGTTGTTCAAGCTCAGTTTGATATCATAAAATGATCCAAAGACATGTTCGAGCTGGCCTCGACATTCTTTAACCCAAATGTCGATGAACTTTTATTTAGCCAAAGCCAATCTGCTTGAGAAAAATCATTAGATTATGTTCCTTTTGGCATAGTACAACAGAACCTGCCAAGCTGGAAAATGTATGTAAGCTTATATGTTTTGCTGTCAAAAAAAGGTTGAAAATGAGTTGATGTAGATTTCAGTGCTCTACTATAAAATATTTGCAAAAGTCAGGATCACCAGGAAATGCCAAAACAAACTTATAAAGTCCAAGTCAGCAGAAGCTATTCGCTGGTATGAGAACCCAATGAGGGAGCAACTATACAATCAAATAATTAAACTGCTGCTTTTGTGTGTCCTTTAGTAGGTCATGTCTAACTCACATCAAAAAATATTTAAAAATTCACTTTTCGGTGTCCTCATGGAAAAAACTGCAGATTGAAGAAAGATTAATTTCATAAACTTGAAAGATGGCGAAAGAGAGGATCAGCATATAGAAAGAAAAAAACAATCAAAATAAAGCATCAAATCATCCTACACTGAAAAAATAAATTGGTCATTGGGAAGAGTACATATCATATCACTATAGGAACACCAACCTTATTCAAAGTCCGGACAGCAGCAAACCTTAACACGGGCTTAGAAGAACTTAAGAAAAGCTGTAAAACAGTTATCGCAGGAGTTAGCTCTCTGGTAGTGACGTTGCTCAACTCTGTGATTGCACGAGCTGCTTCGAAGATAACCATTTCAGCTTTGTGACGGAGACAACCCTCGAGATAGTCATAGAATGGTCTGTCTCCTGTTTGGGTATTAACACCTGACTCTCTGATAACCTATATATATCAATGAACAACTGCTCTATCAGTACTTGAAAGAACCCACCCCACCCCCCACACACCCAAACTCCATCACATCAGAAAGACACTACCTGACTGGTGTAGCGAATCAGAAGGCATTGAGCTAAAGGAGAACGAACAGTCCCTTTTGTCAAGCTGGTAACCAACTTGCTAACAGCCAACCGGTCATTCTGTCGTATCTGCAAGCTCATAAATAGTACATATAAATCCAACCAAACCAGGTCAAGGCCTTTTATACAAGAAAATACTCCACAAAAAACACCATTTATGAACCAAAATTTGCAACCAATGTACTACACTAAATGGAAAAACATTTCGCATTCCAAAATTGACAAACAAACAGAAGGAAAAAAAAAAACCCTAAATTTTAAGGAAAATATAATGAATAATCAATGCACAAAGGTTAGTTTCCTCCTCAAGGGCATTCAAAAGGGTACCGAATTAACAAGCAAAGCCTAAGGGAAACAATAAGTACAAGGAAATTATAATAAGTAACAAGACCATAATAGGAGACGTGGTTCAGGCATATACCTAAAATGTGGCCCCTTGCTTGTATTTTATACAAACTCAGTTCTCTAACAGGACACAAAACCCTTATTTTCCCTTGGAAAAGAAAAATATAGAGAAAGCTATGGCCAAAAAAGAAGGAACATGTCAAACATTTCATGCCATTTTGATTTCACACCAGACTAAAAATCAGCAAGCTGAATCCATAAAACTTATTAAGAAAGTTTTCTTGATGTCAGGCGTCCGAAGACAATTGTTTTGAAATTCCTATAATACTTGCAGCTCTTGATTAATGGCATTGAGAAGAAATTCCTAACATTCAGAAACATTACTTGCATAATATAGGATTGCTGGTCAGTACTTCATTCAAGTTGTAACAAAAATAAGCTTTAAGAACAAAGATGGAATCTGCATAGGGAGTAAATTATATGTTATAATGGTCAAAGCAGTTTGACACATACTACTGAGCAACAAAACCTCTTACCTGGTGGAGCAGAGCAAGTGCATGGAACTGTACAAGTGCAGCTCGAGATTGAACAGCTTCTTGTACTTCATTACTCCATCTTTTGACTATCTCTGGATTTGACTGTCAAAATAATTATACAAATATTAACACTTCAACTAACTACAAATCGCGTAATTCTTCAAACATCAAATAGTACCTGTAGCAGATGGATACCACTCACAAGTGCAGCACTGGCAACCACAGGATTTTTGTCCACAATAGCCTGCTTTAGGTATCTCTCAATTTGGGTCAAAAGTGTACCATCAGTAATTCGACAAAGCACACGGATAGCATTTGCTCGATACATATCAGTGCGGCTATTCATGTCCTTCATTAGGGAGCTTGTGACAATGATAACCTTTCAAGCCAAAAATAAAAGAGTTCAATCTCAACCTCCTTGGAAAACTAATGAGCATCAATACAAAAGTACTAATAACAAAAACAAGGAAATGTGTGCCTAAGTTACCTCATCTGCAGAGGGAGAAAGCTCCTTTATCATTAGATAAACCATCCTTCTCAAACCAATATCTCTGGACTGAAACAGCTTTGTAACAGCAAAAAATACTTCTGTTGCTTCAATCTAGAAATCAGACTAAAATACATTAGATAATACCCTAACTGGAAAATATATCAAAATGTAAGGGTTGCCACTTTGCTAAACCACTATAAAAATAAAAAACCTGAAATATGTTGGAAAATCATCTGTCTATGCAGAAAAATGCTTACTAGGAAATGCTTTAAAAGAAATAGTCCGGCGAGCACAAGTTCACAGACATTCCTAAAGTCATTTTACAAAAAGTTTCATCATGAACTTCCTTTTAATTCATGCTTGAGTTGCCCATATTCGACATATTGTAGCCAATTACATTTCTGGGATCATAAATACAATAGCAAAAAACTGTAAAAAAACACACACTATATAACACCCAATCAACAAGAACGAAGCCAATGCAGTGGCAATTAAACCTGCAAGAACTGTCACAGAAGGTGTCCTGAAAAATTCAACAGGTACTATTCATGACATGTAACGCAGAATAAGAGCCCCCTATAAAGTTCTCTGGATGCTACAAATAGCTAGTGTCTACTGGATAAACTGAGAGTAATTTAAAAAAGTTAATCTTCAAAGGCCTGCTGCACTACTGATGCATTGCCATTACAAATCGCATTACGCCTCTACTGTTTTAACCATATGTATCAGACTCAGCAAGTGGTCTTTGTGTTGAGGTGTATAACAAGCGCGTCTGCAAGCTCAACGTGAAATGATACATCTCATTTTTAAGATTGTCTGAATTACAGTAGGTCTTTGCATTTGTGTTGCATGCAACATTGAGAGTGTGTATCAATGTGTGTGTACATGCACAAGCGTAATCGTGTGTGTTTGTGTTCGCATTTGAGTAAGCAACAGAGAGAGAGAGAGAGAGAGACTGTAACAACATCAGAGTCTGACCTTCGTGAATGTTTCACCCTGATTCAGAAGATACAGAAGCTTCGTGATGACCTAAAACGGAGAAAATTAAAACAGTTGATTATTAATTCAAGACAATTAAAAAAAAATGGTAAAAGCCAAAAACTGTTATGTCATTTGACATAACAGCAATAAGAGTACCTGCGAACATCTCCTTGCATCCAACTGAGGGTCATTAAAAACCCTAGCTTCCTGTAATACTGCACCCTTCTCAATCCCCAAAAATGGAGAGTAATCCGCTGCAAGTTTAACAAGTTCAACATCACGATATTAATAACGTACGGCATCATTTGTATGTAGGAATAGAGTGGGAATGGAATGGGCATTCCCAAGTCCATTTCCAGACGCATGATCGGTATGACTTATTGTTAGGAATTACCATTCCCAAAAGCATGGGATTAGTCATTTCCTCCCTCTCCATGTGTTTAACCATTCTAAATCAGTCAATAATAAACCTACATTTATTTTTTACAAAATTACTCTCCTAAACTTAACAAAGTATTTGATAAAATATAGGGATGACAGTGAGTCAGGCTTAGGGCATGTTTGCCAAAATTCGATACCCGATTCATCAAATTTTTTATGGACTTGGACCCACCACAAACCCGAGGCCCAACAGGACGGTCCCCTCATTAGACCCACTTTATAATTTAAAAATATTAAAAAATATTTTTTAAAAATCAATACCGTCGTAACTTTCTAAATATGAGAAAATAGTATTATTAACAAAGAACTAACTATTTATAAATTTGTATGTGCATATTAATTTTTAGAAGATTAAAAATTTCATAATGCATTACTTTTATATATTTAACTATTTACTAATTTTTTATAAGATTATTTTATTTATATTTTATATGTGTGTATATACGTGACATACACATTTTATATATATATATATACGCATCCAGTAAATACATACACAATAATAAAAATAATATATGCAATTATTTAACGAATTGGGATTGAGTTGGGTTCAAGTCCCGAGACCTATTCATGGTTTCATACCCCTCCCAAAGGAAGGGTTGGAACAGGTCCTGATTTGACATGGACACGTTGTCATCCTTAATAAAACTAAACCAACACAAAAAAATCACATTTGCAACTCTTTCTCTCAATCCCACCAACAATCAACACCATATGAATTCTTTCTCATCGTCTCATTTCTCTTTTAATCTTCATCTTGTATCTCTTAATTCAATTTTTTTTATCAAAGATACAAAATCCTAGGATATAAAAAAGGAAGATCTACAATAATTTTATTGTTTGGTCATTGTTCTTTTTATGGAGAAAAAAAAATACCCTATGAGATTTTATGTATATTAGCATATATATATATATTATTTAACACCGACTGGTTATTAGTAAATGATAATTTTATTTTAAAAAATTTCTATAGAAAGGTAATTTGATCATTAAAAAAAATTATTCCACTCCTACCATTTTTTTTAATTACCATAATCAAACAAGGAATGACGATTCTATTCCTTTCCTAATATATACCAAGTATAGGAATGCTATAGTCATATCGTTCTTTTCTCATCATCATTTCATTCCCAGTGGTGCATACTAATCACCTCCTAAGAATCTAAAGAACAGTTTATCATGCTAAACCCCTATACAGAGTAGACGTAAACCCAATCTGAATGTTCCATCATAACCAAACCCTGATCAACCATATATCTTATACAACATCTATTTCCAATTCGTGATATCCAAATTCTATCACAATTAGAATAACTCATATAAAAGCCTTTTATAAACTCGTTGACTCTAACTAGTGGCAATATCATACGTGATTCCATGAACACAGAAAAATTGCAGATCCAATACTGAATTGAATAAGTAAAAACCAAAACGTAAATCCGAACCTCAAATGAACCAATTATACAATCAAAACAAGTCATAGGTATAAGTAGGATATATTGGCAAGCTCCAAATAGTATTAAACCAACCAAATCATATAATTCCAGCCCAGAGGAAACCTAACTAGAATAAACATCTCATACGCTCATGGGTCAGCTTTATCATTGTCTAGCATTCTAATCCATCGTAAATCAATCATTCAAACCGAAACCGCAGATCTGAAATTGAATTAAATTAGGTAAAACCGAAATGTAAACCGGAACTGTAATTACATCAATCCAAAATAAATTCAAACTACGGAGTAAGAAATAATCGAATTCCAGAAACGCACCTTCTTCATCGCGATCATCGTCTTTCTTCACAAGCGGCTGCGCCATTGTACAGAGATCTGTTTGCTTTCAACTGAAAACGTGTCGATAAAACAAATCTTGTGCGTGTAAGTAAGAGAAGAGGAGAATTTGCAGATCTCCGAACGCAATCTTTCGTTTCTGTATATATATATATATATATGTGTGTGTAAAGACGAGTCGAGTGGAGTGCAGATCTCTCCTCTTCTCTTCTGGAGTCCCCACTACACAGCTGAACGTACGACTTAAGTTTTCTAAAGTGGGATTACTCCGGTGAGGGAGCGCTCATGTGGACACGAGGGGTAAATGAGTCAATCGACCCAACCCCGCCTCGGGGATTAGTGATAATGGGAGTTCATAATTACATTCAACACCATTTTGATTATCCCTAAGCAATTTACTACTAATATTGCTCATTACTAATGAGACAGTATTGAATCGTTTTAAATAATGAATTAAATGCACATTAGTATTAGGTAGGTTATTGGGGAGATTATTATTGTTTCTTACTACCAAATATACTCTTGTCATTAATTCATTCATTTTTGATAAAATATCATCATAGGTAAAACATGACCAATGTGGTTAAATAAATTTAAAATTTTATCTTTTACCATTATTTAATCAATTACCATATATAACAATCGAGACATCATATTTTTCACTCAATGAAACTATTGAAAAATGTTCAAAGCAAACGGTATCACTGTTTATATTGAACATATTCATAGTAAATATGATATATACCTTCAAGAATCATGTGATGAAATAGATTAAAATACTAATCTTCTAGCATTATCTAATTAATTGTCTTATATAACAATCAAAATACCATATATTTTCAGTATGAACTAATTTAATCTAAATGTAATATTGTTGAAAATTATTTAAAGCAAATGATATCATTTTTCACCAAATTTTCAAAAGAAGATTTATTTAACAAGAAAAAAGAGATAAAAGTAAGATAAATATATCATTACATAAAAAATTTAATAAATAACTTAGAACAATCATTAACAACTAATTGATTACAAGAAATATCGATATAACAATCCTTATATTAATATAAAGTAAGATAAATACACACATGCCTCAAGTGTAGTTAAAATTCAAGATATGATTCTTTTTTCAGAGTTTTATAACCTTAATTTTAATTATCATCTCAAAATCAAAAAAGAATATAAAAACATCATTATCTTAAGCGTGCCACGAATATGGATGTGGAATTTGAGTCAAATCAATCTAAAATTGATTCAGTTACAAAAAAATCCGAGGAATTAATCTCCTCTAAGCCTCAACAAAATCAAACAAATTATCCCAATACTTCTCTGAGTATATCCCAACTCTATGTCAAAATTAGATATCCGGCCATATAATAAGGTGTGTACTTTATTTACATTAGTTTATATAACAAACATAAGAATCTCAGAATCCACATATTTTTAGTACGAACCAAACCCCAAGGAACATACTATGAATATGACTGTAAAACAAACATTGCATTTAAAAAGTTAAAAACCTTAAAAACTACAAGTTGCAAAAGTACCATATATATATATACTTGTGCCTTCACGGCTTCACCGTCATCTGTCTAGTTTTAGCAAATGTTCAAATGGTGAAAAGACCAGTTCTCCTATGGTTTCATTATAAGTGTAAAAACATAAATTTTTCGACGATCAAGGGCTGCGAGTGCGACCGCCTTGGTTGGACCGCATTTCTTGTGAATTTCCACCGCTGGTGCGAACGAACTCTCCCGTGAGCCCATCATCGCTGCTGGTGAACTCTTGGCTCGTCGTGGCCCCGCCCTTCCCAAGTCTTCTCAGGTCGTGCTCAGAGCCACCACTCGAGCCAAACATTGCAATTTGCGCCGTCTTGACTCCCTCGTTTAGGTCATCTAGAGAGACATCACCTTCAAGGGCACGTACAATCTGTATACAGAATTAAACAGTCAAGCCTTTAATGAAAGAAAAGGGAGCTTGATTAAGACAAATGAACAAGAATGATGAACTATGTACAAGAAAGCAATGCTCGCGATTTAGTTGAGCTTGCAAGAAATAGATAGAAATTCTACTTTACAAGAAATCATGAGGGAAAATAGCAACCCCTCTGTAAGATCAAACATCTTTGTAATCTTCCAAGCCGACAATCAAAGACTCAAAATCTGGAATAAAAATTCTTGTTTGAGAGATTAAATTTTCTCTTCAGCCATCATGGGGAATTCTTGTAGCAATGAAAACATTAACAGTGCTTACATTTATCTAGTACTAAAGGAAAATTCTACAAAATAAAACCTGTACAGTAAAATTATATTTTTCATGATAAAAATCCAGCTTTTTACATTTCAAACTATTGTTTGGATAAAAAAAAAAAAAAAGGAATATACAATCTAAATTATTACATAATTTTATTTTTTCATAAAAACTTAATGTATTGTTGAATGTAACGGGACATAACCCTTATTTGTGTGACTCACATAAATCTCTGTGTTGGTGCGTGTGTGTGATTGATTAATGTTCTTTAATATATATATCCAATTAAGTAGGGAAAATAGTTATAGACCTGGCTCATTTTAGGGCGTCTCCTTGCAGAATGCCTAATACACGCACCAGCAGAAGCCACCATGCGAAGCATCTCCTGGTGATCATAGTTGTTTCCTAGTCTTGGATCCACCAACTCTTCATAGCTTTCTCCTTCAGTAACTCGAACCAGAATAGGCCTAGCCTGTAGAAATAGTTTTTTTTTTTTTTTTTTAAATAAAAATAAATCACAAAAAAATGGATATTAGCACCCCATGAAATCCCAAGTTATTAGGAAATACTTATGCAGAAAATTAAATTGTATGAATACCCAATCAACTAAGCCATCATCATCGCTACTGATGTCAATAGGGCGTCGTCCAGTTATCAGCTCCAAAAGCATGATCCCGAACGAGTAGATATCTGATTTCTCAGTGAGTTTCCCACTTGATGCATATTCAGGAGCCATGTACCTATATTTTATGTTTGACTGATTAAATAATGGCTCCCTAATAGTTTTTTTAAGAGGAAAATAAAGCAAGTATATATGTTTTCCAAGATCAAGAATCCATATATTTTGTATTGTTAGTATAATAAAAGTTAAAAGTACTATGTTCTTACCCGAATGTTCCCATAATTCGAGTAGAAACATGAGTGTAGTTGTCCGAAGAAAGTTTAGCCAATCCAAAATCAGCTACCTACATTAACGTGAGATTTTCAGAGTGTATGACTAAGAATAATTAAGATAAATGAAACCAAGTTATATTTACTAATTAATTAGGAACAGTAAAAAAGTGGTGTGTCCATAAATGTGTATATAGTACCTTTGCTTCAAAATTTAAATCTAGCAAAATGTTTGCAGCTTTTATATCTCGGTGGATAATGCGAGGATGACCTGATTAACGATGAGGGGTAGAGAGATTAAAGGGGAAAAAAATAATTAGCCAAAAAAAGAAAAGTTAATAAAAAAAGAAGAAGAAGAAGAAGAGGGGTTGGAGGGATCAAAGAGAAACTTACAGTCTTCATGAAGGTATGCGAATCCTTTAGCAGATCCCAAAGCAATTTTAAGCCTGGTAGGCCAATCCATAGTTGGGCGACCAGCTCCTGTGTGTTAAGTATTAAATGAAATTCATTATTTACTACTCCCTTAGCCATCAAAAATTATAAAAGGTCAACACGTATAAAGTGTGATTACATACTTAAAGAAAACCCTAATCCCACCAAATTTTTAAAAAATGTTCCATTCTAACAGGGGTATGCAATAATATTGAGTTTATTCTACAAAAATGCAAGAATTGGTGGGTTTAATATCGCTTAATTAGTAGAAAAAGAAAAATAACAAAAAGAGATTACTTAAACTACAGTTGAATTCTTAACCAATAACTATCTCTGACATAATTTTTAAGAATCCAAAATTACAAGAACGAGAATAAGGACAATTCAATAATACATTTATGAAAAATAGTGGACTAACAACTCCCAGACAATAGAATTATTTTCGTTTGCATGGTGAAAAAAGAAATTCTAGTGGACTGCTTCCTTCGCCCCTTCCTAGCTCGTCTTTTCATTCAAATTAATCAAATAACTTCGGTTAACATATCATATGAATCTAAAAAGTTAAAAAATCATAAAATTTTATTTTCATATTCAATACCTAATCTCGTTAAATCTTGTTTTTCATATGGTATAATTGTTATTTGTATCTATCTATTCCACACAACTCTATAGGTAAAAAAAAATCCTTAAATAAATAAAAATAAACGCATAAAGTCTGGTCTTAAAGCAACATAAACTTATCTAATTGTACTTGGACAAAAATCACTAACATGTGTAACAAAAATAAAATAAAAAGTATGAGGTGATGCGTACCATGAAGGTGATATTCAAGAGTACCATTGGGCACATATTCATAAACCAGCATCCTTTGAGATCCCGCAATGCAATATCCAACCAACGACACCAGGTGGCGGTGATGGACTCGGCTAATAATATCAACCTCCGCTTGAAACTCGCGCTCACCCTGCCCACTATTGGATTTCAGGCTCTTTACAGCTATTTCCTTTCCGTTGGGCAGCACCCCCTTGTGCACATAACCAAAACCACCCTGCCCGAGCAGGTTTGACTGCGCAAACCCACCAGTTGCAGCTGCCAAGTCTTCATATGTGAAGCTGCTTTGGTTGAAACCCAGGGCCACCGCAGGGTGGGGAGGTGGCAATGCAGCTTGGTGTGGACCAGAAAAGCCGGCCGAGCTCAGCTCGCTGCTGCTCATCATTGGTGGAGGGGGCGGCGGTGGTGCCACCGGCCAGCTGTGTTCTGAGCTCACTCCAGCGCTGCCGGGGGAGGCGGCATTTTCATTATATGATCGGTTGGGGGGCCACTGTTTTGCCACTTTGGACCATTGTTATAATAATTATCTGCAGGAAAATGATGTTTTTGTTAATCGAAATGAAATGCGTTGTTGTTTTTTTTTTTTTTTTTCTCTTTTAAAAAAGTTAGAATGTTCATGCAATGTTGCCAAAAGTGAATAAAACGAATTATTAAATGAAGATTGTCATGGAGGTTGAAATTGTGAAACATACTCATATTTCCATGAGAATTGTCTCTGTAGTATTTCATCTCATCGCGACCCTTTCGTTTCTTTCTTCTAGCACAAGACACCATGAAGACAATCATAATGAGGAGCAGTAATCCTGCCCCAGCAGCTGCTCCTGCTATGATGGAGCTCTGATTAGCCGACGAATTATCATTATTTGATGAAGAATCTGATAATGGTGGTGACGTGCCCCTTGAAGAAGGAACACTTCCAGAGTGAGATGGTGGTGGGGGTGGAGATGGTGAATTTCCTTTTGACGAGCCTTCAGACTTGGGTGGGGGTGGAGACTTGTTGTTGCGATCATCGTTACCACTGCTATTAGAAGGTGGGGATTTCTTGTCAGACGGTGGCGGAGATGGACTTTTATCAGGAGGAGGAGAAGAGGAAGAGTTGTCATTTGAGTCTGAAGGTGGAGGTGGTGAAGGCGAATTATCCTTTGACGGCGGAGGCGGTGAGTTACCCTGTGACTGTGGAGGTGCTGATGATGAATTATCATTTGACGGTGGAGGTGGTGATGGTGAATCATCCTTTGGCGGCGGTGGTGAAGATGAGGGCGAGCCTGAATCGGATGAATCAGGTGGCGGAGGTGACGACGAAGATGAAGAAGGCGGTGGTGGAGAATTCGAAGAAGAATCAGAATCTGATGGTGGCGACTCCTCTGGCGACGAAGACGACATTTTCACAAAACTCTATTGGTCAAGAAACACAACGAACGTCGCTACCGTTCTCCCAAGTAAACGACCCCCTGACCAAGATTTACCAACTGTTCGTCAAGTTTCTAGCATTCACGTCAACACAAACAAATCAAACTCTAGGAAAACATTACCATAATGAAATGATAAACATAAATTAATTTAGTTTTACGTTATAATTTCTTATTTTAAATATACTTTTGAATAAATAATAAAAACCAAACGAATAAATAATAAAAATGCGACAATTTGGTGAATAAACAATCAATTGAAAACTATCAAAGGGAGTATAACTATATATATCATTTAATTTAAACAATATTACTTACTGATTCAAGAAAACTTGAACGAATAACGTCGTTTTATTCTAATTACATCTTAAAATAAAAACAGAGAAGTAGTAAAGAAAAATCTTCAAAAAGCATGGGAGGGAGAGAGCAGGGAGGAGAAGGAAACAGATCTACCTTTAGGAGAAGGGGAGGGTGGATTCTCAATGGTAGGAGAGAAAAAAAGATGGTGCATGGGATTAGTTTCAACGAAGAAAACTATGGCCCTCTTTTCATCCTCATAAATCTCCAAGAAAAACGGAAATTAAACTAAATTTTCTATTTTTAGTTTTTTTTTTCTTTTTTTATTGTGATATTTTCGAATATTTTTATAGGTAATAAATTAGGTGAAATAATAAAAAGTAAAAAAAAAATACCAATTTGGTCCCATAACTTTGTCTTGTTTTCAAATCAATACCATTCATTACAACATGTTCAAATCAAGTCCGACCGGCCACATTTAATTGGAATTATATATATGTCACACACATGTGCATACTAGTTTTCAATTGAGATTTTTCTTTAGAGGTGAAACACAACTAGTTTTGGTAGAAATTTAGGCTCATATAACAACGGAAGTTCTATTTTATATTTTTTTTTAAGAAAAATGATAGATTGTAATAAGAGGAACTTTTACGTCCAATTTGACAAGCTTATAATTATGCGCATGATACATTAAAGTTTCGCAACTAATTCTGGATTTTCTTCAATTTGATTCAAACTAAGAGATACAATATTTTATTTAAGTATAAATCTGACCAAATTGGAATTAAGATGAAGTTATGGGACTAAATCATAATTTTTGACTACGAATAAGTTTATCCATCACCACAGAAAAAAAAGTTTCTCTTTTTTAAAAAATAAAATATATATATTTTTAATTCAAACCTGAAGCATGAGAAAAGAATGAATGTTAGAATTATCCATATTAGGTCAATTACGTTCAAGAAATGTACAAACGGCTTCTACGGCTATTCTTACACCCAACTTGCGGAGGTTAATGGCCTAATATTGGCCGTTATTTTCCCTCTTTAGCGCTTTTGTTGTTTAAATTTTTTTATTCCCAATTATGGGGTTCTCTTTGTTTGTTATATATCTTACCAAATTTTCAAACAACGTGAGATTATTGCTTATGAGAAGGGCAAATTAGTAAAGTATCCTTAAATTTAATAGTAAGAGAGTTAGTCCTCTGTTATTTATTTATAGAAGAAAAGTAAAATTATTGATTTGAGTTGATCGAATTATCCAACTACATGATAGATATTATTTGCAACATTTAATACATAATTCAATTTACACAATAATTCATATACGAACAAAGAAAATCTTCCACTCGATTTTTTAGAGTTTAAGTGTCGAACAAAAGAAAAAGGATTTTATATGCACAAGATATATATAATTCATTTTAAATATTTATTTAAAAAATATTTTATACATTTGATATATATTTATAAAATATAATGCAAAATAAAAAACTAAATTAAAAGAGAAAATTTAAAGTTCTAAACTAATATTGACCTTTTGTTATTGTTCTATGGCCAAAGGAATGCATCAAATCTAGCAAGACTTATTTTAAGTTATTTATACCTAATTGCTCCCATATATTTCGCTCAACAAATGAATTCAAACATGAAAAAGTGAAATTAATGTTCAATTAATTAAAATTTCTTCAACATATTAGCCATAAACTCATTAGCATTATTCCAACACGATCTCACATTTTGAGTTGACTTTATTATTATATGGCATTCAATTCACTCAATATAACTACACTTGAAAAAAACTACAAAATGTGAATAAAGATGTAATTATTCTAAAATATTATGAAACGCAAGAAAACTAAAGAAGACAAAATAAAAAATTATTTATTTCAACTTTAACAATTATTAATAGTTCATTCAACGGAATAGTTGAAGGCTCAAAATCATATTTGAACCTCCATGACAATTTAATATGTATTCATGTATTATTAGAATTACTTTTTGATGTTCATACACAATAAACAACATTTTTTAAGAGCTACAAAATAAATTTAAGTGAACTCTATTCTCGTAAAAAAAAATATCTAAAAGTTTTGCCAAAAAAAAAAAAAAACCCAAGCACCCAAAAGAAAAAGAAAAATACTAGCAAAAGAAAATAATGGGGAAAATTATTTGGTTTTAGTTTTTCATTATTTTGAAAAATTATTTTGGAAGAATATATTTTGATTATAAGATTAAAGAATGTGTGAAAAATGGAATGATTTGAATGTTTTGTATAAAAAAATAATATAATATATTTTAAAAAATATTTTTAATTGTAAATATATAATTAATGATATTTTGTTGTGATTAGTAAAAATTATTTTAAATTATAATTATTTTATTAATATTATTTTTATTATAATTAGAGGCGCCACAGTAAAGTATATGATTATTTGAGCTAGAAGAATCCGCAAAATCGCCAACTAGAAACGTCCGTTTGCCAACTGTCTTGTTGTATTGGGAGATAAACAACCCAACCAAAGAAGCAGCAGCAAAAGTCTCAATCCAAAACCCGAATTGAACTTCGATCGCGTCTCTGAACAGAGAAAAACCACTTCCCTTTTCGCTTTATACAGTCCAAGAATCTTAGATCGGGTCAACTGCCCAACCCGAAGTCCAGCGATGCCGTCCCGCAGAAGAGCTCTCCTCAAGGTTATCATTCTCGGCGACAGTGGGTCAGTTTTTCTTGTATTTAGATGTATTCATTTATACCTGATTGTTGTACGAATTTGTGCGCCTCGTTTGGTGTATATGTTAATTCTTGCCGTTTTCGATTTGGTTAGCGTGGATCTTTAATTTCTAGGTTTAGAGGCACAATTTGTTGACACTTTGGTGTTTAGGGTTTAATTTAAACTGATCTGAGTTGACACACAATTTGATTGTGGATTTAGTAAGTGAAAAGGAAAGGAGTAATTAATGAAAACTGGAATTCCGTGCATTTTATTGTCTGGTAAAATTAAGTGTGAACCTCCTGGAGTGATCAAATAATGTGCAGATTAACCAATGTATTGCGCAATTCTGTCTGTACAAGCATTTCTATTCCTTCATGTGGTACCTTTAAAACGAATTAGAGCAAAATGTTTTTCTTTCCACACTGGAATACTTTGTCCAAACACAGCCTACAATGGCATATCTAGGTGTATATATGACTATCTACATGTATGTATATGCTAATA
This sequence comes from Paulownia fortunei, assembly GCA_019321725.1. Classification (NCBI taxonomy): domain Eukaryota; kingdom Viridiplantae; phylum Streptophyta; class Magnoliopsida; order Lamiales; family Paulowniaceae; genus Paulownia; species Paulownia fortunei. The sequence goes on along the minus strand of CM033106.1, from coordinate 30,223,756 downwards.
GAGGGGTGTTTTGTATTTATTTTTATTTTTATTTTTTTGCAGGGTGGGGAAGACCTCATTGATGAATCAGTATCCTTAAGAACTAATTAATTTATTGACATAATTGCGAACGCATTTGTTGAATTTACTAGCCCTATTGTGAAAATTGATTTTAGTTATCAGTTTGATGTTTTCCTTGACCTGTCATTTAAAGATATGTAAATAAGAAGTTTAGCAACCAATACAAGGCGACAATTGGGGCTGATTTCTTGACAAAGGAAGTGCAGTTTGAGGATCGGCTTTTCACTTTACAGGTAGTCTGAAAAGTTATTTGTTTTGTCATGTTACCAACTCTAACATTCGATTGTTATGTTTATGGGGCACTTGTCATACTTTACTGGTCGGGAGTATGATTGCTTTTTCCCCAAAAGGTAAGAGAAACTGGTGAGGGAAACTAGAAGTCGAAGGTTAGCTGAAAAGCAAATTTTTGAATTTTTTTAATTTGGATATAGAAACTGTATGCATATCGTAGTCAAGCCATGAGAGAAAAACATCATACAGGTATCCTTTTGAGATTAGATATGTAGTTATAAAACTGGTATTTTGCAATATTGCTTCTCTTGCTATGTACAATTTGTTATTTCTAGACCCTTATGATATTTCTATTTGTGTTTCTCGTGTACTTGGACAATATATAGGCTATTTATGCCCTAAGATCGAGTCTTTGTTCAATTAGATATGGGATACAGCTGGCCAAGAAAGATTTCAAAGTCTTGGGGTTGCTTTTTACCGCGGTGCTGATTGCTGTGTGCTTGTTTATGACGTCAATGTGATGAAATCATTTGACAATCTTAACAATTGGAGGGAAGAATTCTTAATTCAGGTATTTGTGCTATTCTTTTTGCCTTCCTAAAATGTCTGCCTTCTATACCATTTTGTTAATCCTTTCCCATCAGATTGAAATAAGCATGACCTTTTGCATTAGTGCTTATCTATATATATGTATGTGTGTTTCTGCAAGGAATAAGTTGCACTTTTTATCCTGCTTCAACCAGACCTTTTGTCATTTGTCGAGTATATTGCTTCGTGATGGATAGATAATACCAACCTCCTATATTCCCCATGAGGAAAAAAGAAGATGCTTAGTTACACAGAACAATGGCCAAACATATAGGGGTTCCCTTTAGTTGTAAAATATGGGTTTTGTTGAGTGGTTCTTTTCACTTCGTTCTCATTGTGGGGTAAGATGAGTATAAAGTTAGTCTTTAGACCAGGGTATTTATTTGCGTTAGCATAGCTTGAAATATTTGAGGCTCCGTTGCTTTTAAATGTTTTTTTGATATTGCTTAAAATTCTGTGGCCTTTGTGCAATTCAACTGGTTAACAAGGGTTTCAAATTTTTGATAAAGAAAGCTTTATAATCCCTATGTTATCTGTAGTCCTTATCATTTGAAGAAATGAAAAAAATACTAAAAAAAGAAACTTCATTGCAGGCAAGCCCATCAGATCCAGAAAATTTCCCATTTGTTGTGATTGGCAACAAGATTGATGTGGATGGTGGAAACAGTAGAGTGGTAATTCTCTCTCTCTCTCTCTCTTTCTCTCTGTGTTTGTGTGTGTACGCTTGCGTTCTCTTCATGCTTGTCTGTTCTCTCTTGCTCTTCCTCTTTCTTGCGCTGCTATAGGAGTACCCACACAAAGAAAGAGAGAGAAATACAATGTGTACATCTAACATGACCCCATTTTGGACATGGTGATTTACATGTTATGCACCTAGCTAGATATTTTTTGCGATTTTTTCTTTGGTGCTGGTAAAATATAGGATATAACCGAATATAGGCCTATAAAATTCCTACATATATATATATATATATACACATCTTATTGCTTTCTCTTTATTTCTTGATTTCCTTCTTGATCTCTCTTTCTCCCTGGAGTATTGAATCTTCTGTACTCCTTTAATTGACTTGGGTGTTTTACTATAATGGTTTTAATTCATATCTTGTGTGTGATTTTTATCCATAATCTCAAATAATGTTGGAGTGTTATTTGTGGATTGTGCATTTGGACTTTATGCTCACTGTTTGTGTAACAATGAATATTGCTATCTCTATTCGTATGATATTCAATACATATGGGTTGTCCATATAGGCATGAAACAACAATTATTGTTGTATTTCAATTTTCATAGAAATTCTGTGTTTGGATCTGTGCATCTAGCTTCTTCTCCATCTTCCTCTTATCAATTGGGTAGGGTGAGGTAATTTTTTTGGGGAATAGGGGTTGAGGGGTAGGTCTTGTTGGGAGGTGGCCATGGCTGATAACTATTAGCTGTACTATGCTGATGCTTATCACAAGTTTGTTTGAATTGCCACAGGTATCTGAGAAAAAGGCTCGGGCTTGGTGTGCCTCGAAAGGGAATATTCCCTACTTTGAGACTTCTGCCAAAGAAGGCACCAATGTGGAAGAGGCTTTCCAGGTCATTGCAAAGAATGCCCTGAAGAGTGGAGAAGAAGAAGAAATGTAAGTAGGAAAAACCCATCTCATCTCATGTGGATACTGTTTCCAATAAATTTATTTTGTTTGCCCCACAACAATGTTATATTATTAGGTCTAGATGAAAAATTACATGTTAGTTGAATGCCAATGTTCTTGAAATACACCTTATATTTTAATATATTTTTACTTATTTTTTCCATGCCTTGGAATAAGTTCCTTCTCCTAGGGCTCTGATCTATTAGCTCTTATATCAATACACCATAATCAATCATTCTTTACTGTACCTTATGTGATGATTATCCTTAACTGTACCTAGAAATTTCTTAGTTATTGATTATGCATTTCTTTTTGGGAAAATTCTTGGTGTTGGTGAAGATACTTGCCCGACACAATTGATGTTGCGAGCAGCAGTCAGCAAAGGTCAACTGGATGCGAATGTTGAACAGAGTTTGTGATTCAAAAGTTTTGGCGGAAGCACCAAGAACAAAGTGGTTATCCTTGTGTCTTTTTGTGTTGTTCCAAGTCACACCTGTATACTAGTGTTTGAGTTTCTATTGTGGAGTTAAATGGTCTCCTTGTAGAACTTGTTTGCTCGGTGACTGTCAATGTATGTACTGCCTTAATTTGGCAGGGTTGCATAAATTCTTCCATGAGCATTATGAATCATTGCTAATTCTGTGTAAAACGATTGTTTGTCAATATTTTTGTCAAGTTGCTCTTTCCCTTCTCCGCATTATTATTCTGACACTGCTAAACTTACCCTCGGTAGAGAACCATCCATGCACATTGCCTGTCTTCACTGACCAATTATAGGTTAAGCAGATCATTGTCTAATGAGGCCCGTCTCTCTCCACAGTTCTCTTTTATCTGGACTCTCTTCTTGATATTGATACACTTGTGTATTTAGAGCAAAGCAGAGAACCGATTCAAACATTGGATGGCATTCTGAAAAGGCCTCTCTAGCTTCACCTGGTATAACCACAGCTGCTAAACTTCATTTCTACATGGGCACGTACATGAATTTGAAAAAAAATTCAGTTTTACAGTAGGACGCTAGAAAAACTAACTAGAGTTGAAATACAAACGAATCTACGATAACTGCACTTTGAATTGTGAAGATTTAAGTTATAACCAATGTACAATGTTTTGAAGGCAATTGAATCTACATAACCCGACAGCAAACTGCAGTGACTCTGAATGCATTCCTCTGCAAAGTTTCCCTCTGTAGGACCCTATTCAGTTGTCATGCTTTTAGGTTATGGATCAAGTGAGATCATTTCCAATCTTTCTTTGCTGGCATGCAATGATTTAATTACAGTTAAAATTGAGGGTCTTGCCTTCAAGTAGGACAACATGCATGCTTAGAATTCTCTAAACTTCAGCACTTCTTTCACCACTAAACCACAATTCACACCAACCTGATACATTCATAATTGAACTTCAATTAATGAGCATGCATATAAAGGCAGGAGAAAAAGAATATCTAATTGAGTACAGAAATGTATATGTTTTATGCAGTAATAAGTTGCAAAATATGGGATATGCTGTCAATAGTTAATGGGAGACGGGAGAAAAACACAAGCATTCTCCGGTATTCAGAGTATGAAAAAGTTTAATCAATATAAATAGAAGGAAAACTGATAAACCAAACAAAAGATGATCTACGGATAGAAACAGACAAGACACAAATTTTGAGCAGATAACAAAATTGCATGCTTCATTAAATTTCTTTTAGGAAACAAACCAAGCAGGCAAGGAGCATAAAACTAAAGCCTACTTCAGTAAAACAAAAGAACTTTCAATTCAATTTGTATTCTGCTTTGCTTTTCTCTTTCTGTATCTGTCAGGAGTGTGATGGCACTTGCTCCCCTTGCAACAACCCACTCAACAAACTCAAAAAACAGAGAAAGAGTTAATGAGAAAGATATGAGCTATTTTTGAGCATGTTTTAGCAGAAATGTGACCAGGTCATTAGCAACAGGACCTATGTACTTTTTCCTCATAAAAATTAATATTTTCAGCTGGCAAATTTTCACATTAGTCATTCAAATATTTCACAGCACTCTAACTTAACAATGAAAACTCAAGGTAATAATTTACGACAAAAGACTCACTTGGTAGAAGATAGTTGTGTAGACATATATTGGAACAAAACAAGTTTTCTCCAATCAGCTTGAGCAGAGACTACTTCATGCCAACTGAAGAAAGCTTATCTGCATTAGGCTGCACTGAACTTCCTGTAGCACTTGCAGTCACAAAAGTGCTTGAAGTAGGATTCGCTGTCATCATCGGTCTTGAAATGGGAGGCCTAAGGGAGTTCATGCCCATAAAGGTCTTGAAGCCGAGTTGGGAAAAGTAACTGCTGCTCTGTTGGGCGGTAAAATTTGTGAAGTAGGACGAGCTGATGCTGACATCCCAAATCGTGTTGCAATTATCTGAGCTCTCTCATGGAAAAGCCTCTGCTTTGACCTATCTAACTGTTCCTTAACCCGCATCACCACATTTTCCATATCATTAAAGAAAGCCAACTTGTTCTCCAGCTTGTACAACTGCAACCAAGGTAGCCTAAGCTATTAGGGGTGCAGATAAACATATATATATATAATTTGAGGTCTTGTGAAACCCTAGCACGACCACATTGACAACAAAAAGATAACCAGAAACCACAGTAGAAGTATAAATAACCAAAGATCAGTCAAACCATCAAGTTCATTTCCAGGTCTACCAGCAAGGAATTGCATGGACTATAGCTGGTTCGAAGCAAAAATACCTGTTTTTCTATTAGTAATGTGGAAAGCTGAAGTATTTTATCTTCTTCTTGCTCTGCAAGAAGCTTTGCTTTTACTGCTGCAGCTGAAAGGGCAGTCACTGCAGCTCGCTTTAACTTCTTGTTGATATCAAGATCATTTTTGGTCACCAGGGGCTCTTTCTTTTCACTACCACTTTCTTTAGCTTCTCTATCACCTGCTTTAACAGCAAATAGATGATATCCAATCAGATTTCTCATGCAACTTCTGCTAACAAGCCCTATTGGTGCTTTTAAAAGTTATAACATATACCCCAAGGTGGATAATCCAGATTAGTATACCTCATTTTACTGTCTAAGTTACAAATGACCAAGAAAAAATGTGACAAGATAACTGCCTCTCCAACCTTTATCATAATTAACTGATTTTTATGCCTATTAATTCCAATTTACTTATTGAGGAATATTTAGGTCAATTATCACTATAAACGTTACTTCTTTCAAATGATGAAAACAAACTAAAAGCAAATTTTGAAATTAGTACCTGTATTGTCTTCTTTTTCAGTTATTGAATTTGATATCACCAATAGATCAGCCTCTTTCTTTTCAGAGACAGTTATCATATTTTCATCTTTCAGAGGCTCTTTAGACTGAGAGGCCTCCCCAGCTGAAGCTCCATCTTCTGATTCCTTCACAGTATTGGATTGAAGCTCAGTATGAGATGCCGAAACAATTGACTCTTCAGCATCTTTTGGTGCCTGTTCCTTTGGGAAATCAGAGCTATTTGGTTCACTCTCAGAGGCCCATTGGGCATCCTCATGAGTGGCGATTTTATCAAGGTCCTTCACAGTATCAGATCTGTCTGCATGGTCACCACTGGGAGAAGCCACAGGTTTCTGGTCTTTAGAAGCAGAATCCTTTTTTTCATCACGTTCTTTGGGGCAGAAATCTTGTTTCTGTCATTTTCATCATCACGTAAACTGATTCCATCAACAACTGAATCAGGTGTTTCCTCCTGCTTTTCAGCATGTTGATCCTCGTCCTTTTGAGCTTCATGATCAATTGTTTCAGTTTCAGCTCTGCAAATTTACATTGAAATCAGGAAGAGTAATCATAAATATAGTATGAAAATGATGAAGAAATACACAAACCCCTCTGAGTCAGCGAGATTCTTCTTGTCATCTGGTGGGTCTTGCAAAGGGAAACAGTGCCTCGCAGCGAGCTGCTCGCTGGAATAATTGCCAGATAGAGATTTCAATAGGCTACGAACTGATGCATTAGCAATATTAGGTTCCACCAAGCGCACCAGGAATGCTGCCTATAACAGAGAAATACCAGGTTGCATGTGAACAGAAACAATATGCAGGATTTCTCCCCTAGCAAATACAGATAAAAAAAAAATACATGATAAGTTACTTATTGTGGGAGTACAAAAGGAAAAAAAACACACGTACCAATGTCATCACAGGATTACCAGCTTCAGCAAATGATAGCCTTTCCCCAGGTGAAGGAAGAGAACCCACAGCTTCAAATGCTTCCTTGAGAGCCTTCAACGCAAAACTCTCCTCAACTTCAAGACTCCTATCTGATTCTTTGACCTCATCTGGTTTTGAGATTTCCATCGGACAGGATGAGTCCTGATTGTCAGTAGTACCACCCTGGCTTTCTGTATTCTCAAGAGCATCTTTAAGAGCAGCATCACTATCTTGATCAGCTTTAGGAGCTGAGTTTTCAGTACCAGTGGAAACTGGTACCCCGTTTTCGTTAGGCACATCATTATTTTCGTCATCACGATTGGAAAATACATCTTCAATTGGCATTTGAACAAAGTGCAATATACACTGAGCTTTTGTCTTTGTTGCTACATGCTCAGCAATCTCACTCCAGTTATCTCTAAATAATTCTATGGCTTCAAGGAGAAGTAGAGTTTCTTGATCTGTCCAGTTCCCTCCACTTACACCACCAGCTTCTGCTGGTTCCATAAGAATGAAATCTGATGGGGACATATCCGAGCCAAACTTCCCATTGTTGAAACAATCCGCACACAGATCAAAATCTGCCTGTTTACAGATTGGGTTCAGCAAGAAAGTAAATTTCATGGAAAATATAGGTATAGGTATAGGCACTCAAACTGGCATGAAACTATACTTCTAATGTCATTCTTGAGGTGGGAGTACATGGTTAATACATACTATATGGGAGCCAGCGATTAATAGTCCATACAGATAACTACAGAACAAATTCTAGGAGCTATTTACCTGATAGAGAGTGAATGGACTACAAACTTAAAAGTTGGAAAAAGCTGGCAACTTGCATAAGTAGTCACAGGAGCAGCAAATTTGTTTCTACTACAGAACAGCTATTTATACTGCTAAATGATTATTATATTTTCAGTAACTTCCTTCCAGTCAATGTTAATTAATAGGAATCCATGAAGGAAAAAAAGATCATAAGATCATAGACAGATTCCATACATATGGACAGTTTATTCAGGAACCAAGCATCAAAGATTTATTTAGCTTTTCCCTTAGTTCTTTTCATGCCACACTCTGGTTACATAAGCTACTCCTTAGACTGGGTTACTGTTGTTTACATTTAGTTTTAAGCTCTGTTTTATGAGCTTTTCTATCTCATGATGTTTCAAACTGAGTATACCATGTCTGCATGATGCAACTCATTAATGCTCTCATGTTGGAACATTTCAGAAAGCAGTTTTGTACAAGGTCTGTCTGTTTGCATGAATAATTTAACTTTTTAACAGTGATAGATCCACCTTGCCCACAACAAATCAGAAAACGTCCAGCATTCGCACAAATTCTGCAATTCAGGTAAATTATACATCCACTCATCCAATGGGTAAACGACAAGCCATTCTAAATATTTACCTTGAATGGTAATTTTTTTAATTGTTTATCAACAACTACAGGACCTTTTTAGCACATTAAGAATCCTAATGTCAACGGTAAGAAAGCATATATCCATGCACGGAAGCTAGCTCTTCCCCATCATTTTTCAATCATGATGAAATGAATTGTGATTGACGAAGTAAATGTGCACATATACCCACAAATATTGAAATTACTGAGTTTTTAATTCATGCCTTTAACAAAGGGACCATTATGCAAAATGTTTACTTTCAGGTGCTTGGAAAAATAAACTCAAGCAATGAATCCTCAGAGATGATTCTGCAGCCAGAATAAACATTCAATAAAAGGGAAAAACAATGCCAAAGACAAAGAAACCTGCTTCTGGCAATGATAGCGCTTCCGAGAACAATCTGCTGAACAAGAATTACAATGGTACTCAACGGCAGGACCCTCAGACTTCACCAGTTCATCAGTAACGACAGATTCCGGAAATAAGCCAGATGACATGGCTGGTATCGCTGTATTCATCCTGGGAACAATTGGAGTCCATGCTTGCACGGTTTCAAACTGAAATAGCTTTTCCACCAAAGAGTCCATTTTCCCAGCTTCATCCTTGTTAGCATCAGCATCAACAATCATAGCAGCAGGTTCATGATGTGGGAATGGATGGTAATTAATCAAACCCCAGTAGTCCAGAAACTCCATCACCTCTTGCCGAGCATCCAATTCTCCAACTGTAAGCTCGGACAGGTGTTTCAACTCAATTTGTGCATTGGGATTGAGATGAAACTTCTTCATTATCCAATTACGTATCTCCATATATATTTCCGGAGTCCTAGTTTCTGATTTCCCATTAAAGAATGAAGGCAACATCCTCTCCTCCAGTGGATGGATTTTCGTCCACGAAAACCAACCTATAACACACATAATGACAGAAAGATAAATTTGATCACAAGCTATTTTCAATAGCTTATCTAAATTTTCTAACAAAGCCCAAACTTGGAGTTTTGATTTTCAGCAAGTAAGCAATACAAAACAAGATCATAGAAAATTGGAATTCCCATATATTTTCGCCTCCCAAACACAGAGAAGAACCATAAAAGGCATTCATTGACAGGGATAAAGGGGAAAGGGGTCAAGGCAGAGAGGCTGCAGTTACACGCGAACTAAGTTTTCCTTAATCCTTTTCCACTAATATCCTGGAAGGAAATTATATTCACTTAATAACAACAGAGAATATCCTCACTGGTCTCCCTCGGGTATTATTCCTACCTAACTACCGTTGTGATCAAACATGTAAAAAATGCTTACCCAATATATATGTCTCGTCGTAAACTCAATGAATTAAAAGAATTCAAGTTAAGACAGAGAAATAATATTGATTTCCAAATTTTCATATTATAAAATGTGGATGGAAGAACACTTACCCAAAGTCCCTCACAAAACCCTAACTTCAGAAGTGAACGCTTCACCACAAAATGCAAAAGATAATGTAATTACTTCTACTCAAAATCACCAAACTGTCATTTCAATGCCTTTTAGTTCAACTATTACACAACTGCACAGGTCTAAATCCTCAATATAGACAATAACAGTGAGAAATGTGCCTGTAAATTCAAGAATCACACATCTCAATATTCCAAAACAAACAATTAGAGTGAAATGTCGTCGTACAAACCACACACTCACCAGCATGAATAGGCACCACATGAACATTCGCATCCCTCGATCTAATCGCTTCGTACTCAGCCTCAATCTTCGCCTCCAATGCCTCCCAATTCTCAGTCATTCTACTCATCTCCTCCGCCTTCGCCGCCGCCTCCCGCGCATCCGCCTCGCTTTTTACCAGAGCCACCTCAGAGAAGCTGTTGCTGTTGTAAGGTTGCACGCGTGCCCTAGTGCAGGGTCCATTCATGTGGATCGGAGGGAAAGGCACCACGGGCGGCTTATCCCGAGCCTGTCTCTTAGATGACGTCGTTTGAGGTGTCGAGCTGCCGCCGCCGCTGTTGATAGAGGTCGATTTCCGCTTCTGCCCTCCGCCTCTCCGCCGAGACATCGGATGCTCCGACGGCGGTGCCTCCGTCATGGATGCGGGCGGCGGCGGGGTTCCGGTGGAATCTCTTCGCTTGTCCTCCATTGTTCGTGAGCTCTTCTTCAGTCGCCTCTGTAAGATGCATACATCTATTTTGTATATCTATATTTCTTTATTCTCTGTGACGCCCGCCTAATTGTAATATCGCGTATCGGCATAAACTGTTTCTCTCTATCGTCGATTAATCCGCCTTAGATTATCAACGGTTCTGATAGGTTGTTTGGTTATCTCAGACGAGTGTCGGTATATAGATATATCTAAACAAAAGTCGCTTACCCGCTTTTACGTAGAGAGTTGGTAAAGTCGTGGTTGACTAAATGGAAAAAATATTTAAAGAAAAAGGTCCAGATTGGAGAGGATTTATATAATAAATTATTTGCCTTAGTTCTCCTCTAGCCAGCTTTATTTGTTGTGGTTCGTGTTATTGGTACTTCATTATTGTTATATATTATAGGTACTCGACTCCACATGAATTTACTGATGAAATATTATATATTCAAAATTTACATAATATTATGTGGAGTACCAATTAAACGAACCAATTGTTTTTATTGGGAGTTCTACACCGAATAATGATTCCATCATATGACAATTTCTTTTCATAGAGTAGAACTAAAGATTTTGAATAAAAACTCCACTATATTATCTTTTATTGTCCAAATTTGAATTTGTTTTCATCAATTTTAATATTACAAAGGCTGAAATTTTTTAACCAATTTGTAATTCAACGGCGAAGTTGAAAATGGATAAAGTCTTAGTGGTGGTTGTCGGATTAAGCCTGAACTTTGGATTGTGAATCGGAGAATATATTTTCCTATACGACATTTTTTCATTTTTGGGGGGAAAAAGAAAAAAAGAAAATAGAGGCAACGGCCAGCAAGCTTGCTCCTCTTTGCAGAGCAAGCTTAATCAAGTCAGGTATCCGATTATCCGATCGGGCAGATCAATACTATCCCATGCCCAACTTGAAATTTGAAATCAGGTTCAGGTAATCCGACCTTGTTTGTGCCTCAGGCATCAGACATTATGGTCTAACTTAGAACATATTCTTCAGAAGCATTCTTCTGATCCACTCCAAGTATTATTATACACAGATAATACAACCAGAATATGATAAAATTCAATTACAGTATACAAGTGTTATTCAGCTTAAAAGTTGGTCCTAAGTAACACGAGTTTCACTCTATCCAGTTCATCTAGCTCCACCTCCTGAGATAAGACACACTATCAACAAAGATATCATGGTTTTGCTTATATTTTTATTGTGAATTCATTCATCGATAGGAGAAAATCAGCATTGTGGTTGTAATCACCAATTCTTATTCAAGTTAAAACACCATTTTGACATGACCCTTTGCATACAATATACAAAACAAAAACTAGACATTATCATTGTAAACCCGAAAACCAGGCTCTGTCTTAAACTCTTTTGTGAACAAATTCTCATCTCTTGGTTTGGCATCATCACTGTACACCCAGAGATTAGGCCCAGTATTAAACTCTTTTCTGAATGATTTCTCTTCTGGCTGGGGATCATCATTGTAAACCCAAAGGTTAGTACTTGTCTTAAACTCATTTGTGAAGATTTTCTCTTCTTTTGCTTTGTCATCATTGGTGCCGGCTGAGGTACCAGGCCGAGGCTCAAAGTCTTTGGCCAAAGATTTCTCATCATCAGTCGAAATACTAGGCTTTGGATCAAAGTTAAGTGGCTCAGTTGAACTGCGATAATCACTCCTTTTCTTGAATATTGATGTGACTTTAGATACATCAACAAGGCCTTGAATTATTAACTCAGGCTTTGGCTGGTCTTTCATATCACCCTGCCAGTACTCCCCCAGATCTTTCCTTGCATTTGTAGTGCTTGCAAACTGCATTTCAGAGAGAAGACATAAGTAGAAATTCGAATCAAACTAAAAATTGATGAATTCAGAATTATATGGGATTGTAACAACATTATAATGCAAAATATATATGTGTCCGGTTTTCTTGAGGCTTTCCTGCTCAAGTTTTCCTCTACTTATTAGATGTGGCTAAAAACACTAGATTTACAAATTAATATAGTATTCGGTATCAAGGAACTGAAGCCTTGGATTTGGAATAGGAAATATACTTTTATTCAAATTTGAATAGATGTTCATCAATTCCAATTCTACCAGCCAAATTCTATGCTTCCAAACACACTAATAACATGATTTTCAAGAACTTCAAGTTGCAAAAAGGAAAATGATGATATAGCTCTTGGAATGTGGCTACATATAATTTCCAAAAAACCAAGGAATGCTTGTGCATACCAGGGCAACACAAAAGAGGCCAGCTAAAATGAAAATGGATTTCATGTCTTCCAATAAAATTAGTATCTCCTAATTGAATTGGATTCCTTGCAAACACCATGCTGGCTATTTATAGAGGGCAAAAACACAAGCTAAATAATGGATAAAGATTCCAGCTGATAAACAATTCGCTGAATTCATCCTTCAACAATAGTGAAAAATATAAAGAATTAATTGGGAGGCCCTTCTTTGTCACATAATAATTGAGCCTACCTTATGTCATTTATATTGTAATTATATTAGGAACAATAATATCAAGCATAATGAAACAATCACATTATTGATATACGACATTTTGGCCCATATAATTGCACCAAGATATGTTATAAAATAAGAAGCAAATTCAATTATGTCATCTAATTAATTATCAGAAGAAAAAAAAGATGTGTTATTGTCTTCATTTTTTATGAGAATGGGACTGCAGAAAATAATGGAGGAGCAAAAGCCGACAATATATTCAATTTACAGAGTAGATTTGATATCAGCTTTTCGAATATACATGCAAATGACAAAAAAGCCCTGCTGCTGCAAAAGTGATGCTTCTTTTTTTCATAATTTTCAATCCAACCAGAATCCTTTATTCAATGACAATACACCAACTTGAACACCACACAGAAACACCAACTAGAACCATCTACAGTTCATCAGTTGCAGTTAATGCAATTATGATTGGTCTGCTGCCCCTATTCCTTATAAACAGAAACATTTGGCTCAGACTCAAAATCTTTCTCAAAAGCCTTCTTTGCCTCCACTCCAACGGCATCATCATTGTAAGCTGAGATATTAGGCCTCGGCTCAAAGTCTTTCACGAAAGATTTCTCTTCTTTCAGTTTGCCTCCATCAGTGCAAGCTGAGATACTAGGCCTTGGCTTGAAGTCTTTCATGAAAGATTTCTGTTCGATTTGTTTAGCATCATCAGTGTAAGCTGATATGTTAGGCCTTGGTTCGAAGTTTTCTGTGAAAGATTTCTCATCCTCTGGCTTGACATCATCATTGTAGGCTGAAATGTTAGGCCTTGGCTCAAAATCTTTTATGGCAGCTTTCTTTTCTTTTAGTTTAGAATCATCATTGTAAGCTGAGATATTAGGCCTTGGCTCAAATTTCTCTCTGTAAGATTTCTTTGCTTTCAGTTTTTCATCATCATTGTAAGCTGAGATATTAGGCCTTGGCTCAAAGCTCCGTGATTCAGTGGAAGTGTGACACTGATTCTTTTGGGTGGAGACAGATGTAACTTTACTTACATCTACAAGGCCCTGGATTAATTCAGGCATTGGCTCATCTTTCATAACACCTTGCCAGTACTCCCCTGGATCTTTTCTTGCATTGCTGTTTGCAAACTGCATTAACAGAGGAAACATTTGATCAGAACCTGGAATCAAACACTGAACTTCATATTGATGATCAGAATGTAAGATAACAATATATATACGGTTAATATACATGTATGTATGTATTGAAGAGATATACATCACTTAGTTTTCCAAAGTGTTGCTTTTTACTAAATAGATACAGCTAACAAGTGGGATTTGAAAATTTTTGGTGGCTAAAGGGAATTTTCAAAATTTCATGTTCAGAAAGTGAAATAAGGATAAAGATGGGATTGCATTGAACTGAGAAAGTAAGGCATGGGAAATACCAGAGCAAGAGAAAAGAGCCCGGCTAAGATGAAGAGGGATTTCATATTTCTTATCAATATCAGAATCTCTTTTATGACTTGAATTCCATGTAGAATGCAGATGCTATTTATAGGGAGAAAAACACATAAATTAGCTAATGGCTAATGATATATGCTTTCTCATAATCAATTCAATACTAACATTACGTGCATGCATGATGTATGTAAAAAAAATAAATTATAATATTTTGAATCAAAAAACAAACATACAATAGACCCTAATAAATATGGGTAAGGGTTCAATAATTTGCACAATTATTGCTTCCTCATAATCAATTCAATTCTAGCATTAGGTACACAATGTGTGTTAAAAATATGAATAACATTTTAAAATCAAAAAATAATATACCAATACAAAAACAAACTTACAAATTGTCATACGTTATTAATAGACCCTAACAAATATGGGGAAGGGTTAAATAATTTGCACAATTATTGCTTTCTCATCATCAATTTGATTATAGCATTAGGTACACAACGCGTGTTAAAAATATGAATAACAATATTTTAAAATCAAAAAACAAAATACAAATTCAAACGTACAAATTATCATACGTATACTAATAGACCCTATAAAATATGGGGAATGGTTAAATAATTTGCACAATTATTGTATTATGTTGATGAACTTATTGTTGCACATAACATATGATGAAAGATATAGGAACAAAAACTGAAAATAAAAAAAAGAAAGAAAAAAAGATCAATTCTGTCAACCGCCCCATAAAACCCTGAGGGACGCGAATGGCTTTAACAAATATATATGCAATATCCCTTGTAATCAGAATGGGTCAACAGAAAAGTCCTGTAAAATTATCAAATATTCCAAATTACAGAGAAACATTCAAAGAAAAAAATTGTTAATCCATTAAGATATTAAAATAAGGCAGCTAAATCTTCACGTGGATTTGCATTCTGAGATTTTAAAAGCAAACAAATTTGGTTATAACCATCCACGTAAGCTATAATCAGGTCCACATCTGGTGGACAGTTCATTTTCAATTTCCTATGTTTAGGTTCTTCTCACATGATTATTAGAATATCCAGGCACAAGTTACTTGTACATTTGATTAATGACCATGAACAGCTGCTGGGTACACGAGAGACCTTGATAAATTTGCTTCTCAAAGCTAATTCAGGGGGGGGGAATTATGAGAGCTTTAAAGCCTCTTTTTATTTTATCTCCTCTATGAATTTTTTGGAAAAGTTTCAAATGGGTTTGAGGAGTAACAGAAAAAGAACCAAAAAAAAGTGAATAACAACAATTTAGAAGAAAACAAAATTTATCTTTTAACAACTTGCTGATTGGTGAAACGAATCTCAAACTTCAAATAGCAATAATAAATACCAATCCCCATTACATAATTCCTCTAACGGCAGTTTCAGCCTCTACAAAAATATGTATATATTATACACATATATTGTAGCTAAAAATAAGCAATTGCAACTTGCTCATTAGTGTGGGACATATTTCAATTATGGGATAAAATTAACAATAAAAATTCTTGATTATTTCATGTCTGACATCATCAAATAACCCTTGTAATCCTTAAGAAAAGAAGATTTATGAAATTTAATATTTCATCACAATGTTCAATTATTGCACACATACTCTGCCCGGATATTAACACTGAGTTACTTGCAATCTTTTCCAACTTGGAAAAATTTGGAGGCATATCCACAAAGAAGTTCAATGGATGTAAAGCTTGCACTTTGTAGTCTCTTGCTCTTTCTACAGGTAATTTTTGAACTCTCAAAAACTCTCTCCAACTCAATTCTTGACTCTAATATTTCACAATTCTGGTACAACAAGACATTAAAACCATATGTTTACTTGAAGAAAAGCTTATAAATGAACTCTATTACCTGTGATGATTGGCAGGGAGCTTGTAATGGAAGTGGTTCAATGGAAATGGATGGTGAGATCCTGAGCAACCCTAGAGCCCATAATCATAATGCTCGTGCGGATATGCGTATAGAGCAAGTTCATTCCCATTCATCATCCCACATGCATCACATGGATTCTTCACTGATAGTGTTCTTCTTCGTGGAGGACCTCAAACTAGGGAACACAATTCCCATCTACTTCCCAAGAAGGGAATTAGATGCATCTCCTCATTTACTCCCAAGAGAAGAAGCCGATTCAATTCCCTTCTCATCCCAAGAACTCCATCACCTACTCCAGCTCTTCTCTTTCTCTCAAGGTTCCCCTCAATCCATAGCCATGGAAGACACACTAAGACAATGCGAGACAAAGCACATCAAGGGTGAGACCAAACTCTGTGCAACATCTTGGGAGTCAATGCTTGATTTCACAAAAATGATCCTCGGTTCAGAAACAGAGATCAAGGTTCTCTCCACAACTCACCTTACACAGTCTAATACCCATTTACAGAAGTATACAATAATGGGAATCCAGGAAATTCCAGCCCCAAGATGGTGGCGTGTCACACCATGCCTTACCCTTATGCTGTTTTCTATTGTCATTACCAAGAGAGTGAGAGCAGGGTGTTCAGAGTTCCACTAATCGGAGAGAATGGTGATAGGGTTGAAGCTATTGCCGTCTGCCACATGGATACCTCCCAGTGGAGCCGTAATCACGTGTCCTTCCAGGTGCTCGGGATCGAACCAGGGTCCTCCCCTGTATGCCATTTCTTTCCAGCAGATAATTTTGTTTTGGTTCCTTCGACTACTATGATGCAGGCATAAATGAATAATTGAGTTCAGAGATTGTAATCTTCTGATCTCCAGCACTACTGCACTTCAATGTTTTGGTATAACATCGATATCTGTTTTATCCTATAATCGACAATAAACTTCATGAAAGGCATAAAAAATAGATCGTGTAGCCTTATATATCTGGTAGATACTACTAACGCCACGCACAAAAAGCAACTCACATATCGTTCCGGTGGAATCTCTCCGCTTGTCCTCCATTGTCGGTGAGCTCTTCTTCAGTCGCCTCTGTAAGATGCATACATCTATTTTGTGTATCTATATATCTTTATTGTCTGTGACGCCCGCCAAATGGTAATATCGCGTATCGGCATATACTGTTTCTCTCTATCGTCGATTAATGAGCCTTAGATTATCAACGGTTCTGATAGGTGGTTTGGTTATCTCAGACGAGTGTTGGTATATAGATATATCTAAACAAAAATCGCAGTGTGGTTTTACCCGCTTTTACGTAGAGAGTTGGTAAAGTCGTGGTTGACTAAATGGCAAAAATATTTAAAGAAAAAAGGTCCAAATTGGAGAAGATTTATACGTGAAATTATTGTCTTAGTTCTCTTATAGCCAGCTTTATTTATTATGGTTCGTGTTATTTGTACTTCCATTATTTTTATGAACTATAGGTACTCGACATGAAATATAATTCAAAGTTAATAATAGAGTACCAGAGTACAACGAACCAATTTGTTTTTGTTGGAATTTTATACCGAAGAATGATTCCATCATAGAACAATTATTTTCATAGAGTAGAACTAAGGACTTTGATTTGAAAATCCACTATATCTTTTTTCTTGTCCAAATCTGAATTTGTTTTCATTAATTTTAATCTTACAAAGGCTGAATTTTTTTAACCAATTTGGAGTACAATGGCAAAGTTGAAAATGGATAAGATTAGTTGAAAAAATCATGTTAGTGGTTAAAATGGCAGACAAAATCTTAATTTTATTGATATTATAAATATCAAATTTGAACTAAATTATTCGATTGAATCTCAATCCAAATCTTGATCTAGCTACAAGGATGAGACTTTCAGCATGTTGAACTAGACATCTCTTCAAGAATATTGTTAAAATATCATCAATTCCTAATGAAATGAGCTTTATATATATATATATATATATTGTCTAAAACAATGATTTTTATTAGCTGTAGCAAATGAAGAAACTTAATAGATGTTGAAATATGAAGAGCTTGAAGAAACTTAATAAATGTTGAAATATGAAGAGCTGTATGAAGTAAATTACAAAAAAAAATATGGATGTTATAGATATAATTTCGATATGATGGTGAGTTGTCCGAGATTCAAATCCAGAACTAGTAAGATGAGTTACGAGTATGAATGAATTCTTTTTCCTTTTCAGGAAGAAAAGAAAAGAAAATGAAAATTATAGTCTAATGAATTTTATAGGCCCATTTGCCATTTAATTTATTGAAATTGCATTCTCCCTTTTCCAAAATCCATGAATTTATTAAGTTGTAGGACCTCCCAATTATGTCACAAAAATGATCTTTTATATATATAAAATTTTATCCAATTTATCTTTCTTTTATTCCAAATCAAGATGAATTTCTATCTATCTAAGTCTATTTAGATGTTTAGCTATCAAATCGCCACGCCATGTACTAAACATTTCTATATTGCCACATTCTAAACTTAATGGTTAAATTCAACTATGGTGACGATATTATAAGGGAGGTTCAATAGAAAAATAGTTCGACACCAGAATGATAAAATCACCTCTCATTCTTATTATTATTTTAGTTTTTTGTTCTACTTTAAAAGATTTTTATAAGTGAGTTTCTAGGAAAAACTTGGTTTCGATACAAGCAACAAACAAGAATGAAGAAATAAAAATTATACAATTTCATATAGTAATTCAAAAATTGCAATGAAAAGAAATAATGGAGGTTTGTGATGTGATGGCTTGCTGACACAAGAAGGAAATTTTGTAAAAGCAACATGAAGAATTGTAGTGAGTGAGGTTTACTTAGGCCGTGTTATAAACGCCAAAATGAAGCCGCGATTCTCGCCAACCAACTGTTCTTTTGTATTGACCAAGCTTGATAGTACAAAATAGATATGATTCTACTTTGTCGGATATTTATTCGAATATCTGGAACACGAACTATATGAACTAAATTAAGAAGTCCCTACTCAATGAGTGATCTTGTAGTTAAACTCCCTTCTACCTTTGCACTCACGGCAATCTCCATCCAATCTGAGGAAACCTTTGCACACCTCCGATACCTTTTGGGGGCTACCATAGAAATTGTTTACCTAATACTATCATTTGATACGTAGGTTATGACACAAGGTTATAATTCTAGCTCTTTATCACTAGTATCTCACTTATGATTCGGACCCCCAAAAGTGTGAAAAGAAAATTGAGCACCTAACTATGCATCTTTAGAGACCAATAACTACTAAATCATCCTTTTTCATTATGAGTGATGGAGGGATCGTACAATTCGAATCGTTTTTCTTTTTTCATACGAAATTAAGTAAGTAAAAATAAATAAAAATTAATTGTCGGGTTGAGCCGGGTTCACATAGTTCGGCCAGTAAATCTAATAGCATATTTTGTTATACAACACCAATCCCTCCCTGAGGGGCGCCTGCAGAGCAAGTTTAATCTCCCAAGTCAGGTAGATCAACTCATGTCGGGGATGCAATTATCGGATCGTGTAGATCAATACCCGATACCCAACTTGAAATTTAAATCAGGTTAGGATAATCAGAATCCAAAAAAATGTGACCGAACGTCCACCCTTATTCTTACAGCATATTAGGAAAGCCAAAGAGAGGACCTTGTTTGTGCCACTATCAGACATTATGGTCTAACTTAGAACATATTCTTCAGAAGCATTCTTCTGATTCGCTCCAAGTACTATTATACATAGATAGAATAAGATAAAGTTCAGTTATAATATGCAAGTGTTATTCAACCTAAAAGTTGGTCCCAAGTAACATGAATTTCACTCTATCCAGATTCCAGTATCCACCACCACAAGATAAAAACACAAATATGCTCATATCCATCTACCTCCAGCTTCGTAACAGAGAATATAGCCAGCTGCCCTTGATCTTGATAAACAGATAAAACAGAACAACAGTCAATTGAAAATCATTTTCAAAAGCCTCCAACAGCATGATCATTGTATTGCCATAAAGTCGTTCAATTAGTGAAAGATTTCTCTTCTTTAAGTTTGCCATCAGGATTGTAAACCCAGAGATTAGGCCCTGTCCCAAACTCTTTTCTGAATGGTTTCTTATCTCTTTGTTTGGCATCATCGTTGTAAACCCAAAAACTAGGCTCTGTCTCGAACTATTTTATGAACAAATTCTCATCTCTTGGTTTGGCAACATCACTGTACACCCAGAGATTAGGCCAAGTCTCAAACTTTTTTCTGAATGTTTTCTCTTCTGGTTGGGGATCATCATTGTAAACCCATAGGTTAGTCCTTGTCTTGAACTCATTTGTGAACAATTTCTCTTCTTTTACTTTAGCATCATTCGTGCCAGCTTAGGTACTAGGCCTCGGCTCAAAGTTACGCGGCTCTGTGGAACTGCGATAATCACTCCTTTTCTTGAAGATTGTTGTAACTTTAGATACATCAACAAGGCCTTGAATTGTTAACTCAGGCTTTGGCTGGTCTTTCGTATCACCCTGCCAGTACTCCCCTAGATCTTTTCTTGCATTTGTAGTGCTTGCAAACTGCATTTCAGAGACAAGACATAACTAGAAATTCAAATCAAACTAAAAATTGATGAATTCAGAATTATATGCGATTGTAACAGCATTATAATGCATCATATGTATGTGTCTGGTTTTCTTGGGGCTTTCCTGCTCAAGTCTTCTTATTAGATGTGGCTAAGACACTAGATTTACAAATTAATATAGTGTTTGGTATCAAGGAACTGTAGCCTTGGATTTGGAGTAGGAAGTATACTTCTACTCAAATTTGAATAGGTGTTCATCAATTCCAATTCTACCAGCCAAATTCTATGCTCCCACACAAACTAATAACATGATTTTCAAGAACTTCAAGTTACAAAAAGGAAAATGAGGATGGAGCTGGGCTCTTGGAGTGTGGCTACATATAATTTCCATAAAACCAAGGAATGCTTGTGCATACCAGGGCAACAGAAAAGAGGCCAGCTAAAATGAAAATGGATTTCATGTCTTCCAACAAAATTAGTATCTCCTAATTGAATTGGATTCCTTGCAAACACCATGCTGGCTACCGACAGAGGGCAAAAACACAAGTTAAATAATGGATAAAGATTCAAGCTGATAAACAATTCAATGAATTCATCCTTCAACAATAGTGAAAAATATAAAGAATTAATTGGGAGGCCCTTCTTTGTCGCATAATAATTGAGCCTACTTTATGTCATCATATTCAATTTTTTTAGGAACAGTAATATCAAGAGTAATGAAACAATCACAATATTGATACACGACATTTTTGCTGATATAATTGCACCAAGATATGTAATAAAGTAAGAAGCAAAATCAATTATTTCACTCATAATTTCTAATTATTCATCACAAAAAACAAAAGAGGCGTTCTGTCTATATGTTTATGAGAATGGAACTGCAGAAAATAATGGAGGAGCAGAAGCCAACAATTTATGCAATACATTTGATAGCGGCCTTGCGAATGTACATGCAAATGACACAAAAGCCCTGCTGCTGCAAAAACTGATGGTTTCATTTTTTTGGTATCTTTAAATCCAACCAGACCAGAACATTTTTATAATTGGCTGCAAATCATAATGCTCATAACTAGGGAAGAAATTTACTCCATGTGGATGCTTAAAATTCATGCTTTTATAAATAATGCAATTCAATCCTATATGGTCATGGTAAATATTGAAAAGTAATAGTACAGAATATAATAAGAAAGGGAGGCCCTAGTTTGCTTTCTAATAAAATAAACAAAGATATCATAGTTTTATCTGCTATAATGTAGAATCAATTTATTGCAGTGAAAAAATCAGTATTTGATGATCCCTACTTCTGTTCGAGCTTGGTGAATGCCTCTTTCTTGTCCAAAAAACCCAGTTTTTGGACTGCAATTCTAATTGTAAGAACGAATTAAAACCAATTTTATCTGTCAACTCAATTAAGATTTTTCCTCCATAGGTTATTCAGTCTGGTCGGATTTTGATCATTCTTTTTTGTAATTTTTTCTGCATGCCATAGTGTTGTTACATTTTTCAGGTCATATATTAGTTATTTTCTGATCAATGCATATTCGATAGTTTGATACACTATTATAATGATATTATCATATATATTTAAAACAATTTGGCAAGTAAAAAATACACATAAAAAATATAACAAACTTTATTCAATGACAATACACCATCCCACACCTGGACATCACATAGAAACACAAACAAGAGCCATCTACAGTTCATCAGTTGCAGGGAATGCAATTATGATTGGTCTGCTGCCCCTATTCCTTAGAAACATTTGGCTGAGGCTCGAAATCTTTCTCAAAAGCCTTGTTTGCTTCCACTCCAACGACATCATCATTGTAAGCTGTGAGATTAGGCCTCGGCTCAAAGTCTTTCACAAAAGATTTCTCTTCTTTCAGTTTACCTTCATCACTGTCTTTTGTGAAAGATTTCTGTTCGGTTTGTTTAACATCATCAGTGTAAGCTGATAAGTTAGGCCTTGGTTCGAAGTTTTCTGTGAAAGATTTCTCGTCGTCTGGCTTGACATCATCACTGTAGGCTGAAAGGTTAGGCCTTGGCTCAAATTCTTCCATGAAAGATTTCTTATCTTCTGGTTTTGCGCCAGCTGAGATGTTAGGCATTGGCTCAAAATCTTTTTTGGAAGCTCTCTCTTCTTTTAGCTTAGAATCATCCTTGTGAGCTGAGATATTAGGCCTTTGCTCAACGCTTCGTGATTCAGTGGAAGTGCGACAGTGATTCTTTTGGATGGAGACAGATGTAACTTTACTTACATCTACAAGGCCCTGGATTAATTCAGGCATTTGCTCATCTTTCATACCACCTTGCCAGTACTCCCCTGGATCTTTTCTTGCATTGATGCTGTTTGCAAACTGCATTAACAGAGAAAACATTTGATCAGAACCTGGAATCAAACACTGAACTTCATATTGATGATCAGATATAACAAAATGTACACACACACACACACACACACACACACACACACACACACACACACACATATATATATATATATATATATATATATATATATATATATATGTAGGTAATGAAGAGATATATCATCAATGAAATTTAAAATTTTGCTTTACTAATTAGATACAGCTAACAAGTGGGATTTGAAAAATTTTGGTGGCTAAAGGGAATTTTCAAAAAAATCAAGTTGAGAAAGTGAAATAAGTATAAAGTGGGATTGTATTGAACTGAGAAAGTAAGGCATGGGAATACCAGTGCAAGAGAAAAGAGGCCGGCTAAGATGTAGAGGGATTTCATATTTCTTATCAAAATCAGAATCTTTTTTATGACTTGAATTCCTCGTAAAATGCAGATGCTATTTATAGGGAGAAAAACACATAATTTAGCTAAACACATATTACGTGCATAATGTGTAAAAATGTGAATTACAATATTTTGAATCAAAAAGCAAAATACAAACGTAAAAATTGTCATACGTATACTAATAGACCCTAATAAATATGGGAAAGGGTTCAATAATTTGCACTGTTATTGTATTACATTGGTGAACTTATTGTTTCACATGACATATTATGAAAGATTTAGCCATTTAGGGACAAAAACTGAAGAAAAAAAAAGAGATCAATAAAAGCAGGAGGGGGCACGGATGTCTTTAACATATATATGTATTATCTCCCTTGCGATCAGAATGGGCCAACAGAAAGTTCTGTTTCAAATTGCCATAATAGGTTCATTTGAATAGAAATTGCTAATCCAGAAGGATACTTTAAAAAAGGCATTCTGATATTTTCGAAAGCAAACAAAATTGGGTTATATAATTGAAAAAAAGGAGCTAAATCTTCAAGAAGATTTGCATTCTGATTTTTTCGAAAGCAAACAAATTTGTGTTAGATAATTGAAAATAAATAAATAAATTGCATTCTGATATTTTGAAAGCAAACAAATTTGGGTTATCGGGTCGATAATTCGTTCTCAACTGCCGATGTTTTTGTTCTTCTCACATGACTATTAGATTATCTTGGCACAAGTTACTTGTACAATGGATTAATGAACTTGAACAGCTACCGGGTACATGAGAGGCCTTCATATTATTTGCTTCTTTAAGGCCAAAGCTAATTCAGGGAGGTACTTTGGGTACTTCAAAGCCTCTTCATGTTTTATCTACTAAATTTATTTCTTTTAAAAGTTTCATTTGGTTTGAGGAGTAACAGCAAAAGAACAAAAAACGTGTGAATTACAACAAGTCGAAGATAATAAATTGATCTTTTAACAAGTTGGTGATTGGTGGGACGAATTTCAATCTTCAAATAGCAATATTAAATACTAATCCCCATTACAAGATACACACACACACACACACACACACACACACATATATATATATATATATATATATATATATATATATTGTAGCTAAATATGATATTGCAACTTGCTATTAGTGTGGGGCATATCTCAATTTTGGGGGACAAAATAACAATAAAAATATGTCTGACATCATCAAGATAACCCTTGTAATCCCTAAGAAAAAGAAGATTTATGAAATTTAATATTTCCTCTCAATGTTCAATTATTGGACACATACTCTGCCCGGATATTACCATTGAGTTACTTGCAATCTTTTCCTACTTGGAAAAGTTTGGAGGCACATCCACAAAGAAGCTCAATGGATGTAAAGCTTGCACTTTGTAGTCTCTTGCTCCTGATTCTACTGGTAATTTTTGAACTCTCAAAAACTGCCTTTCCATTTCAATGCTTGACTAATATATCACATCTCTGGTACGATAAGACATTATAACCATATGTCTACATGAAGAAAAGCTTATAAAATGAACTCTATTACCTGTGATGATTGGCAGGGAGCTTGTAATGGAAGTTGTTCAATGGATATGGGTGGTGAAATCTTGGGCAGCCCTAGAGCCCATAATCATAATGCTCGTGCAGAGACGCGTATAGAGCAAGTTCATTCCCATTCATCATCCCACATGCATCACATGGATTCTTCACTGATAGTGTTCTTCTTCGTGGAGGACCTCAAACAAGGGAACACCATTCCCATCTACTTCCCAAGAAGGGACTTAGATGCATCTCCTCATTTACTCTCAAGAGAAGAAGCCGATTCAATTCCTTTCTCATCCCAAGAACTCCATCACCTACTCCAGTTCCTCTTTCTCTCAAGGTTCCCCTCAAGCCATAGCCATGGAAGACACACTAAGACAATGCGAGACAAAGCACATCTGGGGTGAGACCAAACTCTGCGCAACATCTTGGAGACCATGCTTGATTTCACAAAAATGATCCTCAGTTCAGAAACAGAGATCAAGGTTCTCTCCACAACTCACCTTACACAGTCTAATACCCATTTACAGAAGTATACAATAATGGGAATCCAGGAAATTCCAGCCCCCAAGATGGTAGCATGTCATACCATGCCTTACCCTTATGCTGTTTTCTATTGTCATTACCAAGAGAGTGAGAGCAAGGTGTTCACAGTTTCACTAAACGGGGAGAATGGTGATAAGGTTGAAGCTATTGCTGTCTGCCACATGGATACCTCCCAATGGAGCCATAATCACGTGTCCTTTCAGGTGCTCGGGATCGAACCAGGATCCTTCCCTGTATGCCATTTCTTTCCAGCAGATAATTTTGTTTTGGTTCCTTCGACTACTTTGATGCAGGCAAAAATGAATAATTGAGTTCAGAGATAGTAATCTTCTGATCTCCAACACTATGTATGTCAATCCACTTGTTTAGTCATATGCTTTGCACTTCAATGTATTTGTATAACATCAATATCTGTTTCATCTTATAATAGACAATAAATTCCATTTAAGGCATCAAAAAATAGAACACAGCCATATATTTCTGGAAGAAACTACTAATGCTACACATAAAAGCAACTAACTTTTTTGTGCCCACATGAATTGGATTCACCGAGTAATCTAGTACACATAAATGAATTTAATCTCATCTGTAACTATATCTTAGCAAAAATTGGACTCAATCAACCTACAAGCTCTAGGACAAGATAGGAATTTTTTTGAGATCTCAAAATCCACCATATATCAATCACCCAACAACAGGCTCAGTGGTATTTTTGCCTTTCCTCGACCTCTTACGTTTCCTACTCCTGTTTCTTGTACTGTTATCAACACTTGTTTCCTGCAATCAAAATTGGTTTCACAGACCCACATAAAAGTAATTCAGAAACACCTAAAATAGCATGTAATTTGATCAGTCACATAAGAGAATCAGAACTGAAAAAAAATGGAAAGATGGTATATAAATCCAAATCCCAAGCAATCCTTGGAAAACATGCAATCATAGTTATAGGAATTATTTTTCTACAGCAAAACATGCGATATTGACTGTAAGATGTATCCATTATTAATCATGCTAAGATGCAACTAGAAAATGATCTTATGGAACTATGTAGTAGCCATTTCAACTTTAACTTACTAACTACTTGATTCTTAATCAGGCTCATCTTTTCATTAGACCAATTGAAGTCCCATTGGTCACATAGTTGAGGGCGTCTCCACTTAGATTAGACTCCAGAGAGATTAAGTAAAATATAATTGCCATTTCTGAACTTCAAGAACGAGATAAAATTAGCTCAGTTACCTTATTATTGAAAAAATGGAAAATAAATCAGTAATATTAGTAAAACCCCCAGACTTTTAGACAAAATCAGAAGCAACAACACTTCAGAAGAAGAGACCATAATCACCAAGGATCCAATACTTTAAAGCTACTTTTCCCTGGTTTGGTTACCATGATCTTATATTTCAATGTTCATGTTCTAACATTGCATGCAACATAAAGATATCAATCAGCTGAATTAGAAGTTCCTACCAGAATAACATTAACCCCTTCATGCAATATGTTACAAACCATAATTTTGGTCGATCACGTGAATATTACGTTATTTATGTTCACCACACACTTTTGATATAATTATAGTTTCAAGTGAATTACCAGAGAAGACAAACTAAAAAAATTTGAAAACCATTAATATCAACAGACCTTCCCTGAAGCAGTATCTGTATTTCCTTGGATCTTTTTCTTTTTGCATGAGAGAGGGTTTGGACCCTGCATGAAATGAAAAGAAAACAATGCATAAACTCTGTATTCACTGGGAAAGGCGTATCAACACCCATAAACTCTCTCTCTCTCTCTCTCTCTCTCTCTCTCTCTCTCTCTCTCTCTCTCTCTCTCCTCTCTCTCTCTCTCTCGCAGACTGGTTGCCTGTAAGCAACAGCCACCTTACTATGAAAAAATTTCACATCTGCCCATGAATAAGCAGCAAGAACAATTATATTTACAAAATTGGGCAAGGAACCAAAGCAAAGCCCACCATATTATTCTCAATCTGATAAGAGAACTACTTGGCCTACCTAGCCATAATTACTGCAATAATGAAACGACCTTTCCGACTCATCTTTCAACTGTTGGTTGAATTAATATGTAAGAGTTATGCAGCAAGAATAATTAAGCAGTTAAAAGTGCCATGATATTCTACAAGCAATAAAGGAAGAGGTGGGGGTATAAGATCTCAGTTTCTAACCTTAGCTTTCTTTCGCTTGAATTGAACTTTATCCTTTATATCTATTCTGTTTCTTTTAACATTTGTCTTGAGATCCCGTGTCTCTAAAATATGATCTTCATTATCTTCATTTGCATCAGAAGAATCCCTTGCTTCATCAGTAGCTACCCTGTTCTTATTTACCTTTAGCATCTTGTACTCCAAGTCAGTCATATGTGACCGTTCTTCTTCAGCAGTCTTTGCAAACTGGTGTTGAAATGTTGACGGGCGCTCCAGAAAGAGAGCATTTCTGAGACCATATATTACGGGCACACCTGGAATCTGCCCCCAAAAATTTAGTTAAATAGCAGTATGGAAGTATATATGACACGTGACAGTCTTAACAGCCTGAACAGTATTTAACCAAAAAAAAGAAAAAATAAAGGCAGATGTTTAATTCTTCAAATAAATAAGTAGCATGGAAAACTGATACAAATATTATTAAAAAAAAAAAAAAGAAACCTCTTGGAACTTCTTCCTCAGCTCCGCATCCTGAGTGGCAACAAAGAAGTGCTCGGGGTTGTTTTCTCCAATAACTTCCGTTATGCATGCTACAGCACTCTTTCGCTTCTCATGGTCACATCTAGAAAACAGGTTCATGACAATTCAGACACATAATTGAACAGGTCACATGCCAAAGACAATAGAAGGCTCCATTGAGATCTAATGAGGGGTAATTATATGATTCATTTGATATTCAAATACTTTGGGAGTCTTGGAGTGGGACAAGTAACAGCAAAAAGTAATTACTTGAGAGAGAAACAGAGAGAGATCTTATGAGAGATGAGAACGAAATTTTCTGAGAATGCTTTATTCTCCTTTAGATGGTTATTATAATTACAACCACCTAAGGTGTATAAGCATGTCATTATGCCATAGACAGCATTGTTTTACCATCAAATGAATAACAAAATATCCAGACTAGGTACTCTCTGCTGCGTATTAAACGATATTGCACATGAAATAGAACGATAAAGTGAATAGAATCTCAATTCCACCCAATCTATAGGTGCAGATACATCAGAACTCTCCATAACTTATAATGCTCAAAGACTTTGATATAGGTTGTAATCATGCCTCTGAGTAAGCCATTGTTGTAACACTTAAAGCAACAAAAAATGGAGTGACTAAAACATTCTTTACGGTTCATTTGGATCTAGGATTTATTGGAGAGTGAAAAACAGAAATCTGTATTGCAACACAATTTCCAATTCAACTAAAAAGTATCAATTTAAAACTGTATTTATCACAGTTGAGTATAATGAAAAAGAAATGAAACAGATGTTTTGATTATCTAAGAATTATATGTGTAAAAATATTTCCCTTGTATCTTCCTCTCCAATCAAATGAAACAGGGTCCTTAGTGTTTTTTCTCACTAAAATCCAACATCCAAACGTGCATTTATCGCACTCTTGTCACTTTCAGTCCTTATGCTACAAGTACATTCAGGTACAGTGATAAATCTTTTTATCTCCATGATTTTTCTATTAGCTTCAAAAGTCTCAAAAACAGCAAATGGGAAACAAAATGGACCCAGATCAAACCTTCTTCTGTAGCATAAGCATTTATAAGATATTTGCTTCATAAAACAGATAAAGTACTGGCATATGTTTTTATTCGTTAACCATTTTTTGGATCATACATGGCTGGTAGTAGGAGTAGGCATAATATCTGCAGACAGTGAGGCAGAAAAATAGACAGCTGACCTTGCGGTTATCAGGTTACGAGCAGCATTAAGTGAGTCAGCATAAGAATCACCAATGCTTCTCAACTCCGCAAGAACACATCTGTAACCAACGAGACATAAATATTATTTGCCTAATAAATGAACCATTTGTCCAAATCATAGGGAGGGGGATAGAAAACCTTTTCACCTACTAAAATATGAAACAATAAAAAAAAACGCCAAATATTAGATAAGCAGGGGGAGGGGAAACCTGGTAGTGAAGATTTTGACGGCAGCGCCTAGAGTATTTGCCAATGCAGTATCAGCGGGGGTGATACGATTCGCCAGAAGATGGTGCACGAAAGTCCCGTCGCATAGGATTTTGAACGGCTCCCGGAATCCAAAGCAAGCCGTGTAAAATCGCACGGCTCTCCGATGCCGCTTCTGCTTTTTCACCCTCATTTATATCTGATAACAAAGAAGAAATTCAATATAAATAGAAAAACAAAAAATTGGAATGGGAAATCAAATTTTGAAAATGAAAATCCAACCCTAATTTGATACATCATAAATCAAGATTAAAAGCTAAAAAGAATAGGATGACAAATGAGAGTTGAATCAATCGTACTTACCAAGAAACAGAATGAACAGCTTTACAGATTTTGGGGCTCTAAAACCTAACGTGGGGCTCTAAACCCAAACTTGTGGTTTTAATTGATTGGCAAAAGCCCTAAAAGTTTGTTTAACTGACACTTGGGAGTTTTGATTGATGTGCAAAAACCCTAAAATTTGATTATATGAGACTTGTGAGTTTTCTTGAACCGGGTTGAGGTATTCACTGTTTTAATGGGCCGGAGCCCAAACATGTATTGGGCTTGACCAGTTCAGTTTGGAGCTTGGACGGTGTTTCCAGGATAAATGATCCGTTAATTAATTTGAAATTTGACCTATATTTTCTGGAAAAAAAAAGGGAAACAAATAAAAGGCTCAGATGGTTAAAAATTAATGAATAATATTATTAACTATAATTTATATTCACTTTTAATTAATATAGTTGAGAATATAAATGGGATCAACTTGGAAATACATTGGTGGCTAGTTGTTTTAGCCTTAATTTACCATGAGTTGTTGCATCCAAAATTATTGTTTTACCTACTTGCACTTGTTAACAATATAAGTTACTGAAATACAAAATCGAAATCACGGAAGCTTCATGTGGATCAAAGCTAGATAATTATACGCTAGAACGAGACAAATGACCTCTGTTTTCACATTGAAACAACGAGAAATAAATATGAAATAACTTAATTATTTCGATCTGGCATAAAATTCTTCCTCAAATTTCAACTTCCCAATATATATATATATAGACACACACACACACACCGAGTCTTTTGCATTTTCTTCAAGATCAGCATAGCCATGATAGATTATTATATTTGGCCTCACATCAAAATCCTCTGCAAACTTATGATTGGATTCGATCTTGTTGAAAGAGACCTTTAATTTGATTGCTTCAGGCATCTGTTTGCTGTTCATCAATCTGTTTCTATAGTCTTCTGTAGGGCACTACTAATTTAGTATCAGCTGGCTAATTATGTAGACCATTAAAAAAAGCCATGGTAAGGACAATTTTGTAAAGCTGAATCATTTTGTGTAAAGAATAAGTCCAATAAAATATCGTAGAATCACTTTAAGTTGAGATAATTAAAGTGTTCATAAATACTTTGTCTTGTTGCTTACTTTACTCATAGGCAGTGATCAAAAAGCTGATTCCACAATCCATTCAACTTAATTATATAACTTTCAGAACCTTCACTGTTTTTACTTTTGAGAATGGTTAGGTTAAAAATGGATGCAGTTTCACTTATGATCAGTTCTTCTCTTTTGGTGGACGACTGATCATGAAGAAACAGCCGCATTATGGCAGTACATTTTAACTCTCTTTGAGGCAAACCCATAACGTCCCGTTTCGCCGTTATCTGTCTGCAACAAAATCCACAATCCAGGCAATGTTTTCTATCAGGATAATGAGGTTGATTAGATTAGGCAAGTGTGGTTGTCAAAACATTAAAAAAAAGAAGTGTGGTTAGAAACATTCAAATATTAAAACTATCTAATTTTGAAAATTGGCATCAAACCTTTTCAATAAATAGAGTTCTTATTTCATAGTTAAACACATAAGAAAAAAAGAGAGAAAACAAGATAGTGTTTTAATGGAAGAAATAGGGAGAAAAATTATAAAAAAAAATTCTTCTCTCTTAAAATAGTATTCTTATTTTTTTTTAGTATTTCAAGTTAAAAACTTGAGATATTTGTGATCCAAAAGATATTCTCTTGAAAATTATTTAATTATCTCTTAGTTTAGAGAGAATTTTGTAAGCCTACTATATACATAGTGGAAGTTTTGTTTGGATTACGGTCCATAATTTTTTTTCGATTTGAGTTTTTCATGTAAAAATTCTTGTGTCAAATTTTTACTCTCTTGTACTATCTTTGACATTCTTGATTTGGCCTCATTTTTAATCCGGCAGGTGAAAAAAGAATTTTATGGTTCCGCTGCATTCGTGTCATTTATTTTGGTTCTCTTTCCCAATAAGTGGTATAGAACTACGTTGTTACATTTGCGGATTAAAAAATGAAATAATCGACATATTTTGGTGGGATATTCAAATTAAATTGATCGAAATACTTCATTTGAAAACCAAGTATATTGAATCTTCTCTATTGCAAGAATTTATATTTGCCCTTGCATGGTAATGCTGCTAAACCAAAATAAATGAGTGATGATAAATGGAATATTTTTCACAAAAAGACAGTGGGGTATATTCGACGCTTTCTTAAGCATAATATATTCCATCATTTTGCAAATAAGGAAAAGACTGAGATTCTGTGGAAGAAAATGGAGGTAGTGTTTGAGATGAAAAATGTCTTAAACAAAGCTTCTATTATAAGAAACATTGTTCGACTTAGGTACCAGGAAGGTACAAACATGACGAGGCACCTAAATGCGTACCAAGGTTTAATAAACTAATCCATCATTATGAAGATACTATTTGATAATAAAATGGTTGTTTTATTGCTACTTAACTCGTTGTCTGATAGTTGGAACACACTCGTAATGTTAGATAATAATTCAGTTCCAAATAGATTACTGACCTTACAAATGATCAAAAATTGTCTTCTTAATGAAAAATTCAAAAGAAAGAAGCGAGAATATTCTTCTGAGTCAAAAGCTTTAGTAGCATAAAATATTGGTAAATGAGGAAGGAACAAGAACAAAGGTCTTCTAAATTGAAAAGATAAATCCATGGAAAAGTCTAAGTCCAAGAAGGATTTCAAATATCATTATTGTGGTTGTTCAAACCACTACGTGAGAGATTGCACAAAGAAGAAAAGAGTTCAACGAAATAGAAATAATGAAAACAAAAAAGTTGACAAAGACACTACTATCGTTACAGCTGATGGTAATGTTGTTATCATTTGTGATGATACTTATATCAGTTCATCTTGCCAACAGACAGATTGGATTATTGATTCAGGAGTTTCATATCATATCACTCCATATTATGATATGTTCACATCATACACCAGTGGTAGTTTTGGCAAAGTCATAATGGCCAATTAAGGTGTGACGAAGTTGTTAGCATAGGAAGTATCATCCTTGATACTGATGATGATGTAGATTCCTACTCAAAGATGTCAAACATATTCCAATTCGGCTCAACATTATTTCTACTAGCAAGCTTGACAATAATGGTTGTGTTAATTTCTTTGGTGAAAGAAAGTGGAAGCTCACCAAAGGATCTCTCATTGTTGCTAAAAGTAAGAAAAAGAATAAGAAACAGAATCCACTCTACCTAATGCAGGTTAGACTATCTAATGGAAATGTCAATGCAATTGTCAAAAATCACTCTATTAAGTCATGGCATAAAATGTTTGGACACTTGAATCAGAAAGGCTTGGAACTTTTGCCTAGGAAGAAACTCTCCTCTAAGGTAACAAATATGAACCTACAAACCTATGTTGATTGTTTGGCTGGAAAACAACACAGAGTTCCATTTAAGAATTTTTCTCCATCTAGAAAATTTCATCATTTAGATTTGGTGTATATTGATTTGTGTTACATAAAAATAAAAGTATTGGAAGTGTTTTGTACTTTGTTATATTTATTGATGATTTCTCTAGAAAAATTAAGTGATTTGTTTTGAAATCTAAAGATCAAACTCTAGAGGTCTTTATGCATTTGCAAGCAAAGGTTGAAAGAGAAACATGAAAGAAACTTAAGTGCATTCGTGCAAATAATGGAGATAAATACCAAAGTCTATTTGAGCAACATTGCAAGAACCATGGTATTAGGCTTGAAAAGAGTATCCCAAAAACTCCTCAACATAACGGTGTGACATAGATGATGAACAGAACAATTTGTAAAAAAATCAAATATATGCTATCACATTCCAAATTACATAAATCCTTTTGGGGTGAAGCAATGAGGACTGCAATTGATCTAATCAACCTTTCTCCATCGACTCTTTTGGACGGTGACATTCCAAATAGAGTTTGGATAGGGAAAGATGTTTCATACAAACACTTGAGATTGTTTGGTTACATGGCATCTGTGCATATTCTAAAAGCTGAAGATCCAAACTTGATGACAAGACCAAACCATGCATCTTCTTGGATTATGGTTATGAAGAGTTTGGCTACAGATTGTGGGATCCAGCTAAAAGAAAAGTCATCAGAAGCAGGGATGTCGTGTTCCTTGATAATCAAATAATTGATGATACCAAACAGAAATCTAAGTCCAACTCATATGTTTCTGATGACTTAGATCTAGTTCTTTGCCTACGACTCAGAATCATGGGAGAAATATACGGGATCTCATACCACTTGTACATGTTGATGATATTTTTTCATTTCCACCACCAGAAACAGAGGTCAGAAGGTCCACCAAACAAAGACAACCTTTTACCAGATATAGTCCACACGAGTATGTAATGCTCACTGATAGAGAAAAATCAGAGAATTTCACAAAGATCATATCACATAATCAAAAAGAGAACTGATTAGTTTATAGGCTAAAAGTTGACGAGCATAGCTCAAAACCAAGATACAAAACGAGACTGGTTGTAAAGGGATTCAGTCAGGAAAAATATGTTGATTTTGATGAAATTTTTTCACTTGTGGTAAAGATATCTTCAATCAAAGTTGTTATCGGAATCGTTGTTAGCTTGGACCTGGAGATTACACAACTTAATGTAAAGATTACGTTTTTTCATAAAAATTTGAATGAAGAAATTTACATAGAGCAATCAGAGGGATTTAAAGTCAAAGGTAAGAAAAACATAGTGTGTAGGTTAAAAAAGAGTTTGTACGACTTGAAGCAAGTCCCAAAAAATGGTACAAAAAATTTAAGTCGTTCATGTATGATCATGACTACAAGAAAACCAACTCTGATCACTATGTATTCTTTAAAAAAAATTCAGATGATGATTTTATCATATTGTTATTGTATGTGGATGACATGTTGATTGTAGGTCATGATGCCAGTAAAATTAATAAGCTGAAGAAATAGCTCAACAAATCTTTTGCAATGAAAAACTTAGAACCAGCTAAATAAATTATTGGGATGAAAATATCGAGAGATAGGACAAATAGATAGTTGTGGCTATTTCAAGAAAATTATATCGAAAAAGTTCTTGAGAGATTTAACGTGAGCAATTCAAAGCCAGTTAGCACTTCACTTGCGTGTCATTTCAAACTCAACTTGGCGCAATATCCACAAGTGAGAAAAATAAGGAATAAATGAAAAAAGTACTATATGTTTCTACAGTTATCAGTTTAATATATGATATGATATGTACTAGACCTGACATTGCTCATACAGTTGGTATTGTTAGTCGATTTCTCTCTAACCCTGGCAAAGATCACTAGTCTATAGAGAAATGGATATTTCAGTTTTTAAAATGTACTTCTAAAGTTTGCCTAAAGTTTGGTAATGGCCAAATTGTATTAGATGGATTCACAGATGCACATATTGTTGGTGATATTGA
This sequence comes from Paulownia fortunei, assembly GCA_019321725.1. Lineage (NCBI taxonomy): Eukaryota > Viridiplantae > Streptophyta > Magnoliopsida > Lamiales > Paulowniaceae > Paulownia > Paulownia fortunei. The sequence goes on along the minus strand of CM033106.1, from coordinate 30,188,346 downwards.
TTTTATGAAATCTACATCCGGATACCTGATGAGATTTACAAGGGGAGCTATCTCTTGGTTGTCAAAACTTAAAAAATGCGTAGTATTTATCTACAATGGAAGCAGAATATATTGCAGTAACTGAAGTATGCAAAGAAATATTGTGGTTGAAGAGGTTTTTTTATGAATTAGACTTGAAACAAGAAAAATATACGTCCCATTGTAACAATGAGAGTACGATTCACTTGAGTAAAAATTTCATTTTTCACTCAAGATCAAAACACATTGATGTGAGATACTATTGGATTCGAGATGTGTTGGATGAAAAATTGATGGTGTTTGATAAAGTTTACACTAATGAAAATGGTGCAGTAGTGTTTACGAAGTGTTTATCAAATGATAAGTTTGAAACTTGTAAAAACAGAATATATTTGGTTGCGTTAGTTGGTAAGTTCACCAAAATGGGGTGGCTACCAAAACATTCAAAATGGAATGACTACCATAATATTCAAAAAAATGTAACTACCAAATATTTAAATATTGAAACTACCAACCTTTAAAATTTGGCATCAACTTTACCTATAAATAAAACTCTCATTTCATGGCTAAAACACATAAGAAAAAGAGAGAAAACAAGAGAGTTTGAGTGAAAAATATAGTGTTTTAAGAGAAGAAATATGAAGAAAATTTTTAGAAATTTTTTATTTTCTCTTAAAATAATTTTTTTTTTATGTTTTTTTAGTATTCAAAGTTAAGAAACTTGAAATATTTATAATCCAAGATATATTTTTCTTGAAAATTATTTATGTATCCCTTAGTTTATAGAGAATTTTGTAAGTCTACTATATATACAGTGGAAGTTTTGTTTGGAGTTCGATTCCTTAGTTTTTTCCGATTTGAATTTTTCAAGTAAAAATTCTTATGTCAAATTTTTACTCTCTTGCACTATCTTTGGTATTTTTGGTTTGGTTTCATTTTTAATCTGATAAGTAAGAAAAGAATTTTCTGGTTCCGCTGTATTCGTGCCATTTATTTTGACTCTCTTTCCCAACAATTATTACTAATATTTACTCAAAACTGGTATACATGTTTTTCCTTTTTCTGGCTAATAAAATGCATTAACACATATTTTTATTTATATTCTGAACAGTTGATAATATACTAATGCTGAATGTCAATCTATCATGCTGGTTGCAAGCATGTACAGAGCTTTAGAACTGCAAAGTCTTTATACACAAAAATACCTCTCAGAACCAAACAACACTGATATTAATTATCATAGTTAAAGCTACATAATTGAACTTATATACATGCATAATGATATAGCTGCTACTCACTGAAGGGACAAACTTAAGCTATCAAAACACACAGAATCCTACAGATTTTTGAAAATTTTGTGGCTATTGCATTATCAGACTTAAAAACGACCAAACAATTGAATTATGCATACGTTGGCTCCCCTTTTGCCTGCTCTTCACATGCATTACTTAATCATTGATAGTAGAAGGCTTTGATTTTTCAGAATGAACATGATGGCTGTGATATATTATGACATTAGGCTTGGTCTCAAAATTTCTAACAAATCGATCCAAGTTCGTAGAATCTGAGGCAGGATTCTGATGGTAAAGATCTGCTATTGCCTTGGGCATGGGTTCACCATTCATTTTACTCTTCCAGTAGTCTCTGGGATCTTTTCTTGCATCAGTAATACAGGCAAACTGAAAAAACAGAAATCAAAACAAAGAACAATCAGTAACTAAGGTTTCTTGTTTTTTTCAAAGATAGACAACTTTTTTATCATCTGTATAATCAAGAAACTCTGTTAAAAGGATCTAAGTACTTGTGTTTGTTTCTGAGTTCATTCTCACTTTGCCAAAACTTGAAGACTCATTTCTGAAACACAAAACTAGTTCCAAGTTTCCAAACAAACACATCTATGATTGGTTCAAACTTATGATATCAACTCATAGCTATGTGAAGAAAATAACTACATACATAAAGGACAATGAAAGTAAAGATTTGGGCTTGTTTAGAAACATTACCGATACAAGAGAGAGAAGGAAGAAGGCTGAGAATTCTCTCATTTCCATCTCCAAGATTACTTGATAGCACAACAAGTTGGTTTACTTCTCTTGCTAACTGCACAGCCTGTGACTTAATATTTATAGAGCACCTCATGGACAAGTAAAACATTACTACTCCCGACAAGGAGAGAGAAACATTCCATAGTCAACACCCCACGTTGTAAGACGGTGAAACCTTCTTCGTTTACAATTGAAAATGGAACAGTAAAAAACTTAGTGCTGGCTAGTCATGTTGCATATGCATTACTATTTACTATTCACTGCATAAGCCGTTATGTCACAGGCAGGACCATATACAAATGCAACGTCTAGTACCTAATTTATGAAATATAACCTACTTGAATGTACTAAATAACGTTAACATCACAAATTTTTAATCAATAGTATTAGAGATTTACTATCATTAGTATGTCACAGTATTTACACTTACCAAGATACAAGTAGACAAAAACAGGCACATAGATAAGTTGAAGCCTACTTCCAATTATTAGTGGAAGAGATGTAACAACAGGGAGAAAATGCAGAAAACTTCAAAACCAATTACTTTTTAAGTTCAATGCCCTTTCACTTCCCAAATGGTTTTTTTGATGCTTTGACCTCTAAAATCAATTTTACAAATCAAGCCTGCCTAACATATTCAAGGCCAGAGTCCTTATTTGCAGTATTTTATGTCCAATACTTCCTAAAAACAATGAATTGAGTTGGCCAATGAGAGCCCCTTTTTTATAAAATCTTGTAGTTTTTAGCCCATAAAAATAATCTGAAGCCACTAATTGACCATGTCTGAAGCCTGGCAAGCCCCTAGTCAGCCAGGGCACAACCATAACTAATGTAAAAAACTTCAGATTGATGGCAAATCTATGTATAAAAAATTCCCAAGTACTTAATATTGCAACTATAACCACCCCATTTTGCAGCCAAATCAGTGGAGGTGAACCTTGTGATGAGTTGAGTTGGGAAAGTGACTAGAAAAGAAGTCAAACTTGGAAGTATTAAGACTAGATAGATCTTCACCCCCAATGTCATAGGTGTATTGGTTTCCTTAGCCCACTTTTCTATCCCACCAAAAATGAGAGGGGTTTTAGACTTGGGTAATTCTTGTCCAAGTTAAGGGCTTTTAAACTTCCAGAGATAAAAGCATTCAAATTCCCAACTCCAATTTGTTACTTAGTATTAGTGAGCATATGTTATGTAAAAAGGATTTTCTTCTTAGTTTTTTTAGCGGTGATTGATAAATTTTAGGATGCACTTGCTATAATTTGAATTATTTTCCATGCAATATATACTCAATCCAAATGAGTTCAAACTTGCTACAATAGATTATGAATAGAAAAAAGTATTAATTTTTTTTGCATAAATATAAAATATGTTCGAACCATACTCACCATTCAATTTTTTTAAAATATATTAGCTTACTGATAATCTTTTTAAACCTACGACTCGAACTCGAGTCTTAAAGGAAAGTTAAAAAATTAATTAATCGAAGACTCGTGTTAAGCATTTACACCACATAAAAACAATTCAAGCGACAAAGTCAAGCCCATCAATCATGTTACTATGTAAAAAGATTCTCAAAATTTGCTTTAGTAGTGGTTCATATGTTGGAACCACCGGAACCACCAAAAGTTCATTCTTTTGGACTTATGAGTGGATTGACTAAGTGTAAAGCTTTCTCTATGGCCCCAAAAAAGATGAAGATAATCACAATATGTTTCATGCAATCTATTCTTCAATAATCATTTCATCTACCCCATCCACCATGCCCACCTTTTGTCAACTCTCCTCATCCACATTGTGCCATACACATGTTTTGTTCATCATGAAAAGTTAAGGCTTCATTTGGATATAAGATTTAACAACAGTTTTTTTAGAATATACTTGGGTATTACGAAAATACAAATGAAGTATGGGTTAAATTAAGTATTGCTATTGTAGTTATCTTTGTAAATAATAATCGACTAATATAATATTTTTCTCAGAGTTTTATTATTAATTTGAAGTTGTTATCTTCAAATTCTTTAATTCAAATACAATTGTAATCATAACTTACCTTAAAAAATTTCGATTATGTTTATCCTACTGTAAAATCTTGTCTCCTATGAAGTATCCACCCTAAAACCTATCAAATTTTTGCTTTCAGAAAGTCCTAGATCAGCTTCTTTCTTTGAATTTCTTTTTTTTTTTTTTATATATGTAAATATTAAATTTTCCCTTTCTCAAGTGGGTGGGGCTTGCCATCAACCTTAAATCGGCACTTACCACGAAAATGTACTGGCTGTTTGTTTTTCCCCCCTATTTAATCAGGTTGAATATATATATAGGTGTGATGCCACTATATGGTGGGACACTTCACATTTACTTTATATTGTTTGAAAAGGTTAGAAACACAAAAAGTAAACACATTCTAGATGTCATGTTTGCAAGTCAACAAGAAGAGATAAAGTTCCACTCTTTGATTTACTATTTTTAAAATCTTCTGATTGGTCATCCTTAGCATGGATCATATGAAGTAATCACAATTATATATGGTTTGCCCATAGTTTGGATAATAAGTAGTATTCATGAGGGGCTGATAGTAATTCTAACTTTTATTTTTATGTAAAATGATAGTGAAATTATATTCAATGTGCGTATGTATCAAACACGTGTATAATATATTCGTAAAAAATAATTATTTAAATTTTTAGTGGTCGTTAAATGGATTAGTAATTCAATCTTGATAATAAAAGACGACTTTTAAAATTTAAAGGTGATTGTGAAGTCAAAACTTGTGACAGGGACATGCAATCTTGAGAAAACCGCACATTAAGATTTTGAAATTCAGCTCTTACATTTTTAGCTTTGTATGGGTAATTGATTTGTATAATAAAATGATGAGAAAAACATTCTATTTAGTCTATTATTCTTTACAAAGACAGCTACAATAGCAATACTTAATTTAACCCTATACTTTATTTATATTTTCATAATATCCAACCACAACCTAATATTATGCCACATTTGAAGGACATAAGGTGGTAAAATAACATCACTGAGTTTGATTCAATAGATCATTGGATTGAATTCTCGTTTTATTATTATTATTTTTAACTATACTTTTAAAACATCAAATGAAGTGCTTGGAAATGTTAAACTTTCATCTAGGACAATTGAAACAAAGGTAGGAATTAGATTTACAGAAATTATATTTGCCACTTTCTATCATTTCATCATTTTTATATCTCCTCTTGCTATATATAGTAAGAACATATTATTTGAGATAATATTACATTAAATCCGTCCACATGTTTTTAAAATCAGTAATTCTTGCAAAAACTAAGGGAAGAAAATATTATAGTTCATGATTTAACATTTGCCAATAACTAATGGAGTGTACAAACATTGCCTTGAGGGGATGTGTATATACATACAAAATCTTCTAAATGTCAACTCTTTTTCTTAAGGACTATAGTTGTTGGCACAGATTATTGGGCGACACAAAAAAGAAGAGCCATGTCGACATAATTGTAGCTTAATCTTTTTTTCCTTGTCTAATTAACAAAAAATGATTCTTGATTGAGCACAAGAGTCAACATGGTGTCCCTGTAATTTCTTGAAATATATATATATATATTATATATATATATATATATATATATTCTCTATAGAGTTTATCTTCTGATTGTGTGGCCATGTGCACAGTGACACGATCTTGATCTTTTGACCAATTGACAACAAAATACCAATTAAATGTATTTGACTTCCAAAAAATTGAATTAGTTAAATGAAATAAGCAAAATAAATTGCTATCCAGAGCCTGTGTCTGGCATTTAGCAGGAAAGAGGCTTTGATCTTGAAATTTATATAAGGAGAAAGGAGTAAACCCTCTTTTGTTGAGAAAGAGATTGTTGAGTTCTCCAACTCAGCAACAGGGACACAAACTAATTAATAGTCAATGCCATGTACTTCTTCACATCATTTTTCTGGAAAATCATTGCAGAGAGCATCATCGTGAGGTTATATTTTGGTCATCAGATTTAATGTTTTTGGAAAAAAAAATGTTTATTACCTGCAGCAAGTAGCTATTGCAACTTAGAAAACTCAGGAAAAATAACCCAAAAGCCTCATTGCAGAAGCAATAAACTTTTGAGAGATTCAAGAAAACAAGATATGGGTTTTGGATTCAAGTCTACAATCTTCCTTTTATATGCACTGTTTTTGCTTCAGGTATGTTATAAATCAAATTGCTGCTGCCGAATTTCAGGCTATGGACTTTGTCATATTTCAGGTAAATTCTTATCTGTATACTGTTCTTGATGTTTTCAGTGTCTCCAAATAACTGAAGGGCATAGGAAACCTGATGGTCAGAGAGACAACCATCTTCGATTTCGAGTCAATCAGGATGGAGATTCTGGCAAGAATTTGCATGATCATTCATCGGTGTCTCACATGGACCCTGAACTCAATGTCTTCTTCTATTTCAATGATCTCAAAGTTGGGAAAAAGATGCAGATTTACTTCCCCACAAAAGACCCTTCAACTTCTCCCCATCTACTCTCCGGGCAGGAATCTGAATCCATTCCTTTTTCCTCATCCCAACTACCCTATATTCTTGATTTCTTCTCATTCCCTGAGGGCTCCAAACAGGCCAAAGCCATGGAAAACACTCTCCGCCACTGTGAATTCCCTCCAATCAAAGGCGAAACCAAGTTCTGTGCAACTTCTCTGGAATTCATGCTCGATTCCATTCGTGAAATATTCGGCCCGAATTCCCATTTCAAAGACCTGACCACGAATTACCTGAATGAACCAATATCTCCTTTGCAAAACTACACAATATTTGAACCTCCAGTGGAAATATCAGCTCAGAAGATAGTGGCCTGCCACACGCTGCCTTATCCTTACGCAGTTTTTTACTGTCATAGCCAAGCCAGTGACAACATGCTTTACAAGGTCATGTTGGCCGGGGATGATGGCGGCGGAGTGGAAGCCACCGCCATCTGCCATATGGACACCTCGCGATGGGATCCTGATCATGTTGCCTTTCGTGTTCTGAAAACTGTTCCTGGAGCCTCTCCGGTTTGCCATTTCTTCCGGCGGATAACCTTGTTTGGATTCCACTATCCTAGAAATGGAAATAATTCAGATTATATGGGCCACTAAATATGTTTCAAAGCTCAGCTTGCTAATGAAATATCCAATTGGAATACTCTTATAAGACTTGTTATTAATTATAATATGAGAATTGGGCTTGGCCCAAGTTAAATTGACAACAATAATCACTTTTTTCTTCAAGAAGGTGTTTGATATGGAAAAACCAAGTCAGAGTTTATAAATTCTATAATTGTAAATACTAAGTCAATATTAGTACTTAGATTTGTTAGATCCTATTTGGTGGATTAAAATTTCTCAAATTTTATGACTCAAAAAAAGTTAAATTTCTTACTTGTGAATGGGGATGAAGAGCGAAGAGGAGTTCAACATCTACCATAGCAACAAGTGGAGGATTACTAAGTTTTAAAATTCTACTTTGAATTCTCGGTTTATCAAAGAAATTCAAATTAAGTTGAAAAAAGATCTACAACAACTAAATTATTTTCATTTCACTATGTGGCAATACAATTGTACGTGAAATGTAACAAAATCATATAATAGAAAATCACACGATTTCGATAATGTAGTTAAAACAATAATTATTGATGATTTTAGATTTATTTATGATGTCAAATAAAATATAGGAGTAAATAATTAAATTAATAAAAAAATTAAAGAATTTTATCCTATAAAATTTTGAAAAATTATATTCAGGAACTTCTTGTCTTATGAAAATATCAAGTTTCAGTTTCAATCAAAAATATCATCAAAGGTTGGAGAATTTGTTTAATAAGACCAACTGTCTCCTTTCCATCCTATTCCCGATTTCTCCAATTTCAAGTTTCCAACTAAAGTCGCATGATTGGTCAAAAGCGAGATTTGGCTGTTGACAGAGCATAAACGGGTCGATTTGGAAAAACCCAAAACAGTATCCTCTTCTTCGCTATTCGGGTACTTCTATCCCTCACAACCTCGCACTACGGTGACGTCAGCAATGGCAACGCCGCTAAATCTATCAATCGTTTCTCCTCGTTACAAAGTCTCATCTTTTCCATTGTTTCCTCAGAGGTATTTTAGTCATGTATATGGATGAATTTTAGTATTTTTATATATTTTTGTACGTTTTATATCGAGTGAACATTTTTTTTTTTTTTATATCGATTTTTTCCTGTTGAGCAGAAACTTAACTTTCAGATGTATAACTTCAGCTCTGTCGAGCTCCTATGGCGATTCTTCGTTAATTGGTATGTATTTCATAATCCTGATGAAATGCGATATAAATTTTAAAATCTGCAGCTGTTAATTTTCAGTTTAGCAATAAAAAGTGGAATTGTTTACCTTTTTGGTGGTGGATATTGTTTATTAGGTATTATTATGATGATTTTTTTTCAAAGCAATCTTCATTTTTCATGTGTGTAATTTTTTTCTTTTTCTTTTTTTCTTTTTTTTCTGTTTTGGTGGGGGTGGGTTGGGGGGGCAGGGCTTGGTGTGGAAATTGGTCATCAGGAATGATATTGACTAGGGTTTTATTTTGTGATACTACCAGGATTTTCTAGTAGAACAAACAGATTGCCTTTAACGTTGGACCAGAGTGATGTTTTTTCTAATCCGAGGTTAGTTCTTCTGTCATTTAGATATTATAGACTAAGAGTGTGAATTTGAACAACTTGAAATTGACTGTGTAAACTTACTTGGATGGAATTTGATGTGTGCTTGATTGATGACTTGGGATATTTCAGAAATCTGCTGTGAAAGCTGTGTTTGAATGTGGAAAAACCCTTGCTTGATACTTTTTATCTTGTTTGAAGAGGGTGGTGGATTCAGGCTTTGCTTGTCATGCTTGCATGCACACTTCAGGATACTCAAGGCTAATAGAATCGGAAGCAATGATATAGACTGTCTGAAAATGAGTAGCTCGCTTTTAATATAGATATTTATCATGTTGACCTTCCTGGGTGTTTGATTAACTACAAAAACTAGCTTAGTTTTTTTACATGACAAGATTGGTCGTAATTTCAAGTTAATTGAAATTTATGAAGATCTGAAAAACAAAGGGTAGGCTGCATCAGAAAGTAAATGCTCTTAACTGTAGGTATATATTTGTTGGCTTTGATGGGTGTTTACATTGCTGACAGCTCTGTGCTTATGTTGATAACTAGCTTAGTTGTTTTAGACTACAAGATTGGTGGCATAGTTTTACTCACAGATGTAAACAATCTAGAATGCAGGAACATAATTCTGCTTAGGTGTAAAATGATGATTATGCTTGGGTATCAATGTGAATCATTCACTTGTGTAAATTTACTTGAAACCAGTTACAGATTGGTTTTTAACTTGTCAGCTTCCTTGGATTAAGCTTGGACCAAGTCATTTATGATCTATCAAGTCTCATTTAGGTCCTATTTTGCTGATCTTATATTGACCTTATATTTCATCCTTTATTTGGAAGTATTGTTATTCTATTTACAGTTTTTCTTTAGCTATGAGTTGACCAAGATCTTTCCTTATCAGTAATGGTGTGATAGAAGCAAAAAAAGGGAATCCACCCATCATGCCAGCAGTGATGACTCCGGGGGGACCTTTGGATCTTTCTACAGTATTGTTCAGAAATCGCATAATCTTCATCGGGCAGCCAATTAATTCACAGGTAGCTCAGAGAGTTATATCACAACTAGTGACTTTGGCGACAATCGATGAAGAATCTGATATTTTGGTGCGTCCATATTTCCTTTAAAGCTCTTTGTAATATATTTTGAGTATAAGAAAGTTAAAGGCCCTATGTAGACCAGTTGTTTACATTTATTGTTGTCTTCCTTGTTAGATTTATCTGAACTGCCCAGGTGGGAGTACCTACTCTGTCCTGGCAATATATGACTGCATGTCCTGGGTAAGATTGCAATTGGTTTCACGCTTCTATTTTATTTTGTGATTTAAATTTTGCGTGCATTGAACCTATCCTGCTGCTCAGGTTCAGTGAATGTTGGAGTGATGGTCTATGTAACTTTTAAGCATGCATCTTTTCACATTGCTTTGAAATTTTCTAATATCATTTTCTGTTCAATAAATCTGTATGTCAGATAAAGCCCAAGGTTGGTACGGTATGTTTTGGAGTAGCTGCAAGCCAAGGTGCACTTCTTCTTGCTGGTGGAGAAAAGGGAATGCGGTATGCCATGCCAAATGCTCGTATTATGATACATCAACCCCAAAGTGGGTGCGGGGTATGAACTGACTTCTCCATGGGTATTTATTTTGGAGGAAGATTACACCAGTGGTGCAATCCAAAGCTTAAACCAGGAATGTTAGATAGTGAATAATGAAGAGGATAAAACTATATTTTCATCTCAAGTTTATTCACACACATAAACATGCTCATATGGCTCCAGCAATTGCTTTTACCCAAAAATAAATAAATAAATAAAATGAAGTTATGTTCTCGGTTCTCGACCTGACAAAGCTTCATCCATTTCTAGGGTAGCCTACAAGAATCATCTTGCTGCACTTTATGAATGACCATATTCATTGTTGAGCCATAAAATACTTAATAAATTCTCTTTGATGTGATTTTAGTTTGATCTCTTTCTCTAAAATTACAATTAATACTTGTGAGAACATTATTAATTGTCCATCTACATGCCTTCTACAACTTGACCAGACCATCTTTATGGTCCTATTTTGCTGCAATTTCAATGATGACTTTATTAGTCTACAACAGAAGTTTCTCTGCAATAGCCAGTATCAAATGTTCCAAGAATTATGGGAGAATTATCAACCTTAGAGAAATAATTTAATCATGACGGGAGTTCATTAAACACATGTTTTACAGAGATTTCATATTGTGCTGGTATCGATTCCAGTGATTGTTTTTATGGACCTGACATGCTTATTCTGCTTGTAGGGTCATGTGGAAGATGTAAGGCGCCAAGTAAATGAAGCAGTTCAATCTCGTCATGTCAGCATCCTTTCATCTATTCTTAACATACTTTACTAGTTTCTGGATAATTGCGACGGATATCTGTACTCTTTGGCTGTATTTTGTGCAAGGAAATCTGCATATGCATGCACGGTTTTGGTATATTATCATACATTGCAATATTTTGGTATGGTTCAAATTGGAACCAATACCGCATTTGCCTAAAAAGGTTTTATGGCACCACCAATATATTTCAAAAGCAATATTTTTTAAAGAGAACCTTATCAAAATCCACAATTTATGATGTTATGCTGAGTCTGGAGTTCTTCATTACCAAATTTCGTGAAATGCTAATAGTGTGACAAGCTTGTGGCATTTCTTAGTGTCTTGAGCAAGCATAAGCTATAACTGATGGCTATTTCTTTTCTGGATGGAATTCTTTACCTGAGATTTGGATGAATATATCTATCAATGCAATAAATACTGTGTGCAGCCTCTCTTTAATATTTAGTAAGCATGGTATCATTCTAACTTTATCCTAATGATTATTGGACGCAGAAAATCGACAAAATGTATGCTGCCTTTACTGGCCAACCTCTTGAGAAAGTGCAACAGTACACAGAGAGAGACCGATTCTTGTCTGTGTCTGAGGTGATGTTATGCAAACTTTTGTGTTTCGTTTATGACAGTTTATGGTGCTAGAATGTCAGTGTTCCTTTTTTATGTGAAATTTCTGAAGTTGTATTAAAAGATAGGAAATAAAGGTAAAAAACAAAAGCCAACTTAGTCCCCATGGTGGGGGTTGGGGGGTAGTAGAGAAGTGATCAGAGTGAGGAAATTGAACGAGTCATGTTGGTATTTGGAAGGGAGCAAAGTGGAAGTCAGGCAGAAAAATAGCAGTCTAAGAAATAAAATTATTATTCAATTTGTCCTCAGAGGTACCATGGCACGGCACCTTTCTACTGGTGATAATTTAGGGATGTGCAGGTTCTTGTATGGCTTTTAGTAATTGTCTTTGGTCTGTAAAATGTTAAGCAAACTGACCAGAAACGAAAAGAATCAAAACTTAATTGAAATTTCTCCAATTATATGTCTGGGCTACAAAATATTCTAAGATGAAACCTGTGACTTATATGTTTGGTTTTTTCATATTTCTTATATCACGCCATTTCGCAAGCTCCATTTCATCTTCAGTTTGAATAGATTTGGGAAATAGCATCAATTGCCTCTCCTAACCCTACCTCTCTTCTTCCTTGCAGGCTATGGAGTTTGGTTTCATTGATGGGATTTTGGAAACAGAGTACTAATTTTAGAATTGTACTCAACGCGATTGGATTCTTACGTGACATTCTAGATATACATAACTCTGGTACATGAGATACAATTAGGACCAATTCTAAATTTACATAGCTCTGGTACCATGAGATACAATCAGTCGAAGGTTGAGTGAGTGCCCAGTCCTATCGCGTTCAGATTTTACGTCAATTCTACCATGGGAAATTCAACAATAGAGAAATGTATTGAATCTTTGGAACATTGTTGCTATGGATTTAAGAAGCATTGCTTATAACTTCCCCGTGTGGTAATGTAAAACAAGTGATAGCTGCAGTGCGGGAAAGAATTATCTTCTATTGGCATAGTTGAATACGTTGTGCTTCTTATTCTTTTCTGTTTTCATCTAAAGTGTCATTAAAACTGCCAAAAATAAATCTTTTGGTGGAAATTTCTGTGAGACTTTGATATTAAGACATTGAATTGATTCTTCCAGGTAATTAGATCAAGAATGATTGCAACACCATCACGGTCATCATCGAATAGGCATAAGAGAGAGAGAGAGAGAGAGAGAGAGAGAGAGAGAGAGAGAATTATTCATACGTAATATGATATATGGTTGAATAGCATTTGTATACAGCTCATGACAGAAAGGCACGGAGCCAAACAATCCAAAATAACCATATATAATTTAAAGGTTTCGCTCCAAATGTCCATCTGGAACAAATATGTTATTCTTGTGCATGGCATATAAGAAAATGCCACTAGAAATATACCAGTTCATGTACCTGGGAAAAAAATAAAGAATTTTAGAACAAAAAGGTGAACAAAATCAAAGTTTGATTCCTATCAAGTAATTTACAAATGGCAAATATATGTGAATCAAAATAAACTAGCTCTATTACGAGGGCACAGTATCTTAATTCCAAGTCTTCAAAAAACGAAAAAAGAAGCAAAACACAAAATTTAAACGGTTAAACCTGGTTCACCATTGAAATATCCTAAAATACCATCTGTAGCTGTGAAACTGGATTTTTTCTTCTACTTTTATTTTCTTCTAAACCCAGATTAGCTTAGAAAACATGAGGTGAGAATTTTACTTGTGTAGACAACTCAGAATTCAGAATCTCTGCATTTGATCGTAAAAAGTTCATTGCCAAGATGGGTGTGGCAAAGGAAAATAACATAAATGGCTTCCAGAAAGCACTAGGTTAAAACCTTTTAAGTGGCTTTCAAGAAATTATTGTCTCTCTTTCTTTTATCCCTCTATGAATAGGCTCCAAAATTTAATTGCTTAGCCCTTAGCATTGAATTATAGACTGGTGGGTTGAACACAAACCGAACAGTGGCTGATTCACTCTTGAAAGCTTACACAATTGAAGTGGATATACATACCATAGTTCTGATGCACCATAGTGTACCTATGAATGGCTTTTATGAGGGCACCAAATTTCATAGACTTCAATGGTCCCATGTGCCTGCAACCAAACGTGTAGTTGAAATTCCAGTGTTCAAAAGTTTTCAGATATATTAAAGACATGCTCTAGGAAACCAAATGAGATGGTTGCAAATTCATTGATCAAGGTTAAGCGGCCCAAAAAATACAATCCACGAGAAATAGGGATTTGCTTTGGCTGCATCAGGAGATACATAAGCTACCTATAGGCACAATACTTATTTGTTTTCCAATTGATGTGTTGTTGTCAATGTTTTTTCTAATGTATTAAGTGGATTATATGCAAATCGGTTCAGCTGTAGATAATGTCACTTAAAAGTATAACAAGTTCTTTCTGATCTCAAAAATGTTCACTTGCTAGAGAAGATTGCCCCTCATAATGTTCCAAAAACAATGGCAAAATATTGAGCGGATTGTAATGATATAATACCAACACTCACACAATCTCCGTGTAACGAATTCTCCAAGCCGGAAACCCCAGGTGGCATCTTGCAGGCCCATAAATCAACATGAGATCAGAGTCTGATACCCCATACCCTAATTTCACCAAAATGATGGATATGATTGTAAACCCAGAGGAGATTTTGTCCATACTCTTTGTATATACTGTTAAAGAAAATAATTAAATCACAAATATGGAAATGGGGGACATCAGAAAAAAACATACCTATTGCTCCAAGAGCATCTGTCATGTCAGACTCTGTCAACTTCGGCTTCTCAGTATTGTCACTCAAATACTGCTTCTTTAAAAGAAAATTAGCTGCTTTTGCAACTGCATGTTTCCCATCAGAAAAAGAAATCACTTCCAAACTCATATATTTTTGCTCAAGAAGCGGGTCACCAGTAGTTTCCTGTACAAAGATGGTTCATTTTTGGATTAGAGGCCATTCATAACGGCAATTTTGGAGACGTAAATATATGTGAATGTTGTCTAACATTTTTTGTTACTTATCCCAATACATGTAGTACAAAAAGAACCATTACATCATGTGAGATTTAAACTATATCACCACTGACAGGAAAAATTAATGACTAGTCTTAAAAAAATGACAAACTCTGAATGTCAATAAACCTTGAATGGCTGTAAACTTCAATTATAGAGAAAGGCCTGAGTTTTTCGCATTGAGTCAGTTATGACTAGACATAATTTGTTTTATTAAAATCAGATTTTATTCATGAGGTATCATAGTTGATGATCCAATAGACAATTGCTAGATTTTATTCTAGCAAGTGATGAATGTCATTAACCTAGAATTTAGAAAATGTAGAACTGAGGGCAGTACATTTGACATTCTTTCACTTTTCAACCATAGCGTGAGGGCTTCTTTGGATTTCTTCAGCACTCCTACAGCATAAAAGGAATCGCAAATCACCATTATACCTAGAAAGCTGACAAATATGTATCTAAAATGGGATCACCAAGGTTGCTTTATGGTGTCGTGGCCACTGTACCTTCTGTATCATAGAGGCATACTTTTTTCAATCCAATAGCTGCAAGCCACCGCAATAGTTCAAGAACTTTCAGAGTCTGAAGAGCTTCTTCACTGTCTATAACGACTGCCAGGTACTGAACTTTACTAATATCAAGATCTCTATACCGCTTAAAGAAACCACTGGAGATAAGAAAGCTCTCAAGTGCATTTATCAAACCCAGAACAAAGTACCATATGCTCACGATCAGATGCATAATGTGCCAGAGTAAGCGAAACCCAAGATCGCCACTCTGCAAGAATTTTGGACCAAATTAACATCAACAAATTTTGAGAACATGCTGCCAACAAGTATTTCACATATGGAAGCAACTAAGGCTAGCCTCCCAAGTCTAAGTATAGAAAGTGCGTGCCAAGAGCTTTCCAGCACTATTTTTATTAGACTTGAGCACATGAAGGCATTTTCTTCTCTTCCCCACCCCCCAACATATACACCAGTTTTGTTAATTATATGTTCTTTTGGGTCTCTTTTCAAATTCCGACTTATGAACACCTAATCTTTAACTGTTTCTTTAGAATGCATTATTAGCAAAGGTAGAATTTTGTGTGCATAAGGACCTTTTAATTTAATAACAATAGTAGGCATTCCAGACTCCTAAAACTCCAAGTACCTATACACAGGCGTAAGCCTATCAGTGGACCATAATTAGTAGAACAGTTTCTAGCACATCCGTTGGGTGTCAATTTTTGCCAATTGATCAAATCTCTAACCTGTCCCCATCCAAAAACAGAAAGAAAGAATAACTAAAAAACTGAACTTCATATCACCTTCCCAATTATCAAGGAACAACAATTGCCCCAAAACAATGGACAATTCTTACTTACAGTGAGTGTGTTCACGCCAAAAGGTGAGGATCTGCCCTGTCAGAAACGGAATTTATATTTGTGCTCACGTGACATAATCCCCACCATTTGATGCATGTAAGAAAGTGTTTTTCCAAAAAAATAAATTGAAAAAAGTAAACAAGGGCAATAACTTACCGACCAGATCCACACGTAGACCTTGTGCATTTCATCCCCTAAATCCAAAATTCTGTAAACACCCTCAATCAACAAATTATTGACACCAAATTCCTTGAATTACACAAAAACAACCCTAAAGACACTGGCTAATCATGTTAACAGATCATAAATACTACCAGAAATAAAACATACTATAGTAATCAATAAATTTGAATAAATTCAAAGAAAGATTCAGTGTAAAAAAAAAAAAAAGTATAGACAGCAACTAACGTTGATTCGAGCCAGCGAAGGAACATGATCAGACGAATGAAGTCAAGCTCCAGCATATCTGATTCCGGAAAAAGCCTAACATAAAATGGGGACAGAACCCATAAGTTAGTAGTACTAATCAGTGTCATCCTCTCTTTATTCTTGCCAAAAGAGGAAGAAAATTTGGGTAAATTGCATCAAGGAAAGTGAAAAAGACAATAATAATTATGAGAAAAGACTTACGAGGTATGTGAAGGAAAAATGGGGAGGAAATCAAGGGAGATGTTGTTACCTATAATTTGTACTTGCTGCAGGAACACTTGCACTGCATGACTTTGCTTACAGTTCTATTCCCGGTTTGTCGGTGTTTTCAGCTGTGTGTGTGTGTTGTAGAGGGAGAGTTTTCACTTTATCATTTTTCTTGTTTTTTTTTTTTTTTTTTTTGTGGTGTTATTGCTTGCAGTACGACGTTATAACATGAGACTAACGAGTGAACATGAAACACGTGTGTTTTGTTTGTTTTGAATTTCACCCTTCAATTTGATCCATGTCTTTTTGGGCCACAAGTGTGCAGGCCCAGTTTATCTACATCACTTTTTATTTTACAAATTTTTTTTTTTTTTAAATATTG
Source organism: Paulownia fortunei (assembly GCA_019321725.1). Taxonomy (NCBI): domain Eukaryota; kingdom Viridiplantae; phylum Streptophyta; class Magnoliopsida; order Lamiales; family Paulowniaceae; genus Paulownia; species Paulownia fortunei. Next base: position 30,171,239 of record CM033106.1, on the reverse strand, counting down.
ATATTTTTCGAGTGAGAGCTTAAATTAATTAAATCGTAAATGTAAAATATTTTATTTCATCTCATTATTTCTATTCTAAAATACAAACCAGCACTTATTCATCAATTTAGGTTGTCAGGGAAAAACAAAAACCCAAGTAACAACATGATGGAAGTATATGACTAAAAGTTTAGAATAATTGCATGTAAAATACTTAACATGGGTGTGTGTGTGTATATATATATAAATAGATAGAAATTATTGAACTTGGATTTTGATAGATTAACTCACTCAACTTATTTTAATCATTGATGTTTAAATATAATCAAATCCATCAAATATTCACAAATTATAAATATTTCAATTTATAATCGATTTCTAATATTATATATATAGATAGATAGATAGATACAAATTACTGAATTTGGATTTTGATAGATTAACTCACTCAACTTATTTTAATCATTGATGTTTAAATATAATAAAAATCCATCAAATACTCACAAATTATAAATATTTCAACTTATGATCGATTTCTAATATTATTTCACAGAACATCGAATTAAATCCAACCAATTGATATCTGTATATGTTATTTTTGGTTTCCTCAGGGATAAATTCCAAGAACAAGAAAATGAACGCTCAAAAGTGGGCTGCCTCTTTCTATAAACTTAATACCAATAGTGCCAATTGCTTATGTTGGATTATCAATTGAACTTGGAATGAACAGGCACCACAATTGCATGAAATTTCTAGACTACAGAAAATCATTAATACGAGTCTGGATATCTTAATACAATCTTGCTGTTGACGAATTTCATATATGGCTTCAAACAAGATGATGGAATATCGACTCTAGATAGCTTAGCATACATCCTCTTTCTATAGTTGCATTACGCTGTCGCGAACTACAAGGCAAAAGAAGATTACATGAATAAAGTTTTATTACATAGGAGAAGTACTGTAGCAAGGGGGACAACGTGAGCACAAAATATAATAACAGAGAGCCAAAAAAAATTGCTTTAGTTTTTCAGACTGCCCTTGAGCTTCATTCTTGATCATCATCACCTATGACAGATACAAGACTCACTGAAGTAAACTTCCACGGTCTTTACAATTGCGATCAACATGAATAACTTTCCATTGCCTAACAACACAACAATGAGACAGGCCTTCTCCCTGCAAAGACAACAGAAGGCATAAATTCCTCTCTTTTGACTCTGGACCTCAATTCAAAAGGCTAAAAACCGAAATCTTGCTTTAAAGGTTTGTTCCCAAGCCATAAACAAAAGTTCATACTCATTAGATCCAACCAAATGACATATAAGAAATGAGGGCATTTTTACTCCATGCCAATTAACAATTGTGAGCTCCAAAAAAATCACATAATATGATGTTGAGAGAAAACTATGAAAGAGTGAAGATTTTCATGACTTATATTATCAGTCCTGAACACTTTATATACAGGCGTTCCATCTTAATCTTATAAAATTAAAACCCCATTTATCATCTTGATTGAGTGGGATTGACTACAATAATACTCCTCTTCCACTATGCTCAATCTAATGTTGTCTCAAATATTAAACACAAAGGCTTGAATCTTTTTCCAATACAACATAACATGTGATTTTAGGCGAACCATCAAATCATTCCTCAAGATTGAATGTTAGTGTTAGTTTAATCAGTTCTCCTAACTTGTGTATCAAGAATCTGACTCTGTATATCGGTCCATTTTTTTGCCTCCGGCTAAACACATCATAGCTACCAAACGTTATTTTCATAACATGAGGAAGATATGTACCTTTCAATTAAAATTTGGGACTGAAATTTCTTTTGCAGCCTTCAAGCCAACTTATATTCTGGTAGAACAGTTTTGCACTCTTAAAGCCATTAACTAAATAGTAAAATGAGCATTTGTAATACCTATTGAGCAGCATCTTCAGTAAATCTAGCATCAAAAGGAGCAGTAGAGTTGGGATGTGATGAACCACCTCCAGTCCCCGATCCTTGTTGCAGTTCAATCACTAGCCATCTAACAGCTTTACTCATTTGCTCCAAGCGAACGGCACTAATAGGTGGAAGACCACTTGGAACAGGCTGTCCTGGTTTAGTAGCGATCGAGCCAGTGGCCTCGTCCACAAGACACTCGGACCCTATTCTTTGCTTCACAGATTCCACAAATTCTTCTGCTTGATCACAAGCAACTCTAAATAGTTCCCACCGTTGTTTAAAGTTTTCAAGTGCAGCATCAGTAGCTGGAGTTTTTTGGCCACCAGAACTTTCTTTTGCCTCTAAAGAGCTAGCTGCTGCTGCAATAAACTCCTGATATGCACTACTCAAGGAATCCACTATGTTGTCCATGTGAGGTCTGCAAAGAGCAATTATATAAACAGACTGCAGGCCCTCATTTCTATAAACCAATACACAAACTCCCCATTCTTAATCTGGAAATTTTTCTCGTTCCGCCATTTCATAGAATGCTCATAAAATAAGACAAAAAGGGAATTTGATTTATTTATTTTGTCAATTATTAAGCTCAAAATTTTACATCTAATCCATGAGCTTAACCACAATATTCAATTAGTGACTCAATTTACAATAATGAATCAGTTTTCGATCTATCCTTCCATACGAATAACAGTATGAAGGCTTCAAAAGTAAGATGGAGAGGATAAATAACCAAATTTTCCGCAGTCCTCCAGGCAAGAAAGAATTCAACGGCTGCAAATTAAAATTCCAATTAACCAGCGTCGTTAATGGAGATTAATGCGATTGTACGAACAAGAATTATACAGAAAATTTTCAAATTACTCAGCGACAGCGCATTCAGTGAATTTCAATTTGGTGAATCAACATCAAAAATCAAATTAAAATCCACAAAGCGTGAGACAGAATTAAAAGTATTCAAAAAAAAAAAAAAACCAGCAATTAAGGAAATAATTAACTACCTTGGGAGAATTTCCGTGCCTGAAATTCACCGGACTTTTACGTAGGCTTTGCAGTCTTTGCTCTTTCGGCCCGAAATTCACCTGAAATTTAACAATGCTTCATATTCGAGAAGTTTTGATTCTGCTATTCGTTTATAAGGTTTCCATTGGGCCGGGCCGGAGGGCGTCAATTGGGCCTTCCAAGTTAATTAACAAATAATTAATGTTGCAATATTTTTTGTGTGTATATTTAAAAATAGATTAAAAATTATGCTTTACATATACTATTTTATGTTCTTGAACTATTTCTTACAGTCCTTTTTAATGCATACAAATATTTTAAAATTATTCTTCACATTCAAATTCTATGACTTGGGCTTCCCACTTTTCTGGATCATGTCATATCATGTCCTCAAAAAATTTATTGAATGTAAAGTACTTGCAAAAGTTACAAATCTTACAAAATTAATTGCCAATTCCTTCAATTAACTTGCTATCTTCAACCTTGCCCTTTTTAAAGAAACATATTCTACCTAAAATTTATGTAAAACACTTTTAATCTTATTTATCATCAATGATCTCGTTATTTTCTATTACTGCCTTCAACAGTATCATCATCCACAAAAAACTAATCTACAGTTCTTTAAAAAGTGATATCATCTACAACACATCGTCATGGAATTTTTTGATTTGTGAAATTCACAAACTCATTTGCAAGATCATAAGCAATTTTGGATGATTCCCACTTGCATGTTAAGCTCTCTAAGTTAGGAACTATTTTGTAATTTCACTTCTAAAAAATTAATTGTAAGAACGTCTCACATAACACTTTTAATTTGTATAGAAAAGAGGTTTCGCGCGATTGATAGTCGACTACTCACGACTATTTCGGCCAAAACTCGTTACAATACGCAACAAACTGATTGTTGTGCTACAATCATACTTAATAGTACTTTTGATATATAATAAAATAAAAATAAAAATTTATTTTCATTAATAACTATATTACAGTATAAAATATGTATAATGTATAGAACAATAAGTAATGAATTATTAAAAATAGTTTATACTTGTAATCGCTCCTAGTGAGAGCCACTAGCATTGGTAGCAATTTGGATTTCACCTTATCACCAGCATAGGCTTTTTGCAAAGAGACCGCACACTGCTTTAAATACAAAGTAAGGTGCAACCACCCTGATTTCCGACCTAGCCCCTCCGATCTTGCTGGAGTGCGCAGGAGTGTGCAGTGTCAAAAGAGTCTACAATGATGTCGATGCTAGTGCAGAGCAATTAATTGCTGATTAATAACATGTAACTATGGCTTATTCCAATAATGAAACCATAAAGCAATTGTGTATATGTATACAACATACAACTCCATAAAAAGATACGGTTGAAAGCTAATGAAACTTAAACAATGACAAGGTGCATTTCCAAATGCAGATGAGAATATATCAATCGTGATACAACACGCAAGTATAAGATATTGGGTTGTGCTATACTTGAATTGAAAGATTCGAATTAGATAGACTTTTGATTTAAGGTTACAAATTTCAAAATAAGAAGGAATTCTTCAGATCATAGGAATCGTTTTAAAGTTAAAAATTGCAAATGATTTTAATATTGTACTATAATTGAAGAAGCTAAAATTATAATTTTGATCCAATAATGAAGGAACGGTATTTTTCATCCTTCAAAAATATTTATTGGCAATTTAAATACATTAATTTTTATCTTTTCATAATTTGAGGATAAATTTGACTTAAATTTTTTAATCTCCTGTGCATGATCATATCCATTTGGGAATTTTTCAATTTTGGAGGAAAATTAGCTCGTGTTGTGCACATATGGATAAAAAATATCACTCCCTTCTAATTTACAAGACTAAAATTGTCATTTATTCATAACTTACGTGATTAAAATTGCAATTTTACTGCCATACAAGCCCCAACCTAGTTAGTATACATGTACAGTGTTATAGATAACAAAAATTAAGTTCAATATCATTTATACACGCAAAAACATACTTAAAATTCTCAATCTTCCACAAATTATAAAAATTGAACGTAACACGATAGCCATAGTTCTATAACTTACTGCATAATCAGTCAATAATAGTTATAATATTTCAAACTTGGTATTAATTATTGACATGTGATTTAATCACTTTTTATTTTGTTTTACATAAAGATTTAAATACACTATAGATCATCTAATTTTGACTTTGATTATGTGAAAAAATGACTACAATATCTCTAAAATATAATTAAATTTCATTTATAACCTCAACCTTTATCACTATCATTATTAGCTCCAACATTCTTCAATCAAATGTGAAGCCTCCCACAGCAGCCGTGAATATTGTATTCTTTATCTTTTAATCAAAATATATGTATATATATTGTTTTGGAGTGAGGGGTGCATGATATTGATATATATATATATATATATTAGATTGAATGTGAAGGTATAAACAATCAAGATTTGAGGTTAGAGTTTGCCTGGTGGGAAGGTGGAAAGATTTGTATTGGTTATGATATAGACGTGGGTAGAGGTAGCAATGAGCAACAATTGTTAGTAATGAAAATAAGAAAATTAAGAAGAGGGAGAAGAAAAAGAAAGGACAATAAATGAAAAATTATAATTTAATTTCAAATTAATTTTTGACTTTGAAAATTAAGGAATTGGGGTTTGTATGTTAGAAGTAGCAGTTTTAGTCTTATAAATTTGTTGGAAGTAGTAATTTTGATACTCACATATGGAGTATGTGTTGACTTTTTTGATAAAATTTTAAAACAATCGATTTTAAAAGTTATGTATTGATTACGTGATTTTTTTATAATGAGATTAAAATTTATCCTCAAATTAGAAAAAAATAAATCCACCACTTAATTATAGGACAAAAATCACAATTTTTTCATTGAAAAATAAATTATAATGCATATCAAATATTTGAAATTTACAATGAACACTTTCATTTATAGATTACAAGTATAGTTCTATCTATAGAAGCGATATATATATATATATTTTAAGTGTAATATTCAATCGGTTTTCAATTCTATCTCTATTTTTTTCTTATATGTAATATTTAGTCTATTTTTAGTTATGTCTCTTACGGAAAAGTTTGCCAAATTGAATCATAATTTGTTTTGTTGAGCATGCATGTAAAATTTTGTTTCTTACAACAACACTTTCAATTATCAAAACCAAACTATTATGTAATATTGATATTTGCTATCCTTTTTAAGAAAAAATAAAATTAATAAATTGATTCCTATATATTTCATGTTCTAATGGCGTTGACATTCAATATACTAATCTTAATTTCCGTCAATTTAAATATTCAAATCCCCGTAGTGCATGTTATTCATACCAATAAAGTAAAGATTCATGTAAGGGGGTAGGTTGCAAAGTGATGCAACTTCATGCTTTTTCCTTGCTCGCTAGCCCACAATAGACAGAAAAGTTTGTACTAACAAGAAAATGAAACTTTGTAAGAGTTCAAGAAATTAGAAAAGAAGAGGAAAAATGTTACTTTTTGGGGCAAATAAGGCATTTACGAAAATATAGGGTGCAAGTGCAATTTTGCAAATGTGAGTTGTCCACACACTCCACATACCAAAATGAAAGAAGTGTAAAATTGAATCTCTTTTAACTGTCCCATTCCTTTTTTCCTATTTTTTGGGGGATAAATGTGTAACACAAAAAAAGGAAATAAAATAGAAAAGCTAACAATTTTTTTTTTCTTCTAAAGATAAAAACAAGAAAAGGAAAAAAGCACAGACAAAAACAAAAAGATCTGAAAAAACGGAGGCGCGGTAATGTGTGCCCTCAACCCCAGCACCAGTCAGGGCGAAGACGAAGAGCGACAGCGACCTCACGACGCCGTTCCATCAGCGCCATCGGTTCTCGCATCTCTCCGCGGCTACTCATAAACCCTATTTTCGCCATATTTCGTTTTCAAAATCACCGCATTTACTCGTTATCGTTTACCGTTACCTGCATCCTCCGATCAATGAGAATTTAGTTACATCCAGAGAATCTTCACGAATCGGAGTTGGGTTTCGAGTGATGGAGTCGTTGGTGGAGCTCTGCGATTTAATCGTGCAAAATCCGACGCAATTTTCTGAGAAAATCGCGTGGATTTGCAGCCGTTGTCCGCCGGCGGAGTCGCTATTAATCGGATCGCCTGTGGTTTCAAGGTCTCAGCTCCATGCCATACTAGCGGTCGCGCGATTCCTCTCCAAATGCCCGAATTCTGATCACGAAACCCCCAAGTCGCTGCTCCTCGCGTTTTACCGCTCAATTCCTTCATCCTTTAATCACAATTTCTGGCCGCAGGCATTTTCCTCTGAGGCGATTTCGTCATTCTTCAACGATTTCTTGAATTACATTTCAAAAGCGGCCGAACTGGCCCCTGATTTCGCTACCGATGTGGCAGGATTCACGGGGGAAGTTGTGATTCAGACGATAAGCAATGCCGATTCTAGTGTTTCTAGGGTTTTCTTGAACGCTTTGTGTTCAAATTTCCCTCCTATTCTGCCTTCTGATGCGAATAAATTGATTTCTATTCTTCTTGATCGGTTTGATATTGTGGTTCCAAGCTCGCCAAGGGAGGTAATGTCTACGACCCCTGATGCAGCTTCGGCTCAGAGCTCTCCCTTGAGTGTGAACCATTATCAGTCTCCTGGTGTTGAGGTCAGCATTGCTTCGGCAGAGTCAACGAGCAGCGCAGCTTCAAAGGATGATGCGTCATCGTCAAGGGGGATTGTAGTGAATGGGGGCGGCAGCATTGCTTGGAAAAGCAACGGGGATTTATTTGGTGCTAGTCTTGGGTTCAATGATGGTGAGGGAGGTGGTGGGGGTGGCACCTCGGCTTATAAGAAGGTTGTAACATTGTTTGAGGAGGAGTCGGTGGAGAGTCTTGAAAAACAAGATATTGTTTTTAAGTTAATAGGACATGTATTCAGTAAGGTGGTTATCGATCCCCAGCTTATGGAGCAAGTGAGAGGAATAGCAAAGGATCAACTCCAATCAATGCTTGCTTTTTTAAAGGTAAAAAATTCAATAAACTGAAACAGTTTTGTGTATAGGTGGTTGCATGGGAAATTGGAAATTGCTTCAAATCTGCCTAAAATCAGGCCAAGTGCCATGTAATGAATGTTTTTATTGTTTTGTTGTGTGGACAGATAAGGAAGCGTGATTGGTCGGAGCAAGGGCAGTTGCTGAAAGTTAGGATCAATAAAAAGCTGTCAGTTTACCAAGCTGCTGCAAGGTTGCAAATTAAGACTCTGGCATCTCTTGACACAGAAGGAAAGTCATCAAAGAGATTGTTGCATGGAGCTCTTGCATTGTTGATAGAGGCTGCGGAGGCATGCTTGTTCTCTGTGTGGCGGAAATTGAGAGCTTGTGAAGAGCTTTTTGGCTGTTTGCTTTCTGGAATTTCTCAAGCAGCTGTCACTCGTGGTGGTCAGCTCCTCCGGGTTCTGCTCATTCGGTTTAAACCCCTTGTGCTGGCTACTTGTGCTCAGGTACATTCACTCTTTTGTTGGATAATTCTCCATGATGATTGCAGAGTTTCACAAATGCATTTGTTCCTGTGATCTGCTATCGACAGGCTGACACTTCAGCCAGCAGCCAGGGATCCATGTTCGAAAGTGTCTTGAAAACATGCTGTGAGATTATTGAATTTGGATGGGCCAAGGACAGGTCTCCTGTGGACACTTTTATCATGGGACTGGCTACTAGTATTCGAGAACGGAATGATTATGAGGAAGAGGTTAGTGTTACTTAATAGCTTTTCATATGGCAATCACTGCATTCATTATTGTTAATGTTCTATTCTTTTTGGCCACTGTCATCGTCATTATTCTTTCCATTCGATGCTTCATCTCGTTAACCCACATGTATCTCTTTAACTCTCATTCATGCTCTTGATGTTGCTTCCCTGAAAGAAGTTTCAAATCTCATCTGGGAAGCAGTAAACCGCCACTCACTAGTAAACCACCACTCACTTGCAATCCACATTCAAACCTGTCAACAAGCAAATAAAAATATTAGGTTCATGAACACCAACTTAAACCCAGTGATCAGATAGTGCAATATGCAGTCATTAGAACTTTGTATATTTGCTAAACTTCGTACACGAAGACATGATTTTCTGGAATTATTCTTTGTGATCTGGTGAAATGGTTATGAATTTGAATATTATGTCAGATTTCTTCAACTCCAATTTATTATTGATCTAAACTGTGTCAACAAACCATGGTATTGATATATGAATCAAATGGACTTGGAATAATTGGAATCTTATATGCGGATTTCATATGGATTATTGGAGGTGCTGTTAGGTACTCTAATAGCAATGCAATGTCCCTTTATTTTCAAATACTGCAAACTACTTAATTTCCTGTGTTCACCAGGTTAGTCTACATTATTTTGAGACCAAGATTTACATGCCTTTAGCTAAGTGTTTAAATACTTAAGTAATCCTATAGTTTATGCCATTCGTTCTTTGATATTCTTGTGTGCTTTTCAGGATGGACAAGAGAAGCAGGCAGCTCCACCTGTACAGCTGAATGTCATACGTTTGTTAGCTGAGTTGAATGTTTCTGTTAAGAAGCCTGAAGTCGTTGACATGATATTACCCTTATTTATTGAGAGTTTAGAAGAGGGTGATGCTTCAACTCCAGGCTTATTGAGACTCCGAGTATGTTCCTATCTCTTTAATGCACAATATTTTGCATGTTTCTTCTTTTAAGCTTCTTACCAGTCATCTATAAAAAGGGCCTGATTGGATGAAAGAAAATATTTTTGCATCAGCTCTTAGAAATAGTTCTATCATTTATTTCTGCTATAAATTTCTTCTTGCACGATTTTCTCAACCTGCTTTTGTTGAGTTACTGCAGCTTCTTGATGCTGTTTCTCGCATGGCGAGTTTAGGTTTTGAAAAGTCTTACCGTGAAGCTGTGGTTTTGATGACTCGGAGCTACTTGGGTAAACTCTCTGGTGTTGGGTCTGCTGAAAGTAGAACCCAGGTACCTGAAGCCACAACCGAACGCATTGAGGTATGTTTGAACTTCGCATCACATTATTTGATAGCATTGTTGAGAGAATAATTTTATTGTAACAAATGGATGCTGACTGGTTCAATTACACTCTAGACTTTACCTGCAGGATTTTTGTCGATTGCGAGAGGTATTACGAGTAATAAGTTGCGTTCAGATTACCGGCATCGCTTGCTGTCACTGTGCTCAGATGTGGGCTTGGCCGCAGAGTCGAAAAGTGGAAGGTAAAGTTCAGCAACAGTTGACTTGTTTCAATGTCATTGTTGGACTGGAAATACTGAGTAATTTCCTCACTAGTGAAATCAATATGTCAGGAGCGGGGCAGATTTTCTTGGGCCTCTTCTGCCTGCTGTAGCTGAAATATGTTCAGACTTTGAGCCCAGTGTAGATGTGGAACCTTCACTCTTGAAGCTATTTCGGAACCTGTGGTTCTATATTGCTCTGTTTGGGTTAGCACCTCCAATACAGAAAAGTCAGCCTACGACAAAGTCTGTTTCAACTACACTTAATAGTGTGGGCAGCATGGGCACCATTGCTCTCCAAGCTGTGGGTGGACCATACATGTGGAATTCGTTATGGTCATCTGCTGTTCAGCGCATTTCTCAGGGGACCCCACCTCTTGTAAGTTGACCTAGAGAATGCTTTTAACCTGCTCCTTTGTTTTTGAATTATACATTGAACTTTTTTTGGACATTATACTGTTTAACAATTTAATTTAGTCATCAATATGCATGTGCTTACTCCTTGTTATGGTGGAACTGTTATCTTCTTACCTTTAATTTGCATTCGTGGTTCTTGGCAGCATCTCGCAGATATATAGTGTTGGTAAGTATCAAGTCTGTTTGCCCTTATAATGTGAATTACTAGGCAAGATATTTTTCTGAATATTTCATGTGTTTGAAGCCAAAAATGACATTGGACTCTACCTTGTTTAGAATTTATTGAGTTGAAAGACTTGATGATTATATTATGCAAATGGTCTGTCTGAATCTCTCCTCTGTCACTCACTTGCTCAAATTTGATGTTGCAAATAGTGTCTTAGCATTGAATTCTTTTTATGGATTCAAGGATCTGGTGGAAAGGAAAGGAAGGTGCTAAATGAGAGCAACGCTTTGTGTGTTTCTCCTTTGCACGTTATGACAAATTTAGTATGCACTGTGTTCTTGGCAACATTTTTAGGTATTCAGCTCAATGCAGCTTACACCCTGGGTGTTCCCTCATTGTCCATTTAAATTGTCACATCTATCTCAATAGAGATTTTAATTCTCTTTCTGTTAAGTCTCTGCTTAGCATGTTCAATGATATGCTCCAAATTTAAGAATTGATTATATATCCACGGGTACACAAGTTAGCAGTGCAGCTTGCTCTATTGGTAGAGTCTGACCTTTGAATTGAAGAGGCTAGTTCATTTTGCTATATGGAGGAAGAATGATGGAAAAGATACTGCTTTTCAATTTATTTTCTACATCTAGCGATAAAAACAAAACTTGTCTGGGTAAAGATGAGGTTTTCCTCTCAAATATGCTCAATAGTTCTCAACATGCATCTTACATCTGGTTTGTGGTAGCGTGGGGAGATTCTTATTATTTGGATACTCTATCCTTGCTTGTTTTGTGCAATTATTAATCATTTTCAATATCATATCATTTGCATATGTATTGAGTTCTGAGAGCAAAAATGTGTGTGTTCAGGTTGTGAGCTCCGTGAAATGGCTTGAAGATGAGTTGGAGCTTAATGCTCTTCACAACCCAGGTAGTAGGCGTGGGAGTGGAAATGAGAAAGCTGCTGTGACTCAAAGAACTGCTCTCTCTGCTGCTTTAGGAGGGCGAGTGGAGGTTTCTGCAATGAGTACAATTTCAGGTCTAATTATTTTTTTACTAGGTCACCAAAGGTTCTATATTTGGCAGTTGATCAGAAATTTTCACTCTTATTTCTTCTTGTTGCAAGACTATAAGGGTGGTTCCAGTCCTAAAAGGTGGATACTATTTGTCTGACTTCTGCAGGTGTCAAAGCAACCTATCTTTTAGCTGTAGCATTTTTGGAGATAATACGATTTAGCAGCAATGGTGGTATTCTAAATGGAGGCCCAAGTTCAACTGCTTCTCGAAGTGCATTCAGCTGTGTTTTTGAATACCTAAGAAGTCCTAATCTTATGCCTGCTGTCTCCCAGTGTTTGACTGCTATTGTCCATCGTGCATTTGAAACAGCAGTAACTTGGCTGGTATTCTACTCCTAATCCTCCCTTCTTTTTTATTCTTGTTTATGTATGTGCACATGCGCATGCATGTGCATGTGCGACAAACTTGGCTACTGATTTCCTGTGTATACTTTTTCAGTATTTGCGCTTTCACAATTTAGTGCTCTTGTGGAGATAATATTCATCCTTGATAAATTTTTTAGCAACAGATTGCATAGCTAGGACGTTTTCTTGTTGTGATTAGAAAAACAGCTATCTGGTATTGCTTTGATCCTTCTAAGTGAAGCCTATTAATATGGGGGGATTTTGATCATTCAAACCTATTACCTATTTTGCCTACCTCTAAGGGGTCCTTATTATGGCAACTCTTGACTGAAATCCTCAAAATTCTAGACCAGCCAGACATACAGTAGAAAAGGTTAAAAAGGGAATGATGGGTTTTGGGTTACTGTTCCTAGATATTGTTTTGTGCACACTTGCAAATAAGTGATGCTTGTGGTCACTATGGGAATTCACTAATGTGCTACTTTGATTTGTCTAAAGACTGGTATGGATGTTATAGCATATTGTTTGTTGTCATTGGCAGCGTGGAACTGTTTTTTTTTTTTCAATTTCTTTTAGCATTCTTTTGCCTTTTTTCTTTTGACTTCTATCATAATATGTCTGTCCAAAAGTATTAGGCTATGATGTTGTACATTGAATCTATAACTATTTAGGCAAGCATATTATGTTCTTATCATTGTTTCTTTGTACTTGAATTATGTCACACCCTAGGTAACTAAAACACAGAGTGGGAGCGTGAGAGCGTCATTTCAAAAGTTTGAGAGCATCTTTCGTGTCAATATCTTATATATTTTAAACATTTGTACATTAATTTGTCAATTTTTTCGTTCTTCAATAAGTCATTATTTCTTCATATAAGCTAAAATGAATAGCTCACAGTAAGGTGTCATAACTTTTGGCAAAATAAAATAGAATTATTTATTCTCCTTGAAAATTTTGATTGAATGCCGCGGGCTTTGATTATCAAGATACTGACAATGTGACACCATTGTCACCTCAATAACATGGGGACCAGTCTTTACTAAACTTTTATCAGGTTTCATGCATATTATGAGTTACAAGCATGTGCTACTATTTTGTGGCAACAGAAGGGTAAAAATTGCCTTGTGCGCAATATAATCTGTTGAAAGCAAAAAGCAATTAAAAGATGCAGATTTCTCCCAAAAAAATGCACGCAGCAAAATATCTTGACACTCAGAAAATGCAAATTAGAGCGCAGTGGACCTTTATGAGATGAATTTTTTTATCTAGTTCAAACCATATATAAACTTGATTTAACAGTTTCGAATTTACTTATTCAATCTATTTGTTTCTTTCTCTCAATATATTTTGTCTTTTATTATCTCCTTTGGAGATTTCTTTCCCAAATATAATGGTCCATGCAACTTGCGGCAGGAGGATCGAGCATCTGAGACTGGGTCAGAAGCTGAGGTTAGAGAGTCTACTCTCTCTATCCATGCCTGTTTCCTCATAAAAAACTTGTCTCAAAGGGACGAGCATGTACGAGATATCTCTGTTAGTTTGTTAACTCAACTTAGAGATAGATTTCCTCAGGTAAAATTGCATTATGGTTGTGTTGTCTTTCACTTCATCTTCTTGCTTCACATTCCACGAGTACCCGTAAATGGTTTACATGACTTGCAGATCTTGTGGAATTCATCTTGTCTGGATTCCTTGCTGCTCTCAATGCATAATGATCCACCTTCTGCTGTAGTGAGTGATCCTGCTTATGTTGCCAATGTTCGCTCTTTGTACCAAAAGATTGTCCGGGAATGGATCATTGTTTCACTTTCACATGCTCCATGTACTAGTCAGGGCTTCTTCAGGTTTATTTCTTTCTGACTGGGAGTCATCCGAAGTTATTGCATTTTCTTCTTCTTGTTTCTTCCTTCCTTTATTTTTGTAGTTGGAATGCCTAGTGTTTTGCTTCCACCTTTTCTTTATTTTCTTCTTTCAGGAGATGTGCTGTGCTGTGACACTTGTGTTTTTTCTAAATATTTGTTTTTCTTCTCCAGCATCATACATATAATAAATGTTGGCTGTATGCCGTTCTTCTATTGAGTATCATCAATCATGCATGAATCCCTCTTTAGAGGGGCACACATTTAGGATTGATGTTGAATCATATTGTGGAGGGAGAGCAATCTCTGAAAATTGGGATGACAATCTTTGAATGTTGGAAATAGTGATTGAATGATTAAGTACAGTGCACAAGCATTAATGCAAAGTGATCTACTAAACTAATATTATGAGGTATAGGAAGAAACTGGATAGGTTGAATTCCAGAGGCCACCTCATTCTTCCTACACTTAATTCCTATTACAATATAATAGCTTTTTGTTATTTCTTTTTCAGGTCTTCATTTCAACCAGCCTTTTGAAGTATTCTTAAATTTACCTTTTTCAATTTTTTTTGAAGTCTAATAATGTAAAGTTCGTTTCTAAATAGCTATCTCTTTGTGTTTTCTACTCTTTTCCAATACCATAAAGCACATATATGCCACATGTGTTCCTATTTTTGTATCATGCAGTTATATTTGCAAACACAATATGCATGGTTTGCAAAATGAACATGCCCTGGGTATTTGTATAGCATGGATACACTTGTAGGTAAAAATGAGGAAAAATAGCAAATGCCATTTCAAAAATGTTTATCGGTGGACTCGAGTACTCAACAACATTATGAAATATAGCATAGTTTAATTGGTTTGGCAGAAATTGTTTACTTGATTTTTAACAACAATTTCTTCCCTTTATTTTGTTAGTATTATTGTAAGAATTACACTTCTGATTGGTGAGGTTGAAATTGAAAGAACTCTTTTGCAATTTATATATATATATATATATATATGTATATATATGTGTGTGTGTGTGTGTGTTGTTATACAAGGTAAATGAAGAAACTATTTGGTGTGATTGCTTTTCTTATTATGATTCATCTGATTCCAGTTTGGATTCTGGGTGCGTGTGTGTGAGTACAAACCCATATGTACATAGGCAGATATGGACTTAGAATTGTGAAAATCAACTTGTCACTGTATATGTTTTTTGTCATGTTGATACTCGCATCGATGTATATCACTCTGCATGTATGTATCTAGTTTTGAAAGAAAATGCTCTTTCAAAGTCTCTGTTGTAGTTATGTCATTAGATGTACAATTTTTCAGTCAATTTGGTTCAGCTTTACGTGTCATACTGAATGAAATGTTGTTTCAGCTTGTCAATGAGGTGCGCTTGTGGCTTTGTGCTTCTCTGTCATTACTTTCATACCTATTATGCTTGTAATTGTGTGAATGTTTTACCGTTGATATGAGATGAATTAATTTGTAAAATGCTACTTAAATGCTAAGTTTATAGCCTTTATACTGTGTTGTAGTTTATACTCGTATGCAGTCATCAATTAGAAGTAGTGTTGCATTTAGCTAAATTTGCTACGCAGAATTTAGCTGGTATGTTAACATGAAGTATATTTAGTTGTCATTCTCCTCCCTTCTTCAAATTTTATGTTAGATCTTTGTGCTTTTTTGGGTCCAAAGGGCAAAGAAGGGAGATTAAAATGTTGTTACCTGGAAATGAACTATTATCCTCAACTTCTTATTCAAAACAGCCTTTATCTATGAGCAGTTATATAGTCTAGCTCGTATGCAGTCATCAATTAGAAGTTGTGTTGCATTTAGCTGAATTTGCAACGAGGATATTAGCTGGTAAGTTAACATGAAGTATATTTAGTTCTCATTCTCCCTTCTTCAAAATTTATGTTGGGTCTTTGTCCTTTTTTGAGTCCAAAGGGCAAAGAAGGGAGATTAAAATGTTGTTGCCTGGAAATGCACTATTACCCTCAACTTCTTATTCAAAACCTATGGTGTTCAGGAAAATCTTTGCAAAGCTAATACATGGCAGCGAACACAGCCTACAGCTGATGTGGTTTCTCTTTTGTCTGAGATAAGGATTGGTACGGGTAAAAATGATTGTTGGATTGGTACAAAAACCGCAAATATTCCTGCAGTCATGGCTGCTGCTGCTGCAGCTTCGGGAGGAAACTTGAAATTGACTGATGCATTCAATTTGGAGGTTCTTGGTACTGGTATGGTCAGTGCGACAGCGAAGTGTAACCATGCTGGAGAAATCGCGGGCATGAGAAGGTTATATGAGAGCATCGGTGGCCTTACTCAATATACTGGTGGTCTCAATCTTGACCTTCCAGTTTTGGGGTCCTCTGCCCAATCACCTCAACCCAAAAATGAATCCTTCAATGAGATATTGCTTTCCAAATTCGTAAGGCTGCTTCAGAAGTTTGTAAATATTGCAGAGAAAGGGGAAGAAGTAGACAAATCATCTTTTCGAGAAACTTGTTCTCAAGCTACTGCCTTGCTTCTTTCGAATCTGGTAAAACAACTCTCATTTTGTTCTTATTTTAGTATGATAAACTGGCTAATTTAAGTTTTTATTTTTGTTGAACATGAAATAACATATTTTTCTCAGGATTCAGATTCAAAATCGAACACTGAGAGCTTTTCGCAACTTCTACGCCTTCTTTGCTGGTGTCCAGCTTACATAACCACACCTGACGCTGTGGAGACTGGCGTGTATATCTGGACATGGTTAGTTTCTGCTGCTCCTCGTTGGGATCTATTGTCCTTGCTGAGCTTGTAGATGCATGGTTATGGACAATAGACACGAAGCGAGGCCTTTTTGCATCTGATATAAGGTGCTCTGGACCTTCTGCAAAGTTGAGGCCCCACCTTGCTCCTGGAGAGCCGGAGCCGCAGCCTGATAAGGACCCTGTTGAACAGATAATGGCTCATAGGCTGTGGCTTGGATTTTTTATTGATCGGTTTGAAGTAAGCATCACATATTTAGTCTTGTAGGCCTGTTCAGCATCATGCCTTCTGCATCAAGTTTTCGCTCTGATCCCAAACGTTATTTTATGATTCTCTGCTAGATATACAGTTGAAAATGATGCATATTATTGCCCTCTTTTGCGGATGAGTACCAATCTTCTTGGTGTGGGCAATTTCTTCTATACATCACATAGTAATATATGTTGATCCATTTGCTTTTTGAATTGTCTTATTTCAGGTAGTTCGACATGATAGTGTTGAACAGCTTTTGCTACTTGGTCGGATGTTACAAGGAACAACAAAATTACCCTGGAATTTTTCACGGCATCCGGCTGCCACAGGAACTTTCTTCACTATTATGCTTTTTGGCCTAAAATTTTGCTCATGCCAAACACAGGGGAACCTTCAGAACTTCAGATCAGGGCTTCAGTTGCTAGAAGATAGGATATATAGGTACGACCTTTAAGAAGAAATCAGTTATCATCTGCATTTGATCACCTGTAGTCCATTGCAATTGTTGATACTAAAGGATGCATTTATAGAATTCACATTCCTAGCTGTTCATTTATATATTTATTCTGGATGTGACGATTCCTAGTGTATGTGTAGAAGCAAAACTTGCACATTTAGCTGGTGTGAGCTTGTCACTTGTTAAACATGTTTATTGAATTATGTATATATGTAGCAGAAAAAAACATATTCTTGTTTGCAAATTCTCTTTTCCCCTGTTGAATAACATTAATTTTTTCTAAGGTGCCCCTAATGGGCACAACCTACAAACAAAGCCCTCAGAGAACTATCCACGGAGCATGTTTAGATACGAGATCAAATCACAATAATTAAGCTTCTAATTCAATTTCCATTACTGATTTAAAGGATGAGTACAAAATAAAAATGTTAAAAAAAGTTATTATTTACAGAAGATTGGCTGTTTCAAGTGACATTTGTCTTCAAGAAGTTGCTATTTTTCTTCAGAGACCCAAACGTGTGCGTCTATTTTGTTCAACTCAGTTGAACAATGTAGAGCCATGATCTTTCATTTGGTTGATGTGATAGATATCCTTTGAAGTACTTTTTGAAACAAAAATTGGCAATTTACTATATTTGTTCTATATATTTCACAAGTATGCTTATATACCCGTATGGGTACTGTCCTGAGATTGAGGCATTGAGAATCCCACAACTTTGTGTTCCTGTCCATTCATGATACTGATCATCTTTGATATGCATGATCCCTGTAATGATTGAGCACTTTAGTGATCTTCCATAGCCATGTCTCTTTTGGCATAGAATTGCTGTTCCACAAAGCTCTGTTTTTTTTCTTATTTTATTATCTATAGTCTAGTACTTTGAAGTATGTTGTTGTCTGAGTACTCTGGTGTACATTCTTTTTGGCAAAAAACAGGGCATCCTTAGGGTGGTTTGCTCATGAACCTGAGTGGTATGATTTAAATAACAATAATTTTGCTCAGAGTGAAGCTCAATCCGTTTCAGTATTTGTCCATCATCTTTTAAATGAGCGGGTGGACACGCCCCAGCTTGATCAGAAAGCACGGGGTCTTGAAAATGGTAGCTCTTTAAATGATGTGGTAAGATAATCATACATGAGATCTTGCAGTGCTCAGCCCCTAAATTATCGTAAAAAACTTTGACGAAAAAGTATTTTTATTTGTATGGGGTTTAGGAAGCTATGAAAAAATTCTTATGTTCTGCAGAAGGATCAATATCATCCTGTCTGGGGTCAGATGGAGAACTATGCTGTTGGACGAGAGAAGCGGAGGCAGTTACTGCTGATGCTGTGCCAATATGAGGCTGACAGACTTGATGTTTGGGCTCAACCAGTTGGACCAAAGTAATTGTGTTTTAAAATTATCTCAATTACTTTTGTTGTCCTTTAATTCGGCTGTGTCAATCCTATTTGAGTATCTTCTTGTCTAATGTCTTATACAGGGAAAACACTTTTCGGCTTAAAATTAGCTCTGAGAAATGGATAGAATTTGTACGGACTGCCTTTTCTGTTGATCCTCGAATTGCTCTATCATTGGCTGCAAGATTTCCAGCAAATTCTGCTCTGAAGACTGAAATCACCCAACTAGTTCAAGTATGTTGATGAAGTTTGCTGACTTAAAATGAGAAAATTTTATGTGGTGAAAGTGAATTTTGATGTAGGAGAAGTGCACAGTAGTTAATGCCTTAAAATTCAGAATATGGTTTCCTGTCCTGCTGATTGTTATAGTCTATTTATTATATCATTGTGCAATAATTCGTAGGCTGAAAGACGTAGATGAGGCTTTCTGTGTTAAACCATTTTACATCTTGGTTGTTTTATTTCCTCCCTTTGTTTAATATTCTTTTTGAACTAATTTTGACTTATGCTTTTATTTTCCTTTCATAGTCGCATATATTGGAGATCCGCAGCATTCCTGAAGCTTTGCCTTATTTTGTCACCCCAAAGCGGTGGATGAGAATTCGACACTTTTGCAACAATTGCCACACTGGGCAGCTTGTTCAATTACACAAGCTTTGGAGTTCCTTACTCCAGCTTATAAAGGACACCCACGAGTCATGGCTTATGTTCTCAGGGTGTTGGAATCTTATCCGCCTGAGAGAGTGACATTCTTCATGCCTCAGCTGGTGCAGGCACTAAGATATGATGAAGGGGTGGGTTCTTGATTTGACATTAGTATATTTTTATTTTCATTGTACTGCTAATGTCGAGATTAATGTGTGTCACAGCTTTTGAAGTATACTTGACATGGTAAAAGATAATCCATGAGTAATTCGCAGCTTTAAGCAAATAAGTTTTGCTTGACATTCAACATTAAAGGGACAAAACAAATAACAGAAATAAACATCTGATTTTAATTGTTTAGCATTTTGTAGTGCTTCACCATCTGAGAAATCTCTCACTAAGTTTTAACAATATGAACTTTGTCTTGTTTCTGCATCTAATGTCATAATGGAACTTTTCTTTACATAATGGCCAACTCCAATTTGCAGAGGTTGGTTGAGGGATACTTGCTTAGAGCTGCACAAAGGAGTGATATTTTTGCCCATATATTGATATGGCATTTACAGGTGAAAAAAAAAATTAATTGACTAATTTAATGTTGAAGAAATATTAATACAGCCTGTTATGCAATGTGAGGATGCTTTAAAATTATATATAAAGACATTGTGTTTTTGCAGGGTGAGACCTGTGTTCCTGAGTTGGAGAAAGATGCGAAAGATGCACCGTCTGCTACGGTATTCTTGTTCAGACATAATCAGTTATTTCAACACCATAAGAAGATTGAAATATGCGTTTTCATAATTGCATATTTCTTAGTATATTGGTTCTTATACCTATTTTGCGAACCAATGCTAATTATATTACTAAATTGAAAATATTTTCTGCATGTTTCACTAATTTTTTACTTTGCTTTTCTCCTTTTCTTTTGACACCTTTTGTAGTTAAAATGCTTTTTTATTTTTTTAAAAAGATCCATTTTATGCTATTACTTGAACAGGCATTGCGATATACTTTCGTAGGTTTTATTGGCTTTTTCCAGAACAAATATATTGATTTTCTGAAGAATAATTTATTCTTCCTTGTTGATTGTCAATCTAAATTTAAATTCTGATTTACCCGTTCCTATGTCTGTATTTGAAGATTAGTGATATTTGGTGACTGATATTAAATTTCTCTGCAATGTACTTTCTGTTACTGGAACTTTCTTTTTTATTTAGTTTTCTCACCCTTTTTTAGGGAGAAATATTTTTATTCGTGCTGGATGTCAGATATTCTTGCAAGAAAGTAAAATGCTTTGGCATCTCACAGTTCATCCAAATTCCTCTGAACCCTCCCCATAATTTTTCCTATCCTCCCTCATCCACCATATCTTCCCCTAATATAGTCCCATAGAAGAACTCATTCTTTCTTCACCATGACTCTTGATTGCCGGCACATCTACAATCTTGGATCCATGTTTTGCACACTTTAAAGTTGTGAATTTGCAGAGGTGGCTAAGGATAATTTCACCCAACCCCAAAGCGCCTGCGTGCTTGTCCACTATTGTAGCTATTTTCTTGTAAGGTTGCAATTTGGAAACCATCTTTGCCAGCATATATATTGGTTTTTCTAGTAATCATAAATTTTCTTTTACGCTTGCCTTCTCTTATTCTTTGAAGAGATGTTTCTATGTTTTCTCTTAAGAGTCTGGTTTACATCTTTCAGCTGATTTAGTCACTGTAAACGTACATTACTGAATCAACAGTGCTCAAGACTGAAAGTTTCCCAAGCAACAATTTCAATATATGTTTTTCATGTCTTAATTTCTATTTATTCTAATTCGAAGTTTTTAGTCACAGTTTTTTGTCATGCATATTGGTTCATTGTAGTTGTTTGGGTGCTTTTTTTTCTCTGTTTGCAGAATAGCTCGTTTCAAGCACTACTACCGGTTGTGAGACAACGAATTATTGATGGTTTCAATCCTAAAGCACTTGACTTGTTTCAAAGAGAATTTGATTTCTTTGACAAAGTTACATCCATATCTGGTGTCCTCTTTCGACTTCCAAAGGAGGAAAGACGAGCTGGCATAAGAAGGTATTTTTTTGGGGTATTTCTAGGGAAATTGTGGCTCATGCACTTATAGATTTATATTTCGCTTGCTGTTTCTCCATTTAAACCGTGATTACAAGGTACTATTTATAATGTTGGAATAGGGAGTTGGAGAAAATTCAAATGGAAGGAGATGATCTGTACCTACCTACTGCTCCTAATAAACTTGTCAGGGGTATTCAGGTTGATAGTGGAATTCCTTTACAATCAGCAGCAAAAGTTCCTATAATGATCACATTCAATGTGGTGGATCGGGATGGGGATCACAAAGATGTAAAGCCTCAAGCTTGTATTTTCAAGGTATATGACATATTCTCTGGACAGATGATTATTTACATCAGAAGAGTACCCGAGTGAGGAGAGGAAGCTCCTATTAATTTCCATGTCTTGCCTGAGCTTTTGGACTAGAAAGCTTGTACAAGTCCAAGCGTCAGAATACTTGTTAGTTCAATTCAAGTGTGAGTCAGCCAAAAGCTTGGCTTGCTGGGTTTGGTTAACACGTCTATTCACTTGTAACATGATTTCTGGTTACTTGTGAGTAGACAGATTAGATAAAACTAGAGAAGGGTTGATGAACTAGCAATGGTGAGAAGATCTTGCAACAGCACCATAGGCTGGGAAGAGAGGACCTCACGGAACATGTGAAATAAGCTGGCAAGAGCTTGATGGGTGGCTGTGGATCGGCTCCCAAGCTTTGGCTCCAGTAATATGTGGGAACATCCAATCTAAATCTTATGTTGATAGTTGTAGTAGTCTTGGGACCGTGTAGCCACCTTCAGAGCCTTATATTTTTTCATTTTTTATATCGTTCATAACGCTCTCATAATCAGATAACTTTGTATCCTTCCTCTAGTTAATGTATATATTTGATATCTGTTGTGTGAAAATGCTGTTATTTGTCTGATTTATCTTGCAACCCCAATCTGTATACAATAACCATCATTTTTGAACGGTAGTTTTGATTAGATGGGAACCGTAGGACTGCGTTTCTTATCTATGGAGTATGAGGGAAGCTGCCTAAGCAGATTGAATTCAAATCTCTTGCAAAACTGTGTTAATATAAGGATGGACATACTTTTTTGTTTGTCTTTTTATGGTTTCCTGCTGTATTTCTAGGATTGGGAAAGTGAGCTATATGTTTTATTATTTGACCTTGGTTTGCATCATATGGAGGTGCACTGATTGCGATTTAGAAATTTTGCTTGTTTCTATTGCTTTTGTTGGTTGTAGCAAAGAAAAACATTTAAGTGTGTTTGTAAAAATTGATAAATGTTGGTTTTTGATATATAATGCAAAATTTTCTCTTCAAAATTTATGATTCATAGCCTGATGGAGCTGGGTTTACATATAGGTTGGGGATGACTGTCGACAAGACGTTCTTGCTTTGCAAGTTATTTCACTTTTGAAGGACATCTTTAAAGCAGTTGGGCTTAATCTCTATTTGTTTCCTTATGGAGTACTCCCAACTGGCCCAGAGAGAGGAATTATTGAGGTACATCCATGCTAACTATTAGATTATACTTTTGTTTTTGACTACCATCAGTGCACTTGCGCCTGCGATTTCCTTTATATAATTGTTTTTTCACAAATCTAAGTTATGTATCTGAATTTTACTATTTGATTTTTCACAAATCTAACATTGACATTGTGTAAAACTTCACTCCTGCATCAGTTGTAATTATCTTTCTTGTTAGTTCCCTCTGTTGTCATATCGTAGACAGAGTATTAATGGGCCATGTTACCCATTTAAATAAATCCATTGACTAAATAAGTTCAGAGATCCTGTGGGCTGTGCTGTCTGCAAAACTACAAAATTATTTGTGCAAACTTCCAAAATAAACTATTTCAAGGGAGAAAGAAAGTGATGGGCAAGTTATGTGTTTTCACAATGATTGGTATTAAGCACTAAAGTTTATTGAGCTTCGGAAAATATAGAACTTTGCTTTCTCAAGTTTTACCATCTTTCTGTATTCATCCATGAGCTACTCTTTCCGACCTATAACCATAATGTGAGGCCACCAAAGGGAAATATTTAACAATTGGTTCACTTGCAAATGATTGTTCACAATGTATGACGCTTATGAGTTTAAGAGCTGGTTTTATTTATGGATGATTGGTGCATATACCAATTTTGTGATAAGTATGATTAAGTTATGAATTTTTGTGAAGAGTATCATGAGGCGATTTCTCGAAAGAATAATTTAAAGAGTCATCTGGGTGAGGCCAACTGGGCTTTAGTTGATGAAGTTTGACTCTGTGCACATGCAAATGATGGGCATGTATGTGTTTGCTGGTATACAATGTGTACAAAAATAAAAAGGCAGGTGCTGCTTATCATTATGCAATTTGACTATGGTGAATGTAAATAGTTTTGTTAGAGAATTTTGACACTTTATGCTGTATGGCATTCTGTATTAGCTGTGTGCACAGAGCTCTGAAGAGTGGTTCTTACAATTGCGTAATATATTCTTACATTGACTTCCAGTCTATTGTTTGTCCATAATTTTCCACTTCAAATCATTTCATCTTTCTGCTTGGCAGGTTGTGCCCAATTCACGAAGCAGGAGTCAGATGGGTGAGACCACTGATGGTGGTCTATATGAGATTTTTCAACAGGACTTTGGGCCTGTTGGTTCGCCCAGCTTCGAAGCTGCTCGGGAGAATTTCCTCATTAGCAGTGCTGGATATGCAGTTGCTAGCCTCTTGCTTCAACCGAAGGATAGACATAATGGGAATCTTTTGTTTGACAAGTAAGTATTATTATATGGTTCATTGGTGCATAAGACCACAAAGCCACAATTAACTTGGTTGCTATTTGCATATCTATAGATGGATTCTTTGGTTCATATAGGGTAGGGTTGTAGGCCTGTTAAGCCTCAATTTGTAATTTGGTGTCTTTTACTCTTCAAGCTATTAGTTTTGTGCTCCTTTTAGTTGCATACAGTCCAGATCTTTACAATTCCATTATCTTTCTGCCTGATGAATCATGTGGCGCTTTATTTTCCTTACATGCTATACCTATTTGGCCACAATTGATGTTTATCTCCAAAGAGTTCTGAGTATCCTGTGATCTTGGGTGTATTCTACTCACCAAGTTATCTGGCTGCATCCACATCCTCTGTGCTATTCAGAGATGAGGGATTAAATGCATTGCTTGATGTCCCATAGTGACTCATATAGTCTGGTAACCAGTTTATTCTTAGATCTTCACAAGCTCTCTTTTATAGTACGACAGATAATGCTGTTTCAGGTGTGCAGTTGGTGATTTTTGGAACCTTTAACATCTTGACCAAGATTTTCTTGTCCTCCAACATTTCTTTGTATGAAATTGAGCGACATCATGTCACATCAGATTCTAAGCTTGATTGTTTGTGAATGCAGTGTAGGGAGGCTTGTTCACATTGATTTTGGTTTTATTTTGGAAACTTCACCTGGTGGAAATATGCGATTTGAAAGTGCCCACTTCAAACTGAGTCATGAGATGACTCAATTACTTGATCCATCTGGGGTGATGAAAAGTGACACGTGGTACCAATTTGTACGGTAAGATTGGAGGTTTATGACTGAGCTATGTAATTAATTTTATTGCACCTTTCTATCTTGGTCTCTTGTGCGAATTCTGCTAGGTGTGGTTACGAAGCTATTAATTTGTCTTTCCTTGTGCAGCTTGTGTGTAAAGGGTTTCCTTGCTGCACGCCGCTATATGGATGGGATCATAAATACAGTCTTATTAATGATGGACAGCGGATTGCCTTGCTTCAGTAGGGGTGATCCTATTGGAAATCTTCGCAAGAGATTTCATCCCGAAATGAGCGACCGTGAAGCAGCCAATTTTATGATTCGTACATGCACCGATGCCTATAATAAGTGGACCACTGCTGGTTACGATTTGATTCAGTACTTGCAACAGGGCATCGAAAAATGAGGCAGCATGTCAATTAGTTGCCTCGAGTTGTATATCTTGATCTCGCATAATTTTTTGCTGTTTGTATCTTGTAGCTCAGGAAAGAGTGGAGGGCAAAACAACAAAAAGAAGTAGGTGCTATTTTTTTGCTGGGGATCACCACTACTGTAGTTCGGATGTGTGCAATTTTTCAGATAGAACAGAGAAACGCGAACATGAGCTGTTTGTGTGTGGTGGGATTCCTCTATTTGTAAAAATATAGGTTGTAGCTCTATTTTATCGATCAAATTTGAAGCTCATCCAAGTTACATGCAAAAATCTGTATGAAATGGCAACTTATACCTAGGCTTGAACATGCTAATGTAATAGAAACCAATTGGATTTTCAAAAATAAAATTGATGAATTAGGTGATATTACAAGAAATAAGGCTAGGTTGGTAGCTCAAAGTTATACTCAAGTAGAAGATATTAATTTTGGTGAAATATTTACACCAGTGGTTAGGCTAATCAATTCGTTTGATTTTAGCAATAGCATGTTTGTTAGGTTCAAATTGTTTCATATGGATGTAAAAAGTGCTTTTCTAAATGGAGTTTTAAATGAAGAAGCTTTCGTCGAGCAACCAAAAAGTTTTGAGAATCCATATTTTCCTAATTATGTTTTCAAGTTGAAAAAGGCTTATTATGGTTTGAAACAAGCTCTAAGAGCTTGGTATGAAAGACTAATTAAGTTTTTTGGTTAAAAACAAATATAAGAGAGGGGGAGTAGATAAAATCTTATTTATCAAAAGATTTAAGCATGATATAATCATTGTACAAATCTATGTTGATGATATTATTTTTGAGTCTATTTCTCAACTTAAAATTGATGAATTTATTAGTCAAATGTCTCATGAATTTGAAATGAATGTGGTTGGTGAACTTAACTATTTTTTAAGTTTGCAAGTAAAGCAACTTACAAATGGAATATTCATTTTTCAATCTAAATATGTTAGAAATGTAGTTAAGAGATTTGGATTTGAAAACATCAACCATTGAAGACTCCTATGGGAACAAATGAAAAATTATCAAAAGATGAAGATGGAATTCTAATTGAACCAAGTCTTTATAGAAGCATGATAGGTAGTGTGTTATACCTTACTGTTAGTAGAACAGATATCTATTTTAGTGTTGAAGTTTGTGCTAGGTATCAAACCATTCCAAAAGAATCTCATTTAAGTGATGTAAAACATATCAGGTATGTTAATGGTACTGTTGGTTTTGGAATTTGGTATTCAAAACAGACCAACTCAACATTTGTAGACTTTAGTGATGCAGATTGTGCTGGAAATGTTGATAATCGAAAAAGCACAGTTGGAGGATGCTTTTATTTGGGAAATAACCTGATTTCTTGGTACAACAAAAAATAGAATTGCATTTCAGTGTCAACAGCAGAAGCAATATACATTGATACTGGAAGTTATTACTCTCAACAACTTTGGATGAAATAGATATTTGAAAACTATGGTATTGAACATGAAAGTTTATAGGTCTATTATGGTAATCCTAGTGCAATTAACATATCTAAAAATTCAGTTCAACATTCTAGAACTAAGCATATAGATATTTGTCATCATTTCATTAGGGATTTGGTCGAAAAGAAAACTGTGATGATTGCCTATATTGCAATAGAGAAACAACTAGCTGATATATTTATCAAACCTCTATATACACTTCGTTTTGATTTCTTGAGCAAATCTCTAGGAATCTATGTGATCTAATAGTATGAACATTAAAAAAAAAAAAAAAGGGAATTTGTTGCAACCATATTGCTTGTATCATTATCTATACATGTTGCAATAATTTAATAGTTGTTTAGAACATATTTTGCATAACATGATAGGAACTACGTTAGGCATTCTGCATTTGTTCAACATGTGTTTTAAATGGTCAAATTTTGAAATCTTGGTCTCCTGAATCTCATTAAGAACATAACTGCTTTCTAAAATTTTGACAAATGTTCTATCAAAAGTTCCTTGATATTATGCTTATTTGAAGGCCTTCGATAGAAAAAAAAACTATCTATCCAATGATGTGGAGCTAACCATGTAAAAATCTGTCTTGTATCTTATGATTTAAAAAAAATAATTTTTCATATGAAAAGAATTACCCTTTGAATAAAGGGAAAGTTACTGACTGACTAAATCCAATTCAAAATGAGAGATATAAGAACATTTTACATTTTAGAAAAGAAATTGCATGAAATCTCTTTTTCAAAATAATTGAGGAATTGAATTTGGAATGTAATCAAAATTTTCTTTCAAGGTATGTTTAAAGAGATTCTCAAACCTTGAAACATAAAGATATGATTTTTTAAATATGTGACACGCTTTATTATGTCAAAATTCATATATTTTGATATTTCCTATTTTACAGGCATAAATTAGGAATGTGTATGTGTGTGGAAATGCATTACAGGATATTTGGATAAATATAAAAATAATTTGAAAGTATCTATTGCAATAGAATTCGTTCATAGATTCGATTTTCAAAAATCTCCCTAATTTAATATTTGATATGACATTGAATACAAATAAAAGTCTGATTTTATAAAATTTACTAAACCAAAGAGGCTGCTGAGCATCTGTGCACGAATCGAAGTAGGGTTAAATAAATTAGGAATAGTTGGGGTTGGGATGAGCAGCTGGTTGGAACTATCAGAGCTCATGTAAGTTGTGTAATAATATGCGGCTTATACACGAAAAGTTCTGAGTTTCTTTTCCCTAAAAGACATAGGTTTTGGTATATATAATTATTTTACTGAATGTTTTGGTAAATCACATACGGGTCACTACCACCATTCGGACTGTTAATTATGGTATATGATTTAGATGTAAGTTTGACATGTGCTGCGAATTGGCACGTGCTAGCTATCTTTAGTGATCATTTTTTATATTCTAGTATTCATTAATATATTTGATATACATGATGATGATAGATTAATTAGTTCGATCGAATTGTAAAGCCATGAAATGGCCAGATAAGGTGTACTAATTTGGTTTGTTTTCGAACAATGGTAATATGAAATTGAGTCTCAGAAAATTTATATTGTTATCCCATTGAAATGTGTCTTGTGTCGTAAAAATGACCAATAATTCATTGGAAAATAATCCAAGATGAGTTAGATAAAACATTTGAAAATTAGCCATCCAAAAAAAGACAGCGAGAAATCTTTTTATTTATCAAAGGTTTTAAAGGAAAAAAAAATAGAAAATATTTGTATGATGTATATTATAAGGGACTTCTTTTAATTGTTATTTTCTGTAATACACAATGACATTAAATTTTTTGTAAAATTGAAACTGAGAAAATACGTTAAAATTTAGTTTTTAATACTATCTTTTTTATTCCCAACTTGAGAAAAACCATTTGGGTCACGCGAAGGGTCGCGAGCCTATAAAACGGAATGGTTCGAAATTTATATTTGTGGTATAATTATTGCATGAATTTATTTACCGCGGCTTAATCTCATTTGCCCAGAGGAATGAATACCACCGCCGTGGTTCGCGCTACAGCGGCGGTGCAACTTACAGTCCTCCGTTCTCACTCCACCGGGAATAATTGCGCGGTCGCCATAGCCGCCGAGAATTTCGCAATAGAGTGCCGGAATCTGAGCTACTCAGTTAAAACTCGGCAAGGAAAATTTGTTCCGATTCTCAACGATTGCTCGCTCAGCATCCCCTCTGGACAGTTCTGGATGCTGCTAGGCCCCAATGGCTGCGGAAAATCTACGCTCCTAAAAGTATACAACACTTACATATATAATTTCCATGTGTGTTGTTGCCAATTTTTCCTTTCAAGTAACTTTTACATATAGAATTGTCATTTGGAACTTTTCAAGTAACGTTACTATCTTTGAAGCAGAATGTACTCTCAGATATTTGGGGTATTGTGTGACCTGTGCATCAGTTATTCTGTTTTGTTGCTTTTGTGCCTATAAAATTTACATTTTGGCTTAGTATTTTCTTTTTAGTAGTTGATGCTAATTGGAATTAGATAATACTTCAGTTGGACTTCTGTATAGATTTGTCTCTAATTTCATGAGCCCCATTTTATGGATCCAAACTCAATACGATATTTGTTATATGGAACTGTGCAGATTTTGGGTGGTTTATTGAATCCAAGCGGAGGATATTTGCGTGTGAAGAAGCCAAGGAGTTTTGTGTTTCAGAATCCTGATCATCAGGTTGGTTTACTTCAGAAGTGCAAATTACAGTTTGTACAATTGTCTATGCAATAAAATGTTCGCTTATGGATGGCTGCAACTGTGAATCATATTGAACATTCTGTATTTGTAATTTTCTATTGGTAAACTATCGATTTTGTCTAAGCGACAAGGACTTCAATTGTGAAGCTAACAGTTAATCTTTGGACTTCTAAGTCCACAAAGGTGTTGTATAGTTTGTTATGACTGTGAACGGTGACTCCTTGCTGCAACCATTAAGTTACAAGGATCATCCACACGTATTCTCATGAATGCATTGCATGTCTTTGGGACTCAGACATGGGAAGGCTGTATTTCCTCTACTAGTAACACGACTACTTTTGAGTCTATTTTCATCTATGCTTTTGTTCATGGATTTTTAAATGGATAGAATTTGGAAAAGAGTATGCATTTTCGGGCCTAAATTAGCTGGTACATAGGATATGCCAAAAAGCTGTGTTGGCTAATGGTATTATCATTTATGAACCAAAAAATTTCGTAAAATTGGTGTGAAGAATTTGAGGGGGAAAACTTGATGCATTTACATTAATGAACAAATTGTTGCAAGAAAAAATTCTGAATGAGGGATTTTTGTGGACTTAAGGAAAAATGTTCTCAAGTTGCATTGAAAGAGATTGCAATTGCCGCCAGTAGTGAATGAGAGAGAATGGAGAGAGGAAAGACAGATCGGGGTGAGCGGATGGCTTTGGAATAAAAGGACAGGTTTGAGCTTAGAATGGTGGTGCATAAGTTCAACTTTTGAGAGACGTGTGTTGTTAATAATGCCAATCATATTATCTTTGGTAAATGTAAATGCTGGGGAAACTTAGTGGAATTAGATGGGTGTACCAATTCGTTTACGTTGTGTTATCAAGAACTTTCGGTAGGCTTGCCTCCTTTCAATTGATTATCAGATGGTTTTACTTGTATGGAATCATATTCCAAATCTCATTTAGTGAAAGAAAATTATCTTCTCAGGTCGGCCATTTGGTGACATTACTTTTTTGTTTGCAGGTAGTTATGCCCACTGTGGAGGCAGATGTGGCATTTGGCCTTGGCAAATTCAATATAGCCAATGATGAGATTACATCTAGAGTGGCTAAAGCTTTGGACGATGTAGGCATGTATGAATATTTGAAAGTATGTCAAAAAACAATAAATTATTTAAGGTCTGGTATGAACTAGATGTTCTTTCATGCTTAACCACCATTTTCACTCATCTAGAGACCTGTTCAAACTCTTAGTGGTGGTCAGAAACAAAGGGTAGCTATAGCTGGGGCTCTGGCAGAAGCATGCAAAGTATTGTTACTAGATGAACTCACATCATTCTTGGATGAAAATGATCAGGTATGGATAATTTACTGTCACCTTTTCTTCTGGTTGATGTTGGAGTGATAGAGTAGAGAAGTTTAGAAAAGATTTCTCATTAACTCGTGCTATGGAAGTAAAGCATTTTTTTGTTGATGATAACAAGTAGTATTATGTTGAAACAAAATCAATCTCCCTAATCCCACAAAAATTGTCCGACCAAGATGCCCAACATGAGCACAAGTTGGAAACCCATCACAGCAATTAATACTAAATGATATCCACGCTTCAATCCCCTAGAAATTAGAATCACTGTTGCTGGTAATGATACCTTGAGAACATATCATACCATCCTCAATGTGTGCTGGTATTCCCTGGAATCGTTACTTTGAGATATATATTGGGTGAAGTATACACATGGATACATGTGCATTTGTCTACACATGTAACTAACTTCTTCAGGATTATTGGTTTTGGATGCCTCAAAGCAAGATATGACTGGACAGGATGAGCATAGTCCATCCAACTGGCCATGATTGTTTAGGACCATTACAAACAAGTTTTTAGTCTCTGGGATGACATGATACACAAATCTGCATCATGCTTTTGCAAGGTCGTGACTTGGACATGCTAGTCGACTTTGTGCTATTGAAGTAACTAGTGTGACTAATTATGTTAATGGTTTGTCCTCCTTGGCAATTTTTCCTTGTTACTTTCCTTGTTTACAAATTTTCAACATTCTATTTATCTGGACCTGCCTGCATTGAGGGGCGGGGCTGAGGGTGCGTTCTAGCTTCTGAAATCTGTACTGAGCTATTGTATGCACGACAGTTCTAATGCAGTTCTTTGTTGCCTCCTTTTTCTCTCTTCAATACTGCACCAGCACCTTCTACTCTTGCCGCTGTAGTCAGTTTTATTTGTCATTTTTCATCTGACTTGAGATGCATAGTGCACTTCTGAACAAGATTATTTGCTACTTTATGCTAGATCGGGGTTATGAGAGCAGTTAAAAGCTCTCTAGCTAGTTCCCCAGGAACTACAGCATTATGGGTTACCCATCGTTTGGAAGAACTTGAGTATGCAGATGGTGCTGTCTACATGGAAGATGGCAGGGTGGTTTTGCAAGGGGATGCTTCAAGTATAATGAATTTTGTTGAGGCCCAGCAAGCCTCTTACACAAAGCAAATTAATTCTTGAAAAATCAATTCTGTCAGGTAATTTTCAATCCATTCTTGTATTTGGTTCCGTCTCTTTGCTTCAATCGTAAATCTTAAGCTGTATCATAGATTATTTTGTAGTGCGCTAATATTTTTATTTCCTTCTTACTTGTCATTACTGGAATCCTTGTACTGCAGATTATCAAATTGGAGAGGTTTATGCATCTTTACTTGATGGGATTTCGAAAGCAGCTCTGACTCATTGTGTTGAACTGTTCTACTTTCTGCTTATTTAATTTGAACCCGTTGAGCTGGTTAAAAGATGCATATTTGTCTTAACTAAGAATTTTAAAGTTTAATTCTGAATTGTCAACAATTTCTATACGTTTTCAACATTTTTTCTATACCAAAATCAAAATTTTAGATATTCTCAAAATTTTCAGAAATTCAAATATACATCGATGTATACCAATATTTAATGGCTTGAATGTGACAAACCTTGCAGCAGAGCAGTTAAAAGAAATTTTGGTTCATTTTCATGCAATTTAGATAAATAATATCACATTGAATTGTAAAAGCCAATTGAAAATATATGTAAAAAAAATCCTGGATATAGAAAAATGGCTGCACTACTATCAACATATTCCCGAAAACAATAGAAAAAATGATTAGAGTTGGCTCCTCAATAATTGAACAAGGCAAGGCAAAATATGATCTTTTGCTTCAGTTAAGGTATTGAGATGCGTGCGTAAAACCCCACAGCTGCAAAGAGAAGAAAAATAACAATAATAAGGTAAAAAAAACTAGTACAAATTGGAAGAAATATTAAAGAAAAGGCAAACCAGTACACAATCGCTAATCTATTCGAGTACGCAAGAAATCCTCGCGAGGCTCATCATACCAGAGTCTAAATTTTCATCAGTTAAACAAGTATTTTAACAACAGAATTAGGGCAAGGTTGTCTTCTGTATTAAAGAATCGTAAATGCCTAAAGACCAAGAACCATATTTTATCGTTGTTCTTCCCATTCCCAACGAAATATATAAACTAAACACAAGTAATGAGGAAAATGATAAATACCTCTACATTCTTTAATTCAAACTCTTGATCATGAGCCAAACACGAGTTGCCAAATGTTTCACAAGGCCCACTGGTTCCAGATAATCTACAATGGAGAATCAAGTACGAGGTGATAAAATATAAGTTCCCTACTTACAACATTAAAGAACATATGTAATTTTGTAATGTGGAGAAAGAACTTACAAATCTTCATTCAAGCATAAAGCAAAGTTTGCACCTCCTCCTAGAGCAAGCAAGTCATTCAAGCACAAATAGAAGTATCTGTTGGCACCTATTCAAGTAATAATGGAAAACGGTATATTACTTCTGAATTTCCAATCCTTAGTAGTTCCAACATAGTCTAATGATCCCTAGTCAAACCCAAAACTAACATTACAGCTTCTTCTATAAACCTCAACATCCTCAACACAGACATGAAGCCACACATCTGAATATGTAAGCATACGCAGGCATGCATTCATAAGTAATATATTCAGTAGTACTTGATGGTGGGAGGTGCTGCACACATTTGAGCAATTAAAACCAAACTACAATCTAGTAAAAGGTTCATAAGCATGCATGGGAGCCAAATGTTGGTTTAATAAATGAAGATAATGGTTTTCAAAATTTATCATCAATAATTGAGCTGAATGCAAGAAACTCAATTATGTTAAACCAGAAATTTTGATTACATTCCAGTTCGATGTTTTGTGTTGTAGCACATAGGCAGCCCATGCTCAAGTTCTTTTCACCAACTGTCCGAAGTGGTCATAACTAAGAGCAAATAAAATGCTTATACTAAGTACCATACAGCTGTGATTTCAGTCTAAGAGCTGTAACAATGTGCAAAGTTGTCAGCATCCCCACAGCAGATAACCACCACTAGACCTAAAACAGGCAGCCTTCGCAATAGGCTTATAAACACAAATCTAAGTTAGCCCGGAAGTAAATGACCAAACTCTTCAACCAAGTCTGAACAAATGCTATTGGAGCCCTAACATAAACGTGACATCAAAGACACAGCTACATCTTTAACAGGATTTGAAACTTAACATTAACTTGGGGCCAGGAATTTCATAGAGGATATCCTTTATTTGATAACTCTTATCTTTCATTCATTGAGATTCCTCGAGATGTTCAGCATCTAAGCAGGCAACATATTAACTAAGAAATGTTCTGTGCTAAGTAAATAGGTCCTGATGTTTTTAAACACCACTCTTAGGCAGGAATTTCACATTTGCGATAATTATTGATCCCAAAAATTCAACCCAGGATATCCTTAAAGTACCAGTTCTTATCTTTTGTTCATTGCAATTCCTCCTCAAAGACGTGTCTAGCATCTTAGTAGGCAACATATACTCCACATATGCTAAAAATATCTATGGATCTACAGAATTTCTTAATTGTGAACTGTGGGGTGTCATCCAAACATCAGTTTGAAGAACATAAGATCAGATTTGTAATTTACCCCTTTGAGAGAAAATATGAAAATGATCTGTGGGTATAGTTGTGGGTAATGTGCTTACCAGTTGGTCTAAATAGCCTTGGTTCACCATATATGGTCGTGAAAACAAAACTTTGATTTGTTCCCTGTCAGATAAGTGGCCAAGAAATTTGTTAACAAACTACACTAGATCAAAGTAAGTGTGCAAAACGTGCCATATGTATATTGACATGACTTAGATCATTTAAGCCGCTCAAGCTAAGTAGCAGAGTCTTTGGGAACAGGATTCTCATGGTTGAGAGAAGCATACAACATACTTGATATTTCCTTTTTGCAGTAGGCTTCAAGGGGCAATCAAGTAATCCACCAAATACAGCACCTTGCTTATCACCAGTAATCTGCAAACCAAAAAGAGGGTTCAGTTTTGATAGAACAGAAGTTAATCATGTCATTTTGTACAGCTTGTTGATATTGTAATATAAAGGTTGACATACCAATAGACAAGGACCAGTAAGACCCGCACTCTTTCGGACAAGCGTGTGAAGTGATATACCATGTCTTACCGTACTGCCCTTCATTCAATAAATTATAGTACATCAAGATCTAATTGCACAACCACAGAATCAGATGCATTATGATCAAATATTTTGATCGATTTTACCTGTACAACAGGACCCATTGACAACCTTTCACTATATTAGGAAGGGATGCCTCGAAGAACTGATATAAATCTGAGGAAATGAAAAGAGATTCGTCCATGAGGCTGGGCATGGACTTCTCAAAAGTATGTGGAGTAGCAATGTCTTCAAATACATCAGAGCTGCTACTAGTGCTTGTCCCAGAGCCAGGTTCTCCATTTTCTAAATGGCTACCATGATTATGATTTGGGCTCCTGGGGGAGCCATGCTCACCATTTTCTTCATGAGACCTTTTATTTTCTTTGGTTTCATACTCATTATCGCATTCTGTATAACTATCCAAGGGTTTATCTTTCCAAGAAAAGGTTTTACTTCTCCATTTAAATGAATGTGGTCCAGTAGGTTTGACCTCATTAGTGTGTGCATTTCGTCTGAACCAATCAAAACTAGCTGAGGGGAGAATGAAGGACAGTATAGAAGACGGTGACTTCCCATCCTTAGCATATTGCCTGGCCTACACATATAGAACCCTGGTGTTATAAAGACAATCTGAAACAACGTAAACATTGATGGAGAATCAGCAAAAGATAAATAAATGTGACATTCAGAACTTAGGTAAGTTTTATTTAGTCTCAACTATTGTTGATAACCAAGAATACTGCATAGTCCATTTACGATTCACTTATTATAAACAACTTCCTCCCTCTCTCTCTCTCTCTCTCTCTCTCTCTCTCTCTCTCTCTCTCTCTCTGTGCATGTCTAATTCATTAATGCAACATGAGAAAGCTTCACTAGGTCAGTTCACATCATTTCTTGCTTTTAGAAGTCAACATAC
Source organism: Paulownia fortunei (assembly GCA_019321725.1). NCBI lineage: Eukaryota > Viridiplantae > Streptophyta > Magnoliopsida > Lamiales > Paulowniaceae > Paulownia > Paulownia fortunei. The sequence goes on along the minus strand of CM033106.1, from coordinate 30,134,978 downwards.
AGACACATAACAATCGAATAATTTTATTTTCCAAAACTCATTCTCTTTTGTCTAAGAAATGAAAAAATATGTAGAACAAAGAGCTTTCAAAAAATAGGTCAGACAGGCAAGAATGGACTGAAACAGAGATAACTTTCATCAGACTAGGAAAATCGATTGTTATTAGAAAAGAAATAAGAAAGGAAATCTTGCAATGAGAAATAAATCCCTGGTGAAAAAGTAGCATAAAATCACATTTTTGTAAATGAACAAATCGACTTCAGCACCACATTCCACTTTCCTCGCCCACACCTAAGAACAAAAAAAAATACATGAAAGAAACTGAAAGCCACCCAAACAAAGGGAAAAAAAATGTTCTAAAGAGATCTTTCTTTTTTTTTTTTCTTTAGAGGATTTGAAATTAAAACAGTATAGGTAAACATGAGGCCTCCTTCTTTACAAAGAAATGAGAAATGGCTCATTGGCCAAGTGTAAAGCGCTATAAAACAAAAAATAGAAAGGATAGTTTCTTTCTCCTTAGGAGAAAAGATAAAAAAAATGACCTCAATGAAAAATTCAATTACATAACCACATTCTCTGCCTGGAACTAACTGTTATATAAAATTAGCACTTCCCAAAAAAATAGAGTTTCACATTTATGCAGGCAAAGCATTAAAGTTTTACATTCTCCATTAAGGAGCTGGAATCCAAAATGTAAATCATCATCCAGTTTCCTTTTATCAAATCTCTTCATGTAAATTCAATTACATTTAAGTAGAATGACATTAGAAACTAATAAATCATATGCAACATGACATTGAAGCCTAGCAACAAGAAGAAAAAGCACAATGGAAACTACAAAGAAGAAATCATAAACATATCATGTAATCAGTATCCATTCAAGAAAGACTCCAGAGTTTCCGTTTACCACTTAACTGAGCTAACTGCACATTCTAAAATATGACATCAGTCAAATTATCACACTGGTGAGCTACTCGTCTTGATCTACCAAACATAAATAAGCTCACACTCTTTCCTATATGCATATAGATATATGTTTTTCCTTTTCTGATTGAGAGGGTTGGGCCAAAATAAATTATTTTTCTAGATGTTGTAAACTTAGTGGCGGTACGACTAGATAACTTCATTAAATCACATTCTTTTCTTGATATGAAAACATTTGACCACTTCATCACTAAATAGTTCAGTATCAGAACTCTTTTTACAAAAGGATTAATCTGAAAAGGAGATGAGTATTACTAAAAGAGGGGGGATGGTTCGAAATGATGGCCTTTTTCCAATACAATGTTTTTATTTTTCTTTGTTTCTTTGTTCTTTTGTTTTTTTTTTTTTAATCCTCACATAATCGATCTAATATTCAGAAAAAGTCAATATTTCCAGCTGGTTCCACTTTATAAAATCCATTAGTATATCCCTAATCAAATCATTCCAAAATGAACACTATTGCTGCATCCTAAAGTTACCCATACAGCATCACCATCTAAGCAAAACCAATCTCAAAGCACAACTACATTGCATCCAAAACCCAATAATAAAACCTTTACTCGTAGATCAAATACAAATCATCAATTTAACAGAATCCCTTATTCATCAAAAGGCTCAAAATCAGTTTAAAACATCAAACGCATGCATATATTCACAAAAAAAAAGGCCAACAAAGGGTACCTCAGATTCTTGATCTAGCGTCTCATGAGATGATTGTGAATCAGAAAAGAATCTTGAAAGCTTCCCGTAAACTGTGTCTCTAATGGCATGCATGCTTTTTTTTTTCTCTCTCTCTTTCCTTTGTGTTTAAGCTTTTCTTTTATGGTTTTGATGTGTAAAAAGATGGTTTTTCCAAAAACCTAGATTTAGATTTGGACACTAATCCAGCCAAACATTGATATATGCTAATTTGTGGAAGAGAGAAGGAAACGAATGTACAGATGTAAAGAGCACCGACCCTTCGCATTCTCTGTCAGTAAAAGCGGAAATCAGGGAAAAAAGCCGTTAATTTGGTAATAAATTGGGACATTTTTAAATCGATAAATAAAGCTCAACATGGGGTCGATCCAGTTATCGAATTTTATTTTCCTTTGTTTGAATTAAATTCTGATATTGGAATGGTAATGGCAACGGGATTGTGGTATTATTGATGCGTGGAAATGTGAAAATAGAACAAGAACGCTATAGAAATTAAATTGAATTCTTTATATGAAGTTATGAAAATTAAATAACTTAAATTAAAGAACGAATCCTAATTATATAAAAATAACCCAAAAAAAAGAAAAAGAAGAAGAAGCAATAGTTTTTCTTTTTTTTTTTTCAAAATTTTATGTATTATCCCTATATGTTGAATCAACTGCTTGTTTGCCATTTTGGATAACTATAGAGAATATAGTAGCCTTAGTCCATTATTTTATGTTTCTTGTTGGATTAATATTTATCGTTAATGAAAGTTAATAATTTCTATATTAAAAAAATAAGAAAAAATATTTTAAAATTTTCTTGTATTCTCTATTATGCTATCTTATTCTGCATTTCCCACCAAAATAAAGTCATTTAAAAAAAATATTTTTATGATTTTGGATTGTTTTGTTCAGTAATTATCAAATAATCAAATATAATGAAGGCTATTGGTACTGCCAGTACAATCCAACATTACGTTGCCAATCTAAGAAATACCATCCTTCGAGCCCTTAACCTTAAAGGGAATAGCCAATCCTAATTCAATTTGCACAAATATTGCCATGTCCAATTTCTTTTATTCATGAATTGCTCGTTTTTTTATATTAGTTAATTCAACGAGTTTACTTGGTTAAAAATAAGAATAAATTTAATACAGTCCACGTAAGTTATATTATTTGATATATAATTGTACACTTACCTTTGTTAAAAGAGTATATCATGTGACAAACCAGCATAAACCTTTTGTTATCTATCTTTTTATTGCATTTATTTTCATTGTTTTAATTTCACTTTAAACTTCTATACATATGTTCAAAATATCGATGGATTCAGATTTATCTTGGAAAAAACAATTATAAATAGATCTTGTGGAAAATGTACAATAATTCGTTATACAATTGGGCCCTGTTGTATTGGACTCCTCTCTTTCCATTGTTCAAATAGTTGGACTTAGATCTGGGCTGGGTTGGGTCCATTAAGTTCAAATTGGCCCGTTTAATTTATTTTGTTTCATGAGTTGCATTGCAAAATTGTTAGTAATCGAATAATCAGGAAAAAAAAAATATAATGGGTAAAGAATTTGTTTACCTATATAATTATGGCAATTATAATTTAATTTTGTATTATGAGTTTGACTTAGAGTAAATTATGTTTACAGTCTATGTAATATTAAGTCAAAACAAGTTTTGTTAATGAATTACTAAAGCAGATGTGGAAAATAATTGAAGCGGGTGTGCAGAATTTAAAAAAAATAAAATTATATATATGGGCTTGTATGAGGCCCTATTCAAATAATATTTTGCAACTTGACCTTTATTTATTTGTTAAATATCCAACAAATTAGAATAAATGGGCAGACTAATTAGATAATTACACATTTAATTCGAATTATTTAAACCATAGGAGGTAAAACATTGTAGATCGAGTAACTTTAATATTTTTCAAACAAGCGACAATATAAGTAGCTACTTTACACATTGATTATGAGTTTGAATTGTTAATAAAAAATTAAAACTCAATCAATATTTTTGTTTTAAAAAAAAATATATATATATTTATCGAACAACCACTAATCCCAATCTATAATTACTCTTTAACATAGATTTCATTAATGATCAGTATTGTGTATTAGATCAAGTCATTATCAAAACCACTTTAGATGCTTCATAGTACCACTATCGACATTGAATTAAGGTTGGCCAATGGTATTGTGAGTGGGATTTGGTAAAGCAGGATTGGGGGCCTCTTATGATATGATTAGGATTAGGCACTGATTATTATGATTTGAGGGGTTTGGATAATGACAATTAAGATGATATCATAGCTGACATTAGATTACTATTGATATGGAAAACCCGACAATTAAAATGATGTCATAGCTGACATTGGGATTGTAAGTACTGTCGAAAACAGGAAAGCCGGACCGACTTGGACTTGGATCAGTTTACCTGCAACTTTCTTCATATCATTTCTCACTTCAATCATGAGTCTATGACATGTGGACTATGAGGAAGTATAAAACATTCTTGCTTTGAATTTGTCTTGGAAAAGTCAAGCGGTTCACATGACGTGGCACTGGTCATTCATGAACTCGTTTGTCCTTTACCGTACTCGTCCCATTCATTTCATATGCATTTAATGCGATAGAGGAGACGGTGATGAGTTTGGACGAGTTTATTAAAAAAAAATTATATTTATTTGTGCTTTTTAGAATAATTTTAATTAAATTATTTTTTTAGATATATTTAAATATATATATATATATATTCTTCTTAATAATCATATTTTTTAGTATATTTATTTTCAATTCATTCTTAAAAAAATTATTTAAAACAATCAAAATACATCCACACATTCCTTAAGAATTTTATGAATTCAAAGCCAGACTTGCTAGAGTTGCTTGGTAATTTTAAAAATATTAAATATGTATATATATTTAAAAAATTTATTGTCATAATTTTTTAAATATGAGAAAATAATATTATTAATAAGAATAATTACTTACAAATTTATATATGAATGCTTTAATTTTAAAAAATTAAAAACGAGACATATTGTTACTTGTATAAATAATGAAAGCATAAATTATTTATTGATTTTGTATTATTATTTCAATTTATAAGACTATTATATTTATATTTTATATGTGATTATATATGTAATATACATATATTTTTACATATATATAATAATATACATCACATAACTATAAAAATAATTACATAATAAATAAATAAAATATATGTAATATTTATTGAGTTGGATTCAGTTCAAAAAAACCTAAAACTCAAGACCCACACAATCTTCGAAAACGCGTTTACAATTTCAAAATCTGTCGTGAGTGGTCAACTAGATGCCAAGATCTATTACCACCTCTAATAAAGAGCATGTTATTGTCATGAACAAGTGTGTCTTGAGCACATTGTGTGGCGGTTACTCCGTTTCACAACAAATGTATTCAAAAAGTATATCTAATAATTCTTCAGTATGCTCTTATTCGAAGCAATTTTTAACTTATTCTAAAAGTTTGATGAAAAATATCAGTCGCCCTCAACTTTATTGAAAGAAAGTTAAAGCCAAAAAAAGGAAGAAAAAAGTTACGTCGAAATTCATCTGAATTAATGTGGAATAAAGGGAAGAAGAGACTACAGCATATGAAACTTATATAATTAACAATAATGTTTTCAATAAAAAAAGTGTTTTTTTTTAAATTACGAAAATATCTTTGCTTAGCCATATTTTGAACCCATTTCTTTTCATTATAAATTTAAATGGTCTTGGAATTATAATATATGTGTGAATGTTATGGTGAAATGTAAATATTATTTTTCCTAAGAATGCGAAAGCAAATCATAAAAATGAACACAAAAAGTTTGCCCCTAAAAAAACATCAATATTTGGATGATCTGAACTGCCCAACTGCATGCACATACACTATGTATTGGATATTAATTAACAAACTTGTTCCCTAAATAACAGAACAAAAGCCGAAATTCAGGGTCATTGATGCTGCATGGTTTTCCATCTGTTTGGTTTTGAGTGGGATAAAATTGTTCAATCACACTTGTTTGAGATTATATATATATATAAGGAAATTGTTTCTAATTTTCTGGGTATTACGTAAATATATATATATATATACATGGATTTTTATTTTTTTATTTTTTTGCTATTATGTAAAGAAAAGTTGCAATAATTATGTTATAAATTAGAAGATGAAAAGAAAGAAGAAGGTGTGGCTACAAACCATTTCAAAATTTGTTGGCAAGTGGGAACATTTGTGTTGAAAGATTGCACTAAAAGTTAAACCCAGAAAGAAGGAAGTTATGTGGTCTAAGATTGCAAATTGGTTAATAATTAATGTTATGAATTTGGGTTTGGCCAATAGAACCTCAATCATTTCACTAAGATGTTAAATACTAATTAAGTATAACTAATAATTGTAAATTTAATTATATACCTAAACGAAGAAGTTGCTACTAAATACAGTAACATGTAGTACTTTTTCTCAATTATAAGTTACAAACCTAAATTTAATCATTTGGACTGGATTTTATTTGGAAGGCGTGCTTCAATTATCAGCCACATATAATTGTTACTAATTATTGAGATAACAATCGAAGCAATTTCTACTGTCATTCACAATTATTGAGGATACTACTGCTATCATTGAGCACGACACCCACAATCATTGTAGTAGCAACGCAAAAAGTGTATACCACATGAAGACTGGTCATGCTTAAGTTGTAAGGCAGCTTTCTTCTTTTAAACATTCAAAGGCATAATTTTGTTGGTTTATGTTTTTTTATATTTATTTTTTTTGGATGAGTAGTCAATTACCAATCATTTATTACATTATATACATATTCAGATATTGAAAATTAATGGAAAAAAGTAAGACCAACAAATAAGTGGAACTTGATCAGCTGATGATTCATTTTTTAATTGATTTTTGAACCTCAATTTTATTAGTTGAATTTTGATTCAGTGGTCAAGATTTTGTTTCTTTTGGAGTTCTTCATTGGGAAGAGTTGATGGTTGGACCCTTGGGGGCTTGTTTGGACCACTCTCTTCAGAAAAGCTAACAAGAAAGGAAAGGACTAAGGCATTCTCCACTCCACTATGTTTTGGGGGATAAAGACTGAGCATGAAGGATTAGAAATGCTTTTGGGCAAACGGCCATACATCCCCACAGTGGCAATGAAATGAAGGATTAGAAATACTTTTGGGCAATCCCCACAGTGGCAATGAAACGTGGAAGTCGATAGTTATCTGCCCCATTAAATAATTGGTGGTGACTGATTTAACTTTTCCTTTTTTCACGTTTTCACATTCTTTGATGTAACATATCCAAAAAAAACGTACTACTACTGCTGCAACTACTTGTTCTATTTTACCCTTTTCAATCTAGTAATCTTATAATTAGGCTTTTTCTATGTTGTCTATCTTTAACATTGTTAAGGAGGAGTACACACACAGACATACTACGTATATATGTTAGGTTAGGCATCATTTGAGACGGATTTGAATATTATATATGTTATTTGAGTTGAATTTTAATTTTTTATTTTCAAATTCGATTTAATTCATTTAATTTTTTATTTTTTATTATATATATATATTTATATAATAATTTTAAAAATATTATTTTCAAAAAGTATAATTTTTAATATTTTTTAAATTATGAAATGAATATAGCTGGTTAAATGAGTTTATCCACTAATAAAATGAAGTTATTAAAAACATTATCAGTGGAATACAAGCAAACACCCACCCATTAACCTCCTATGTCGGGTGTTGGGCTCGGATTTTAAACATTTATTAATCGTATGGAGGCACCGCACACTTTGATTTTTAATGAACTGCTAAATCCTAATCAACAATAGTTTAAATCACAGATGTTCCATCACACATCGAACAAGAAAAAGCACTTTTATTTATCTTAATTTGTTCCTCTTTGTACATTACAAACAGAAGCGACATTTATGACTTTTCATCTCCAATTCCCATCTCTTTATCATCTCTCAGGCCCTACAAATCTCACATAAAATAACTAGTTATCTTAACATTCATCGACTTCAAAATGACATAAAAACCCTTATCAAGGACCCAAATGCACACAAATAACCCTAATCCTAACTTTGGCCGGTAGTAGCATTCCCCTTTTGGACCTGCCCGTTACCATCACCTTTCGTTTCCTTTAACGCCCTCATCGTCGTCCTCCATTTAAAGAAAGTCCCAAATAAAGACTCCATTTCTTCAAGCGTTCTCCCTTGCGTCTCGGGGAACAAAGTGTAAAAGAAAACCCATGCAACAGCAGCAATCCCTGCGTACAAGAAGAATGTCCCTCCAATAGTTATGGCCTTGTACAGGGATATAAATGTCATTGAGAACAATGCACTAGTGACCCGATTCGATGCAATTGCCAAACTGCACCCTTGGCCCTTAATCTCAATGGAAAGATCTCCGAACTATAAACCCAAGTAATTGGGCCCAGCCCAATTGCAAAAATCGCCACGTAGCACAAAATTGAAGCCACAGACAAAGCTATGGCCCAAACCAATCTATGATCCGAGTTTTCAACAACAGTAAGCCCAACAGCTAAGCTCGTTAAACACAAACAACATCCTCCCACGCTAGTTAGAAGCAACGGCCGCCGTCCGATCTTGTCCAACCAAAACGTGGCAACCAAAATGAACACCGTCTTCACAAATCCAACGGCAATGGTCGCGAGTAGCTTGGGAGTGTCATTTCTTATACCTGCTTTTTCAAAGATTTCTGGGCTGTACAATACCACAGATTCTATCCCACTCGCCATCTGGAAGAAATGTATCCCCACGGCGCACAGCATTATGTGGCGCACGGCGGGCGTGGGGTGGAGGAAGAGTTCTCGCCACACGCCTTCGCCGTGGTGTTTTTTGGGTACCGAAACGACGTCGTCGTTGCAATGTTCGGGTATGCCTGCGGCTTCTTTGATGTCGGCGAGTCTTAATTTCGATTCCTCGAGTGAGTTGGAGGTTTTGTCGAGAACTCGTTTGGCTTCGCCGAGTCGGCCCTGCATGACGAGCCAACGCGGTGACTCGGGCATGACGAGGACGACCATGCTGAGGAGCATAGAAGGGATGATGCCGATTCCAAGCATGAAACGCCATCCTAAGTTAGTTGGGAGCTTGGAGAATGCCAAGTTGGAGGCGTATCCGATGAGCAACCCTATTAATAATAATAATAATAATTTAAAAAAAAAAAAACGGAAAAGGACACAAGTTATAGTTGTCAATCAATGAAAAATTAAACGGTTATAAAATATACTATGTTTTCTAAGCTATATATGAGAAGTCTTTATAGATAACTATTGAGAGCAGTCAACAACAAAAAACATGGTGTAATTTTCTCCTGTTAATTTGCAATTTATTTATTTTTATAATAAATTAGTGTTTCACTAACGTCAAATGTATAATATATTTAAAGATGAATACATACACTAGATATGTATTTAAAATTAAATACATAATAAAATAAAAATAAAAATAAAATACTCAGAATAGTTAATTCGGGACAATAATTGCAGCACAGTGGTAGGTTTGATTGTGATAGGCTGTGGACATGCTAAATAAATGCATGATGCAACTCCAAAAATACAGCCACCCTTTGAGGCTTAGCAACAAAAATGTACTTAACTTTTTGTCTATTCATGAGGGTTATGGGTAGGCCATAAGTTGGACCCCGTGATGAAGATTTTTGAACTACAAAAGTAAAAATTATATGTCATTGTTTGTTATAAAGTTGTTTGCTTCTACAGCACATTTTTGAGATAAGGACTAAACTACTAAGAAAAAAATTACTTACAACTTGCATAAATTAGGTGAAAAAAATAAAAATAAAAATAAAAACTGTTCTTGCTCGCACTCATGGATGTGTGTAAATACAATCTTCCAGAAACAATCAAGAATTCAAGATTCAAGTAGAATTCTTCACATGCCCTCAAACACTTTTGGACCCTTCTTGAAAAATTTCAACACGATGTGATTTGCATGAAAAAGACAAAATACTACGTAAAACACGCAGTTCCAGAAATTATATTCAGCCACCAAAAAATAAAAATGCAAAAGTACTTACCAATATTGATGAACACCTCTGGGAAAGAGAGGAGGAGGCCGCGAGAGGAAGCCGGCGCCACTCAGCCGTGTACACCGGTGCGATCATCAGCGCGTAGCCGACGCCGATGCCGGCTGTCAAGCGGCCAACCATGAGAAAGGCGTAGTTGGTGGCCAAGCCCATAAGCAGCGCACCCACGAAGAATATGGCTCCGGCGAAGACTATGGTGAGGCGGCGGCCTATCCTGTCGGAGGTGCGGCCAGCGATGGCGGAGCCGATGAGCGAGTAGAGGCTGAAAATCCCCATGAGCACCTCTTTTTGTACGTCGGTTATGTTAAGGTCTTTTTGGATATAGATTATAGCTCCACTCATCACTCCAATATCTGCATGTAAGCAAGAATATTTGTGTATGTATAAATCTTAATCCATGATTATAAAGCTACCTATACTTTTGTAACTCCAACAGCTACTGATAGTTGTTTTTTTGGCTCATGAAATTATTACATGGTCTCGAAAATAGACATTTGTATTAATTATATAAAATAAACGCGCATAAAAAAGCTCATATCATTATAAAAAAATATATAGAAACGGGCGAAAGAAGTATATATTTAGTAATAATGATGTTTAATTTAGGAACTAAAGAGAATCATACCATATCCAAGTAAGATGGAAGTCATGCAAGCTAGGAAAGAACAAGCGAAGGCAAACTTGTTTGTTTTCGGTTTCTTGGGCGGGTCGAAAGCGGGTATGGGTAAATGTGATTGGCTTGGAAAAGCACCATTTTTTTCTGGTTTTCCATCAGCCATGGTGGTGGTGGGGGTGGGGTGGGGTGGGGTTGAATTGAGATTGTATATGTTGTTATCACTTGGGGCAAGAAGGGTATTATGTGAGATGACAATGTAGTATAGTAGTAGTCTTATTGTGGATAGGTGCAGTTTGGTATGTGAGGGGTGGAAGTATATATAGGCAAGAAAAGTGAGGAACATTTTAAGGATCAAGTGTGTGGGGAATTCGATTTACCTCCTTCAGTTCTGAGGTAAAATCCCCACTTTGTCTGAGTTTTCAAAAAGTCTCAAAAACCTTGATATATAGTTAGTAAATAATTCATCAAGAATTAAAACGTTCAAAATATAATTTTATTTTATTTCTTATTAAATAAAAATATTATCATCTTTTTTTTTTAAATTATTTCAATTAAAAATAATGTTTATTTATTCTTATGCAATAAATTTTATTTTGACTAACAAAATCTTGTAAATGAGAACAGATTTCACAAAGCATACCACATATTGCGCAGTAAATGTATATAAAGTTAAAATAACTGTGCAATTACAATAAAAATTATAGTTACTTAAGTTGATAAATACCAAAAGGTTTCAATTTATTTCTCTCCAGATATAGTAACAATTTTATTTACATATAAAGAGAGATAAAGCTACGCGAAGTAATAAAATATTGCGTGGTGAAACTTATTTATTAGTACTTGCGCATGATAACAACATATTTCTATTGTCATAAAAGTTAGAAAGAATCTAACTCCAGAGCAAAGAAAAATAAAATAAAATCGTTTATAAATTAAATAAATCTTACAGACTATTAGACAGCACATCATGACTACGTGTTATTTTTTTGACTAACAACTGTGTTTTAGTGTTGCGTAGCTAATTTTCAAAGCACATTCATTAGTTCTTTACACAACATGAAAAAAAAAATAGAAAAAAATAACTGTATTTATTTAAGTTACACCATGTTAAAAATTATGTATTTAAATTTTTAAAAATAGCCAATATTAAAGATAACATATATGTGATTCACATTTTAATAGAAGGATATATTTATTTTTCAAATGTCTAATAATTTAATAAATAAATGTAGGGAGGTCCCAAAAACTGAAATAGGAGGTTGGCACCCTAATTGAGCTAGCTAGCTCATTGCAAGAATAAGGTCAATTAAAGATGAGTATTGTTGCCAAATAATCAATTCCGATCTTCAAGTTCTTGTCAACTGTCTTAAACGGAACTTTGATGTTGAATTTGACAATACACTAAATGTGTGAATAATGAATAAATATTTTATTTTTTATAAAATTAAAATATTTATTAATTATTCAAACACTCAATAAATAATATAATAGGTGTAGTTTCTACGAGAATGGCTCAACGGTAAGATGATTCGAATCCTGATGGAAGCAAATGTTATAACGCGCTTGTATTGCCCTTTCAGGGGGTTCCTGCCCCGTGACGTGAAAGAGTTTGTTGGAAGGGTTAATCATATCGAATATCAGATTCCAACTGTGTATAGATTATATCACCATATTTATTCGAAAGCGAATCAAGGAGGAAAATCATGCTTTTACAGGACTAATCAGGCGAAGTTTAGTGGTTAAGAGTTTGAATGTCTTGATTATCAACAAAAATAAAATAAAATAATAACAAATATAACATCAATATTACTGGTGCATCCAATGCAACATGACGATCAATTCCATAATCAAAATCTTAATGTTATGGAGTGAGAAGCGAGTATGCTGTCCTCACATTTCTTGGATTCAATTAATTTGATGATTTTTCACATTGAATTTGGTTCCATTATTGTCCTTTAGCACTCAAATGCATAGTATGATAAATAGGAGGTTAGAAAACATTTAAAATGTGAAGCTAAGATCATGTGGGCCTGTGATATGCTACTTGAAGATGAGTTGACCTTTGTAATTACATTAGTATTTGTAACGTGAAAGCTAAAAATAGCATTACTGCAAATTCAAATAGAGCTCATTAATTTAGCGCAAATAATATATATATTTATTTATTTATATATTTATTAACTAGTATTTACTTTCTAAACATAATGTTTAGAGATGAATTTGAATATGCGCAAAACTAAGAAGCAGAAATGATATTTGCCCAAATTAAACCAATTTATAAATAGTTTTTGTGTTACCATAATATTTAATTTAATTCTTGGTTCAATATTATATACTCGGATGTAACAATTAATCATAGGTTCATATTCCCCTCCCCCCAACCATGAAATATATATATATATATATATTTATATCAGTTAGTTAAAGATGCTAATCATGTTAAATTAAATTTGATTGCGGCTTTCCATTGTTTTTTGCTCTTATTTATTCATCTATATATATATATATATATTTAATTTATATATTGGCATGTAACTAAAAAAATTAGGTCTTTCATCCATATCTGTTTGTAGGTATAAGTTTGAAGGGCAGAAGAACTCATCCACCAAAGCAATTAAATAAATAACTAGTTCTCGGATATGCGCCTACTTGATGCTTCACAATAGCCTCAACATTAAAAATATTCATTGTCTAGGTATTATAATTAATTGCTTGACCGTGTGTCTCCTCCAATACAATTATGTTTGTCCAAATAAAAAAATATTTTATTATAAAAAGATACATTGTTAATTATGTACAAAACCAAAATTTTGAAAAAAAAAAATTAATATAGTTTTCTACTATATGTCTAATAACAATGTACGTCGATCACTTCTACTAAGAAGTAATAAACAAAGCTACAATAGAGTCAATCAGCCGACGCATAGGCAATAAAAATGCAATTTGATGGGAATATTAATATAAAATTCTAATGTTGATAATAAAAGATTGTGAAAACAGAGTTGAGATAGTATATATATATAAATGGAACACACTTGGCTGTTTCTACAGTAAGAGTCGTGTTTGAAGTTTTGTTTCCTTTTAATCATGCAACATAAACCACCAACTCTTAATTTTGTTTGGCAAAATTTAGGCTTTGTTTGGAGAGTGTTATGATTCCCAAAAAAGCATTTCTCCAAAAGAAAAATTATTAAATATTTAAAAGACAGTTTCTCCTCTCTCAAGATATTTTAAGAAAAAAAAATCTAAATACTACTATATAATTCCACATTTCCACTCCACCCCCACCACCATGGCTGATGGAAAGCCAGAAGAAAATGGTGCCTTCACCAGCCAATTACATTTACCCATACCCACTTTCGACCCGCCCAATAAACCAAAAAGAAACAAGTATGCTTGGCTTGTTTTTTCCTAGCTTCCATCACTTGATATGGTATGATTCTCTTTAATTCCTAAATTAAACATCACTATCAATATATATATATATACTTACAAATTTTTATGTTAGTCTATTTTATAGAGTTAGTGACAAACACAAATAGCTATTTTCTACTAAATGTACAAGCAATGAAGTGAAAATTAATCCACACTAAAATTTAAAAAATAAAATAAAATTGTATTTTATAGGAATATAAATTTAATATTGTTTGTTGATAATTGATAGCAATTGATAAGACAATATATTTAAACTGGTTTGTGGTTGGTGGGTCAAGAAAGATAGCAGAGTTTGATAGTACATATAAATGGAACTTACTTCACTTTTTCTATAGTCAGAGTCGTGTTTGAAGTTTTGTTTCCTTTTAATCATGCAACAGAAACCAACTCTTGTTTTTGCTGGCAAAATTTAAGCTTTTTTTGGATGATTCTCTAGAAAATATTTTTCAAAAGGAAAATCAAATATTTAAAAGCCCAAAAGGCATATCTATATCCTCTGAAAATATTTATTTATTTTTACTATATATATGTTTATTTCAATTTTTACATATATCTATATATATATATATATCTTAATACATATTTCAATCATTACATCAACAAATAAATTTATATTTACATCTTTCAATTATTATATTAATATAAATATATATTTTTAATTTTTATATCAATATAATAATAATAATAATTAAAAAACAAGAGACCTGGATTATTGAATGACATAAAACCCCTTCTCAAGAAACTATAATTACATAACTAACACTCAACTCTAACTCTGACCACTCGTATGTTCCCTTTCGCCTTTCTTTCCATTCAATACCCTCTGTGTCCATCTCCACTCAAGAAAAGTCCCAAACAATGTCTCCTTTTTCCTCAAGCTTTTTCCCTTGAATCTCCAGGGAATAAAGTGTAGCCTTATTCAAGGATATAAATGTCAAATGTAATCACCACACAGGTGACACGATTCACTGCAACTCCCATACTGCACCCTTGGGCCCTCAACCCCTATTAAGAAAATCTCTGAACTATAAACCCAAGTAATTGGGGCCATACAAATAGGCAAAAATGCCCCAAAAGATAAGACAGTGGAGATTCACAAAGCTGTGGTCCAAAACCAGTTTATGATCATCACTTTCAATAATAGTAAGCCCAATAGCATGTCCACTAGCTATCACAATGAACCCTTCCATAAAACTTGTTTGGCCCCATAGCTTTCTGTATATCTCCCTGTCTTATCTTATGTGGCACTTTTCTCAATTGCTATTGGCCCAATTATTTTGGGTTTATATTTCAGGATTTTCCCATTGAGGTTGAGGGCCCAAGGGTGCAATATGGGAGTTGCAGTGAATTGTGGCACAAGTGGATTGATTTCAAATGACATTTATATCCTTGTATAAGGGTATAACAATTGGAACATTCTTTCTATATGGGGGGATTGCTGCAGTGGCATGGGTCTTCTTTTATACTTTACTCCCTCAGACTCAAGGGAAAAAGCTTGGGGAAACAGAGATTGTTTGGGACTTTTTCTTAAGTGGAGATGGACAAAGATGGTATTGAATGAAATGAAGGGCGAAAGTAATGGGCAGTTCCAAATGAGAATGCAACTACTGGCCCAAGTTAGGATTAAGGCAGAGATTCCTATGACTTTCCTACTTTATTTAAATAATATTTAAGACATTTAATTTTTTTTTGTTGTTGAATTTTACATATATATTATTTAACAAGGGATATTTTAAATATATTTATTTTTTTCCAAAAAATGTACTTCATTATGTATAAAGAATTAATTTATGTGTTTTGAAAAATAGCTAAGCAAAACTAAAGTACAATTGTTAGTCAAAAAACATAACAGAGGTTATGATACCCTATGCAATAGTCTATAAGATTATATTTAATTTATACATGATTTTATTTTTTGGACTTTTTTCGTATGCTCTAGAATTAGATTCTTTTTAACTTTTACGACAATAGAATTGCTTGATTATGTTGTTATTATGCACAAGTACTAATAAATAAGTTCACATAAATACTTATTACTTTAGGTAGCTTTTTCTGTCTTTACATGTAAAATAAAATTGTAACTAGAGTAATTTGAAACTTATTGGTATTTATCAACTTAATGACAAATAAGTTTATTACATAACATGTTGTATAGTTTGTGATATGCTATTTACATTTACAAGTAATTTATTGCATAAGAATAAATAGGCATTAAATTTAAAAAATATTATAGTAGAAATACAAGACATAAAGATAATATAATTTTTATTTAATAAAAATTATAAGTAATATATCTTTCGAATGTCTTAATCCTTGAATTATTTAATCAATATGCAATGAAGGTTTTTGAATTTTTTGAAAAGACACAAGTATGCTTTGGCTTGTTCTTTCTCAGCTTTCATGACCTCCGTCTTACTTGATATGATATGATTCTCTTTAATTTCAAAAGTAAACATCATTATTACAATAAATATACTTATTCCGACCGCTTCTATATAGTTTCCCCATATTTATAATGCAACAAGTATTATGTTCATCTCTTGTATATAACTTTTGACAAACACAAATACTATTTTCAAGACTATGTAAGAATTTCATGAACCAAAAAATAACTACTAATAGTAGCTATTGAAGTTATAAAAATATGGCTAGCTTATTAATCATAAATTAAGCTTTATACATAAACGAATATTATTGCTTGCATGCAGATATTGGAGTGATGAGTGGAGCTATAATCCACATCCAAAAAGACCTTCACATAATCATCCTACAAAACATGGGAATAAGAGGAACACACCAATTAAGGTTTATATATATATATATATAATATGTTTCAATGAACTGTCAATCTATGCTCAAATTCATAAATCATGAACTCATTATATATCTCGGTATGTTATGGCATTATGATGATTATCCTACAATATATTGCTAGATCTATTATTATGATATTGTGATATCATGATATTATGAATATGTACTGGGTTTATTATCTATTATAGATTAGATTTTATGTACACTTATTATTATGATTTTATGTACACTTATTATAAATAGAATTTTTTATTATAATTTTGTGTGTGTCTTATTTTGCATATTATACATTATATACAAAAAAAAAAAAAAAAAAAGAGGATATGATTGGTTTTCAACTCTTTATAATTTAAATCATGATCAGATTGTAGGTACAAAATACTTACCAAAAAGTTATATTGTTTGAAATTTTAAGGGGAATATATATATATATATGTATGTTTTGCATTGTCTTGAGAAAATTGCCCGTGTAAAACTTAGAAGGCACAAGTGACCTTGATTGTGAATGACATAAAACCCCTTTTCAAGAAACCATATTTACATAACTACCCTCAACTGTAACTCTGACCATTGGTGGCGTTCCCCATTTGGACCTGTCCGTTATTTTCGCTCTTCTTTTCGTTTAATACCTTCAGTGTGGACCTCCACTTAAAGAAAGTCCCAAACAAAGGTTCCATTTCCTCGAGCGTTTTCCCTTGAGTCTCAGGGAGTAAAGTGTAAAAGAACACCCATGCCACGGCAGCAATCCCTCCATACAAGAAGAATGCCCCTCCAATAGTTATAGCCTTATACAAGGATATAAATGTCATTGAAATCACCCCACTGGTGACACGATTCACTGCAACTCCCATACTGCACCCTTGGGCCCTCAACTTCAATGGGAATATCTCTGAACTATAAACCCAAGTAATCGGGCCCATACCAATCGAGAAAAATGCCACAAAAGATAAGACAGTGGATATACACAAAGCTACGGCCCAAACCAGTTTATGATCTGCATTTTCAACAATAGTAAGCCCAATCCCCAGGCCCACTAACGATAAAATCATTCCCGCCACACTAGCTAAAAGCAATGGCCGCCGCCCAATCTTATCCAGTAAAAATGTGGCAACCAAAATAAAGATCGTCTTGGTAAATCCAACAGCCATCGTCGCGAGTAGCTTGTCCGTATTGTTTTTTATACCCGCTCTCTCAAATATTTCCGGACTGTACAACACGACGGAGTCTATGCCACTCGCTTGTTGGAAGAAATGAATCCCCACGGCGCACATTAGAATGTGGCGCACGGCCGGCGTGGGGTGGAGGAGGAGCTCTCGCCACACTCCTTCGCCGTGGTGTCGTTTGGGGACTGAAACGATATCGTCGTTGCAGTGGTCGGGTATGCCGGCGGCTTCTTTTATGTCTGAGAGTCGGAGTTTAGATTCCTCTGCTGAGTCTGAGGTTTTGTCGAGGACTGTTTTGGCTTCGCCCAGCCGACCCTGCATGACAAGCCAACGCGGCGATTCGGGCATGGCGAGAACAGCAACGGCGATGAAAACGGAGGGGATGGCCCCGATTCCGAGCATGAATCGCCAGCCCAAGTTTGTTGGGAGCTTGGAGAAAGCGTAGTTTGATACATAGCCGAGTAATATGCCTGAGAAAGAAAATGCAGTCAAATTGATCATCTTAATTCATACATGGTAATAGTAAGAGTTATTATAGTTCAAATCCTCTATTTAAAATAAATTTATTTTAGATTGAAATTATTAATATTGTTAATGCAATAATTAACCTAATAAATTAAGTAACTTAAAAAATATGCCTTAACATAACAAAAATGCACATAGGTTTTGTTTGGTCATGAGGCATCTAGATAGGATAAGGAAACCATGCTTCTTTGCAAGTTGTAGGCACGAAATAATTTATTGGACCCCATGAAGTGGAGATTTTTTTCAACTAAAAATAGTACTAGAAAATATGTTACCTTTCCCTATAATACTGTTTTCTTGTATCAATTATTTTGCAGCAGAGGACTAAATTATTAAGAATCAAATTAAAATATTGACACTTAACTTAAAGTTAGGTTTGTCAGAATTAAAATCTTTTCTTATTTCTATATAACGATACATGAGCAATTGTGTCATTAGATATTGTTTGTTTGTGTCAATAATTTTTAAGAGGGAAGACTAAATTAAACAAGAAGAAAATTTTATGATACTCATCTGGATATTATGATATTATAAGTTATTACAGATGTAAATGAATTTATTATGAAATAAAATATTAAACACTATATACAATTTATTAATTCTCCATCCATTTATATGGTAGATAAGTGGGCATGGAATGGAACGAGAGGTCACGATAAAATCAAATCTTTTAAACATAGATATGAAATACTGAAGCAAAAATTATCTACTTTTGCACGTTGTTGAAATATTCAGTGCCAACCAATCATGTTACTTTCTTGGATGGAGATTTGAATTGCATGAAAAGACAAAAAACTACGTAAAACTCAATGGCCCAGAAACTATATTCAGCACAAAATAAATGCAAAAATACTTACCAAAATTGATGAACACCTCTGGGAAAGAAGAGAGGAAGCCGCGGGAGGAAGCCGGCGCCACCTCAGCCGTGTACACTGGCGCGATCATCAGCGCGTAGCCGACTCCGATGCCGGCTACGAAGCGGCCAACCATGAGGAAAGCGTAGTTGGTGGCGAAGCCCATAAGCAGCGCGCCGGCGAAGAATATAGCTCCGGCGAAGACTATGGTGTAGCGGCGGCCGATCCAGTCCGAGGTGCGGCCGGCGGCGGCCGAGCCGAGGAGGGAGTAGAGATTGAGGATTCCCATTATCACCTCTTTTTGTACGTCGGTGATGTTGAGGTCTTTCTTGATATAGATTATAGCTCCACTCATCACTCCTATATCTGCATGTAAGCAAGAATTGTATTGTATAATCTTGATATAAAGAAATACTTAGTTTTGGACTGTAACAAAAAAGGGATTTGTGGGTAATTAAGAGGTATTTTGTAGCTCTAGTGAGCCACAAATAGTGGTATTTTTTATAAAATTATTAGACTTTAAGAAATAATAAGCAATTTATGTCGTTGCATATGCCTGAAGCTATACCAAGATAGAAAATTAAAGAAGTAATAAGTACGAAAGTGGAAATGTTAAAGTATACAAATTATAGGAATAATCATACCGTATCCAAGTAAGATGGAGGTCATGGAAGCCAAGAAAGAACAAGCCAAAGCATACTTGTTTCTTTTTGGTTTTGGGGGCGGGTCAAAAGCGGGTATGGGTAAATGCGATTGGCCGGAGGAGACACCATTTTTGTCCGACGTCCCGTCGGCCATGAGAGAGGAGGGGAGGGATGTTGAATTGTGGTTGTATATGTTGTTATGAGCTGGGAGCCTGGAGAGGGGGTTTCAAATGAGAATTGAGTATGTATTAGTACTTAGGATAATTGGAGTTTTGTGTTTGGGTGGTGGGAGTAGTGTATATATATATAGACAAGAAGAGATGGGAGATTTTTAGGTTTAATTAAATCAACTTGACTGAATGAGCTAGCTAGTTGCTCACGGCCAGAACATAAGGTCAAAGATCATTGTTGCCAGCTTCACGTCATCTATTAGTTCTTTAAGTTTACACAATGGTTGGGAGGTGGGATAAATAAGTGTTTTCCAGTCGGTTGAATTGAAAATTGCACTGATAAGGTTTGATTAGTTATTGATGTACTATCACTATTTTTAACAATATTTTTATTCAACTTGGATTGTTAAATGAGTTATTGTTTGCATCACAAAAATCGTTAGGAGTATCGAGGTCAAGTCAGCGAAAACTTTCCAACGCTCAAATCAGTTTCAGAGCAAATAGATGCAAATCAGAAATCTTGAGAGCATATAAGTGTCAAATTAATCGTATACTTTTTAATAATAAAAAGTTGGGGTATTTATAGTGTTGATATGAGAGTTTTCGTGAGAATGAATCTTATGAACTAATGGACTTATCCTGAGCATTATAGTCCAATTTGTCTTATAATATTGCGGAGCTCATTAATTCGATTTGTTGGGTCATATCCATGTTCCGTCCCATAATCTAAACGGACCTCTTGAACTTAGTCTCTTGACCCTATTTTGGTTCATAACTCATCATAAGTCCCCTACTATCGGTCAAGCCTCACGTAAAGAGGGTTGGTCGAAAGTAGAGAGCGTTGGAATGTGTCACCTGTTGAAGTAAATGGCTTTGGAAAGATCACCTCTTGAGTGAGTAGCTTGGGGCATGTCACCTCTTGAGGTGAGTAGTTTCGAGTTGCATTCCTTATTTGTTAAGTTAAGTTTTGAGTTAAGTGTGTAGGCTCTTCGTTGTGCCTATGCGTATCCTATTTTTAGGGATTGCACACGATTTCAATATATGGACAATAGAAATACTTTATTTTTTGTCAATCACTTTTTCTCGCTCTTGCCTTGTATTTTTTTATTGATATTGTGTCGAATTCATCAGTACAACCTTATGGCGGAGTTCAAAATTAAGAGAATTGTGACCCTAATGGTGTCGTAGAAGTTAGGGGTGACGACACTAAGATGTTGTTTCCGAAGTAATCTTCGCCTATCGTCGCGCTAAGTGGTGTTCATGTAAAAACGGTGTTGCCTAGGTTAATCGGTGGTGGCACATATGCCGGCAGGTCAAGTTTACATGTAGGTCTAGCACAATGCATGCGTAGGTCTAGCGTGGTGCACATGCGCTGGTCGAGCAAGCAGGTCATGCGAGCTTGCGAGTGCAGGTCGAGCGCAATAGGTGTATAGGTCGAGCTCAACAAATGTGGAGGTCGAGCACACAGGCCATACAGGCTTGTAGAGCGTAGGGTGAGCATGTTGTAATTGTAAATTGCCATCTTTGATATGACTCATTTTTGGGATGCGATGGTATGAGAGCTCCACATAGGGTGCGAGAGCATTTCTTAAGGGTGCATTGACGTGTAAGCTCCACATGAGGACAGAATGATATGGACGACGTTTTCTTCTCCTTTTTCTTCTGTTCTCTAGCTTTTTTCTTTTCCAGATCAAGCGCGTCGAGCTCGTTGGGCTCAACCTGCATTTGATTTGGAGTAGTCTTCCTTCGTGTACGAGCGAAGTTGCTCATATTCTCCTAGTTGCGGTCCACATAATTGCAATGCTTCGCAGTCCACATAGCTATAACTCATCAGGGGGCTTAGTCCGGGTGAATTATTCATTTTCTTCATATGCTTAGTCCATTTACTTAGTTTTTTTTGTCGCTTTATGCAATGGTTATTTGCTTTATACTGCACTTGGTAGAATAAGTCGGTAAGACCCTTCCGATACTTAAGTCAGTTGCAGAGCAAAAATATATGCAAGTGAGAAATCTTGAAGCATATAAGTGCGTAATTAATCACGTACCTTTCAATAATAAAAACTTTGGGTTTTATAGTGTTGACGTGAGGGTTTTTGTGAGAATGAGTCTTATGACCTAATGGGCTTAACTTGAGCATTATAGCCCAATTTGTCTTATTATATTGCAGAGCCCATGAACTCGATCTATTATGTTATGTGTCTTTCCGGCCCATAATTTAGATGGATATCTTGAACTTAGCTTATTGGGCTTATTTTGGTTTATGGCCCATCAGTTACCAAAAAGTGAAATAAAATTGAATCGATAAAAAATAGACGAACTAATCAAGATCATGTCAAAATCTATTTTTTTGTATTTTTTTTTTGAGAAAGTTTGAAAGTTTACTTGATATTCAATTATATATATGTAGTTATATAGATTTTGGATTTTGTTAGTTATATTTTTTAGTTGATTATATATATATATATATATATATATATTTTAAATTTTAATACAAAGTAATTAATTTATTATATTATCATTTTATATAATATAATCATTTTTTATTAAATCGAATTGGGCCTCAATTGAACCGACCCAATCGATTGAACCACTAATCGATAACAAAACCAATTTGATCACCGTTTCAGTTATAAAAGTACTAGAATATACCTTAAGCCACTTGGGATTATAATTTTTTTTTTGGTTTTGCGATTAAACGGAGTTTGAAACCAGTGTGGATCATATTTTCTAATTTAGTATTTTATTTTATATTTTATTTTACAAATATATATTAAATGTATAAAATATATATTTAAATATATATTTTGACATATATCCATTAAGTGATATAAGAGATAAAATAACATAGAAAAAAAAAATGGTTTGAAGCAGCTTGTAGGTATTTGAACTATTTGAACTAACTTTATCGGTGAATTGATCAGACCTTAATCACTACATTAATCTAAAATTAAAAATTTGTGAATGGAAGCAAAAAGTGGGCTTTGCATAAGATAAGTTGAGTTTTTTCTTGATTCTAATGAAGTTGTCATATAGAGTAGCAAAATTAATGATTTTTTCAACGATCTCTTAATTATTGTGAACACCCGTTCCTTGGGCTGCTGATCATCCTACTTTATCTATGTAACCAATTATTGACCACTTATTTTTCGTCAAACTGTATAGATCATTTTACAAATCAAAAATAGTAATGTCGATAAAACTTAGCCCTATGGGAACCATGCTTTGCTAATTCTTTGTTACCCACCACAATAATTGAGGCATGGTGCATAATCTCACAGTGCAGCTAGATCAATTATTTTTGTCACACAGCAAATTATAAAAATGAACTTTATGAAAGTCTTACAAACAAGTCTATATATTGAACATTAATCATTTTGTTTGATAGTATTTTTCTTATATTTTTATGTGAGAAATCATAAATTCGATCTGAACGTATGTAAGTGGATGTGAGTGAATGTGTGTCTGTGTTATTAAAAAAAAGTCTATATATCAAACGTAATATTGTATAAATTCAATTGGGCATTACATTTCTATTTTCGATCGTTTACATGCATTTTTTTATTTTTTTTGGCATGTAAAAGAAGGAGAAAAAAACTTATAAAAACAAGTTTAACTTGTATAACTGGTTTATGTATTGAACCCCTCTGCTGAATAAATTGACATGTAACTGAAAAAATAAAATAAAATTAATACTCTGTATGGTATTATTTCCGACATTGTAAGAAAAGATTTATGAGAATATATATTTTCACGTGATTGTTTAAGTTATGTAGGTCAGTTTTATTACAAGTAATTTTTTTTTTCTCTTTTCTTAAAAAAGAAGCCCAGAATTTTCTAAGTCAATGTAGTCAACTGCTGACTGAAACGTGACACAAGAGAAATTTTATGAGGAATTGTAGATCAAACAAAAAAAAATTATGCTTTGTGGTTCGGTGGTCAACAACGATGGGCAGAGCTTGATAACAATGACGTATGGAGCCCACTACACCTTTTCTATAGTCACACTTTTTTTTCTGGCTTTGTTTCCTTGTAATCACGTTACGGGACATTCACACATGTTTGGTTTCATTATTAAGAATGTAGTATTTATTTTTTTGAAATAAAAATGTGTTTAGTAAGTGTATTTTAAAAGAATTATATTTTTATTTTTTAAAATATTTCCAAAATGATTTTTTTTCAAAGTTTTTCTTTATCTTTATACATCTTTTTCGGGATAAACAATGACTTAGTGACTGATTTCAACAAAATTGATAAACTAGAAATATGAATAATTACAATCATGACCTTTATTATGAGTAAGCTTTCCTTTCAGCATTTGACACGTTTACTCTGGAGATATAACCGTATTGATTTCTTCTTCTTTTTTTTCTTTTTCTTTTTTCTGTTTTTTAGGTTCAAAATTAGAGCACGAGAGTGTTAATGAGATTGTGCAACATTGTTAGAACTGTTTTTTTTTTATACGCATGTAATATTTCACCTTATCAATATACTTTACCTCCTGCAAAATATTTGAAAATTTTCTAAAAATTTAAATTATTGTTTAAATTTTTAATAATATAAAGGACCTAATTTATATTAGATCAACTAGTTGAATCTTAGATTACTAGAAAAAAAAATATTTTTTATTTAATAAATTAATTTTATTTTTAATTGTCATAACTGGTAGTTAAGTGGTTATCAGTCACAAGGCTACAGCGAATAAAACAATCGTTTGGAAAAAAATAATTGTGTAAATAGAATAGTATTGAATCTCGAGATCAATGAGATTAATTATGAGCACCTCACCCAACTTCTTTAATTTGTCACGTTTGGTAGGTGTGAGCTCCCATACTTGGTAAGATTTGCTAAGACTTGTGTTATAGTAAATAATCCCACCACTCTAGTTACTTCAATCCCTTAAGAATACACCTAATTTTTCAATGTTACATGCCTATTTTTGTGAATTTTTTAGAATGAGTTGTTTCGTATCTCAAAGTATTTTTTATTATTCATTTATACTCGACTTTGAATAAAGTTATCATCTTGCTTAAAAATTGATGTTTCTAGTTTTCCCCTAAAAATATTAATTATTTTAAAATAATTTATTACAATTATGAACAAGGTTGATTTGTTAAAAAAAAAATATTGTTTTAATATAAAATTCCACTATGTTGTTTTATAATTTGTTTAGTTTAAATTAATTATTTTTATTTTGTTAAGTTCAATAAATTAACATTCTTTTAACTCCAATATTTTCCCAAATATTTAAAAAAAAAAAAGTAAAATTGAAAAATATGTTATATTTTCTGAGTTGGAAGGACAAAAGGTTATATTTTAAAGTTTGAGGGGACAAAACCTTACATGCATATAGTTGAGGGAAGTAAAATAAATTCACCCTTTTATGCTCTTAAAATATTTCCATGCAAATGAAAAAATAACCTGGTTGTATCACATACAGAAAGATAAATAACATGAATAAACTTAATATCTTTATAGGTTTAAATTTACAATTTTTTTAGGTTTAAGTTAATTTCAAAATAATTATTTTTCTACTCAATCGCAATTAATTGAATTTCATACACCTCCCCGATAGCTTATTTTCAACACACACGCAGCAAAAATCATATCTAAATTATATATAAGAGATTCAAATATTTTTCAAAGAATAAAAAGGGTAAATTATTATGAACAAATTAAAATGTTCCACCATCGATGTGGTGCATTTGATTCTTAACATTTAGAGAAATATTGTAAGAGTTATAATATATCAATTAAGTGAGGTTAGTATACATTTAAAATCTGCAATAAAGGTACGTAAAAGTAAAAGGGTGTATTCGATTATAGTTTTTAAGTGGTAAGATTGTTTAGTTAAATTAAGATTCAAAAATTTTATTCTATATTAGATATAATGAACTTGTTAATTGAAGATGGTGATTAATATTTTGTATTTTTACATATTGTTTCACATTTAGGGTTGGGAAGTAATATTTAAAAAGTCTAGAAGTAACACATAACCGATCAAATGTGAGTAAATGTTCATTTACAACTACAATGTATAGATATAGTAAATATATGTAACACCATACATCATATGTGCATAGCAGAAGGCACGCATTACTGTCATTTATATTCATTGAACGTACATACATTGGCATTGGCACGTGCACACATCATATACGAGCATTGTGATAAATCTTGCATTGCACAACATGATTGTGATAAAGGAAAATATTATGTTGACCATTACTAGTGCACCGAAATATGCATAAATTTGCATGATTGTATGCATGGATTTGCAGGTTCGCGTGCATGAATTTACATGCGTACGAATTTGCATGGATTTGCATGCTTATATAATTATTGTCAATTGGATTATGACGATGTGCAGAGCTTTTTTTCGGTACATGAGATAGTAGCATTGATGAGGGGCCCACGAAATAAATGATTTTGAGAAAAATATTTTAATGCATGGAATTGCATTAGGGGCATAATATTTTGAGATGCATGAATTGATATTGTAAATTATTCTTTGACACATATAATCTTTATTTGTTGAGTGTTAGCTCATATAGTTTATGCATTGTAGGTGAATCTGGTGATACTTGATAACATGAACTTACTGGGCAAGCCGTTGGGGTTTCTACAGGTTTTGGGGATCAGTGTACATGGATGACGACCTATTAAATTGTGTTGTGGACATATTCTAATTCTCACATTCATTATTATTATTATTATTATTATGTAAATTGATAACTATATATAAACAATAATTTTTTTATATATAGGGTTATATGTGAGAAAATACTTTACTGTTTCTTAAAGTGTTACATTTGATAAAAGTAAATATATATATATACACACATATGTACTACTTTGTAAAAAATTATTGTTATTTCAATATTTATATTTATGTACACTTAGTCCGCCATATTTTCTCAAGAAAGAATTATTTTTTCACTTTTCTTTGTATCTTTTCTAATTTTTATAATGGATCATGTGTTTAGGGAGATTATGCTACATATTTCAAGCTCAATTCACTTAAATTAAAGCTTGACAATGACAGTATACTAACAAGTTCATTTAGGCTTATCTAACTTAGAAAAATAAGGGAAATTCTTTGTCGAGCTACTTATCAAAGTGGGCATCCATTTCAATTAGGAAAATCTTTTACTAGTCGTTTCCTTTGACTCATTGGAGTCCAATTTTTTGATGAAGTTGTTGACAATTAAACTTGCAAACATTGGTATAAAAAATTCATTATTCTAAAATGTTAAATCGAAAATTCGTTGATTTAAGAAACGATGAATATTAAATTAAGTGTATATATATATATATATATACATATATAGATGTTTAGTTTTTTCCTATGTTGTTAGGATCATGAAAAGCAAAAATTCATGAGTCATGGAGGCGTTTATCAGTAGGATAATTAAAAGTGGATATTATATAAAAAATTAAAAAAAGATTATTATTGCTTTCTTTCTTTATTTTATCCTTTTTTGGCGCAAGGAAAAATAATTGGAGACATGAAAAGCAACATATCAAATTAAAGGTTGTTGGGCTATCCCAACCTTTTTCAAGCTCGCATCAAAGTTACGTGGGCATCAATATCTTATTTTGCATTATCTCTGTTCCATATTTAAATTTTAGTGAGAAAAAAATATAAAAGATATTTTTTAATTAAAATTCAAAACCTAAACACATAAATTTTGGTTTTTTTAGAACGTTCATAAATAATATTTTATTTTTAATATTTTTTTCTTAAAAAGTATTACCGAGTTAAACTAAAAAAATGACACACAAGTTCTCTATAAAAAAGTTTCAATTATTGCACAATCATTTAAAATTTTTTGCATTCAAAATATTATATTCAATTACATGGACAAACAGAGAAATCAAATGATTTTAACATAAAATAAAGATCCATGTTAATCTTCACCATAATAGTAAATAAAACAATAGCAAAGATTCCAATTTAAAAAAAAAAAGTTTTTTTTTTTTCTCAATCTTGTCTAATTATTAGCATAAAACTCGATGCATCTTCGTTATAACAGATTTGATTTTGATTTTGATTTTTGAGATATATTTGTATATGTACAATAACTCATCAATTTTTTTTATATTAATGGAAATTTTGCTAGAGTGGAAAACGACGTCGTAGCTTGTGGGTTCCAGGTGCAATTAAGACATTTGAAAGCGCCTTTTCCTTGGTCTCCGAGTCCATTTCACGTGGCTTTGATTCTTTTGAATTTTATTAGATGCTAATTTATAGTAGCGACTGCTTTCTCGCTCCAATTATTGGAGAAAATGTACCCACAATTTTTGGGGATTGTCTTTGGATTGTTGGGCCAACTCTTTGACATTTCAAGGATGAAATTTGTGGAAAAGAGTTTTACACGATATTATGTTTCAACACCTAAATCATATAAATTGAAAATTAATTTATGAAATTATTATAAGTAGTTGTTTGAGTAAACAGATGAATTAAGGGATCAACTTATATCTAAGAAATTGTAAATAAAAAAAATACTTACATGGTATTCGATCTCAAAGGAATTGAACCTTTAGAGTTGAAAAGAATATTTGTATTCATAATTTAATTCATTTGTCATTAATTTAATTTGCAAACTGAAATCTATGAATTTGAAACTATGTTAGAATTCTACAAGGGAAAATACCGTGTATATATAAAAAAAAAATACCGCCCGTCGTGTAGAGGACTAATAGTCTTATATTTCTTGAAAAATTAAAACTAAAATAAAAGAAACACAAGCAGCGTATTACATATTTAATGAAACAAAAAGATAATGACATTGTAATTTTTGTAACATGGTCCACAATTTGAAAAAAAAAAAGAAAAAAAAAGAAAAAAGAAAATTCTCCACCAAAAGCAAGGGGCAGAAGACATATATCTTGGCCGTATCTATTTATTTGTTATTATACATGGTAGTCGTAGTAGTAGTAGTCAGGGAGAGTGCAGAAGTCCATGCTGCCACTCAATTTTTCTCTGGGTATGGTCACCACTCAACTCTTTTGGACCATGCTCTTTGCTCATCACTACGTCCCTTTGAAAACGTTGAACTTTCAATCCAAGATTACTAAATTGGTTTTACATAACTGGTGCCCATGACAATCACAAACAAGTGGGCGGGCGCAAGATCTTTGGATTTTATGCTATTTGAACAAGACTCTTGAATGATTTTGATTTTTTAATATATATATATATATATATATTAATATTGATATTTTTGAACAATCTCAACTCTCGATGAATCTTGTATATGTATTCACAAACTCGTAATTTTTGAAAATAAATTCTCCACCTACAACATGAACAAAAGAGTTTTGAGGTTGTCTAACGGGAAGCCTCTTATACTTAAATTAATAAATATTCAAGAAAATAAATATTAACTCAAAACGTAATTGCATATCTTATAAATGTATAAGAAAATGTGTTTATAATTGCTTGTTTGAGACACTAATTTCATGGACCTTTTATATAATTTAAATTTCGTGCGTCTGTGTGTCTTGTCAGACTAGTGTCTGATGTCTTTCGACCGCTTGAGCCCCTTTGGACCTAAATATATGATTAGGATGAGCCACAATTATGCACATCATATCTATATAATTTTTAGCTTGTCGAATTGAGCACGAATTAGGTTTCAAAATTTATAAATATACTTAAAGTTGATTCAATTTTGAATAATTTAATTTTTATATATGTATATATAATTCTTAACTCGTGGAGTTGAATATGAATTGTGTTTCAAAATTTGTAAAAAGGTACTTGGAGTTGATTTATTTTGTGTACCAAAAAGAGTTTGAAAGAGTTTCGGGTCAATGTGGAATAACTCGATTTATTTCCAACCTAGTTGTAAGTGTCCAATTTTATAATAATTTCTTTTTGCGTATACTCATCAAGTATGTCCCAACTGGTATTTCTTACAGATTATCAAGGATATTGCAGTATAAAGTTGCATATTTTCAAATACAAATCCATCTAGAAAGAATTGACACCCAACATGCTTGTTGCCTTGGAAATAAAATTTTGGCCTTTATATCCAAGAAACCCAACTGTTGTGGACTTTCGGAGCCCAAATCTGTTCCGCAAACCCGAAATAACGAAAAGCAAGTGAGGATTAAAAAGCCCGTGAGAATGATTTAATGGGCCTGGGCCAACACTTCACAATGCTCACCATTCTCACTCTTCCTTTCCTTCACTTTTCTTTTTTCTCACTCTTACGAAGCCTTTTTAACTTCAAATGAGTATGCTCTGTCGTTTACAGCTATTCTACCTTCGGCGCCGGCTTACAGCTAGAGCAGGTTCTAGTTGAGTTGGGTTCTCAGAGATCACTGTCAACCTCGAAGCCCAACTTCTTGGTTTCTGAAATGTTGACGCTAGAATAGTAGAATATTCCACAAAATACAGAAGCCAGTATGTTGAAAATCATCAAATAGTGGAGCCTTGAGGTTAGCATGAAAGCTGATTCCTGGGAAAAATGAATCATTCATGCCAAGAGATGGCAATGACATTTGTCCAATCAAATTGGTCTAGTCTTATTAGCTAGTTGCTTTCAAATTATATACAACTTTAGGCTTGCAAAGGTTATAACTTTGAATAATTTAGGTAGTCAACCACCCTCTTCGAGTAAATATTCCGAATTTTGTATTTGCATATTTCATGGTTTATTATGCCAGTTAGATGTAAATGAGAGCGCTTAAAGAGGGGCTAAAATTCCAGGCCCACGCCATAAAATGTGGTTTCCTCCAAAAATTGTCACCACCAATCAACTCATAAATTTGTACTCCAAACATGGTCTTCTTGGAGAAGCCACTAAACTGTTCGACGGAATGCCTGAGCGAAATGTCTTCTCTTGGAACACCATAATAAACGCTTATATCAAGTGCCAGAATTTCAGTAAAGCAAAAGGCCTTTTTGATTCTTCTCCGTGTAAAGATTCGGTCACATATAATTCAATGATATCCGGTTATGCACGCTCTGATGGTTATGAAAGTGAGGCTATTGAATTATTTATTCAAATGCAATTTGATAACGTTACAGCTCGGATCGACGAGTTTACGTTGACAACAATGCTTAATTTGGTGGCAAAGTTAAGGGTTTTGCATTATGGGAGGCAGGTACATTCATTTATGGTAAAGAGTGGAAATGACTTGAGTGGGTTTGCACTGAGTTCTTTGATAGATATGTATTCCAAATGTGGGAGTTTTTGGGAAGCTTGCAGGGCCGTTAATGGATGTGGTGGTGAAGGATTGGTGGATTTGGTTGTGAAAAATGCTTTGGTTGCTGCTTGTTGTAGAGAAGGCAAGTTGGACATGGCGCGGGAGATATTTTTAAGTAATCCAGAGTCGAATGATAATGTGTCTTGGAATACAATGATCTCGGGGTATGTTCAGAAAGGGTGTGAGGAGGAAGCAGTCGAGTTGTTCAAACATATGGCGGAGGAGGGATTTCGATGGAACGAACACACTTTTGCTAGTTTGTTGACAGCTTGTTCTGCTTTGAAGAGTTTGAAGCTGGGAAAGGAAGTACATGCATGGGTTTTGAAAGAAGGAATGTGTTTAAATCCATTTATAAGCAGTGGCATTGTTGATATTTATTGCAAGTGTGGTAATATGAGGTATGCTGAGAGTGTTCACGAGACAGTTGGAATGGGCAATATATTTGCTATTACTTCAATGATTGTGGGATATTCGGCAAAAGGTGACATGTTAGAAGCCAGAAGGCTTTTTGATTCATTAGCTGAAAAAAATTTTGTCATGTGGACTGCCATTATTTCTGGTTATGTGAAATTGCAACAATGTGAGGATGCTTTTGTTCTTTTCCGTGAGTATGCATCAAAGGAGACAACAGTTCCAGATGCTGTGATCCTTGTCAGTCTGCTTGGTGCATGTGCTATACGAGCCAGTGTGGATCCTGGCAAACAAATTCATGCATACATATTGAGAATGGGAATAACAATGGATGAGAAAGCAATAAGTGCTTTGATTGACATGTATTCAAAATGCGGCTTTATATTATATGCGCAAAGAATGTTCCGAAGAGTTAGCATAAAAGACACTGTCATCTACAATGTTATGATTGCTGGTTGTGCTCACCATGGGTATGAATATGAAACTATCCGTCTTTTTGAGGAAATGATAGGGCAAGGTCTTCAGCCTGATGCTGTCACCTTTATTGCACTTCTATCAGCCTGCCGCCATTGTGGATTAGTTGAAGCAGGTGAAAATTATTTTTTGTCAATGACCAAAGATTATGCAATACCGCCTGAAATCGATCACTATGCATGTATGGTTGACTTGTATGGAAGGTCAAATCAACTAGAAAAGGCTGTAGCCTTTATGGAAAAGATGCCCATTCAGCTTGATCCAATTATACTGAGCGCTTTTTTGAATGCTTGCAGAGCAAACAGAAATCTAGAACTTGCAAGATTGGCAGAGAACAAGCTACTGGAAATTGAAGGAGATAATGGAGCAAGGTATTTCCAGTTAGCTAGTGTCTATGCATCAGGGGGCAAGTGGGCTGAAATGGGGAGAGTGATGAGGACGATGAGAGGGATGGAAGTGAAGAAGCTTGCTGGTTGCAGTTGGGTGCAGATTGGTAGTGGAGTTCATATTTTTACCTCGGGTGACAGATCCCACTCAGAAGCAGAGGCTATATATTGTACTCTAGGGTGCTTGATTAATGAACTCTATGATAAAGCTAGTATGGATGAAAAATCTCCAACATTGATCTAATCCTGACATGCTGCCCTTATTCTCTCTGGATTCTTTATGATGTTATGATGTTATTCAGGTGCACGCAGAACTGAAGTAGCTCATATTGATGCACTGAAGGTATGCTATACATGTATAGTTTTATCCATATATTGTACTGCATTGTTTATGGTCACTTATTCTTGCTTTCTGGAATGTACTTCAGGATCCTGAAAACAGCTGCCAATGCAATGGTATAATTGCTTTGAGCTTCAACTGTTATTCTTGCCATCCGGATGTGAATGCGACCATGTCTTCTCTGCTAGAGGTATGAATAGAGAATATCAAACAAACATTATAGTCAACATCTCTCTCTCAAATGATCCTGGTTTTGATATGTAGTTGACGTAGGTAAGTCACCCTAATGGCCACATAGTTGATCAGATTACGTTGATGAGCCTGGCTCATACAATTAGAAGTGGTTAGCTGTTTATAATTGAGGTTGGTATTAAGTATTAAAGTTGAAGAAGCAGTGTTCTCATACTGGAAGATAGAAAGACAAACTTCTATCTATATTTGCCTAATGTCAACTATTAGATTCACCCAGTGAGATAACTTGTCACCAAGAAGGTGACTAAACCTGACTGAACGTGAGGATGTTATGTCGACTTAATCCGTGGTTGAATATGTTATGTCGGCTTAGCCAGAAATTGAAGATTTCGATGGTCTAGCCCGAAATGGGAGTGAGAGTCTCTAAAAAGGCGAGCTGGGCTCAGGAGCCGCTCAAGGGAAGAAGGATCTCGGGATTAAACCTGTTGTGATGAATTAGTCCTCCTACTCAAAGTCGTCATCAACCACTTTCCGTCTTGGATCTGAGTCAACGGCATTAGCATTTTCTTATCATACGCTGTCTGTGAAGAAGAAGCTAGGCAGCTTTCGCCGTATTGCCACTTTCTTGCTTTTAAAAGGACATTTACCAGAAGATTGTCGATTCGTTTTAGGGATAGAAAAGCTGGAGCAATCACACACAAAGGACCGCAAAGGTTTTTAGCATTATATGTGGAGAGTGGAGACAAATGGGAGAGGTGATTAGTTATAGCATAAA
This sequence comes from Paulownia fortunei, assembly GCA_019321725.1. Taxonomy (NCBI): domain Eukaryota; kingdom Viridiplantae; phylum Streptophyta; class Magnoliopsida; order Lamiales; family Paulowniaceae; genus Paulownia; species Paulownia fortunei. The sequence continues at coordinate 30,101,167 of CM033106.1, read as the reverse complement.
AATTTGTATTATGTATACATGTCAAGTGTCGAGTATATGACATTTCTTTGTATCTCAGCAAAAATGAAAAGGAAAAAAATTTGTGATTGTTGATGATTGATATAGGGCTATTTCAAAGTGTTGGGAGGGTATTCTAGATAAGCATGCTTACTGCTGATTATTGCTCATAGACAAGGAATTTACAATTTGAGTTGGCAAATTGTCTGTCGGGCAGAACTAGTTTTTCTTTAATTAAGATATTCATTTCATACTTCTTTCCAAAATTTTTATTTTTTTTACTTTTTAAGGACTTATTCATTCAAGCATATTAAGATTTTTTTTTTTAAATTGCGGCTCAAAATTAAATTATAGGCCAGTCGGTGTTGTTGGCCAATCAATTTCGTTATTTTTTGAAGTGTAATAATAAAGAACTTTGTTAATTTTTTAATTTGATTGAATAATATTAAATATTTTAACAAATATCAAGATTTGAAATTTTAGTATGATAATTAAAAAAATCATAGATGGGAAACTACATTTTAGGGTGAGAGTATCAATAAGGAACGCACTGAATATGGGATCAATACTTCCAAGTTCCAAAACACAAACGCCCCCCCACCACCAAAAATAAAAAATAAAAAATAATATAATAAAAAAAAATAAAAATCAATTAACTTAGTAGTCGAAGAATAACTCCTATTTGATATTTCTAAAGATATGTATTTTTTCTAAGTGCAAAGTTGATCAATACTCTATTTACATTCTTAAAAATGGTCTTAAAAGTTAAAATTAAAACTTTGGTTTATAAATTATGCATTTGTGCTCTGCGTACCATTTTAACCTTTTTGAAATTTATGAATTATCGATCTTTTATAAAATCAATTTATACTCTTTATAAGTATTAAAGCCTCAAAATCTTAAATTCTTATCCATTTTTTTTAAAATATAAATTGATTTTGAAAAATAGGTCTTGATGCTTTTTTGAATTTTTTTTCCACAAAGGGGTATATATATGTATATTTTATGTATTAATAAATTAGTGTTTGTTAAGTTCTTCTAATTAAATTTTATTAGATTTTTTGATAAAAATATAAGAGGGGACGTTATTGGTCAAAAACCCAAAACCTCATGGGAGGAAAATGGTAGAGACCTAAACATCAGGGGTAGTTGATGGAAGTTCCCCTAATAAATTGTAGAATACGCAATAAAACAACTCTGTTTTCTACTAATAGTACTCTTTCGCTGTGTTTTTCTCTATTGAATTTGAAAATTGAAAAACAAATTGAAATTCATGAGTAATTTTGTTCGCTGAAAATGGCTGTGTTTGGATCCAACATGTCAAGCGAGGTACGGCTGTGTTATCTCTTTTGAGCTTCGGCTATTATTTTGAAATTGAAATTTATTGAAATGAATCTTAGGTCATGATTTTAGTGTAAGGCGGAAAAAAACTTATGTTTTGTAATTCGTAGTAGTACTCTGCGATTTTCGGCTTATTTTCTTTTTTATTTGTTAAATTCGATTTTAAAACTGAAAAAAAAATAAAAAAATAAAACCGAACTTAGTTACTTTTAACTGAATCTGTGTGTACCTGAGTGTGTGCGTGCGTGTGGTTACGATAATTAATAGTTTATCCAAATTCATGGAGTCTGGACACAGTAAGGTAGGGTTTATCTCCATGCGATCATATTAATGTATGTGTTTATGTGGTTTACTGTTATTAGTGAATTGAAGTTATTTGCATTTAGTACCTGGAAATGTGATTTATACTCATATTCCACTCTTATCATTGCAGGTCGGGTTGCGATTACTTCTTTGTCCGCTTGGTTCTAATGTTGTTATTCGTACAGCATGGTGAGTTTTGAATTCTATTCGTAGCCTCACGACCTTTGAATATTTCAGATGAGTTTCATGTTTTATTTTTTAGTTATATGATGACATGTCAATCTGATAAGATTTTATATTACTTTGGTATAGGGTCTCAGCACTCTTATTTCTCGTCCAGTTCTTGTTTCATCACTTGTTGTGTTTAGGATGACATTGCTGTTTGTGTATTACATGTTAATATACACCATATCTTGAGCTAATATTTTTCTCCATGTAATTCACTGATAATATGCATGTCTTTTGTAGCTGTTCCGTGGGGGTTGTCTTACCTGTTTATTCTACATTCAAGGCCATTGAGGCAAAGGATGAAGATGAGAAACATAAATGGCTTTTATATTGGGCTGGTTAGTGATGCCATTGAAAGTCCTCTACCTTCAAATACTGTCTAATATGGTGATCAAAACGTTCTTACTATAATAGTAGCACCTTTATTCTCCAATATTTTTAAAAACAGTGTAGGAGGCTTATTTTTTCTACTGGTCCCATTGAAGTATAACGGTCTTTAACTGTTTGGTCCTTAATGTAACAGCTAGACTTCTTTGGAGATCTAGCATACTTTATTCAAGATATGCCTATCACAGTCATAAATCGGTATAAACTTATAAAATGGTGTAATTGGCTTGTATGCTTTTATTGAGGGAGACCAGATAGTATGGAATATACAGAATGCATTTGGATATCTTCATTCATTCCTCGGAAGCAACAGCAAATTTCTGTCTGCTGAGATCACTAAATCTTTTATCTTATCCTGATCATGGTATATGCTTGCAGCTTATGGATCCTTTAGTGTTGCCGAGTTGTTCACTGATAAGTTTCTCTACTGGTATTTGACCTAACTTTTTACTCCCCTCTCCTCCCCCCTGATAGAAAAAAAAAAAAAAGAAAAGAAAACTGTCACATATGCTCTCAAATTTATGAATTTACTCTCTATTGGTTGTTCATGGGATGATCCTAGCTTTTACTAATGCAATCGGAGTTGGTACTTTGTCTGGTCTTATCAGGTTTCCTCTCTACTATCATATGAAGTTTGCATTTCTTGTGTGGCTTCAACTGCCATCTGTTGATGTAAGTTTGGTCTCTAGTTGAAATATATATCTTCTAATTTCGTCAAATTGTTGTTTGAAATATATGACTTACCAGTTCTTATTTTTACCATCTTTTGTGATGAATGTGTTTTATATTAGAGGATAAAAATATCTTTGTGCTAGCCTGCAGAGAAGTTTCAGTTCCCCTATAAGCTAATCGGAGCTAAAAAATTACGTTTTCTTTTTAATGACTCTCTAGACTGCAGAAGTATTGTGTGCAGTAAGGAGATTTAGTTGCTAGGTTATAGGATTGAACCTTGACTTATATGGTGAGGTAGTCATCGGCAGTTCAACTTCTGATCTGTATTATATTCTGCTTAAGTCTGTCTGTTATCCATTTGCAACGGGAATGGATAGCTTCCTTCTTAGGGTTTTGTGCACTATTATGATTATTTTGTTATTCGCCTGTCCGTTACACGCCGCTCTTTAAACTTCCTTTGGGATATTAAAAATTTGAAGAATAACTGAGAGCTTAATAGACTAAAGTGATTTTGCTGATTATAGTATTAATCAGCATGTTACTATTCATCCTATGTATTTGTATTATTTTTTCGTGTCCTGTTTTGGCAGGGGCAAGGCAATTGTATATGAATTACCTGCGTCCCTTCCTCCTAAGGCATCAGTCCAGGCTTGATCAACTTGTGGGTTTCTTCTATGGTGAAATGGTAACTAACTTCCCTGAACCTTCTTCTAGAGATTATCATTCCTGTAGCTTTGATAATATATTAGTCTGTTCCTGCAGGTGAAATTTGTCAGTAACCATGAAGCAGAAATTCAGATTGCAAGGAAGCTCCTTAAGAAGATTTTGTTGTCAGGTGCTTTTTTCTCTTATGATTGAATTGCATTCCAGCATTTGTTTAACTACTGAAGTTTCTATGCTGAACCTTATGATAAGTCTGCTGAACACTTGGAGAAGTCTGTATTTTGTTTAATGCAGTCAGCAACACATGATCTCGTGGCTTGATTGTATATATTCTATTGATGTTTCTCTCTTCTTGAATAGCTAATCATGCGGTCCAAGAAATCATTCGCCCCGGGCAAAGGCAAGTGAATGGTTCCGCAATTGAAGGTCCTCCAGAACAGGTTGAGACTTCAGAATCAGAAGATGATGAATGACACATTTTGTGACCAGAAGATTTGTATAATCTCTTAAGCATAGAGAATACTGTCATTTTTAGAAGATGGCTTAATACTGTCAGTCATAGATATGACAGTCCAGGATCCTTGAATATTTTTTCTTGTAAAAATTTCAACTAGGGGATGTAGAGCTCTGGTTGTTAGGCACTGTTTAGTCCTGAGGATCCATGTCTGGCATTTGCATTCCAAAGGAAAGTATGAGACCAGTTCAAAAGTTGATTGTTGCTGGAACTTTAACTCTGGTTGCTTTACTGAATCGCTTGTCCAGTGGCGCTTGTCCAGTGGTTGTATATATTTCCTTCTATATCTATATTTGCGACAACTTCTTGTGATTTATATGAACAGGAATTAAATTGTCATATTTTACTGCAAAATTTTAGCGAGCTTGCTATGGGTGATTAGAAACACCTTTAAACGCCTAGTAAAGATGTTCAAAGGAGACATACAATAGAGAGTCGAGAAGCCTCATAAGCATTGTCGCAGTAATGGATATTGTTTTCGCTTCCCTTCAATTTTTCTATTGGTTCTTTATGATCATAACTTGCTTATTGATCAGTTTGAAACATCTTATGAACTCATCTTTACTTAGTCGACCTCTTATTCAATTCATTGCATAGTTCTGTTTCAAATCCTTAATTAAGTTTCAAACAGTCGAGGTTAGATAAATGTCTGAAGTTAGGCTGTCTGAAGCTTGCTTTAAAAAGTGCTGAAAGTCAAATTCTAAAGCCATTTAATAACGTACAATAGAACTTTTTTATATAAAGAAACAAAAACATCACTAAAAAAATTCAATTAGGAGATATTTTTTTGAAATAAATTACATTCTATATATAAAATTAGGGATTGTATATATGTAATAATTAATTTGTACTCTTCACAACTGAAAAATCCGCAGAATTCTCACTTTTTCTTTAAAATTATGCATTCAAAATTAAATTTTATTTAGTTATTAAAAGTTAGTGTGATTTGTTTCATATGAATTAGAGGTGCTTTCACCTTTTAATAAAAATTTTATTAATACTTTTAACCGAATATTATTGAAAAAAAATTCATACAAAATATGAAAACTTTTTTCTTTTTATTTGATAGATATATAAAATGAAAACTTACTTGACATGGTAACCAAAGACTCCTTCACTCTGTTGAAAGTCCACTTCTTTGAAAATCAAAGTTATATATAAATGCTATGGACTACTCTACTAATTAGCTGATCTGAGACTAATTATTCTTTTTCTGTTTAATAATATTGTTGAATAATGCAATATCACTAGTTTATTGCAATCGGAATCCGAAGTGAAAAAAAGATGATTGGTGGTCGTAGAGACTCTGGCTTGATGAAAAAAGACGGCGGAGGCGGGGGCCAATCGCTGCGCCGATCGAGAATCGCCGCCGCGATCTTCGTCGGAATACTCCTCGGCTGCGTTTTCGCCTTCTTCTACCCGACGGATTTTTTGTCTCATCGCCTCCCATTCACCACCCCGCCGCCAACTCCGATTCGGAGGTTCTATTTTTATTATTAATTTATTCATCTCCGTGCTAGCACATTTTTAAATGTTGATTTTGTTCTTAATTTTTACTGAGCGTTGACTAGAAAATGTTTGTTTGACTTCGAAATCGGGTTATTGATGCACTGTGTGAATGTAAATGAAGTTTAACATGATCTTGATGCTAATAGTTTGTTGCTTTTGGTTTTATCAAATGATGATTATATGCCAAATAATTTTTTGAAGTGTTGTGTTCTGTTGCTGCTGTATGATGTTCGGATTATTGATTGCGGTTTTTGCTGCTGACTGAGAATTTAACTAGTAAATCGTAGGATTAGAAGCTTCTATTGCAGCTTTGAAACTGAAATTATAGCAAATTCATGAATTTGAGTCTCAGGTTTTGAAGTGCTATTTGATGGCATTTGGAGCTTGCAATTTTCTGTTCAAAACCCCCAAAAAAAATAAAAAAATAGCAGCAACAGTAAAGTCAATAAAACAAGAAGAAAAATGTCATGATTTCTATGAATTTGGTGGCCATCAGAGTATATGAAATATATTCTCTCTCGTTTGAGAAAAAAAGAACACCACCACCACCACCAACAAAGGATTACTTGTATTACAGCTTTCAGGCTAGGCTTCCATATTATGCTATTACAGAACTAGGCTTTCAATTTTTGTCAATTGCTGAAGTATGAAGAAATGAACTCAATGATTCACTTCTATTTTGTGCGTGCTAATATTTGGAAGCATCCAAATAATTCTGCTTATGATTCTGTGAAAAAATGTTGCCGAAAACTCCTACAGCACTTTTAGTACTCATTTGTATATGAAAAGGCTTCAAGTGCATATTTTTTTTAGAGGCTGTGTGTTACATTGATTGGCTGCAGAAATGGCTTAGGAATCATATACTGAAGGAAATGAGTATAATGAGGTACAAGTAATATAAACTGCTTATTCATTTGACATTATGCTCCAAGTTTTACCTAATTGTATTAATTCTAAAATGGTTTCCTGATCAAATCTGTTTACTCTAACCCACTGGCACTGTGTGAAAGAGATTCGAATAATATGTTCTGCTAAGGACTTTATCATTGTATTCTTTTGATCCTTCATGTGTTGCTGTTGCCAATCTGTTCCTATACTTGTCTAACTCGTGGGTGCTTTTCTGTCAATATTTGGTTATTCTGCCTAGTTTGAGGAATTTGTTTCATAACTATTAGGTCCTCAACTTAATTTTATCCATGAACCGTATCATTCTCAGGTTATTACCTCATCATGCGAGTCATCAGAACGCATCAACATGTTAAAATCAGAGTTTGTTGCTGCTTCAGAAAAAAATTCTGAGTTGAAAAAGCAAATTAGGGAGTTGACTGAGAAGCTTCGGTTGGCTGAACAAGGGAAGGATAATGCACAGAAACAGGTATTGGTGTTAGGTGAACAGCAGAAAGCTGGGCCTTTTGGCACTGTTAAGGGATTGCGAACCAACCCCACAGTTGTACCTGATGAGTCTGTCAACCCAAGATTGGCCAAGATACTGGAGAAAGTTGCTGTGAAGCGTGAACTTATTGTTACACTTGCAAACTCAAATGTTAAGGACATGTTGGAGGTGTGGTTCACGAATATCAAAAGAGTGGGCATACCTAATTACTTAGTTTTTGCTTTGGATGAGGAGATTGCGAGTTTCTGCCAATCAAAAGATGTTCCAGTGTATAAAAAAGACCCGAATGAAGTTAAAAGAGACACAGATGAAAATTTTGAATCTGTTGCAAGGACAGGAGGAAACCATGCTGTCTCAGGATTGAAATTCCGGATCTTGAGGGAGTTCTTGCAGCTGGGTTATAGCGTTCTGCTCTCAGATGTCGACATAGTCTATTTACAAAATCCATTTGAACATCTTTACAGGGACTCAGATGTGGAGTCCATGACTGATGGCCACAATAACATGACAGCTTATGGATACAATGATGTTTTTGATGAACCTACAATGGGTTGGGCAAGGTATGCTCATACAATGAGGATATGGGTTTACAATTCCGGGTTCTTCTATATAAGACCCACAATCCCCTCTATAGAGCTTTTAGATCGTGTGGCTGGTCGGCTGGCTCGAGAGAATGCTTGGGACCAAGCAGTCTTCAATGAGGAGCTTTTCTTCCCATCACATCCTGTTTATGAGGGGCTTCATGCCTCCAGAAGAACTATGGATTACTATCTGTTCATGAACAGTAAAGTTCTCTTCAAAACGGTTAGGAAAGACTCTAAACTGAGCAAGCTTAAGCCAGTAATAATTCATATAAATTATCACCCTGATAAGCTTCTGCGAATGAAAGCAGTTGTTGATTACTATGTGAAGGGGAAGCAAGATGCTTTGGGTCCCTTCCCTGATGGTTCAGATTGGTGACAAACTTCCTATTTGACGCAAAATGCTGCATCTGTATGTTGACATCCACCGAGATAACTGAAGGTGCAAGGTTTTTGCAGCTTCTTACAGCAAATATGAATTTGATCTACCTGAGAATTATTTAATGTTTTTTCTGCAGATTACCTGATATTTAGTGTTGTTGTTCACATAGAAGAATTTCTAGCAATTAATGCAGTAGAAGTAAAGTTCACAGTTAAATGATTTTGCACTCCAATTAGTTCAGGTGGAACTTTTTACTGTTTGGGTTCTAGTTTTTTACCCATCACAGAAGTCCTATTCAATCATAATTCACCATCTATTTCATAGGGATGTCAATATTTATCTACTGGTATGTGATTTTGGCATCTAACTATACAACCAAACTACCAGCAGTTATTTCCACGATTTTATTTTGACATCGAACCAATCCAAAGACGTGTATCTGCTTCACTCAGGAGAGACGATTCATTTGGTGTTGCTGTATTTTGACAACTCCATTCCTCAATCTGTTTGAGGATTGTTATCTGGATTCTTTCCTTCCAGAATATCTATTACACATGGTTCGCACATCTTCTTTAGCTCATCCTGCATAAGCATATGAACATAATTAGTAATAAATGCCATTATATCACACCAAAAAAACACACTGAACTATAGAGAGAAGCAATTCAATCTTACAGTAAACGAGCAGTAAAAATGGATGATAGTGAAATAGTATAGTGTTGAGAGTTAACCATTAAAAGTCTATTGGCGTCGCTAAGCTGCATGCACATAGTAGCATGCTTCTGCAATTCACGACTGAGCATGGATGTTTCCTGCCTTAATTCAGCCACCCTAACTTTTAAGGAATCATGACATTCCTGAGTAAGAAAGAGCGAAGCATGTTATCCTAGAAGATATGAACGGAAAAAGTTTCAAAACAAACCATAAATTTCTTGCACTTAGTGCTCAATCAAAATGTACAACATAGTTTTACCTGGATAAAGAAACCCAAACCAGCCTAGCAATAGTAAGTTCCCCCAAAGAAAACAATGAAGAGACAGCTTTTGGCGCAAGAATATTATTTTTTACTATCACGTCCATTTTTCTAGTTAATATTTCAGCAACCTAGTAAATAAAAGTAATCGGGGAGTGGCAATTTTGTGTTCTATATTCGTATTTGCTTTCTGTTTCATAAATGCAGTGGTGATCAATACAAACCTTTTGAGCTACTTCATGGCTTGAGATTTTCGTCCTCTCTTTTTCCAGTACTTGTCCATCCTGAGCTACTTCATGGATTAATATTTTTGTCGTCTCTTTTTCCAGTACTTGTCCATCCTGCTCACAGAACAGCTTGATGATGAAATCAAACTGTAATGATAAACTTTTGGCTGATATTTAATAGTAAATTCTCAGGAAAAAAAAAATACAGAGTGCTACGTGTTTTGTAAGGAAGTTGCACAAGTAATAGTGTGGAGCATTTACCTACAAATGACGAGAAAAATAATGAAAGGTATTCACAGTGCTTCAGTGCACTTCATTTAATATGGCAGCATGTAGCCACAATGGTCTTTAACAGTAGTTATCGATGGAGAGTGGGAAATACTACGAGGAAAAAGTTTTCATAACTTTTACTATATTTCTTTACACTCCAGGTCTAAGGGCAGATGAATGAAGCAACCATCCACTGAAAAATAGACTAACTATTATCTCAGAGTAGATAAACTCACCCGCTGAAAACTTAAATAGACTAACCCATATCTCAGAGTAAATACACTCACCCGCTGAAAACTTACACTGAATTATGTTTTTAGATTCCAATCTGTAACAAGTACGAGGTGTGCACATCCAAGTGCCAACTACCTCAATATCTTAAAACATTATGCAAGTTCTCTTAAAATTTGGCTTTATGCATTTGTTAATTTATATAGCTGCCTGTTATATTCATAAACAGAATTTCTGACCTTGGCAAAAATTATGAATCTAAACCGTCAGGAAGATGAACAGTCAACTTCAAAGCTAACATGCCTAATATGTACCTGAACCATTTTTTCAGGCAAGAGCTCTTCCTGTGAGTCAAAAGATGGATCCTGCCTCACGCCGACTTCAAATCCAGCATGAGGTTCTGATGTAGAAGTAGGCGCCAGACAACCTTCTTGCTCTGAAACATGACCATTCACCGTCAAGAAAAATTGTCATTGAACACTACTACATTCACACACATGAAAGTATAAGCATACACGTTTTTTCATTACATTCTGCATATTACCTTTTTGTTCCATCTCTAGACAGGCACTCGTCTCAGTTCCAGTGAATTGCTGAAAAAAGAGGGAACATGTAAAGCTAAATAAGTGAAACAGTCGTATATAACAATTTCGGACAATATTTTAACTATTGAAAACATTTAAATATTTGTGAAAAGATACGGAGTTGTTCTGAAGATATTACAAGGTCTAAGTGAAAAGTATTTCTAACCAAGTTTAACGAACACAAACTTCATAGATTATTACAGGGTTTAAGTGAGGAAGTATTTCTGAGCGAATTTAAGGAACAAAAACTTCGCCGATGATTGCAAATGAATGCGTGAACATTTACCTTTGAAGGAGCTTTGTCATCTATTTGATCTGCCGACCTGGTTTCGCTGAATTAAGGTCATTCCAAAATCAGTGTTAGAAACCAAAGACCTGAAGAATCTAAAATTTCCCTTAAGAAGCCAAAAAAATGCATGACTAGGGGCCGAACAGTCCGACCAAAGCTTAAGATGTTAGTGGAAGGCCAACCAACCTATATTAAGGCTCAAACCAAAGGAACAATAAATAGAAAAACTCACAAAATGATGAGGAGAAGAGGACCAAATTGAATATAATGAGGTAATAATGGTGGTAAATGTGATGTGAATAAATTGATCATCAGTGAATCACCTTTGTGGATAACCATTGTTTCCAGGACCTGTAGCTTTCTGGACGTCCTTTTGCTTTCTGTTATATTTTATCACTATATCCCACTTCTTTAAAGACGGTTTTTCTTCAGGCCCCGGTTTTTCTTCAGGCCCATGGGTTGACTCTAAACCCTGACCATAAGAAACAAAAAGTCTCTTAGATCCGAATGTAACTTGATGGGTCAACTTATGCAGCATTTGTACAAGCACGCTGTTTTCAATTGTAGACAACACATACACCTACGAATTTTTTCATGCTATAGGAAACAAGGAAAAAAAAAAAAAACATGAACACATCAGCTGCAAATATACAGAACCATGATTTAGTATATGGAACTAGGTACTTAGAAATCTAGTTGCATATAATGCTTACATTGAAGTCCATCACACCATTGTTCATCAAGTATGATGGTCGTTCTCCAATTCCCAAGTTTAGAGCATGAGAAACAAAAAGATGTTCTCGAATCTGAAGAACGACATAGGTTCTCGATATGCATGGATTAAAACTCAAAGGAGCAGCAAACATCATAAAGCATAAATGGAAGTGGATTAAGCCTAGCACCGATAAATGTTTACCTAATGAACTAAGAAGTAGAACTAACTTCTTTAAAAGGAAAATCACTAATACTTACATTTCAATTCTTCAAAACATGAACTTGGCATAAATTGCAAAATGGTCATTAATCTAAAGGCCAACAAACAGTTGCAAATTGCTAGTAAACTAAAATGTATGGTTTATAGGATAACAGATTGGTAATTTCAATCACTTGATCATGAGCAGTGGGTGTAGCAAATATGAAATTTTTTGACTGCTTGCAAGTTCATACAGACATCTTGGCATGTAAAGAGGGAAAGGAAGGGAAGAAAAACCTGAGTTGGTACAACTTGAATGGAAACTTTAAATTTTTTTCTTTCTTTGCTAGGTTCCATTTCCAAGGAACGTTTACATTTCACCTCAGCATTCCCGGTCTCCATAACTCCTAGTGAAAGGAACTTAGTTTCCACCTATAAATTGTTATCTTTCTTCAATGGACTCTTTCTGATGCTATTACTTCTGCAATAATAGTTACATTTAATCAGACTAACGAAAACTTAAAAAAACAACATAAATTAAATTACAATTTGCCAGTATTAAATGTTTGCGAAATCAAACAAAATTGAGGGGATCATAAGCTTTTGCACTTGAACAGTACTTTTGAAGTTAATATATCTAGATTAGAATATGACTTTAAACGTTATTTCTATTCATTTCCACAAAATACTGCAAGCGTCAAGTAATCCATTATAATGATGCAATCTTTTAACCTACCAATGCGAATCTATATTTTTCAAGTGATGTAATATAATTCTTTTGACAGTTCGGGTATCATAGAACTATAACAATCTGATATAGATCAAGGCTCTAATAGCTATGCATATTTGATCAAAATACACACAAATGCACTTTGCATAACAAGCAGATATGCTAATTTGTCTGGTCATGTGATGTATAATATCTAACTTTAGACAATGACACAACCACGCAATTGAAATTTGTGACATTGAACTCTTGTAGCTTTTGTAGAAGCAAACTTTAAAAAAATAATCATTTTTTCCTAAAATTTTCCTCCTATAAATGCCTTACTAATGTTAAACCTCTTATCAACTTATAAAAAAAAAAAAAAGAAAAAGAAGAAAAGAAATATAAGAAACTCCAATATTCAGTTGCATGTCATTAGCATTAGATATCAAGTAGGATAATTAAGAACATGAAATTAGAAATCAACACCAAAACTTATGTGGTTCACCCAAATCTGGCTATGTTCATGGGCAGGTTACTATATTAGAGAAAAAAGTAGAGAGGGAATACAAATTACGGCTGGAAAAAAATCTCAAAAATAATAGCAAATTAAATAACAAGCAAAATTGGTCCTGTACGTAAGATTTTAAGAAATATCGTAACAATAGCAAGCAAATCTGTCTAAACAGATTATATGTGGCAGTTAATATCACAGACACCATGGTTCAAAATCGTGATCTCTTGTAGAACTCATCTTAACCGAAAATCATCAATCTATTTTTAAAACTTATCCCCCTATAAATGCCAAATGAATCCGGAACTTATTGCAAACTTTAAAGAACAATAAATAAAATGTATAATACTTCTCATTTAAATACAAACAACAATATTGAATCACTAATCCTGGTCCCAAATTCATACTCTGCCAACACACACACACACACACACACACACAAGAATTTAAATTAAGCTGCGCCAACTTTTCGAAACTCATGCAATTGATCCAAAAACTAGCAAAACACATCATCCATCAAAATCTGGAAAAGTACTTGTACGGAGTTTTCCCCTGGCGCCATTCCCAAAATAATTGCAATGATTCATAATATCAAAACCGCAAAAAATTAAACATAATTATCTAGTCCAAAAAATAAAAAAAATAAAAAAAAAATAAAAAAAATCGGCATTCTAGCATTGTACCGATCCAATCTCAAAAAAGAAGAAGAAATAGTTAACCTAAAAAACTCCACAGTTAATCGATGGCTTCGCGTTTTCTCTATGTACTCAAGATCAAGCCTTCAACATAAGAACACGCACACATGCACACACAGATATACATACATATAGCTACATACATATTATATGCATATAGAGAGAGAGATGGAAATATGTGAGAGAAAGCAATGGGGAGAGAGGAGACCTGTATTGAATACATATGGCGCCAATTAAAATTTTGAGTTGATTTCCTTTTTGTTATGAAAATTTCCCGTTTTTATATATGAATGAATATTCGGAGACGTGAGACGTGAAACGTGAAAATACTTGTTAAGAAAGTTACTAGTAATCAACGGTGCAGACGCCCTAACTTCACATCTACGGTTCAAATCACATAATCCTACTTTTCCTTTTTGAGTTTGGATTCTCTTGCTGGGCCTAACTGCCCAAGTTGGGCTTGCCCATTGTCCCATTGTCAAAAGCCCACCTAAATTCAGCTTCATATTATACCTCCATGAATTAGTTTTCTAAGGCATGAAAAATTAGTCTTTTAATTCTGTTTATTATTAATATAATAAATTTAATAGTTCGAATTTATCGTACTTATATACTTTGAACTAAATTTCTTAACTATCCTATCTAATAATTTTTTGACTAATAGATAATTATTTTAGCTATTAATTTTTTTACTATTACAATTGAATTTAATTAAATTATCCATATGTGCACACATATGACGCTCACTTTATGGTCTTAATTGTGATGCCTCATTACACACAAGGATTTGAGCCAAGTACCCATCTCTAGTCAAAATAGTCACTTTTGCTCTTGAATTTCTTAAACCAATTTATATATAGATATTGCTTTATTTTTAGTAACATCAAATAACTATATCATCTAAAAAATCAGTTATTATACAAAAAATAATCTTTTTTTTTTTTACTTAGTACCTTAACCATGCCTTGTCTTTTATATGCCGCATTTGTTCTCATATACTAAACGTGCCTTGACTTAAAAAAGTATATATTCGATTGTGTATATGACAAAGACCACAATCTAATTTGTATTTAATGCTACTAATTCAAATGAACCAATATTGATTAGACATCTATTCAATTAAAATTCTGAAAATGATTGCATTATTGGAAAGTGACTTAAAAAATTAAGTGTCATTTGATATACTCACTACTTACACAAGAATACTTCAATTTGATTATATTTCCCTATATATTAAAATATATCAAAAAAGGAAGTATATATTAAAATATATCAAAAAACGGATTAGGTCAATTTGATTATATTTCCCTATTTATTAAAAATAACAAAAAACCGATTAGGTCAATTTGAGTTGTAGGGTGTGTAGGCAGGGATTTAAAAATTATTGTGGATCTGCTGCCAAGACCTAAATTCCGTTAAGTTTGAAAAAGCTAATCAAAATCATGGAATAATAATGGTTCAGATTGTAAAAACACAGCTATAAAGTTTTTTAAATTAATTCTAATATGAGATCTTATGCTTTGAGCAATTTGTTTATTCAACGGAGTGGGTGTTTGTGTTTATAGATCTATACCAATCAGATCAAATTAAAATAAAAAATTCGAATCGTATCGAAATTGAATCGAGATTTTTATGAAAATTTAATTTTTGTTCGATTTGATTTTTGATTTCAGTTTATCGAATCATACCGAATACCGAATTAAGATTTTTATATTTATTTTTATGTATTTATTTATATCTATTATTTATTTTTATACTATTTTATTTTTCTTCCTTGTCAAAAATAAAAAATAAAAATGAAAAATATAATTATAATTTTAGTATTTAATTTTTTAAATATTTCTTATTTTTTTAAAAAAAATTGATTGCCGAAACACTGAAATTTTTTTTGGTAATTACCAAATCGATTAATTCAGTTCGGTATTTGGTATATCATTCTAGTATATCGAAATTTCAGTTCGTTTCGATAATACCGAATGAACACCTATACCCTAGCTAAAGCGAGAATTGGAACAAAATTCTCCATTAGCAAATGGGAGTACAAATGTGAACATTATATTAAACTTCAGACCAAATTCTAAAATTTCAATCAAATTTTGTATTTTTGAGTGTCAAAATAATATCTAATTTTCAGTTTAATTTTGTGGAATCTTCATCAAAATCTCAAAATAATCTCAAAGTTTTTTTAAATTCCATCGAAATTTTCAAATTTTCAAAATCAATTTTTGAATAACATATAAAATATCTTGTATTCTAATAAGATAGAATACATGATACTAAATTTAAAACAATTATTGACTTAATGATCAAATAATAGTAAAAGGATTTAGGAAAAAAATAAAAAATATACTTGCAAACAATTTAAGTTAATAGAATCTTATTTTAGATTTAATAAATTTAGGATCGAGATTAAAGCTCAACAAAAGTGAGAAAGTTTTAAAGAAGTGCTCCAAATAAGTAATAACTAATAAGAGATATAAAATATCATTATTAACAGAAACAATTGTAATAATATTTTCACAATGTGTATTAACACAGAACAAAGTTCAATTATGTTAAAATACTAATGGGTTGCCATATACTAGATACTCGTTGAACTTTAAACTTTAGTACAATGTCAACTAGATGCAGATGTTTAATCGAATATTTATAATACTATTCATATCTCATACTTATAATTAATATGTGCTTGTTACAACTAAAAATCCACAGAATTCTTGAGCACTAGGAGACATAACTTTAATTTTTTCTTGCAGATAAGCCATGATCTTCATCAAAATGGAAGTTCGTTTCGCCATGTAGTAGGTTATTTCATGCTGTAGCTCTGACAGTTTTTCGAAATTCTTTCAGATATGTGTCTAGCCACAACTAGATTATAATGAACGGAATGATGTCGACTGTAGCTGCCACCATGGTTACCATAGGTGATACAGTCTTGGCACCAGCCGACACCGATGAACTGATTAGGGTAGTCAAAATAGCTGCAAAAAAAATAAAAAAATGTACGTTCATAATCTTTAAAGTTCGAATTAATTTCTTCTGACATTGTTGGATGCAATTCGATTTCCTTATTTGGGCTGATCATTAGTGATCCTACTTGGTTAAATATTAATTTCGTGGGTCAAGACAACATATTTGTAAAGAATAAGGAATTCAAATTCACAGGATCAAAATACTAGTCACAATTGACATTTTAGTTTTATTATTGAAATTCCATGAACAGGACAATAATTAATAAAAGGGACACGCATTTATGCATTGATTTATATATGTATCGTTATGCTATTTAATAAAAAAATTGTATTTTACAGAAAAGAACACATGGCAATTATGTCGTGTGCAATTTTCTAATATGTAAATTTGAAAAAACTACCATACTTCAAACAAATTTTCATTCTTGCAATTATTGTTCACCTTGCAAACCAGCATCTCAACAACCTCTGATTCACTTTCAGCAGACATTTTTTAACTTCTTTTTAGGACAATTGCAGATTGTTGACTGCAGAAGTAGAAGTTTCACGAAAGGTAGCTTGCCATGGTCCACAACTTTGCACAATAGTTGGAAGTGCGCACAAAGCAGGGTAATACTATTCAATTTCCTTATTTGGGCTGATCATTAGTGAGCATAAGTGGTTAAAATATTAATTGCTAAGAGCATCAACTAGGGACACCATATCTCACATAAAAATATCAAATTTGGTTAAATTTTATTTCTAATAAAATATTAAATATTACATAAAATTTAATGCAATAAATAATATTTATTTATACTAAATTTGATGTAATATTTATATTTCTAATTTACCCCCAAAATTATTTTACTCCAAATTTTAATTCTATTGATATCCTATATTATATAGTTAATTAATTTATAATTTAATTTAATTTATAAAATTTTAGTTTTGTTATTATTTTGCAATAATATTTGTAATAATTAATATTTGATAAATTATAATAATTAACAATAATAAATAAATACATTAAAATAAAATTACTTGCATCAAATTCAAAAATAAAATACAACATAAATATTGAAAACTAAAATTTAAAAAATAAAATACTACATAAAAATAAAGACAATAATGTAATAATTTGGTAAATTATTTTTTTTATTATGATATTAATTGTAATGTAGTATTTTTCTTTATTGAGATATTAATTATAATGTAGTATTTTTCTTTATTGTGATATTAATTTTAATATTTATTTTTGTAATATTATTAATAATTGTAATATGAATTATATGTAATTTTTTATTTAGTAGAATTAGTAGTAATAAAATATAATTAATTAATTGATTTTATAAATAAATAAATAGTTAATAATTAAAAAATAAAAAGAATAAAAATAAAATATTCATTTTGTGTAGTGGATTGGATATGATTTATGTCAAATTATTTCAAAATATTAAATTTAGTGTAAAACTCATACCAAATTTGGTATAGTGGGCTGAAGATGGACTAAAATCAAACTAACATTTTTATAAGCGACACAAAGTTCATATTCTGGCATTCTAATTTTTATTAAATGAAATTGCATAAATGGGTAAGTAATAAATAAAATAACATGTATATATGTAATTATTTATGTATATTTTGTCATGCTATTTAATTAAAAATGGTATTTTTGCAAAAAAGAAACATATGGCAATCATGTGCAACTTTTGTGCAATTTCTTAATTTATAAATTAGAAAAATCTATCATACTTCAATGATGTAAAAATCTGTATTATGATTTATACGGCTAAAGCAACATATTCTTAAGGCCCACGAAGTACAGATTCAGAACACAAATCACTATTGGCATTCGATTTTTATTATTGAAATTTCATTAAATGGGATAATAAATAATAAAAGGCACACGTTGCTATGTATTTATGTAATGTCATGATATTCAACAACTTTTGGTGTTTTCATAAAAAAAAATAAAAAATAAAAAATAAAAAATAAGAAATCATGGCATCACGTGCATGTTAGGAGATGGTATTACTGTCAACTCATGTCTATGCTTTTATTGTCAAAACGCGTATATATATAAGAACTCCATTTCTAGAGTAATTTAGTTTGTTTGACTCAATTGTATATATAATTAAATTTATATATATATATATATACACATACATATTGCTCAATTGTATAAATAACTAAAATTATTCATATATGTATGTTATATTACTAAATTCACAAATTTTGATTTATACAAATTATTTTTAACTTTTAATCAACTACTCTGCCAACCTTCTTCAACATCTGTTTGTTAATCAATTTTTTGAAAATTATTATTCCATGTCCATCTACAATTCTAAAAAAGAAAAGAAGACTAATTAAGAAGAATATAAAAACTTAATATCCTTAAAAACTCTACCTGTTCCGATGGTATATAAATTTCCACTTCTGGAGTAGTATAGTTTGCTCAATTGTATATCTAGCATAAATTATATATATATAATATATATATATATATATATATATTATAATTCCAAAATCACTAAATTTGATGTTATACAAATTGTCTTTAACTTTTAGTCAATACTATGCCATCAAAATCGGAGGTTAATACAGCCTTCAACATTTATTTGATAATTAGATTTTCAAAAATTATTATTTCATTCCCGTCTTCATTTCTTAAAAAAAAAAACTAATTAAAAAGAATATTTAATATCCCTAGAATATTTGCCTATTTCGGTGCTCTACCTATTTCCATGCTCCCGATTGTCGGGTGGCTATGACAATATCAATGACTGAGACTGTCTATCGTAAAAAGACTAATTAAAAAGAATATTTAATATCCCTAGAATCTTTGCCTATTTCGGTGCTCTACCTATTTTCATGCTCCCGACTGTCTGGCTATTACAATGCCAATGACTGAAACTGTCTACCGTGGTTATGGGGGAGAACATCTACAGTAGATAAGAGAGACCGGAGTGGTATGAATGGAGAGAAAAAAGCTCATTTGCCTAAAGTTAAATTGATTCTTTTAACCTAATTTTTTTTACCATAGTTAAAGGTAGCTTTACACAAAAAAAATAAAAGGGAAACATTTATTGGCCTGGTGTCCATCAGTTATATCATGAAGGGAACCGATGAGAAGAGGGAGGTCATTCTGAGTGACTTTTATAAAGTCCACACATAGGTTTATATATAAAAAAAATTATTATATTTTTTATTATATTATATTAATTACAATCATATATATATTTTATGAAAATAATTTTACATATGGTGAATGATTAATAAAATGTAATACTTGTTGCAATAAAATTTATGATAAATTTTTTTATATAATACATAAAAAGATATGCTTTTTGGAGTATTATGAATCTAGAAATCACTAAGATTCTATTTTTTTACTAAAAGAAAAGAAAGTGAATCATTATTAATAAGTAGCATCTATTACTTTTATCCATAAGACAACGTGTTTGGATCTTTTGAATTAAAAAGGCCAGTATCATCCTATTTCTAAAAGAGGGAAAATAATTAAATATTAATTTCTCTATTTTTCTTTTCAACCAAAATAACAATTAATTTTAAAAAATAAAATACAATTTGAGCATTCCAAAGAAAATTGGACATATAAACTAATAAGTCTCTCATAATAATATATGACAAATTTCTTCAAAAAACTGAGAGTACACGATGTAGGTCGATAAAGACATACAACTTTGCATAATAGTTGAAAATGCACATAAAGCACATTAATACTAATATCTCCTTTGCTTACTAATAACGGAATGCACTTGTGAATTAAGTTCTTTATTTTTATTTAATTTACCAATTTAATATTCTTACTTGGCCAAAAATATTCTTATTAATAATATTTTTTTGGACGAAATAAGGTAGTGTATTGATAAATAAATACTTACAATTTAATGTGTTTGAATCATGTAAAAAAAATTAGAACCAATCAATATTTTTATTTTTTTTTAAAAAAAACACCCCTTTGAACATTCCTATTTTTGGTGAAAAACTACTATTGGTACAACTTCTTGAATCTTCCTCTGTTTTTATTTTTGGTCTAAATATACTTGTATTTGTCCCAACCCCAATATTTTGTCTGAAAATTTGGAAATAGGAACGTAACAATCAAGTTGAAAATACAGGTCAACTTTTTTCCCTCTTTCTAATTTTGTTCTTTTCTTTTCCTTTCAACTAGGCTTTGAACAAACAAAATGGACAGCTGTGGACTTTGATTTGTACTTTTTTTCTCTTTCGCAGAATCAGGGTCTGCAGCCTAACTAGGAAAAAGAAAAAATAATGCGCGTGTTTCAGGCACATATACTCCACCTTCAGGTGTGTTATCTGCTGTGAAAGCGGTGGCTTTTCTGTAGTCGAGAAGAGCATTGGTTTCTTGTTTTGATAATGAGTGTTATTTTTCAGTAAGGTAAGAAATGATATGGGTTTAAGGTTTTCTTGGTTTTTTAAACTATAAGAATCTTGCTTCCTTTTCTGGCTTTATTAAATATCTTTTGTACCCAAGAATTCTCCTTTTCCTTGCATTAGCTGAATTCCTTTGTTTCTTTTCTTTGGTTATTGTCTTTGTTGTGCTGTTTTTCTGAATCTGACTTTCTTTTCTTGGAAGGTTTGCTGTCTGCTGAGAATGAGTTTTTTTCTTTCTTTTTGTTTTTTATTTTGAATTTTTCTGAAGTGTATAACTGACCCTGTTAAAAAATTTCCATCTGGGTTTTAGATCCACATTCCTTTTTTCCTCATTGTTTCTTATGTTGAAAAAGCTTCAGTTTTTCTGTTGTTTTTGGAACTCATGACCTAGGGACAGATCAATGATGGGATTTTAGTGTGAACTTTTTTGTTATTATTTGCTGTATCTTCTTATTCTTCAAACTCCAATTTGATTATTAGTTACTGGATTTGTTTGGGTTCGCGGGTAAGAATGGGGATGCACTTTATTTTCTGAGGTAAAAGGCAAAATGATTCACTTTAATTTGGATTTCATGAATCTTGGCTTCTCATATTAACGAAAATGATGCTTAATCGTAATAATTTGATTTAGAAAGGTGGCTTGTATTAGTGTGTTTATGTTGTGATCTTTTAGCTTACTACCAAAAAAGAAAAGGACCATGTACCCAAAGAAGTTGCTATTCTGCCTTAATTATTTCTTTCTTTCTTTCTTTCTTTCTTTCTTTTTCTTTTTTGTTTTTTCCTGTGCCTTTTTTCACGTTGCATCTGCCTTAGTCTGCAAATGTGGAACCGCTACCATATTTTTCCTAGAGTGATCCGTACTTCACATTTGAATTAAACCTCTACATACTGCTGGTTTAAGTGTGACACCTCAATGTCAGAAAGGTGACAGTCATACTCACTTCATATACTTTTCAGAATGATTGGTAGTAAAACTGGCCATATCCTTTCGTAAAGCTAGTGCACCTTGGTGCTTATAATGAAAACATTAGATTTTGGTGATGAAAAATTCTTCAGATACGGAGTTATAGTTAAGTTATTTTCTTTCTTTGGGCTAATTAGCTTTTGCTGAGTGTAGATAAGGTTTTTGCTCATTTAATCTAAGTACTTCCCAACAGTTGTTGTTTCTAGGAAATCAGCATATTCATTATAAGGGTTCATTTCCTTTCCTCAGTCCGTTTCAAGTCTGGATTATTCTGTGAAGGAAGACAAAAATGAAAAAATGTTTTAGCTACATATGTAATGAGTGTTGTGCAGTTTGATTTAGTTGTTCCACTCTCTTTATTATATGTTTGAGAGGAACTTTTATTTTTCAAATGATATGATGCCTTTGGCCCACAAAAAGATTTAGTTTACCTTTTACATCTGTCTATTAGTATTCATCATGTATCTGAAGTCAAGCTATTGATTTAATTCATTACCCTTTATGCCTTTTATCTAAATTTCCTATCTATATTTTTATCGGGATTAAGTCATCTGTTAATATTTATCTTAGACATACAAAGAAAATGGAAAGTTTTGATGGCACACAGTTTCCGCTTATTATTTTGGTTGCTGGTATTTGGGTTAGAGAAGTTATTTTTAATCTGGGATTAGATTGCACATCCTGTTTGTACTACCTTGATTTCAAGTAAGATATCAGGACTGCTAAGTTGACTTAAGAGGTCATATTCAACAGTAAAAAGTTGCTTCTCTCCCGCTCCCCAGATGTGTTTAATTGTTATTCCAGCTTTACTATCCATAATCTGGACTGTGCCTTCAATGACTTAACAACATGCAAAAGAGAAATCGGTAAAGATAAATTAATGCATGTTTTCTTAACTACAAAGGATTTTTTCCTTTAGAGCATGATTGTTCAAATTTTGTTATGTATTTATATAGTAAAATACATTAATTCATGTGGAGTTATTGACATATTAAAATTTGCCACAGGTTGGAACTGGGTTTCGAACCCTTCCTAGTTTCACCCTCGAACATGAAATCAAAATTAAAAATTGGCTGGCGATCCATTGTGCCTCTCCATATGCGAGGCGAGTCAGCCACGAGTTTTTGTGTGTTTCCTAAAGTTAAGTCAGCAAGCTATAGATCTGGTAACACTCCTGTTTATCTCAATGTGTATGACTTAACTCCCATCAATGGCTACTTCTACTGGGCTGGAGTTGGCGTCTTTCACTCTGGGGTAGAAGGTAGGTTGATGCTCTAAATTGTTATGCATGCTTGCTTAATTGTGCTCTTCTCTCCACCTTAGTTATGAGTCTTGGCCTTGTTGAGTTGCGTTGCCTTGTGAAAGCTGACTGCTGTCTGGATGTTAGTTCTGGTGCTCTCGTGTGCTGATAATTTGCCTAAGTTAGATGCGCAACATTACATACCTATGTGTGTGTGTGTAATCCGATAGTTCTGGGAATGAGGATTATCTAAAGGAAGCGTATTCTTGGTGATCAATAATTTAAAACTTGGGAATGCTGATTCTGTCCCCCCATACCAAACCAAATGCAAAGAAAGATTGTATGTAAATTACTCTTAGCATCTCAATTACTAAACCACGTCCTAGTTTGTGAATAGGATTACAACTGAACTTCTGTTATTCTCTGAATTTGGTTATAATAAACATGGCATACTTGTTAGATGGATAGAAAATGTGAAAATAATTTTGAGCTCATGTGGCGCATTCTGAAGTTATTTATTGTCTTTATGCTTATGGCTCCAGGGTGGAAGAAACATGATTCTGACATGGAAGTGTCTGTAATACATAGTATCCCCATTGCATTCTTTGAGTTTTGAAGATGTTTTAGTGGGTTGAATTGCTTCTCTCACAGTATTTCCTCCATCATAAATCCACTCGTTCTTTAACAGCACTCAGTTATTGGGTTTACTAGTGCATTTTTCTTAATCTAAAACGCCTGAACAAGAATATGTGAATTTATAGTTGGGTAATTAATTGTATCTATCAGGAGATCTGTAAGTGCAAGCAATTTGTTTCATACGCATATATGTACTTATAAGAACACCAGCCATCTCTGTGAACGTGTGTCAAGTTCATTATCTGTTTGTCAGTCTGTCAATTTATGCATTCACAAGCATAATAAAGATTCATAACCATAATCCGTATGTTGGTTGTGCTTTTAAGTCCTGTGACGGAATGGATATAATGCAAAACATAACTAGAATATGCTCAAAGTTTTACTTGTTCTTTTTCAAATATTTGTTTTAGTAATGTCTTCATTAGATATTCCACCTTTCATTTGTTGAATAATGAAACTTTCTTTTGCAGTGCATGGTATTGAATATGCTTTTGGAGCTCATGACTATCCTACTAGTGGCGTCTTTGAAGTTGAACCTCGGCAATGCCCTGGCTTTAGATTTCGGAAGTCAATTTTCATGGGTACGACACATTTGAACCATAACCAAGTTAGAGAATTCATGGAGCACCAAGCCACAAATTACTACGGTGATACATATCACTTGGTTGTTAAAAACTGCAACCATTTCTGTGAGGACATATGCTACAAGTTGACAGGAAACCGGATACCAAAATGGGTGAATCGGCTAGCAAGGATAGGTTTTTTTATCTATATCTTACAACTCCACATTTTTCATGTCCGTATTTGCTTTCTTTTCCATCAAATGATGCGTCATTGGTTGATGATTTATCTGCTTGCTTCCTGGTAAAACAAAAAAGAGTAGAGGACCTTAGAGAGAAGCCCATGATTTATTTTATCTGAAGAAGTTTAAATGTTGGTTGAGATTTGAGAACTATATCTAAACTTCGTGCTCATATCTTTTTTGTATCTTTTCAAAGCTGCAGCGAGACATCCTTGTGAAAACTGAATTTTCATTTTTCTCTATGTTGCCCTTGTAGGTTCAGTCTGCAATTGTATACTTCCGGAGGCTCTTAAAACAACTACCGTGCATCATGATTCGAATTATCAAGATTCCGAAAGTGAAAAGAAGAGTTTGAGAAGCTCTCTAAGCTGCTTCTCCTCAATTTCTATGCACCAGCAAGAAAGAGAAGTATCTATATCATCATTGTTCCTACACTCCCACTACAAAGGCTGCCTGCCTCCCTGGGAGTTGAAAAAATCCAGAAGTAAATCTATGAAAGAAGGATAGAAAATAGCCTTTTCTGATTTCTAAGAGGACATTTTTGTTTCTTTTTGCTGTGGATTCCTCCATTTTCTGTTTCTGGTCACAGCCACCTCCCCTGAGCCTCGCTTGTCCTCTAATATGTTTTTTCCTCTATCCTGTGTATCTGCAGGAATGTGTGTATTCTCCTCTTTTATGTACTTATTTTACAATGTAAGTGCAGAATTAAGCTTTTGATAGTAAAAAGATAAATTTTGGAGGTGATTTCCATACTTCTCTTGAGTATTGATTTAGCTCAAGTTTTGCGGTACTTTCTTTTAGTTTTTGTGTAAAATTAGCTTCCCATCAGTGGGAATCATGACGCACACATGTTTACTATTTGTGGTGAATTTTGTGGGAAAAGGGAAGCTCATATGCACATAGGTTGGGTAATATCATGAGGACATGGATTTGTCTACGTTAAATAGTTAAGTGTATGTGCATTGTGTGGATGATTATTATTTATTTATTTATTTTTAAAAATATTGAGGTCATGTAGAGAGTTTCTTGTGTGTATACACACACAACGTAAAACTGTGTAATAAAAGATTGATAATAAATAAAATTTAACAAGATAAAAAAATTCTTTATTATTTTCTATGAGATGTAACACACTTTTATTCTTAAATAATTTGTATCTGTCTTTTGGGATATTATCTTTTTTTTTTTCTAATGAGCCATAAGTAAGTTAGACAATTTTGTTTTTCAAGATAAACATATAAAATGCATTGCGAAGACACAAATGCTCATTTTTTTTTATCTATTTACTTATTTAAGACTCTTAAAATATTATGCAACAATATGTAGCTTCAAATATAGTCGAATTTTTTAATATTTTTAATTTTCTCAATCCCATTTCAATTTTTTTAAAAAAAGTACATTACACAAATGATAAAGAGCGTTTAGGCAATTGAATATTTCTTTATATTCTAACGTGGAGTAAATATCTCTATTTAATTAAACTGTGACATCAATTGAGATGATTGTTAGCAAATTTGTAATCCAATTACTTTATCTATTTGCTCATTGGTTTTAGGCTTATAGAAATGGAGTTCAACTTTATAAAAATAAATACCTTTTAAACTATTACATCACTTCTGGAACCGTGTGCAAAAAAAAATTAAAAGAAAAATACATTTGAAAAAAAAAGAAAGAAAGAAAAGATAGACAGAGGTTGGTCCCGGATTCAGTTACACACTTATTTTTATTAAATGACTTTTTTGTAGTCGATTGATAGCCTTTTGATCACAACTAAATAGCTATTCAAACTCTTTTTATATATATTAGTGCATTTTGGATTTGTCCATTATGTTATGGTTGGACCAAATTTGATATTTATAAGTTCAATAAATTAAAGTTGTCATTTTAGGCTATCGGATTATATTTATATAGTTAATTCATCAACCTTAATGATGAATAAAAACATGCAAAATAAAATTTATATAACATTGTATTCTCTGAATATATTTCTGATTTGGAAAAAATTAATATATTTTAGTTCGGGTTGAGTTAATTTGAAATATTTGAATTTGAAAAGACATATAATATTAACACATTAGATTTATTGGGATAACTCCTAACTAAAACCTTCAAATATTTAAGTAAATTCATGTCGAGAAGTCAATATAAACGGAAAGACAACGTGAATTGCGATATAACAATTACTTTATGACAACTAAGTATTTAAGTATTTGTACTTACTGATCCACTTACGTTATAAAATTCAAATGTCTCAATTTATTAGTGCTATCACATTACATCCAAGCATCAATGAATGAACGCAATCTCGAATAGGGTGCCATGTTAAAAAGATGCTGATTTTGGTGTAAATAAGACATTTTAACACTTTTTAAGAATAGAATTCCACATCAATTTCCCTCTTTTTTCTTTTTTTTTCTTTTCAATTGAGTCCTAAATTTTTGAAATTTTAAATTGCGTTCTACAATAACTAAAACTTAAGAAATTACCTAATAGTACATTTATTTATTGCTTTAGTAGTTTTTATGTAAAATTATTTTTCTTTTCATAAAAAAAAATAGAAAAATATAATCACATCCAAAACTATTCGCATTTTGATAATAAAAAAAAATAGGTATGTATTATGATATAATATATAATATATATCAATAATTAGGAGAAATAAACATTAAATTTTTCACCACATTTGTTGTTTTTTTGGTCATTAGACATCCGTAAAATTTGAAGGTAAATACTCGTTTCTACTAAAGAAAAAATAAAATAGAGTGATTTTTTTTTTTGAAAATAAACTGCATTATCTAAAGGTGTTTTCAACAAATGAACACAAAAACAAACACATTACATTTTCGTGGCTTGAAAATGAGAAACAAAAAATTGAAACTGATGTGCACCAGTTGTTAATATGTCATTATCAACACTAAATCAAGTCCAATTTTCTGTAATAAAAAACACGAATATATTTAAAAGTTTCTTTTTTAATTTTTATTCAACTAAAATACCCCTCAAGATATTATTTTTGCTTTGACAAGTATATAAATTTCAAATTTTCAATAAATTCCAATCAAATAGCTATTATCTCCTAAAAGAGTTGCACTAATTAATAAACATAACCCGACTAACTAATTAAATAGCTAATTAATGAATACCACCTGCCTAACCTCTCAAGCCCATAAAAAAAAGTTAATAGTAAAATTCCAGCAGACCTATCCCCCTATTATAACTAACCATAATTTGATAGAGGATTCGGAATCCGATTATTAGAAAGTTTAAGGCCTTGTTTGAAAAGAATCTTTTCACTTTTTTACTATTTCAAACACCAAAATGGTGTTGCCTTCGCCCAATCTATTTTTTTTTATATTTTTTAATTCATCCAATCTAATTGAAAATATCAAATTTCATCTTATATTTTTCAATTTTATATTCTCAATTTTCAACCACATTTTCAACTACTATATTACTATTTTCAAATTATATTATTTCAATGAAACCTACTATTTACATGTCTAAATTAAATTTTTAAGTGGATACAATCGTTATCAACTATATTTAATTAATATATTATTATTTTTAAATAATATCATTTCAGAGAGATCCATCATTTACATATAATTCTAATAAGTTATTATATCTCAATTAGATATTTAAAATGGATTCCACCATTGCCCAATATTTTAAAATTGGACTGATGATCAAATCGACTTTGTTGTCACTCATTGGTTCAACCATCGGTTCAACCAATGTAATGAAAATTAATTATAGTTTTTTATTATATTACATATATGGTTATATAATAAATTAGTTGTTATTTATAATGTAAAAAAAGATAAATAATCAATAAAAAAATACGTTTAACAATGCTCAAAATCCAAATAACAACATACATATAATCAAATAATAACTTTAAATTTTCTAAAAAAAATAAAAATTGCCCACTTTGACCTCCTAATAAGTTATCATATCTCAATTAAATATTTAAAATGGATTCCACCACAACTTAGAATTTTAATAATCGAATCTGTGACCAAATTAATTTTGCTATTAAGTTCAACCGTCGGTCTTGTCAATCTAACGTAAATTAATTTTTTTTTATTATATTATATGAAATAATAATGTTATAAACTAATTTTTATGTACAATAAAAAAAATCAATTAAATATATTTAATAAAATTTAAATTTCAAATAATAACATACATATAACCATATATTAAGTTTATTTTTTTAAAAAAAAAATATATTTTGATAGATTTGACTAAAATTTTAATTTTTAATATTTTTATCGAACCAACCATCAGTTCACGATTGGACAAGTCCAACTAGCCAATACTATCTGATTTTAAAAATATTACCACTACAAATGATATTTAATTAATATATTACTATTTTTGAACATTATTATTTTAATAAAATCCACCTCTTAAATATCATTCTAATAAATTATCATATATAACTAAATATTCAATCAAATATATTCTTATTTTTTAGACGGACATATTTTCAATCTCAAAATCTTTCGTTCAAACATATTCTCAATTACACAAAAAACCAATACATAACCAAAAACTCATAAAAAATACTAAACTTCAACGCAAAAACAAAACCAAACGAGGAGAGTTGCATTAAAGCCTTTTGACTTAGAAGGTAAACAGTTCATATATTTAATAAACCAATCTCAAGAGTCTCAAAACTCAAATTACATGCAATTTTGCACCATTTTTCTTCTACAGATTTACTAAAAAATGTGGTCTGTTGAACTATATGTTGTTGCCTTTATCATTATATTCCTCACACACTGGATATACAGATGGAGAAATACTAAATGCGATGGCTTACTTCCTCCTGGTTCCTCAGGTATCCCTCTGATTGGGGAGAGTCTTGAACTCTTCATTCCTGGCTACTCCATTGATATTCAACCATCCTTAAAATGAGACTGCAAAGGTATATCTATATTACTGTTCCATTTCTTGTTGTTGGAGTCTTATTCAATATTGAATCAAAATCTCATCTCCAAGGAATACATATATATGTAATATGAAAATTTTCAGACATGGGCCGCTGTTTCGTACAAATGTGGCTGGAAGGCATATGGTTGTATCAGCTGATCAAGAATTCAACAGTTTCATTTTCCAGCAAGAAGAGAAGTTGGTTGTGCGCTGGTACCTGGATTTATTTGCAAAGCTGTTTAAACTAGGGTAGGTTAGGCCTGATGGTCTCTCTATTCACAAGTACAAGAGGAACTTAGTGCTAAGTCATTTTAGTGTTGAATGCATCAAGAAAAATCTGCTCTCCCAGTTCGAAGAACTCGTGCCAGAACCCTCCATTCCTGGTCCATCCAAGATTCCATTGAAGTGGAATCTGCTTCTGCAGCTGTATATATGGTTAATAAAATGAGTTACAGTCTTCTTACAACACACTCATTTTCCTCTTCTTCAACAGATGTTTGGGGAATTTGGTGCGAAGCAGCTCTATGGTTATGATCCTGTAAGCTCAAAAGAGTTCACAGATAAGCTTGCCAATGTCGCTAGAGGTGCACTGTCATTTCCGTTGAACATTCCTGGTACTACATGTTATAAATGTCTCAAGGTAACTAAGTTACAGAAATTAGATCATGATATAATAAGTATAATGTGACTAAAGAATGGTATTCTGATTTTCCAAAATTTTTCAGGACAAGGAGAAAGTGTCAAAAATGATAAGGGATGTCGTGAACGCCAGACTTGCTTCACCGCAAACTATTCAGGGTGACTTGCTCAGTAAAATGATCAAAGACATGAATCCTGTGAATTTCATCACACCAGAATACATCACTCAGTTTTTATTCTCTCTCTCATTTGCCACATTTCAAACAGTTTCAGCAATGTTGGCATTTGCTCTGAAATTTATATCAGAAAATCCAGCTGTTGTGCGGGAATTAATTGTCAGTAATAAAAAATCTGCAGAAAGTTTTTGATCTTTTTCTGTAAGTTTGCTTCTATAACATGAATGATAATTTTTATCCAACAATCAGGCCGAGCATGAAGAAATCCTCAGGAAGAGACAGACTTTGGATTCCTCAGTCACCTGGGAGGAGTATAAATCAATGACTTTTACTCTCCAAGTCAGTTTAATCTTTACTTGCTCTCCCTGTCTTCACCAAATTCATCAGCCTGCTGCCAGGTGCTAACTTGTTAATTAACCTGAAACTTCATGTATAGGTTATTAATGAAACTCTGAGACTTGCAAATTTTCATCCTGGATTTTTACGAAAAGCAGTAAAGGATATCAAAGTAAAAGGTATATGCTTAAATCCATATATTTAGCTTTTGATCAATATTGTATAAAAATTTCCAGTATAATCATACAATATTTGCAGGTTATACAATTCCAGCAGGCTGGGGAATTATGGTTTGCCATTCAGCTATGCATTTAGACCCTAAGATACACAAAGGTCCTCTTTGATCCTTGGCGTTGGAAGGTAATTAAATCTTACTGACATAAACATAAAATCACGACATATGACGCAATTTTTAGACAATTAAAGTCTCTCTTCTGAAAATCTGCAATGAAATAGGATGTTACATCAGAATTTATATGCAAGAACTTGAAACCCTTTGGTGGAGGCATAAAGCAGTGTTCGGGTGCGGATTTTTCGAGGGCATCAATGAGCATTTTCCTCCATGTTTTGGTCAGCAAATACAGGTATACATATCAGTAATATCCCATGAAATATGGACAAAAATGGTCTGAAATTCCACATTTTTATAACAGGTGGACTATAGTTAAAGGAGGTGATATCATCCAAAATCCTATTCTACGCTTCAAGAACGAGTTTCATATCAATGTAACTGAAAGGCGAGATTAAGTACTCCATCTATTGGAAAACATGCTGAATTGGGTGATTGTCATATGATGTTCTGCTTTTAATTTTTAAATTTGTGGGAAATAATAAAATCTACTTATCAATGATCATAAGGGATGGAAAATGATCTGTCCATGCAAAAAACATGTCAAAAGGTGCTATAGCCACACCAATTATACTGGAGTGTACACGTCCTTACATCTTATTAATTCTGAATGCTAATAATTTCCTAGTCTTTCTTGATTCATGTGACTTTTTTTATATATAAATTGGACTTTGGATCTGAAAAAAATTGACTAATCTACCATTTGTTGTTCATTTCTGCATGATTAATTCATGAAAGTTTTTGCTGTAATGGGATATTAACCAAATTGGGCTTTGCACCATGTGAAGCAAAATTTCCTTAAATTCACATTGTTGGCAATTAAAACATTATTAATTTGGTATACTTCTACTAAAAATATTAACATGCTTGGCTAACTAATGTATTTTTCTCCTTTTCTTAACTCTCAAAACTCCAAGAAATGTCTCATCCAAAAGTATATACTATTTTTGTCTCAAATAAAATTTCAACTTTCAATCTTTTAAGGACCAAATCACATATTAATAACTATTTTGTGTACTAACTTTTGAAAATTGAGTTGGGTTTACAACCTTAATTCAACAAATATTCATATGTTAATTCCATAATGTAGGTGTAATTAAACTTTTATGTTGATAAATTACATATTAACAACTGGTGCAATACACACTCTCAAACACGCAGGTCTATGTTTGGTTTCAGTCTCAATTTTTTGTTTCTCACTTTCATGCTATCAAAATGTGAAAACGTGTTTTTTTTTTTTTTTTTGGCCTTTTAGATTCCATTGGCTGAAAACACCTTTAGAAAATGTAGCTCTTTTTCAAAAGTCTTTACTCTATTTTAATTTTTCTTTATTAGAAATGAATATTTACTTTAAACTTCCATGGCTCGGATGTATAACGATTGAAAAACAAAAAAATGTTGATGAAAAAATTAATGTTTGTCTCCTAATTATCGGTATGTATTATATATTATATTATACAACATATATACAATTTTTTTTATAAAATTACAAACAATTTGGGATGTTTTACGTTTCTTATTTTTAGTAAAACAAAAACAACTCTACATAATAGTTTCTTAGAATTCTAGTTATTGTAGAACGCAATTAAAACTGTAAAACTTTAGGGGTAAAAAAACCAAGAGGGAAATATATGCATAGAAAACAATGCTATGATAATTATATTTTGCATGCATTAAAGAAAAAGAACAAAATTATAGTCTGCAATTGAATTCTGGACCAATCTGTCTATTTTTTTTTTTTTTTTTGTTAGTTTCAAATGTATTTTTCTTTTATATTTTCATATGCACACGGTTCTAAAAGATATTTATTTTTATAAAGTTGAACTTTGTCTCTATAAGTGTAAATATTCATCATGATGCATATTTAATTTCATAAATATATGTTTGCTTGTGATTTTTTTTTAAAAGAATCAGAATATGTTTTTTCACTTTTCAAAAATATATTAACAACCAATTTTTTTTATAAAAATAAAAGAATCTCAAATCAATTTTAATAATTACACTTTTATATTTCATCTACATGTTAATTTAAAAAAAATGTCACATCATTTACATAGTTTTTTAAGAGGCTCGGGAAGTATACAACTGCAGAATGAACCTATGAGGGCAAAAGGTAGAGAAAAATTAAAATCAAAATTTTAGAAGGAAGTTTCACAGCAGCATTTGCAAGAAATATATGATAATGAAGTTTTGGATGTGGTTCTCAAATGTCTATATATACAACTATATAACACAATAATATAAATATTGATGGGTATCCATGCAATTTGCCTATTTTACTATTTATTACAAGTCAAGATCTGTGTACTTTTATTTGTATCATATCACGAATATTAGAATTTGAGATGATCCAAACTTCAAAACTATTGATAACATTACACGTCTTCCAAAGAACTCAAATACTATGAAAATATTTATTCACATAATCACATGTTCCCGACTATTGTCTATAACACGTTCTGTTTGATACAGTAAATGAGTAATATAACTTTTGATATTTTTCAACAAATGAAATCCAAAAAAGATAAAAACAAAAATATTTTCACATTTCCGTGGCTTGAAAATTTGAAACAAAAAATTGAGAAATGGAACCAAACATACCACTCCGTGTTTGAGAGTGTGGATGTGCACTCAGTTGTTAATATGTTGCTATCAATATTAAAGCACTTGCAATTTTCTGTAAACAAAAATTTGACAGTTGGTTTTATAAATTCATCAATTCAAATATTACCTCAATATGTAGCCCGGTTCAAACGGTACTTAGGAACTAGAAAAATACAATGGAATCTGGTTGACTTAAAGCTCTTGATTTTCTTTATTTATTTATTTATTATTTTTTTAATGAATGTGCTACCTTAACCAATGACCAATTCTACTTTGCTGAGAACTAGCTATTAATTAATGCATAAGCCCTTCTCACCACACGCATTGGTGTAGAGAAATATATTGTAAAATACACGAGAAGACGTAAAATAAATTGATCTATATCTTCACGCATGCAAATACGAGATTTAAGATAAACATTGAGAAAAATAAAATATTCGCGTATTTATATATTTTTATATTATAAATAGCGATTAATGAAATCATATTAATATTTTTTAATTAAAATATTATTCTTAGAAAGGAATTACTCTACTCTATATTTTTTTGTGCAAAGATCACATCTAATAAAAAATAGGATAGTTGACACAAATTGCAAGTGCAACATCTACAATCACCAATTCATCTATTTAATAAACCAATCTCGGATCTCAACACTCAAATTATATGCAACTTTGCTCCATTTTTCATCTACAGAGTTACTAAGGCCAAATGTGGTCTGTTGAACTATATGCTGTTGCTTTTATCATTGTATTTCTTACATACTGGATATACAGATGGAGAAATCCTAAATGCGATGGCTTACTTCCTCCTGGTTCCTCTGGTATCCCTCTAATTGGGGAGAGCCTTGAACTCATCATTCCTAGCTACTCCATTGATGTTCAACCATTCCTTAAAAAGAGACTGCAAAGGTATATCTATATTACTGTTCCATCTCTTCTTGTTGGAGTTTTGTTCAATATTGAATCAAAAATCTGATCAGGACTGCCATATAGTTTAAATATGATGAATTTGTATAGTTTCTAGCTTAACAAGTTTTGCCATCCATAATATGAAAATTTTCAGATATGGGCCGCTGTTTCGTACTAACGTGGCTGGTAGGAATGTGGTTGTATCAGCTGATCAAGAATTCAACAATTTCATTTTCCAGCAAGAAGAGAAATTGGTTGTGCACTGGTACCTGGATTTGTTTGCAAAGCTCTTTAAGCAAGGGGAGTTGAGGCCTGATGGTCTCTCTGTTCACAAGTACATGAGGAACTTGGTGCTAAGTCATTTTGGTGTTGAATGCATCAAGCAAAATCTGCTTTCCCAGTTTGAAGAACTTGTGCGCAGAACCCTCCATTCCTGGTCCATCCAAGATTCCATTGAAGTGGAATCTGCTTCTGTAGCTGTACAATAACTCTTCCTTAATTTCTCTGATGTCAAAGCCCCTTATATGGTTAGTGAAATGAGTTACAGTCTTCTTACAACATACTCATTTTCTTGTTCTTCAACAGATGTATGGTGAATTTGGTGGAAAGCTGCTGTACAGTTATGATCCTGAAAGTTCAAAAGAGTTGACAGATAAGTTTATCCATGTCGCTCAAGGTGCAATGTCGTTTCCTTTGAACATTCCTGGTACTACGTATTATAAATGTCTCAAGGTAACTAAATCATGGAAATCAAAATAATATTTATGTTACTGAAGAATGGTATTCTTAGTTGAATAGATTTTCCAAACGTTTTTCAGGACAAGGAGAAAGTGTTAAAATCGGTAAGGGAGGTGGTGCAAGCCAGGCTTTCTTCACCGCAAAACATTCAGGATGACTTGCTCAGTGAAATGATCAAAGACATGAATACTGTGAATTTCCTCACACAAGAATTTATTACTCAGTTGTTATTCTCACTCTCATTTGCCACATTTCAGACAATTCCAGCAATGTTGGCATTCGCTCTGAAATTTATATCAGAAAATCCAGCTGTTCTACGAGAATTAATTGTCAGTAATCCAAACTCTGCGGAAAATTTGCAATCTTTTTCTGTAAGTTTGCTTCTACATATAACATGAATGATCATTTTCATCCATCAATCAGGCCGAGCATGAAGAAATCCTCAGGAAGAGACAGACTTTGGATTCGTCAGTCACATGGGAGGAGTATAAATCCATGACTTTTACTCTCCAAGTCAGTTTTAATCTTTACATGCTCCCACTATCTTACTTATTTATCAGCCTGCTGCCACAAGCTAACTTGTTAACCAGCAACTTTTGTATAGGTTATTAATGAAACTCTGAGATTAGGAAATACTGTTCCTGGATTTTTACGAAAAGCTGTAAAGGATATCAAAGTAAAAGGTATATGCTTACATCGGTATATTTAGCTTTGGATTGCTTTTGATCATTATGTATCGTAAGACAATTTCCATATAATAGTATGCTATTTGCAGGTTATACAATTCCAGCAGGCTGGGGAATTATGGCTTGCCATTCAGTTCTACATTTAGACCCTAACATATACAAAGATCCATTAACATTTGATCCTTGGCGTTGGAAGGTACTTAAATCTTATTGACATAAACATGAAATCATGACATGTAACGCGAGTTAGAAAAATTAAATTCTTTCTTATGAAAATCTGTGATGAAATAGGATGTTACATCAGAATTTATATGCAAGAACTTGACACCCTTTGGTGGAGGCATAAAGCAGTGTGCAGGTGCAGATTATGCTAGGGCATCAATGAGCATTTTCATCCATGTTTTGGTCAGCAAATACAGGTATGTATATTGCCTGTTTCTGCATTCCTTAGTGATGCATCTACAAGGACAAGGGCCATATCACTAATATTCCATGAAATGTGGACAAAAAAATTGTCTGAAATTCTACATTTTTATAACAGGTGGACTATAATCAAAGGAGGTGGTATCATCCAAAATCCTGTCCTCCATTTCAAGAATGGTATTCATATCAGTGTATGTGAAAAGCGAGATTAAGTACTCCATCTATTGAAAAACATGCTGAACTGGGAGAGAATCTCACATGATGTTTTGCTTTCTATTTTCGTATTTGGGGAGAACAATATTTTAATTTTCATATTTGTGGAGAATAATAAAATCTACTGATCCAATATCCCAAAAACACATCAACAGTTGTCAAGTCACACCAATCATATTGGTGTGTACATGTACTTGCATCTTATTTAATCTTATGAATTTTGAGTGCTAGTTATTTTCTAAAACGATTTGACTAATCTACCATTTGTTGTCCATTTCTGCATAACCAATTCATGAAAGTTTTCGTGATAATGGGGATGTTAAACATGATGCAAAATTTCAGTTTGAAGAGCCATAGAACGTTCATTTTCATAGCATCCTCTGTTCATTTCCCTAAAACAGAAATACAAGTCACCTGCTGAAACATGAAAACAGTAAAAACCTTCAAAGTTGTTCTCCAATGCTTAAAATTCCTCTCAAATTTTTTCGAGAATAATTTTGTGGTGTTGGAGGTTTTAAGCAAAAACTAGAAAAGCTGTCATCCCTACTTTCATTCCACAGATCCACTCTAAAAAGGCCATGTAATTCAGGGCAAGAATAAATATTACACTCCATATTTTCTTAGGCAAAATAATCCAAAAGCTAAAAATTACCGAATCCAAATGAGGTGTGATTGTTATATTGGGATGCCTCCACATCGGATGCAGATTAGTGCCTATCTAAATACTTGCCTAAATGATTTACAATAGTTGTATTTTGAGCACCCAGAACAAAAAAATAATAATAAAACAAAGGCGTAGATGAGATACTAACACATAAATAAATAAAAAAAGAATAAAAGTAAATAAACCCACAGCAATGAACGTTAGCATCCTTTTGATACAACACAGAAAATGCGCTTGAACTAGACATTAATAATAATCCTTGGAAGCATGACTAAATTTCTTCGGCCAAAGTTAACACTATGAATAATTCTGACTATTATTTAATAATAATAATAATCATAATAATCCTTCTAAAGGCACAGTAAATAATGTTAGCATGACTAAATTTCTTCTGCCAAGGAAGTCTACATCTTATCCTGTTAGGCCAACCAATGCCAAAAATGGGTGCACTACATCTAGAAATTATTTACACAGTTCACTGTGGGCTCTGCTATCACTACTTTCGGATCTACGCACTATCCTGGCTGTTACCAACTATCCTGATGATCAACAATATGACATTGCTAGTGTGGGTCACAAACGTCTAGCCAGATGTTTATCTATCCTGGTAACTCCAAAGGAGTGCTGAAAATCAGCAGGCCTGATTATATGCAAATTCCAAGCTACAACTAATTATGCACATTATGAGAGCTTAAATGAACAGCTCCTGTATGTTACATTGATCCTTGTCCTACACTCGTGCCTTCTCTGGAAGCCGAGAGAGTTCCTTATCAGCAAAATGAAGAAGCCTTCTAAGTCTTAAAACCATGTCACAATGGAAAGGCAAAGCAGATCTCCTCTCCAAGTATGCTGGACTAACTGTCATCCATGACAGCGCATGAAGCTCTGCCGCTATTGAATCAAGAATTATGTGTGTCTCCACCTCAAAATCTTTGGCCTCGGAGCTTAAGCCCCTTCCTACCTGCTTGGTGACACCCTTCACCAACTTTTCTTGACTGAAGTTATTGCCTCCATAATAGTCAACTAAGCTAACAGAAAGAATTGAAGGCCATTCTTCTTTTGACAGACTCCTATAGTCTTTCCTCATTGAAGGTACAGCTTTTGAAACCACAAAACCAGTAGACAGAGGAATTGCAGATCCTTTGCTATGTAGAAGATGGGCAAGAGGAGGGGAATCAGCAGTGAGACATGTAGGGAGCTGAAGAACAGCAGGAGGCAGAAATCGCATGCTTGGTGAAGGAATTAAAATGTAGGACGCAGAAGTAGAGCCAAGGGACTTCACAGGTGTATATCCTTCAAGATAGCCTGACTGGCCTGACGTGGCACTGCCTTGACTTGCCCCTGCAACAATGCAACTCTTATATTAAACAGCATAGCTAAAGAAACTGCTAATACAGTGCATCTGTTTGAAACCCTCGCTTGGTAGGATTTGCATAAGTAAAGCAACATTCTTCAGTGAATAGGCTTGTATAGTTTAGTATCAAAAAATAAGCATAAACCATATCCCCGTTGACAGGATAGCTTTGAGCATGTACCTTCCCAAGAAAGGATGCATTCTCCCAACCGCAAACTCGATAGTACATAAATACATATAAAACTAGATACAACTAGCAGCTTCCAAAAGAGAAATAAGCAGAAAACAGGAAAAAGTCAAACGAAATTCTTGGCATAACCTAGCAAAATGAACAAGTCAATAAATTCATCCATTTAAATGCTGGTGAAGCTCGTGTCAATAACAAGACACATAGGATGAAGTAAAGAGATGGTACGATGGGCATTGGCAGGAAATGGAGGTGATGCAATCAGTAGGGATACAACAAAAATGCAGCAGACCAAGGAGATCTTCCAATTCTCGAATCTTTCAATTATCTACTCACATTTTTCATTTATCACATGTAAATTAACTAACTTATCCCTGGAGCCTAACAACAGTATGATGAAATCTCAAGGTGAGATCCAACAATGTAGAGTGAGAATTTTCACTTCTCTTATTTTTCAATTATCAGTTTATGCTTTCTGTTTACCACATACAGACTGAAGAAGATCCATGTAGGAAACTCCAAGCTTAATATGAGCTGAGGCATTGTTAAAGTGGAACCACAGTCAGTTTCAAAAATCAGAAATTGACTCAACTAGAAGAAGAGAACTTTGATTGGAACAACATGAGACCCTGATAAGTATATCACTGGAATGTCATAATTTCTTATTTCTATCAAAGAAAAGGTTCATCTAATAGAGGTTGCTACATCAAGATATGGCCGTTTTCGCAAGAAAAGGCCAAGCTGTTCTACTAATATGATTATTTCGCTGTTCAAAATTCTATAGCAGATTTTAACTATTTTGATAGTTTTTATAGTTTGTGAAAATTAGTTCTTCGGTTAGATAATCCATTTCTGTTGCTCTAGACACATCACGACATGCTCCGAGTTTCAGCAAGCCAGAAAAAGGTGATATTACCTATGCACTTAAAGCAAGAGATGATTGGAAAAAAAAAGCGATGAGTCTAATTTAAATACAAATATAGCAAATACTGTAAAAGTAAATCAATGCGTACCAGGAGATGTTAAATCTGCTTGAAACACTAGTTGTAAGGAATGATCAATTGAGACTGAAACAAAACTGATGCTCTGCACCCACTGCAGTAAGCCCTTCGAATTGTCCAACACTGCATGCCCACCCATTAGCTGCTTCCTGGAGGAAGGTTGTCCAATGCCACCTTTCATAAACGCAGAAGCCTTAGAATGAGGACTATACAATGGACTTGGTGAAGAAGGTAGTGCTCTCTCTTGCATTAAAC
The DNA here is from genome assembly GCA_019321725.1 of Paulownia fortunei. Taxonomy (NCBI): domain Eukaryota; kingdom Viridiplantae; phylum Streptophyta; class Magnoliopsida; order Lamiales; family Paulowniaceae; genus Paulownia; species Paulownia fortunei. Next base: position 30,061,303 of record CM033106.1, on the reverse strand, counting down.
TCATCTCCTGCTGCTGCAAAGAATTTCCATTGCTACTAGCAGGTATTCCATCAGGGAGGGATCGCCGGAGCTGCAGAGACCACTTTTTCACCTCGGAACCCCCAGCTGAATACAAAGCTTTCTGCCACTCTGCAGAAAGAAACTTTCTTAAGATCAAAATAGCAAGTGGCTTTTAAGAGAAATCTAGCGGCAAAACAATCAACTCACTCAAATTTTCCTTCAGATTCCTACGCAACTAGGATGACATCCTAAATAGCAACAGAATTTCATACTCTTAGAGATAATTACCAGACTGTATACATTTAGATGGGATCACCACAATGTATGTGGAATCACCACCACAAAGACTGAATGGTGGGGTACCAACTACAACTTTAAGGAAACTACTTTATTCACGGAAATGCAAATTATTCCTTCCGAACATGATTCTAGTACTACAACATTATTTATGCAACTCAAAATCATATAATCTGGGGTAAGCCAAACCGTTATCTAACAATTGTAAAGCATCTGTAATAATAAAACTGTCAGCAACCACCCCATTATCAGGACAAACTACTAAATAGAGAGGAACAAGTCAAAAGTTGGTATAGCAAATGGATTCAATACCCTGGCACTCGAGCTCAAAGAAGCATCCAACTCGTGTAATCACAAGATCTCTAGGCTTAGCAATACCAACATCAGGAGCACAAGCCTGAAGAATCTGGCATCCTTGTTGCAACATTTGGATAAAAAGGGACTGCAGACCCTTTGTGTCTTGCCGACTACTGACTCCCCCGAAGGGGTAAACATAACTGTCGAGCAATTCTCCCCTCGAGTCGGTCCATATGCACACCATCCAACGCCAATCTTCAGTCCACCCATAACAACAATGCAGACTCGGGAGTGTTTTTTGATGGCCAGATCCAAAACCATCTGAATCCAGGGAATCATGCTGAGAAACAGGCCCATTATCTCCACTCCCTGAAGAAGCAGAACTTTGCATAAAGCTAGTACTTGCACAATCATCTGATAATAGCTTTGATGAATCAACTAAATTCCCCCAAAAGGGAGAAAGTCCACGCTCTAAGGAACCAGGTTCAGCAAGTATAAAAAGTGGCTCAAATAGACAACGAATATCATCCAGAGGAAAGACGTCTCCAGTTCTGTTGGGATCGCATCCAAGTCCCCCACTCCTTGCTGTCTGCCAAGAGTTATCCCAAGCACTCGGCCTCAAGTTTGCATCAAGTTCACTCTCTCTTTGAAGAGGAGGTCCCACAATTCGAGGACCAACACAGTCCTTCCACATACCAGGAACAGGTGAAGTCATTTGCATCATAACTGAATGAGATCTTCCTGGCACAGACAATAATGGCGTCATCTCACCTGAGGCTCCACGTGAAATTCGTCGAGCTTTATTGTAAACAGTAAAAGCAATTTCCTTCAGAATGACAAGCTCATTTAGTGTGGGACTAGTAACCCTAAAAATGGCATCAACTGTCACAATCTGCAATACCAACTTTGGGATGCTAAATCCTGTAAGAGTCAAAACATTTGAAAATGACTCATCTACAGCAGCTGAGTAACTCAAGGCTTTTGCAACTTGATTGTGCATCATAGATCTCCTTTCTTTATCTGAAGACCGAATAACTGATCCAATAGCAATAGAAGATTCAACCACAGTCTGTAGAACTGCAAGAGGCTCTGGGAAGGGGCACACCACATAGACCACCTGATTCCATAAACATCAAAAAAGTTCAAAACCATTAGTTGATGGCAATGCCTGGGCTACGCTGTGAAATTCAAATAAGAGCAAGAAGGAAAAGGAGCAAAAGCATAGTTCCAAAAGACGAACATTACACTTTTCACTTCCAAAAGTTAAAATGATCCTAATATTATGAAACATCTCGATCTTACATGGAAACTAGAACTGTTAAAGCGTTGATCTTTTGCAATTTTTATGATGATCAAGTGTTATGTACATTCAAGAACAATAAAACCTAAAATGACAAGAATAGTAAAAAATAATGCACGCAGCAGTCTCAAAGATTTATAGAATTACACCTTTTGCAATATCAGTTGCAAATTAGTCAACAGTATGATAAAGATTCTGAGATCCTTATATCTATTTTATACACTTCATCAATAACAAAAAGTAGATCTTATATTCACAAAAGATTTATCATTTAGAATAACATCAGAAAGAGTTGTATTATCAAGTTTCTATTAATTGTGTTGTTTTTACAGTTTTAAATACAGAAATAGCAGATAACGGTATTAAGATCAAGTACTCGGGTGATTTGTGAACAAAACTTTTAGAGGGAAAACATCATATGCTATAATAAAAACAATATACACAAAATTCACAACTTACAGTGCATGGCCCACCATTTCCTTCCTTGGCATTCACAGCCACAGATGAACCGAGTTTCAAGGTTTTGAGAACTTTAGAAAGTGTCTTTAGATAGCTAGTCAGGTCCCAGCCATTCGATAGGCAAAGAAAATAATCACTGATCGATCCCAACATAGATGCATTATTGGTATCTATCTTCATTGATTGTGGGCTATCGAGAAGGACAAAACCAGGAGATATTTTCCCAGAATCCACCTCCATTTCATTTCCAAGACTTTGGGGTGCATGTGTTCCCAGTTTGCAGGTTTCATAAACTGAGTCAAAAAATCATAGCAAGTCACAACACCCAGAAAACACATCAGTAGAAGATAACTTTTCAAACTGAATTACAAGGATTTCTACGACATTGAATATGAGCAAGCTGACGTAAAGGCAGAAAACTTGCCAGTAAAACCAAATTATAGCTAAGGACTTGTGCATCACGGAAATTAAAGCTGATGTATATAAATAACTTCCTGGTAGGAAAATATTCCTTAAACAGGCAAAAACTAGGGAAACAAACTCACAAAATCAAATCAGTTTTTACATAAATTATTGTCATGACACAATGTCAAAAAAAAATCTTAAACCCATTTAGAGAAATATCTTAACCCCTCAATTGAATAAAAGCCTATATATCAGCTCAAATAAAGCCCTCCAAATACAGAAACCGGCTAGGACCTAAAAACGACTCGGGTGAGCTTCATTCTCTACTCCAAATATACTGGGTAAGTTCTTTATAAAGATTAAGGGAATTAATACCAAGGAGCACGCTGAATATTTTAACTCAAGATTACAAAATCTGCCTTGAAAGTAAACTAAAACAAAATAATGAAACTGCTGGCAGCATACCACACCGGCATTTTAGATACTTTCCAAGACTACATATAAATCACCGTTAGCAAAAGAAGAATCTCATATGATACTCCATGCTCATATAAAATCATTAGAACATTCAAAGAAATAATAATATGAATGAATGACACTAACCAGTTCCAAGTTGCAGGAAAAAATCAGCAGCAGCCATGGTAAGTGGATCTATATTTGGACAGACAACATAGTAGCTCATCTACCAGAGAAACAATAAAAGACGTAAATCAGTCATAGTACCACAATGAAAGTGGAACGTAAAAGAGCAGTTCCCAAGCCTCGAACACAGAAGAAGAAGGAAAAAAGGGAGGAAAAAGAAACTAGGCAGCAAAAGGTTGATCAGCTAACAGTTCAACAAATCTTACATGTTTTGCAGTTGCATATGGTTCAAGAGGAGCCTTTTCCCAGACTTGTAAGGAACTAGCTGAGGTTTTAAGCCAATCATCCTGGTACCTATTGCATAAAATAACTTAATTGCATATTCTGTCCCACAAAATAAAAGGCAGAAACCGTATTCCAAGGCTGTAGATACAGTGGCATATGAATGAAAATTTTTTAACTTACTGGCTTAAGTTACAGCTAATAACAAGGAATGGTACACAACAACAATGATGCACATGGTATACAAGAAATTATTATTATCGACACTCAAGAGTTATATGTAAAAACATCTTCAATCTACAAAGCCCTAAAGATATATCAGACTATAGTACCTAACCAATCAAGTCAATGAAACATCAAACAATATTTGACTCCTTTTTCCTAACATTTGACTCCCCAAACAAGTAGAGGACGGAACAGAAACCAAATTAAGCCCCAAGGCCAAGCTATAATAGAAATCACTAATCACTTAAATTTTCAGTATCAGATACGAATTGATAGAGGAAAAATGAGGATTCTCTTCTAAGCAAACATCAAGATGCTGCCAAAGATCTTTTAGCAGAAGAAAATACTGAAATGAACCAGCATTGGGCTATTACAATAAAGGATGAGTTTTTGGCTGCATTTACTACTACAATAAACTTCATCAACCAAAAAAGATATTTTGATGCCAAGAGACATTATGATCATGATTGTTTTTCCAGCCTTAAAGAAGTAGTGTTCCTTGCATCCTCAAGTTTCTACCATGTCATGGTTGTAAGATTAAGGGTAATGGAGTACCAAACTTTAACACTTCAGAACTCAAGGACAAGTTTCCAAAAACCAAAGGAGAATGATCGGGCACTAAGAGAAAAGTGAAATGGCCAATATTAAGGAATACTACTTGCGAGAATACAAGCTCCCAAGAACATAATTGAATGACCCACGTCAAAGTCACCACTGACATGAATCGGAACTTTGTGAGTAGTTTTAGTTGAGAGCAGTTTCCTTATTTTCCAGGATTCCAGTATTTTCAAGACTCCAAATAGAAGGTATTCTTTATGTCTAGGATTCGTTTTGATAGTGATTTAACGAGGTAGAGTTAGGACTCCTGGAGCAAATATATATACCTGTAGTAATTGCAGAAGTTAGCACTCTTGGAGCAAATATAAACCTCTAGTCAGGCTTTAGATTTCAATGTTAATCCTATCAACCAAAATTTTCACAGCAAATGAACCTTGATTGGGTTGTCCCTCACAATTTAACCCAAGGTCTGATGTCCATGGGAATCCATGCGAGAAGAGCAAGTTTCTTCTCTTATCTTTCTTCAATAATATTCAGCAACTTAATAATGAAACCAGAATCTAAAACAGCCATCAGTTCTAATCTTCATTTCTTTGAATTATTAACTTATTCCCCATCCATACCCAATCATATATATTCACAACCATAAGCTCCAAGGTTGTCCTAACACATACAAAATAATGTACTTGAAAATCTTTTGTCAACACTTTGGCATGTCCAAATTGCCTAAGTACAGATTTCTTGCTTCTGCCAATTTCTAGAAGACCAAAACCCTCGTTATGTTAGCATGAAGCTTAGTAATTGCCTCCCATAGTAAACCCAAATCGTTTTTAGATCAACCTCAAAAATCATAAAAAAATATTTTCACATTGTAAGCTAAATACAAACAATTCCGTTCTCCATTCACGATATGTTACCTACATAAAAAATGTGATGTATTCAAAGAAGCAAAGAGAATTTATCAAGATTGCCACAAAAGTACAAGGTAATCATGCATACCCAACAAGTATGGAAGGAAATGGAACTACAGAAAGCGTGGGCCGAATCCGTGAGCATTGTTGCTGATCCAACTCCGATAGAGAAGTACCTGCCTCGTCCCCTCTGGTTCCATCAGCTGTAACAGAAACTGCATTATCATCCAACAGGTAATATAAGGTCAACAAATCATTGGACTATAAGCATAATCATACCTTTGAGGCAAGAGGCTCCACCAGCAGAGGTCAGAGATGGGCTCATGGGTTCTCCAACTGAAAGAGTTACCGTACTCGAAGAATCGCGACATTCACTTGCACTTGCAATAGATTCTGCAGAAAGCCCATCGCAAGTCAATCCTGATTCATTGGATGGGCTACGGCCCCTACACCAATCAGTAACAGATAGAGGACCATCTACACTGCCAAATGCAGATTTTAGGGCTGCTTTTATGTCTGACTGAAGCAAACTAATTGTTAAAGATGCCTGAACCTGAAAATGATAACAGATTTTTGTAAGAATCACTTTATTGTCTCAGAACCTGCCATGACATCCTAACAACAAATTCAATCTAAATGGCAACAGGACAGAAGTTGTACTTTATTAATCATCATGCCAGATTGTTATTCTTGCACCAAGACAACAACAATAATTACAAGAAATGATCCAACAAATGTTTAAGATACATAATCCCCATCTTTACACTCAAACAAGCCCAACAGTGAAACCAAATATACTCGACAGCAACATTTTCCACCAGAGTGAAAGTGTCATCCGCTGAAACCTTAATGGGTTTAACCATTAGAGATACAATCCAAGCAGATATCATAATCCTTTCCATCCATTTTATACATTATGCTCAAAGCAAGACCACAATCAAGATTAGTTGCTTTCGTCAGAAACAACCTAACAATTTCCCATAACAATGAAGATTTACTTAGCTTTGCATGAAAAGCAGAGTTCCTGAAAATAGTGAGGATAATTCATAAACTTGATGGGCACATCTGTAGGAACCAAAATTAGTTCAACCCCATCTACTCACAGAAAAAAAAAATGCACGCACACTCATGCATATACATGCACGTAGTAAGAAATACACATTTCATAATACAGGCGAAGTATTTAGAAGGAATTTCAACAAAGACAAGAATGGTACAGGCAAAAGAGCCAGCAGAAAAGAAAAGGTCAATCTCTTTTATTCGAATGAATTCAACTTCTGAATATCAAAAAATCAGTCATCTGGGAAGGAAAACAAACTCCATTGATAACGGAATCTCACATCGACTGAGAGTGGATCAACAAGCTCCATGCCAGAAATATCCAGGGAATGACAAGAAGCCAAAAGCCCCCCACAACCAGCATGTACCATAGAGGGTCCACAGGAAAATCCACGCCTCCACTGCTCTTGAAGTGCAAGCCAACCATAAGGACCATCACCACAATCGGCATCCAGAGCCACATCAACAAACGAAGCAGCTTGCTGGACAAGTAATGCGATGCCATCAAGAAGTTCCTGAAGTGGTTGTCGGAGTCCATAAGAAAGCATGCTTTCTTCAATGAATGAATTATGTGGTATAGATGGGCAGACTTCCATACTTGAGGTACTTGTTTTAGCGACTTTAGGAATTCCAACAGATCGCCAGACACCAACTGGTGCAGTCAAAGGCCCATCTAGTATTCCTCCATCTATATCACCAGCTATCCTAACAGGAATGATTTCTTTCTTTTTCAACTCAGATTTGCTTGAAATATTGTCCACCATGGTGCTTGAATCAACATGGGCCTGATTTGGAGTGCTATTTCCGGACAATCCACTCAAGCCAGAAGGTGACAGGTTGCTAGAAGCCAACAGAGAATGTCGTAGCCTACACATGGAAGCCTGGCACACAAGGCATTCAACTTCTGTTGCAAGGACAGTCCTTGAAGACGGAAGAAAATTATCTTCTCTCAGCGAGCCTTCACTTGCTTTAGTTGAGGCAGGTTTGACATTAGTTTGACTAAAAACAGAATATTGTGATGATGCCACTCCAACCTCACCTTTAGTAAAGCTATTGCTACTTCCACCAATTTGCAGTTTTCCTCTATCAACATGTGCGTAGTATTTCTTTGATTTTAAAACAGAACTACAGTCATTCCTTTCTGCACATGCTTTCATACTTGCGGCAAGATGGACTTCTCATCAGATCCATCACAGCAAGGGGAAGAAGGTGGTGTTGCAGAATATACATAATTGTTAGAGCTTGAAGCAGAATCCACTTTGCAAGATTTTGGAATATACGGGCTTCGGAAAATCACTGAGGATATCTCACTCTTAGGGGCTTCCACACCCCCATATTCTGGAGCAAATGTCATCAGTGCTTCAGCCTTTACAACGTGATCAAACTCGCCACTAAAAGATGGCAGAGTGCAGGTAACTTGACCAGAAGCAGAACTCTTTGTGGCTTCTTGATTTTTGCTTGCTAAGTCTTCCACAGAAGCAGGAGCTTGTAGGTGGTTAAAGCTATCAAAGTTTGAAAAACCTACAGGCAAAAGCATCTGATCTGACACATCCATCACAGAGTTGCTGGGGCTGCTACACAACTCTCCACCCTCGGGAACAGGAAACATGAGAGCTTGAGACTCGGCACTCCCTGGAGGCTTCATCACACAAGAAGGAAAAACCAGTTTTGATATGAATATGGTTGAAAGTAATTATAAAATTAAAAGAAGGCATAATAAGCGAAGAAAAATTACAATGGATAATTTCATGGGCAGCAACATACCCAGAAACAATGAAATAATAATGGTTATGACCACAAAATGTAAGTGAAATAATATAAACTTCAACCTATGGGATATCAAAAGCATACAAAATCTTTTTACTGATAAAAATAGGGCTTGTTAATAGCCCAATAAAGTGAGCTAATTACTTTTGCAGAAGAATTTAAGATGATAACGACAGCCATGGACATATGAAACTTGCAAATAGTAACTCATTAAAAAATGCGACAGCAACATCGGCCTTGACCATGCAAGTGTTCAATCAACAAATTATCATTCTTCGTCTGCCCTTTCGGCCTCTCTTTGTGTCGAGATATCTATTTTTGCTCTAACTGCAACAAAGTTATTTGGTTTCCTCTTCTATGGGCTAAGATATCTGATATGCTCTATAACAGGACTTGAACTTTTCATAACGAAATCTAAATTAAGACTACTGACAGTCTAAGACACTCTTCATTTCCTTAGTTTTTACGCATAAAAGAAGGAATATAAAAAGCAAGCAGTTCGTTTCTTCTTATAAAAGCTGTCAGTCAGCAGTTGGTTCAAACAAAATGCAAGGCATTGAGGTGACGGTATGCGAAAACAGTGAAGGTGCTGGAGGTCACATACTCATTTGACCCTTTTCATCACTTAGTAAACGAGTTTCTGAAAAAATCAATTAGGGTATTTCTTCCAACCTCTTCCTGTGATCATTTCCATGGTCTGAGAATCTTCCTAGCTCTAAAGGTCACCAATTCCCGGCCCCCAATAGGTGGTTTGGGATTTGTCTCTTCTTCTTTAACATTTGCAAAGCAATTTTATGAAGTTGTTTTTCTTGATGCTTCAAGCAGAAAATGCATTTTCAACAAAATTAAAGGTCAGTTTGAAAATTTATCTATGGGTGGGCACAACTATGTGAGATCATTTTTATGCTAATAAGGGAATATATGGATTACCTCCCCGAAAGGTAAAGCATCATTCTCAAAGAAGTCACCAAAATCACCAAACTCTGACAGCAGTGCTTGAATATCCATTCCTATGCCTCTATCATCGTCATCCCATCCCCATTGAGATCCAATTTGTTCATTTGCAACCCCCGTAGTGGACACGTTGTTGACTTCCACGGTACCATAATCAGTCATGGAAGGATTTAAAACCATGCCTGCTTGACCGAATGACTCTGATGTCCCAGTTCGTGGCCTTTTAGAACCCTGACAAGGAAATAAAAACGAGTAATCTGAATCTCATTAGTACAAAATTACAAAATCAAAATGAAAGGTAACTAGTTATAATTCCTGCAACATGAGATAACAACTTTAGGTTAACACGCTACGGTTGGCCTGAATGTGACAAAAGGCACATAAAGTAGCCAGCTCTCAACTCCAGAACAAGACAAAAAAGGAAAAGGTAAATTCCAAAAGAAGAAGAAAAGCAAAGGAATGCAGGTCTGGTGAACCATATGCAAGCGCTGTTGGAAGTATGTTGTATGCTATGATGTGTATTCGACCAGATTTGCGGTTAGTATGGTGAGTAGATGTTAAAGCAATCAAAAGGATAATTATATGTTCAAATCTTGGCTAGTGCTGCCATGGAGGTAATCTAAGTTGACCGAATATAGTGATGTTAATGCAGCAGCAAATAGAGACAAGCTCAAATTCAAGTCGAGATATGCATTTGTATTAGGAGGAGTTGCTATCACTTGGTGTAGGCAAGAAGCAGCCTTGTATTTCATTGTCCACTATGGAAGTAGAGTATTGCTTGTGCACTAACAGTCCAAATGGCTTTCTGGCGTTCATTACAACTAATGTCTAGAGGCTGTTGTAATCTTTGTGATAATACAGCCACTTGGCATATAATCAACCCAAGTTCCATGGAGAACCAAGCATGACTGTACTGGAAATCATTTACATATGAGAGTTATGCGCGAGGTCAAAGTTGTTCTAAGACATTTCTATAAGCAATATGGTAGATGATCCTTTTAATAATCTTCTATCTAGAGATACATTCCAGAGCATGTTGGTAGTTTGGAATTACATAGAAGTTAATCATTTTATTTGAGGTTGAATACATATTTTATTGTTCATGAGATTTCTTCTTCTTCTGATTATTTGTTATGTTGTATCTATTTTTTATCATGATAACAAAGTGGCATCCACTATGATATAAAGATTGATCCCCACAATATTTTTACCCACAGAGGAGAAGATAGTGAATCATCACTTGACAACAACTTGTCTAAATTACTCTGGCTCTCACTTCTACTAGGAAAAGCTAGCATCAAATTATGAACTTGCTTCAAGCTTCTATAATCCACAAAAAAAAATTAGAAGGACAGGGAAAACACGAGCCAAAAAATTTCTATTCGAGATCAACATAAAAACAATAGGTTCTCTGCTTTTCCTCTAATATTCTGCTCCACATTATGCTCCTAATCACTCAGTTATTACACGTATAATGCTATATTCCCTTTATCCACGATTGAATGCTCCTATTTCCATTTTAGGACATCCACAAATTTCTTTCCAAAAATAGCCTCTCACTTAAATTAGTAATGTGACACCAATACACCTCAACCACTACTTTTAAGATTTCAAATGTCAAAATTCCCAAAGCTTTCATTTTTTCAATCTCGTTTAAAACTCCAAGCCAATTCAAACATGGGCATTCAATATTGGATGAAGGAAGTATCTAAATTGGACCAACAGATACAATGAAATGGAACCTAGCAAGAGCAGATAAAATCTTCTTTTTTTCCTGTGGGAGGCAACTGGCTATCTTCGTATTCCTATTGCATACCAGGACCAACATGCACTAGTGCCTAAAGATGAAAAATTCTTGAACTGATCAATAAAAACAAGGCAACAAACCAAATCCTTCCTTATTTAAGACACGGAGCGATTTATGTAGACGAAAGACAAAGTTAAAGCATCACATACCCAAAAGCAAAATACAAAATAGGGAAAGAGTAACTAAGCTAACCATCTACATGCACTAACATAAAAATCTTGATTAAAGAAAATAAACATTCTTGCACTTTTCCAGTTCCTCAAAACTTCAAAACAAAATTACCAATTGGAGACCATCATTCTGCATTTGACCCAACGAAGATAAACCAGACTGTCTGGACATTAAAGAATCTGCATCTGCCTCGAGATCACCAGCTCCCAAGGTCTTGCGATCACTGTCACTGGAGGAACTACTTATGCTGCAGTTGCTACTACTATTACTGTTACTACTGCTACGATAGCCATGCTGAGAGCGAGTTCCACTTGGTTCAAGTGAAGATCCACCCCTTGAATCTACCTTGTCATCGCTGTCAAAATCAAAACTAAGTGAAAGCACAAACTCAGGGACGCATCTAAAAAGAGTAAGAAAATTAGATGATAAATAGATGAGAAACTTTTGGCCTAACCAATGCATAAAAAGTGATGAACCCGACAATGATGGACCAACCCAATTTTGCAGCCAGAATCTGAAGATTAGATAGATGAGTTAGTTGACTGGGCAAACCAGTACCGACAAGGACATGAAAAAATTCAAGCAACTCAAAACAATTTACATGAAATATATTAATTAACTCATTTATAGGCAGATAAGATCTTCAGAACATGTTAATGACTTTTAATACTTAACAGTACGTTTACTTGATGCATAAATAATTGCTACTATTTTCAAGTTCAGGTATTTTGGTAAATAAAGTAAATGTCCAGACAAATGGCAATCATGTTGATCAACCAATAATGCCATATGTATTTCTTATATGCAGATTAAGTTCATTTAGTAGTCCTATTTCTGGCGCACTAAATCAGCAGGTAATTATTTTTTTGCAATGGTTAAATATTTCAAACTAATTCCCCAATTTAGCATAGATGTGTTTGTGGATGAACAGTGGGAGTGAAGGACAGGAAAATTAAAGCAGGTAGGCAGAACATAAATCTGCTAAATGAGAAGGGTAAGATGGAGGGGCCAAGTAAATAGAGGAGTGTCACAGCCCCTACCCTAACCCACTACTGTATCTCACACAGTAGAGGCAATGCAATTGATAAAAGGGTTCAAAAACATCTTATCAACCTGAAACCCAATTTCAAAGTAAGCTCCATCTTCCCACTAATTCTCTTTTCAATAGTCTCTTCTCCCCCACACCCCCACCCCACCCCAACAATAATAAAAAAAAAAGGAACAAGGGGTAGAGTTACCAAGGACATGTGCGTCAGTCCCTCTCTCACCCCCTCCCTAATAAAACATACTTTATGAGTTTCCGATTTTTCCAATAATTAAGACGCTTATGACCATAAGACTATTACGCAAGAACAATGGGATCTACCAAGCCGCTACATAACCACAATATGCCAGCCATTAACAAAAGGCTATGCGATCAGCATTTGCCATACTTCATCAATCATAGTAATACCTCTTCAGAGATGATCTGGCAAAAGATGTCTGCATAACTGGAACAAGGACAGCCTCAGCTGGATAAACAAACATTTTTTCACAAACTGGAAGCTTGTCCGAAGGCAACCTCTGAGTACCTAGTCCGATAGCTGGGGCCTCAGTACCATGAGGCTGAGAATAGTTACTATGCGAGTTTACATTTTTTCGCACCGTCTTGTCATCGCAACCAAGGGTCACTTCAACATAGCAGTTTTGTCCCCTCAGTTGAGCTGGTAGCCCAGACCCTTGAGCAACATGGTAGGGAAGACCTACAATTCCATTTGAACCTCTAACCTTCCCAGAGCTGTCCAAATACATACGAAGGAAGAATTAACAAAAAACCAACCCAAAATTTGAAAATGAAAAAGACAGATAAATACAACTTATTCAAGAAATCCAAATATTGGGTGAAAGAGAAGCTAAAATGTCAATGAACAGGAAAATAAATGAAGCAACTAGAAACTAAAAAATAAGAATGAAGCGAATGCGCAACGCATGTTGGAGAGTAGTTCATCTAACCTCAGATACACTTGCTTCACAAGATCGCCAGGACAACATCCCGTGAGCTTCCCACGCATTCCATGAGGGGAGACAACAACTGCAAAAACACACATCAATGCTAATGTGAGGGGTTAAGTAGATCACTTTCAGGGTGCTAAGATCGTGATAGCTTAATATATTTGAAAGTGCAGACAAAACTAAAAACTAGCCTCCCTGAACCCATCTGTCATAATAGCTTGGATTCTTTCAAAGTGCAGAAAGCATGTAGCATATTAGGATTTTGTTCTTTCTTTCTTTTTTTTCTTTTTTTTTTTTTTTTTTTTTTTGTTGGGGTGGTAGATAGATAGATAAATGGATATATATATATATATATATATATATATATATATATACATACAGAGATACATACATACATATATATATATATATATAGAGAGAGAGAGAGAGAAACACCATAGGTTAGTGAACGTAATGGAAAAGTAATGTAGAAACTTTACGAGTGTCAAGGGCAACAGGTGAAACTGATTAAGATAATAAAAACAAGTGAAGATGCAGAGAAAGCTAACTAGGAGAACCACCTTTTCTCAAAGAATCAAAACATCAGAGGATACGGGCCAGGATTAAATTCTTGGAGTCCCGGCCTTACCCCTGTTGACAAAGCTGACCACCAGCCAACTTGCCAAAACTTACTCATGTTAAAAAGTATTTACTAGCAAAAGGACTTATAAACAACTGCAGATTCAGACTTCTAGCCTTGTCAACATAATTATGCATTACCCAACCAGCCAAAATAATTTAAAATACTCAGTTTACATTAATCAGTAATAGCCACATAATGCCTCAGAAACAAGCATACTATTCTCCTACAATCAATGTAATAAAAGCTGTCCCAAACTCCCTCACTTACCTATATAACATGCTTATTTTCAATCTATGATCTAATCCATAAGAATCCCAACTCACACTAGTGGATAAAACCACAATATCAGCTCTGACACCATCAGTAAGGACCAGATTCAGATTCTTAGCTCTGTTAACATAGTTGGACAGTAATCAATGCAGAAGCCATGTTGCTTCTCCATGTTGACAAGAAGGAGCTACCCAAAGCCTCAGTTAAGGCTATTCTCCCACAACCGATGTGGGATCTGGTGTTAACAGTGAAGTCCACTCATTCTCAAGTGCCTAGATGGTAAGCAAGCAATCTATAACTCTAATAAAAGTACAAAAGAGTTGCAGAAAAGGGGAAATAACATAAGAACATTCAAAATAGAGGAAACAGGAACGAAGGATGATGAATTAGAAGACGGATGAAACATTTAATGCAATATGGACATGCAAAAGAAATCATGAATCCACAATGGAAATAATGATGGGAACAGATTCAGCATGAACCTACGAATTGGGGAAAAAGAGGTAAGCTACTAATCAATTATGCAAGAAAAAGTAAGTGAAGGAGTATAAGATTACAATGAAGGGAATGACATTTGGGGAGTAAACTCCGATAGAAAATACAGATATCATTTAGACTATATGAGCATGTTCAATAGCCCTCCAAGATTCTTCAAATTATTCAAAAAAAGGAAGCTACCAATCAATTTCTTCTGTACAGTGGTATTAAACTAACTGAGAGGCAAACTAGAGACTTACAAGCGTCAAGTGCGCTAAAGAGAAAACTGATAATCTCTAGGTAAAATATAGAGTTGATAAATGGACATAAAAGATGTGGTTTGTGAAATTGTTACTGAAGAGAATAAACATGTGGTGATGAACAGGTAAAAAAATGAGGTAGAGATTCCTTTTTCTCAGTATTAAAAGATCGGAGAATAAAGAACCCTAAAAAAAGGGAAAGTTGAACGAGATGGTATTCCTATTGAGATTTGCAAGGGCCTGGAGCAAGTGGCAGTACGTTGGCTACAGATTTGATTACTAAGATGTTTCAACAAAGAAGATGTCAAACAACATAGGAAAAGTACTTTGTTTCCAATCTATGGAACAAGGGATATGTCCAAAACAGTGAAAAATGTTGTGGATTAATGAGCAGTGACTTATGTTTGACAGATCGATTCAAGAGAATCAATTTTCTTTCTACTGGATGGATGTTAATGCATGTGACCAAGTTTTTAGGGAGACTTGTCGCCTCTTCAATTTAGAGGCATAAAGGAATGGATATGCATCCATTTTGTATATATAGCACACCGCAGCGGTAATCTTCAATCAAATAATCAGCAATATTAAAGAGTCAAATTGAAAAGCACCAGCAATACCAATGCTACCCAACTCCAAAGTAAACGACAAACAAAATTGCAAAAATAATGTTAAAAAATTAAATCTGTGGCCATAATTCCTGATAGTATTAATCAAACCAGTAGTTCAAAAACATTCATGAAGGTACATGATATTAAACATGCGTATCACAGAGGAGGTAAAACCAGTTATAAAAGAAGCTATATCATTTATTATATGAACTTCATCTACATTACTTGAGAAGTTAAGATCCCATAACATGTAAGACAGCCCTTCAGCATATTTTTTCTTTTTAGTCCAGTTGCTTGAAGTGAAATTTCCAATGTTTACCACTCAGACAAATGCTTCAATTGAAACATATATACATCTTCATTCTATAGTTGTTCTTATACAAGATCGACTTGGAGTGTCTCTACTTCGTTTTAATTGGTGTTCAGAGTAACTGTAAGCAAAGCAGTTCAGAAATAAACTGATACGGACTTCTCAAAACAAAGAAAACTGAACTCCAAGTTTATTTGGGCAGACAACTCAACATTACATCTCAGCTTTGCAAAGTACTTTAATTTTGTGCGTGACGCAATTTTATACCCTGGCACCACCAAGAGCACGAACCTAGTAACTCAAACGCTATCAGTCTAACTAACTTCAATTGAGCCTCTGTACCCGAAAAACAACACAATTATTTTTCAACAATAAGACACCACGTTAGGATAATATATATGATGTAAACACAGACTCAAGCATGCAATATATAATATACTACACCACAAGAATAGATTCGTAAAACTCACACATTATGTTGTCTTACAAACAAAGTTAGCAATAGGAACTCAGACCTAATTTTGATCTGCCACGTACCGCCAACAAACTGATAGGAAAATATATCGATACAAAAATGAAAAATCACAGAAGTTTAAAGTGGTCAGACAGATTTCCTGGCCAACAGTCATACAGAGAACCCATTCTTCACAATGAGGAAAAAAAAGTATGATAGTTCAGTTTTATACCCGAAAGGAAGCCCTTGAATGATTTCTTTCACTTCTGAGAAAATACTCCCAGGCCCTCTCAATTATTCCCCTCTAATTTTTGCATGCATTTCTCAGTTTAGAAATCACCTATGGGCAGAAAAAAACTCCATGCATACATCCTAAACATGTCTAAAAAATAACAGAGAGGAACTCAAATTGTCTCCAAAACCATCAATAAAACACATTTGGAAACAAATATAAACACAAGATACAAATACATATGAATACCAACTTTGTAGTGGCGTAAACTAGACACATTAACATATAGTAAAGACTTCAATATGAATGAGCTATAACGCCAATTGATCATTCAATTTCAACTTTGACACGTCAATCATGCAGTTCAATGACGCAAGAGCGCTGAATGCATGTGTCAGATGAGTGTCTAAATTTTTCGATTTCGCGTTCTTATTTCTTAACATTAATTCAAGAAGCGGCAGCATCCTAAAAGCATTGCCCTCATGCAGCATCAGACAACATATATAACACATATTTGAAGGCTGATAGCACAGAACTCAGCTCATCTTTCTATTTCAACTTTACCAATTCATACATGAGAAGGACAGAGAAGATCTCACTCATGCAAGTTCGATATCACCATAAAAGCATATGATTGTACCGAAAAACAGACCTGAAACTCGGTCATTGGAACGCCTAGAAGAACTGCTGAGGAATGGTTCAATGTCACCGCTTGAAATCGCTCGGACATGCCTAAAAGTGAGCAGATACAATCATGTTTCAAAGGTTTAATATCGCATTAAGTGGAGTTGACTAGATGTCAAGAACAAAGCTAAACACTACAACAGTATTCCAAAGCTAAAAAAAAGTACAGATAGAATAAAAAGTTTGAGAGTGGGAAAGAGAGACTAACTTAGCAGATATAATAACATGAACGAATATTGTCTCTTCCGTTGCAGCAAAGATAAACTCAGCCACAGGTTGACCCTTCCTACAAAGCACCAATACAACTTCTTGAGAAGGGACTTTTTACATCAGAACTGCCTCGCAACTTCTCAAAGGCAAAGAGTTCACGGCCGAACAAGCATGTCATACCGAGAGGCATGGATTATCAGCCGAAAATGGAAATTAGAAATTTGGAAGGGACCAGTTTAAGTGAGTCTTACCCTTAATGATCTTGGTTACAATTGAAAACCAAAAAGGCATAGAGCCTGAGCACAATTCATTTCTTTTAAGTCAATCTCAAGCATAATTTTCTCAAGCCAAAGCCAAGTTAACTTAGGCGGCTTGATACACTCCTTCATTTTCATTGATGTAACATTAAGGAATTAACACAATTTAAGTACAGTTTCAAACACAGGACCTTTGTTTTAGAAAACAATGAAGGCAAATCTCGAAATAAATAACTAGCGTCAAACAAGGTATAGCAATGGAAAGTTGATTGTAGTCAGCAACTCGCATTTTATGAACCAGGTAGTATTTCCAATTTACGCTATAGCTTTTCAAGAATAGCCAAAGTGAAGCTCATAAGCTTCAAACAATATTGAAATTCTCCAACAGTCAGTTGAGGTTAATGTCTTAACAAGCCAGGTAAGACAAAAAATAAGAGACCATAAAATCAAACCATTATGAGCTGGCAAATTCTAGGATAGCTACAATATTAGAGTCAATTTTTTCAGTCCTTTGGCCCAACATCACTTAATCTCTTTCCTAATGGCTTCTTTTTAATGGACAAATTCATAAACATCAAAATAATTATTAGTATTCTTTTAAAAAAATTCATTCTAAGACAACAAGATAATACTCAAGGAAACGCCAGTTCACAATATTGTGACTAAAATTTATCCAATTAAGTGCTTCACTGTCAAAGATATCATAGTTCAGCTGCAGGTCTGATGTGCATGTATAGTATCAAATATAAGAAAGCTCCAGAACTATTACATAAATTCTTATGATAGTGAAAATCGTGTACTATTTAAATAACAATTTTCAACATTCAGACACATGAATCTCAAAACAAACATGAATACCCATAGCAAACCTGAACAGTTCTTCATTCTGTGTAAATGGATGATATTTTGAAAATGCATCTCCAAATCGTACATATGAAAGCCCTCTAAGAGCTCTGTCAAATGAAATAAAAGCATTGTTAATTAATTATTACACATGTCAACCAATCACAAGAAAGACATGGCATAACCTTTCTATACAATTTCTTAAAGCCTGGGATAGGGCAGCTGCAACTTCTTCTGAGTCACCAGGAGCCACCCAAAGTCCAGATGCGAGAACTTAAATAGCAAATTATAAAAGTTAACTTATAAATCAAATTCACCATTATATGATCCAAAGAGTAAAATATCTACTAATGCAATAGGGGTGAAGTGAAAAATATAATTAACTTTCTATAAAATCACTATTGAAGACAATATACCTCTCAATCTAGCAACAGCAGGCTGTGCCTTCTCAACGACAGAGGAATGTTTCCCCGGGAGAAAAAACCAGAGCTTGATCTTTTCATCTGTGCAATAAGATGAGCAGGCAACAGTGAGAAATACACAGGTGTTATGTCTCATCCATTATGCCATTTATAATCTTTACCAGGATTGTGCAAACCCTGTGAAGGATCCCAAGGTCCCACAAAAGAATTAGTCCACGTGCTGAGAAACCCTTCCTTCTGCAGTTGCAGATGTGCTGAAAACACCGTCAGTGTTGCTGCATCTTTCTGGTCCACTTTCACACTTCGCAAATATCAAGCACAAAGGAATTAGCACAGATCTAAAACCCAACACACATGTCCAACTACCCAGAAAAGGTATGGGAAAAAACAAATGTTCAACAAGAATCAAATATGAAAGTCATAAGCTACTAAAGGTCTAAATCAAATAAGTAAAAGAAATAAATCAATCTAAGAAGTATGATTAGTTCCCTAAGTATGAGATTTAATGCCGATTTATCCAGTTTATGTGTTCCTTATTCAATGAACAGACCAATTCATACAAGCTATATGGTTGCTTATTCAATGACATGACCACTTTAATTAATCAAGTTGATTTACTGAATAATCTATCTCGATATTCCTTCCGCTTAATTCAACATATACTGGCAACAAACGGTTCAAGATCACACCTTTTATCAGGCAGCGTATTGTAATCAAACTCATGGGGAAGAAACTGAAACCAAGATATCTGATGCAAACCACCCTGGAAAAAAGTTGAAAAAGATTATTTACATATGGCAATTGATGAGAATAAGAAACAAAATGCCAATACCACAAAAGTTTCCATCATAGAAGAATACCATATAAAGCAATATCCTCAATAATGAAATCAAAATAGGAATCCACTACACACAAAATAAGCCTTCTGTGGAGAAAGTTCAGCAAAGGCAAACATTGATGGATAAGCCTCAATAACCCATCAAAAGGTTTTATAATCCTTCTGCTACTAAATTAGATTACATAGTAAAAAAGGACTATTTTGTGTGCCATGCCTCGCGTCGGTAGCAAATTTCCCAGATGTTGGAAAACCAGCCGAAATAAGGTGAGTAAATAGCTGATTTTGTGGACTGATGGAACTGAATAGTGATCACATACACTTTCAGTAGGCCCTAAGCACCAATGCATGTGTAAGTTTTATCTAATGCATATTATTATCCAGTCTATCATGTACACCTATAAAGGCAAGAAAGCGGTTACATAGTGGCAACCATCCACAGTATGGCAGTAAGTAGCTGATTCTGTGAAATGGCTGGAGTAAGAAATGGAATATTTTATGAACACAACAAAGATAAATTTTCCACATGTTAGACAGAACTCTACATTGGAAAACAACAAACTTCCCATGCGTACACATACCTATTAAATCATGAAAGGTGATCCTTCAATTCCAATATAAGCAGCATGGTTGACTTCCTCAGCTCAACCAGACTGTTTTCAGAAGCAAATTTTTTTAACTAGATATATGTAAACTTTTAAACTATACAAAGTAGGGTCACTATTCCGAAACTTAGGATAATGTGCATAACTACATTTTAACATGAATGATGAATGACTTGTCCCTGTATAAAATTAGCAGACTGAAATAAGTCGACCAGTGCCATCCAATTTGCAATTGAAGATGCAGATATCAATATACCTACAGATCAGTGGTGCTTCTAATTTTGAACTAGAGCGCAAACCAACTCGTCAAATTAGGATCATTTGACTCAGATGTATTAGAGGATGGAAGTTAACATTCTGCCAGATCCATCTATGTATGTCATGAAATCATCCCTTTGAAAGTAATATTGATTCGAAGGCATAGAAGTGGGTGTGTAATGATGGTAGCAAACTTAATTTGTTTTGCCAGCTGGCTCTTGAGTCACAGATAAATATGCAGGACGCCAATAAAAAGGATAATTATTAACTAATCACACTTTGGAGGGGTTGGCTGGTTGCATGACGACGGTATAAATTGAATGTCAGGCAAGCCACATAATAAATCCAAAATACCAGTGTGAACGGGGCATTCAAATTTGAGTAGATAACAACAACAAATGTAGTGCGAACAACAGAATGTGTGGAGTGGATTATTGCGCAATAAAATAACCATGACAGAAAACCCTAATTAGGTTAATATTGCATATCCAACCGCAACTAAAAAATCAAGTTCAACTGATTCTGTAACAAAATATAAATGCAAGAACTTACGATTTTGAAAATATTTGTCCACATCCGTGATTTGCCTCCCGTTCAGGCAAAATTTCTTGAACCTCCACCAAAATTAATAGACTTAAAAACGCATATCAAATACCTCCTCAGTTATAAGCTCTGCACAAGCAGCTCATGGATAACAGAACGCCAAAACAGTTGTCAGTATATTAGTAATCCATTCTCAGCAACCGTCAATTAAAGAAAACAAGCA
This sequence comes from Paulownia fortunei, assembly GCA_019321725.1. Lineage (NCBI taxonomy): Eukaryota > Viridiplantae > Streptophyta > Magnoliopsida > Lamiales > Paulowniaceae > Paulownia > Paulownia fortunei. Next base: position 30,040,124 of record CM033106.1, on the reverse strand, counting down.
ATAATTCATATAAAAATTTACTTCAAACCCTTAAAACTCATCATGCAAATTACCAGAACAATTAAAAGACAGTAAAACGGCCCGATCTGATAAAAACAAGAAAAATTCCGTCACCGAGAGCACGTGCAAACGCGCATACCTTTGTGAAAAACTAAATTTGCCAAAACGTTACCGGGTGCTGATTAAAAACAGATACTGAGTCGATAGCAAATAAAAAATAAAGTAAGAATAAATAAATAAAACAAGTTTTCGCTTAATTCACAAAGAGAGAGAAACTTACCGTTGTGCGGCGGCGGAAATTCGTTGAACCCACAACAGGAATTGGGGAAACGAATTGTTGCGTGAGGGAGTCTATGTGTGTTAGTGTGTGAGAATTTAGGGAGTTGTGAGTGACAGTCTGAATGGAACTTTAAGCACGGGGTAACCGAGAAATCACGGTGGTGGGAACTCTTATTCCTATTTTCCCGAAAATGTAGGTAGATTCCTTTTTTATTCTTGTTGGGGGGGGGGGGGGAGTTGAAAGTTATTTGAGTAAATCAGAAAAATAAAATAAGATTTCGCCTGACGTAATGATTAATTTGTGTTCTATTATTTTTGGAAACAAAAAATCGATAAACTTATATTTGAATATGGGTATCAGGTATATGATTGGATTATAAAAATGAAAGTTCAAATGCTAATGAATATCAAAGCCCAAGTCTGATGAAAATAAAATTAGCCATGTAAAATTGCACTGCTTTTCCCACTTTCATTGGAATACTTGCTAAAGTTAAATTATATAATAAAAAATTTAGCAAAATATACAAATATTAGAGTGCGTTCGTTTGCACGGAATTGAGCCCTTGAAATTTTAATTTGAAGCAAAAATTTAAGATTTTATCCTAATTCAATTGAGTCTCATAACCATGTTTTTAACTTATTGATCTAATCCAATACCTTTACAATTGTAAATTTAATAATTTATATTGTTTTTTCTTAAAAATTTATATTATATACATATATACGACAATCGTCGTAGTTTCATTAAATATGTGGCCATTGCTAGTGAATTCGTTAAAAAATCTTGTCTTCGACTAATAAATGACGATTGTTATGTCAATGATTAACATACAGTTATTTATTACTATATTAATAATATTATCGGTATTTTTTTGAAATTTTTGTTTTAATATATAAACATTCAATATGATATCATGAATCTTTGGGTGTTGACAACAACGATATATTCTGTCAATTTCATGACAACAAATATTATTAATATATTGACCATAATAAAACAATATAAGTAAATAGACTAAGTAGTAGTGATTTGTGCAATGTAAGTACGAGAAAAAAAATTATATACTTTGTAAAACATAAAAGTGAGATACAACATATAATATTTTTTCAAGAGGTTGTTGAGTTTGTAGTAACAATTAAAGTTGAAATTTATCATATTCATACCTATGGTACAAGGATATTTTTAAAATCAACATGTACTCATGTCAAATATTCAAATAAGACAAAACATTCAGTATAGGTACACTCCAATAACATCTTGAGAATTTTAACAAAAATAAAAATTTAATGAATAAATCCACTTCTATTTTTCTCTATCTATATATTTATCTACCTCTATATATTTGTGCATGTCTAATATTATTTAAATATTAATTTTGTAACTGATGTAAATCCAAAGTTGTGATTTAAAAAACATATATAATAGATGCTTGTAATATGACCTGCCATATTCCTTTTATTCCTTTAGACCAAATTATACATACAAGTTACATAAATTATTTATTAAAAAAAATCAAAATGATGGAATTTAGCATGAACTTACTATAATATAATAAAGATAATATTTAATATTTGTCCTTTTCCCACTATTACAACCTACAAAACTACTTAATTGGACAAAAAAATATAATTTCAACAATTTGACCTAAATTAAATTTCAATAATTGGTCAAATCGAGTTATTGAAACTCGATTCTAGCTATTCCGATATCTCTTTTAATGAATTTGTATATTTTGGACAAAAACAACATATATCATCTTAGGCTTGTTGGATGCCCACAATCTAAGTCAGAAAACATCAATTTAGAGAGAACAAATGGATCGAAGCAATAAATTAGAGAGAAAAAATATAACTTAATTTTGAACAATCGCGAAGGTTCTATTTATAGCTAGTTGTATAATACGTGGTTAATTCCTGATTTTATGTAGTGCGGACATTATATGGTTGTAATTTTAGATATATTTCAGGTCAAGTTAAGCTGAATTTGCCCCGTGGATAGATGCGCTAATCTTGATATATTGTGTAATATTCTTTAAGTAATAAGGGCTATTTGGCCTTTTTTAATTTTTTGCATTTATTTTTCTATCATTACTATATAAAAATTTCATAGATTTGAATTAGTAATAGTCTTAAATATTACATGTTGACATTGAAGTTTTAGATATGAAAATAGAATCTGATTCACCAGAGCAACCGGTGCATTCCTCTTCAATTCTCTCCATTTTGAACAAAAGGTGCAGTGTGAATGCAAACTCGTAATTAAAAAGGATTACAAAATCAAAATATAAATGCAGTTAATTGAATCAAAATGGGATTTTTTTTGTCCAAAATCATATTATACACTTAATATTATATTTATTATTTTATTAGTCATTTAATTATTATTATATGCTCAACCACTTTTAAACTTTATACACAATTTGAGTTCGGTCAAATTTTAATTTTTGGACGAATTTCAATATGACCAACAAGAATTTTATGATGGTATTGAGTTTAAATCATATTTCATGTGGCTTGAATTTTCAATGGGGTTTAGAGAGTATTGATCATGCAATATGATAACTGAACCTAATTGAACCCAATCACTTGATAAACTTCAAGAATTCATAATAAGAGTAAGAATGTGATGGGTCTTGAACTCAAAAATAGGTCAAAAGGCTAAGTTTAAATCAAACAAAAATAAGATTTAATAGGCCAAATTTATAGAATTTACAAGATAACTGAAAAATTGGCTATAATGCTTAGATTAAACCCTTTGAAACCATAAAACTCAAACCCACAAAAATACTCATATCGATATTATAAATATCCTTAATTTTTATTATTAAAAAAATTAGATAATTAATTACGTATTTAACTGCTCTAAAGTTCTCTGGTTTTCATAAAGTTCTCTGGTTTTCATTGATTTACTTTGAAACTGATCAAAAAATAATTGAAAATAAAGACAAAAATTATTTTGATTTGTTTGTTCCTGAAAATATTTTATCGTTTAGAACTCGTAAAAAATTGAGAATTCTAATTTGTTTCAATTCAAATAATATAAATGATATAGATAGAAATTCAGTATTTTAGAACGAAAACAACGTAAAAAATAATCACCTTGATAGAGAGAAAAAACCTTTGACACCACTAACAACTTTTAATGATACAGGCACTAATAGGGGTGATCACGGTGCGATTTGGCGGATTTTTTCACTAATTTCAAATTGAATTGTCATGTACGGTTTTGCTATAAAATAATTTCAAATTACGATTTTATCAAATAAAATAAAAAGTACGATTTTGGGCGCTTGCGGCTGGTTTAACAGTTTTTTACCAATAAATATAAATGATTAAGTAAAAAAAATAAAAAATACTAATAGAAAAAATCACTTCAATATAAAAATAACATCATGATTTTCATCCTTAAAATAATAGTATAATCTTTATAAGACTAACAAATAGCTATATAATTGTACATAAATTTCAATTTTCATACATTCTACTTATTTATTTACTTTCATTTATATTATATAAACTATAATAGGTACGATAGATAAAATAAAATAAATTTTTTTAATATTTCAAAATGCAAATAGAAAAAAATTATTTGAATATACGAATACTATTAACACAATAATTATTGAGTATGTATACAAAAAAATACTTATTTTCTTTATCTTCTAATTATTGAAAAGAAAAACTGATTCAATCATTTGCCATCAAACTACAAAAAAAATAAAAATGTAAACAATTAAAAAGTAAGTAGAAAAAAATATTAAAAAATTAAATAAATCAATTCTTATAAAAGAAAAAAAAATATTAAACTTTTTAATATTGAAATTAAACATACATGTTCCTTGCATCACATCTTGAGATAAATGAAAAATAAAAAAACTTTTATGAGAAATTGATAAGCACATAAATAGTTAATTATGTGAAATTTAAATAAATATTATAATTACAATTTAATTGTCAAAACAAAAATTAGTAGTAATTATTAATAAAATTAATATACATATATAGGTAATGCGATTCCGTTTATTCAAACTCCAAACTGCTACCAAACCATATAAAGTGGTGCGATTTTAATTAATTTTTTAAATCACAATTTATAAAGTAATTTGGTAAAAACGGTTTGATATGATATGGTGCGATTGGTTTAGATAATTTTTTAATTTTTATGATCACTCATAAGCAGCGACTCTTACAATTTTAATTAGAAGTTTCGATAAAAAGAGTAATACATATCAAAATATAATGAGAAAATTGAATAGAGAGAAATAGTTAAAGAAAAAAGAATAATCAGAATTTTAGGTTGCGATTGTCAGAAAAAATAATATCAAAATAAATTTTTCCTAAGCATATGTTTGATTGTGAATTTTTCTTAAAACGGTCTAGAATATATTTTTCTATTTTGCAATACATATCCAAAATATTTTAATGAAAAAGATATCACAAAAATATAATCATTACACCTACGTACTATTTTCATATAATTTTACACAATTCAATATATTTAAAAAATTAAAAAATATATCATATTAATTATAATGATTACATTTTCACATGCACAAATTTACCATCAAAAAACATTTATTTTATTTTTCTAAACTAATTTTTCTCACCATTCTTTCTGAAATTTATATAGTTTATGAATGAAAGAATAAACAATTAATTGCTCTCAATCAGCAAGCGTTCGGTTTGTTATACATTATTCATGAACTGAAAATGAAGTTAATTGACCTAACTAACCTTAACTAATCTGCTGATTTAGTAACTAATTGTCCAGGTGTTGGCTACTCATTGACTCAGTGAAGATATTTGCATTTATTTGTGCAGAGCAACCCTAATACCAAACGGTGTAGAACGACGTCGTTTCATTTGTTCCTTTGTTAGCAGAATGTTTTTTCTTTTTTTTTTCATTTTCCTCTTCGTTTGCCATTTTACGTTTTTTCGGTTGTGCTTCAGCGCGCACAAACTGGGTGTGATATTCTGGAGATTTCTAAAACCTCCATTGTTAAAACCCTTCTTCGCGAGATCAAACGCCATGTTCAGGAAATTTCTGTCGATACTCTATATTTCTATTCCATTATTTGCGATTCTCTGCGCCTCGTTCTCTGAAGAAAACCCTACAGATCGCCGGGTTTTGGTCTTGCTAGACGATTTCGCGATTAAATCATCGCACTCTCTCTTCTTCAAGTCACTCGAAACCCGAGGATTCAACCTCGATTTTAAGCTCGCTGATGATCCCAAACTTGCTTTGCAGAGATATGGACAGTATTTATACGACGCTGTTATTCTCTTCTCCCCAACAATCGATCGTAAGTGAACACAATGCACACTTGAGTGTGTGAAGCTTTAATTCATTTGCTCATAAGCTCGATTTCCTATTTGTAAGAAAAAAATAGAGGATTTACTGGACTGCATTATAAGTATTTGTATTTATATGTGACAGAGATGTTTTATTTAGCTTGTTTATGTGTTAATTGTTTTTGTATATTTTTTGCTTGGTGAAAAATTAGGGTTTGGTGGGTCCATTGATGCTGCATCATTTCTAGAATTTGTTGATTCTGGTCATGATTTGATTATTGCTGCCGATGAATCGGCTTCTGAATTGATTCGAGAGATAGCTGTTGAGTGTGGGGTTGACTTTGATGAGGTAGAATTCTACGTATCGTTCTGGTTTCCTAGCATATGTGTACTTTTGCTATTATCTAGAAATGCTGTTGGTTTCTTTGTTTACCTTGGAAAATGCCAAAACCTATGCAGTATTCTAGAGCATATTTTGTATGGGATAATATGTTAATGTTTGAGTGTGTAATAATAGGATCCAGCAGCTTTGGTAATTGATCACACGAGCTATGCAGTCTCAGAGACAGAAGGGGATCATACATTGATCGCCAGTGACGATTTCATTCAATCTGAGGTTATTTTTGGCAGCAAGAAAATAGAGGTATTTTGTTTTTTTTGTTGTCCTCTGAGTTACCTGGTCAGCTGCTGCAATAGCTTTCACTGGCATGATATCCCCATAGCATTAAATGCTATTCCCATCAAATGTTAGTCACTGCCAATCTTTGTTTCTGGTTATTGTGGTGCAAAAGCTTTCATAGCTGTCCCATGGATTGAAGTGCTGTGATCTTTGTGGCCTTGGTTGTTAAACTTTGTACCCATATTAATTATTATTGTTTTTCAATACTTTCAATGAACTTATCTTTTGCCTTTTCTCTGAAGTTGAATAATTATTTGGTGAACTGAATTTGTTACCAAGTTGCCAGTTGTTTAAGAAAAATGAAAGGAAAAAATGGGAAACCTTGGTTCCCCATATAAACTTCTAAAGGAAAAAAATAATTCCATCTGTATGTTGATGAAAGAATTTGTTGGTGACTTGAGGCTCTTTTTTGCAAGGATCTCCAAGGTTTTCCACAGCTTGCTATGGATTTATTTTTCAAAATTTCTGTTTCCAAAAATATCTTACAATTTTGATCATCTGCTATAAGTTTCTTGTCCCTCATTTTCCTATCAAACACAGAGCCCAAGGGGATAATTTTTTCTTTAATTTTGTGAAGACTATTGCCACTCAACCACAGGAATCTGACGTCTGTTTTTTTGTTGTTAATTCTACCACAGGCTCCTGTGCTTTTTAAGGGAATAGGTCACTCGATAAATCCTGCAAACAACTTGGTAAGATTTCTCCATTTACCAAGCATAGAACCTGCATGTATGGATCTTAATATTATCTTCTTCTATAAATCAAAATAATATCTGCTTTATATTTCAGGTGCTAAAAGTTCTCTCTGCTTCGCCAGCAGCATACTCAGCCAATCCAAACTCCAAGTTATCAAATCCTCCCACTTTGACTGGGCCGGCGATCTCTTTAGTTTCAGTTGTGCAGGTATACCAATTCAGTCAATACAACTTCACCACTTTAGTATATAGATATGTATTAAGGCCAAGTTTGGTTCATAGGAAAATCATGATTTGAAGTTACAGGCCGAGCTTGAATTTATCTCGGTGCTCTCCAAACTTGGCTTTGATGAGAATGAACTAATAATATCTCCCAAAAGAATATGAAGATAGTATACGAATTGAATAAGGTGTGATTGATGTCAATCCTTCATTTCCATTCGCTATGATCTCAAAAAAATCAAACTATTTCACAATGTTTTTTTTTTTTCAAACCTAAGTTAGTTTTTCTTTGACCTGCGGTCATTAGAAACAAGCCCAAAGTTGGTCTGGATTCAAACAGTATATTTCTTATGGCAAGGTTTAAAGTAAACATTCCTTGCCAAGAGAAAAAGGGGGGCAGCTGTGATGTATTAGGTCTGAGTGCATAAATCAACTCTTGATATCTATCCAATAAAAGAAAGAAAAAGACAAAACAATTTGGTGGAAAATGAAATCTTTGGTACATTAGCTGGAGGTTTTGACTTTGGGATATCATTTGAAGATACTTACAATTGTTAATAATTCATTTATTTTCCATCAGAAATTGATAATTCTTTTGCTTTTCAGGCAAGAAACAATGCTCGGATTCTGATATCTGGTTCACTAAGCATGTTCAGCAACCGGTTAGTAGATAATGTTCGTTGTTCTTGTCATGCAGTAATCCAATTGACAAGTATTTTTTTTTTGTGTTCAGGTTTTTCAGAACTGGAGTACAGAAAGCTGGAAGTACTACCAAGTGAGTGAGTTGCAATGCTATAATTGGCTTAGACCTGGTTTTTATCTTTGGTTTGATTTGTATGGAAAATATCTTTATCTTAAATACATTTCCAGATTGTGGTTCTCTTGGTCTTTGCTTGGGGATTTCCCCTAAAAGACAATTAAGGTCAACATAAAATTATTTTAGCATCAAGAAATAAAACTTGTATAGTGGCAAGTGATTCTCGGAAGGTATAGCGCATAAGAAGAAGGGGAAGGCATGGGGGATATGCGGTGTCAGTAATGCTATCAGGATATATTTTCGTTATAATGTGGTTAATATGTTCAACTCTTCTTTCTTTGAAGATGAAATGACAACCACATTTTGTGATAAACAGACACGAGAAATGTGGGAATGAGCAATTTTTGATCGAACTTAGCAAATGGGTTTTCCACGAAAGAGGTCACCTGAAGGTTTGCTCTTTGTCTGAAGCTCTTTGATTCCATGGCATGAACCTGTTTGGTTCTGCAGTTTTCCATATTGGCTGACTGGTGTTCTCTTTGGGACTTTTGTACTTGATCAATGACACTGCATTTTCGTAGAAAGAGATTTCCAATAGCATAACACCTTTGGGCCTTGTTGGAGCTATCTTTTTTTTTTTTTTTTTTTTGAATACCCTCTCTTAGTTTTATTATTGGCGATGTTCATGTTTCCAGGCTGTGAATGTAAGACATCATAAAGTTGGTGAAATAGATGAACCCTCAATGTACAGGATCAAAGATGACCTGGTAATAATCTGTTCCCGGAATGTTAAATGCATATGGAGAATAAATAAATTGAAGTAACCAGATTAAATGGTTGAGTTATTAATTGATACTTTAATTTGGTTGAAGGATTATTCTGTTGAAGTATATGAGTGGTCTGGTACGAGTTGGGAACCATACATGGCTGATGATCTGCAAGTTCAGTTTTATATGATGAGCCCCTATGTTCTAAAAACCCTGTCAACTGATCAGAAGGTGCTGTTTTTATTCATTGTAGAATCCAAACACTTGCCCATAATGTTTTACTACTCCAACATGTATGCCTCCCTTCATCCCTTTTTAATACCATTCTCTGCAGGGCCTTTATTATACATCTTTCAAGGTTCCCGATGTCTATGGTGTTTTCCAATTCAAGGTTGAGTACCAGAGACTTGGGTATACAAGCTTAAGTCTATCAAAGCAGGTAGTTCTCTCTCTGTATTATGATCATGTCTGTTAATTGTTATCCATTCCACATGGAGTTGTTCTAATTAAGATTTTTTTGTCGTTTCTGAGTATTTTTCTGCTTTTTTTATCCAAACCTCAATCAAATTTCACTTGGAGATTTTCAATTTGACCTCATACTTCATTCTGAATTTGAAATTTTTTAAGTGGTCTGTCTACTCTATAAAGTGGAAAATAGTGAGTGGTTATGCTGTTTTGTGACCTATTGAATATGAGAATTTTCTGGTAGCACTTACAAAACTGCTATTCACTTATAAGAAAAAAGGTATAATATTGTATAAAGCTTTTGGAATTTTTTATGGCAAGACTTTGAACTGAATATGTCCAATCACCATTCATTTTAATTGCTTTCGGACATCTGAACCCATTATTTCCCATCGAATGTAGGCTTTGTTTGATAAGAAATTGACCCAAGTATTTTTGAGGAATCAGTTTCAAGAAATTTAAACCTAAGTGATGGTAAATATGTAATTTGCTTTCTACTGGTATGTGTTGCATTACAAACGCATCACATCACAAGTTTTTTCATCCTGCTAATGAATTACTTCTTTGTTCTGAAAGTTAACTGGCTTTATTTTAACATCAAGTACCCTTTTAATGCTGCATAGCTTCTCATGAATCAATTTTTACGCATATAATGACCCTGCTAACTAGTCCTGTGAATGGCTTGTACTGAATGTTGTGATTCACAGATTCCAGTTCGACCCTTCAGACATAATGAGTATGAAAGATTTATACCTGCTGCTTATCCATATTATGGAGCATCATTTTCGATGGTAGCTCCCTCTCTCAATTTTTTTATCTCCCTGCTCTTCAATGTCACACTTTTCTATGACTGCTTTCATCACAAGCTTTTAACTTCGCTGGTGTTTTTAGGTTTCTAGATCTTGGATTTTGGGAAGTCTTCCTCCTTTTGGTTTAAAAGGAAAATGCAAAGGAAATGTCTGTACTCATATATTTATGAGAGGCATTTATTAATTTATATGTCTATTTTACTTGTTTTTCATGAAACCCATTTACATTCAAAAAGATTTAGAAGTGACCCATATTTTGCCGAAAATAAAATGTGATGGAATTTGGATTTCCATGCCATTTCCTTTTTCTTTTTCTTTCTCTCAATAAAGTCCCAAATCAACATATAGCGCATATTTTTTCATTGATGGCCTCCTTTTCTTAGCAAAAAATCTTCTTAATTATTTGTCCTTTGCCCTATCACCAATTGTTTATATTGTCTTTTTAAACCTTGTATTTTTATATATTGCTGATAGTTTGGCTGGTTAGATTTGCTATATGGGCACTTGATGTCTGCTTATAGTTGTGGCATACCTATTGTTTGTGCTGAAAGCATCTATCCATACAGACATCATTTAAGTTTGTGTGAGTTTTACTTTCATGGTCAAGCATACTGGTCTGGGGCATTATTACAGTGTAAAATGATTTGTTTTCCTTTTCAATTTGCCTTATTTGTGAATTTTAATTAAAATCTAATTAAAATAAGAATGAAGTGATTTCCATAAAAACCATTATTTGATTGTGGACTGAGAAATAGAGTTTAGTCCATTCTGGATTGATCTGAGCCTTTTGGTTTCTCACAATGAGCAATTCAATTGCTTCCTTTTTATCAAGAATGTGTTAACTTTCTGATTCTGCTGGGGTTACAATCTCTGGTATATAATAGATATAATTATCCTTTCTAGCTTGTCGCTAATGATTAATCATATGGTTTACCATATTGCCGCTCATGATCCTATGATCTTGATTAATAATGCAGATGGCAGGTTTCTTTATCTTCACCATGGTGTATCTGTACACGAAGTAGCTGCAAATTCGGTTGATGGTGACTACGGACTTTGCATTTGAAGCCTAATTTTGGAACGACCAGGCGGTGAGTTTTAAGGTATTGGTTTGTTTGTGCCACTTGATCTGATGCATTTTAAGAGCAGCTGGGCACTATTGAGATGAGTCTACTTTTCCTTAGTGAATCAGAAGATAAACTTCACTTCGACATTTGTAGACTTGTGTCTTAATCTTGGTGATTGAGGAAGAAATGAGTTCTATTTACAGTCTTTTGTTCATGGATTTATACTTGAACTGATTGGACGTGGCATTATTCCCATATCTAGGTTCAGTTGATAATTTTTGTACTGCTAATTATTATTTGCCATCAGTATTTAGAAATGAGCTTGTGTGTGTGTGTGTGTGTGTGTTTCTTTTTTTATGTTTTTTGGGTCGTGGCAAAATGGCCTAAGGCGAATCTAATCATAAAGTGTGGAGATTATTGAGAAAATCTGTTAACAGAACTCCCAAAGCTACATCATAAAATGCATCAAATTTTGGAGAATCTTTCAATACACAGTCCTGACCATTTGTACCTTTTGGCCAAATTTTGGTCGAACAATTTGAAGGGCAAGAATATGATGTATGATGTCATTTTTGTTTGAAGCATTGATTTAATTTTAATTAAAAATTTCAAACATGAATATCAGACATGAATACAGCCAGTTCATATTTCGTTAGTTACTTTGTAGTTAGTTAATTGGGTAAAAATGAATCAAAATTGGCAAATACTTGTACTCATAATTTCAATATTGAATGCAACAGATTTTCATTTTTGGAAATCTGGAAATCTAATTGTTGAAACAATTTAAAGTAAGGAGTAAAATAGTGAAATATAAGGTGTGGCATGCTATTTAGAGTAGACAGTATGAAAGGAGAGGTGAAAACATTACATGGACAGATGAAAAGAGGGTCAGAGACGTTCCATTTCAACTGTGTGGTATCTTTCAAGGTCAATCCACAACTAGAGTGAGAACTGGGCCAGGCTGACCTGAAGCCTGATTGTTTGGCCTGCGGTTGCGAGCTGATATTAACTGACGGCCAAATTCGGGCTTGAAAATTCAAGCCTTATAAATATTGGGCTGTTATTATTGTTATTGTTATTTTTTCGATATCCTGATTATGACCCCACTCATTTGGTAATTTACTTATTGGTATGATATGCTTTTCGTCTGTCGTCGAAATAATAAATAGAAGATATGTACAATTATTCTTTCAACCGCAGAATTCCAATACTCCGAATTATGATTTTATGGGTTTTTATTGGACTTTGATTTTGTAAATTTGAGATTAACCTATAATTGTTCTCACAAAGAAACTTCTTATTGATATTTCAACAAATGACTGAAGGGGGTTATTGTTAGAATTCTCAACGTTTATCCGAGGGAGAAAAAGCCATCACTCGTTCCCTGTTTATTTATTTGCCCCACTATTCGATTTTGTGAAAAACAGATATCAATAGATATTTAGAAAGAATAAATGTTCCATTTGGTGGTACATGGATTATAAAGTAGGGTGATGCAATATCTTTCTGCTGTAGTGTTAATTAAATTATTGTCATTTATCGTTTCTTTTTTTAAGAAGTAACTGCACCATGAAATTGAGTGATCAATGCTTACGAAAAAACTAAAAACTAAAAAATAAAAAATGAGGATTTCATAATCAGTTTCCATTTTGAGGAGGTTCAGGTTGCAACCTAAAGGAATTTCCGAGGCAATTTTGAAAAATTCACTCTTAATTTTGATTTTTTCATTGTGGATGAGCAATTTTGAATTTTGAATTCATTGTTTCCAATTATAAATGTTAGTAGGATCACACCAGTAATAACTCACATGCGTCACCAATAAACATATCTTTATATGCCCCCGACACGCGCGTATGTTTGTATTCCAAGCTTTCAACTACATTAATGAGAATTTGTGAAAGCTATAACATTATTTCCCCCAATGTAATTAATATCTCATTGAATTACTTAAGAAACCAGCAAAGATTAATCAATGCAATGGAAAAAAGGTTCAATACTAATGTGAAACACTTACCAGTGTTTGCTAATAATTCTTTTAAGTACTTCTGCTCTTTTAGATTGAAAAAAAAGTAAAGTTTGAGTATTTAGAGATGTAGATTTTGCTGTTGCTTCTCTAGAACCAAATTAGAAGCTCCAAGCAGCGCAACCGCATCTTCTAATACTTAATGGTATTTTGGTAAATATTTCAAAGTTATTTTTTGATATTTTTACTACTAACTTGATTTTGGACAAATTCTTTTACCAAACACTCTCAATTTTTACTTTTTTCCTTCTCATAAAATTTGGCAAATCTCTGCAAGCATAAGTTTTTGCAAACACTCCATTAGAATGCTAGCTTATTATTATTATTTTTTTAATTTCAGCGCTATCCATCATGGGCGACTCATTTGTGACGTCGTTAATTCCATTTTTACTTGAATTAATTTCATATGCTGTATATGATATAAAAACTTGCCCTTAAAGGTGATATTTGGTCTAAATAAGAACAAATATTCAAGTTATTTCCAAATCAAGCAACAGTAATATAACTATTCTCACCACATTCAGTATTTGGTAGCATTATTGTTGTGAGTAGCTCTAAAGATGAAGCTCTTGAGTTAAAATTGTCATTCAAAAATAGGTCTTCTTTGTATTAAATTTAATGTTGTATTTTATAAGATATACACGCCAAATATTTATAATTAACGTCAAATATAAATTTTAAAAAATATTTTATACTCTGTATTTTTTAAATGTAACATAAGATGAAATACAAGTAAAAAAACTAAGAATGATTTCAAGTAACCAAAGTTAAAAAAAAAAAAAAGAAAGAAAGAAAGAGACCGAAATTGCAAGGCTTTGCCAATATCACAACAAAAGCATTACAAAGCACGTGACAATAAGAATCCATTCACGTAGCGTAGAATGGATTTCAAACAAATGTGTGCATAAATTAATAAAAAATTGACACGTAACAAAAAAAAAACGTGTGAAGCGTCATCTCGAGGGCGGTGAGGAAACAGCTGAAAGGGAGTGGTGCGAAGCACGCGGTGATTTCTAGCTCCATTTTTAAATGACTTCCGTTTGATTTTGTTCCGCATTTTAAGGTTTCACGCTAGTGAGAACAAAAAGCTATGCTCTGGTGACATTGTAAAATGACCAAATTGACCTTCTAGTTAAAACTTTTATCTTTTCTTAAGTTAGTATTTATTTAAATGTACATTAATAAGATGTATGTAAAGATAAAGCTAAAATTACATCACTGAAAATCACAAATTATCCTCAAATATAAAGTATATTTTGCACTTACAGTATATAGCTAGAAGTTTTAGAGTCTTGTAATTTGTTTATAACAAATACTTGACAAATTTTATTTTTTTCTCCTTTTTTAAGTCCTTGAAAAACTTCCCCTTCTTTGACAATATTACTAACTTTCACAAACCAGTTTAGACATTATAGTGTTCCTATGAGAATGTCTTCCAAATGGGTAAGCTGGATTAATTAATTAGGATTGCATAATGAAGAAGTTTGACTTATTTTGTCCTTTTTAACATGAATAACCTGGACTTTATACATTTTTTAATAATTTGAGTTCTTATCCATGTATGGATTACTTCCCTCCAAAGTCATTTTCCCAGGGTTTAAAACAGTATAAATATGCAATCCCATTATACAGAACAAATGTATAACAGGATCTTGATTCCTGGCTACATCAATCAAGTATCTAGGATTTCTCACATTGTCTTAGAAGGTTTGTTTACTCTTCATTCTATTAATTTTTTTCCCTATTTGCTAAATGCTTGAGGCTTTCTCCAATGGACATTTGATTTTCTTCCATAAAAGTTGACATTGATTAAGCTTATAGAGTAGTGAATGTGGTAGTGTCCCATGCAAGAGGAGTATTACAAAATTCATTCTTGTTATGGTAGTCTCATAGGAAAAATATCACGTCTTTGTTATGATAATCTTGTACGACTGATAACTTACATATACTGAAAAATATGCATACTTTGAAATTCATCTATTTTGTGCGTTTCTTGTCCCAATCTTCCAAAGAGAGGCAGTGAATGAAATTATATTTAGGACTGACATAATCCTTGGAATGAGCTCCATTTTCTCATTCTTGTTTAATTGACCTCCAAATTCAAAATTCAAACATCAAGTGGGACAGTTACTCTGAAAAGAAACATGGCTGCTCTTATAAAGAAAACATGGACCTCTTCACATCTTTGTGTACAGTCTTAGTGCAGTTCAAGTTGAATTAGAAAGACCTTTTGTCTTTTGACTCCCCCCTTCATTATTTCTTTTCATCTTTATGGTAAATTCTACCTCTTTGAACTATATTTTCTTTACTATATTTTTTCTATAATTAAAGACTTTATGTGGGCACACAATATTGGTGGACAACAAGTGTTTTCCACGTGCCTCATGCACTCAAAAATTTTAGATTGAAAGTTGAAATTCTAGTGTTTAAATGTACAACACTAGCCTACTTGTTAAGTTCTATTTACTATAATCCGCAACAAATTTGCATATATTACACTAATGCATCGGTTAAAAAGGTGAACTTGTATAGCAAATAGACATTAATATCATAATTATATCATTCAAACATGTTTTTATTCGTTACGCTTTTACTCGATCAATCAATAATTAAATGCTATACATGCACTCTATTAATACGATATATTATTTGTTATGTAAAATTGTGGTATTAGAATATTGGGAGCGTTATCTTAAAAAAAAAAAAAAAAAAGAAAAGAAAAGAAAAGAAAAGGCAGGAGTGCAGGTTAAACAATCACTTTCTATGATTTATTTTTTGGTGGTAAATATCACTCCCTTGGAGATGAAGTTTCATAGTTCTTACTTGGTGGTCTACAATACTAGTCTCTACAAAGTCCTGCCCTTTCTTTTACGCGTTACAACTGTTGAATTTCATCATCATCTTGTCTTACTGTAAATAAATGGCTCTTCTTCCTCCTCCTTTCTTCTTGATAAAGATTTGTATATGCATAACATAGTAGAGAGGAAGACATTGCTTCCCGCGTTTTCCATTCGCAATTTCTGAATAAACTCATGCGTGCAAGCTATTTCTTGACAATCTCAACCTACCACCACATTTATTTCTCTTGGCTCCTTAACGGTTTTCATTTTAATTCTCTTTAAGCTTCTTAATTCCTCATCAGCCTCAACCTTTATCTGGTTGCCTCATCACATTTCCCATTTCTTTTATGTGTATATATAACATCACTTTCCTTTCTCTGTAAACTTATACCCATTGGATTATCAATATAAATCCTCTTTTCTGTTGTGGGAATAATATACGTGTTGTGAGTGATATCAAGGGCTTGATACTCCACTCATCTTCTTGCTGATTTGTCAAGAAATCTATGAAGTAGGTACTTCTCTGATTAAAAATTGAATCTTTCTATTTCTGGGTATTTTCTGCGGGTTTATTGTTTATGGGTTTTGTTGAATTCTGTTAATTTCAAGCGAATTTGATTGGAGATTCTGCTTTATTCCTATTATCTGTGGAAATGCTCTGTTCTTGGAAATTGATTTACAAATAACTGTTTGAATAGGTTTTTAAATTTCTTTTGTTGATTATCTATATATTTTCTTCATAAGTTTCTTGAATGGAAGTTATCTTTGAATACTTAGTATGGTACAGAATGGTGATTTAGAGGATTGAAGAAAGGAATTAAGTTTTTCATCGTCTGTTTTATTTTTCTCCTGTAGCTTTGAAGCAACAATCACATCTCTACGTTGTCTGAAGCAATCTGCAAAGTTAGAATTTCGACGGTGGTTTCCTTTTTCTCTTGTTTTCTGCGTGTAGATTAGTACTATTGTGACCATGGGAAGCCACTTGAGCAAGAGCCCTGGTGAAACTTCTGGTGCAAATGCAATCAACAATCTGCAGTACGCAACTGAGCTGAACTCATATGAGGCCGCATGCAAGCTTGATGAGGATTTGCAGTCCTTTGATACGACCCTCCAAGTGCGAACCAACAACGTTATCAATACTCTTGCTGCAGGGGTTGAAGTCAGGGCCTTGTCCTTTGAATCCCTGCGGGAAGTGACAGAGTGCCTGCTGGAAATGAATCAAGAAGTTGTTAAGGTGATTTTGGATTGCAAGAAGGACATTTGGAAGAATCAAGAATTGTTTGAGCTTGTTGAGGAGTACTTTGAGAATAGCCTCAAAACTCTGGACTTTTGTGCAGCATTGGAGAAATGCCTAAAGTCCGCTAGAGATAGCCAATTGCTTATTCACATCGCGCTCCAACAGTTTGAAGAGGAAGATGAGGTGGAAGGGAACGAAAGGTATTCCAAAACACTAGAGGAGTTGAAGAATTTTAAGGATGCAGGGGATCCTTTCACCGAGGAGTTTTTTCAGATTTTTCAGTCTGTTTATAGGCAGCAAATGCTGATGCTGGAGAGGTTGCAATCGAAGAAGAACAAGCTGGATAAGAAGCTGAAGTACATTCATGCTTGGAGGAAGGTGTCTAGCATCATCTTTGCAGCTACTTTTGCCGCAGTGTTGATTTGCTCAGTGGTGGCTGCTGCCATGGCTGCACCACCTGTGGCAGCTGCCCTGGCAGCTGCAACCTCCATCCCATTAGGCTCAATGGGTAGATGGATAGATTCACTTCTCAAAAACTATGAGAATGCTTTGAAGGCACAGAAGGAGATCATCAACTGTATGAATGTGGGCACTTACGTCACGATCAAGGACTTGGACAACATTCGAGTATTGGTTGATAGGTTGGAGATTGAAATCGAATCGCTCTTGAGAAGTGCTGATTTCGCCATCAATGAAGAGGCTGTGAAACTTTCTGTAGAAGATATCAAGAAGAAATTGGTTGTGTTCATGAAGAACATTGAGGAATTAGGAGTGCAAGCTGATAACTGCAGCCGGGATATTCGCAAGGCTAGAACTGTTATTCTACAAAGGATCATCAAACACCCCAACAGCTGAAGAATATAGAGCAAAGATATTTGCAGGGTACCAAACTGTCAGTTATTCAGTTTACTGATCTTAAGTTGGATGCTCTGTCTAACAGCTACATTAGTGATGACGAACATTACCATGTCTAAAACTTTGGCCAAGTGCAACAGAATGAATATCATAGGACAACAATAATTGGACTTCTGATCGATTTTATTCGTTGATTTGTTTTTCTATTGACAAATATCTATTGTTGTTATGTACTGATTCAAAGTTCAGCTAATTAATCACTTCCTTAGCCTTCAAATGCTCCTCAGTTCTTGATTTTACTAATGTGACGATTAAAAGTACTAAGTGTTAATTATTACAGCCCCTAATGATGCCCAGTAACTGCAGTTAGAGTGCAAGGTCAAGTAAAGACACAGGATAACAGCATTATTTAACTATAATATGATTCTTATTCCTCAAAATATCTTCACTTCAGATAGCCTTCACCACCCTCACCCCTTACCCTCTGGGGTTGGGTTGTGGGTGGGGTAGGGGTGAGGTGGGGTGTTGGTTATGAAACAGAAAAGTGTGTCCACGAATTATCTCAACTTTTCAACTGTCCCTTGGGAGGATATCTGGGCATGCCCCGAATGTCGTAGGATGTTTTCCCTCAAAAGCATCACATGACTTAAAGTTAAAGCCAACCATGGTGGTTATACTTCTTTTCCACTTACCAGATGAAATATAAAGGAAAAAGGAATTGTCGTTGAAGATTAATTTATAGAGCACTAAAAAACAAAAATAAGAAAGTCGAGTTAAGTCATAATAAGAAACAATAAATGCAAAGAAACTATAAGGTATATGGTATATAATTCTCTTTCCCTCTCAGGAATTTGAAAAATAAAATAAAATAAAAAAATCTGCCTGATAAAATCAAATGACAAAATTGAAGATCCAAGACTCAAGACTCGATGTGTTAGATATTAGTCTAATTTCATATTCGTTTATCATACACAGGCTTTAATACATATTGTTCATACCAGACTCTGGTGTCCTACCCCTAAACTACCTGCCTTTACAGTGTTTTAATAGGCTTCAACACAATAATATCCCCACACCACCACCTGCCTTAGAGTGATTTTGCAATTGCCATTAGTTATGTACCTGTGCAGAAACCAAGAATAGAATTTCTAGCAAGTAGCAATGCTTCCATAAGTTGGTGGAAACACAAATATATGACCGAAAAATAAAAAATCACGTCAAGAAACAAGTACATGGTCTGGAAATAGCATAAAGAAAATCTTGTTGCATACAGTTTGTCTTAAGATGTCAAGCATTTACTAAACAATAATAGGCGAGGGCCGAATATTGAAATATGTAGCTGAAGCCATGTAAGTACAGACTAAAGAGACGTATATTTTAAACCAGATCGAGGAGAAAAGGGTAAGATATGTGCATGTCCCAGTCAAGATCATTACAAAAATGAAGTTCATTACACACTTCACAGTAGAAAGGCCTGTTTCTGTTCCTTCATGAGGGAAATGCCCTCCTGTGTAGAAATCAGAAAGCATCTGATCTTTGAGGTTGAATGTATTCATCAGCCAGGAAGATATCTGATCTTCAGATGTAGGAATGTCACGAAGGGAAAGACGCCGAACATGGATGTGAACTTCAGAGGGGTCAACCCCAAAGGCATTATCCAAGAAAGACGGGCAATGGTGCCGATACCCTATTGTGATGTCATAAACTGCATATAGCAAAGGTCCATTAGGATGTGTCTACATAAAGGAGGATTTTGTTTGCAATAAAGGATGGAAACAACCAATTCAAGGCCAGGTAATGACTAAAAAGCAATTCTGTCATTTTCCTTGGAATGTATAAGAAACATGTGATCCAGAGACAGCTTCATATTTGGTTAAAAACTACTTGAAGTTTCATGAACCTGCCAATTCCTCATTCCATTCAAGACCATTTGTTGGAATTGCACTTCAGAATACAAGATGGTAGGACTTCAGGTATCCTGAATACTCTCTTATGTTAATGATATTTCTTGTTGAGTGTTTTCCGTTGCTTGGGGCTTCCAAAAAGTCTAGCAGTCAATTCTAAACATCATTTGTAAAGTACTAAGTAATAGTGCTAAGATAAAACTTTACTCCAACATATCATAAATCCCTCTTGAACTCCAGTTTTTAACTTGTGAAGCATGAGATTGGGCAACACTTAATAACCTTTTTGTTAATCTCCATATCTCTCATTCTTCTTTTCTTTTGACACTTCTTTTTTCCTCTTTCTCAACCCCCTTTCTCTTCTTCTGCCCCAACCCATGTTGTTGTACTGTCTCTTTTTCTTTGCCCAAGCATCTAGAATGCAGGTCCACTTTCACTCTCAATTATCTATTCAAAACTCTTCAACATTTTCCCAAAGATTCTCGCTCTCCACATTCCTTTTTCCTGTATTATGGG
Source organism: Paulownia fortunei (assembly GCA_019321725.1). Classification (NCBI taxonomy): domain Eukaryota; kingdom Viridiplantae; phylum Streptophyta; class Magnoliopsida; order Lamiales; family Paulowniaceae; genus Paulownia; species Paulownia fortunei. The sequence goes on along the minus strand of CM033106.1, from coordinate 30,019,717 downwards.
ATTGATGATTCTAATAAATCTTAGGGATTTGAATTTGATTTCTTTGAATTTAGCTTTAATATTATAATAGTTAAGTTGGTTTATCAATGTTCAAGCAATTGAACTTCGAATGTTGGAGACCATGAATTGACCATTGTTTCAGCACAAAGGGCAATGTGGCCTTAACAAAAAAATCATCGAAATAAGTCCTGTAGCAAAACATAAGTGATCATAAAGAAAAGCTAAGGAGAATGAATCTTCAAAAAGCCAATAACCTTTTAGGAGGCTGATTGACAAAATAAAGGGACTTCTCATTTATCCACTGACCACAATTGTTTTATCAGGAAGTTAAACATTTGGTAATTGACAGGTATAGCTGATAAAAAATCTAACTTTAGGTCAAACTTTATCTTTGATCAGGTTCGAACACTAGAAAACTCTAGTGTTATAGTACGTTTAGGAAAGGAAATGTAACAGGTTACGAGGTCATCAAACCAAACTATCTAGTAGATTGCATATCCCATGCATGCTTTTAGCTGTTTAAGTCATAGCAGAGTCCAAAATACTTATTTAACATCCCATAATATGTCACCTCAATTACGTAATAGTCTCAAAAGAGAACAGAAATTGCCATGGGAAAAGAGAAAAAAAAAAAAAAAAAAGAGCAAAGTGCAAGCTAGGAAGACAAAGAAAGAACCTGCATCCAAGGAGTCCCTTAAGTTTTCCAAACAAGCATAAAAACCCTTTGTCTTTGGAAGCAGCACATTCTTCAGAATAGGCAGTCCATTTTCAGAAGCATACTTTTGACCACGCATGCATTTTTGTTCTCTGCATTATAATAGGTTAAAAAGGAGTAGCAGAAATGCTGAATAACATGAATGTGATGCATAATGGAGTTTGGATTAAAATGAACAGCATATTGCCTTAAAGAATGCAAGATAATGCTGATTTTTCCTTTTAAAAAGACATTAAACAGGAAAAAGAAAGCAAAGAAATCTGATCAATTAGGAGAAACAGGTAACAGAGAACTACGTGAAATCTGTGCCTTCTGGAACACAGCAAGCCATAGAGGATCTTGAGGATCTCTGAAGGTTGACAGCATCTGGTGCATCATTAATTCATCAGCCTCCCATTTCCTCTCCACAGGAATAAACTCCATAATATGAAATACCCAACCAAACACGGGCAATTTCATCAAGCTGCTCTTAAGAATATACTTAATGTAACCCTCACATCCCTTCCTCAATGCAAGATCCCACAAGTACATCCAGTCTACCTCAGTTCTATGGTTTGCAATAAGCAGCACGCGTTCCTTGTCAGGAACACAGTCTCCAGAGAACACCACCTTAGTCTTGTTTATTTTCTCGAACAAGAAAGCCACAGAGCTATCCAACTTCCAAAGAAGAATGCAGTGCCTTTCCTGCTGTGATGTACACTGAAAAATCTCAAGGCAACGGCTGTCCAAAAGCCACAGAACACTAACAATACAAATGCTGTCAAGACTAAGACCATTAAGCAAAGAACACCTCTTATTACTCTTAGCGGAGTTAGGGGACGGTGTCTTCCCCCTTCTTTTAGTTTGAGAGCCAAAGATTCCATGGGCTGAAACAGCAGAAGCACTAATAACTCCTTTTATACAAGAAAATCGGAACAATCAGAGTCCTACGAGTGGTTATAAATCCAACCCCACTCGATTTCGGTGAGTTTCTGTTAGCGAATGCAACTCACTACACAATCTAAATTTACCAAAACAATCTTAAAAGCAGATTTAAAGACACTGATTACAAGCTTGGACCTTTCAATCACTCAAAGCTGCAGAAAATAACATAAAGTTAGAATCTTGAATCATATGTAAACTGAGTGAGAAAAAAAAAAAAAAAAAACGAAAAGCATGGCTAAAACTTAAGCAGCAAATTACTAGTACAACAACCATTGACATCACATCGAATTCTGTAATGTAATACAATATGAATTGGTCCAAATAAAATAAATTTAAACAGGAGAAAAATGTCTGTATCAAGAAAAACATTTATGAGCCCAGAACCACAGTGAATTAAACAACCTGAAAAAACCCAAGGGTCTGGAATTATAAAATTGAGAATTTAATTATTTTGGTCTTCTTTATCTTTTTAGCTAATTCTTGAACACATAAGCGATCAGAAAAAAACACAATTGAGCCAAAAATATCAGCTTAAATTGGGAAAAAATCCAAAAAAAGTAAAACAGCTAAAGAAAAGAGCAAAGTAAATGAAGTGAATAATCAGTTTTATTGTCAAATAAAATCCAGCAAATCCAAGCTACAAATCCCAAAATACACGTAAACATGTATATCCTGAGAATTCAAGAAAACTAATGGAACATACCTTTGAAATACTGGGAGATTTTTCTTCAAACGATTATTCCGTCTTTTGGTAGTAATGAGGAAAGATTCTTGAGTTTTTCTGATGTAACTTCAACAGTGGAGCAGCAGGACTTGGTAGCTAGAGTCAAGTTTAAATGTGGAAAATACTTGAATCATTCTTTTCTTTGTCTGTTCCTTATTCTTTACTGTTTCTTATCTCTATATTATGTGATCTACTGTTCTTTTCCAGCATTCTACTACCATGATAATCTATTCTTATTTTTTCGAAATGGCTCAAAATAAAATTTTATTTTTTAATATAAAATATTATTTGTAAAAGTACTTTCTCATTTAAATAAGTAATTTAACACTAATAACTCTCAACTTACATAAAAATTATAAGAAGTTTTTATTTTTTTATATTTATTTAAAATTTTGTATCTTAATTAATGAGAGCTTAATTTTTGAGACTGAGGAGTAAACGTGATAAAATCAAATTTGTACCGGTCCTGAATTATTTAACGAGCATATCGTCCTTAAAAATATAATAAATTGCTCAATGAGATTTTCATGCGAGTCACAAGCCAATTCACAGCCACAAGAAATAGTGTATATTTAAGTTACTTAAATGCCCCTGCTTGTTAAATTGAGTATATTAATGTTTAGTAATCACATTGAGTCCCCATTTGTCAAATTGTGCAAAAACTTTTTATTGGTATGTTATAATTTGTTGATTTAACAATTATTTTAAACGCAGTGTGTAGATACTCCAGGACTCTAAAGACGGGCCACGGCCCATGGGCTTTCCAGATTCCATTCTTTAATATTGGGACTCATGAAATCGAAGGCATTTCGAAACTCTCTATGCTATTGGGCTTGGGCTTGGCCCGAATTCCCCTCAGTCCCGTCCAAGAATATGAAAGAACAAAATTGGATTAAAATCCAGACTTGGAAAGCAAGCGATTCCCAAAGTTCACCCAAAAAGTAATAAATTACCGTTTGAGTTATTTTTTGGGCATAGACCATTCTTACACATAGAACCCACTGATAATTTGCAGAAATTTTCTCCAACAAAAGCTTTCAATCTTCAGTTGGTGAAGAAATCTCTCTTAAGCCCTAAAATCTTCTTTCCGAGAATTTAAGAATTAACTTCTCTCTTCTATGGATATTGACTTTAAAGAGTATCAATTGAGATGCCAACTTAGAGGCCACGAAGACGATGTACGATCTCTCAATCCCGTTAATATGAGTATAGTGTTTATAGATTTCTTGATGTATTTCTTTCTTGTTTTTATTTCTTGAGCACACAATGTGGTGCAATTGATTGCTTGCTTGTTATCGATTCTAAGTTCGTTCAAGAAAGTAATTCGATTGTGAAATTTCCTTTTTTTTTGTCCAGACTTTCTTGCTCTTAGTAATTTTTTTGTATGATCAATTGAGCCGAATACCAAGAAAGGTCCCTTATTTTTCTTCTATGGCGTTTTTTTGGTTTTTTAAATACAGAAGTTAAGGGGTTATTATTGTTGATGTTTGGTTCAATCTATCAACTGGCTGGTCAAGAAAAGGATTAAAATACTAATGTTATATGAGTATGCTATTGCGTCATCTTTGTATTCAGAATGTAGTTCTGATTTGAACTTATTGGTTTGACTTCATATTAAGTAAATGCAAATTTGATGTGTTTGTTGACGTTCTTTTCTGAATTTCATCATATTTAGGCTCGTGGTATATGCATATGTGGCAATGCTGGTATAGCAACTTCTTCGAGAGACAGAACTGTTAGGTTTTGGACCTTAGATGAATCACAAAAACGTGATTACACCTTGTCAAAAATATTGTTGGGCCATACTAGTTTTGTGGGGCCATTGGCTTGGATCCCGCCAAATGAGGAGTTTCCAGAGGGTGGAATTATATCTGGAGGGATGGACACTCTTGTTCTCATGTGGAATTTGGCCACTGGAGAGAAAGTGCAGATGCTGAAGGGTCATAAATTGCAAGTCACAGGCATTGCATTGGATGGTTCAGATATCGTTTCTGTATCTGTAGATTGGTATGTCAAATTTTGTGGCTTATGATTTATGTTTCTCATATACTTTATATGACTCTGCACTTCGAGCTGTGATAGTTATTGGTTGACATCTTACTTGAGATATCCAATCTGGGTTTAGGAAAACTATAAAACATAATCTAATTTAATTCAAGATTTTTATCTATATGTTTCTTATTTTCTTCAAAAGCGGCAAAGTGGCGGAACATATGGTCGAGGATTGGCCAACCTTGGCCTTAGGCAAACATATGTGGGCATGCATGCATACAAACACGTTTTGACATGCAGAAATAATACACACACAAATTGTGCTTGTTTTTAAGAATTGATGCCATGCTAGAAGGATTGTGATGTAACTGGTCTCTTCATTAATAAATATGAACGCTGGATGTTAGTGAATTGGTGATTACTTGTGATAGTGGCCACTTTCTTGTTTCTCAATATCCTTTTTGCTGAATTTTATGTGCTGCTCTGTGTCTTTTGATATCTGAATAGAATTTTGTGATTAACTTAATTTAGGATCTATTATCTGTTACCTTCCGATTCTGCTCTTATGTGGTTGCTTTATTTTAGTACATTGAGACGCTGGAGGGGAGGCCAAGAAGTTGAGGCCTGGGAAGCTCATAAGGCAGCAATTCAAGCAATTGTTAAGTTGCCTTCTGGCGAGCTTGTTACAGGTGAAGTCTTTATTTTCTTATTCATTATTTCATCAGCTGTCTTCAAACTTTAATATTTATTTTTGTTGTTTTCCACCATAAATTGAAATCCGTTTCAAATTATGCAGATTTTTGCTGAATTTGACCAGATAATAAAAAAACTCTTAAAAAGATTTTTTTTTTAAAGAATACTAGAAATTTGGTTCCCCTTTTTGAACTTTTTTTAAGGTCTTTTTGGATTTATTCCATGTAAATAAAATATTCACTGGCCAGAACTTTTAACATCTTATGTTTGCTGTGGTATTAAAAATATTTGTATGGCTTGAAATTGATGACCCTGCAGTGGCTTTTGATATTAACATTCAATCTCAATCAATTTTGATGGTTACCCAGGTTCAAGTGACATGACTTTGAAGCTTTGGAAAGGGAAGTCTTGTATCCATACTTTCCTTGGACATACAGGTTTTCCTTTCACTTCTTTTCAATAACGTTAGTATTTTTCTCCTCTATTTTTCATGCTTTTAAAATGTAATGCAGATCTAATATAAGCATCTTGTATTGGATATAAGTCAATGTTAATGACTATTTTGTAGATATTAGTTGTGGCTTGTATTGGAAATAAATGCATGTTAATGGCCATTTTGTAGATATGAGTTGTGTCTTGTATATTGCTGTGTGACAATTTGAATTTCAGAGCATTGGATAGAAAATGATCTTCTTTGTGGTCTAGAGTGTCAGCTTTTCTCTTAATTCTGCAGCATGTAGATTGCAGCATAAGTATATGTTTTTCTGTAAAGATGAAGCTTTTAAACATTAAGACAGTCATGCAGTGTATTATTTTGTTCTTGCCTGATTGGGGCAAGCCCTCAAAGACATGAGATGATTTGGATTCCTCTTATGGCATATCTGGACTAGTCAATTGGTGCTTTGTTCATGCCTAGTTTATTAGCAATAAGAGAAGGAACCTATTTAGCTCTATGAGGCTAGCTTTAGATTGCATTTGATCTCTGAAGTATTTAATGGAAACGAGGAAGCCTCTGCAGAGAAAGATCTCTACTTAATTTATGCATTTGTTTACTGGACGGATATAATACATTGTTCTCATGCAAATATATTTTATCTTTCTGCTTCTCTGTAAATTTTGGTATTTTGCAGATACTGTTCGAGGAGTGGCTGTTATGCCAAATTTAGGAATCATTTCGGCATCGCATGATGGGTAAGATTTTGGTTTCTTTTTGAGGTAGGCAGACATTAGTAACTGCTATAATGAAGTACTTGGACCAAAGGCACATACCCATTATAACTGTAGTTGCATTTAACGCATATTGTTATCTAGTGCCATGAAACAAAAGTCATACTCACTCTGAAATCATTGCATGTTTAGTGTTTTTTTGTGAATGGTGGACTTCTAAGGTGTCATGAGTTTGAAATTTTAATTATTTCCTCTCTCTGGCTATCTTGTTCCATCACTATGGCTGCATAGTGGGGGAGCACCCTCTGCTAAATTCATCAATTCATTCCGACAAGCCTAGTACCTAAAATATTTAGGCAGGTGTAACCCTAGCCTAGACAGGCAGTATGCCTTGTATGCACACACACACATATACAAACTACCAGGTAATCATATATGCAAGTTGTTGTCTTGGAGAACAGATTTATTAGGATGCTAAAATTATAAAATCATATGAATTCTGCTATTAAATTTTCCTAACTTTGTGCGAATATTATTTGAATGGTTAATAATAGGAGAAGCTGTGCTGTTGCTATGTTTGCGACGGGGTGCAGATTTTACTTGACTTTTCCTTTTAAATATAATATGAAGCCAAGTTTTCTTTTAGAATAGTAATTAAAAGCATGCAATTGAGCTTAAAACAATATAGGAATGCCATTATAGATATTGATGACATAAAAGAAAGTTTAAAGTTACCCTTGTTGGACAAGAGAAGAGAATAGAAGAATACAGTCTTTGACACCATCCACTAGTATTGGAAATGAAAAAAGAGAAAAAGGGAAGAAAAATATTGATTCTCTAAATCTATACTGTGAACATTTTCTAGCTTCATGTTCATTCCTTTTACAGTTTTTGAAAAAAATTACACAGTACAAGCTTTTGCTCCAGATATGCCTATATTTGGCTTGTTTACTTGGTCTTTTACTAGAGATCTCTATTTCTTCCCATGGATGGCTACTATTCTACAACAAATTGCTTGTGCTAATTTTACAGCTTTGATGATCATGATGCATGCACAGTTGTTATGAGTGTTCTTGGTTTGTTACTTTATAGTTGATAATTGCCCATCAACTCTTTATTTAGTGTCTGTCTTATCTAAAGGTGGAAAATAAGTTCTCTTGCCTTTTCTCCCTTGTTTTTTGTTTTTATTCTTGTATTTTCTAATCCTTGTTTAGTTATAAATGGCAGTTCCATCAGGCTATGGGCACTTACTGGGGAACTTCTAATCGAGATGGTTGGTCACACGTCCATTGTCTATTCTGTTGATGCTCATGTGTCTGGGCTTATAGTCAGTGGTAGTGAGGATTGTTCAGCAAAGATATGGAAAGGTTACTTTCTGCCCTTGTTGTTCTCTTGAATCAAGGATGATAAAAAATGATGTGAACATGGTCAAGCTTGTCGGTTGCCCCTACATTTTAGGGAGCTCCGAGATGTTGAAGCTGCTGTTTTCATCAGATTTAGCCAAGAAGATACTAATTTTTTAATTTCACTAGGGTAGGTCTAATATCATGATTTGAGCTTCTTTCTTGTCGGCATGAAAAATCATGTTTGTTGCAGATGGAGTTTGCGTGCAAAGCATAGAGCATCCTGGTTGCGTTTGGGATGCCAAATTCTTGGAAAATGGTGACATTGTGACTGCTTGCTCTGATGGCATTGTGCGTGTTTGGACCATAGATCATGATAAGATTGCTGATGCTGTAGAACTTGATTCATTTGCTACTCAACTTTCTCAATACAAGATCAGTAGGTATTGAGTCCATTCTTTCTATTCTTAACTAATTTTCTTGGTCAAATAATTTACAGCGTTCATATTGCTGTTTGTTATGTTTAAGGTGGATTATTAAATTGATGCAACAGGTAACTATGAAGCCTGCTGACAATTATTTTCATGATTTTCTTGCTTGATTATGGACTTGTTTCCAGATAAACAAATGATATTTTTAGCATATTATGATATTATCTCCACTCAACTTGATTAATACCTTTTGTCTTTTCTATTTTTTTAATTTTTTTTCCTATTTAGTATGCAGACCACATTTTAGTTATTTTTTTGGTAGACCTGCAGTTTGCTGCTTTTTCTATGTATCTTACTTAGTTACTTAACTGTAATTTGGTATTTCTAGCCTGAGTTGATCGTAAGACACTGGACCTTTGGTAGTTCAGTGAATAGCTTATTGAGCCACTTTGAAATATCTTAATTACACTTTTTCTAGTTGATGTTTTCTTTCATTTTGCATTAGGAAGAGAGTTGGAGGGCTGAAATTGGAAGATTTACCAGGTCTAGATGCATTGAAGACTCCAGGTATGATTGGCATAAATATTTTCTAGTTTTTTTCTTGGACAGTTTATTCTCCAGTAGATGCTTCCCTAAAGAAATTAATGGTGTTGTCTGATTTACAAATGAAGGATGTTAAATTTTGAAATGAACCAGGAAACCTTCTATTATATTTATACATGAAAAACTGTTTCAATGGTAAAATGATCAGGAAGTAGTGATGGGCAGACAAAGGTAGTTCGAGAAGGAGATAATGGTGTGGCTTATGCATGGAATATGAGAGAACAGAAGTGGGATAAGGTAATAATATATTCGATTTTCGTACGTATGCTTATTTACTTCCTTTCTTGAAGGGGACTGCTTGTCTTGAATTTAATGGTTAATAGATTTTTTGACATTCCATGTTCTACTTTGTTAATCTCTTTTTTTATGGTATGCATTTTTTTCCTTTTTGTTCTTCACTCGTTTTGTCATTCTTATTTGATTAGGATTTGTGCATCCTCTGACTCCTTGGAAGCTTCTAGTTATGCATATCAATCAGCTTCTTTTATTTAGTTTAGTTCAATTATCTGGTTGTTCTTCATAAATTATCACTTTGTACTTAATCTTCATGTCACATTTAGATTGGTGAAGTTGTTGATGGACCTGATGATAATATGAAGCGTCCTGTGCTTGATGGAATTCAATACGACTATGGTTAGCCTTTTCTACTATAGTTACCTTTTCATGCATCTGCATTTTCCTTTTCCTTTTCAATGACAAGTTGCATTGTGTATGTCCTTCAGTATTTGATGTCGACATTGGAGATGGTGAACCTGTACGCAAATTGCCGTACAATCGCTCAGGTATAATCTTCATGAAACTTAAAAATTTGAGGAACTATACAAGTATTGTAGCTTTAGCTTATCAAATTATGCATGCATTGCGAATGAGAGTGTGATCTGAAGAATGTGGTACAGTAACTTTTTAACAGTTCATCTGTATTTTTATTTTATGATATTTCTTTAGTAAGGTATTTCAACAGTGTCTTCCTTTTTGTTGATGTTGTAAACAATGACCTACTTACAGAAAATCCATATGATGTGGCTGATAAGTGGCTACTCAACGAGAATTTACCTCTTTCTTACCGGCAACAAGTTGTGGAGTTTATTCTGCAAAATACAGGACAAAAAGATTTCACTCCGGATCCATTGTTTCGAGACCCCTACACTGGATGTAAGACCAAATGTTCATAAGGTCAATACATTGTTGGAGATACTTTTGATGTGCCATTCACTCTAATTGTTTCTATTTCATTTTAATGCTTCAGCCAGTGCTTATATACCCGGAGCATCATCCAAATTGCCAGGTTTATTTCATCGTTGACCTTGCATTCTCTTTTTCCTTGGTTCTGATGTTACTTATGAAAGAGAGGTTGTGATTGTTGCTTGTATAATAAATGCAGATGTATCAAAGCCTTCTTACAAGCACATTCCCAAAGTAATCTTCCAACTTTTATCATTCCTTGCTTTTTCATTGTTGGGTTTTATTCACTGTTCTAGGTTATACACTAGTATTCCATTACGACCTGCTTACACAAAGCATAACGTGTTTTTTCCCAATCTATATTGTGAAGTATATGTCAGTCTTAACTCTATTGAGAACACAAAACACAATTTGTCAATAAAGTTTTTTTTGTGCTTTATGTGTAATTGTACATAGGTCAAATGCAACCTTGCAATGAACCAATCTCGTAAATCATGCTTCCGTATTTTGTTTGTTTAAGATGATGAATTATGATCTAGTTGCATCAGAGAAGTGAGGAAACTTTATGTGAATGATGCTCCCTTGGTGGATGAGAATAAATAGGTAATTGTGGAGAAAATGTGTGGAAGGTAGAAACTTAAGGGCTCAAAATTTGTTGAAGTAAGACCGAGCACATGAGATAGGGTCTTACTCTATGCAGATGTGTATGTGGATAACTTTCGACAAGTACTTAAAACTGGTCGTTGAAGTATTTATGCTCTTTATTCATAAAGGGAACGCTATAGTCGCCCTGATATGCGAGATTGAAGTTGGTCGGGTGATCACTGAAATTTTGATGGGCTAAAGTAATTTTTTATCAGACTAGGAAAGACTAGTGATTAGACTAATGTTTATCGTAGACCTTGAGTGAATAGGTGACCTAGAATCACATCGAATGAGGTCTTTAGAAAGGATTGGAGGCTTCATGGTTTAATTTCAGAGGTGACCTTGGATAGGAGGTGTAAGAAGAGAATTTATGTAGTCTCTAGATAAGGGGATGTAAGACTTTATTGAGTTCAGCTGAGTTGAAAAAGGTGTCTAACCTTTGAAAAATATATTTTAGAAATATATTATAGTCTTGTTGACTCCTTTTCGATTATTTAAATAAGGGTGTCGTCCAAATCAACATTAAAAACACAACCCAACCCTGCAATTGAACGGTAAAACCTGCCAACCTGTCCTTGTTCCTGTTGGGTTAGATTGGAACCAGGTATATTAATAGATTAGCTCAAAATCATAAAATTATTCAGCACGATGGTTGAACCATTCAACATGGCATTCAAATTATTCAATCTGTGATATATTTTTGTCACCCTGTTAAAAAACCTGTGTTTTGCTAATAGGTTATAGGTGAACTTGTGTTTTAAATCATACATTTAAAATTCATTTAACTTGTGTATGACAGAAAATGTGTATTAAATCATACATTTTCTGTGTAGGTTACTCCTGGCATTAAGTTATAGGTGAAGAGCAGATGATTTATCTGATTTATAGCTTACAGCAGCGAAATTCATTTTGGACATTGATTTTTTTGAAACACCGTTGTCTTGTAAGCTAAGCCACAGAAATCCATGATATTTTTCTGCCGTAATTTTTTTTGATATCATAGTATATTATAGCCTGTGTGACATAATAATCTTTCATGATGATGAAAATTCTCTATGATGATTGTGACAATATAATAGTTGTTGGATTTGGATACATGTGTTGGTTACCGCTGGTTCCATTATCTGTAGTAATAATATAATTTGGATATTTGCTAGTTATTTCCTTGCCAAAGTAATTCAAGGACAAGTATTATTTTGTCGTCCAGAAAGGAATGCTTGTATTCGACATTGCTCAGTTTGATGGAATCCTCAAAAAGATTTCTGAGTTTAACAATGCCCTGCTGTCTGACCCGGTAAACTGTTTGCTTCAGTATTTGATTATTGCCTCCCCTTGTTGTATAATGCTAGTTATTTGAATTATTATGCTTTCTCTTGTATGATCATTTGTTATTTTAGTTCTCTTTGAATGTTTATTTTTTCACCATCACTTGACAGGCCTTTTCGTAGACTTGTTAAATCTTAGTCGTCATCAATTTGACTACTTTTTGATTTAGCCGACTTTTTTGCCTGATGTTGATCTTTACAACTCTGTCCTGAAGGAGAAACAACATTTATCACTGAATGAGGGTGATACGTCAAGATTGAGTGCCATTGTTAAGATTTTGAAAGACACATCACACTATCATAACAGTAGATTCTCAGATGTTGATGTTGCATTGATGCTGAAGTTGCTGAAAACATGGCCAGTTGCAATGCTGTTTCCTGGTAATTATCTCTAGATTGTAATCTGATAGTTTCCACTTGCATATGCGATCAACTTTCCTTCTGTATGGCATATCCACAAAATTATATTGGGAAATTATATGCAGATATATAACAACTTGATAAAGCAGAGGCTTCTTAGCCATTCAATAATCTGGTGATATGCTGGTATAGGGTCAGTAGTGGTGGTTTGGAGGCTGATTAGCACAGGTTTTTGTAGCAAACCCGTAAGTGATAATATGTTATAAGTATGAGGGGGCATGTGGGAGAGGCTCATTGAAATTGGTTTTGTGAGGGTATTTTGGATAGGCATCAAATAGGCTGGAGTAGCTCATGATTGGCTTAGGCTTGACTCCTTTAAAGCTAGTTCGAACTCAAGTTCATGCAACTCATTTAATAAGCAAATAAGTATGGAATTGTTTGAATTAACTAGCTGCTCAATCCACGCTTGCAAAGCTTGTTCAAGCTCCACTTTGACGATAAATGAATTGAGCTTGCTTTTTCTTTGGCTTGTTATGATAGTTTGAGCACCCCAAGCTTCTGCTTGAGTTGGCTTATTTCCGCTGCTGATTTCAGGTGTAGAGGTTGATCATATATATTTTCTCATTTGGATGCTTGTAACTACCTAATATGAAAAAGGAAGCATTAATTTGGTAGATCATTAGACAATTTGGCATTTAGGTTATTCTGTGACACATGGTAGTGATATATCCACTTTTAAATGTAACACTGGTCCATTGTGTTCTAAGTGGAAGTAATTAAATTTTTATTATGAGTATAGAAAGGAATTGCTCTCTTGAAGCGTATAATGTGTCTCTCCCGGTCCTTTAACCATATTAAGAAAGGGAAAAGGAGAGACAAATGTGGAAGGGAATTCAACAGTGATAAACCCTTTTAGGTTAGGTTTTTGTGAAAGCTTTAGGTAGTTTGTTGTCTTCTCAAATAAACAACTAGCTATGGGCAGAAGGCCTTTTTCCAATGACAGAAGTGACCTTCCTGAAACTATGCAGGTTTTTTGTTTTTGGTGTCTTATTAATTTACAACCAATCATTGCAGTTGTTGATGTTATGAGGATGATTGTACTGCACCCAGATGGAGCGGGCAAGCTTCTGCAGTACGTCAAGGATGAAGATGGTACCTAACTAGATTTGCTTCCAACAACTTCTCTGTGGACCTATAATTATTCTACTTATTCTTTTATTTTCTGCAACCAAATGGATCCCATGTTTGTGATGAATGCAGCCGTGTCATTTTCTATTGCCCTGTTTCCCACACGATACATCTGAAATTAGTGTTTGGGTTGGTTTACTTGATAGCCAATTGTGTTCATGGTTTATTCCTAGAAAACTGGTTGCTTCTGTCTCTCGTTCTATCATGTAGTACTCTCCTGTTGGGACTTGAAAATTTATTTCATTTTGTTGTGTTGTTGCCTCATTCTTTAATTTGTTTTCACCAGATATAGTCATTGAGTTGATCAGGAAGGTAACTGCAAGTCCTCCACTTCCGGCAAATCTGCTTACAAGTCTCCGTGCTGTGACTAATCTCTTCAAAAGTGCATGCTACAATGAATGGTTACTAATACATCGCGCTGAGGTAAGTATGTTTTGATATGTGGGAAGTGCAAGAGAGAATATATGCAGAAAAAAGTTTTTCACACTTTTCTCTTGTTTTGGAATGTTGTTTTTATAATAGGGAGCATGTTATTATTATTCTTTAAACTTATTATCGTTCGTGGTACAGTTGCTGTTGGGTTATACTTATTGCGGAGCTCTTCATTTACTGATTTTGTAGATTCTTGATGCCTTCGCAAGTTGTTGGTCATCTTCAAATAAGAATGTTCAAATGTCCTATGCAACATTAATACTCAAGTAAGTAGCAGGGTGAACGACTTAAATTTTGAAGTTCATTTGAACTTTTAATCTATTTTATTTGCTCTTTCTGTTTGGCTCTTTAACATCTGGGGAAAAAAAGAATTATTTGACTACTACTTTTTCATTGTAGGATAAGTCATTGTTACCCAAATTCAAAAACCATCTTGTGCATCTTGACTTTTGTTTTTGTTGGCCTAGAGATTATTTTGCACACTTTTGGTACCAAGCATGTTGTCTGTCTTAAATCAGTTTTTTCTGCTTAATGAAATTTATCCATGATTTGGCCATCAGCAAGCTCCGGTTGCTCCAGTTTTGCATCGTCTCCTTGACAACCTGCTTTAGAGTAACATTCCATGCAGTGCAACCAAATTCAGTTTCCTTGTCTTTTTGTTTGGATGTTCTATTTTGAAGCTAATCTATGAACTTGTTTGTAATTGTTTTTGCTACCCTCTCTGCAACTTTGGTTTGCTAACTATAGATTTCCATATTTGTAAGGCGTTTAGAAATTATTGAGATGGATATTAAAGTTTTACTTTCTGTAAATCGGGTGGTAAATATGTTTCACATATGGCACCTTTTTCTTCCAATACCTCTTAGGCCATAGATTTTTGACTCCCCATCAACGACAACAACAAAAGAATTTTGTTCTGCCATTGAGAAGATATGAGATATTACTACAGCCATCTATCATTTAAAATTACTTGCAAATTGTCAGCTCTAGTATAACCAGAAGTTACTAAATTTGACCAGAGATCTGTGTCAGTACTGTCCTTAAATCTTGAAATATGGTCCATCTCTTTTCCCTGTTAATACATGGGTTTGAGTTGATACTCTTTTGAGCTCTGCAGCTATGCTGTTCTTTTGATTGAGAAGAAGGATGAGGAAGGCCAATCTCAAGTTCTTTCAGCGGCATTGGAGGTATCCTTTTGTCGCTGATTTTTTTCCTTTTCGTTAACACATCAACAGAAAGTAAAGACAACGTGCATGCATATGTGGACAAAGAAAAGAAATAAAAAAAGGCATTCATAGGGTTTAGGATTTTGGGTTACTCAACCTTTTTCCCTCAGGGGTGGTTTTACCACACAAGTGAGTGGTCATGATATGTTTTTAGCTGGAGTTCCTCGGATGTAATTAATGTTTCCTCTATATTGCTTTTTCTTGCATCTCCTGAAGATGGCAGAAGAGGAAACTGTCGAATCTGATTCAAGATTTCGGGCTTTGGTGGCCATTGGCTCACTGGTAGGTTTTCTAATATTTAGATCATTTCTTGGAATGGTAGCTACTTTGTCGTAATTCAATTCCTGGCGTTTTAATAGTAATGATTGCAGGTTTTGCATACGATTATTTATTTGCTGTGAAGATGACTGCTCCATTATTTTTAAAAGCAGTTTAGTCGCATTGAACTTTCAACAATTTTAATAGAGCGATATGTTTTCCAAGTTTTCAATAATTAGCATATGTCTTCTCCTGCATTCAAGCATTTTAAGTGGCTTAATCTTTGTGTTGAGGGCACAACCTAATGTATGACGTGGGCTCTCTAGTTCACTCGTGTTGGAAGGTTATGACCTCAAATCTTAGATCAATTTCGATTTGCTGTGTGCACACCATTTTGATGATGCCAACTAGGATCGGACATCTTCATGTCTAATCTCCAGTTTATAATACAAACTCACTATCTAGTAAGTAATAGTAAGCAATGATGTAGGTTTCTTCAAATTGATACTGGAATACAAACGCTATTCAGGTCACAGAAATCAGATTGTGCACAGACAAATACAGCATGTTCAATATCTATGGAGCTGTAGTTATGTATTCAAATCAAATATATGCGCACGTTGTAACACACCAACTGGAAGTTAGCTGCATGGCCTGCATTGTTCGTTAGACTTTAGTAGTTAGGTAATGTTCTATCACAAATCATTAAGGTTCTAAATTGATGTCTGCCATTGTTTCTATGGAAAAATTGCTGCCTCTGTTTGGAGGGATGAAGAACGAGTTTGTACATTTCTCTATTTTCTGTCCTTGGTCAAAAGTGGAAGGTATAAGAAAAAGAATATTTCTAAGTTTTAAAGGGGCAGGTGGTCAAATAGTTTTTCAAGTATTTCATGGTTGTTTTAAAGCATTTGAGAGCGGAATATCAAAAGAGGTATATTATTAGGTGTTAATGCAAACAAAATTTTACAATGTTCAAGAGTTTGCAGGCCTCGTTTTTTCGTTTGTTTTTACTGTTGTATCAGCTGCTATGCCATTTTCTGCCCTAGTGATATGGTAAGTTGTGCATGGATGAACATCGGAAGGCAGTATTAGTATCCAGTTTTGCACATGAATTAATTGAATATTTTGATAGCAGCCTGTTGTTAATTTGTTACCAACAGATGCTTGAAGGCCTAGTGAGAAGAGTGGCTTTGGATTTCGATGTTTTAAACATTGCTAAGGCTGCAAAGGCATCTAAAGATGCTAAAATTTCTGAAGTTGGAGCTGACATAGAACTGGTAGCGAAACAGAGTTGAATGACTATATCATGGTAAATCAATCTTTCTACTTGAGCAAATTTTGGTTCCAGCTGTGATAATACAGTGTTGCAGATTTTAGCTTTTACTGGTCCAATTTTGAATTATTAAAGAGGATTCAACATATTGGTGTTTTTTTTTAATTTCCAAATTATTTTTTTTCAACAGGACTGTAACTTTATAGATGGCGCCTTTGTCAGGTTGGCTGGAGTACTCAGGAGGAGCCGCTGGGAAATCGTGGCAAAGGGGTTCAGGGGCCGAAGTCTAATATTTATTTCAATATGAAAAACCAAACGTTTCATTATTAATTCTGCCCGAATTTCAGACCTGGATTATAGAAAATTCCAACACTTTGTAAGGCTAGGATTTATTCCTCCCAAAGAGAGAAAAGAAAATATTTGTCCAGAGAAAAACCAAAGTGATGAAGAAATGAAGTACAACAGACATTTTGGATTATATATATGTATAATCCGGGTTATGACCATGAAATTAATGTCAAGCTATACATATTATCTGTATAATTCAACATGAGCACTGAAACACAGCTGCCTTGAATGCAATTATTTCAACAAGTAACGTGCTTGTATTATTTAGAGTGGTTCTTGTTATCTATTTTCCCATATTCACATTGGGAAATCCTTCTAATGTGCTTGAAGGGCATTCCCTGTTGCCATTGCAATACGCTTATAATACCAAAACTATATATATATATATATATATATAGTTTTGGTATTATAAGCGTATTGCAATGAAACTATATATATATATATATATATATATATAGTTTTGGCGTATTGCAATGGCAACAGTATGTGTGTGTGTGTGTGTGTGTGTGTGTGAGTGAGAGAGAGAGAGAAGAGAGAGAGAGAGAGAGAGTGGAGGCCAAAAAAAAAACACATAACCAAATTGTTGAAAAAGAAAATTTTCCTAATTTATGTGGTTTTTTGAATAGTTGTAACACTCTCCTTTTTAATCTTTATATAATTTTTATAAAATGGATTTTATTTTCCTTAATTTGATTCATGGAACTCTACTTAATATATGAATTTATATTATTATTTTTTATGTTTTAAGAGAGACATCGAACTCCTAGTACCGCGTCAAAGGAGTCCAACGGGGCACCGACCAACTGCCAGTTGGGCTTATCAAATTCTGGTCCATTATCCGTTTTCTCATATTCACATTTCAGCCCCTGTAAATTGCCAAAATTTCTCATTATATTTACTTTTCGTCACTCATAAGACCACACCCATAAATCTACGTCATATTTTTCCAATCCCACCTACCTATTATATTTGCCACTCCAGGAGGTTAGATTTTTCAATTATCACTTCTTTACTTCATGAATACATTGTAGATTTTGTCTGATCTGTATGAATTATTTAGTATTTTAGATCTGTTTCAGCTTTGTTTGCTGTCTTTCTGGTAAGTATCAAATTTCGCCGGAAAATATCAATCCTTTTTTTAAAAAAAAAAAAAAAATTGTTTGTGTTTTTAGGGTTTTAGTTGGTTAATTTTTACTTAATTTAGTAATTTTTTTGTGTCATAGGTGTTTAACTATCGAAGTAGCTTGATGGTTGGGTGCTTTGAGATTAGTGAATGGTGGTTTATTGAATTTTTGAAGTTCTGTGATTGAATTTTCAGATGATGTAAAGTAACTCGTGGTGAATGGAGCATATGTGTGGTGGACTTAACATTTTTGGAGTTTGGGTTATTTCTATTTAGTTGGGAATTTTATGAGTTAATCTGATTATGTGCGGTTGGTAACTGAGACTGATTCGAGGGTAGGTTATTCTTGTAAGCTGGATGGTGTTCGTGGTGTACATTCTGTATGTTAAAAAAATCTGATTTTACTCTTTGAAGAAAAAAGATAAGCATTCTTCATGGTAGTATTTTTTATTTAATTCTCATTTAATTGTGATTTTTTGCTTGATGTATAGCATTTTGAAGTTGAATAATTTTTTTTTCTTTTTTGTTTGTGTGGGTTGGGGAAAGTTGTGGTGTTGTTATATTGTTCTTGCCATTCTTTTATTTCATTGGAACTGAATCTGGTGATCGAGTGGGTGGTGAATTGATGAAGTTAGTTGTTGATTTTGTTTAGGGAAAGCACTTTTTTTTTTTTTTCTTTAATGATGCGCTTGGATCGATATTTTACCTATACATGTGGTTGCTGGACTGATTATGTATGCTTTTTAGAGTTGATTTTTTTATCATATTAACTTAATCATAAATTTGATTACTTTTGCTCTTCTGGTTATGAATCAACAGATTCAAGGCCCCAGGTTGTACATATGGATTGCGGGATTGGTGAATCGATGGATGCCTCTTATTCAGCTGATATAGTGTGTGATACAGGGAATTTTGAATGCAACATCTGTTTTGAATTGGCACAGGAACCGATTGTGACGCTCTGCGGTCACCTTTACTGTTGGCCTTGCCTTTACCAATGGCTTCGACTTCATTCACATTCTCATGAGTGCCCTGTTTGTAAGGCTATTGTACAGGAGGAGAAATTAATTCCTATATATGGGAGGGGTAAAGCAAATTGCGACCCGAGATCTCGATCATTTCCTGGAGTTACCATTCCAAATCGACCAATGGGGCAGAGACCACAAACTGCTCCACGTGTAGATATGAATTATGTCCGGCCAAATGAATTGGATCCCATGACAGGATTCATGCCAATGGCAGCTGCAAGGTTTGGCCATCTGACTCTGTCTACTCTTTTTGGTGCCCTACCTGCCATTTTTAACCTTCAGGTGCATGGGTTTCATGATGCTACTGTATATGGAGCAACTTCTGGAGTCCCGTACTTGTTCTCTAGTTCCTTTCATGGAGGTTATGTTCATGGTTTTCATAACTATCATTCAGCTCCAATAGAATGGAAACCAATTGCTTGGAAGATTTTATTCGTCCTTCTTGGTTTTCTTGTACTCTTGCATCTAATCCTTGCATGAAGTTGATTCTTGATGGGGTAGGACTTCTAATTATGCAACTGTATATTTTAGTTCAATAGGCGTCTACTTATGTGTCAGACTACATGATATGTTAGATAAATTTTGGTGATCAAGGACTGTGTTCTTCTTTTTACTCAATAAATGTAATGCGGATTTTTATGTATCTGTAGGTCGATCTGTAATTATATTGCCGAAAGACGATGTACTGGAGTTACTTAATATGTATTTGAAGTTGTTAAGTCCACTGTGTATATGGTTTCTGATTTTGGATCAGTACGAGAAATGTATTATTTGGCTAGTATGTATGACTTAACTCTTGATGCTATTGTTACTTTGAAGGTTACTAACCTATGTGCGCCCATACGTTAAGGCTATATTTGGACTTTGAATCTTAGTGAAAGAAATGACACAAGGAAAGCTAACTATATAATATATAAAGTACAAATTTACTTCACCTAAAATTAAGAAATAATTTTTTCTTAGTGTTTTTCTCATTAAAATCATGTAGTTAAGGCGGAAGAGGACAGAAAGTTCAAGACATTCTGGCACGCACACAGAACCGATCTTAGCAAATTGGATTTCAGTAATCCTGATAACTGATAGCTGTTTTATGTAGTCGGTCAAATCCAAAGTCTAATTTTTACAAGTCTTTAAATTTATCCTAACCTTTTTCCAAGGGAAAATTCTATGATGCTCTCAAGTTATAATTTTCAAACTTATCAACCTATTTGCAATCTTTTTTTGTCAAATTGGCAAAAAGACACAGCCTAGTTCAGTTGATAAAGATTCAGGGCTAAGGGCCGAGGATTTTTATTTGTTCAAATTTCTGCTTATTCCTTGTTCCTATAATAAATAAATAAATCAATCAAATCATAAGCACAATCTACTTCAAAGACGAGTCATCTAAGGCTCAAATCATTCAGAAATGCTCCATTAAATGTTCTTCATCTGTTCGTATATTTATAACATGTAATAATACGTAACAAAGTTCTTTAGTAAATATCCAAAATAAAAAGAAAATATATCATCGAAGTCAGATATTTTGCAAATATAAGAAAAATATATGGTGAAATTCCTATTTTCTTTTTTCTATCTGTATGTACGAGAGGCCCAGTAGCCACTAACCAATCTCCTTTTGTCTTCTGGATAAAGTACAACCAACGCTGACGTTATTACACCTCTTTGCCTTACAATTTTATCACTGGAAAAAAGAACTCTTAAAATTTTCTTCAGATATTTCAATCAAGATGAAGACTCTGAACTCAACAACAGTATCAAAGATTCAAATACACAATGTCAGAAATGCTTTCAAATTCAGAACCCAGTTTTCCTTTCCCAACAATTCTTTTCTCTACACTTCATGCAGTACCAAAAATGGCCGCACACTCACACTCACACTCTCTCTCTCTTTTAGTAGCAAGAAGACCGTATTTTCTAAGCTCAAAACCTCTGGAAATGAGAGTAGTATAAAGGGCAAGAAGAAGAGCTTGCAAGCGCCCACGACGACCAAGATTGAGGCGCCTGAGCCTGGCGGGGCACCGGCCATTTCCGGCGGTGGAAGTGGTGGAGGTCCGGTGAAGCCATCGCCGAAGAGTAAGAAAGTCGGTTCTTGGCAGTTGAGGGGGTTGCCTAAAAAAGTGTTGGCAGTTCTTTCTAATTTGCCTTTGGCTATTGCTGAGATGTTTGCAGTTGCTGCTTTGATGGCTTTAGGTACTGTACCTGCAGTTTTGAGGAATTTAATTGGTCTTGAACTTTCCCTTTACTTAATTTCGAGTTGAACATCAAAATAATCGATGAGGGCTAAATGGAGATTAATTTATAACTGAGGGGCTGCAATGAGATTATCTTAGTGCTCCATTTATTGTTCCTAAGAATGTTATTTAGTATGTTGTAACTTGTAGATATAAGAGGGGGAGGAAGTGAACATTCCATTGACTGTCTGTGTAGAATATATTTTGAACAGGAAGTTTACTATTTTTTCAGTGTAACACAGGAAAATGTTGCCATGGTGAATAAGGTACAAGAGATATTACATAACTTTCATCAATGAGTTCTGCAATATAACATTTCTTCTGCAGTAATAGTCATTGCAAGTTCAAGAAAAGAAAAGAAAAAAGTTGTCAATTTCAGCAGAAGTTGGTCTAACTGCATTTTTGGATTGGCATGGTTAAGTATTTTATTTTGTTTGCTTGCTCGACAGCACCTAGTTTGTATCATGTGATCTCAACTTGTTATATGTTTGACTCACTGATGTTTACTGGAATATGCAAATGGGAAACATGCCCTTAAATGATGCTACAGGCGTGCAATACTGGAGATGGATCAAGTCCGAGCTGTTGAAACCTATCCAAACAACATTATCTGCTTTCACCCAAGAATGGATCCTTGCAGTAAAACAATTTAGGCTAGCTAGTATTTTGTTGTTAAATGATATGAGTAAGTGCAAAAGAGTTTTGGCCACATAGTTTCTAGAGTAATTTAAACTCATTACGTTGGCTTCCTTTTTTCTGCCAGATTCTTGACATGTAGTAGTTTTGCAATTCTTACCTTCAGTGCTACATCAGAAGAGAAGTTTTCCATGTTGCATTTTGTGAAATTTATATTTCTGACAAACAAGTATTTGATTCAGTACAGATTTGTATAAGTTCATGCAGAGTACGCTGAAAAATCAGCTCTGAATTGTACCAAATGGCATTATTTGTTTTTGCAGGAACTCTCATTGATCAAGGTGAGGCACCAGATTTCTATTTTCAGAAGTACCCTGAAGACAATCCTGTCCTGGGATTCTTCACATGGAGGTGGATTCTCGCCCTTGGCTTTGACCATATGTTCTCATCTCCTGTATTCCTGGGAACATTAACTCTCCTAGGAGCATCACTTATGGCTTGTACATACACAACACAGATCCCCATAGTGAAGGTGGCAAAAAGGTCTGTTTTATGTCTAATGATTGGTGTCTTCTGCCTCTTGGTACCATTGGATACACTTCTGGTTGAGAATTTAAATCCATTTTTTTCAGGTGGTCCTTCTTACATTCAGCTGAGGCAATTCGTAAGCAGGAATATTCGGATACCTTGCCCAGAGCGTCGATTCAGGATTTGGGTATCATTCTAATGGGTGCTGGATTTGAAGTATAATGCTTTATCCTTGTGTTCATCTTTCTATTGTTTTATCTCTGTTTGCTTTAATGCCTTGGATGACTAGTCATTGTAGACTGGATGGCAGCAACTGTGCATTTTTGTTTTGTTTTCTTTATTGCTTTTACATAGAACACATTGGTGTTTATTTTGCTTAACTAATTCTTATGCACTGTAAGTAAACTCATAGATGGTGTTTACAAATGTTAATTAAGACTTTTTAGCTGGTGAAGGTTTATTTTTATTCTCTGATACAGCATAAAATTATACCGTCATGTTAGATATGACTAGAACTTTGAGCATGTTTGGTTGTTTCCTTGATCCTGGAAGTATATACGAACTTCTAGTTACTGTTGCTCACACTGCTTATGATTTTCTTGCTTCTTGACAATGACTACCGTATAAAGAAAATCAGTGTTTTTTTTATTTAGGTATTTTTGAAGGGGCCATCACTGTATGCCTTCAAGGGGCTGGCAGGTAGGTTTGCTCCCATTGGAGTACATTTAGCATTGCTGCTAGTAATGGCTGGAGGAACTCTTAGTGCTACTGGGAGCTTTAGAGGGTCTGTAACAGTTCCACAGGGTTTGAACTTTGTTATAGGGGATGTATTGGGACCAATTGGGTTCTTATCTACTCCTTCAGAGTCTTTCAACACTGAGGTTCATGTCAATAGATTCTACATGGACTACTATAACAGTGGAGAGGTAGGCAGCTGTGATTTGAGGATAGAATGCTCTATGACTTCAGTTTTTATTGTTGTTGTCACTGAATGTTCAACATTTTAGTTACTCTGTGTTGCCAGGTTTCACAGTTTCACAGCGATCTTTCACTCTTTGACCTTAATGGGAAAGAGATAATGAGGAAGACAATAAGCGTGAATGATCCTTTAAGGTATGGCGGGATCACCATATACCAGACTGATTGGAGTTTGTCTGCACTACAAATAATGAAGGATGCTGAAGGACCGTTTAATTTGGCTATGGCACCACTGAAAATCAATGGGGACAAGAAGCTTTATGGAACCTTCCTGCCTGTTGGAGATGCTGATTCTACTAATCTTAAGGGAATGTATGTGCCTTTACTTGTCAAGCCATCATATAGACGCATATTAGGTCCATAATTGAAATACCGCCCTTCCCACAAAAAAATTGGAGATTTATGTAGTGTTAAATTATAGTTAGCTTATTGCATAAACTAGTATATAATCTCTGAACTATGGCTCCATCGTCTAAATGAGCATCTCGCTGCAATATCTAAAACCCAATAGGGTATTATTCTGATCTGGAATTAGCTGTCAAATGTAGATTTGAACTTTGATGCAAATAATAAACTATTCTTTTCTTCTTGCTCTTGGAAGCTGAATACATTATCATAACTCATCAAGGTAAAATAAAGATTCAGTAGATTGCTGGAAATAAAATATTTTGGAGTTCACATTGTCATTCTAGTATATAATGCCTACTCCATTTCTGTTCTTTTTTATAATCAGATCAATGCTAGCTCGTGATATGCAATCGATTGTCCTTTATGATCAAGAAGGGAAATTTGCAGGAGTCAGAAGGCCAAACTCAAAACTCCCCATTGACATTGATGGCATAAGAATTGTTGTATTAGATGCGATTGGCAGTACTGGCCTTGAGATAAAGGTGATGGCAGAATAATTTCAAACAGAACTAAATTCTATCATTTTTCTGTGACATGCTTTTCTTGCTTTTCATTTTAATGGTGTTAAATTTGTCTCCACGCAGACTGATCCAGGAGTGCCTATTGTTTATGCTGGTTTTGGTTCTCTGATGCTGACCACTTGCATCAGTTTTTTATCTCATACCCAGGTAATATTTTGTTTGTTTTTCACTGACTGATAGATAGACCGGCTATGATGAGTATCATCTTCATCATAAAAGTCGTACTAATCTTTTCGACTTTTCCATACATTTCCAATCAACGAAAAGATCTGGGCCTTACAAGATGGAACAACAGTGGTTATAGGAGGTAAAACAAATCGAGCGAAGGGTGAATTTTCAGATGATATGAACTTCTTACTGGATCAAGTTCCTGAAATAGTTGATTCTTCTGCTTCAAAGCAATCAGACAGTATCAGTGGCTAGTTTTAAGTCGT
Source organism: Paulownia fortunei (assembly GCA_019321725.1). Classification (NCBI taxonomy): domain Eukaryota; kingdom Viridiplantae; phylum Streptophyta; class Magnoliopsida; order Lamiales; family Paulowniaceae; genus Paulownia; species Paulownia fortunei. The sequence continues at coordinate 29,995,001 of CM033106.1, read as the reverse complement.
TATAAAAATGAGAGAGCACTCTATTGTTGGCATTGGGATCCTACTATGAAACCAGAGGGTGATGAAAATTCAAAAGAACCATCATTTTGATTATACGAAAGGGAGAAGGGAGACATTCAAAATTCGGGATACGATCAATCAGGTCAGATGTTTGCCTCTTGCAAACATGTTATCCTTGTAAAGCTTTCTACCTTTCATCTCTTAAAAGACATTAAGAAGATTTCTCAACATCAGATCATAGCAGTCAAACTTGGAATATACAGACTTATGTATTTGGTAGCATGTCTTATACTGTGTACTGGTTTCTAGTACATATATATTGTATTATAACTGCCTGTTTTGTACGACAAATTCGATCAGGAAAGAATAAATTTTGAATACAAATTCTTTCATGTCATCTTGATGTAACTTTGACAACTTGCAGAGAGTATGCCGTTATAAGCAATAACCATTTTGTTGTGGTTTCTGTGGATGCTCTTCATTCGAGAAAATCAAGAATGTTTGTGCCTTTAGCATTCTTGCATATCTCATTACTACAGTTCTGAGTATAATGCAGCATACTTGTGTGAGAGAATATGATCAGGGCTGAAGTCGGGGCCTATCGAGCTGGCAGAGACAGTCGTTCCTCTTAAGTTTATATAACTTTTAGTCGTTCCCTTCAAGTTTATATAATCTTAAATATATATAAATTTATTAAATCTCAAAATTTTGCTCCTCTAATAATGATAAAATCGCTTTTCCCATTGTTCTTAACAAAAAATTCAATATTACCCTTTGAAGTTAAAATTTCTAGCTCCATCCTTGAATATAATGCTTACTAAGTAAATATGCCACAATTATGTTGATGTCAAAATTATTTATGATCAATTCTCAGTAACGCAATGTTTGATTTATATAAATGTAAGTTGTTTGCTATATAATGCATGCACATAGAAAAGGGTTGAATTGATGATGATAAGGTTGTGGGTTGGCACTAAGTGCATGACCAAGGCAGGTTCCGTGGCTTTGATATTATTTCTGCACTTTGTCACCAACTTAACCAACCAATATATTTGGAAAATGCTATAAACTAAGAGTACGGATTGTAAAAGGTGTTTCTTTCCATTGTAAAAGGATATTATTGTCCTTACTTAAATACCCTTAGGAGTAATATTAATATTTATAATATTTTTTGTATTATTATAATGACAACTAATGAACTGAAATATTGTTAATTTGCATGAAATAATATAAAAGGAAGACATTTTAATTCATTTACTAAAGAGAGAGAGAGAGAGAGAAATTAAGGCAAAGTTGATAATTCTATGTAATGATTAAACAAAATATCGACTAATTTTATGTAATTTTTAAAATATCATATTTGAACAAGTTTGTATTCAGATTATTTTTGGTAGTATTTAAATTTAGGATTTAAATTTTGAAAATTATTTAGTATATACAAAATTGTTCTCCATGTGAAGCGCACGTTTGCTTTACTAGTATTATGGAATGTCAAGATTATTTTTTTTAATCATAATTTAAGTAATTAATACGTGTTATATAGTAATTTTCTGACAGAAATTGTTAATCCAAAGTCTTTCTCCTAACTGCTATGCTGGCTACCAACCTTGCCTTAATTAAAGGCATATGATACACAAATTTCATAAAGCTTCTTGTCGGGAAAAAAAAAAAAGAAAAAATCATTCTCTTGGAATTGGTAGCTGTTTTAGCAATAGTTAGCTGACCGTTGAAGTATATTATAATTTCTTGTACCAACTTCTTGTTGAATTCATGCACACAAAAAAGGATACGCAACTCAGGAATTATACATATTAGAAAAAAAAATAAAAAAAAAAACAAAACAAAAGAAGATTGATCAATACAGATAACATATAATCATCTACTCTCTCTCTCTCTCTCTCTATATATATATATATGTATATATGGAGAGAGAGAGATGGGAAGAACATGGGGTAGTTCATTTGGGGTGGGGGTGGGGTTGTGTTGTTTGGCGTTTCAATTTTCAAACATGGAGAAAGTCAAATGTTGCCTTTCAGAATTTCACCAAACACTTTTGATTGTGCCTTTTTAGAATAAAAATCTGTCATAAAAATGCTTTGTACGTTGTCATGTCGTGGCTCCTCAACTATCCCAACTTTGCCCAATTCACAGATCCAATCAACACCCACCAACCCAATTATTTCTTTATTGCAGTATTACTTGGACAAAAAAAGTATCAAATTGAAAAATATGTTCAAAAATGTAATCCAGTAATCACAACTAGTGAAATATATGCATAAATTACTAAATATATTTCATAATTATATTCGTATAAAATAATTTTCTTGAAAATCCAATTTCCAGAGGCAGTCAAGTGTTTTCTTAATTCCAATTGAGAATTATTTTAATATCAATAATTGTTGTACTAGTTTTAGATATGCATACTAATTCAAAATCTTCATTTTACGTGCTAGTTTTTTATTTTGGACGTGACAGACGACAAAAATTCACAAATTTTCTTTATTTATTCATTTATTTTTCAAAGAATTGACAAGCATGCATTAAGAATTCAAAATAAAAATATCAAAATCCACATGATTGAGTCTCTGCCATCTAAACACAACATATAAATATTGATCACAACCAACCTATCAAAACCTAATCATTTGTACTATATATATAACCAATTGTCCTACCCCAGAAAATATTTGGCGTGGCGCGACACAAAGTCAAGTGGGACCTAAGATTTGTTAAGAGCCGTGCCTACATAGTATTCTTAACCTTACTACAAATATTTACTATGAAAGAAAACAAAGAAAGCCAGCACTTGCTACCCAAGATGGAGCCAAAGTCCTTTGAGATTGAAACACACCATGTTCATTTTGCCAACATTAATAGTCCTGGGAAAAGCATCAGAGCAAAAACATGGGATGAATCGAAGAAGATGTGGGAGATCGCTGCGCCGGCCATTCTTACCACTGTGGCACAATTCTCTATTGGATTTGTCACCATTGCATTTGTAGGACATCTTGGAGAGGTTGAACTTGCTGCTGTTTCTGTTGTACAGAACGTGCTCGAGGGCTTTGTCTATGGCATAATGGTGAGTAGTGTCTGAAATACAGTACATTTAGATGGATCAGAATGTGATGTGTGAATGTTCTTGCTTCTTTTTTTTATTTACTTTTGCTGCAAACTGCCAAATTTGAGGTGTCCCGGCTTTGTCATGGCTAGTTAATAGCTTTATGCACAAGAATGTTGCTAAAAAAGTTTTGATTTTTCAGTGTTTAGTTTACAAGAAAAATATGAATTGATTCTTCAATGTTTCTTGTATTAGCTAGGAATGGGAAGTGCCCTTGAAACACTCTGCGGGCAGGCAGTTGGGGCTGGACAGTACGAGACTCTTGGAATCTATATGCAAAGATCATGCATTATTACCATTGTCACAGCCTTGTTGCTGGCACCTCTTTATATTTTCACATCGCCGATATTAAAGCTCCTTCGACAGAATGAAAAAATCTCAGAGCTTGCTGGGAAGTATGCTCTGTGGGTCATTCCTCAGTTATTTGCTTATGCATTGAACTTCCCAATACAAAAATTTCTTCAAGCACAGAGCAAAATATGGGTTATGACTACAATTTCTATAGTGGTTTTGGGATTTCATGTTCTTTTGAACTGGATACTTGTGACAAAACTTGGGAAAGGCCTGCTTGGTGCTGCTATAGCAGAGAACATATCATGGTGGCTTGTGGTTTTAGCTCAGATTGTTTATGTGGTCTCCGGTTTCTTTCCCGAATCATGGACTGGATTTTCTTTGTCGGCGTTTAAATCCCTTCTTAGTTTTGTGAAGTTGTCGCTTGCATCAGCTATCATGCTGTGGTAAGTGCTTGGCAATGCAACTGTGAAAGAAGCCTCTGAAACATAATTGATTCTATAATCGAGTGTCGGATTTTTCATGGTTGCAGCTTGGAGCTCTGGTATTACACTGTGGTGATCCTTATGGTTGGCTGGTTAAAGAATCCAGAAATTGCAGTAGATGCTATATCCATTTGGTTTGTTCCTCGTCCCTCTAATTCATTTACAATTTTTGTTGTCGTTGAGTTTTGTCATTACCTTATGTAGATCTGACTTTCCCCTTTAGCTACACGTAATTCAGTTATCGATAACATTTGCTTTCCAATCTCATGCTTTACTTTGATTGATATGACAGCATGAATCTGGAACTTTGGACCTTAATGATCACTCTGGGTTTCAATGCCGCAATCAGGTCAGAAACTTCTCCTTGGAAGAATGTTTAAATGTTTAGGCCAAAGTTGAAATGACTCTCAACATTTACTTACCAATCTTCAATGTAAAGTAGCTTATGCATTTCAAGCAAACAATATTGGAGATATTCTTGATATTTAAATTGCAATGAGTTCTTGAAATATACCTGATCAGCTACCAAATCTTTGATAATTTGCAGCGTTCGTGTTTCCAATGAACTTGGAGCTAATCATCCTAAAGCTGCAAAATTCTCTGTAGTAGTAGCTGTGGTAACATCAACATTGTTTGGAGTTGTATTCACAGTAGCAATTCTGGCAACTAGAGACTATTTTCCCAGATTGTTTTCTAGTAAACAGGAAGTCATAAAAGAAACATCCAAGTTGGGCTATTTCTTGGCAGCAACCATTTTCCTCAACAGCATTCAACCAGTGCTCCATGGTAACTCATGCTAGCATTACTCTTTAAACTTTCAAAGTATCTAGCTATGACTCTTTTTGTGTGTATGTGTGTGAACTAACACAAAATTTTCTCATGGACTTTGCAGGGGTGGCAGTTGGGGCAGGGTGGCAATTATCTGTTGCCCTGATAAACATTGGTTGCTACTATGTGTTTGGCATTCCTTTTGGCGCATTGCTAGGTTACAAACTCGATCTTGGTGTCAAAGGGATCTGGTTGGGGATGTTAGCGGGTTGTTTGCTCCAAACTGTGATATTGATCTTGAACGTGCTTCGAGCTAATTGGAGTAGAGAGGTTTGCACATTGTAGTTAACTTTCATTTGTATTTGATTCTTGAAAACCTTTATTAATCCATCAAGAAACAAAGTTCAGTTTTATGAACTGATTCTATATGTAAATGTAAATCTTGTGTCAAAGCAGGCTTTACAGGCTGAGAAGAGGGTCAGGTCCTATGCTACCACACCTTTGCCCCAGAATGAGAGTACAGAAAATGGAATGATCACAGACAATCAGGAGAAAATAAATGAAAGAACAGCAAAGAATTGAACCCTGCGAATCGACTCCCGTAAGCGGTAAAACCGTTTGCAAGCTTTATACTCTGTGATGGTTTTCAGCATGTATACTTAGTATTTGACTTGTTCATACAACAATGTTGATAAGGGTAGAACAGATTTTGAATCCAAAAATTATTTCATATCAGCCATGTTATGTAACTCAACGTTACTAATTACACTGAACAACTTTTGTAGTTATTGAGGTTGATGATCTCCATTACAAACATTTACCTTGTCTGTGCCTCTTGGTTATTACTCAGCATTTCAACTTCATAGGTTGTCTAAGTATAAATCATCATTTTTCTTCTGTGAATCTGATCCTCTCATGAACTTACCCTTTTTGGAGTGGATATAAGAGGCAGTTTCATGCCATTATCATTTACTGGACTTTCATCAATGCACATATCTCATGAAAATTCGTTAGACCAGTGTTTTAAATCAAAATACAATATTTTCATAATATAGTTGAAAAATAATAAAAATGTTATAAAATTGAGGGATTGTCCTTGATAATATGTAGGAAACCAAGGGGTTTGTAGAGAAGTTTGACAAAATGGATGTCTAAATTCTTTGTCCCAACAACTGGCTTGGAAGTTTGGCTACCTACCAAGCTTTGGAGAGTTGTCAAGAGTTGCACTATCTGCAGCCAGACCTTCCCTACAACTAATTTAGCAGTTAAGCAACAAGATTTTAGTTTGTGAACTTTAATTTATATTTAAAATAAAATTTAATTTTTTTAAGCTCTGAGAATATCTTAGCTCTTATTTTCATTTTTTTGGCTTTTTTTCTTTTTAAGTTAAAGTTGCATCTTACAAAATTGTTGACTTATTGATTAAAAATATTAAACAGTTAAAACACGTCGTATCAGTATAATTATAAAAACATTAAATAATAAAAATTACATCATATTAGCATCATGCAGTTCAATGTAAAAATATTAAATAATGAGAATTAGGTCGTATCAACGTCATGTAATCCATTATTAACATGATGTGATAGACATCATTTGGTGTTTTTCACCTCAAATGCATATAAAAAATTTCCCTCTTCCTCTTATTAGGTGAAAATAGATATTTATTTGTAAATATTTAAATGTGATATTATAGACAAACGCACTCAAGCATGCATATAAAAGGAGTGGTTAGAAGTGGACTGGAGACAAAGAATCATGTGGCCCACTTACCCAATTGTTGGGCATCATGTTCGGAAAATTGTGGTTGGTTGGGCTCTGAAGATCGAACAAACTAAGAGAGTAGGTGGGCTTACATTTCTAACATTTTGTTGGGCCCCAAAAAGGAGTGTTAGTTTATTTAAGGGGGAATTCTTTTATTGGTTTTCTGATTTGTCCAATTTTTAATCCCATCAATGGCAATTCTTTTTTTTTTTTTTCAAATTTTGGATTAATTTACAAATAGGCTAATTCCAATTATAACAAACTAAGTGAATTCTTTGTTTTAAACTTAAATTTTTTGGATCCCAATTTAATTATTGGGTGGTCCGAATGGACCCACGAGTTTCGACCCATTTTACCACCACCACTTCAAATTTTCCCATCTTCAAACCTTAACCACAATACACGTATGTGCACATGTGTGCACGTGTTTTTAGCACTAACTCAAAAAAAAAAATCTCTTCCACTTAGAATTGTGCAAAAACATAAAAAAAGGTTATTTCATGACATAAAACTACTTCACTATATTTAGGGATAGCAATCAATCGAGTTAAGTCGTATTCGAATCGAATTTATTAAAAATTTTAAAAATTTAGATCTAAACCAATCTCAAATAAGATTTGGTGAGTAGACCTATTAAATCCGTCAATTATATTTTATAATCTAAAAAATATTATAAAACATACTTTTTAAAAATAAACCATTAAAATTTTCTAGAAAATTATTTTTTAAAAAAAAGAAATTATCATATAACTATATATAGTAAATTTTTAAAAGTAAAAAAAAAAATAGGTCGAATATGAATTAACTAAAGTTTGAAAATAGAAACCTAAGTTCCAATCGGGGTCAATTTATATTAAAACTCGGGCGTAAACAAAACAAAACCAAATTGGAAAGTCTATTCTTAGTCATATTGTTATCAGCAAATGCCGAAATAGTCATTCTTTTTAATTGTAGTATAATACAAGTGAAGGAAAATATTAAACGTGTATTGGTCTATTTTGACAACTTCAATGAAAAGATCAACTTTGAATTGTCTTAGTTGATTTTGATTTTTTTATATAATATTTTTAACTAATTTAAAATTATATTTCTTATTTGCTGAGTAATGTATTAATTATGAATTCCTACTAGTACATAAGAATGCCAGACAGAAAAAAGCCAACTCCATGTGTTTTAGTTATATAGGCACTTTCATTTTTATTTTTCATAGAACAAATATTTTCCTTTTTTCTGGACAACTTTTGATAGGAACTAACTCTTTAAAAAAATAAATTTAATTTAAATCAAATTTATTATGGATCTAAACTCGTCTCAAACTTCTAAAGGCATTTTATACTTCAAAATTAAAATGATTCATTCTTTTTAAAAAATAAAATGATATATTGATTAGCATTTTATTTTCATTGATTAGCATTTTATTTTATTGATCCATAATAAAATTTCAGTTCGATTCAATATTAATAGTTTAATAATAAAATAAATTTTGAGTTTTGGATTATTAGATTGACAAGTCGGTCAAATTTATATTATGCTATATCGATATTGAATCACTTAGCTAATAAAAAACTTAAAACTAATTACTATTATTTTAAAATAAAAATAATTTTTTAAATTATGAACCATGTGAAAGTATCCTTCGAATCCCGAATTTTTTAAGTTTCCTAATGCATATAGAAAGCTAAAACTCAATTATTATTTCAGGAGTTCTCACGCACAATTTACAATGAAATTATAGTTGCAGCTTAAATAAACAACAATACGAAAAAAAAAAAAAAGCATAGAGTAAAGAAAAAAATAAAAAAAAGAAGGGATTTCAAATTGAGAATAAAACATTATAAAGAAAAACAAGTATATACACAAATATATAAATAGAAAGATTGTAGGTAGGGACGCAATTTTTAACTATCGAATCAGTCAATTAATATAAAAATAATATTTTTTTAATTATTACAAAATTATAATTATTTTGAAATAACACAACATTCGAATTGAAACCAGGAAAAAAAAAATAAAAAAACTAGTTAGTTTGTTTTTCTTTTAAATTTTATTTTCATATTTTTAATATTTTCAGAGTTAAAAATATATTTAAATTAACTATATTTCAATAAAAATAGTATTTTCTTGATAAAAAGACATAAAAATATTAATAAGCCTGAAAATATATTGTAATGTGTATATTTTCATTTTTAATTTTGATAAAAAAATAAAATAATATTTCTTATATAAAATAAATATATTTTTTAAATTTTTAATAATGAAAATTAAGAAGATACTCAACATAATAACAAATGGGAAATTATTATTACATTTTTTTTTATTAGGAAATACCACTTTTAATGAATATTAAAAGTGAAATGAGAGAATTAGTTGGCATCAAACATACAACAAATAGAGAATCTTCCTTAGAGCGCAATGTCAATATCCAAGAAAGAAACTCCATCTAAACAAATAATTTAAATAATTTAAACAATGAAAGCATTCAAAGCAAGACTTTTATTGCATTACACAATAAATAAATGCAAGTCATGGATCACGAGCGCAGGAAAGAGATAAATTACGCATCTGGCACAGTACGATTTACGAACGCCAACACTGCAAAGTCCAAATTCCTCCCCTGACTAACGTGCGCACTGGGCTAGCTTCATTCCAATGGCGATTTCTCTGCAATTCTGTCGTATTTTCACAAGCATTGAACTGTCCTTGCCGGAGACCAGAATGTTCCGGCAACGGAAACCGTCCTCCCTTCGATGTTCCGCCTCCGGAGAAGCTGCTTCGTCGTCGTCCGCAGCCGTTGACTCTGCGACTTTGACGCCAAGGTTTTTCGTCACAACTTGACGAGGAGCAAGAATTACAATCGCAAGGGGTTTGGGTATAAAGAGGAAACTCTTGAGCAAATGAGCCAAGAGTATACAAGTATGCCTCGCTGAAATTTTCGCGATTTTGCTTTTCTTATTATTTTGGCGGCGAAGAGGATCGGATGGAACTTTAATGTCAAATTGAAAAGCACTTACTTTACTTTTGCTCTGCATCCGAGGAAAATTTTTGTTTTCTAGGAAGTAAATTTCAATTTGAGTGTCTGACCTTAGTCTCAAAAAATTTCTTACTTGAAGTTGTTTACTATTTCACTCTTTAGGATTGACTTGATCAAGATATCCTAATTGTGGATCAATCATGTATGTGTTTGACCGTTGCTTTTGTTTATATATGCTTATGTATGTATCCTGGCTTTGACACAATTGTTTGTGATTTTATGTTCTTAATTTTTTTAAGTTTTTGAAGGAAAAGAGGATCAATTAGAACTTAATTCCATTGTTTGAAGTGATTACTTTATTTTTTATTTTTTTTGTTTGAGCTGCGTCCCAATAGAACCTTCATTATCCAGAGAGTACTTTCTTGAATTTTTATTTTTCTTCTAGTTTGACCTCAGACTCATAATTGCTACAATTAAAGTTCCTCAGTCCTTAACTTTAACACAATTTTGCAAAAGTATATATGTATTTGAACATTGGTTCACTTTGTTAGTGTTATCGTATCCTGCTTTGACTTTTGATACATATTATTTGTAAAAATTTCATTTTGTATTGTGCACATTGTATCCTGTAAGTATCCCTGTGTAATATCTGATATACTTATATGTATATTATTTTTGTGGATTTTGATAATTTTTTGATATGTTTTCATGTCTGCCTGTTTCTGGGTATCTCAGGTGACATTATAAAGACATTGAAGGAGAACGGGTATGAATACACATGGGGAAATGTTACCGTGAAGCTTGCTGAAGCTTATGGATTTTGCTGGGGGGTTGAGCGGGCTGTCCAGATTGCTTATGAAGCTAGAAAACAGTTTCCGACTGAGAAGATTTGGATCACTAATGAAATTATTCACAACCCCACTGTGAATCAGGTTTCTTGTTTGCTGCAATCTTATTACGATGTCTTTAGTTTAGAATTCACTTTAGTTGTTGCGGATGATGGGGAGGAAAGAATCCTAAATTGTGGTTCTTTGCTTCCTTTTTAATCTGTTTCTAATTTGGCTGATCCACTTTTTTTCCTATTTCTGGGTGGATTGTTGATTGGCTGTTTGCTCACCTGTTTGGTATTGTTCAAGTGTTCTTGGCGCGATTTCTTACCTGTCTTCTGTACCTTTGTGCATGGTTTATCCTTTCAAGTGCTCAGAAACTAATACAATGTTATGTTTTTGGCCCTTACCTCATAATATTTATGTTTTTTCTGTGAAGTTCAATAAAATGAGTTTCATAGGTTGTCAATCAGCTGGTTTTTCCCTGAATTTATATATTCATGTTAGTGCATTATATAGAGATGGCAGTGGTATGTTCATGGTTCTGTGCATTGGTCTATACACATTTATCTCCTGCAACCACCTGCAACCTTCATATATGTATGAGTTGTGATTGTTGAGGGTCTTTGTTTTGAGAAACGGTCTTTGGTGCTTGTACTGAATGCTTTTCTTTGATTTGATGGGTTAATCATCTATGGGAAGAAACAAACTTTAATCAGCAAAATTGATTTGGTTATTTAACTTTGTTTTACCAGAGGCTTGAGGAGATGGAAGTCAAAAATATTCCTCTTGACGACGGCAAGAAACAATTTGATATTGTTGACAAGGGCGATGTCGTGGTACTGCCTGCTTTCGGAGCTGCAGTAGATGAGATGTTGGTTTTGAGCGAAAAGAATGTTCAAATAGTTGATACAACTTGCCCATGGGTATCCAAGGTACTTTTTCCCTGAACAGCGTTTAGAAGTAATTATTCTCTTGCACCTTAACAACACGAGTTCTTGTTATAAAGGTCTGGAATACCGTTGAAAAGCACAAGAAGGGAGAGTATACTTCAATAATCCATGGTAAATATTCTCATGAAGAGACTGTGGCTACTGCTTCTTTTGCAGGGAAGTATATCATTGTAAAGAACATGAAAGAGGTACTTTTAATTTTCTGCTTTATTCTAACTTTTTTGTGCAATAGAGCATTGGTGTTTTAATGAAAATGATAGCGCTGTATTGCAGGCAACATATGTATGTGATTACATTTTGGGTGGTGGACTTGATGGATCTAGCTCAACTAAAGAGGCATTTCTGGAGGTAGGTTTAGTATCTTACTCTAACTTTAGTATCTACTTATGCTGGGATTTCATGTGATATGTTCTTTTGCAGAAATTCAAATTTGCAATATCCAAGGGGTTTGATCCAGACCAAGATCTTGAAAAAGTTGGTATTGCAAATCAAACTACTATGTTAAAGGGAGAGACAGAGGATATTGGTGAGTGAGAGTGACCATCCCACAGCATCTTTCTGTACATGCTTGCAATATGTGACTTGTCTTACTGATGTTTTTTATTCTGCAGGAAAATTAGTTGAGAGAACCATGATGCGCAAGTATGGGGTCGAAAATGTTAGCAACCACTTCATAAGTTTCAACACTATTTGCGATGCAACTCAAGTAAAATCTTCTTCTCCAAACTCAATTTCTCAAATTGTCCTGCCAAGATTGTTACCTTAATATACTCTTGTAAAATCAGTCTTTATTATTACACACTTGGTTATTTTGATGCCTGGTTACGGGACTCCCGATTACATATATTTTTGTATGTATATGTATGTATGTTTTCTTTTTCTCCTTTTCAAAGGGGATTTAGAAGTACTTTTCAGTTTATGGATGTGTATCTTATGTTTCTTATTAAAATACTTCCCGATTGCTGAACTGTTGTCTATTTGTCATTCAGTTCAATACATTTTGCTTCATATTTGACCGTCCCTTGCTATATTTAGGAACGGCAAGATGCAATGTATAAACTGGTCGATGAACATATTGATCTCATGCTAGTTGTTGGTGGGTGGAACTCAAGCAACACTTCACACCTACAAGAAATTGCAGAGGAACGTGGAATTCCATCATATTGGATTGACAGTGAGAAAAGAATAGGACCTGGAAACAAAATTAGTTACAAGTTGATGGTATGTGCCTTCTAATCGTTCTATCATATGATTGACTGCGTCACGTACACATTCTTTGATTGTCTAAATATTCCATACAGCACGGTGAGTTGGTGGAGAAAGAGAACTGGCTACCAGAAGGTCCTATCACAATTGGCATAACATCTGGTGCATCCACTCCTGATAAGGTGATTCTGCTTAGTTGTTCTTGTTTTTCACTTCAGTTCAACTTTGTCCAGCACAACTCAGAATTCTAAACATTCAAGTTCATATAATATTCCTGCATTATGCAAATGCCATTTCTCTACAATGGCACAATCTTGCTGCCTAATAGATTGATTCGCAACACATGCAGCAACTAATTATGCCTTTTTTTATTTGTTTTGTGGTCTTATCCAGGTTGTTGAAGATGTCCTGGTAAAGGTTTTTGACATAAAGCGTGACGAAGCATTGCAACTGGCATAAACTGCATCTTAGTTCAGCGTTGCCTTGATTACCTCAAATCTATATGATACACTCAATAGTTAGGTCTGGTGGATTAATTAAGGAATCGTATTGCCTTGCTCCATGTAACACAGTGAATGTATGCAGTTGTATTTACAAATGTCATTTAATAAGATGGTTCTCCACCTAACCCAACCCAGACTGCATGCCTGGACTGTTTGTAAAATTTGTAAGGGAAGTACGACTAGTTCCTGTTAAGCTTTGATAATATGAAAAAGTGTTGGCCGAGATGAATATGAAGTGTGATGTCGTGCTCTTTAGTGCTGTATAACCAGGATTCATGTTTTCATTTCCAAAAGGACAAATATGCTTGGATAATCTGGGTTCAGCCTCTGTCAATGCATGTGTTAATTATGCTTTACTACAGCGGACATGATCCTTTGTTAAGAGTAAACCTTTCATAAAAGGTCAACATTATTCTTTCAGAAGCATTGCATCGATAAATTGGCGCAAATAGTTGAAGTTTGAACAGAAGTTAGGGAGGGATTCTTGTCGACAAGGGGATTTTCATGTAAGTGGACAGAAAGATAGGCTGATGGGGGTCATTCTTGCGAGTCCCCAAGTCACTAAGAATTTTCCGAAAAATAGGGATGCCAAAGTCCATAGGCTGGGGGCTTGATCTTGTTTTCCAAAATAGATTAGTTCTACCCTTTGAGCAACTTGATTTAAAAAAAAAAAAGGTCAAGATAAATATATTTCTTGAAAGAAAGTTCATATGACAGATAATTGAATGCAATCAAATTTAAAAGTTTTTAAAGATGATCAACTATAATTAATGATGTTGGAGATAAATTCTTCAATTTTTTTATATACTTTAAAAGAAACTCAATTCTACAATTAATATTATTGGAGATAAATTCATCAAAACTTTTAAATTGACGGAAGCTATGAAGCTAGAAATTAGGTTTATAAATTGTAATCGACGTACATCTAAACAAAAATATATAAAGATAAGGTGATAAAAAACACAATAAAAGATTTTATGCATCAAATTAATAATGACTATCTTGTTACGTACATGATTAAAATAAAAAAATTTAATATATTCAAAAAATAAATAGTAACATCTTTTATTTTTCGAAAATAATAATCTTTACGACTTCATAAGCTCTAACCTTACCAATTTTGTCAATTATTTTCAAAGAATTTATAACCTCAGACAAACAACTAGGTTCCATTGCCATTCATCACTAAAACTAGTTGCCGCAAAGAAGACTTCTTTTCTTTTTTATACCCCAATGTAATTCTTGATCAAGATCACCATATACCACCCATCAGTCTTTCTTTTTATGTAAGTTGCTAACATCCTTGGACAGAAAAGGTAGCATAAAAATATGTGGCCGCAATTTTCTTTCAAGTTAGCGCTTTGCGGGGACCAAAAGTAGGACAGGTAGTGCCATGTCTTGTATATGGATCATATGCCTAGTCCATAACAAGAAGCTCTAAAAAATTCTTCAAGATAATTGTTACTATATTCTTGACGAAACTGCCGGCATGGAGCTCCGCTGCATGCAATCTCCAACAGTGAGCAGCATTCCTCGCAGTGTGCTGTTAGAGAAGCCATTTTTATGTGGGCACACCATTGTCAAGTTGCCTGGTAACAAGAGAACCTGCCCAGATGCCAGGAGGTTTAAATTTCTTGATTTGAGAGCTCAAGCATCAGGTATTTTCATGATGGTGTGTGTTTTAGTGATTTCTGGCGTGTTATGGCGGAACCCTTTTTCCTTGACTTACTATTTTTTGGGTACTGTGTTGGAGGGAGAGGAATGAGAATTCCGGGTTTTCTTTTTCTGCGAGGATTTTCTTGAAGTGGCTTGTCTTGGTTTGGAAATTTGACATAGTACAAGAGAATTGAGAAAAGAATCCTGCATTGCTGTTATTTCTTTAAAATTCTTTCTTTCTTGAGTAGAACAAGAAAAATGTGGTGTTATGATGTGATCGAAGCTCTTCCAATGGATTTTTGGACTTCTAGTTATACAGAAATGCTGATTGATAGTCTCTACCTAAATAGATATGTAAACAATATGATGTCAGAGTTTCTTGCAAAACGTTTGTAGTTTAAATTTAGTTCTTGTCAACCCTATGTCCTTCCAAAATTTTAAACCTTCTCTTTACAAGAGAAATTTCTGAAATCTGTCTTAAACGGTGCTATCTAGCCAGTGACCTATCACTGCTAAAGTATTGCCATCTCTTATGACAAGAAAATGCGGTGTCTGTTATGGTGACTTTAAGTTCCCCTTTAAAGCAAATTCTATGTTCTGGTGTTAGCATATGGCATTCACATATTTTGAAGTTTCTATACTCATTTTCTGGGTAGTAAGCTCACTGCAAATTATCATGAATCTGAACTTGGTGAAATATAGCTTGAGCTCAGAATATTGAAGGGGTTCTTTTTGAGGATCACTGAGGAATTTCTCTCTCTTGTATCAAAGGAAAATGTTGCCTGGTCGTCCATGTCTATGTTCATTCTTATATAACCCCATGGAAATGGAGCATTGGAAGTGTTGGAAAGTACTTCACCAAATTGGGATAGAATGCATAGACTGAAAAACAAATATCCACTCAAAATGCAAAGAGTCAAAGGAGTTTGCTCTATGTCTAGTTATTTTTCAGCTTGAAAATTTTAATGCTTAATGGTGTATCTCCTGAATTTGATGTACTGTATTTCTGTGCTCTTCTGTAAGGGACCACAAAAATCAAATCACAGGCACAAGATGCTACTCCAAGTGATGGTGGACAAAAGGATGGGAATCTCGTGTTTGTTGCTGGGGCTACTGGCAGAGTTGGATCGCGAACTGTGAGGTGCGCTTTTGACTTCTCTACTCAACATGAAGCTTTAGGACTATGAAGTTATTAACTGATCCACAGTTGCTAAAAGTTTGTAGTTTCCTGCAGGGAGCTCTTAAAATTAGGATTTAGAGTTCGAGCTGGTGTTCGGAGTATTCAGAGAGCTGAATCTCTAGTGCAAGTATGAGTTCTAATTATTAGGTATGGTTAAAGTAAGAATATTATTTGCAAACCTGTGATTCACGAAGATAGTGTTTGTCTCCCTAAACAGAGTGTTCAGAACTTGAAGCTTGAGGATGTGGCAGGAGGCACTCAACGTAAGACTATGAGCTTTTTAGAGTGCTAATCAGTATATGGTGAAGTTGTGACCGGTGATAGCTATTTGGTTGATCTTGTTTGCGTCCGTGTATGTTGTATGACTTGATATTTTACATGGCTATATGCAAGTGGGGAAAATCATTTATAGTTTTTGGTCTTTAGCCCAGCTACAGATAAGTTTGAACTCGTGGAGTGTGACCTGGAGAAACTGGACCTGATAGGGCCAGCACTAGGCAATTCATCAATAGTTATATGCTGCATTGGTGCTAGTGAGAAGGAGATTTTCGATATAAGTGGACCATACCGAATAGACTACCAGGCAACCAAAAACCTGATTGATGCAGGTAAGATAAGTTCTGATTTAGGTTTTTTCATTGCATTTTGCTTTAATATGATTGACTAAAATAATCAAGAACTGGAAAGTTATGAAGTTCACCTTGCATGCTTGATATAAAAGTGAATTTTTGATGAAATGAAGGGAAAAGCATGACAGTAGAGTCAAGATATAGTTATATTCTACTTGTTTCTCCAAATTGTGAAGCAATGTTTATACACGAGATGCAGATATGAAAATGAAGGAACAAATAAGAATGTAATTCCTTTTGCATCAGTGATATGATCTCTTAAATCATTGGTGAGGCGTGACTGATTCCAGGAAGTTGCATCTTTCATGTGCTTGAGCTTGAACAGTTGTATTCTAGGTCATTAATTTGAACCTGCTGGGAACAGAATAAGTTCAGGGTCAACATCTACTACACTTGTTGATGAAAATTTGTGATTTTATATAATGAAGTGCTACAATAATGCCTATCTTTTTGCAGCAACTTCTGCAAAAGTTGAACACTTCATTTTGCTCACATCTCTGGGAACAAACAAAGTTGGATTTCCTGCTGCTATCTTGAAGTAAGGCTAAAATTTTCCCTTTTTCATTATAATCTTCTTTTCAGTGCCAATACTCATTGGCTGTCTAGAAGAGATTTGCAAGTAGAGAATCTTCTGTTGGTTTCCAAATCTTGACTTTCCTATGCTTCTGTGGCAAAAGTTTGTTCTGGGGAGTCCTAATTTGGAAAAGGAAAGCAGAAGAAGCACTTCTTGCCAGTGGTCTTCCTTATACTGTGAGTTTTTGGTCTGCACTTATAGTGTGTAGAAAGATATGATGGGTGCTTCTTTTCATGTGACTTCCTGCTCATGCTCACAATATTATTGCAGATAGTAAGACCTGGGGGGATGGAGCGGCCTACTGATTCTTACAAGGAAACTCATAATATTACCTTATCAGAGGAGGATACTTTATTTGGTGGCCAAGTGTCAAATCTGCAGGTTCTTTTCTATCGACATTTACATGAATAGGAAGTTTCGCAAGCAAATGACAAGGCTTGTGGATAGGACATGAAGTTGTCATAGGTTCAGAGTCAGGTTAATCAAACAAGCTGTGTGAGCTGATCTTATAAAGTGAAACAGTTTTTCTGAAGTGAAACATTACATGTGACTGATTTAAAAAAGATCGATCTTTGACAGTTTCTCTACAGAAAAGAATCGAAGAACACTGGAGTAAGGATATCAGTAAGACAGTATCTGGAAAGCCTCTTATTATGGAGTTAACTGGATAATTGGATGACATGTTATGAGTTCATCATATAAATATCAAGGAATAAACTTATACTGTGGGTAATTTGCTGACTTAAACAATAACCATGCATTCATGATTTGTTTTGATAGATAAACAAACTGTATCATGTCTAGGTTGAACCCAACGATGAACCTGCCTAAGATGAATGGAGTTGTCACCCAGTAGTTGATGACAAATTATTATGTCCATGATCAATTATGAAATTAATGCAGGCCAGAATAGATTAGAAATGTTTCACATGCACATGCCTTGTTGGCGGTTAAAGCATTTTTGAACTTGCTTTTTTCCATATCTACATAAGGGGCTGCAATTACTTAAATTGGAATTAACCAACTCCTGCTGATTAATACCAGGTAGCAGAACTAATGGCATGCATGGCCAAAAACCGCAACCTTTCATACTGTAAAGTCGTGGAAGTAATTGCAGAAACTACGGCTCCTTTGACTCCTATAGAAGAGCTCCTAAAAAAGATACCGTCTCAGCGAGAGGAAGTTTACCGACCCAAGGTAATTTCTTCTAGTAGCTTTTGAAGAAAAAAAAGATCAAAATTATTTAAAATATTCTTAGAGCTGAAAGTTTCTGAATCAATGGTAACAAGTTCACTAGTTGAATAATATACTCTTGAGAAGAGGTGGAAATAACATAAGAAAAGAGGATACTTGGTGTTATAATCCTTGATATAGTTATGCACCTTCATACTTTTCTTAAAATCCTGGTGCGTATTTATTGTTATTCAAATATGTTTAAAATTTGCCATAATCAAATAAAAATGCATTAAGAAATCAAGCCACAGTGAACGTGATAGCTTGTATCCTGTGGTACATATCTTTTTTCATTTAATTCTTTTTCTGCATAAAGAAGCATGATGTTCACTGGTCCAAGGTTAATCTATTGTTGCATGATCCTTTTTACTGTTAATGGATCATTATTACTACACATAAGGCAAAGCAAATGCAAACATGTATGATATTTAGTCATCTTATTTGCGTACTATGCCAAAATGATATGGAAAAAGAGAAAAGGTTAGAAGTCCCAAATGGTTTTTTTTAAGAAAAAAAATTGCAAAAATTTGGAAATGTTGAAGCATTAGGACTGAGGGAATGAACTTTACCTTGACATACGGAATGAGCTTTACCATTTGTTGTTCCTTATTGCTTTGGAATGGTAATAAGAAGCACAAATGCACAACAGCTGTTTAAAATATTTTATTTGAGCTTTCTGGTGAAATTTTATTCAGCTTACATGTTGGGACGACTGGTGTGTTCGCTTTACTCTTTAGCAGTAAATTCTCTTTCTTGTTTTATTAGAATGAGGAATGTTCAATTTAAGCCATGTTTGACTAATTAGATTTGAGACAGGCTAACTTTATGCTTAGTCTAATGGTAACTCATGTTCGAGAAGAAAGAAGAGAAACAGAGAGCAGTTTTGATCTAAACTATGTTTTATGTAAATTCTCTTAGACTCCATTTGGATTGATGAATTTGAAGCTAAGGATTTCAAATTTATAATAAAAAAATCCATTGAGTATATGATACAATAGATTTCAAAACATCGAGCTCCTATTTGAGCTGATTTTTTGAGAATCAATACATGGAGTCATTTGAAATTCACCCCAAATCTTTCCTTCAAATCCAAATGCAACCTTACAATAACCACATGAAGTTATATTATATCATAAAGATGAAAAGTTAGAATAATTTTGGCTCAGCATTAGATATTCCAATATATATATATATATATATATATATAAAAGAAAAGTAGAAGAAAGTGGAATATGTGCATTTCAGATTTTATTTAGCATATTACTTAGGTTGCTCGTATTTGAAGGATTTTGCTTGTTTGTCAAGTAAGGAGGTTTAGGGCTTAGCAAGTGAAACATGTTTGTTTAATTGGTGACTGGGTTAGAATTTTAATCTGGATGCTAGGAATCAGATGATGCAGATGGATCCCAGCCTGTTGTTCCAGACAGCACTTACACCGAGAAAGAGCCTGAGCAAATGAATGCACCTACAGCAACACCTCTGTCCCCATATATTGCGTGAGTTGCATTAATGTTTATCAAAATTTCAATTTCTTCCCGAGGCTTTCCTGCACATTATCCCATCTTCTTGTAGCTATGAGGATCTAAAGCCACCAACTTCTCCAACTCCTACCCCAAGCACTGGTTCTGGTGCCGCCAGAGCCAGTGAGATAGAGATCACCCCTACTGCAACAAGTTCCACCTCTTCGTCTATTGAAGTCAATTCTTTGGAGACATCAAGTATTTCAACCGACAATGTAATTCCTCAGACTGCACCAAAGAAAATAAATCCCTCGTCGCCATACATAAAGTAAGCTTATTTGCCATTGTGTTAACTAAATTTCTATTTCACGGAATTTGAATATATAATTTTCTCTGAACTTTAAAAACATCACTATCCTGTATAAATTGCAGAAAGTCTAACGAGCGGTCTTAGAAAAAAAAGTAATGAGAAAGATGGGTTTGTTTGAGGACAAATAACCAGAGTTATGTCTGCAAGAAAGAAATGAGAAATGCTGTCCAGTTGCACTAGTCTTGGCCTTATCAGAAGATGAAATATCTGCTACTCTATGCACTTCCAAATTTCCTATGAAATTTAAATGATGTGTTGTCAAGATCCCATATATTGTGTTAAGTGCACTTATGTGTATTGAATTGTAATTGCTTGATGAGATTAACTTACATTTTCCCATCTTGTAGCTATGAGGATCTAAAGCCACCAACTTCTCCAACTCCTACCCCAAGCACTGGTTCTGGTGCCACCAAAGCCAGTGAGATAGAGATCACCTCTACTGCAACAAGTTCCACCTCTTCGTCTATTGAAGTCAATTCTTTGGAGACATCAAGTATTACAATCGACAATGTAATTCCTCAGACTGCACCAAAGAAAACAAATCCCTCGTCGCCATACATAAAGTAAGCTCATTTGCCATAGTGTTAACTTATTTGCTATTTCACAGAATCGGAACTTATAATTATCTCTGAACTTTTAGTCTAACATCACTATCCTATATATAATTTGCAGAAAATCCAATGAGCCTCTTAGTAGGGATAAAAAAAAAGAGAAAGATGGATTGTTTGAGAATTTGCCAATGCTCTGGTATTAACCTGAGCATAAGCTGCTGTACATTCTGGATCTTGTGCGACCTGGGGCAGCAGCTGATATTTTTATCTTAATTAATATAAGTAGTAACCAGATGCTTGGATCTTGATCCTTTACATTATTTGTATTTGTTTAGCAAGTCCTGTGACTTAGACAGAGAATCAGTTTTTGAACCACCGATTTGCTTGGCAGTTATGAAGACTTGAAACCACCTAGCTCGCCAACTCCAACTCCTAGTGGTTCCAAAGAGGAACCTTCTATTGCCCCTACTTCTACAAAAGTGGCATCACAGCTTACTGGGGGGAATGATATTGCAAAGAGTGGAAGTGCTGATGCCGGGAAAGATCTGGCAAAAACTTTAGCTTCTGACCACTCTCCATATCTTGCGTAAGTTTGCTGCTAAGTTTCAAAATATTATGTAATTTCTCCATACATGCAAACGAACTAGTTCTACTTTGGAAAATATTATGACAAGCAATTATGTGCAAGGACTGTCAGTACAAAAGTTTGCTGGGGTTGGATCTCTTGCTACCTGGGAAAATTTGTACTCTGTTGCTTCTTTTGGAACTCGTTTGATCATTCTGCGGAGGACTACTTATGCTCATGACTGTTTAGTTTCTATCTTCAGTACCTTCTTGGTCAGGAAAATAGAATGAATCAATGCAAGAAGGAAATTAGCCTTGATATAAATTCTCTTTAATTTGAATCTACAATTTATTGCAGCTATGACACAATCTCTTTTACCAAGATCCACACAAGCTTCTGCGCATGTTCCTCATAATATAGAATTGGATTTTTGCCAGCATAGGAAATGCCTTTTCATTTTAGCTCATGATTTCAGTCTAGCAGTTATTTTTTCAACTAAAGCTTTGGAATCTACAGCTTCCATTTGCAAATCAAATTCAGGCATTACAGTACACCTCGTGTTTATATTAAAAAATTGTTCCTTTGTTAGCATTAAACCATATTACAGAAAGATAGGTCGGAAATCCTAGAGAAATATAGGTTTCTGAACATTGAGGATGAGGATTTAATAGTAGAAGTGCTCTATATCCATAGCAACATGAAAATTTGGAATAGTTTTTCCTCAAGGAGTGGCATGTGCTAAGCTTAACCTGATCACCCTTCCTCCAACTATTTGATACCACTGGTTACAACAATCTTTTTGTTCCTTGTTCTTCTCTTTCAGTTCATAGAAAAAATAAAATAAAATAAAATGAAGGAAAGAAAAAGACATGTCCAGAAGTACCTAGATGTGATTGTTGAAGATTCTCACGTAATTTCTAATTTAAGTTCTGAGACAACTTTTAAACTATAAAATTGACCAGAGATGGTTATGATTATGACTTGAAGGCTGGTTTCTTCTACTGTTGTATAATTAATTCATGGATCATGCAGCCAACTTCATTATGTTTTTTAGTCCTGCTCATTGATAGTATCATATTGGAGAAAGGACTGATAAGCAATGTTGCACATTGTGAAAATGATTAGCCTGTCAATTATGGTGCTAGATTACTTCACACAGTATTTTGATGATACTGTTCTTCATGTTAGAATTTGTTAATTGTCTCTGTTGTGTCTGTTGGTTTGTCAGATATTTAACAATATTTGGTGCTTGTTTTATACTTTGTTCCTCCTTTAGGCATAAGTACTTGGTTGTGTTTGGAATTTTATTTGTTTCACAAGGTTGAAATATTTGATTTAGGTGTGATTTTTATTTCTCAGATACAATGACCTCAAGCCCCCCTCATCACCATCTCCTAGTGTGCCAACGTTATCGGGAAACAACAAACCTGAAAATCCAGTTGATCAGAAACCAGGAAATATTAAGCAACATACTGAATCAAAGGCTAGACCCCTTTCACCTTACACCATGTAAGTAAATTCCTGCTTACAATTATGCTGTTGTTCTATTCTTCGAAAAAAAATGTGGCAAGCAGTACGTCTACACGACACCTCCCACCTCTTTACATTGTATTGTAGGATACACATGACAGGAAAATCAACTATACTCTACTTTTGCATTTATAGCTCGGCTGATAGCAACAAAAAAATTCAAATTCATCTATGTTTTGACAAGCAGGTATGAGGACTTGAAGCCACCGAGTTCTCCCCTGCCTTCTCCAAGGAAGCTTTAAACGTGAAGGAAAAGTTTCCACTGAAAGATGTGTAAATCTGTATTGTTTTTGCACATCCTCAGTGATGATAGTACTTCAGAAACTTTTCCTCCATTTAAGCTTCTACCCTTCTTAGTGCGGTTTAGTCCTTCATGTGATTGCACCTGAGCAAATTGATGATGCATCAGTTCATATGGGAGAGACAAGCAGTTCAGAATGCACGAAGTTTTTTGGGAGTATGAATATGTGATAATACTATTTGTAATCGTTCTTTTGATCGTATTGTTTGATGATTATGTTCACATTCATATACTATAACAATACTTTTGTACTTTTGAACTGTAAGTTTTTTTTGTTTAAAAATAAGAAATCTATGTTTCTAATTTTCTTTTTTCTTTTTTCTTTTTAAAATCAATTCCCTGATAGGATTAAATTTTTAAATGTTATTTTATATAGATATGGTACAAATAGATTTGATAGTTAAGTTTAGCTATTAATGTCACCTAGAATATAAATTGTCGCAGATAGCTAATTGGTGCCTGAATTTTGCCAAATTGACAATTTAATACTTATTGGATGGAGAAATTATAAAGGCTAAAAATTTGTTGCAGCAATCACATCATTTTTAATTCTTAATTAATTTTTTATACAACTTTGAAAAATAGATTTTCAAATTTCACATCTTAAATCTCAATTTCAGGATTGTTGCTCTCTAAGCTCGAAGTATATTTTGATTTGTTTCACAACAAATCATTTCGAATTTTATTGTATATAGTTTTTTATTATTAATGAATTTTGAATTCGCATTATTCTTGCCAAAAAAGTTCAATATAATCAGGTAAAATATATTATGAGCATTTTAATGGAGTATTGAAATCAAATTAAAATTAAAAAGACATATTTATCATTTAAAAAAAAACTTAGATAATAGTAATTGGTAGAATTTATTGAACATATATCAATTTGGCACTTACACCAAAATTTAAGTACTGTCTGAAGTATTTGTAAAAAATTTTGTACCATTTTATTATTAACAAAAAGATTTGGGCATCAAAATAATTCCTGCACCACTAGGAACTACCAACAGTCCCCGGGTTTAACCGTTTAGGGTTTTTCTCTCTCAACCTATGCTCTCTAATTTTCTGAAAATCAAACGCGTAAAATCCCCAATTCTTAGAAATATGGAACCATCAGAGGTCGCGAAATGCGACGTCGCTCCGGCCACTGCTTCCGCATACCTCGACCCCCACTACTGGTCAGCCTCAAATGCCCTAATTTCTTCTTAATACTTTTGTATAATTTTGTTTTCTCATGCCAATTGAACTGTATTTATGATTTTTTGGAATAAAATATGAATTTCAGGGATCAGAGGTTTGCTCAAGAAGAGCATTACGAGTGGTTTAAAGACTATTCTTATTTCCGTCACCTCATTCTTCAATACATTAAACCCAACTCTGCTGTAAATCCCTCTTTATTCTCTCAATTTTTTTCACTTTTTGTTTGCAATTGACTATTTTTCAAAAGTTATTCGGTATATATATATATATATATAAATAGTTCATAGAATGTTACTTTTTGACCAACAGGTATTGGAGGTTGGATGTGGAAATTCTCAGCTGTGTGAAGAACTGTATAGAGATGGAATTACTGAACTGACCTGCATTGATCTGTCATCCATTGCTGTTGAGAAGATGAAGCAACGATTGCTTTCCAAGGGCTATAAAGGTTGCTAGCTTCTTAATTTGAGGTTTATTTTGTCAGTATGTAGTGTAGTTCATCTTTTCTATGGATGTATATGATGTAGAATATGATTTGTTAAAATAACAAATTTTTAAATGATATGATGGTGTTGGGTCTTTTGACCGAGAAGTCTCAAAGTTTTGTCACATGTAGAAGCTCATGGGTAAGTCGCACTTTATGGTATTGTGGTCGTCGCTGCCCCACCCTTTCTAATGATACTGTGTTTAACATTTTGATACATGAATAGCTTATATCCATGAAGATAAATGTATAATTGCCTGTTGCCATTAAAAACTTTTACATGTTTAGGGACCGTTAACTGTTGGGGATCATGGTTGGCGATCGGGGCCACATGAACATGTGGTTTAACATTTGGAATTCCCTGTACCACATTTGGTAGTGGGATATCTAATAAACATCCCAGTTTGCTCCTTAAACAAGGCTCTTCCTCCCTCTGCTTATGATAATGGTCACTTGCAATCATTTTTAAGTAGAATAGCCATGTCGGTCCTTTTTGTTGAAGACATTATGTGACACACTAACCACCATTTTTCCTCAATTTCTCTCTCTCCGTTCCTGTTGTGTTTCTAATTCTTTTTCTGAAAGAAGATCTTTTATGAGGGTGCTGTGTGTTACGTATTAATATTTTTGTTGTGCAACTAAGTTGAGGAATTGGCTAAAGAAAATCTGATCCGACTATGTCAGTTGTTTAGCTTAAAAAGTCTTTGATGTTTCGAATTGCAACACGTGATGTAACTCTGTTCACTTTATCTTTTCTGTTTGTGTTACTGCTATCAGAAATTAAAGTGCTGGAAGCTGACATGTTAGACCTGCCTTTTGAAGATGAATGTTTTGATGTGGTTATAGAGAAGGGAACCATGGTAAAGCTATAATGTTTACACTTATAATTCCTAGATGTATTAGGATCTTAATGTAAGTTGGTTTGTGCAAAAGGTGGGAGGGACACTCTTCCTGGACCCACTTCTTTCGCTCTGGCTCCCTAACTGGAGGGGTTGAATGCTAAAATGAATAGATTAATCTCTATTATATGTGTAATTAGAAGTGTAAGTTCAGTGAATTCCTCTCTTCCCTCTACTTTCATTGCCATCTTGTTTCCCTACTCTTTGGTTCTTCTACTGAATTTTACTTCCCTAGTTGAAGTGCATTCACCACTGTCACATATCTTCATTCTTCCATTAATCTATAAATCAAAGGCAGGCTGACATTTTTCATTTGATAACTAGCACTGATGGACCTGTCAAGTGTTTGTTTGCTATGTGTATGTTTACACGGTATTTATTTTCTTGGAAAATGAAGGATGTATTGTTCGTTGACTCTGGAGATCCTTGGAATCCAGAACCTGTGACAGCGAGCAAAGTTATGGCAATGCTTGAAGGTGTTCATAGAGTTTTGAAACCCCATGGCATTTTCATCTCCATCACCTTTGGCCAGGTAGAAGAAAAAGAATCGAATGAATCTCCTTCTTGATTCGAAAAGTGCTTATATAATGGATGAGATCTTTCTGTTTATTCTTCAGCCACACTTCAGGCGTCCTTTCTTTAATGCTCCCACATTTACCTGGTCGGTTGAATGGAGAACATTTGGTGATGGATTTCATTATTTCTTCTATATTTTGAAGAAGGTCCGTCCTGAGACATAGTATTTAATAACTAAAAAATTGCAACATATTTCATCGTATTATGCGAAATGATGTTGATTGTATTTCTTTCATGCATGCCGAATTGAGCTTGTAAATACTAAAAGTAAGCATCTTGCAGGGCGAAAGATCATCAGATAATATTGAATATGCTGAAAAGATTGACATGCCATCTATAACTCTTTTCCATGAGGAATTAGACAATGAAGACTATTTATTTCGTACAGATCTTGATGAGATGTGAAGTCTGATGTGAAAGGTAAAGGTTTTAATTCCTTGGCAATTTCCTCCTCTACCCTTATTTTGACAGTTTTCCTTCTTAGAATCTAAAATTAAGATTGGTAGTAGTGATGTAGCGTCCTTCTAAATTGTTATTTTTCCTATTCTATGGCAGTCTTTCAATAATTTGCTTCATCTACTTTGAATTTTTGATCCTCCATGTCCCTATTGATTGTTCCGATCTTGCAGTTCACTCCCTCCCATGATTGGCATCAAACTTGACATGATCTGCATTATGGGTTGCCTTCGAGGTTTGCAACCTCTGCCCTAAGTGGAGGTGTGGAGATGGGAAACAATTAGTGAGGCCCTTAAATCCTTGAGATTGAGTCAACAAACAATGCTATCTTTGCGAGCTTCTATTTCTTACCCATAATTTGGCGAATGCAGTTTATTATAGTTGCTTGAAGCTGAAACCTTTTGGCTCAAGATGTTGGAAATGGACTGAAACTTCAGGAAGCTGATATCATTTGTGTGTGGAATTGGTATTTCCGTAGAAATGTTGGAATATTACATTGATTCCTTTTTTTATG
Source organism: Paulownia fortunei (assembly GCA_019321725.1). Lineage (NCBI taxonomy): Eukaryota > Viridiplantae > Streptophyta > Magnoliopsida > Lamiales > Paulowniaceae > Paulownia > Paulownia fortunei. Next base: position 29,967,940 of record CM033106.1, on the reverse strand, counting down.
CTCTCTTTTTACCTCTTAATCAAAGTAGGGTATACCGAACCATCACCTTTGTGTCTATACCTATTTTGTGGTTACTGGTTATTTTGCGTTCATACATATGATGTTATTAGCATATTTATCTGTCCAGGATCACCTTTCAACTTCAGTTTTATATTGATAAAGAGAAAGGGAAGGCAGAAAATGAACAGCCTTAAGCTTCTGGGCTTCGGTCCATGCAATGAACCTTGGACGACTCTATTACCATAGTGAATGTATTGGTTCTGGATAAACCAAAAAATGACAAAACGGTTTAGAAGGGAATGCCGAGATAGTAAATATGCAGACAAAAAAAAAAAAAAAAGCAAAATTGTTATACCTCACTCTTGCTCTACAGTCTTTCATTATCGATTGATTTATCACTAGTGAAATTTTTCTGAACATTAAGTTCATAATCAATTTAAATTTCTTTTTGTGGTTTTGTACCTCAAAACATTTGAGTCCAATTTCCTGCATTAACTTGATTGAAGCAATTCTAGACAAAGATATGAAACGTTAATCTCCTTGTCCTGATTTGTTGCTGAGCAATGATGAATCCTTACTGCAATGTTTTTAAATTCCATTTTTTTAAAATAAATTAGGCTAGAAAAATGTTGCTGGGAATATATGTTGCTTGAAGTCTTAGCTTAGAAGCTATAATATATGTTGAGGGTAAGCATTTATTGCTTGTATTAATTAGGTAGCCTTAATGCATTTAACCTGTACATTACATTGACAAAGATTGGGAAGGAAAAGAACCAAAACTTATGGTTCTTACTTTAGCCCTTTATTAAGTTTATTTACATATATATATATATATAAATATTGTTTGAATCTTGTTATTTATTTTATTTTTTAAGAATAACAATTTGGGATTAATAAAAGTGCTTACCTGATTGGGATATTGTTTAAAAGTGACGACTGATTTAACAATAATTTACTTCAGACTCGTTATCCCACAATTCCATTGACTTTACGTAACTGGTCAACCACCGTACACCAAATGCCGTGGTATCATTAAAACCTTCCATAGCACACTTCTGCAAACGACGCCGTAAAGACCACTCAAAGACTCCATAAGCTATCCCCGCACCACGAAGAAACCCTGTGTAAAATTCACAACCTTCACTCTTTCTCTCTCTTCAATCGCCGGCAGAATTTCGCCGGAAAATTACCGCTGACTGATCCGGGGATCGGATCACAGTCGCCGAAATCAAAGACGATCATTGTTTCACCTAATTTTTGTACATACATGCACTTATTTGTATAGAGAGAGTGATCAAATAAGTATTAAATTATGGAGGATGATTATTATATGAACGGCGGCAGCGAAGAGGAAGACGATTACTATTCGTTCGATCGAGAAGCGGAGTCGCTCGACGGACTCGAAAATGAAGAGTCCGATGCTCAGTGGGCCCCATCCAAAGCCCCTTCTTCCAAGGTGTGTACATACTAGTACAGCTTTACGTGAGTATTTAAGAATGCATGTAAAGATTTTTTATTTTGCAAATTCTTAATAGTAAGTGTGGTTCTGTCGAGCTGATTATATCAGCTTACAGTATGTGTTGATGCTATTCCATGCTTATCGAGGTTAAAAATGCTGATTTTTTTGCCTTTGAAGGTTTTAAGAACGCGGGGCCGTGTTTTTTGATATCTAATTATCTTATTTTGTGATTATGCGGTCTTATTTTTCATTGATTGAACTTGCGCAGATAGTCTGAACTTCTTTTATCTCTTTATGTTATCTATTTGCTTATTTGACACATGTTGCCTTTGTTTTATGTTTCCATGGCTATGGAGTTCAGTTTTATGTTATGTGGCCTCTTCTGTTTATTTCCTACACCCGGATGATATCCTCTACGTTGACAATTCTTAGTGAAAGAAGCTTATGTTGAATTATGCCTGTTTTGATTTAATGATTTGGAGTTGTTTTGCTGTTTTTTTTTTTTTTTTGGTGCTATTTGCAGGTAATCACAAAAGAGTCTCTGTTGGCTGCTCAGGTAATAAAAGTTTACATATTTCTCGATTCTCTTTTTATAAACTTGCAACATGCTCACTTGTATTACATTATCCAGTACTTTCTGGTTGCTATTTTTGCCAGTAATGAAATTCTCCCTGAAATTTGGATAGCGGAAGTTTTTAGAATCCTTTAAGCTAGTTTGATTGAAAATTTTACTGAAAAAGCCCTTGAACATTTCCATAATTCATTCACCAAGAGGCAAGAGCTGTAATTTTCTGGAAAAATGATTTCGAGAAACTAAGATGACTGTACGTTTGTTTTCTTTCTTAAATCTATCAAAAGTTCAAATAAGAGGAGCAGAATGGCACTGTATGTATATAAATGAAGATTGGAATTTCGTGATCTGTGCAGAAAGAAGATTTGCGAAGAGTAATGGACTTGCTATCAGTGAGAGAACACCATGCCAGAACTCTTCTCATTCATTACCGATGGGATGTTGAGAAACTGATTGCAGTTTATGTTGAGAAGGGTAAATCTTGCATGTTTTCAGAAGCAGGTGTTACTGTGGTTGAACTTGTTGACCTCAATCCACCAGAATCTTCATCTACAGTAATGTGCATTATCTGTATGGATGATGTGCCTGCAAAACATGTGACGAAAATGGACTGTGGCCACTGCTTTTGCAACAATTGTAAGCACCGTTTCCTTCATTTGGATTATTTTCCTGGTTTCTTTTCTGGAACATGGAAAATGGCATAAATAACTATAGCAGGTTCTGCTATTCCTCTGTATGGCATTGTAAGTTTCTAGGATGCTACATTCTGGTTTAATTTGCATTATGCGTGGCTTCTTTTGAAAGACATGATTCATACTTTCACTTTCGTTTTGCGCTTTGCACAGTTGTGATTTTTATTGGGATGGCATATTTTGGACTCATTTAGTTCTTTACTATTTGGTAATTATACATGGAAAAATTTTCAGGTTGGACAGAGCATTTCATTGTCAAAATAAACGAGGGCCAAAGCAAGAGGATCAGGTGCATGGCCCATAAATGCAATGCTATCTGTGATGAAGCTATTATTAGAAAGCTAGTTAGTGTAAAGCACCCTGATTTAGCTGAGAAGTTTGACCGGTTTCTTCTCGAGTCTTACATTGAAGACAACAAAATGGTTAAATGGTGTCCCAGTATACCGCACTGTGGTAATGCAATACGGGTAGAAAACGATGAATTCTGTGAGGTAGAATGTTCTTGTGGTTTACAGTTCTGTTTCAGTTGCTTATCAGAAGCCCATTCCCCTTGTTCATGCTCAATGTGGGAGCTGTGGACAAAGAAATGCCGTGACGAATCCGAGACAGTCAATTGGATTACTGTACATACAAAGCCTTGTCCTAAGTGTCACAAACCGGTTGAGAAGAATGGTGGTTGCAACCTAGTCAGTTGCATATGTGGGCAAGCATTTTGGTAAGACTGCTTTCATTTCTGCAACTTAGTGCATATTTACTTGGCGTGCTTATGAAAACTGTTCCTCTATTGATTTTATTGAATGATACTTCTCCAAATGTAATGCCTAATAGAATGCTCTGTGCTTCAAGTTATTATTTAACACATTCCTCTGCTTTTGATGGGGCTTATTTTATATGGTTTTATTGCAGTCTAGAAGTTATTTCCCCTTTTAATTTTCCGCTTATTCATTCCTTCTTTATTCTTCTCTTGTTTTCGTTTGGTGTTAGGGTTTCTCTCCTTTTTCTTTCTTTCTTCTTTCCTTTCATTTTTTTATTTTTTTATGGGCTCGGTGGAAGTGCTGCAATGCAACTAATTGAATTCTTTTGTACATTTCACCCAACAACCAAGAGGTGGTGTTTGATAAACTAGCTTAGTAGTGAAACTTTAATATCTAATTCGTAAATGAAATAGTCAACACAGACATAGACATTTTTCTTTCTTTCCTTTCAGAATCGTGCGTGATTGTTCTTATGCTATGTCCTATAATATGACATGAATATCCTTGGGCTTGTTGCTTTATATTTTCACTATTTAAATTTCCTCATGGAAATTTTCAGATTGCACAGTTTTGTGTATTCTTACTATTTTATTTCCTGCTTTAGTTGGCTGTGTGGTGGAGGTACGGGCCGAGACCATACTTGGTCCCATATTGCTAATCATAGCTGTGGTCGCTATAAAGAAGACGGTGAGAAGAAGGCTGAGCGTGCAAAACGAGACCTTTACAGATACATGCATTATCATAATCGTTACAAGGCTCATATAGACTCCTTTAAGCAGGAATCTAGACTGAGGGAAACCATAAAGGAAAAAGTATCGAATTTGGAAGCAAGGGACTCAAAATTAAGAGATTTCAGCTGGGTTACAAATGGGCTTTACAGGCTCTTCAGATCAAGACGAGCTCTCTCATATTCATATCCTTTTGCATTCTACATGTTTGGTGATGACTTGTTTAAGGATGAGATGACAAAAAAGGAAAGTGAAATTAAGCAGCATTTATTTGAGGACCAGCAGCAGCAGCTCGAGTCAAATGTTGAGAAGCTATCCAAATGTCTTGAAGAGCCATTTGATGAGTATCCTGAGGAACAAGTCATGCAAATAAGGATGCAAGTTATTAATCTCTCTGTGATCACTGATAGCCTCTGCAAAAAAATGTGAGTTAAGTTGTCCAGGGCGCCCTAAATTTTGCAGTGAATAAAGAAATTTATACTCTTGCTCATCTTGCAGGTATGAATGTGTTGAGAATGACTTATTGGGTTCGCTTCAATATACTATTCACATTATAGCTCCATACCAGTCAAAAGGCATTGAGAAGGCAGAGGAGCTGACTGTTGGATGGAGCGCTCAAGCAAACAGCAATAATACATGTCAGATGGCAGCTGATCAGTCCACTGGTAAAGTGGTTTGAACTTACCTCTGGCTTCATATTTTGATGAAGAATCATGGGGATGATAATGATTACTACATCTTATGTGGTAATGGTTGGGACCATTTGCTTTAGATCTTCAGTAGACGTGTTCCTCATTGCTGCATAGATCAAATTTATATGACTGCTATAATTCAGGTTCTTAGCCATGATATTGTCAATAATGTGAGAGATTCCTGATCGGTGTTATTTAACACATAGATCACAATTTCACTGAATGGGAACAGAAATGCAATTAACTGGCAAGCTAGAAAGGTGGTATGGTGGGGGTTGACGACTTTATATTGCATCATTGATATATTATGAGGAACTATGAATGATCCAATTAATTTTGTCTAAGAAATTTGAAGTTTCTAAGTTTCAAATTGTTGGTGAAATAAAAGGAATATTATCAAATTTTCTGTAAAATTGTCTTTGGCGAAGTAATTTACCACTAACTGACTGAATTAGGTTTAATTTTTAAAGGTGAATAGTGTATTAGGTAAGGATCAGTGTTGAGGAAGACTTTGAAGAAATGATTCTGATAGCTGAATTTGGCATTTTATATTGGTAGTCTATAACATTTTAGAATGACCATATCAGTTCACTAACAAGGATTTATTGTTTTAGTGATGCTAAGAATCCCCAGAATGTTTTTATTAATTTTTATATTGGAGATTTGGCATTCTAAATGTGTTCTGATAACAGATTTGACGGTATAAAAGATAGGAAGCAATAACTTGAAATTTTTGTGCCTACATAATCGCATTATTGAGTACCCGATCAGATTTTCCCTCATGCAGTTTCTGCTTTGTTGCTTGATTTGCAAAGCAATTTTGCATTTGGAAAATTTATCGTCCAGAGGGTTTACCTTCAATGTGCTTTCTGAAGCCCTTCTACTGCTTATTCTATTCATGCAAGTTCTGATCGAATCTGTTTATATCTTATTCAACTATCTGGTGGCAGCTAAATTGAAATTCTGGAGAATTTCATTTAGCATGTTTTACCTGATAAGACATGGTTGTTTAAAAGATTAATAATGATTTGAAGCTAATTAGGATTATAATCTGATTATTTGTAAAGGTAGTAAAGTGATTTCAGTTGGTGAATGTTTGCAGAACGAATGATGCTCTCACTCTCTGTTGACCCTTCTCATGCATTTTGTAGGAGACCTGATAGAAATAGGCCAAGCATCGGCATCTGGGACTTCCGGCGAGAGTCCACTGTTATCACGGAAGCGTCCTAGAAAAGGAAGTACTGCAGGCAGTGTGTTTGATCTCAACTTGCCTGCAGAGGCTCATCCAACAATTCTTAAAGTTGCTCTCAATTCTAAGGGTACAACATAAACTATCAAGGCAACAAACGAAATGGTCCTTGTCACGGGTTCTTTTTGTCCTATTTGGTTCCTCAAGTTACTGTAGAGATGCTATGGAACAGAAAACTAGCTTAACTATGTATAGTCTTTTGTTCGGACTCTTGACACTGGGGAATAATTGGGTATATCTCTGGTGGAGTCCATTGTGGTGCTGAAATATGTTCATAAGGGGGTCTATAGCTGGAGGATGGAATAATTAATTATTAATAGGACGCAATCAATATGTAGATCCGATTCTCATTTTGCTTTTTAGTTATTGGACAAATTCTTCTTGTTCGGTGTGTTATTAGTATTTTCCATGGAGTAGTGCCATCCACTGAGATTCTAGTTATGGTATATATGTAATGCATGGTAGCAATTGATTTTGTGTTTCTGCCAGCCGAAGCTTCAATAGCAGTAAAACTGAATTACATCAAAGAATGAAAGGAACTAGCAGCAATATCACATTGCAAGCTAGATTTTATATTTTAAATAGTGATTTATTTTTTATTCTAATATCATTAATACACGAGTGTCTATTAATAATATTATTTTATATACATCGAGTGTCTATTAATAATATTATTTTATATACTTAGTGTTAGAATAGAATATGAAATATTCAAATTTCAAATGACGTTTTATCTCGTATTCGAATATCATTAATACACATTGAGTATTGAGTGTTGATTGATAATATTATTTTATACATTTAGCTTATATTGATAATATTAAGAATATAATATAAAATACTGTTTAAAATAAAAAATCCCCTTGGTCAAGTCTTAAGTCAGCACACTTTGCTAGTCTACAGTCGTTTACAATTCAGCCTCACTGGGATAGTCACAGTCATCTAATCATGTCGATCAATTCTCTTAGTTCATAGTGATCCTGAACAGCCACCATCGATCGCATGCCAGCTGACACTTCAGCTTCAACTACACAGACTACACCATTCCTATCAAAGACCGTTGGATATCAGGCATAGGCGGAAATTACGTCGATGAGAGGAAGGTAGCAAGAGAGGCGGGTGAGGAGGGAGGATAGGTTGGTGGTAGCGTGGCTGAGAGGATGGTGGCGAAGAGAGCGGGGATATGTGTGAGACGTATGTGCGAGGATTGCAGTTGCGGAAGAAGGAAGGGATGGGGCGGACCCGCCGTCTGTTGCGGTGGCGGCGGAGACTATTAGGAGGAGGACGACGACGAGGAGCTGGAATCAAAGAGGGATGGCCATTGATTTTCTGCAGAGAACGAAAAATTGAGAGGTGTGGTTTTGCATTAACGAACTAATGGCGGGAAAGTGAGAGAGCGAATTTTCAGTTTGGTACAGGGGCCACTTGAAGTATTTGACTTTGATCTCTAATTAATTTTGTTAGGTCCGCTTACTTTGAAAGAAAGTTCTTGCCTAATTAAATTGTTTATGGTTCTTTTCTGAAATCATGATGTGATTCAGCACGACGCCGTTGTGGTGCAGTTTGAGACCATTCTTTTGCTTGATTACATTAGGTGGCTTAAGATTATTCAACTAGTTTTAGAAGTGGGCTTTGCAAAAATTAATACCCTGTATTGGGCTCTTTCAAAATCTTTGAATCTGGGCTTAATTGATTTAGAGTTGGGCCTTTGGTTTTCATATCACTGATCCGATTCAAAATATCAAAATGATTTTGTTCAAGCTAGAGTAGAGGCCATCTAGCAGTATATTTGCTCCTTAGTGAGTTTCTTTCTGAACTGCTGTTGTATCGGTGTGTACCGTATGGAGAAGGATTCAAAAAGGTTTATTTATTACTTACGTAGTATTTAGAACAACTTAGGTTTTGTCCATATAGATTGAATATGGTAAGACAATGCAACTACATAAACTGTTGTCCACCTCCCAAGTTGATGGCTTAGTTGAAAAGTATATATCATACTCATTATTTGTATTGGTGAACAAATTTAACTGAAAAGCCACACCAGTAATGTCACCAGTAGAAAATTTGTTAGTTTGTGGTGCATTATTCAAAGTCTATTTGCCTGTTTGGGGTTTCGGAATGCCAGTGCTGCTAAATAAATTTACGTGTGGAAAATTAAGTCTGGCTAGTGATTTTCTTGGCATCAATAAGCAGAAAGCCATGTGTCATTAAGCAGTTATCCACTATGAGAAATTAATTTTCCATCCTCACAGTTTCATGCTGTGAGAACTGAGGAAAGACTAGTGCCTAAGTCCTAACTACTGTCATTTTGCCTGATTTTGGACAAATTAAGAAAATAGTACATTTATTATTTTTGTTCCTGAAGAACAGTTTGTAATACTTCTCTGCAACAAACTTGTATGTTACACATTGTACCTTTATTTCCAGGCAGTAGAAATAGCAGATAAAGAACCCAAACCTGAGGGCAAATGCATATGCTGGTCTACACAGTTTTGCAGATTCCTCCTCTGGGGCTGACTTTTTTGCCTGTTGAATGCCTTTGGAAAGTTCGCATTGGTGTCTTTTCTGGGTTTTTTTTATCAGGAACAAAACTCTTGAATTTAGTGAGAAAGATGGCTTTAGTCTAACAACGTTGTGCAGTAATCTAGGCGCAAAGATTCTGCTTGGCTTGTTTTTGTGTCTTCTGACCATTGAAATTGTCAAAGATTAGATTAAACACCATATTAATTATATGCTTAGATCACAATTTATGTACTATATCACATGACTTTAAAGTTTATATATTTCCAAAAGGCTATTAATCTTTAGCCTCTCTTCACAGCTTTTTTCTTGATCTTTCTTCCATTTCATTTCTTGAACTTTGGAGGCGTCAAAAGGGAATTTTTTGCTATTCGTCGTTCTTTTTTCTTCTTGATGATTTACAAATAAGTTGAATAAGGTGCAATCAAATTGAGTTTGAGCTAGCATTTTTAATTCTTTTGAGATAATCTATGATGGGCACTCAGGTCTAAGTTTCTTACAGAAAAATTTAGCAATCAAAATGTACATGCATACGACGAAGCTTCAATGATCATTTTATTGGGAAATCAGTCCCAGATTCCTCTTGTTATCAACAAGCATTAATTGCAGACATCAAACAACGATTTTTTTGTTTTGCATTTCAAGAATATAATGAAATCTGTAGCTCACCAATTTCAGTACTTTGGAGTTTGTATATTCTAAAGTCATTTATTGACAACTAATCGATGCAATCAATGTATTTAATTGGTCTACTAGCATGTCTGTAAGATTCTTTTGGGAAGTGGTAATTGACTTACTAGAAGACTGTTGCTAATTATAACGTCGGTATACCCGTATTTAAAAAAAAAAAAAATTATTTGAAAGTCCCAGCAAATGACAAAATAGCATGAATTTATTAAATCAAGCATCACAAAATTCAAGACCTATAAGTCAACAATTATTACAAAATTTCGCGACAAATATATTTGAATTTATGCATCATCAGAGTAAAGTTTGTTTTATTCCTAATTTAATATTACTACTAGTTTTATTTTTTTTCTTGGAATATCTACCTAATTAGTATCATTTAGAAAACTCTCTTAAGATATCCAAAAATTTTGACAAACCCCAGAAATAATCCTAATTCCTAAAGATAGTGAACTTTTAGTAGGAATGTGTTACTTTTTAATTCAAGAACCCAAATGGCACGAAATCCCATAAAAAAAGTTGCATTTCTTTTTTATCCTAGACTTTATGTGAGCTGTGACTCACAAATGTTGCATCTTTTTTGGTCGTGCGACTTTGTGAATATTACAGATAAAGAGAAGAATTAGGCCATGCAAAATGCACAAAAATATCAGTCATCTCAACTTGAAGCATTCCTTTTTAGCTTTTTGTTTTGACCCTTCACCTTTCAGCCCTTTTGAGGTGTGCTAAAGCCAATCCTATATGAAAACTTTTTCCCAACTGTTTGCTACCATGCATTGAATATGATTGGTTTCATCGTTTTTAATGCATGTTTTTAACTTAATAATTGATTTTGAACTTGGAGCAGTGAAATAATTTTAACTATTTTTATATGTTCATATGGTGCTACAAGAATCAATTTTTCAGATTATGTTGGCAAGACATGAATACATGATTAACTTTTTTTCCTTAACAAACACTTTGCAACATTAATTACTTGCTGAAAGAGGGATGAAGTGAAGGCCTTCTCTTTAGCCCAGAAAAAGGTGCAAGAAGAGATAAATGGAGTTCAGATTTTCTCCATTAAAGGAAGTGACAGATACCATATTCCCTCCCCCTTTCAAACTTTATATACATTAGTCAATCTTCCTATTACCTTTTCTTTTTTTTTCTTTTTTTCTTTTTTAGTTATTATTATCATCTTTGTGAATAACATATTTCATTAATCACATCACATACAAGATTAATGAGCCAAAAATTATTCTTGGAGGTGGCAAAATAGTTTCATGATCACGGGCTAGCTAGAGCTTTTTGCTGCTGTATAGTGTATATATATGCAGATTGTCCCCTCTTATCTGTTTTCTCAGTTTTCAGTCCTAATCAGTGATTAGGCCAAGTGAATCTCAAGCATTAAATGCCCAATTCTGTTTTTTTTTTTTTTTCATCCGACTTTCAAGAATCAAAAGCCCACAACTAATTTACTTCTTTTGATGCAGGAAAAAGAAAAGGCTCACCATTGCATAAAGCCAATACAAAGGTGGCAAGGCTTTCTGAGAAAAGTGACTAGTCAAAACAAAAATAGTCACCCTTTCAATTTTCAAGCTCCCCCACAACACCCCCACCCCCCGGCCGCATGTGTGCATGAGTAAGCATGATGCAGTCCAAGTCACATAAATGTTTCCCTCCTAAAAATTATAAAGAATTTCAGCATGTAAAATGTTTATAAGTACATGGTGAATTTTTGCCATTTAAGTTCAACTTAATCTCAAATTTTAGTTGTTGATGGCACGCGACATGAATCTGAACAAATTTTAGTAGTAATTAAACATAGTTTTCTCGAGATTATATTCAGATAGGAGTCCACGCCTAATAAGACAGTTTCTGATTGATAAAAATATGTTTCTTGAGATACGTTTTATTAAATTTTTTTTTCTGTATGCCATTTTATTCAGTATGTTAGGTAAGAATTTATATATACTTAAGTGCAAAGTGGAGTTTGATAAGTCCCCGAGTTTGTATTTAAGTTTGAATAAATTTGGTCATCACAACAGTAGTTTTCTGATTCAGCTTTCCAAGACTCTCTCTGTCTGTGTGTGTGTGTGAGTGTATGAGTAGTCTTTTTCTCTATTCCTGCATGTACCCTGTTCATCAGGAGCTAGCAGAGTTTTTGTTGTCACCAAATTAATGTTACTTGGAGCTTTCTTATATCATGTTTTTGTTTCGGTTTATGCAGTTTTGCACTTTCTGTTGGAATATCTGCTTGCTGCATTTAATGCTATTTCAGTAGAATTTCTCACAAGTGGTCTGAATTAACACATCCCCTGGAGATTTTTATACTTTCAAGCTACAAGGAATCTGCATTTAATATGCTCTCTCAGAGGTATGTTTTATTCCCTGCTTTCTTTTTCCCCAACCCTTATTTTCCATTTGCTGCTTGTACTTGTTCTGTAGCCCAAGGCATTAATGGGAAGAATTTTGAAGTGAGAATTTTCTGAGATAGGAAGCATTCATAGAAAGGCAGAGGGTAAAAGTTTTTCTCATCAAGAAATGTAACAGTTGCTTTATGCACTCAATTTCTGCTATTTTTTAACTGCATTCAGAGGAGTTCTTTATCCATCATCATCTCAACCATGCTGTGGAATAGTTTTGACAAATCTTGTTCAATCAAATTAGAAATTCTAAGGTGCAATGACTGCGGAGCAGTAACTTGATTTTGAATGTTAATATTTGGTGTTGCACTAATAACTTCCTTTTTTCTTTTTTATCCATGACAAGTTTTACAGGACCGTTTGTTATGAAATGCTTCTGATGTCCAATGTTTTAATGATTGCACAGGTGAGGACTGAGAAAGTAAGTTTATAATCATCTACAAGAATTTTTACATCATCTTGTTTTGGAAAAAAAGGAGTATTTATCAAGTTTTTGTTACTCATTTGGAGTTGAGAGTTAACTACGTCGATTATGGGGCACTTGGAGAACTTTGAACCCAAGAAGAGACAACTGTCCCCAGGCGAGGCTCAAAGTTTGTTGAAAGAGGAGGTAAAACTGTTTCTCAAGATTATGTTTATGTACCAGTTATATTTTACTTTACATGGACATAACTTTCTCATACTGATTTCTCTAAGACACAAAGAATCTTCGGGCTAACGTGACAAACACAGAATTTACAAAAGAAACCACTCTAAGGGGCTCCTCTGAATTAACTGTGCAAAGACTTGAAAAACAGTACCTTGTATGGTAGTGCTGTAATAGTCATATTTGATTTACTGCAAGGCTGCAATAAGTCTGCTGTATTGCAGCATAAATGACATTTCTTGGAGATGATGATGCTGGCTTATGTTGCCATGGAGGCTCCATGGCAACATAAACCAGATGGAGCCTAAACAACTGGAACGATCCACACAGAAATGAATTCAGATTAAATGATATCTGCTCCCCAAAACTGAAAACTTTTGAACTCAAAAAGAACTGATAATTGCAGTTTCTTAATCAGATTTTGGCATTTGTTTAAGTGGTTTATGATGCTGTGTCCAACCCTTGTAGATTGTACAGCTTCAGAAAGAACTAGAGGGCCAAACTGTGGTACGGTCTGTGCTAGAGAAAGCAATGAATTGCCAGCCTCTCTTGGATGATCCTATGTATAAATCACTTTCTCAGGTTCTTTCCTTATCTTTATTTTATTTTCTTTTTTTCTATTAAAAGTTTCCCAATCTTCCTTAGTACTTCCCAAGAACACTGTAAATCAATGTTAGACTTAACATGTGTAGTACTTGAGAGAGTTGCCAAGGAAAGAAAAACGATCTCAAGAAGCTGAAGCGGAATATAATTTCTCTTGTGCGCCTCTGTTCTGGTTTGGTTAAAATAGTATTCACTCCTTTATTTTTCAAATCATAGTACTAAGTCAGTGAATTTTGCCCATACTTTGTCTCATCTTCCATCGTTCTATGTACTAAGTAAACAATTTTGCTTATACTAAATGTTTCTCATGACTATGTTTATGTCCAGCCTGCTGAGGATCTCATCAAAGAAATTGCTCTTTTGGAGTTGGAAGTTGTATATTTGGAGAAGTATCTTCTCTCAATGTATCGAAGAAGTTTTGCAAAAAGGCTATCTACTTTACCTAGAGTGGATGAAATACCAAAAACCAATGCTGAAACTCATAATTGCATGTCTTTGGAAGTTGCCAAAACTAATTTAGAATCGGTGAATGAAGATTCAGTCATCAGATGTAGCACCTTCGTGCCACGTGATGATTCAGCGAACATGCTACCTGTAAAATGCAATGACATTCTGGGAGCAGACACATTGATTGATACTGGTATATACAGAAGCCAATCATCACTGTCTCAGCATTCAGCTTGTTCCTTCAGAACTTCACCTCCATTTGAAGCTGTGGCTGAAGCTCTAGACGCATATCATTCTCTACCTTTATCAATGTTGGAGGTAGTTGATCTTATTTACACAAGAACCAGCAGTTAATATTAAAACCTAACAAAGACACTTTACTCCCAATTTATTTACATGTAGCACACTATCACCACATGATTTCAAGGATTTTAAGCAGATATAAAATACCCTTCTCCAAGATTAGCAACGATACGATGGAGGGCTAAGAACATATTCAGCACCAATACTGGTACTGCCTTGTTTAGTTAGTTACTCAGACAAAAAATGCACAGATACAGATCTTTATTTTTCTGAGAAAGCTGATAACTCTTTGATTTTAAGTTAGAACCTCCATTGAGTGTTCTGTTTCTTGGAACATTTTTGAGATAGGAAATTGTTGGAGTTAAATTGAATTCATAGTACAAATTGACTGAAAAATACATGCCTAATGTGTTGTGAGTTGTGTCATTTCTCCAGCGGACACAGGACTCCACTTCAAATGCTAATCTGGCGGAGTATCTTGGTTCTAGTTTTCCTGATCGTGTTCGTGAAACACCAAATTGTCTTTCTGAGGAGATGATCAAATGCATCTCAACCATATATTGTCATCTATCTGACCCTCCTCTGTTCACTCAAGGTTTCAGTTCTATTTCACACTCGTCACCACCAAGCAAATTTTCTCCACGAGGACATCATGACATCCGCGGCCTCTCATGTGAAGAAAGTTCATCTTTCAATTCGTGGCTGGACATCCCTTTCCATGTTGAAGCAGCCAAAGAATTTTCTGGATCTTTCTTCACAATGGTTGAAGTACACGGCATCCTTAGAGATTCCCAAAGGCTAAATGCTGTTCAAGACCTGCTACAAAATTATAGGTAATCTAGATATTTTAGTTTCTACTCTAGCAATCTATTTTACGAGTGTCTAGTCATCAAATTGTTCATGTGAATATCTAATGTTCTGTTAGTTAATGCTTTTGAAAACACCATCTTCCATTCATCCAATGTCTCAATTTGAGGAGTCCTTTCTGAGGTGTTTCTGTAAGAGTGAACATCATTACTACTCTTTCAGGTCTCTCATTTCTAGATTGGCACAAGTTGATCCAGGGAAATTAAAGCATGAAGAGAAATTAGCATTCTGGATTAATGTTCACAATGCACTAGTAATGCATGTAAGAATTCATATCTAGTCTCAGTTTTGTCTTTATCCTTATCTTATATTACGAGGCAGAAATCAAGTGCAAACCTTTATGCAATGGTGCAGGCATATATGGTTTATGGGATTCCACGAGGAAACCAAAAGAGGATCTCTTTAGTCCTGAAGGTAATGAAAAACAGTGGGATATTCTTTAATCTCAAGTTCTATGATTTTACCTTACAGTTGTTCTACTCTTAAGAGATTTTCTTCAGCTAATACAAAAATTTGTTGTGTCCAGGCTGCATACAACATCGGAGGCCATACCGTAAGCGTGGACACAATACAGAGTTCTATATTAGGGTGCCGGTTGCCTCGTCCAGCTCTGGTATTCATGCATGGTCATATACATATAGTTAGCAGCTGAGTTATTCAATCATATTCAGATGCCTCTCTTCGAACTTTATTACATCTCTGAAAGTCATATTATCATCATTCAGTAATAATTTTTGCTCTAATGAAAAGGCATTCTCCTCTTGGAAATTAAGCTGCAAGCGTAAATTGATATTTTCATGGCCTAATGGTACTCAAATCCTTTCTTATAGTGGCTACACTCATTGTTTTTCCCCAAGACAAAGTTTAAAGCTGGAGATCCTCGGAAGGCATATGCAGTAAAGCACCCAGAGCCTCGATTACATTTTGCCCTTTGTTCAGGATGCCAATCAGATCCAGCAGTAAGCCACAGTTTCTTTAGCTGCAAACCAACAGTGACTTAGTGCCTTCAAATTCTCAATCTATTTGTGCATGGCAAATGGCACTTTTTAGCTAAGTGCTCTGCTGATTCTTAAAATAAATTCTCCTGTCTCATCCATCAGTTCCATCCAATTGAACACTGGTGTTTTTGACAAACACATCCTTTAATATTTCAAGCTGGCTATTGAGTCTGTTGCGTGAATATTAAAAGATGAAAAACTGATAAATTGGGAGCAATTCAAGATCAACTTTTAGTACTCGTAACTTTTCTTTAACTGCATGCATTCCATGTTGAATCTTCTGCAGGTTCGTTTATATACACCCAAGAAAGTGTTCCAGGACCTAGAAATGGCTAAAGAAGATTACATTCAAATGAATATAAAGCTACATAAAGACCAAAGATTGCTCATACCAAAGAATGTGGAATATTTCATAAAGGAGATGGGCTTATCTCCATCAGGTATAGCAGAAATGCTCGAGCATTCAATGCCTGACACTTTGGGAAAGAATTTTCAGCTGCCTCAGCAAGGAAAGCTGTGGAAAAAAGTTGATTGGATCCCTCACAATTTCACCTTCCGTTTCCTACTTTCAAATGAACTAGTCAGGTGATAAATATGCATTTGCAGTTCACCAAGGTCATCAGTGAAGTGATGCAGACCTAAATGATCTTCGGTTTGATGAAGTTATTTCTGTATCATAAATCCACGTTAATGACAGCTTTGAATGACAGATGAATCATGTGTTCCTAGCAAAACATTTGCACGCTAAAATCCCAGTTGAGGAACTACCAGTTAAAGTACACCGATCACTTGAGAAACCATGTTTCCAAGTAGAGTCGAGGAAAGGTGCCTGTAGAGCTTTGCTGGATGCCAATACATAAACAAGACATTAATGGAGGGAAGTAGTTCATGTCTCTTTGAGCTTGCATGACAGCATGAGCATCTGAATATTTATCTGCAGTTCATGGCATAAAAGTGATTCACCTGTCATTCCAAAAACTGCTTCAGATGCACTGAGGATTGTAATGCGGAGTGAACCGATTCAAATGATGGAACTTAGTTTTTTGTTGTCTTTCTTCTGAAATTGCTCTAAGAGGAAGCATAACCTTTTTCCGGAGTGAAGTTTTTTTCAAGTACTTATTACATAGATGTGCCTCCAATTGCATTGTCTCAACATGCATCAATCTTCATGCATATAATCACCAAGGTTTAAACCAGAATATGAAATATGATTTAGCCAATTACATAGGAGTCGACCGAAAACACAGAAAAATTTAGTAGCAACCTTCTTTTCTTCTGAGACGAGGCCACTGCACCCCATATTTGTTGTAACATTTTCTTGGTTTTTCATCTAAAACATGAAAGTTTTAACAAATTTACTTCATATTATTTCATTTTCTTTGAAGAAAGTCCTGAAAATGGGTATGTTTAAATAGTCAAAGTCGTGGACTGGATGTAGATTTAGCTAGAGTCCATTATAGTGTGGATTGATGAAGTGCCTTGAATTTATTCAAGAACACTAAAAAGTAGTATAAAATATATTTCCCATTTTGCCTTCACATTGATGAAACAAGTTAGCTAGAATCAACATTGACCTATCTCTCCCCACTGAATCGGAAAACTGATAGATTTGTCCATGTGTTATTTATTCAAGTAAATTTTAACTCCAAATTTTCTGATTGGACAAAAGTTAGAATTGACCAGTATTCATTAAATTAAACCTCTGAAGAAATTGGGTACTTATACTAGAAGATAAAAATTTCGTTGTCAAAAACAAAAGCAACAAGCTCTCAAGTCTTAACTCGTACTTGTAAACTTAAGTTAAACAATTAAACCCACTAGAAAAACTAAAATAACAAAGAAAAGTGAGCACATAGTAATTTTCCAAAATAATGATAATGATAATAAAAATAAAAATAAAAATAATACTAATTTTCCAATCTTTATGCTTTCGGCCTGTCGTTAAGCTTTTGCTAAATTCATATGATCTATTAGTGAAAATCCCAAAACAAAAAAACAAAAAAAAATTCTTTGTGTGTGTAACCCCAAATCACCCTGAACCACACAAACATGAATTTTTTTTGTAGGCATTTGATTTCTTCTCCTCCTCTCTCTGTCTCTCTCTGTGTTTTATAATCATTTTGAAAGAAAGACAAGTTTTTGCCCTTTTGGCATGGTAGCAAATCTTTATCTGAGGCAGTCTGCGGCCAAAAGGTTTTGGCAACTCTTAATTTAAACCACAATTCCTTGGATTTTGGTAACACTTATTTTGGCGGTTCTTGCAACCTTGTTTGTTGCTGCTTTCAAACCCTCCTCCCTCCCCGGCCCCAACCTAACAAATTTCTCACACACACCCACAGACAGAGAGAGAATACCAAGAACAGAAGAGTTTGCAACTTACAATGGATGAAGATAGAATAGGGCTGATCTTGGCAAAAACCTCAGAGTTGAGGTCCAAGATTATTAACTGCATTCACAAAACAACTTCTAATGTAGAGAAAGAAGGTAGAAGGAGTGAGTCCAAAGAATCTGAAGCAAGCCCAGATGCAGAAAATCAAGAAGATGATGTTGAGGAAGAAGCAGAAAGTCTTCTCAATATCAGAGATGCCCTTGAATCTCTTGAAGGACAGCTGTCTTCTTTGCAGGTCCTTTTCTTCTCGATTTTCCTTTAAAGTCGGGTGTTCAATTTTATGTTTTGCCAGATTAATTGGTCTAATAGAAAGCTCTTAAATATGGAATCTTGAAGTTTTCAGATGGGATTTTGTTCTTGAATGAATTGAGATATGGCTGAGTAATCTAGGATTTAACCAATGGCTAGTTTTTGAAGGTTACAAAGTTTCCACTTTTTTTTTTTCTTTTGAAAACTCCTTTTTCTCTGTTTATTTCTGGCTGAATTTCTTGTTACTGTTGCTCACATAATTCTTGCTGCTTTCAAATGGCTGATAATAGTTCAAGGACTGTTTCTGGGAAGGAGTAATCCTGGTGCAAGTTTAAGGCAAATTGTATAGTTTTCCATTGTATGTTCAAAATATGTTGGTCTGTGACATGGGGATTATGATGCTGCCTGTTTGTAAAATGAGAAACTGATTATAATTTGTTATTGAGTACGTAGCAATCATTGATTGTAGAATTAAATCGAACTAGGCTTTACAGATTCATGCTAGCCTATGAATGGAATTTCTGTATACTAGAAAGGTCATTGGATTTAGATTTACCTCTGGGATTATGTGCAGACTGGTTCCTTTTTTTTTTTTTTTTTTTTTAACTATGTGGGCATGTGCCTCATTGAGATTCCCTAGTAGAACGTTTCAAGAGGTAAAAAATACGTCCCATGTGGTACTTGTTTCCTTTTTGCCTTTTTCCACACTATTTAACCCCCAAACGAAAAAAAATTCCAAAGCATCCGAGCTTTACTATTTCGGAAAACGTCTCCACCATCCCATTCTCTTAACTGTATGAACCTGAGTTCAAATTTCAATTTCTGCTTAATACATTATGCCAGTGCTATTTTTACGTTGTCTATGTTCTTCTAGTCCTTCATGACATGGAAAGTGTAGAAAGATGTAAAATATCTGATAAAGTTGCTGCAATCATTGGCTGGTATTTGGTAAAGCTGTGGTGAATACTTGACAGGATTGAGGTGCTAATACTGTTTGGCAAGACATGATCTAGGTTATGGTGTTTTGTTCTCTGAGTGTGTATAAAAGTCTTCAGATTCTTTTTTTCTTCCTACTTTGAAATATTATTCTCAGAAGATGAGGGGGAAAACTTTATGAACTCTTAGGCACTAAAAGTGGGGGATCAATGTTCTTCAGAACTTGAGATGAGTGGATTTGCTGGAGTTTAGTATGGCATAAGTGAGCTTCGGATTTCTAGGTAAAGTAAACCCCCTTCGCCTTCTTCCTCATTGAAACAAACAAAGCATTCTAGACATTGATGAGAAAGTCACCTCATGATGACCCAATCTACTGTGCTATGAAATATAATTAGTGAATAGGTATACCTCACTATTGGTTGTTTGCCACGAAAAAATATTCACTATGAATGATGGCCTCCACATACTACAATGAAATGATATTTGATAATGCTATCAGTTGTTGTATGCTGGTACGTTCTTTCATATGCAACAAACAATCAATAATGAGGTATAAGTACCATAGACTTAGCCTGATGCTATAGGATAAAGACATCAAATCGGTTGGAGCATTGTTGTATGTATGGACCAAGTCTGAATTTGTCCACAGTGGCTGAACAATTAGTAATGCTTATAATTTCAACCAGCCATGTTCATCTTTTTTTGCTCCTGTCCAGTGGGGACAGCAGTTGGTTGAACCACCTGGAGCTTAATTTTATAGCCAGAAATCCTGAAGCTCTCTTCCGATTTTTAGGTAACTGAGGAGATTGATAGAGAAGTGATCTGTTATTATTCATGACTGTTGCTTCCACCAACATGGCTCTATCAGGTTCAAGTGTTGGACTCTTTGCTGATATGGCTTTAAGTGTGCTAACAAGCTAATCTATTAGGAGTAGTAAGAAACTTCTCAAGCTGAAGCTTAAACTGAGTATAACATACTGGGGCTGAGTACAACATGCCTAAATAAATCTTGACAGCAACCGTCTTGATGTGATTGCTGGCCTTTCTAGTTAAAAGTAGATAGTAATGTGTGAAAACTATGTAAAAAACATATTCCTATATGATTTTAATTTGGTTAAATATCAAGTTAATCAGTATATAAATATCAAATTCACAGGTCCACTTTTAAACTTTTGCGTCTACCATCTCTAAGGATTTTGGCTTAGCTCAAGTCAGTATCTCCAAGCATGCTTGAGCTTGAGTTGAGCCAAGCTGAGGTGTAGTTCGAGCTGAGCTGCGCTGCGCTGCCTCAGGAAGCTTGCAATTTCGCACTTCTTGTTGGCCTACTAGTTTCTGATGAAGGGAAAATTATAGTGACAAGTTAACCAAGTGATGCTTAATTAGGTTAAAATGTAGTGTGTGAAAATATGTTCCAGATGAGAGCTGGATTCTATTGATTCACGTGCTTCTGCAATCAGGATCAAATGCTACTTTTGCTTCATAGAGAATCAAAATGTGAAAACTAGCTTAAGTTTGTTGTCCGTTTTTTACCCCTTACAATGCTGATCTACCATATCATCCAACAGCTGAAAAAGTAAAGCATCTGATGGGAATTTGTCTTTTGAAAATTTGCACCATATTAATCAAGTCCAAATGACATCTGACTTTTTAACTGGTATAAGCTGGTATAATTCTGTTCAAGATGACCCTAATTGAATTACATGTAACTTTCCCAGCTAAGTATTTGGCTAAGAGTTTGCCCTCTACTTCATATTAAATAGTTGAAGATGTTCCCTTATCAGTTTCTCAGAACTTGCATCCTTGAAGTGTGACTTTATTTTGTTTGTAAACTTTTGTTTGTTTCTCTTTAATGGAGGCTGACCTCCTATTTTCCTTATTAGGCGCTGCAGCAGCAGCAATGGTACGAAAAAGAAGCAGCCTTGGCTGAGATCGAGTACAGCCAAAAGAAGTTGCTCAAAGAGCTGAAGGAATACAAAGGCAAGGACTTGGAAGTCATACAAGAGGCCATTGCTTTTGCTAGTGAAACAGAGGACAACAATGATCTCCTCCTTCCCCCATATCCAAGCCGGCCTTCTCAGTCCATTGTCTCAGAAAATGGCTATCTGTCTACCTTCTCTTCCACCCGCAAATTTCCTCAAAATGGGGTGATAACTGGTGGCTTTAAAAATCATCACGACCTTCCAAATAATCTCCACAAATCAGAGAGTAATCAAAGACAATCTGGGTCAGGGGGCCCATTTAAATCGGTTAAAGTCTTGATAGGCACAGCAGCTAAGACAGCTTTGACCATAGTCGGGGTGATCACTATTATGAGTTTGGCTGGTTTTGAGCCGCGGCTGAGGAAACGGGATAGTCACTTTAAGCTTTTGGACTTATTTCAGCTGCAAGGAAATAATGAGAAGGGAACTACTGCTGAGTGTCCACCCGGGAAGATCCCTGTGATCGAAAATGGTGAAATACGGTGTGTTGTGAAAGAGAGAGTTGAAATTCCATTTGAATCTGTTGTTGCTACTCCTGATGTGAGTTATGGTTGTGGGTGAAATGGAATTTGTTTTCAGTTACCTGAAAAAGAGAGAAGAATGGTAGGAGTATTTATTTCTATCTTTTTGTATATTCGCATCTCTTTTGACATATACTGTGACCGGAGTATCATCGTAAAAGTTGTGGTCCTGATACTGTACTAATTTTGTCATCTTCGTCCAAATAATGCGACAAACAAATCCAAGGTTCTATGAGAACCACTGACTCTAGATCTTCGGCCAGTGAAAATTAAAGGGCTTCTGGTCTCACTAATATCTTTGTGGTTGACTTGTCTAAATTAAGTTGCATATTGGCCCTCTGCCTGGGTTTATGACAATCTACTTATTTTTCCTTTTTCTCCATCTAAATTTTTATTTTATTTTATTTTATTTATTATTATTATTATTATTATTGTATTTTTTGTCCTTTGAGCTCTCTGCCCCTTGTTGCAGTGGATAGATTACTTGTAAAGAGCTGGTTCAAAATGTTGATATCTGGTATTACTTCATTGTTATACGTGCTGTGATGGCTTGTAAATGATGTGGAGCTGCGCTACCACAAGCTGAAAGGAAGTTTTTGGGATTTTTCTTATGAGGAATCAAGACTTCAAGTCTCAAAATAATCACAATTTATTTATGTGATGGGATTTATTTAGAGTTCATAATTTTATTTAAATATTATCTAATTAGGGAACATGAAATTTTTCGTAATTTGTAGACTCCATATTTTTAATTTAGATTAAATAGTAGTACTAACTTAGTCCACTATTTGAAATTTTAATTCTAGTAGTCATGAAATGGGTATCCGGGCCGCCACCGTCAGCTAGTAGACCAAAAGAAAACCATGTTCCGCCGCCGCGCACAGCCCCTGGTTTCATCTTTCCATACCTCAATCAATCCCACCTTGCCCTTCAACTCAATCCATTCATGTTATTAATATCAAATTTTAATTTGTTTCCTCAATTTTATGGCTCTCCACTCTTATCAAGGGCCACTCAAAGACCACTATATAAACTTAATCAATCGTTTCACAAAAAAGTTGAGTGATTGTCAACATTGTCCAAACCCAAATCACACCATGAGTGATCATCTGGATACCATTGACCATCAAAAAGGTTAGTATTATTGTTTCTTCTTCTTCTTTTATGTACATATACTACTAAAATTATTAATTTATTTATTTTTGAAGATGGAGAAATAAACTGTGGAAAGGTGGGAGGGGCAAGTTTGTTTACAGAAGAACAAGAAGCTTTGGTGGTGAAATCATGGACCTTAATGAAGAAGAATGCTGGGGAATGGGGTCTCAAATTTTTTCTCAAGTAAAATCCAATTTATATTATCCATTTTTCCTTTTTTTTTTTCAATTATAATGATATAATGTAGTCATTTACGGATAATTATGTCGTTATTTGATCAGGATATTTGAGATAGCCCCATCGGCTCAGAATATGTTCTCGTTTCTGCGAGACTCGAACGTTCCCCTTGAGCAGAATCCCAAGCTTAAGCCCCATGCAAAGTCTGTATTCATCATGGTTAGTGAGTATTTCGTATTTTTATTTTTAATTATTATATATAATAATGCTCTTGTTTGATACACGTGTATAAACAATCAATTTAATATTTTGGTGGCTAATGCCCGATATTTTCCCATTGAAACTTAAGAATGTAACATGTAATTATAAAGTTTGCAAGTATTTCTTTAATATTAAATTCATAATTTTTTATTCTTTTTTTGATTAATATGAATATACGATTACAGAAGGTGTTAAACATTTTTGCAGACGTGTGAAGCTGCAGTTCAGCTCCGGAAAGCAGGAAAAGTTGTGATTAGAGATGCGAGTCTCAAAAAATTAGGTGCCGTGCACTTCAAATACGGCGTCGTTGATGAACATTTTGAGGTACTCTACATTCCATATTCATCATTTCATTTTGTGCCTTTGAATTCCGCATTATTTGGATAAGATAAGAATTCATGCAACTAATTTTAATCGGTTTAAGAGATGCAGGTGAAGATCACGTATATTTCGTTATATATTTTATACATATTTTTTTTATATATATATATATATAATAAATTATACACTCAATATACAAATACAATAAGATCGACAGTATGGTAATTTACGACAAAGTGCAACATAAATAATTGAATAATATTTTATTTGACATGTGGTTGATAAATGAATATTATGAATAAAATATTAATAATATGATGTGAAGTAGTACATTTAACTAAAATTAATTCTGATATTAAACAAAATTGTGATAATTGAAATGAAATTCGAAAAGGTAACGTTTTGGAATTTAATGCACATAAACATACTTAGGAAAAGAAATATGTATTTATACTGATAGATTTCTTTTTATGTGAAAAAAAAAAAAAAAAACAGGTAACCAAATATGCATTGTTGGAGACAATAAAAGAAGCAGTTGGAGAAATGTGGTCAGCAGAAATGAAGGGGGCATGGGGTGTGGCCTATGATCATTTGGTTGCTGCAATCAAGACTGAAATGAAGCCTTCTTCTCTATCTCCATGAATATTTATTTTTTTCTCCTTCTTTCTTTTCTTTTCTTTTTTTTTTTCCCTAATCAATTTGTTTGAGAGATTTGGTTGTGTATTTTTTTGTTTTTCTATGTTGTGTGCTAAATAATGTCTGGCATTGTAAAATAAAAAAGTGTTTTCCCATAATAAATTAGTTTTTTTTAGTGTATCGATGTTATATATATATATATATATATCAGTTATTAGTAATTATATTAATAAATGATTAATTTTTAATATTAAAAATAATTTATAATTAATAATTATTCTATATTCGAGATAAAATGTTTTATGAGTTAGACGGCTATGTTTGAACAAGTAATTTCTCGATCGTATTATTTTGAAATTATATTTTAATTTGAACAGCCTATTGTATTTATGGAATTTGTTTTTAAAGAGTCAATATTTACTTCATTTATGGAACCATTCCTCTTAGAAATTATATCTTTAAAAAACTAAGTTGTGTGTGATTTGTCAGTAATGTTAATACAAATTTTCTACTTTTAAAGATCTTTATCCCATTCACCAACCGTGGTTTATTTTTGTAAACCTAATATCTTCGTTTAAATGCTTAAAACGACAGCCCAACCCAAGTGCCCAATCTTGGTCCGAATTGCACATGAGGCTATGAGAATGTGGGCCATCAATCATGAATTTAATTCAGAAAAGGCCCAAAATTTTATTTTTTCTATGGGCCTGTAATAGAGCCCAGCTGATCGCCTTAGGCTTGTGAAGTTGTTCTGTACTTTCGTTTGACCACCATGAAAACATTGAACGTGCTATGTTGTTTGGTCTGAGCTGTTACTGTAGCTGTCGATTTACTTGAAAGACAAATTTTGGGTTTTATAAAAATAATTATCTAAAGCTATTTAATGATCATCTCATTGAAGTTCTTCTTGCAAATGCGAAAGAGATTGAATATTCAATATCTTCATGTATCACTTATCCAAGCACATGTAGTTATAGTTATCATAAATAGGTGAAATGATATTTAAATGTGTTGTGGTGAGGTTGGGGCATTCCACGTTAAAATGGTGAAATGGTGTGTATATAAATTTGGATTAACTCTCATTTTGTCATACGCGTTTTAAACTTGGGAGCCCGTACGAGGCAGAATGGACAATTTCTGACAGGATACTGTTAATCTTGACTACATCAGTGGCGCCGTCTGTAAAAACTCATACTGGCGCCCCCTTGAGCACACTATATCTTTCTCATATCGAGGGTATGTTGTGGTTGGAAGTTGAGGCATCTCACATCGATGTGAAATAATGAGACAGTGTGTATATAAGTTTGGCTCTACACCAACTTTGTTAAACGCGTGTATATAAGTTTGGTTTTACACCAACCTTGTTAAATGCGTTTTAAACCTGTTATCTCCTACGAGACAAAGCGAACAATTTCTGATAGAACACTATCGATCTTAACCACATTAAAATGGTTAGAGAAGAAAATTATTAAAAATTTAAAATACATTAACTAAAAGGTTTGTCATATTATTAACAAGCAAGAAATGAAGATATGCAGAAAGTAAAACTTATTATTTGAAAGTTGGTAATTTTGGGAAATTCTATAAAGACATTTGCCACTCCAACTTTGACTATGTCAAGAAGTTTAAAAGTTGAGTTACTAGATAAGATGGCTGTCTGTAAATTTTGGGATCTCGGGTTTACTATTTGAATTAATCCCCATCTACTATAAACACTGTATAAATATATGTGTGTTTACTCAGAATCCAAAATTATTACTGTAATATTCAATAAGATTTTATCAACTATAACCCACCAATTAAGTTTGGACGATTATAGGAATTGGATATATAATACCTTATCAACCATAACTCAACAACTAAGAGTTTCAATGATTATGGAATTGAATTGAATAAATAAATATATATATTTTATGACATATGGAATTAGTGCAGTCAATTTTTGGAATCTTTTGAGTATTAGAGTAGGGCATTGATTTTATGACAACATCATGGGAATAAAGTAAATTTTAGCAAATATAATCTAGCTTTGATGGGATTATAGAGTATAAAATAATTATACTACTTGACTCAGAGCTATTCTTTAAATTCATAGCCACTATAAAAACATCAACAAATCTAACCAGAACTTTGCTTTTACCAGTCACATGCATCACACTAGGACTAAAATGAATACAATATTGCCTTCCATATGTTTCCCATTATTCTTTCTTTCAATGAAAACACTACATTCAAAAAATGCCCCACAATAGTAACATCATATTAATATGTACTTTCAAAAATAATAATGATTGGTTCATTGGGTGGTTCCCCTCTACTCCCCATCCAGTGCTTGTCCATATCACCTTTTTATAACATAATTATTAGTTAATTAGAATGTGACAATATCTCTGCAACTTCCACCAGGAAATCTCAATCTTCTGTATTCATCGAGAAATGGGCCAGGGCCAGAATTATTGCTAAGTGCTGTGCTGGCTTTGATGGCAAGAGCACACAAGTCTTGGAGGAGAGTGGAGTGTGTGATTTTGAGAGTGGCGTCAGGAAGTAAATCTGACCAAATTGGAGCACATGGTCTTCGGGGAGTTGGGGTGCAGTTGAGTTGATGGCCATGGTGTCTGAGCTGCAGAGATAGCAATTTGGGTGGAGGGAAAGGACCTCCGCCGCCGTGATCCGCCGCCGGAACTCCTGCAGCCGCCCATCAAGTTGCACCACCTTGGCTGATGGAAGAAAGTTCATTCCTCCACCTGGTCTTGTTGTTACATGAGAAGAAGCACAAGTGCCCATGGAAGGGGGGTTGGGGTGGTTATGGGAGTTGAAGGGTAATAAAGAATGAGGGGAAGTAGAAGAGAAAAAAAGAGAGTGTATTTTGGGATTTGATGGTGAGGGAGATGGAGCTTGTGACTTAATTATATAGGAACTTGGGAAGGAACATTGCAGGAGTGCGGGTTTGACTTGCCAACAGTTGGTCTTTCAAATTAATTTTTTTTTTCCTTTAAAAAAAAAAGATATTGGTTATCCAATTTTCCTCGGATTATAATAAGAAATCAACTTTAGGATGATTAATTTACTACCACAAAATAATGTATAATTATCTTGGGTTGGACATGCAAACAGTAAAATTATTATGGGTTTGACATACGAACAGTAAATTATTATGGTTGGCTTGAAATTCCAGTCTTATAAATTACAATGAATTTTTTATAATTTAATGATTGTAGCGTCTTCACTTTCAAAAATAAGTTTTTTAACATATTTTATAAGATATTTGATAGTTTATAAGATATTTTAAAATATTTAATAATTTTTTTAAAAAATAAATTTATAAATTTTTAAAATAAGATATTAGAATTTTATTAAGTTCTTTAAAAAAATAAGAAGTTTTTAAAATAAATTAATTATAAAATTATTAATACTAACATCTTAAAAGTTACAAAATCTTATTTTGCTAAACAAGTGTTTTTAAGAACTCATACCCAGATCCACCCCAAACTCGACAAATAAATTCATTATACTCATTTTATAATTAAAAAATATTAAAAAATATATTTTTCTAAAGATAATATAATATAAATTTATAAAAAAATAAACATGTCGAATTTGAGTCGGATCAATATAAAAATAAAAAATTCAGAATTTCATTTAAATTTATTTATACTATTAAAATCTGTTTCTATTGTAATAAGTCCAAAGCCGATTCAACCCGTACTATACCTAGTATGGCAGCGTGAAAAGGGTAAAGAACAAAATAACAGAGCCTAACAAGTTGTTCAACTGCTGAACCAATTTCGAGGAATGTACATCAATTGGCCGGTGAAAATGAGCTTTAGGGACAGTGCTTGACGGATTTGGTGTAGTCGTTGGATAAGGAGCTTCGTGGAATGATCGAGGGAGAGAGGCCAAAAATGCATACATAATTGGGGATTCAACTCTGTTGTCTTTTCACATTTCTTGCTTTTGTTGGCCCCAAAAAATGACGTATCCTTTCAAATGGGTAGAAACTAGACAGGTCAATTGGAGGTACAACTCAGTTCCCACTCTAGTTAGAGGAATTAATCTGAAATAAATAGAAATTGGGGGAGTCTCGAGCTATTAAGCCAGTCGAGTTTGAGGTGGTCTAAAGATGTCTGTTGCAATTAAAGCTGTCTAAAAATAATACGAAGATCGAATGTAACCCCGTGTCTTGACTTCTTTTGTAAATATGGACAAGGTGCAGGGGCATTTTTGTCATTTAAACATGTTACAGGGGTAATTTTATTTGTTGTCATGTTTTAGCTACAACGAGACTAAGAAGTGTAACGGGACTAATGGACTTCTACTTAGCCTTTTTAATGATTTTTTTCATTCTTAAATATGAATCAATCATGGACAAACGTTAATTACTGGCATGTTTTACCATATCCAAGCTTACAATTTATTTTGAAATATGTCTTTTTTGTCTTTAATTCCTTGTGACGTTCAGCGTCAAGTGTCATATCAAGCAACAAAGAAGAAGACCAAGGAACCCCAGACTTTCATATTTGGGGATAGAAAAGTAAACCAACGAGTGATTCTTTCTTGCTACAAAAAAACAAAAAGAAAGAAAACAGATTGTTATATACTAAGTTATTGCTCTGCAAGAGGGGGGAAGTGTTGAGGAAATTACATATGCAAAGTTAAAGAGGGGCGTGTGACACACAAGCTATGTTTGTAATCATTAATATTTTGATTAAGAGCGTTATAATAAGTAAAAGTATGTTCGAATTTGTGAGTTTTAATGTTTGACGACGACACGTTATTTCGATATTTCACTAAAAATATTTTTATCTTTTTTTAATTTTTAAATGCGAAATAAAAAGTTCTTTTTGTCTGAAAATAGTACTTTTATTTTTCGGAAATAGAGTGTGGACTTTAGAGAAAAATGATATAATCATTGAAGATATAGTTGAGCTATAGGCTTTAAATTAGCTGGGATTATACTATTTTTTTTTTGCACCATACTACAAAAATATACATTACAAACTGCACAAAAATAACTTTGCCTGAAAAAAAAAAAAAAAAAAGGCAAGAACAAATGTACCAATTTACTTGAAATTGATTACATGATATATCACTTACTCTTTGTCCACCAAATCTTTCTTTTTACTCTTCAATTATCGCACTTAATTTGGCAACAAACTTGCTCCCCTTGCAACCACCAGCTCCGCCGTTCCCTCCTCCACCATCCGCCGCAAGAAGCGGCCTCTCCTTCTCACTAAACAATAACTTCATAGGCTCAACCTTTCTCCACACACAACAACCGCAACTAAACATCTCATCATGATTACTACTCCTCTCAGCAAGAGCTACACTCGCTTTCACAGCCAACGCCGCCATGTCCTCCGCCTGCAGCCGCTGGTTCCGCCACCCCAAAGGCAGCTCAAAGTAGACCTCCCCGGTTGCAGCACCTCATCCCCGCCTATCACCGCCACGAATTGGTCGAATTCCATCTCCTCGGAGCTGCATATGAAGCAACCGGGACTTTGTTGCAACAAAAGTGAAACCTTAATGCTTCGCAAATTCTTGAAGCTGTCCATCGAGGAGAACTAATTTGGCCGTGACAGTCGACCTAGACTCACAAGATCTACAATTTCCCATTCTTTAGGAAGAAAAACAAAACAATTACAGAAAATTAATATTTGAATCTGATTATTAATACTGACCAGCTATGTTTATCCAAACATTGAAAAAATTTCAATGTTTATAAAGGGACGTGTTGTATGTATGCATGCAAAAACTTTCGAAGATTTCTATGTTGCTACGTCGTTTCGCACGTCGTTTTCTGGAATTATTTTCGTAGGGACCAAGTTTGATTGCTATGTGCAATCCATACAGAGTTATATAGTCAACATTTTGTTAAAATATCAAAATCATCAAATTAATTGACTGGTTACTTTAATGCTTCGCCTGTTCTTTATTTGCAAATTGCTTCAAATTTGTCCCAAAGGGTTTTTTATTTTTTATTTTTTTGGAATTGGGGGTTTTGTGGGGGGGTGGGGGGGGTGTTCCTTTTTAAAGTTTCATTTGAAGACTTGTGGCCCACCATACCTTAATGAGGAAGTATAAAATTGAGTATAGAGTTGGAAACAAACAGTGTCATTCGCTTTAAGAAAAAGTAGGAATTAGATTTTCTCCTTTTCTTTGTTTTTTGGGTGGAAAAAGAAAAAAAAAATGTAAAAAGAAAGAGAGAATGGAGTAGCATCGTGAGTGCAAAAGTCAAAAAAAATAAAAATTTATAAGAATTAGATGCTTATAAATATTGACAATTAATTCGGGATATAATAAGTAAAGATTGGTTATAGACGATTTATTAATGAAGGTATTAACCTAGCCCTTGATAAGAACATTAAGTGATATTATGGTCTGAATAATGTACAATTTGGGGGTAGAAAGTAGGGTTCCTCAACGTCCTTATCAATTATGTGCCGAGTAATTAAAATATTGGCTATATAATATTCATATAATCCTTGCCAAACTTGATAATACAATTTAATATAATCTAAAATCAGCTTGAATTAACTCTCTGATCAAACGCCATCTAATTGTAAGAAGATCATTAATATGGATTAATAGTCAGGAGATTGCAGTCAATTGCTTCAACCCAGCATGGAAAATCGGAGTGTCCCATTGAAAAAGAAGTCATAAATAGATTATATTTTCCACAATTTTTCCAGTCGTCGTCAGTTCAACTACAATAAAAAAAAATATTAATGACAAGGCATTACATAATATTATGATAAATATTATTATTTACATATATTAAATGACAAGAATTGTTATTTTCGCATAATGGTAATCTTTATTTTTTAATAGTGACAACAATTGTGATTAATTTATTATTATTGACAATTAATAATATATGCATAGTGATATTTTTTGTATGTCACCAACTTAGTTCTTACCACAAGCTTGTAAGAGCCACTATTATAACAAAATAATTATTATTATCATTTAATACATCATTAATTATAATTTTCACATTTTCACTTAAAAAAATTCACTATTTTTTGTTCTTTTTCTCTTTGTAGTGTCTTCTCATTTGTTCATACAGTTTTAATATTTATATATGGATGGACATCAGTAGTAATAATTGTCTAACCTAGACTCTAATTTCTCTTTTGCCTTTTTAAAACATTAATATGTAACGTAAGAAGGCATGAAAATTTACAGTCATTTTCCCACAAAATTGTGATAAAGCAATTTCAAAAATTCTACCCTTGACGCTATTTTGGACTTTAGGATTTTCATTGTCATATTTCTGTTTCTCACTGCATCTAAATTTACATTTTAAAACATTAATTTGAATTTAATGCGCATGTAGTTGGAAAAGAAAATGTGACAAAAATTAGTTTGATCAATTTATTTCCTTCTAACCTTTCCACATAAGATTGTGGATCCTCTCTAATCCCTATCCGCATAATTTTGAATAAATTGAACGTGTTACTCTATATTCATTTATTATTCCGAATTTATTTAAAAAATTTATATCAAGAGATTGGATGGTAAACATCCTCCATCTCTATAAATCGAGAATCAATAGTCTGGGAATTATCATTTAAAACAGAGGATCTCTTTGTGATGGATTATCCCACAAATCTCTGACAAAGTATATGCATGGACCAACATGGTTACTTAATAAACATTAACCTTATTTAGACAGTAGTAGTACTATTCGGACATCAATGTACCGACGAGGCCAGCAATGAGGGTGGTGGGATCCCCTAGAACAGCAGATATGACAAACTGCAAGGCCAGACCAGCCACCTCACAGCATTTCTGGGCTTTCCCTTTGCTCTTCTTGTGATTGTGAGTCTGCAGAGTAGCTCTCAAGCTGGGGATCGTCGTCTCCAACTTCCTGCTGCTTCCGGTGTAGCTGCTCCCCCATGCACCGTAGTAGATTTCGTGCCAGCTGTCCACCAGCATTTCCTTCACGCACGCCACGTGTAAGTTGTACTTCTTGCAAGACGATCTGTAGCTCCAGCTCCTCCCCTTTCTCCCGCACCTACTACCGAACAAGTTTCACATTTCTATTCACAAATTTTAATGCAATTTTGTGTTTCTTCTCCCCACGAAGA
The DNA here is from genome assembly GCA_019321725.1 of Paulownia fortunei. NCBI lineage: Eukaryota > Viridiplantae > Streptophyta > Magnoliopsida > Lamiales > Paulowniaceae > Paulownia > Paulownia fortunei. The sequence continues at coordinate 29,935,601 of CM033106.1, read as the reverse complement.
AAAAAAACTTTTACTTCTTTTAATTTATTTTTTTAATTCTAAAAAAAAAATCTCCATTTTAATGAAAATATTATCAAATTTCCACGTGACAAATCATAGAATTTATATTAATTAATTAGAGCACGTCGCTTGGAGATATTTGAAGAAAAAAAAAAGGAAAAAAGGAAATACTATCTCATTTTCTGAAAATGAAGGCTAATTAAAAAACACTTTGAATCTTCCTTCTGAAAAATGACATTTCTAATCAATGAAATTACACACACACACACACACACATATATATATATATATATATATAGAGAGAGAGAGAGAGAGGGAGAGAGATGAAATAAGTGTGCCTGTGACACGGCGCGCTAACTTTCTTGTACAAGTACAATTTGATTTCGCCATCATCAAGCACCATCGGCAGCTTGGCGCAGCAGGGGTGGAGGTCAAACCCGCACGACTTGCAGTGGTACACGAACCCGGTCACGTCCTTCTCGCAAGCGTTACAGTAACGCGCCACCTGTCCCGGCGGCCGGCTGAGGAACTGGAACGAGCACTTGGTGTAGAAAGGGTGGGTGATGGAGGGGGAAGGTATAGCGCAATGCGTGTGCAGGTCAAAGTTGCAGGTGCCGCCGCCCCCGCCATATCCTCCTCCGCCACCACAGCACTTGTAGCGCGAGCCGATGCCGGCTTCCTTGCAGCCGTCGCACTTGAACGGCGCCTCGGTGTACTCGAACTTGAGGATGTGCTGTGGGTGGCTGAAGTGGGAGATTTCGTTGTATTTCATGGTGGGTATGGGGGCAGGGGAAGAGAACTCTGGTGGCTGCTAAACTGTAAATTAGTTGGTTTAATATTTCTTGTCCTTTTATGCTGTTTTTGGGGACAAAAGCATAACATGATCCTCTTATGGTTAAGTAATTTAAGGTTGTCAGTGGCTTGCAGTTGAAGCAAATGAGTATTTATGCTTAGAGATATTGGTGATGGTTGTATGTCTTGAAGGTGAACAGGGGAAAGGCACATTAGAATGGGAATTTTTCACTTTACAAGATTTGTCACTGTAAGCAAATAATGAATAATATGAATCAAACATTCATATATATATTCATATATATATATATATATATAAGTAGATCAGTATTAACATACATAACAAAATTATCGATCCACATATTTTAATTAAGTTATTCTACAAATTTTGTTTTGATCGAACTATAAACATCACAAACATGACCTCCATCTCCATGCTTCGAAAAAAAGAATCACGAACATGCTTCGAAAGAATGAATAGTTGATGATGGATAACTTTAGTAGTTATCTATTTTATAATTTATTACACACATCAAATTATCAAAACCTTGAAATATGTGGTGATACTAGCAATACATAGAGAGAATCGTGGGAGAATTCGAAAGAATCTCAATTCAACTAAAAAATTTAATCTCATCAAATTATGAAATTAATATCCAATACAAATATTGATTCCAATTAGGTAAGGGTCCTAAACTATTTTGATAAAATAGGGATTATATGTTTAAAAATGGCATCTATAGATATAAAAATGGGCATATTCAATTTCTAACTTTGACCGAAAAACCTTAGAAATGAAAATAAGTAAGATTTCTAGGCCAAGTGGGTAATTTTTAAATAATAAAAAAAATTTTAAAAATTCATTTTGGCAAATATAATAAACGACTTCTAAATACCTAAATCATGGACTGATCAGTATCTTTAATGACAGGACAACATATATTAAACGTTAATCGATCAATATCTTCAATTATGGTACGTCATGTATTATATCTTGATGGTCAATACTAAGGCGTGTATTATATCTTGACGGTCCATACTAAGGCATGTAGAGTTAGCATATGAATTTTATGAGGCAATTTATTTATTCTGTCGTTGCTGGAAAAAAAAACAAAGCAAAGAATTTATGAGAGGATCAGCATATATTGAGGAAGAATAAGAATTTAACAAGTTGAATTATATGGATATATAGTGGATAAATGATAACATCCCGGGACTTAATAATTGTTGTTATCATTATCAAGACATGGGATGCATAGCATATTTTGACATAGCCTGTGCGGTTGGCATACATTACAAACAACAATATTTTTAAGCTCTATGATTATTAGTTTCGTGGAGTCCAAGGTGGCAACAAGGAACAAATTCCCTGGTCAAATCTTTCTATTTCTTTCACTGTTTTTATCCCCTCCAAAAAAGAAGTTCCAATTAAGCTTCACTAGAACTAGATGCAACTTTAATATGCTTTTTCTGCAATTATGTATACTTTTACTATTCATGGAAAATTATACACCATATTTGAAGCATTAAAGTTGCCTAAAAATAAAACTATTCCGGGTAATGCATGTCTAAATAGTTTGAATTCTTTATTTCAATTTAGCGTATCATTTTATATTTAATATCACAAATGCTTGTTAAGTATAATATGAATGAAAACATTCTCGTATTTAACAACTAACTTAGTGTAATCGGACTTCATCCTTATTCATGATATATATATATATATATATATCAACAATGGTCTAGTCTAGCGTAAAATAGATGCATAAAAACGGAACCGATTCTTGATTATGGAACAAAATGTTACTTAACTTAGAAAACGAGTCTAAAGAAGGCAAACTTGCACGAAATATAAAGCTTTTGAAACACTGAGTTTCTTCCTCCACATGCTAAAATATAGCAAAAAGCATCACCAATTGTTTAAGCAATCTTGTACAATCACTCCAAACACATCTTCAAATTTTTGAAATCACTCAAAAGATTAATAAAGAGAGGAAATTCCTAGTCATACGGTCAAAATATACTAAATGTTGGATAAAAAAGCCTCAAATATTGAAGCTTTTGTGCATCAACATTGCGAGAGGGGGTTTCTTTTTTGCCCTTTTTCTACCACTCTTATCTTCTTTTTGTTTCTTTTTGTGAACAAAAGAAGAACATCTGGAATATATGAAGAAACTCAAGTGATCTGCAAGTTATAATGTTGGCAATTGGCATCAAGTGATTTGAAGCTTTGTACTTGGAAAGAATATTGAAAAGAGCAACATGAATCTGATTCTATGGTCTATTTTCAAGTCCACTCACCTGCTCCCTTCTTCACTACTCCTATAAGTCACAACATTAAAGTTAATATGCAATTATTCCCTAATTTTAGATTCTAAAGCATTATTACGTTATCCTCAATACTTAGATTCTTGCTAGGTATGCATTATGAAATATGCCGGTATTTGGACGTTGTGTTATATTTTTTGATGTCACGTTTAGTATGAGTATATATCTAACGTGTGTTCGTTTCAATTTTATAATTTTGAACTAAAGAAAACGATCAAACATAAGTGAATATTATGGCGATCGAATATCAAAAAAGTGTGTTTTAACAATTTGGAGTTGCTTCATGTTGTTCTCAAAATTGATGGAGCTTCTTGTTTAATATTTAGAAGGCATGCCTCTCTTCTTTCATAAGAGTACTTTTGTTTGTTGTCGTACATATCTATCACAAATTATTCTTACCACCTACCTACTCTTGCTAATTTTGATATGATCAATATAGATAGATTCTTTTTCACTTTCATTAGTCCTAATGCAGTAAGAGGTTGTTTGGCTAAATTTATTTAAGAAAATGTATATGCTCCTATATCGTGTAAGATATTTTTTAAAATTTATAAAATGTTAGATCTTATCTTAAAAATAAATTATTGAAATATTTGAATTAAATAAAATCATTAAACTTTTAAAAAGTTAATAATGATAATTTTATAATTAAAATTATCAAAATTAAAAAAATATCTTAAGATCTTATAAGATTTTAGCCTTTTTTTAAAAAAAATTCTACCAAACACTTAAATGAATCTTATAAGCTATTGAGCATATTATAAAATATTTTAAAAAATTTATAAATTCAGCCAAATACTGTCTAAATACACATTTCAAACTTGACAAAATTCTTTCTGGTTTCCTATAATTTTGGGTCATTAAAGCCTTCTTGTAGGGCTCAATTGTCGGCCCATATCACTGCTATATGAGAAATTCATCTCGTGGGGAAACTCGTGCATACAATATGTTTGATGAAATTCCTGACAGGCAGGCGTCATCAATGGCGTTCTTTCAATCAATTTCCAGAAAATAACTCCCCTTCTCGTCAATAATTTGAGTAGAGAAGGGAATGAAATAATGGCCTGTAAATCGTGAAAATAAATTCTCTGCAAATAAATATATTATAGGAGGAGAAGTGGATGAAGATGACGTGATTTATCCATTTCTTGGCAGTTCTATAAACATATAAACAAATTTAAGCTGAATGGTTTCTCCATAATGTACAAATTTCTCACTGAGCAGTGGTGATTTTAGCAACTTGATCTAAACAGGATTTAAGGTTATTGATTAATTTATCAAAGAAACTCTCAAACCTTTTTGTCTTCATGCCTCTAATTGTACTGCTGGTTTAACATGATTCAACACATCCTTTCAATTAACAAAATAGAGCCAAGAGCAAAGAAACACCTTCAACTAAACTTAAATTTTGCTCCATAACTCCAAAATATTGCTGCAACTATTACCTATAAGTACTCTTCAATCAATATTCCACTAGCAGGGAAATCTTTATGCAAATACTCCGGGAATCCCACACACCAGAAGAAATTTAAAATCAATGCAAATATTCTGGGAATCCCACACACCAGAAGAAATTTAAAATCATATCATCTCAAATAGTTGAGCTACTCATGGTCAAGAGATACTGAAGGAAGAAAATCAGAAAATACAATAGAAATATAAATTGTGACTCTCTGCTCTCCTTCCAGGTCTGTATAATAGCTGCAACAAGAAAACCACAAGAAAGCACAAATTAGCAGGGAAACATTTCTTCATACACAAATTTTAGATAATCCAATATTCTAGGGCAGTACAGGCACAGGCTCTAATCACAACGGGCAGTGTAACATATATCAGCAGACCATTTGAAAATGGATAGTCAGAATGACTCCTATTAAAAAATATGTATATATGATTATTTTTTCTAGAGTAGCTAGAGGAGTTAAAATCAGATCCACCAGAAATGCAACTTTGAAGTAATTTTCCACCAGAAGATTAAAGTCAATCAACAACATCCCAGAAGATATTCGCAAAATAAAAAAGACAACAAAAAATCTTTACATAGCATAACAGGGAAAGATATATGTATTTCTTCTTTCCTTCAGTTATATTTCTCTTGGTTCAATATAATTCACATTTACTGTGAGAAGTCTGCCCAGATAATTGGAGCGCATGAGATTGCTGCCAAGGTTCTTTATTATTTTACATTCCCACCCCAACTTTCTTTAAATTTCGCTCCTAATGACCATCACCTAGGGAATACCAGGCTGATACAATGGCAGATAGGTTCCAACAAACATGATTGAAGGATTTTATCCAATACAGAGTAGTTTCCTCTTTTCTTTGTGCTGTGAATACGGGGGGAGAAGCAAATACAAAGAGAACATGTAGATTAGTTCTTGATGGCTCCAGAGTTAAAAAGAATGTTGGGAGAAATCTTCAAAAAGAAGGAACAAAATAAAAAATAGAAACAAGATGAAATTATATGGGGAGAAGGCGAGAGAAAGAACAAGAACAAATTTCAGGAAATTCTGGATATCTTATCCCATATCAGCTAATTAAAGAGCATCCATACATTGAGTTTGGAATACACTCTACTTGCCACCAATTGCTTTAATGAATGAGCCCTCTACAACTTCTACTAATTTCTACTTATTTGAATGCAATAGTGAACAAGTGGGTTAATTCATTTAGAATGTATGCATATGTAGTAATAAAGAACACAATAATATCGTGAACGTATTATCATTGAGACGGTTTGATATCATAACCATAAAAAATGATGTAATAAATGTAATACGGTGGTTAAAAGATTTGAAAATGACTTGGGAATATTCATTCGTAGAGGGACCAAGTATACGGCAAGAATACAAGTAACAAAAACCTACAAAACGGCGAATCTACAAATTTCACAAAATTTCATTCTTATAGGTCTCAATAGAGCAATTCAGTTGGAAAACACGTGACACCAATAATCAAGACAGATAATAGAGAATTTACACAAACAACTACGAGCGGAGAAATGCAGAAAAACTCTTGAACAAATACAACAGAAAAAATCCTACACAAAATCAGATTAAATTTCGATACCTGAGGTGAAAACAGCAAAGCAGAATCAGATTTCAAGCTTAAGTTCTTCATTTTGATCGGAGAAGTAGTGGAGAAGGTACGGGGTGACTCGAATGACCGCGACCCAAACTCCGAACATTGCCACGTGGCTCTTCAGCTGCTTCAGCGCCGCCGCTTTGTCTGGTTTCCGAATAAACATTCCGGGAAACATTTCTGCAGATTTTTCCTTTTTCTTTTTCCTCGGAGCAGTGTGTGAAAGAGGACAGATCTAAAACCCTAACCCCTCTTTTTCCCTTTCTTTGAGGGGGTTTTATTTGAGCTCTGGACTGGAGAAGTCAAGGCAGACCCATTACTTGCTGGATCAAGTAGCACTCATTATGAGCTTCTTGGAGTCTAAGCCCATTTTCTGTATCTTCTAGATCAGGCTTACCCAGTGGGCCTAATTCTTTTTTTATTATTTTTTCTTTTTATTTTATATAACTTTATTTTTATTAAAAAAAATGATGGTACAATAAAAGAGTATTTAACAGGATAGAAGCTATATGATCTGGATTTCAGCCATATAGATCTAATTGTTCTGCTGGTCAAAATTTTTATTACCTTTTTAGAATTAGATGAGAATTGGATCCCGATTTCAATCTACTGGGATTTGACTGAATTAAATCTAAAAACATTATCTGTTAAGAACATTGTATATGAAGTAACGTTGGTCTATTTAGCCATTAAGTTAGATAGAGGAAATTTATATGCTTAAAAAGAAGTTTTTTTTTTTTTTTCTCACACGGCTTCTAGCATTTAGTCAAATTTAGACAATGGTATTCCGGTAATGAGGATTTAAATTTAGTGATTTCTAGAAAGGTACCATAATAGTTTGATGTCTCTTATGTAAAATTCCATCAAAATACAAGTTCCATATTGATTATTCATTTGAAAGCGACTAGGCATACAAAATGTGCTTTTAAGATTGTAGTGCATGCCAAGAAAAAAGCAAAAAAAAAAAAAAAACAGACAAATCAAGATAATAGAAAAGCAAATTTATTACGAACAAAAAGTATCAATCAAATCCCACTAAAAAGTCCAAAAAAAGTAGGAGTGTTATTTGTTATTCCACAAATTAGGATGGTCAATAAATATTGCATATTCACATTGATATAAGGTTCTTTTGTCCATTTTCTATTTAAAGCAAGAAAGGGGATTAGGGGATCACAAGAAATCATATTAAGATAATCACAAATTCAATTCTTCTTAAAAAAATAATAATTACCTCATTCAATACATATGATTCACACACTAATCTACATAAAGTTTAGATTTTTTTGCATAAATTTTGTAATAAACCAAATCGAGATAATTGAATATTTTGATGTGTCATCAATGGTCTCGATACAGAATCCACCTTTTTATTTTGGTCTTTCAAAAATATAACATTAATTTTTGTATTAAATTATTAATACTTGTTACTATAAATTGTATCACACACACCAACAAAAAAAGGTCACAAAATGCGAGAAATTTCAAGTATCTTCATCCATCCCAAAACCGTGTGTGTTCACTGTTTCAGCTTCAAAGTTCCCCACTTTCTACGGTCAGCTCTTCCCAGATCCAAACTCAAAAGGAAAATGTAGACTACTCCTGGACTAGGAAAACCCCCCATCTCATCTCACCATTTCAGCTAATTAAACAGCACTAGGCCACCAAAGAGCGCAGTCCCAGATATAGTCAAACTGAATCACGTGGGAACCACGTGATCTCCCTTCTAACGTCTCAAGCTAAACGTACAACTCAAGCGCAGCGGACAATTCCTGTACCCACCCCGCCATTAAACTAGCATCGTGGCATTAAATTCAGTAAGTATGACGTGGCAATCGCCCACAAAACTCAAACAAAACCCACCTCAGTCAACCACATTCCATATTTCCCCATTCATTAAAACCCTCACAAAATCATCACCACCACCGTCTCCCCCCATGCGCCACCACCGCCCAGCCCCTGCACCGGCGCCCCATCTCGGAAGCTCGTGGTGGGATCCATGGCCACCGTCTCCTTCTCCAGCATCCGCAGCAACGTTGTCTTCGGAGCCACCGCCTTCTTATACGCCGCCGTCTCCGTCGTCGGATTTATCATCACCACCGCCGTCAAAATTACCGGTTGACTTTAGTCCGCCGTTGATTGCCATGGTTGTCATAATCGCAACCGCCTTCGTCATCATCACCTACTCGCGCCTCCTCTCCCGCCACTTCATCCACATCTACCGCCGTTACAGACGCTGGCGTCGGCGTCGCCGCCGGTATGTCCCGTCTTCGTCCGCCGGTGATATCGAGTCGCCTCCGTACTCGTTCGACCCCACCGACGCATTCCACGTTCTCTCGCCCTATGGCCTTGACGAATCGATCATCAAAACCATTCCTCTGTCCGTCTACACGAGAAAAAGCGGCTTCCATGATTGCGCAGTGTGTTTGTTAGAGTTCGAAGAAAACGATTACGTCCGTACACTTCCGGTTTGCTCTCACGCTTTCCACGTTGACTGTATAGACATATGGCTTCGGTCGCACGCGAATTGCCCGCTCTGCCGCGCCGGAATATTTCGTCAGGATTCGCCGTTTACTCCGTTGATGGCAGCGAGAATTAGACCTAGTCTTGATGACATGATAGTTGAGAGCACAATTCTGGAACCTCTCACCGAACTTCCGGTGGAATCGGAGGCGATTACAGAGGGAGAAATCACTCAGGAACCCTCGCCGAGGCGGAGCAATCAATCAGAGGAAAGATTCAACCGCCGCGATTTCTTGTTGAAGCGATCGTATTCATTCGGTTCGAACGAAACTTAGGATCGGAAAGATTAGTTCTAGAGCCGGTAACCGCCTCGCCGTGGCGGTACCGGCGAGGTGGCGGCGGAGGCTTGTGGAGTAAACGTCCTTCTCCGTTTAGCTCACTAACAAAACCCAGGGTTTTCTCATTCCGTTACTACAGAGGAATGAAATCTCCATTCTTCCGGCGACGGAGCATTGGCGGGTTCTTCCCCTTATCCGAGTCGAGCGTGCGGCTGGGCTTATCCAGCGGCGGCAGCTCGTCGAGGAGGACGAAGTCGTTCGCCAGCCCAATGTTCATGCGGTCGTCGGCTGCAGCGGCTGGCGCGTTGTTCTCGTCGAGCCGGCTGAGGAGCGGCGATCCAGAGGCGCTACTGTCACCGGAGAGATTCAACAGGCGGTGAGGATGGGTGACACGTGGATGGATGATAAATTAACGGATGAAAAATTGTGGGAAAACAAATTGTGGGAAGAGAGTCTCATGGGGAAATTAATAGCATGTCTGAAACTTCTGATGGGGGCATTAAATGGGGGAAGGTGATTGAGAAGGGGTGCATTTAAAGAATTTTGAGGGGTTGGCGTTGGCCTGTATCTCTTTATTTGTACGTATATGTGTAAGTAGGTTTAGTGTACATTTAATATTTATACGATTCTTTTTTGATGGTTGGGAGAAGTGATCAATGATCATTAATGCCAAGAGCTGGCTGGGCCTTTTCTGTGCAACCTTTTTTAATTAGATGAGCTAACAAATCTTCTGTCACACTGTTTGGAGATTTGAGATGGGTTTAAGGTTTGGCGGTGTACTCTAATGGTGGTGGTGGTGGTGGCGGTGGTGGTCTAAACCCGACAAATTGAAGTGGAGCACTAAAAATGGTTATGTTTGAACGTTGAAAGAAATGGGGCATGCTAGCACTATGGGCTGCTTTTTGGTGGCTAAGATTTGATGTGGACAATTTTTGGTTAAGACTGGAAATTTTTGTGGTGAATTGAGTTTAGTGTATGTGCTTCATTGTAATAGTGATATGTTGAAGGCATTTTTTCTTCAATATTTGAAAGTGGTATCCAGGTTTTATTACAATTCTTGTAGAGAGAAAGGTGATGGCCATAGTTCTGGTGCTCATTTTTGATGATATTGTAATGATAGGTTTCAAGTGAGAAGAGGGCACTTAGCTTTTTATCATAATAATGTATGATGTAATGATTCCGAATGTTGATGTATTTGTACTTTTACATGCAAAAGAGATAAAAGGGAAGCCTTTATGTTTTCAACTAATGTATAAAAATGAAAAAAGGTAGGAAAGGGACAAGAAAATAAGAACAAAATATGAAAAAGTAAAATCCTTTTATGATGTTGGGTGATGTCTTTGCTGTATATTTTACTTCCTTTGACGTGAACCATAACAAAAGACACAGAGCCATGCAAGAAATTTTTGGGGCTGGCTAAACTCTGTTATTGTTAGGAGATTTTGGAATTTTACCAAACTTGAGGTTTTGATTAAGCGCCACAAAAAAAAAAAAAAAGATGTAGGTGTTAGTTTATTTTTACGAGTATTTATTTTATTGATTGGTTCTAACAAAGAATAAGTGGCTGTAATTAAAAAAAAAAAAATTTATTAAACAGAATGAAATTGAAATCAAGATTTTGCCGAAGAAGATGATTCCTGTGTTGGTCTTATTTCAAATAAAAAATTCAAGATTTCGTTGAAGGCTTACAGTGGACACACGCTGACGTGGAATTGGAAATCAAGTTGCTCATGCTTTTGTAGACAGGGTAGTGAGGAAGGGCGAATATGGGAGGGGTTTTAGGTTTACTTCAGTCTCTTTTGTTGGATGCTTTTTCATCATAAGCTATAAAATTGACCCCCCTTTAAAAGAAATTTAAATTAAAATAAAATGCCTATTTTTTGAACAAAATAACACTCAAACCTAATAATAATAGTGATTTATTTTTACAAAAAATCAAAAATAATATTATTTGCTATTTTTAAATATAAAATATTTTATTAAAAATTAAATATTCTACTTGTAGAGTTTTCTAGGTACAGCTTCGCTGATAAAATTATTGAAATCTTGTAGACAAGAAGTTTGACCGACAAAAGAGAGTTTAGTTATAGGTAGCAGAGGGTAGTATGGACTTACGGTACCTCTAATTCAGCAAAATTATGGAGTGACACAATCCATTTAATTATACAATTATATTCAACATCAAACTGAAGGCAAAGTCAAGGGAAGCAAGCCACAAAAAAATTGTATGTCTTTATCCTTAAAAAAAAAAGGAAATTAATTTATTAGATATAATCGTGATATTTAAAAGTTATACGTGACGTGATATAAACGTTTAGCAACTTTCCACAACTCATAAAAATACCACATTAAATTACAAAGAATATAAATTTATTAATATTCAATACTATAATTGAATTTTATTTCTTGTAACGCGTATGGCTAAAAAAGATTAGAATAAATGACACTTTATCCCCCAAATTAATTATTTTGATATATTATCATCAAAAAGTAAATTTTAAATATTTTATTTTTTTAAATATAATTATTTTGATATTTTACCCCTTAAAAATAAATTTTAAATATTTTATTCCCACAATTTGTATTTATTATAACACTTCTTTGTCCCTCCCTTTATTAGAATGTTATTTGTCAATCTTTGTCGCACATTTTTTCTCAATATTTTCAAGTGAAAGTTAAAAATATATATATAATAATATATTTTTATTATTATCAATAGTAAATATATGATAAATGGTGATACTTTTATTATAAATAATATTGATAACAATGTCATTGATAAAAAAATTATTATTATTTACAGCAAAAGTACAATCATTTGTCATATATTTACCACTGTTAGTAATATAAAAAATATAATGATGCATTATTCTTAATTTTTGCATGAAAAAATGAAAAAAAAAATGCATGGTGTTGGCTGATGAAAAATATTTTGATAAAAATTTAATTTAAAAATAATAATATGGACAAAATACTATAATAAATTAAATTTAAGAAAATAAAATATTTAAAATTTACTTTTAAGATAAATTGTGAAAATATCAAATTAGAAGAAGTGCCATTTGCCGAAAAAATTAGGCAGCAAATATTTCAAGTGGGCCAAAATTTGATTGGATCAAGGTCCTGCAACCTACCCCCATTGACTCTGTTAGGAATTGTGATATACCTGGTGAGATTTTTCTTGAAAATTAAAGCAATAAAGATAGACACAAATATCGTTAATTATAATTTCGTTATTACAAAGCACATTAATTGTAATTAAGATCATTAGTCTCAAATTAATGTAAGGCCCAATCAGGACTGATCAGTGCAAATATTGATGAGTTTAAAATATTTTTAAAAATAAAAATTATTTTGGTACACGTGTTATAATTAATTTTCATAAAAATTTAAAGTATTGTCATTAATGACAATTAATAAATGTTTTTTTATAAATAGTTTAATTGATACTCAAATTTTGTCATAAAATATATATTAAGTAGACGTTCATCTATAAATATTTTACAATGGCAAATATACCATCTGAAATGTTTATTTAATTCTAGCATTGGTTTAATTTTTCATAATACATGCATATACTAAATAAATTTTATCATTATAAATTAAGTAGTGATAAAGAACCACACAAGTAAGATATTTAAACATGTTCGTAGTTTAATAACAATATTAAAAATTAAAGGACATAAATAGGGAGAGAGATAAAAATTTATGAGATTATATCTTAAGTATAAATTCAAAAGGTTGAGGTTTAAGCAAAAGAATAGAGAAAATAATTTGCTATGCTTTTGTTGCATTTAATAGTGTTTTCGTACTAATTTGATACTTATGACAAAATTTAATATTAATTAAAATATTTATAAAAATTCAATATAAATTTGACAATAATAATAAAAATCATATAGTAATTAGATCATTAGTAAAAACTTGTGTTTCGATATGATAATGACAAAAAAGTTTAGTACTTCCTATTGTTGGTCTCATCCAACTTTGTGCACTCATAAATGAAAGGATTATCATTTGTTGACCTAAATAAATAGTTGAACTCAACCAACCATAGAGACGTGGAGACTCTAATACGTTTGTAAAATTAAAAAGGAAAAAGAAAAAAAAGACTGAAAAGGAAGATGTTGCACACAGTACGCAAGTCTGTCATTAATGCACCATCATTTAAATTTAGACGCCTTCTTCCTATTATTACCATCGATCTGACATAAAAATTTAAATGTGCAAGTTGTAATATATTTAATTTTATTTGACAATAGACATTAATTTCATAAGAAAATTAATACGCATTGTCCAGAAAAAAAAAATACAAAAAGAAGACCCAATTGTTTTTAAATTAACAATATTTTTTTTCAAATTTAAATTTAAAACTTTAATCCTTTTTTTGTTTTTAAAAAAAATATAAAATTAAATTTTAGTTAATAAATAATATTTTTTTAAAATATAATCAAAAATAAAATAAAACAAGAGCCGAAACCGATGATTAATCAGATCCGAAATCAAAATCAGACTGCAACCAACAAGAAACAGTTACGATTAACTTTCCAATCGTTAAAGCAGATAGTTTCGACCCAGACGATTCCCGATTCATAATCAGGTCTTATTTGATATAAAAATTTAAAACCCACAGTATGCAAGTTGTGGCTAATGTAAACATATTTAATTTTATTTGACAATAGACATTGATTTCACAAGAAAAATAACAGAAAAAAATACAAAAAAGGAAAAAGGGTAATAAGATTGTTAAATTTGTAACGCTCGTTGCGTACAGGAAATTAAAGATCCACATGCAGGGTGGGTGGTGGGTTACTGAAAAATGAGCACCGAAAACTTCAACCACCAAAATAAATGAAATTTGTTAGCTTCTCATCTGTAAAAGGCGTCGGATTACTGGCATTCATAAAGTCTGCTGCTATAATTTAGCTGAGATGTCTTCCACCAAATTTATTGCACCATCTGATCAACACACTTCTCCAACTCTCAACTCTCAACTCTTTCTTCATTTTTTTTTTATTTTTTTTTTTAAACCAACAAAAGAAAAGGAAAAAGAAAACCACAGTGGACTGGGATTCAAACTCCATCCCTTCAAGCTGTATTTGTGTGTTTCTTGATTGATTTTTTAGAAGTGGGAATGGGGGATTATATTGTGAAAGTTGAGGAAGCAAGGGCAGCAGGTAATGGGAAGCCATCAGCAGGGCCAGTGTTTAGGTGCATTTATGCAAAAGATGGACTTATGGAGATCCCTTCTGGGATGGAATCTCCATGGGACTTCTTCAGGTATGAGTCTATCAGTGGCTGTCTTTTTTCTGTTCTTTTTTCACACACACACACACATGTGTGTGTGTGTGTTTCTGTGTGTGTGTGTAAGTGGACTCTGTGATGTGGGCAATTTGGTTTTGTAAGTAACATGCATTTTCTCAACTGTAATGGTTGTGTTTGCATTTCAAGATCAAACTTTCATTGAATAATTCGTTTTCCATTGTTTAATTACATTTTGCAACAAAATTTCCCCCTGTTTAATTATATTTTGCAACAAATTCGTCTGAATCCGAAGAAAATAAAAGGCCTTTTCAAATTCTGGGAAGCAGGAAAAGGGAATTACAAAAATCAAAAGGAAATTGGCCCATGCAGGTCTCGAACCTGCGACCTTCGCGTTATTAGCACGACGCTCTAACCAACTGAGCTAATAGGCCATCTTGAAAACTTCTATATTTGTTTTATTCTCATCATTTAATTTTTCATGCTAAATATTCCCACAGTGAATCCGTCAAAAAGAACCCAAATAACCAGATGCTGGGTCGCCGTCAAATCAAGGACGGAAAGGTACACTTACATTTGAATATTACTGGTAGTATTTATAAGTAATATGTCAATTTACAGCTCTACCCCTAAATCACCCCCAACATCCCAAGTTAAGGAAAAGATTTTCTAATTTCTTTCCTAATAAAATTAACCACATTCCACAAAACTGGCAGGCCGGTGCATACAGTTGGCTAACGTATCAGCAAGTCTATGATGCAACGCTTAAGATTGGTTCTGCTATACGACGTCGTGGTGTCAATCCTGTTAGTGCAGACCACTGTTTTCTTCCAAATAGATATATCTTTGACATTAGTACATTTACATGTTGTTAATGTACCTGCGAAGAAACACATTTAATGGCTAGTGTTTACTTTACATAGGGCGATAAATGTGGCATATATGGAGCTAACTGCTCCGAATGGATCATAGCAATGGAGGTAACATTCATGAAAATTTGGTCTTGTTATTTTGTTTTGTATCGAGTTAATTAGTTTGTTCGATTGATCTGCAGGCTTGTAATAGTCAAGCTATTACATATGTACCACTATACGATACACTTGGTATGTTATCCGTTTTCGATTTTTTGAACTGTTTCATGAAGGGATTGGCATTATTTTAGTAACTAAGTATGGGGATTTCTGTTGGTGCTACATAAACTGCAGGTGCAAATGCAGTGGAGTTCATTATCAACCATGCTGAAGTTTCCATAGCCTTTGTCCAAGAAAGCAAGCTACTTCCTGTATGTTTTCTTTTTCCAGCTTCATATTTGCATATTTTTCTTTATTGTTTTTACATTTCTTATCTAACAATGTGGATAGTGCATAGCAAATAAACAGGTTCTGGTGCCAATTTTCATACTTTTCTCATTGCCATAGTTATTGATCCATAGTGTTTTCCCTTACATTTATTTATTTATAATTTTCTGTGCAATTATAAGTGGCTTTTTAAATTCTAGCTGTATTAGATGAATCATAGATGAGAGATTTTAAAATGTTAAGAAAGAAAAAAAGGGATTTTGTAAAATTTGTCTAATCACTGTATCTTTATGCAGGTACTATCATGTCTCTCCAAGTGTGTCTCAAATCTAAAAAGTAGGTGAAATTACAAATTCTGATGTTATTGACTTTTTGTTTATGGTTCTCTACTTGTAAGTGCATGTATTTGAGACATGCTGTTCTTTCTTAAGCTATTGTCAGCTTTGGAAAGATTTCTGATAAGCAAAAGGAGGCAGCTGAGGAACTAGGTGTGGCTTGCTTCTCCTGGGAAGAGTTTGCTCTGTTGGTTAGTACAAGTCATCAATCAATAAATATGCAGAACACACTATTTTTAACTATTTTTAGCCTTTACGTGTGGATTTCTTCTTGTAATTTTGTATTTATTCTGTATTTGCAGGGAGATTCAGATGACAATCTTCCTCCAAAAAAGAAGACAGATACATGCACGATAATGTACACCAGTGGCACGACAGGAGAACCGAAAGGGGTCATTCTAACTAATGGTGCTTTCATGGCAGAAGTCTTGTCTATGGATCAACTCCTTCTAGAGACAGACAAAGCGGTAAAAAGATCTACTTATTTCCTGAATGATGAATGGATCTTGATTTTCAATCAACAAGTGTAACATAGAGCATGTGCTATTGGAGTGCTTTATTTACTTTCCTTTGGTTTTCCTCCTCCGGCCTGGAATAAGACTTTCAATCAATAACTATAGCATTCACTCTGCAGGGTACAGAAGAGGATGTGTACTTTTCCTTCCTTCCACTGGCCCACATATTTGATCAAATTTTTGAGACCTATTGTATTTATTGTGGTTCTTCCATTGGATTTTGGCAGGGGGTAAGATCAATATCGTGCTATTCAATTCGTTTTCTGAACAATGATTCCATATGTTTGATGCATTTACTTTTGAAACTTCTAAAGCGGCATTTCTGTTGAAATTACAGGACATTAGATTCTTGGTTGAGGATCTTCTTGTGTTAAAGCCAACTATATTCTGTGGAGTTCCAAGAGTTTATGATCGAATATACACAGGTATGGAGTCATTTATATGTACAGTTTGAATTAAGATTCTGGCCAGATTTTCTTTATCTATTCTATTCTTTTTTTCCTTTTTCAGGCATAATGGATAGAATTTCGGCTGGTGGTTCACTGAAGAAGTCACTATTCCAGATTGCATACAACTAGTACGTGTTTATTTGCAAATTGCAGATCCTATAGCAAACATTTTTTACTGACTTTCTGTTTTACGGACAATAATTAAATCATGGACAGTAAATTAAGGAATCTGGAGAAAGGACTCAGGCAAGAGGAAGCATCTCCTCTTTTGGACAAGCTGGTCTTCGATAAGGTTAGTGACTTTTTAAGTTGTCCTACTTTATGAGTTCATTTGTTAGCCTCTAACTGACTCTGCTTTTAGATTAAACAAGGATTTGGTGGACGAGTTCGTCTTATGTTATCAGGAGCTGCACCTTTACCTAAGCACATTGAGGAGTTTTTGAGGGTGACATGCTGCTGTGTCTTATCACAAGGCTATGGTAATATATATGTTTTACATTAGAGTATGGTCTCTTTACCTGCTAATGGTATAGAGACCATAATACTCCTGAAATAAGGGTTTGTGTAGACATTTTACCATCCTTGTGGCATCATATTTTAAAAATCCAAGTCAAGTTGCCTGTGAACGTAAGGGGCCACTATGTTGATTCTTAGCTTGACCTTATATTCTTTAAGGCTATGTTGGACCATCGACCTCACTGAAATCCAAGGTCCAAACATAGCCTAAAGTGGAAAATTGAACAAGTGAAACATATTGAAGCTTCTTTGACTATTTATATCTCCAGAAATCTTCCAATATGCTTATTCTCAAATTCTCTCATGATGAATGTTGCTTCTTTTCATGTATTTTTCACTTCAGGCCTTACAGAAAGTTGTGGTGGATGTTTCACTTCCATAGCCAATGTGTTCCCTATGATGGGATCAGTCGGTGTCCCTATGACAACAATTGAAGCAAGGCTTGAATCAGTGCCTGAGATGGGATATGATGCACTTTCTACTGTTCCAAGAGGTGAAATTTGTCTGCGGGGAAACACCTTATTCTCTGGCTACCATAGACGTCCGGATCTTACAGAAGACGTAGTCGTGGATGGGTGGTTCCATACAGGTAAAATTTCTCAAGAACATATTTGGAAACTTATGGTCCTTTTCCCCTCTTCCTGCTGGTGAAAAAAGCCAAATAGAGTCCTCATTTGTATTGTTTACGTTCTTTATGTAACTAAAAATATCTGACTGAAACATTGTAGGTGATGTTGGGGAGTGGCAGCCAAATGGAGCAATGAAAATAATTGATAGGAAAAAGAACATATTCAAGCTGTCACAAGGGGAATATGTTGCTGTGGAAAGTATTGAAAGCACTTATTCACGATGTCCTCTTATTACATCAGTAAGTCAGGACACTTAGACTACAATTTATTTCGACATAAGATGCATAACACCATATTTGTTATAACAGAACCTGGCATGATTACCGAAAAATAGGTTGTCTGCTTGCATCATGTGACGTTGTTCAACTTACTAACTGCAGCAATTACTGAATGATTCTGTAGATTTGGGTTTACGGGAACAGTTTTGAGTCGTTTCTGGTGGCTGTGGCAGTGCCGGAGAGAAAGGCACTTGAGGATTGGGCAGCAAATAATCAAGAGAAAGGAGACTTACAGTCCTTGTGCAGTAACGTGAAGGCCAGAAAATACATTCTAGATGAGCTCAACACCACTGCCAAAAGACACAATGTATGTTACATGAGTTCCATTTCTCTCAAATGAAATTGTGCTCAACATTTTACTTATATGCCCTAAATGTTTCTTCAGCTTCGTGGTTTTGAAATGTTAAGAGCTGTTCATCTGGACCCTATTCCTTTTGACATTGATCGAGATCTAATTACTCCAACGTTTAAACTTAAGAGGCCGCAGTTGCTCAACTATTACAAGGTAAGTCACTTTGATTGATGAATTGTTTTCTTCCCATGCCTTATCCATGTTTTAGCATCTCTTTACATCCTTATCTTTTTCGGTGTACATTGTAAATATGACAATATTTTGCAACATATGCAGGATTGCATTGATCAGATGTACAGTGAAGCCAAAGGAACAAAAGCATAGAAACAGCATCAACCTGGGGAAGCCGCAACGCAAAATGTTTCTTCAGATGTTCATCCTCACAAACTGTTCAAGGAAGAAATGATGCATTTTTCCCTGCATTTTCATATGCTTGTTCTTGTCCATGTTAATATATAGATAAACTAGTTGAATTCGTCGCAATAAGTCCAAAAATTCAGGGTTTATGAAAAGCCTATTAAATTTGATCCTTATTTTCTCTTCTCTCTTTAGCTCTTTCTCATACACAGACCTAAAGAAAATTGATTATATGAACATACAGTCTTGAATCTTACTGTGGGAGCAACATGTGAAATGGGGATTTCTGCCGTCTAGAGCTTCACTCCAGAAGACACTAGCTCTTTTTTTTTTTTTTGCTAGTGAATATATATTTGTGATGCTGGGGCAGGTCTCATGCTAAATTACAATACTTCAGTAATTAAGTATACTCCAGCAACAATCCTTCAATGCAAGGAAGAAGGAAGAGTTGCAAGTTAAGCAATAATCAAATGTGATTACTAAGATACGAGATTAGCATATAAGATACGCCGGTGATACATACTTCAAAAACAAACACATAAGCGTTGATGTCTGTTCCTGCATCTATTTCTTGTACAGACAGCTGAACATATAATATCATACAAACTCTGTCACTCTTATGGTTCATGCAGCATTATCCCTTTTAAACAAATAAACCAGCAGACAGTTTGGTACACAAAAGCAATTGGACTGGCTACAATTTCTTCACAAACCTTAACAAATATATCACGCATGTTCTAAAGCTCCATTAATGTTCTAAAGAAGGTAAAGTACGAGTGCCCAAACTGGATATAGAAAGAGGAGGAGTATCCCAACAGAGTTTGAAATGCCATTGCTCTTCGTAAAGGAATTTCTGAACCCTCCAGATGCTCGAATGTGTTCCTGCAGTAAGTAACATCCGATGGCCAGGCAAATAAAGACTCCCACCACGCTGCCCCTTATGGTGTCGGCAAAGAATCCAGGAGCCACCACAAGGAGCAAGATCAAAGATCCTGGCAGTTCCAACCAATCTGCTTGGACAATTATCGATGTTATAATCTTGGTCAAGCCAATCATATCGCATAGCTCTCTGTGAGACCAAAATCATAGTGCACCTCAAATGTTTAAGAGAGAGAGAGAGGTTAAAAAAGAATGCCAAAATCTTAGTTCTGAGTGTTGAACAGAATTTTCAGTCTCAAAATTGATGCTGCAATATTATATGGTGACTAAAAATGGCATCACACCTGGAAAATGTCGGGGGAAGAAAAGGCGTAACACAACAGCGACAAAAGCAATCCACTTTCCAACCTCTCCCCTGTATTGTTATCCACATGAAAATAATAAAACAAGCAAATTGTTAAAGCTACTAGAAACAAGCTAGTAAGGTGTGATTGAGTCAAAAGAATAAGAGACACTTATCTAGGAAAGGGTAATTACCTCAGCAGGCTGAATAACCATGAAGGAAGACTGAGGAAAATGTATGGGATTAAGAGGGATGTAAGTATGTTGGTTTTCCAGTTTGTGCGGTCCAAGATCAATAAGTAACTGCAGATGGAAACAAATGTATATGTTCATTGTATAAACCTATAGAGGATGAATATGGATATATGTACACATGACAACGAGAACTCATATGAGGCAAGAGACCTGATGATCCTTTGGACATTTCCATTCTAAACGATACAAACAAAAACAACAAAAAGTGTAGGATGAAACAGCAAATATAGTTAAGCCAGAGGCAAGAAACGAGAGAACATTCATTTATTATTGCGTCTTTTCCAAGTTTTGGTAGCAAGAGATAGCATAGGCAATACTAGATGGCAGTCCAGTGAGTGATCTGCAGTGCAATCAATTTTTTTTGGTGGTTTATGAAAGGAGCTACATTGGGGCTATCTACAATTGGATAGACGTAATTAAGTTTCTCTTTGTTCTTAATTTGGATTTAATCATGAACACTGATTAATTTTGAGTAGGATACAGACTTCAGAATTATTATGCTTAAAATTGCACTGTGCCCTCATTTCTACAGTTAATTTAGTTTGGCGACATGTAAAACAACTTACTACAACAATTCTTCTTTGAAGCATAGTGTCTTCAAAGTTGCACATCATATTTCACACTTAATACATAAAATGCTGTTTCGTGTTGAACAGTACATATGAATGCACAACAATGTAGCCAGCACCAAATTACAGGAACGCAATCCTAAATCTACAGCATAACATCATTCCATTGTTACACTTCATGGAAGAGGGTAGTCAAGTGTCCTAAGATTTTCGTTATAATTTAGTCATCTATCCTAAAATTGAACGTTTGATATAATTAATCACAAGTCATCTTGCAGTTTTTCATATTTAAGATGATGACAACATGAATCAACAAAGTTGATTATCCATAACTGTGACTGTATCTACCTTTGTATGTAAGATGAATATCTATATCTAGTGGTAAGAGAAACTTAACCCAACTACCTCATTAATACCTTACTATTTCCTGAAAAATCTAATCAATTTCCTCATAATTGATTCAAAAAACAAAAACCCAAATTTCCAATCATCAAAAAAACAAATAAGATTAAGGTACCACGAATCGAAAAGGGTAAAGAACGGTAAAATTTCAGAGGTAAATCAAGAAAAGACTTACATTGCAGCAAAAGAAGCAACCCATTTGAGAAATGAAGTCCCAAATCCAAGGCCACCTAGTTTGATAGCATGGTTGGCTAGCTGTTTCACTGCATGCCCAACTTCCTTCAAATCTGAACTGATCAGTTCACTGGCTGCTGCAGAATCAGTTTTCATCGCCAAGTAACTTTTCTTTCCACCCATCAATTTATCCATCTTTTTCACAAGAAATTTCTTTCTCCAAGATGGGATTTGTGGATTTTTATGTTATAAAAATAAGAAAAGAACTGAAAAATTGAGAGAGTATCAGGGTATATAAAAATGGAAGATTTCTCAAAGGATAAATGATCTAGTCTGGAAGCAAGCGCTCAGCAAGTCAAAGTTTGAGCGTATCAACCCGTTTTGAGTTTTGTTAGTTGGCATCCGGCAATGGAAGTGGAGCTGCCACGTGGAGTTCAATAATTTGGGCAAGTTTATAATTATTAACTAAGCCAGTTGTCCATTTGTTTGTCGTGGCGCGTATTATTATGATATTATCATTGTGTTTATATTTCTAGAATTTTTCCTAACATACAAAATTTTTATAACGAGTAAAGAGATATTTTTAATAATAATTTATTAATAAGAATAAAATTTTAGATTTTATTAAATTATATATAATGTATAGTTGTATATAGAGTTGAAGGTCATGAGTTGTATATAGAGTTGAAGGTCATGAGTAGTTTTGCAATATGAGAAATTATCATCACAGGATAATAATTTGTTAAGTGTTTGATGTTAAATAAATATTTTATTTTATAAAAAATATAATATTTATTTATTATTTATTCATTCAATATATTATCCACAATATACATATATTTATTGAATGACACGTTGATAACGAAGAGTATTACGTGCACGACACAATTCGAGATCTTGATGGAACTCGTAAAATCAATCTAATGTGGGTGTCGGGAAGGAAATAATTAGAATAATTTGCTTATAGTTATCCGTCATTATTATCAATTCCCATAAAAGTAACACAAGGGATGATGAATGCAGCCGACAGAAGAAAGGAGTTTTGAACCAGGATTAATTTCGTGATGGGCCTTCCCATTATTTCATGTCCATTCTAATTGGACATTTGAGAAAATCTTATGGGTTTTAATTGGGCCAGTATTATTACGTACATGGTCTAATTAATTTTAGAAAGAATTAAATCACTTTAGACAAAGACACTAAAGGCCCATATCTATATGTACCAAACTAAACTACCAATTGACAATTTTGCATCGAATCTATAACACTCATAAATATCAATGTTTAATGTGATGCATATTAGATAAGAGATATGGTTGTGTTTGGCTGTCGCACATGCTCCTCATAAATGAAGCTTACAAGCCAATGGCCCATTGGAGTGTTGGGACTACCTCAATTCGCATTTTAAATTCATGTTGTGATTTATTTATTACTTTAAACTAACACTACTTTGGAAAATATTCAAATATAATTTTTTAAATAATTTGTATTTTCTTTTCAAACATTCTGATGGGTCATAATAAAAAAAAGGCCCAACTTACTTAGTTCAAGATATTTAATCAAATTCTGAAAAGAGTCCAACACATCAAAGTGTTCAACCCTTATTGTTAAAAGGTACGTAAATTATTCATTAATATGCTATTAAGTTTTTTGAATTTTATCTATTTTGGATCTGATTTGAGCGTCGAAGGGTTTTCACCGAACACACTCCCAACACCTCTAATGCTTGTTTGTGACACATGCAACACCCCACGTATCAGTTTATTGTACGATTCATTGGAGAAGGTACTACATCACATTCAGAACTTTTCTTTTTGAATACCTTTTTAATTACTTCAATTACTAATAAAAGGCAAAATTGTAAATACAATTAATTTTTTTTTCCTTTTCAACTTTTATCACGGTGATACTAATGAAGTATTAATCAGTATTTCTGTAGAAGCTACAAGGACAAAAGATTTTGTCAACCACAATTTCGGAGGTTCGTTTCTTCCCAATTCCTTTTTTCTAGCCTTTTGTTATTCTATACATTATTGAGGAATATGACTTGTATGAGTGATATTATATTATACTCATAGTTTTTATTTGACTTGCTCAATTTACAATAGGATAGTCTAATATAACTTCTTAATTAATTCAAATAATTAGAGCATTTTGGCATGATTTCCGTGAATGTAGCATATGACAATGTGATTAGAATAAATAATTTTCCTTTCATGTGCTAGTAGAGTTGGTGGTGCATAAATTAATGTTATCGTGCTCAAGCCTCAAAGATTGCATAATCTTGGCAATGGATACGATACAGTGGTGAGCATTTGAAAAAAAATACAGTAAATTATGGGTTCGATTCTTTTTCAAAGCCATAAACGTCGCGTGTTTACTAGTCCCTCTAATGGTTTCATTCGCGTTTAAGATGGGTCTAAATTGATAAAATAATCAATATGAATGTTCAACTCGGATATGAACTGCTTGTACACCAAATTTATCAAAAAACCTAATTAAGGAGAAAGACTGATTCTCTTCCATGATTAGTTTAGGGCTCAAAAGACTTTAGTAATCTTAGTAAATAAAAAATAAAAAGATAGCATAATCTTTCGTGTTATGTTGGAAGTATAAAATTGTGAATATGCCATCCAAAATTTTATTTCAAATGAATTGGCAATGCCAAATTCATTAGCATTGGTTACTAATTAGCAAGAGTTTTGATGTAGGGCAAGTAATTGAATAAAATAAAATAAAGGAAATTAGGAGAAAAATATTTTGAAAAAAAATGTCTATCAACTAGAGAAATGACCAATAATCAGTTAAATTCATCATTCTATTGATAACTTAGCCATGCATATATAAACTTCACAAAGGAAAAAAAAGGTTCTAATTGAATTAGAAAGTTAAAGTAAAGAAGGAAGCAGTAATCCTAACTAGTGAAAATAATTATTATAAATATCTTATTTGTTTTTAATTTTTTTCAGTTGATGAATTACTTATATCATTACATTATTATAAATACGAAGTGGCACTGTTTGACTGGCGCACGCAACCTAACTATTGTTAGGGCCGTGTCTGGACTGCTGTTTTCATTAAATTTTTTATTTTTCAAATTTTGAATTCTTACAAACTATTCTTTCTCCAATTTGAGAAAGAGAATTTTGAGAACACTTCAACTATTGAAATTTTTTTCTTAAGACAAGCTTTGGTGCGTGCACATCCAACCGAGCGTAAATTGGCCTCTTTCCAAACAGAGTTTAATTAATTGTTCCATATATATCGCTTTTCATAACATATATTATTCAAAGTTTTTAAATACCGTGAATTAATTTTGATATTTATTTTTGCTGCGTTGAAATTATTTTTAAAATAATTCCCGACAACCAAACCAAACCCCCCACTCCGCCCCCAACAACCCCACCCCCGTTCTACGAGAATTTCATTTTCTTTTTTCCTTTTAAAAATCTAGATAATATTGGTCCTATTATTGAAAAAAAAATGATAACTATTCAACCCCCCCCCCCCCCTCCACCCCCGAACATATGATAAACACGTACACACACACATATTATGGCAACTTGGCTAACTATTTTAATTACAAGCTGCACCTCTCAAGTGTGTGCTGTCTTGCTATATATTTAATAAATTTGAGTTGTCCAATTCTGTAACTCAGATATCTCTGAAGAGCCATTCAATGCTATAAATAATTGCTTCACATATAAAATTGACCTGGATTTTATTGAGTGATAGATGATCTCTTTGCTGTCCCCTATAATCCATTAAACATACATTACTCTTATAATTAGCCATTATTTTATATTAACTTAATTTTATGTCACCATGTGAAAACCTCTAATCTTTTACAAAGTCAAGATCAAATCTTTTATTCTTGCATACAACTCTTTTTATTTTTTATATTAAATCTTAATAGCACTTATTTATTTTGTTACTTTCAAAACTTTCTATTATTATCTTCTTCTTCTTTTTTTTTTTTTTGGGTAGACATCGTTGTTACTTTCAAAACTTTCTTAGATTTTTTTTAATGGCGGTGTCAAGTGTTTGTTATATTGTAATATTAATTTGATTTAATAGTTAATTAAATATAATGAATGATCATGTATAAAAATTACATTATGTCAAAGGAACCTAAGAAGGATTTGGACTTGGACATAATCTATTGAGGTATCATGTAAATGCTATGCATAAAGAAATCAAAATTGATTTGAAATGATACTTGATAATCTCAACATGTAAATACTTGAAATATGAAAATAAGTTTAAAAATAAAACCAAACGGACTCTTAATCTTTTGAAGGTTGAAGGTTGGTAGAGACTTTTTTTCGTTATTTAATTACAAAATAATTGTCAACAATTGAGTTTATCTTTACTGAGGTGCGATATTAACTGCAATTAATTATATTAATTTTAAGTGTTTTAATTCTTCCTCAATTTTAGACTTCGTTCTTTTCCCACGTTTTGCCTGCGACGCCATCATTATAGAAAAATGTGCTGTAGACATAAACTTCATTTATTACTATTGACTGCAATTACCTTGTCATTTTTTGGGCGAAGAAAAAGGGATCATTTCAATTTTGGTCCCCAAATATACTTTTAAATTAATTTTGGTACCTAATATTTCGATTTCATCAATTTTCATCCTTATTATGTTAATTTTTCATTAAAATTGGTCCTCTATGTCAACTATCTATAAAACTAACTGAAATGAACAGTTGATTTCATTTTTGGTCTTTCAAATATATCACTAAATCAGTTTTGGTACCTTATGTCCGACTTTATCTATTTCAATCCTTAATTTTTAATTTTTTATCAAAATAATATTTTATCAATAATTTTTTAGAAGAAAAGAAAAAAAAAGATAGAAAATAAGGAAGAATAGTTTAGGCATACCTAAAATATGATATAATTCTCATACTAACTTTTTGTATTAAAAATTGTACCAATTATATTTTTAAATTTTGCTAAATTGACAAAACAGAGAGTAATATAGGGTATTCAAATGATTGGGTCCTAAAATATACGACTTTTTAGGGATTTATGATGAATTAAAAAAATTTATTGAAATACCATGACTTAATAAAAATTAAATATATAGATAAAATCATGGTATCTAACATGGATATTGATAATATTTTTTTTGTTAATTTAACAAAAGTCAAAAATATATTTGGTCCAAAAAAATTATCTCATATTCTAGGCATACCCAAAATATTATTCTTCATATCTATATATTTTTATTTTCTCCTTGAAAATTAATTATGAAATGCTATTTCAATAAAAAATTAAAAAATGAGGACCAAATTTAATGAAGTCGGAATAAAAAAAAATGATTTAGTAGTATACTTGGGGTTCAAAATGAAATCAATTGTTAGTTTTTAACCAAGAATTGACGGAGGGACTAATTTTGATGAAGAATTAAAATGTTAGGGACCATAATTAATGAGGTTGGAATATTGAGTACCAAAATTGATTTAAAAATATACTTGAGGACCAAAATTAAAATTATCGGTAAAGAAAAAACATATATAGAATAAACAAAGGCCAAGATCATAATACCACAGTAGTATGGTTTATAAATAATTTTATGGTATATGATTAAGGTTGTCCATAGTTTGGTAAAACAATCACATCGAATCGAAACCAAAGATATGTATTGATTTCAAATCAAAAAATTCGATTCAATATTTAATTTTTATTTTTATAATAATTTAGTTTTCGAATCAATTTCGTTAACCCAATCATACATAATACCAAATTATAAATTCTACATATTTTTATATTTATTATTTATTTTTATTCATTTTTGGGTTCACCAAAATTAAAAAAATAATAAATAAGAAATGTAATTATGATTCTATGGTTTAATTTTATATCTACTTTTTATCTTTTTTATTTCATTAAAAATTTAGTTAAATAAATTATAAATAAAAAATAATAATAATTTGAATTGAACTAATTAACTCATAATCATTATAGTATTTTAGCATATGGAATTTACCAAATTCTTATCTATAATTTTATTTTTATTACTTACTTTTATACTGTTTTCATTTTTTACTCACCAAAACTTAAACAAATAAATAAGAAATTTAATTAAAATTTTATTGTTAAATTTTTTAATTATTCATTATAATTATTTAGAAAAATACATTAATAAAATTATCAAACCAAAAAATTAAAAATAAAATAAATAATTATTATTGAGTTGTATATTAAATACAACATTTTGGGGTGCTGAGTTTTATGAAAACCTCCGTTCGATTATCAAATCAACATATATATATATATATATATATATACATATATAGATACATGTATATATGTGTGACGTCTCATTTTTATGGAAATCTGTTCTATCCAGCCATAACATTTATCATTCCAAGACCTGTTAATCATGTCTTCGCCAATATCGGAGCTTCCAATCCGACAAATCCCCGGCGACTACGGCCTCCCATTTTTCGGGCCCATAAAAGATCGCCTAAACTACTATTACAGCCAAGGCGAAGTCGAATTCTTCAAAACCCGAATGGAAAAATACCAATCCACAGTTTTCCGTTGCAACATGCCGCCGGGCCCATTTATGGCCCGAGACCCTCGTGTCATCTGCCTTGTTGACGCCCTCAGCTTTCAAACCCTCTTCGACAACTCCAAAATTGAAAAGAAAGACGTGCTCGACGGCACTTTCATGCCCTCCACCGCATTCACCGGCGGCTACCGGGCCTGCGCTTATTTGGATCCCTCTGAACCAAACCATGCAATTCTCAAAGGCTTTTTCCTTTCTTTACTTTCCAAAAAGCACGACACATTCATCCCGTTATTTCGGCAGACGATTTCCGGGCTGTTTTCGGGCCTTGAAGATGAGGTCTCTGCTAAAGGCAGTTCCAACTTCAACGACTTAAACGATACCATGTCGTTTGAGTTCGTTTTTCGTTTGTTGTGTGACAAGAATCCGTCAGAAACTAATATAGGGCCAAAGGGCCCAAAAATGGTGGATTTGTGGCTTTTTTGTCAGCTTGCTCCACTGATGACTTTGGGCTTAAAATTTGTTCCCAACTTTTTGGAAGATTTGTTGTTACACACATTCCCACTACCTTTTTTTCCTGTGAAATCTGATTACAATAAGCTTTATGATGCTTTCTACAAGTCTGCAGGTTTGCTTTTGGATGAAGCTGAAAGATTAGGGATGAAAAGAGATGAAGCTTGCCATAATCTGGTGTTTTTAGCAGGGTTCAACGCTTATGGTGGGATGAAAGCTTTGTTCCCATCTCTGATCAAGTGGGTTGCCACTGCCGGAGAACATTTGCACCGCCGTCTTGCTGATGAAATCAGGGCCGTCGTCAAGAAAAGTGGTGTCACTCCTGCAGCACTGAATGAAATGAGCTTGACAAAGTCAGTTGTTTACGAGGCTTTGAGAATTGAACCCCCAGTGCCTTATCAGTATGGTAAAGCCAAGCAGGATTTCAAAATCCACAACCATGAATCTTCTTTCTTGATCAAGAAAGGTGAAATGTTGTTTGGGTACCAGCCCATTGCAACCAAGGATCCCAAGGTTTTCGAGAATCCCGATGAATTCATCCCAGATAGATTTGTCGGGGAGGGGGAGAAATTGATCAAGTACGTGTACTGGTCGAATGGGAGACAAACGGATGATCCAACTGCGGAGAACAAGCAATGCCCCGCGAAGGACCTGGTTGTGCTTTTGTGCCGGTTGATGCTGGTCGAATTTTTTCTCAAGTATGATACTTTTAACGTGGAAATTGGGAAAATCTTGTTGGGTTCAGCGGTGACGTTCAAGTCGTTAACACAGGCTACTACTCACGACTACTGAATTACTATTATTCCATGTTATTAGGGAACCAAATATTGTGTTCTACCTAAAAATGTCTCATGTATTAGTATTATAGTTCTTGTGAAATAATTTCATGCTCTTTTTGCACCATAAATCATTAAATCGTATGGATCTAATTCTGTTTGAGTTTATTCTGATGTGATTTCATCTCAAAGTTCAAATTTACTGGATATAATCACTAATAACTACTATGTAAGTAGATTATAAAGACATTAGAATTTGAACTCAATACCTCATAATTTTATCACAAGACTTCATAATTTTTGAGTATGTTGAGTTAACCCATTAGCCTATTTATTATCTAATTAAAAATATTTATTTTTGAGAATTTAAATTTTTATTGAGGTGCTAGTCGATCTAGTTTGGGCCTTCCAAAAATCAGCAATAAGCGAGACATAAAAAATCCGAAAATATCCTCATGTTTTAACAAAGCAATAAAAATTGGAAAAATAAAGGGAATATTGATGATAAAAAATATTCGAGATTTCCAGTGCCATACATGAAAGTGAGGAAATTCTCGTACAACATAACAAAATTGTGTCTTTCATCTTTCATCTCAACATCAGGAAGAAGACGACGAACACAAAAAACATAGTCTTCTCCACGTACGACTATTGCACAGCCTGTGATACAAATGTACAAAGCAAAAAATAATTTGATATGACATAAACTTCCCGTGTTAATGCATCATGTCTTAAAACCCAATTGTTTTTCTTTTTCTTAAAAGGGAGTGGAGGCGAGGAATAGGGATCGAACCTCGACCTCGGCCTTCGGCCTGGGCCTTACAAGGATAAGGGTTGGAAGTTTTTAAAACCCAATTGTATGATAACATTTAAAAGAAAATTTATTAGACAAACTTTTTTTGGTTAAATATTTTATTTCAGAGTCCACACACTGGGAGTTGGAGAAGAATTGGGAAAAATGCTTTGTGGGCAAGTTTAACCCAGCCTACATCATTCCTCTTAATTCCTTATTTATTGTTTTTCATAGTATATTTGATTTAATTTTTAAATGTGCATGCTTAAGAGATAGTTCTTATATTTATTTTCTTTGCGTTGAATTTTGAGATTATTTCGTAAAATAATTCCCAACAACCAACCCCCCACACCCCATTTCAAGTGAATTTCATTTTTTTTTTCCGTTATTGAAAAACGAAGACCATGATAAAGATTCTTGACCTCTGGATTCATATTGTGTACGGTTACTGTGATTAAGGCTCCCCTTCCTCCTCAGCTTGGTTGGTGATAGGAGATGACCCCTGTTTAAAAATTTGGAGTTCAGTTAGCTCAATTGATAGTCAACTTTGTTAACTATTTTTATGTACAAGTTACGCTTCTTCTTATTTTTATTATTTTTAATATAATTAATTTTAAGAGCGGATGACCTTCTCCCTTGGATCGTCCACTGAATAAATAGGGACGTGATCTCAGCTTATGCATGCTTAGAATGAACATTCGCATTGTGAATTGATTTTTGTTATAACTCAATAGCAACACTCCTCGTTGGCCCTAGAGGCAAGGTCGAAAAACAATAGCCATATGAGGCTATTAAAACGTTAAGGAGAATTGAACTTATAATCCTCCAAATCAAGCCTAAATATTTTACTATTGCACTAGTCTGCGTGAACTATAAATTACACTTATTGCTTTTACGGTGGATTAATGTTTGTACTATTTTACTGTTCAAAAATGTTAATTGCATAATTATTAATAATTATTTTTTTAACACAACAACATGCGCCGCTGGCTCGTGTACCATAATCAAGGTCGTAAATTTGATACCAACAAAGAGTACATTCGGCTGCGGTATTTGAATTGCACATGGCTATACTACACCCTGTTATACATAATTGCTTTAGAAATGAGTTGACATGGATTTCACTCAACAACATTGATAATTGCTTCACAAATCAGTTGAAATGGATTTTACTCAGCTTCAGTTGCTAGTCACAATTTTGTAATTAACATAATTAAAATTGAAAGAAGTTTGTTAAGATGCTAAAAATAAATTAAAAATTTCTCTACTTTTTTCAAAAATGAATTATAAGATTCTAATATTTTATTTTGGGAGTTTATAAATTTATTTTCTAAAAAAAATTATCTAGCAATTTAAGACAATTTATAAGCTCTCAAAGACGCACCCAAATATCATCTAAAGTAATAAAAAAAAGACCAATGATTAAATTTCGAGTATTGAGTTATTTCTCTTATTTTTTTTGATTAAAAAAACGTGATAAAAATTATCAATTTACAAGTGAATATTCTAGAAGAATGAAAACCTAAAGCATGAATAGTTACACCCATCATGTTTCGTTTATCGCACGAAACATATGGTTTTGATGGATTCATTGCATGTGAGGTCGAGTTGGTGGCTTAAATCCAATGCATTATTAGATCATGCCTGCAATATGTACTACATGTGTAGTTTAAACTTTTCCGACTATAATGTCTAGTACTGATATTTTAAAAAAATTATTAGATCGTGTTAAATATGTGTTAAATATTATTTAACATCGATATATCTTATTTTAGGTATGTTATATAGAACATCTATAATTAAATAAAATAAAATAAAACGAGATCGATGACATGTTCGACACATTACAAATATAAAGTTTATCTCTTTTTATATATTTTTGAAATGTTTTTTAAAGTATATGAATTATGAAGAAATTAACAAAAAAATTCTAAAACTATTTGAAAAGATAGTCATACCTTTTTTTTTTTTTTAATTTACTTTTTTCTCTCTTTATATGTTTTTTTGAAAGTCGGGACTCTTTTAACTCTTTACTTGTACTCTTCATGTTTTTCCAAATATCCACATTGTTCATGACGAAATCCACGTGATGAGATCCCCATTTTTTCCAACATACACGTTGTTCATAGGGCATCCTTAATAATGATGACCAGTTTTCGTGTAGCTTCTTCAAGCCAACTCAAAGAGTTACCTGATGCATAATACTTATACAATACTTAAAACTCATATTATATTTATATGTGTATTAATAATTAAAAAATATTTTTATTTTTCGTATATATTTTCAATCATCGAGTAATTCTTCATATTTTTTTAAGTGAAATAGTTAATATTCA
This sequence comes from Paulownia fortunei, assembly GCA_019321725.1. Classification (NCBI taxonomy): domain Eukaryota; kingdom Viridiplantae; phylum Streptophyta; class Magnoliopsida; order Lamiales; family Paulowniaceae; genus Paulownia; species Paulownia fortunei. Next base: position 29,903,046 of record CM033106.1, on the reverse strand, counting down.
TATTATACTTATTCGTATTATTTTTAAATTATATCGTAATTATAAATTAAATAATATAAAAATACTTTTTCCGTCCCTTTTTAACTAACTAGGATTATGATACCACTAAGTTATTTATTGCGTAATTAATGCTGAATGACTCTGATTCTATAGTTATAATAACGAAATACCCAAAAAAAAACAGAAGAGAAATTTGAACCCATCTCTTATCCTGTCCAAATTCATGACCTAGTGGCCCAAATTATTTAAGCATTGTTCTTTAGTAAGGGTTTCATTAAATAAAGATGTATAAATTAAAAAAATTTGACTCTTGAGGTAATACAATTTTGTGGTGCTTTGGGTTTAAATAGGGTTGAGATCAAACAAGGCCAAGCTTGGGTTAGGATAAAAATAAATTTGATGTAATTGGACCTGCCATCTACGTATAGGTCCATAGCTTGCCAAGTTTTAAATTTTATTGGGCCTGTTAATAGGTGGCCTACTACTCGTCCTAGAACCACAGGTTCTCACTAGACCCAGGTTCAGTATTAGGCTTAGAGGCTGACCAAAGATCCAATATTTTTTTATTGATTGGGTAAAATATCGAATCTATGGGCTTCATTTTACAGCCCAGAATTTTGTCTTCATGGACGCCCATTTGGAAATGGTTGGGCCCTTAATTTCTTTTTGTTAAGAGCCTTGCTATTAAAGGCCCAATCATCACATTGGAATGGTCTCGTTAATCCTAATTGGGTCACTGCGAAGCCTGACAAGTTTACTTATAAATGTGAGGTGATTTTGCAATTCTGTTCCGGGATTATATAATCCATCGGGCATAGTTTACGTCGTCTGTTTTCTAAGCAGGATACGACAATCATGAGATAATTCGTTCCAATAAAGCAATTCTAGTAACGAAATTTTGTATTCACGGCTACTCTTTTTGGAATAGGGTCTTTAGCTAAGTTGTTAAAGTAAAATTTATTGAAATCTAAGAGTTTATATGATATTTATGGATTTTATATTTTTTTTGAATTTATAAGAATATAAATTAAGTTGCTAATTTGTATAGATAAAAAAGACTACAAGTGCTTATAAGAAGCTAATTTGTGCAAATTAAAAGTAGATAGTCATTTTAATTATTAGCAATTGAACCACAACAAAATTGATATTAAATATACATAAAAAAAACATATATAAACACTTGTGATAGGAATCGAATGCAAATTCTCTTCAAAGTCTCAGTCATCAATTGTTTTTTAAGAATGTAATTTTGTAAGTTAGTTTTTTAATTTAAAAAAATAAAATTGTCTTATATATCTTACAAGGGTTTTGAGGAAACAATAGCAGCAACTAACCCAACAATGTGAATAAGGAAACAGAGAGTCAGAAACAAGACCACTCTGGCGGGGAAGGAAATAATGCTTGATTTAAGCTCCATTATTTATTTCTAACCTTTTTATCGATAGGTCCCCTGTCTAGAGAATTATTATTTACGTTTGTTCTACTATTTTCTTGTGCAGCACATCAATCACAAATCAAACTATGTATCTGGCGTATTATGTTACTTGTAATTATCTATTTTTATTTGATATTTAATATTATAAATATATATTAAGTGTATAAAATATTTTTTATATAAACATTTGACGTAAATTATATACTCATGTATATGTAAAATAAAATATAAGATGAAAAATTAAATTAATTTAAGTGGCATTATTTTGTCCTGTAACTATTGCATATGTCAATCACTTCTTGTTTAGTAGTTTGAATTTTTTATTTTAATTTATATTGTATCTTGTATTTTATATAATACATGCATGCGATATGTATATAAAATATTTTTTAAATATATATTTAGAATTAATTATAGACATGTATAAAATGCAAGATGTAATAAAAATTAGAATACAAATTAAAAGGTATTATTTAGATGTTGCCTCGTTGGCAAGTTAAAGATTGAGTTTTGTTAACTTGTCTATGACCCACTTCAATTAAGTTCCACTAATTTTTGAAGTGTCCAAGAAGATGAGTCTAAGAGAATAAGTTGTCTGTTAATTAATTTTGAAAAAGACGAGGTTACAAACTTTAATTAGTTGCATTTGATTACATTTCAAGATTCATGTCTAAAGAAAAAAACCTATCTGAAAAAAAATTAGACGGCGTAAATTAGCCCCTAAATTGATTCCTTGCATTGAGTACGCCAACCGCTAGCTACTAAAATAATGGTGTATAATGATAAAGCTCATATATCCACTAATTAGCCCTTCACTCCATATGTTTTAGGTTTTCTTCAATCTGGCAACATCAAAGTCGTTTAAGTTATTATTATTATTATTGATTTTTTTAAGATAAGATAACAATTAAGCGATTTTTGGGCTGTCAGCTTATGGTTGTTGTTCATAGTTTACCCGATCATGCATTTGTCCCTTAGAATTCTTTTTAACCAACAATAATTCTGCCTAATTATCAATCAACATAGTTTAATTAGAACAATAATCGTGTGATACATAAATTTTGTACACAAGTTCTTATTGGCATTCCATGAATTATCAACCAATTAACAAGTACTACAATTACTCAAACTCAAATAATGATAGCAAACCATTAATACATCGATACAAACAACAAATGTAAACTCCAAAGGACAATTAAGAAACAACAACTACACCTTACAACTAGTGAGAGATTTATAATCAAGAAATCATGTGGCCTTGGTAATAGATTTAAATGTGACAGACGAACCTAGGAGAAGCTTCCCCACCTCAACACTAAATGTATCATACCGGAGGAAAAACTCCACCAGCATCATCCTCGACAATAGCACCACCATATCCTTTGCAGGGCATTGCTTGTTATTCGCCGTTGGATCATCAGTTTCTCTCCCGTTAGACCAGTACACGTACTTAATTAGCTTCTCCCCCTCACCTAAAAACCTGTCGGGGACGAACTCTTCAGGGTTCGTGAAAACCCTGGGGTCCTTGGTTGCAAAGGGTTGGTACCCACAAATGGTCTCCCCTTTCTTGATCACATAAGATGCATCGTGGCTCGTGATTGTTATGTCCTCCTTGGCCTTGCCGTATTGAAATTGCACCGGGGGTTCAATCCTCAATGCCTCCCACACGACGGATTTGGTCAAACTCATCTTCTCCAACGCCGCCAGGGTCACCCCACCTTCGTCCTTAACAATGGCCCTTATCTCACCAGCAAGGCGACGGTGCAACTCCTCTCCCCCGGTGCCAACATACTTTAGCAAAGCCGGGAACAGCAATTTCATGCCACCGTAAGAATTAAACCCTGTAAGAAACATCAAGTTGTGAGACGCCTCATCCCTAGTCACACCTTGCCTCTCCGCCTCATCGAGCAACGCTCCCGCCGCCTCGTGGAACGCGTCGTGAACTTCCTCGTACCTCGACTTCACAAGAAAATATGGTAAAGGACACGTGTGGAGCAACAAATCCTCCACGCAATTTGGCAAGAACTTTAACCCTAATGTGACCAAAGGAGCAAGCTGGAAAAACAGCCACTTATCAAGATTTGCATTGCCACCTCCGCCAACGCTAGTATCATACGAACTCCTGTTGGCGAACAAACGGAACAAGAAATCAAACGACATCTTATCACTAATGGGATTGAAATTTGCCTTCCCTTTGTCTGATAATTCAGTCTCAAGATCAAGAAACAGCTGAGTGGCCGAGGAGCGAAAAGTCGGGATAAGTTGTTTGTGCAATCTATCGAGTAGTGATAGAAAGAAGCCCTTAAGAATGGAGTGTTTGGGCTCAGATGGATCGAGATGAGAACAAATGCGATACCCACCTGTGAAATGGGTTGAAGGCATGAAGGTGCCTGGGACCACGTTTTTCTTCTCGACTTTTGAAGTGTCGAAAAGGATTGGGAAGCTAACGGCGTCAAGAAGAACGATCACTCTGGAGTCTTTGGCATTGAACGGTCCTGGCGGGGCGTTAACCCTGTAGACAGTTGAGTTGTATTTCTTCATTCGGGCCCTGAAGAATTCATCTTGGCCCTGGTTGTAGAAATAGTCGATACGGTCCTTTATTGGCCCGAAAAAGGGTAAGCCATAGCCACCTGGGATTTCTTTCAATGGAAGGACATGATCGGATGCAGAAGGGTTCTCAGAACATGAAGACATTGTCCTTTTTAAGTGAAAAATGTCTGGCTTGTTAGGGTTATAGTTGATGAAGTAGATGGATAAATAAATGAAATGATGGAATTTCTAGCTCCTTTTTTTCCCCCCGGAGATTTCTATTGTTTAATGAGATTAAAGGGTTTCATGTGTGAAGTATTATGAGTATTCATATATATAATGTTCGCCTACTTGAAATTTAATATTACCTGCATTAGGCTAGCAAGCAAATAATGTCAATCATGGCATGCTGACTACTCTGGATTGAGACAACGGATGGCTACCACGTGCAGTAGTTGAACTGATGAATAAAGTTCTTAGAGAGATGACGATCATCCAGCTTGAATTTATATTGGAGGGAGACAAAATACTAACAATAATATTTATGGTTTCATTAATTTCTTGCAATTTTTCGGCTTGCCAAAAATAAGGGTATGATTCAGACAACGTTTACGTGCCAAAAATATGTTTCATGAGTTGGATAGTTTCAATTATTGTTAATATTTGCTATAATTATGCGGAAGAAGAGGAGATTTGATATATAAAAACTGCAATTGCTTGTAGATTAAGACAGAACTGAACTTTTCTTCCTTCCATCAATTAGGTGCATTATATATCACTTCTGCTGCTGATGTTTTATCAGGTAATTTCTGCAAGAATTACAACAATGCACCGAACTGGCTGGAGAAAAACACGTTTTCACGCAGCTTTTGCTTACAATTTTCGCGCTATATGTGAACCTGTTCTGATGAATTAATTTCTTGATCGTTGAATGGTATGATGTGCCCATTTTTGAATTCTTAAAATATAGCAGGCTCTCTGGACTATATATGGTATTAATCCATAATCATTTATCTGAGTATAATCTTATATAATCTGATTCCTAAGTTGGGTTCTGATTTGTTATGAAGTTTTAAAGGGTTGCTGATTGAATTTGACTTTGGTGCAATGGTAATACTTAAAAGATGCCATGAAACAATTTGCACGTGATTAGGAAGCATCCCAGGATTGAATGGTTCAATACGCGTACTACTTAATTATCACCCCTAAGATGTTAGAAAGTAGCCCCTTATGCCCGAAAATGAACAATAAAAAATTGAGCTCAAGTCTTATGAAAAATATGTGAGGAAGCAAAACCTTATGTTATGTTCATATTTTAGATTCTTACATGAATTTTGAGTGGATTAGGAATTTTTTTCCAAATGAGAAGATCAGCCGAAAACATTGGTTCTAACTGCTGCCGGCTCTACCCTACTTGTTTTACGCTGATTTCTGGGAGGCGACCAAGTTTTTTTTACTAAGTTGTCGACCAGGACTTTGATATGGCCCTGTTCCGAAAAGGCTTGCTGATCTGATTACCCATTTCAAATACTGGGCCTCTGAAGTTCATGTAAGTATGTGTGTGTGCGTGTATGTATAGATAAATGTCCATTATGATTAGGGTTACACACGGTCCCCAATAGCTGCAAGAGGATCAAACTACTCTTGAAATTTCATGGTACAATTGAAGAGTATTGATTGCTTATAACTAGATGCTGTGGAAAGTCGGATCTAGGGGCGGGCAACGTGGTTGTCACTTTCAACTTCATAAAATTTTTAAATTAACATAAATTTTAATAATTTATTCTCTTAAAATTAAAAATACTTTTTAAAAACAATAAAAAATAAATTTAGCTCGATCCCGATAAAACCATTAATATCTTCATGGGCATATATATGTCATCACGACAAGGAATGTATAGATGAAACTCAAGAGCACTACTATCTCAAAAATATTTTAATTTGATCTTCAACTCAAACTAAAATGGAATTAGGGAATTTCATTTCAAAAGTTCAATCATAACATAATCACTTGACTTTGATCCCACAATCATTTCAAATGCATACTTATCCATGCACCATGCCCATATAATGCGACCCATTTGACCCAGCACTAGAGCATTTTGTGGGAAATTCTAGAGTGGCCTGTCTACGTCTTAATGGCTTTTCTTGAAATATTTGTGGTGTGTAAAACGTTTACTAAATATAAACTATATAATGGATACACGTATACGTTAATAGTGATAACTTAAATATTCATTACATGGACTTTGTTAGAGACATTGAATGTTTGGTTTTGGAATCCTGAGTGATTCAAATCATGTAGACAAATGCTTGCTGCCAGCAGATATAAACTAACTACCAACATGACAAATAATCACCAATCCTTTTCTGTATGTATGTTAAAGTGTCATTGTTCTGGGCTGTCCCAATGCTTCAGAAGAGGCCCTAGATTTCAAACTGCATGACTTAATGTGTGATAGAAGATACATTTCGAAATTCTAAGTATTTTGTCCTATAATGTGAGGGCAATATTTTTCACGTCTGTGTTGATATTTGCTTGAAGAATTTCATGAGAAAATGATTGATTTCAGATGATTCCCAAATTGAATTGATGTCTTATTTTAATTGGTAAAAAACATGATCTATACATAGAAGTGACAAGAAAAGTAAAAAGTGTAAAGAGTACTTTTTCCATCATCTTTTTACTGTCTAAAACCTACTATTTAATATTTCTAAATGTAATTGAATATGATGAAAAAAAATTAAAATAGCTAATGTCAGTCATAATAATTATTGGTTTTTTTTATTATTGAAAATAATGATTTTATAAATTAATTAAGGATTTACACCAAATCTTAATATGATTTGTGTGAGCCATAATCACCCTGTTCATATCTAGCCTTGAAAAGGTTTTATAAAATCGTGTGCGTTGTAGATACTAGAATTATCAAATTTTGTTTTCTGTAGCATAATAATAAGATTGCTGTTAATTAATAAAGTTAAATTGCTCTAATTTAAAAAAAAAAAAAGTAAAATACTCCTCCAATAATTTTTTTTTCCTAAGTTGGTAATTCAATAACTTCCATATGTATATTGATGAAATGATCTTGATTGGTTTAACTTCTAGCATTCATATATAATAAAATAATAATAATAATAATAATAATAGTTCACTAATTATTAGTTTCTGCTTCCATAATCCCAGCATCAACATGTTAATTTTAATTAACAAATTAACGTCAGAAATCCTAGAATAATGCCTAATGGTAAGGAAACGTGTATGATAATTTGCAGACATGCTTACACTTCATTATTTTTATTTTTTTACTTTGAGAAACAATAATTAATTGTACTATCTTTTTAAATTCCCGGTAAAAATATGTGTTGTCATAGTTTGGTTCTTACTTTATTTAGCTATATGTGTTCTATATTTCTATAGTTTAGTAGCTAATATTTAATATCTTCTATAATTTAGTAGATAGAAATAATTAAGTTAAGCTAGAAGATATCGTGGCAAAAGCCCTCATGATATATCAGATTAATGTGACATTTTTAAGCCGCCATTAGGTATAGAATTGTGACATTATGAATAAATTCACACACAATACTGGTTCTCCTCCACCAAGCTTCATTAATAATTAGCCTTTTAACTTTCTACGTGTCGTTTAGCATGATATCCACACGCTTTTTAAATTTGAATTTCCGTCAATATTGTTTGATTGAATTTATTATAAATAATATTGTCACGCAACTAATTTTTTTGTAATCTTTATCTTGGTGGCTTAAAAACACTTAAAAACTCTTGATTTGCACCACTACATTTTTTTTTTTTTTTTTTTTTGTTTTCTTGGCATAAAGACTGAGAAAATAAAAAAAGTCAAGACATGATGAAACACATACAATGAATATCTCATAAAAAACAACGACGGCATAAATTTTAGAAAACGTCGACATAAAATTAACAAATTGACATGTCCTATTTGCCAATTTTCTTTGTCAAGCTCGATTTTTCTTCTTCTTCCGTACAAAAAATATTTTTTAAATTAAGATAATTTTTTCTAAAGATTAATTTAATATTTGAATACTAGAGCACATTTTTTATGGACTTTACGGTATCAAGAGGCTATCATTTTCCAAATTAGGGCCACGAAGCCCTATCTTGAGAAGTTTCAAGCAGGAAAAATGCTGCTGGATAGACAATGAGACAAAGTCTAATACAAACTGTTGATCTATTGCTGACAAACTTGGCTTAATTTTTAGTACACATAGCCATCAAAATCAAGCCGATATGAAAAGTAATGACAATTTGACAGTTGGAGGTTGGGACACCATAATTGATTTAAGTTTTTGGGACAAGTTTTGATTAGAAAAATAATACCAATCCTGTATACGTGGTCCAAAACCCTAGTTAATAGACCTTCCAAAAGTCAATACCTTGCTCAGAATGCTTCTTTAATTTAAATTTGAGATAAAAAGAAATAAACTAGGCCCAATTAGCATATTGATTGGCACATTCTCACTATCGGACCCATTTTTAGGAAATGAAATATCTATTTATTATCATATATATATATATATAGATAAGTTAAATTTAAGTTACATTATGAAATTTATTAGAAAGTCTACAACATATCAATGATCTATAAGCTCATTAGTCACTTGTATGCATTATTTACAGCCAATAGGCCCTCATAATTTAAGTTTTGGTATATGTCCTCATATGGCATGTGTCCTTATATGCTATGCTTTTATTCCTATCTAAAATCTACAATTAAAAAAAAAAAGAAAAAACAATAAGTGAAGTTAGATGATATATTTGCTTAAACAAAGAAAAACTAATAAGTAGAGCATAATCTAAACTACTGTCGCTTCTTAATGACTAATGATAAAAACAAATCGAGTTTGACTGAATAATATAGTGTTCAAGTTGGGTTTGAAATTGCTTAGTGAACTGTAGAATATAAATCATAATTCACAACTTAAAAAACCAACTACCAAAAAAAAAAAAAAGAAATTATAACTACGTCATTATTTTTTTTCTCCAAATTTACATATTACAATTTTTAGAAATTGTACATTATATATTAAAAAAGATACTACTCAAAAAAATTTTTTTTAAAATTTATTACTCTCATTTCCTTCATGAAACATTCTAAAACAAAACTTCATTTTTTAAATGAATATTTTTTTAAAAAATTGTATTTTTAATTAATGTGATGATGTGATGCAATTCATTCTTTATTATTAATTTTAAAAATGTATATAAAAACATATATTTTTCCAACTTTTATATTACACTTTCTTAAAAATTAGGTTTAAGCAATTTCCGGCGCTGGCATCCAATTGTCAATTTACCAAAATCTAATCCTGCGTCCGTTGACATTTTAACAACTGTTGTCCAAATTTTCATGCCCAATCAGTGCCTACGTTGTGCTGACGTACGGTTAGGATAGCACCCAGGTCGTGGCACCATTATGATTGGCTTTGATTTCCCACGTGGCTAGATGGAGCTTACGGCTGATCGGGTCTACGGACAAGATCACATCACGTGGCACTGTGAAACACTCTCATTTGATGGGCTTTTAATGTCGTGGGTTGCCCCACCCGCCCTTTTAGACCGTCGACGTTGTTGCGCGTAAACAAATGTGAAACAGCATAGTTAGTTATTTTGCTGCACAAGTAAACGGCGCTTGGTCGGAGTTTCTCTTCCGAATTTGGGTGGTTATGTATATTACCTAACTTTGAAAAGTCACATTTTATTTGGCTTCAAAATGTGATTATTAATCATGTATTTTAGGCTTAATAATTAGCGCTGATAATTCTTACTTGTTAATGATAAACAATAAAATAATAATATATTTTTCTTATTTTATCCAACGCAATGCACTAAAATAATTTTTTTTGAGATGAGTGGATTGCATATTTTTTTTTAGTATGTACCCGTGTAATTTGAATTACTAGCAGTGAATTTTAGTATATAATATTGATAAAGTATTTAACAATTATTTTTCATTTTTCTCTATGTAATATTGAATATAATAGAGTTTGTAACAAATGGATTGATAATTATACTTTGATCATGTTCCACGAGCATTACAGGGAACTTTTCAAAAAAATACAAAAAATGAACCTAGAGTTGGAGGGATCGAACTTTTTGGGCTAAAGAATAAAAGAAAGCAAGATTTTGAGAATGTTGATTATCTTTGTACGTGGAATTCCACCTAATTTTGCTATTCAAAAGTAGTAAATATTCGCTAACGAGATTTTGTCCTTGATGTCTCATGACATAATGTTTTAAGTTCATATTATATAAAAGACTATTTCCTTAAAAAAAGTAAATATTCTTACGTAGTAGATTCCGTACTTATTTGCTGTAAAGTTAAACTTTAGTGGGTAGATTTAAAGTGACTAATACTTTATGGTCAAAGCATATTTAGATATTTATATATGCTTGGATGAAAAATAGTGTTTAGTGTAATTTTCGTGGTATAAATTTAGAAAAAGAAAGCAAAATGTGAATTTCGTACTATAATTTGGGGAGTCTTTAATTGTTAAAACTTACATGAATCAATGCCCTAAAAATCTATTTCTCCAACATGGTCATATCTTAAGGAGTTAAATAGGATGTAAAACCGTCCAATCTTAAGAAAACTAAGATTGATATCAGTACTCTTAAGAATGTAAAATATTAAAAAAAATTCCAATTCAATTATATGATCAAGAGTTTATGTGACAGCACAAGTAATCACCACGATAGATATGATGGAGAAAATTCAATTAATTATATTTACCAAGAGCTTCTACATAATTAAATTGCTTTTCACTTAATTGGTACCTAATTTAAAAAAAAAAACTTAATTGATTGTATTTTTAAAGAGCTCCTACATAATTAAATTACTTTTCACGTAATTGGTACCTAAATTTTAAAATCTCATATCAAATCACGAAGCAAATTACATAATAACTATTCTTGTTCATTTTTATTTTCGAATCAAAATTATACTCCTTTTTTTTTTAATTTCCTTTTCTTGCTACTCGTATTAATTAATTCTTATAATCTCTTCTGTTTTACTTTGTTTAGTTAATTAAACTTTCCAAAATGGGAAATTAATTAGAGCAGGAAATAGGAAAAATAGGTCAAAGGTCAAGGGGTCAGGCCCTTTAATCCCAATTGAAAGAAACATGCCGAAATGCTAGTCTAGTTTCGGTCATCAACGAAAGCGAAAAGTATGTCTGTTTATATTAATGGCTGATCATCTTCTCCTTTCCACGTCTTCTTCTAGAATCAATTTTTTTCTGGATAGCGTGTTTATATTATTAAGTATGAAGATCATCATCAGGATTTGATTCCTTTAAAGTTTACATTGTATGTAAATTAATTAATTTAACTATTTTTTAAATATAGTAATTAATAATTCAGTTAATGTATGTGGAGTTACTATTATTTTTCATTATTTTTCTTTAATTTTTCATTAGTTAATTCACCCACCCCATTCATTAATTTTAATTATTATTCTTATGTAGTAGCTCTACATTGTTCAGCACTTATTTATTGTAAAGATAAAACTTTAGTGGGTAGGTTTAAAGTGACTACAATAGTAAATGATACATAAAATATAAAGATGTAAAAGTTTTATAATAACAAAAATATCAAATAATTGATTAAATAAAAAGATTGAAAAGTTTGATTTCGCCCTAAATTAGTTTTCAAATCATTTTCGGGCAAAGGGAATATTTATAAGGGTAAATTAGTTTTTCTATATATGTATAGAAAAGAGATTCATGTTCTTTGGAAATGCCTTCTAAACTTTTAAGAATGAAGAAAATTCTTTAAAAAGGTTGAGATGATTTCTTATTTTAGGGTAAAAAAATCATTTAGAATGCAATTGTTATATTTATGAACTAAATGTATGTAACTTGTGTTAAATATTTTATTTAATTAAAAAAAATACTTTTATAATATAATTCAACCAAACTTATATGAATACGATGAAAAAGTTCACCCACAAGCAAAAAATCAATTTTTTAGAAAAAAAATCAGAAAATTATGAAACTTAATCTAATTATTTTTTACCAATTACGGGTAATATGTTCTTTCCCACTTCACAGTTGAGACTCGAGACTAGCGACTTTTTTCTCCTTCGTGAGGCTCACGTATCATCCCACCACGTGTCCCCATCTCACATCCTTAGTTTACCTAACAGCCCACCTATCCTGCACCTCTCCTTTATATATACCCCTCCCCCTCTATTTCCCAATCCTTAGTTTATTCCTCTTAATTTTTTACGCCCCATTCAAAAAAATCCTATCAAAATCGCACCCATCACAGATAATATATAGTCTTTTTCCACAGAGATTAACAGTGGCTTCGGCAATGACGGTAGGGAATATCAATGGAGCCCCGACTTCCCCGGAGAAAAATAATCTTCGGCGTCGGAAATTCGGAGCCTTTCTCTCCTCCGATCCATCCACTCAAGATAACGAGTACGATGATTTCACAAGCTATCGCTATTCCTCTCGTCGTAACAGTGATGCCTCCCCCATAACAAGCCCAGCCACCTACAACACGACAGTGTTTTATTCCAACCCAAGCAGCACATATTCTTCTCCATACAATTTCATGTCTCCGTGGAGCCAACCCTCACCCTATACAAAATCTCCATGGATCCATCAACCTGCCGCATCATCTTTGCCGGCTAATGAGGAAGAAGATGAACAGGAGACGAATGTGTTCACCAAGTACGGCCTTATCGGGTCCCTTTTCCGGGAAGAAGGACACATTTATTCACTCGCGGCTTCCGGGGATCTGCTGTATACTGGCTCTGATAGCAAGAACTTAAGGGTGTGGAAGAACTTGCAGGAGTTTTCGGGGTTCAAGTCCAGCAGTGGGTTGGTGAAAGCCATTGTTGTGTTCGGGGACAAGATTTTCACGGGGCATCAAGATGGAAAAATCCGGGTTTGGAGAAACTTGGGTGATAAAAGGAAAACGCACAAGCGGGTTGGAAACTTGCCAACAACTCGGGATTTGTTAATGAAATCTATCAACCCGAGAAGCTACATTGAAGTTAGGAGACATCGCAATGTTCCGTGGGTAAAACATTATGATGCGGTTTCGTGCTTGAGCATCGACGCTCATCAGGGTTTGCTGTACTCGGGTTCTTGGGATAAGACGTTTAAAGTGTGGAGAATTTCGGATTCTAAATGCCTGGAATCCATCCAGGCGCATGAAGACGCTGTGAATTCGGTAGTCGTCGCTTTTGACGGGTTGGTTTTTACAGGTTCGGCTGACGGTACGGTGAAGGCGTGGCGGCGGGAGCTAGTGGGTAAGTCCACGCAGCACGTGCTGGTGGAGACGCTGTTGAAGCAGGAACACGCGCTAACGTCGCTAGCAGTGAGCCACTCGGCAGGCGCGCTGTACGCGGGATCCTCCGACGGGTTGGTGAGCTTTTGGGAGCGTGAAAAGCACTTCATGTCGTACGGCGGCGTTCTGAGGGGCCACAAGCTGGCGGTGTTGTGTTTGGCGGTGGGGGGAAATTTGGTGCTGAGTGGATCGGCGGATAATAGTATATGCGTGTGGCGGAGGGATGGTGGTGGAGTCCATTCGTGCGTGGCGGTGCTGACGGGGCATAATGGACCGGTGAAGTGCCTAGCAGTGGAGAAGGACGCCGGCGGGGAGGATAGCGATAAGCGTTGGATTGTGTACAGTGGAAGCTTGGACAAGAGTGTTAAGGTTTGGAGGGTTTCTGAGCGTGCCCTGAGCCTGAAGGAATTGCAAGAGGAAGAGTAAGGGCACGTGGCGCGCCCACCTCACGCGCCTCCGTCAGAGGTGGCAGAAGACGTTCATGAGTTGAAGACGAGATAAAGAAGGCGGCGGCGTTTGAGCCCGCGGATTCACATATAAATGAGGTCGGTGAACCGACCATTTGGTACCATTGGGGGGTCCAGCTTGTGATTTGTGACCGAACCTTAACCGCCATTGGAAGCAGAAAAAATTTATATTATCTTCTTTGAAAATATTTAGTTTAGAAAACTGAAAATTTTAGTGAAGTGATGAAATCATGATCAATTTGTATAGATCAAAGCTGGTTTTATTTGTAACATTTCTTCATTAATTTATTGCTTTACAATCTTTGAACTAGGAGTACTTTTCCTTTTTTCCCTATGATCTATTGTAATTTTTTGAATGAGCATAACACACCACGTATGTTATGTATATATGCAAATTCATAAGTATTCTACGATGTGGTCCTTTACTACAACTACCTACAGCATAAACAGTGGACTGGGGCAGATTAATTTGCCACAATTTGGATATTCAAAGTAACATAGGAGTAATTTCTATTGCAGAATGTTACATATATGCATATATATATATATATATATATTGGTAGCCTTAGGGGCTGGCCATTCAAGAATTAAAGTCACCTTTTATTAAGAATAATATAAATTAATTGAAACAAGTTCAACCATATACTATTCAAGTTTAATTTAAATTTCTTATCAAATTTGAAATCGTATTTAAATTTGATTTGATTTGATTTGATTTGATTATTAATTGAGACGATTTTAAACAAAATTTAATAAAGTCAAACACGGATGAACTCGAGTAATTTAATAATTTTATATTATTTTATTATTTTTAACTAATTTTATATTAAATAAAAAAAAGTATTCATACTTAATTTATTATACTTAACGAACCAAATAACGAGCTTTTATTTATCAATCAACCTCAAATAAAATATCAAATAATTTAATTTTCTTGTCAGCCTTCCCTTGTACTGTGCACATTGGCATTTAATAATCCAAGCCTATGCAAAAACAATTGGAAATTTTTGAATTTAAATAAGCACGAAACACGTCTTGGGGTTAATTAATTTCTGGTGAAAGGCATAGACTTACAAAAATCGTACTAAAAAGTTTTCCTTTGTTTGTCTATTTTGCTTTTTTAATGGTATAACGAGTTCACTTAATTAATTTATCTATTCTTGTAACGTGTTCGTTAATAAATTGATCGAGAACAATAAAATGATTTAATTCCCAACTATTGTAACTATACAAAATACTACATTCCTCATCAAAGTAGCGTGGACAATTATTTATTGAGCACAAATTTAAGTTCGGCTTCAATGAAAAAAGACCATGATGTTAGAGAAGTAAGTTATTTAATATTTAATTATTAAATAATCATCGATGAGTAAATTATTTAATATTTATTTTTTAAATAATCATCTCATCCAAAAATTTAAACTGTTGGAAAGATAAGTCGTATCCCTCGTATGCAGGAGAAATAATTCTAACATGTCCCTTTTATTAAGTTACCATGTTGAAAAACCATCTCAACCACAACCAAAAACTTAACTTTTAAAAATAATAAATCATTTAATATTTAATAATTCTAACATAAAAAGCACCTAGCTCTTTTGTGAGGCTAATTTAATTATCAAAAGTAGATTTGTTTTTTTAGGGGATCATATCTCATACTACATATAAATCCAGAATCCAGATGGCCACCCAACCTGTCACCAACAAAGGCCCAAGCGGCTTCTTTTATAGACATGAAAAAAAGAGCAAAAATACGGTTGCACGCTTCTGGCCCGACATTACTACATGAAGTTTACAGCCCAACTACAAGTTCCTGATTCTTTTTCTATTAATTTTAAGGATTAAAAAAAATGAAAAAGACAATTTTAAAGTCCCTCTCTCTGATTTTACTATTTTTATTATTTCATTACTTAATTTAAAATAAATATTTTGTTCTCTTTTTCTTTTTCCCAACTAAACGCGATGTAAGATTATTCAGCTATATAAAATTTTATTAGTATTTGAAAACATCAACCCGTGATGGCAAAGAGTTTATTTCTTGCATGTCGTTAATTATCAATAGTGACAATATAGACACAATTCTTGTAATTATTAAATTTTTAAAATTATTTTGTGATAAGATAAATAATTATTGTTATTTAATACATATCTTGGTGATAGCTTTAATATTATCAACTAGCTTTTTATAGTGAATCTTGTATATATATCATATAGATAAAATATGTATAGATTACTTTTGTGTATTGTCTAATTCTCTATTGGGACCTACATCTAAGTTCTTAAAAAAATAGTTGATTTTTTTTAAATATTCTCACAGAAATATGATTGCATGCGATTAACTCATGCAAGCAAAATAAAATAGATGAAGCAGCTTATTCGGTTCTTTTTATTTTTATTATTATTATTTTCTTTAATATGTGAAAGCAGGTCTCTAATTGTCACCTTCAAGATTTCACTAGTGACTTGGACCACATTCCTATAGTAGTATTGGGGCCACTATTGAAGATGCCTGGACATTTTTAAACTATAAAAAAATCCTCTAATACTTTGTAATAAATGAACTATAAATATCTTTACATAATAATATAATTGATTCGTTCAAAAGAAAAAAAATTACAGTTGAATAATCTGGACAGACAGAGAAATACTGGAGCATCAAATGATAGAACCTTTCTTGGGAAGATGATGTGATATTGTCAAAAGCATTGGAGGTCCAAAATGGAGAAAGAGACGATTTACTAAATTAAGGAAAGTATATATTTTGATGACAAAATAAGATCACTTCATTGGTCTCCATCCATTAGAAGTATTACAAGAACAAAAGGAATCAATTAAGTATAATTCACTGTGCCGTTGCCAAGAAAAAAAAAAAAACAAGGAAAAACTTGCAATAAATTACTCCTTCAATTGGTTAATATTTGTATATAATAAAAAACTTACCAATATGTTGCATATGCATGACTTATCTACCTAAGGGAAGTGTATAATTCAAGCAAACTTATATATGCCTTGCCATGTTGCAATAAAAGGTGACCTAATTAGTTAATGAATTAAACATATATAGCAACCTGCAATAAATAGAAAAAATTACATTGAATATCCAACAAATTACAAATATTACTTTTAATAGTATGCTCTACTCCACTGGCAATATTACTGTTAATTGTAGTAAACAATAATGTCATCTTCTGGTGATCAAAATAATTGCAGCCAAACTGAAAACAAAAGGCTGGAGAGACCCATAGCTAGCTACCTATAAATTGAAGGTGTTCTTTAATTTCTAGTACAATTTCGGTAAATCCAAGTAATTGATGGGCAAAGTATAAACGGTATAAATTACTGTTTCTTACCTTACATATATATCTAAACCACACAATTGATGGCCACAGGCCTACAGTAATTGTTGACAGTATTTAAACTGAGCTGAGCAATATGTTCAGCTTGCCGAGTCGTTTATGATGGTTTGAGTTGAGCAACTGTTGGTGGTGCTGCCCGTTTGGTTCTACAGTCCCAGCCCCAGCCCCATAGAGCTTTCCTAGACTAGAAAATGTGTATTAACGTAGTTGCCAAGAGGGAAAACTGATGGAAAAATCATAGCTAACTAGTGTATGTTGTTGGGAGTGCTTTGCTTTTATGTATGATGATATGCTGCAGCTTGAGCATTAAGTAGGCTTAAGCATTAAGAAGTAAGAAATAACAACTCTTTACTTTCTGTGCCATATTTGCTGAATGGAGAACTTATAATTTGCAGGAATGGGTTTCTTATTAGAGCTGAAAATTCTAAAATAACAACAACAATAATTATTAGACCTTCTAATTATAGCCTTGCGAAATTGATCAAGTCACAACAACAATATAGCGTATCCTTAGCAAGACTCATGCAAGTTCCGGCAGGACTTCCTATGAGCATGCAGGCAGCGTCGCAGTTTCCAATTTGGGTTGGTGTTAATGCCCACGCAATTGGCAGGAACCATGATCTCCGACCCCAATACATCACCCACTTGCTCTGATGTTGATAGCAAGGCCACACAAATAAGTCCAAAGAAAAGTATAGAAATCAGTTTCTTGTTCTTCATTCTCCACAAATCCTTGAGATTCATTCGCCTTCCCTTCGAATACATGAAAAAAAATTACTCCATTCCATCTAATTTTTATATATATATATATATATATATTTATTTCAAAACTGGTGATTTGCTATATTACTGTTGTGATCTGCAATACCTCCTTTTTTTGAGGATGTACACTCTCTTGCATATTAATGAGGATATACTTATTGTGGCTGTTTCATATTGAAGATTAAACAATGACTCCAAGATTATTCTGTTGAATCCTTACCGTGATTTTTATTTGCCCGGGATATATACTTTTTATGTTGCCATTATTTAGTCCCCCAGTTGTCTCTTTGTCTTGTCTTGGGATAATTCCTGATGCACTGGAATTGACCCTAGCATTGTTGTTGATGGGCTAAGGCCAAAGTTAGGAATGGGCCTCCTGCTTGAGGTAGTTTTTCTTGCACGTCAAAACGGCCTAGTTAAAGAATATTTTAAATTCAACCGAAAAGGCATTTTTTAAAGCTTTACAAGGTCTTATAGCCTATTAACAACTATCCTGATAGTCATGTTCTATCCTTTGACAGATTTGGGATGGGCCGCCTATTTGAGGTAGCTCATTTCGTCCCTTGAGAAACGCCAATTAAAGAATATTTGAAATTTAACCAAAAGGGCTTTTCTAACCTGTATCAATGTATGAAAAAAATGATGTCTAGGGGGTGCCTTTTTTGTTGCATCCCTTATTAATGTATGGATAGCTATCTTTTAAGCAAAGATTTAGGTTCGGTCTCAACGGGAAAAGACAACGAAGCACCGAATCTCTTTTGTAATGTTAATTTGATTATCAAAGTAGATTGTTTGAGAGGATTATATCTTATATATGACCAATATAAATCTAGAATCTAAATAGTCACCCAACTTGTCACTAAGAAAGGCCCAATTGTAAGGCTTCTTGTACAGACATGTCAAAAGTGCAAAAATAGGGTTGAACGGCCCTGGCCCAACATCACTAAATGAACTTATGGCCCAACTCAAAAGTGATTGTTTCTTGTTTTATCAAAGTAAAAGATAAAAACTGTCAAAACAAAGAGAGGAACTTAAATAAGACCAATTAATATAATAACCACAGGACATATCAAAAATCAAACCATGTTGCTGTGCCAATGATATGATTATTCAATCCCATCAAAAACATTTCTGGATTAATTATAATTAGTGGAGTATTAGACAAACTCAACAATCAATTAATGCACATCAATTATTAATAAAAGTACAAATGTGATACAGCACTTAAGCAAACCCCACTAGACAATCAGATGTCACAAGTCCTATCCTGCCTCATTCACATGGAACAAATTACAAATCCAAACAAAACATAAACATACTCCATTTCTCTTTCCAAAAAGACCATCCTCTATCTTTATATTTGACCAAAAAAGGCATTTTTCTTTTCTCTCCCTCTCTCTCTCTCTCTCTAATTATCTCACGACCTTTCTCATGTTCTTTTGAGTGGCTTTGGATTTTCTGTTTCACTTTTGCATTTTCTTGTTTGATTCTGTTTAATGGGATTGCTATTGTATTTTATTTCGTGTAAAGTTTCACAAGTTATGTGTAATTTTTTTACTAGGCAATTTTTGAACATTTGAATTTGTTAAATCCATCTCGGTTTTAAAATCTACACCTGAAGATCTACAACAATATTTCCACTATGGAAGGGGAAGAAGAAGGAGTATCATTCATTTTCTAAATGGCACTCGCCGACTGCAGCACCGTGTATTTTATGTTTGGATTCATAAATTTTAGCTCACATAATTAAAATTAAAGAAAAGTTATCTAAGAGGGAAAAATAATTCTTTGTTCCAATTATAAAATTGGTTTGGTGTTATTTGCTCTTTTGGAAAAAATATATCAGAAAATATATTTTGGGAGTGAGATTAGAAAATAAAAATTTATTTGAATAAGTTATATGGGATATAATAATGTGAAGTATTTTTATAAAAAATATATTTGAATGTATTTTTTTTAATTAACATTTTGTGTTGTAAACATTTTATCGAATATAATTTAATTCCTTGAAACTGAAAGCTATATGTTAAAATAATAGAAACTCCTATGCAGACAAAATTTCTAGAGCAGCCTCTAGTCACAAGTCATAAAGCAGCAGGTACCTGCAGGTTGCTGGAGTATTTAAATCTTAAAATTATAGCCTATTTTTCCTCTCTTTCCCACTATTTAAATCTTAAAACAATAGCCTATTTTTCCTCTCTTCCCACCTTATTTTCAGTCAAAATCTTGGAAACGCGTTGATCAAGAAAATCGGACTTTGAAAATTTGATCAAGAACCAGTCTTTCGTTTCTAGTCTTCCCTCTGAGGTATCAAAGGTGTCCAAGTCTCCATCTTTATCATCACACCACTGGGAAGCCAAAGACCAGAAACCCATCTTCTTATTAGCATTCAGTTTTTTCCCGATTCTTTCCAACTCAATACAAAGATTCTGCGGTAAAATTGCAGTGTTACTAATTGTTTGTACCCTTACATATCAAAATACATAAAGGGCCAAGGAGCTTCATCAGATGGTTCACCTGTTGAAGTCCTGCTTTGTTTCATGTGTTTGACCCTTGCAATCCAAGAAACAGATTGTTTAATTAAACCAATTTTCAAGAATCGGTGTAGGTTTAGTTAAGATGACTAGTGTTTTGAGGAGTATTTTGCCCGGTTCATCACCAAATACTGAGGATCATGATGATGATTATAGTGCGGATTACTCCTTTGCCATGGAGTACAGTGGCCCTCCAGTCAGTCATGATATTCCCCAGGTTGTTCCGGTAGATGTTCACCGGATTCCAACTGCGGCGGTGGCCACCAGGGCTGTGATGTTGAGTAAGTTGACCCTACCAGTTATTCAACCAATAGTCAAAAAGAGTGATAACTCGAACAAAAAATTGTCAGATGATTTTAAATCAGGTCTTGAAGTCGCCAACTCTCAGGTTTCGGTGGTACATTCAGGTAAATTTGGGAGTTCTGGCAGGGTTTATTCAAGAAAATCGGAGAATTGTTCTCAGAGGCAAGGTGAATTAGCAATAGTAGGCAGAGGTGGTGATGAATCCACTGTGTTGGATGGAGCTCAGAGTTCCACTAGTTCTGGTACACTGGGGTTTTCTGATGGTCATGATGATTCGAATCAGTTGTCAGGAAGCTCGGATGTTGAGGACTTGGATGACGATAGTAAGGCCGATGTATCATATGGTAATTGTTCAAATCCCACCACTTCCAATTCGAATGAAGAGGTAGAAGATTGTGTAGGTGAAGTTTCTGCCCAAGGCAATAGAACGTCTGTAGTGACTTTCCGTGATTTGCCGTCAAGTGATTCGATGTCTGAAGAAAGTGATGATGATGAGCCTGCAATCTTACCAGAAAGGCCAGTAGTTTTGGATGATGTGAAGAAAGGGTTGTGCCACAGGTGTCATAAAAGGAACAGGTTTGCAGAGAAGGAAGTTTGCATTGTTTGCGGCGCCAAGTATTGTAGCAAGTGTGTGCTCAGAGCAATGGGGTCTATGCCAGAAGGGAGAAAATGCATTGCTTGCATTGGCTATCGGATTGATGAGTCAAAGCGGGGATCACTTGGGAAACGTTCCAGAATGCTGAAGAGACTGCTCACAGATGATGCAATTAAGCAAGTCATGAGCTCTGAGATATCATGTGAAGTTAATCAGCTTCCACCTCATCTTATCTGTGTAAATGACAAGCCTCTGTCCATTGAAGAGTTGGTTATGTTGCAAAGCTGCCCAAATCCTCCAAAGAAGCTTAGACCAGGAAAATACTGGTATGATAAGGTATCTGGATTCTGGGGAAAGGTGAGAGCTCTCTCGCACTTAGACTAGCTTCTAAAACTTAAATCCTGTAATTTCTGTTTTTTATCCTTTTTCTGATGTATAATAGTTTTGGCTCAATCGAGCAGGATGGAGAGAAGCCATGCCAGATTATCAGTGCCCTACTGGCAGTCGGTTATCAAATTAGGCAAGATGCTAGCAATGGTAACACAAATGTGCTCATAAATAATCGGGAGATCACTACAGAAGAAGTCTGGATGTTACGGGTTTGTTTTGCTTAGAATTTTTGTCGATGTGTTATTACTTTGAAGTATGAAACCTGAGCAATTTGTCAAATGTTTGCAGGCTGCTGGAATCCACTGTGAAGGAAACCCTCACTTTTGGGTTACCGCAGACGGATCCTACCAGCATGAAGGCATGAATTATGTAATGGGCAAATTATGGGAGAAGGTAAGAAAAATATTTGGTTGTCAACTCTCTGTCTTTATGACTTTTCATTTGATGCATCTTACTCCTTGGTGATTAATTATGCTGAGAATTTTTCTTCTTCAGAAAAGAGTCAGGATAGTATGTGCTGCTCTATCTTTGCCATTTCCTTCTGATACTACAAATCCTGGTGGTGAAGACGTTGACAAAGACAGGGATAAAGCTAACTCAAAGAACCCAGAACAGAACATGATGAATAAACTTCTCCTAGTTGGCTGTGATCAATCTGGAACAAGTACCATATTTAAACAGGTACGTCATAGTTGGTGGAATAGATCTTCTTTTGCTTAAATCTCCAATTTGTATGCATCTGTTGATACTTTGATGAATTTGAGTTACCGACCCTCAGATTTACAGGCTGCATGTTCTGCAATATGATTTAGGATTTAGTTTGTTTAAAAAGATGCATCATTCAGCATTAAAGATGCCAAAGGTGCATCGTAAAAGATTTGCAGAAACTGACCCTGTAAATTGATTTGCATGAATAAGAAATCTATATTTATGTTGCAAGATTGCTGATTTATCAGTTGAGAGAATGGATTTAGTTGCAATTCGATTCCAAAAACCTGTAATATTGTTCTCTTCCGGCTCTTTAATTGAATTCCTTACTCTTTTCTTTCGTATTTTAAATTAAAATGTTTCTCTGCTCATAATTGTGTCTGAGATGCGGGGAGAGTCTCAGCATGCTTTTGTGGTTGTGTAATAATTTTGTATTGTCTGATGAACAATAGCTGTATTTCTGAATTGCGCTTTCTAACATTATATATCACAGTCTCCAGTATATTTTATTCCATCATAGTTTCTCTATAACTCCATGCGTAGTTTTGACTCCCAAAACCACACAAGACTGTTGTGCTTTGTAAGATTCCATATTAAGTATGACAGCTTATGTTATCCTGTTTGCATGGTGAGCTCCACAATCACAAGCTACTACAATAGTACTAGTTCTTGCCGCTGTAAAAATGCATAGGACCAGAGCCGGATGATATGCTTTTATAGTTAGAAATGAAAGATGACCAACAACCCTGAGCTCTTTTTCATGATTTGTTTAGGATTCTATTCAATAAGAATGTGAAACTTTTATATTTAGCTTGTTTGAACTTCTTGAGTTTTGTGTGAATAAACATTTACATGTCATATATTGTTAATTTTAGTTCCAATAATTATATTTATCATTTAATATTAGTCTGGCTGTCGTGTCTTTTGTTAGAGCTTGTTTAGGTTCAAATTCAGGGCATTACAGTTGTTGTATCAAAGCTGACTTTGGGGTACTGCAAATATAAAAGAGCTAGAAACTTCATGGTGTATTCAATAAGAAAACTTTCTGAATCTTATGTTATATTTTTTTATTTTTATGTTACGAACTCAAATTTGTTTAACTTTTTCAATAGAGTTAATTATTAGACAACAATTATACAATACATCTGCTGAATCTATTAATGATAATGACAACATAATTACTGAATCTGTTTAACTATTTGTTGCGTGCAGGCCAAAATTCTGTATGATGTCCCTTTTTCAGAAGATGAGAAGCAAAACATCAAAATCATGATCCAGAGAAATTTGTACAGATACATTGGTATTCTGCTTGAGGGGCGTGAGCATTTTGAAGAAGATCATTCGATAGAAATAAGGAGACAAAATGCTGATGAGCCTGGTCCTTCAGGTACACACATAGTTATTTCATCTGTTGCCATCTTTTAGTTATTTGATATATAATTACGTCCTCAAGCTTTGCAAGACAAGCACTCAGAACTGCTTCAAAAGAAAGTTTCTCCATTTTTTATTTCCAAATTTATTCTCTTAAATGTAACAAGAATTAATTTTGAAAGGTTGTTCAGATTTACCATCAACCACTGGACATGTTGCTCAAATGGCTCTGTCTATTGCACATTCTTCTCTACTACATCCTTCTAGTTTTAGTTGATTTATGCAGCTGATTCTTGTGATGCTCCTTTTTATGAGAATTCATGCAATGTCATTTTTTTTGTGGTTTCTGATCATATAACGAGAACTTCATGTGTAGATTTGCATCTGTGTCCACCTTAGAGGTTTCTTGACTTCTTACTCTTTTCTTTTTTTCTTTTTTCCCAATAAAAACAGGAAACAGGTACTCTTCCTGCATTGGTTTGTATGTTCTAATTGTGGAACTTTCTCTTTTAATTGGCCTGATAGCACTTGTAAAGCGATTTATTAAAACAATCGGATGTAGAGATACTTAGAAACTATTTAGCCCTGAACCATGTACATAACAGCCTAACTGTTCTTCAGGATATTTTGATTCTTTGTATGCAAAAATCTCAATTTAAACTTTCACAGGTTTGCATGTTCTTATTAGTCACGAAAATGGGACTCTCTCTGTAATGGAGTTACCTGTCCAAGTCTCATAATCTATGATGCACGTGCACTTCTAAAATTGAGTTGTACCCATGTCCAACATTTGGACACTCATGCCTCTCGTGGGCAGTCCTCGGGTACGTGTTTGACACTCCAAAAACGTGTGCAATATATTAGGAAAAGTAACAAGTAGTGGGGACACATATCCGATACTTTTGACATATGTATTAGCCCTGTCCAATGATGACTAAGCACAAATTATCTCTAAGTGAAATACATAAAATAAATGTATTTGTTGTAAGTTTGGTTATAATAAACTATAACCAAATTTTATTGCCATCCTCAGATTCTAAATGTCATTTATTGGCAGCAGGGAATTCTGACCAGGTTGAAGAAAAGAATGTTTTTTCGTTCAGTCCAAGGCTGGAAGCTTTTTCAAGTTGGCTACTCCAAGTTATGATGTCAGGCAACTTGGAGGCTATATTTCCTGCTGCTACTAGAGAGTATTCACCTTTAGTTGAGGAGTTGTGGAAGGATAAAGCTTTTCAAGCCATTTACAAGCGGAGAAATGAACTGCATATTCCGCCTAGAGTTGCTAAT
This sequence comes from Paulownia fortunei, assembly GCA_019321725.1. Classification (NCBI taxonomy): domain Eukaryota; kingdom Viridiplantae; phylum Streptophyta; class Magnoliopsida; order Lamiales; family Paulowniaceae; genus Paulownia; species Paulownia fortunei. The sequence goes on along the minus strand of CM033106.1, from coordinate 29,877,969 downwards.
TATTTCTTAGATCGGGTAAGTTGTGCTTTATGATCTTTCTTTATGAGGTGCTAATTTGTTCATTCAATATTGATCTTTCTTTGTGAGGTGTTAATTGCATTCAATATTTATAAGCTTCTTTCTGTTTTAAAAGGCTGTTGAAATTTCACGGATAGACTATGAGCCATCTGAAATGGATATCTTATATGCGGAGGGCATGACTTCTTCCAATGGAGTTGCATCAATGGAATTTTCTTTTCCAAAATCATCTCAGGATGGGTACATGGAATCTTTAGATCAAAATGATCCATCACTAAGGTCAGTTCTCTAGTATTACATTTTTCTTATCTAAACGATGCCTCACCTCAAGAAGAATTTGAACATGACGGATCCCTTATCAATGCCATAGGATGTGCAATGGTTAAGAAATAAAAAATTTTAATGCTGCTTATCGTTTGGACTACTAAGTTGTCTTCTAGACATTCAGAAAGGCCAGTGCCTGATATGGAAAAAATATGCTACTCCTATTTAACTGGAAAGGCTTATAAAAGAACCTGATATTAATTGATATTGATGCAGCGTAATCCTTCTTTCATTTTGCTCATCTTTTCAACTCATTTGCAGAATATGACATAACTAATGGTTTGGGTTATCATTTTTTTTTTTATGCCCATGCAGCTACCAGCTCATTAGAGTTCATGCGAGCAGCCTTGGAGAAAATTGCAAGTGGTTGGAGATGTTTGAAGATGTCGACCTTGTCCTCTATTGTGTTTCCTTGACAGATTATGATGAATATTATGAAGACATAAATGGGATACGCACAAACAAGATGTTGGCAACCAAGAAACTCTTTGAGAGCATTGTTACTCATCCAACCCTTGCTGAGAAAGATTTCCTTCTTATCCTCAATAAGTTTGACCTTCTGGAGGAAAAGATCGAACGAGCTCCTCTAACACAATGTGACTGGTTTCAGGATTTTAATCCTGTGATCAGCCATCATCCACACAGTGCCAATAGTAACAATAACCCACCTTTGGCACAACGTGCTTTCCATTATATGGCCGTGAAGTTCAAAAGGATATTCAATTCCCTAACTGGGCGAAAGTTGTTTGTATCACGGGCTACAGGATTGGAGGCTGATAGTGTTGATAAAGCTCTTAGATACAGTAAGGAGATTCTGAAGTGGGATGATGAGGGACATACTGTCAGTATGAATGAATGGTCCACTGAGAGCATGGAGCCTAGCACATCTGTCTAGAACTCCTTGCGCAGAAAGTAGTTGTTATTGAAGTCTGTTGTCAGCTTAATGTAATCCGACAAATCAAATGTATATATACATATATTTATGTATAATAAAGTTTTGAGCAAATAATATGACTTAATGTAAGGCCTTTGTCAATGTGTCAACCGAAGTTGTAATTTGTAAAGGTCTCTGTAAAGAGGTGTAAGAACTATCTCCAGATTTGAGATCATGAAAATTCTTTTCATTCAATCATTTTTCTTCCTGTGAATCTATTGTCACCATTACTTTTTAGTAAGTTAACATCATTTGGGGATGGATTAGTTCAAATCTAGTTGCAGCCTTGGGTAGGAACATGATTATTGCTGATGTGTCCAATGTAAATAGAGAAGTAAACTGAACAGCTTTTTAATTCTATGAACTTGAAAGCAAAGCTTCAACATTTTATACATATCTGGAAAACATTCTTAAACAAAGATATACACTGATGTATTTTCATTTGCAGATCCTCAGAACAACTCCTCCATTCACATTCTACTGTTTCTTGAATTCAACAGGGGGCAAATCGGTCCATGAGCAACAATACAGTTGTTTCTGGCATAGTCTCCTCACTTCTGGCCTTTGCCGGTGACTTTAGGGTGGTTGATAATGATGATGAAGAAGAGCAAGAGTCACCTTTTGATTCTTTGCTTTCTTCTACTTCCTCAGGAGCATCCCTTTTCCAGGATTTTAACAAGAATGGATTTCTTGCTCTGAACTTTGCTCTTAGCTTTGTCAATTCTCCCATGCACACATCAGCTACTGCTGCCATTTCTTTATAGTATAATCTCTTTATTTTCTCTCCTTTTTAATTCTTGATGGAATATACTGATATAAAGATTCATGAAGGTTGAAGTGCAGCAGTTCTGCTATATATATACAGGGTAGTATTGAGGGCAAGGAATTGTGTGGTTTAACAAAAATATCAGTGTGTGGAAGCCCCTAGCTACATGGTCCCATAGGTCATGGGACGCGTATATGTTCCAAGGATATTCCAGGAAACTGATTCAGCATATTTTTTCAGACTGTACAAGACAAAGGGTCTATGAAACCACGGTGAAATACTCTCTTTTGGTGCACTTAAAGGCAAGTTGATTATGATAGGCTACTTCACCATAGATTTGAAGAATGCATTATTTCGAGACATTTTACAAACCCTTAGTAAGTACTATAACAGGAGATAAATAAAAGAGGTGGTTTTCACAATGGACTATGATATTTTATATTTGCGTCAAACAGGAGATAATAATTTCTAAAAGCATTTAATTTTTTAGTAATTCTTGATTGATATTGCATGGATTTCTGGGTTGTGGTAAACGTTTATAATGATTCTGTATTTCTGTAACTCTGTTTATACAGAAGGTAAAAAATCAGGTGAGTGCTTGTCATGTTTTGGCTTTTGTAAGCTTTCAGAGGGACCATGTCTAAGCTTTACCATTCATTCATTTTGGTTCTAATAAAAGACAAAGACAAACACTTCAACTGGCCCAAAGGGAGGCAAATATCTGCAGGGGTTGCTGGTTTTTGGACCATGTGGTGATGCTGAGTTGAAAAGAAAAAGAGAAGAAGAAGAAGAAAAAAACAATAAAAAAGGGTATACAGATATATTCTTGATCAATGTAAGGCATTTTGGTTCTAAAAGACAAACACAAACACTTCAATTGGCCCAAAGGGAGGCAAATATCTTTAGGGTTTGCTGGTTTTTTGGTCCATGTAGTGATGCTGAAGTTGAAAAGAAAAAGAGAAAAAGAAAAGGGTATACAGATATTATTGGCGAGTATAAGGCATGTTTAGATAGTGCTCAAATAGTATGGACTGTAGATAATTGTACTATTCCATACCTGTGGCTCACCTCCAAGGAGGTGTCATTCTAATCTTCTATGCATCATTCCAATTTTATCAGATGTATGTATTCTTGGAGGGCCACCTCTAAAGACTATAAAATATGACTAAAAGATTTGGCACAAATTTACATAAGCTATTCGAGATTTTGAGTTTGACATAGCAGAAGATTTTAAATTTGTATTGGGCCTACATTTAGGTATTTAAATTTCAAAACATAAAAAATAATAATTTGTAGGCTACAAAGACTTAGGTTGAACGCAGTTTTGTAAACTTAATGAATTCAAGGAGTAATTTGTTTTTTTGCAAAAAAAAAAAAAAAAAGGAAAAAGGAAAAAAGGAAAAAAGGAAAAAGGAAAAAATAAAAATGAGATAAAACAAACAAGATATTTTCCAAAGGGGGTGTAGCTCATATGGTAGAGCGCTCGCTTCGCATGCGAGAGGCACGGGGTTCGATTCCCCGCACCTCCATATTTTCTTCTTTGTAAGTTGGCTTAAATTGTAATTGAATTCCCAATTTCTTTTTCTCCAGTATTTCAATGTTGTTCTCAAACACAAGTATTTCCAATTCCTTTTTTGCACTTTCACTCGTCGCTACCGCCACTGTGGATCACGAAGAGTGGGGGAAAGAAAAGGAAGTCAACATTTTTTTCAGGACAAAGTAATTTAGAAAATTGCATATAATTTGAAATTTCTTATATATCTTTGTAATTAAATTTGTTCTCCAACTCCCTAATTCAAAACTTTAGATTGCACCTTCACTTGTCACTACCGCCACCATGGATCATGAAGAGGGGTAAAAGAAAAGTAAGAGCCATCAATTCAATCCGAGTCTGGATTTGAGTATATTATCACCACTCCAAATTTAAATTTAGGCATTATGAGTTTTATGTGTGATATAAGTAATTTAAGGCTGAAAGTGCAAAATGCAATATTTCTTTTTCCAATTTTTATGGATAATAAACAAAGGATCCATTGATATATTAAATAAACCTCAGAGAAGTTTGTATCATTTTAAACAAAGTGCAGATGTATCAGTTCATTTACAACATGAGATTTTCCTGACGGACATTAATTTCAAAAGATATAATTGAACATACTATATATAGGAAGGGTACTAGTGAATTACACAAATCTCAGGAGATGTCCTTGTAATTAACACCACTATTATGTAAGAAAGTTTTAAGTAATATGTGCAAACATAATAGTATAACACGTTTACGACCGCAGACTCTTTTATCGAAGGATGAAAATCTACCATTCATCGTTCCTCCTTCCAAGTGGGAAAGATTGGAATGGGAGCTATGTGGAATTATAATCACGTACCATATTAAAAAGAATATCAAAAACCACTTAACTTGCATTTTGAATTTCAATTAGAGCATGCTATTTTAAATTGGTGATAAATTACTAGCAGTTCTACATAGCAAAACAAAGAATATCAACTACCATCAAGCCTTACTGGGATTTGATATGAGGATCTTTTAAATCTGAGAAATTTCAAATGAGAAATCAAGAACCAACTACAGAGAACGCACAGCTTGAGAAAATGAATAGAAGCGAAATATTGATATTATCCATATAAGAGGAACTGATTTTTACGATATCAAAGGGGCTTCAAATGTTCAATCAACTCGCTGTAGCACATCAAACTGCATTCAACCATTCGCATGCGAAGATTAACTCTGAGCCCTTCATTTCATCAGCTGGACACCATGTGTGATTATGGATGGAAGTATTGAACCATGGAAAATAGAATAGGTTCATGATATCAACAGCTGCTAGCGTCCAGCCTGTCGCCTCATGACAGTTTCACCAACTTCACAATCCCGAGGCAGCATCTCACACAAGGTGGACTGATCGCAGCAACAACCTGTCCCGAGTAATTCTTCAACCTTCAGGATGAGAGCAATCTTAAATAAGGCCAATGGTAAACACACTTCGGAAGACCTTCCATCCAGCATCCCAGGAATATCTCCCACCAAAAATGAACTGAATTTCTTCAATAGGGAACCCTAAGATCTCTACCCCAGGAACATGCTGCGCATCTGCTTGTTGTAGCATCGTCTATCCAGAAGAGTGTTGTCTCCAAATAAGAACCTCTCCCCATGCTAACAGATGATTCTTGAACAATTTGTTCCATTGTCGGAGACAACATCTCTTGGAGTACTCCATGGAAAACTTGTGGGCACAAGTGAATGGTCCTCTCGAGATCAAATCCAAGGCGTCCAACCTTCGTACATATTACAAAGATTATCTATATTTGTTGCTTGCCTAAGCAGAAAATCCACTTGCTCTGCAATGCTAATTTCCCTGAGATATCCATGGTAGCACGACATGTCAAACACCAAATTCACTGATAAAGATTTTACTATGCATAACAACGGAAGCAGATACCTGTTATCAGTGATATCTCGACCATCAAGTTTCATCTCTACCCGCCTTAAGAGTGACATTGCATAAGCATTTTTGCCTGCGGGCCCAAACTTGTATTTTAAAGAATTTCAAAGCATATGGAAAAAAGTCGTAATAGACAAAGTATGCTCCTTTAGTACTGAACTGAAATTGCATATTCAACACCAGAGGGACTTCTTTTTGGGTGTGTGTGTGTGTGTGTGTGTGTGTGTGTGTGCGTGGTTGGGGGAGCATCACAAATAGAAGTTCTGACATCTATGTCTGTGAGCTCCTTTGCACTTGTGCGCATCTGCATGTGCATGAATATACACGTAAAAACACATTAAACATGTTTAACTTTTGACTTGCAAAAGAAAACCCTGAACTACATTCAGGAAGGTTTTACTAGATTTAGAAGAATGAAGAACGCCTGGGGCCTATCCCTCACAAATGCAATAGACAGTCCCAAAAAATCATTGTATCCTCTGTCGCCAAAAATTCCATATTCCACATCACATATTCATGGATGAGGAGGTCCGTTATATTTTGCAATTGGACGATTCAGTCTTCAAGACTATAATGGAACAACAAGGAATCATCCATATCGTGAAAACAAAAAGAACTAAACAGTTGCTTCCAAATAATATCTGCTCTTTCTGATGAAACAAATCCATCACATTTATGAAGACTCAACAACCATGACTCTTATTTCCCTGCATTTTTTCTTCCAATATTGTTCCAACCAATTAACATGCAACTTTATCTTCAGACTTTGAACAAAGTTGCGTTATTTAAAGATTTGGAATTAGCCTTTATAACTTCCAACTTCCCCAGTGATGCTACAGTTATAGCAGTGTTAAGATGTAAATTTAACTGCACAGGCCACCTAATCAGCTGAACTGCGACAAATAATGATTCTCCATGCAGTTCAATTCTTTTGAAGCCAGCTGAACAGGAAGGAGATTGGAAAGAGGAAAACAACGGAGTGTTGGGGCAAGGAGACAAATGGAATAAAATGGCATAAACAAGATAACAAAGGTAGTAATATAATCTCATGAATAAGATTACAAGGTTCACATTTTTAATTACCTGTATGCCCCTGGTTCTAACACTGGTGTAGAAGTTGAGGCATACTTAGTCCATATCTTGTGTTCTTTTTCCCATTCTTTCTTTTTCTTCTTTCTTTTTCTTCTTTTTTCTTTTTCCTGTTTTGATAAGTTTGATGGATCTTGTTTGCAAGTGCAAGTGCGTACATGCATAAATATCTACAATATAAATTCTCAAGTTTTCCACCGTTCCACACACAGCTTACTGCTGTAAGTAAAGCAAGTTGAAGTTCAAGTGCAGAAGTTCCAGCACACTAATCATAGTTAAAAGAAAGATATTTTACCCATGTGTGCTTGGCTGACAGTCTCTATATTAGTGAAAGAAGTTCTCCGTAATTCTTCCTCAGCCTTGTCTTGGTTTAACACAGATTCTTCATCTTTGCACACCAAACGCACATCAGAGCTTCCCTGAAAAAAAAAGGAAAGAGATGTCGTCAGGCAAAATACATCATCTGAAAAGCCAGACAAATCATAACTTCATGGTAGAGAGCAAAGCTATTAAAAACCTGCTTATTTTCAGAATCTGTTTCCCCAAGGGGTGATTCCAGTACTTCAGTCACACTTGAAGGAAAGTAATGCCGAAAATCTCCTTTCTCTTGGTTACCAGAGCCACCCGAAATTGGTACAGTCACATCAAGACCATTGAAGCTATCTGCAATACTTGCCTCAGCAGATGTAGCACCTGACTCTGCACTGCCACCACTGATGCTCACTGGTGGAGATATCCATCCACTATCTGGTAAAGCCTGTTCATTCAAACCAACAGAATCCCCATCATTTTCGCCATCAGATCTGATGAACATCCCACTCTCCTGGGTATTATACTCAGCACCAGAACCAGCAAGATCTGCCCTCAATGGATCAATGTCCTGTGACCTCACTTGCAGGCTTTCTCCTACTCCTTCAAGAGCCTGGAAAATACATAACAAGTAACCTAGTATCACTATATAGTAGATACCAAATCATGTAGCAGCTATTATATCCATTTCATTACTTTATGAAGATTGCCAGCATGAAGACCTGCAGCCCTTGCCAGCCTGGTCACCACAGAGTAAAGCTCCTTGACAGACAATGTAAGAGAAGGTACCAAAGGCTTGAACACTCGTAAAGCCTCCTTGACTCTATTATGATAAGACTGGAATATGGCTTGCCCATGAATGGGGGCTATCTCCAATTTTGTCTCTTTTTCCCTAGCCATAGCATCAGTCATAGCAGCAATATCCTTTGACAGTAGAGACTCAAGCGGAATAAGGACTGCATTAGCCTATTCAGGTTACAAGACATGCACAGTTAAATGTATACTTTCTTCATTTGCCCATCCAAGATCACAAGGAGAAAAAGCAACTAAAACAAACAAAAATTTTGATAATCACAAAAGTAAACCTTTGAAAGATCTTCCATAAGAGAAGAGTGTAAGACAGCAGCCTCTTTCCCCAAACTGTGAACATCATGCAGACCTTCTGTTATAGCCAAGACCTGCAAACAGACTGAGAGGTTAGCAAAGAATCTCTTTCTCGCTGTTTGTGTCTGTGTGTGCTTGTATTTATCTATCTGTCTCCAGCCATGGAATTTGAGTTCAAGGGCAAATAAGAAGAAAAAACTAGCAACCCCTCATAGTCAATTTCATCCCATATAGTTCTATACCTTCTAGCTGAATGCCAGAGCATGAACACAAGCAGTTGGGAGCCGCATAGACGCGGAATGAAATGGCTAATATCTTGTAAAAGGCTGTGTTTTACACTTTCTGGAGAAAAATGCAAAACTGTCTGTTCTTTTACACTAATGAAAGCCATTCCATGTGCATAACAAGTCAATCCAAATTAATGCTCCTTATCACATATTTTATAACCTATATAACTTGGACATAAAACTGCCGAAAACCCTCTCAACCGAACAACAATTAGAAAATGAAATTGATTGCTAGTTCCCATATCTTGAGACCAAGAAGTATTTAAGAACATATACACAAATGACAGTTGAAACTGTCAATGGCCGCTAGATGTCAAAGCATAATTCTCTTATAGGCTCAGATTTTTAAATAGATTAACAAAATTTGATTGGGGCAAATTTAGGGGTGGGAATATTAATGGAATGTTCTTGCAGAGTAGAAAAGAAGAAGCTATTTATTCTCATATACATGCCGGACCACCAAAACTGTCCTTTGAAAGTCCTGCATAACTAATAGACTAGCCCCGAGAACTGAGAGAATTAGGAACATACACTCGAAATGATCCAAACAGCACCAATGGGTCAAGATGAAACATTATTTCTTGAAGGACTAATTGGAGTTAATATTCTTCTTTCCTTAAGGCTTATGATTGCGAACAAGAATACGAGCCTAAGGCAAAAAGTGGTAACTACGGGCCTTTATAGGTTCAAATAAGATGGTAACACTTGTAAATAAGTTTAATGGGAAATCATGTGTAAGTATAGTTACACAGCTTATTCAATATAAAGAATTGTAGAATATTCCCAAAAAAAAAAAACGAAAAATAAAATAAAAAAAAAAAAAAAAAAAAAAAAAAGAAGAAAAGCAATAAGAAAATTGAGACTCATGAAGTCAATTGCGATAAATTTGTATCTTCCTAGGATAGTTTGCCAATTTTCTATTCCTCCTGTTTTTTTTTGACAAATCTTTGAGTTCAATGCACAATATCACAGCATTTAACATTCAATTAAGATCAATATTTTCACACGAGCAAATCTTATGTAGACATTACATACCTCTTCAAGCATGGAACCACATTCAGAAGTCAGAGCACTATGGCCTCCAACAATGCCCCCATATGAAGATAGTGCCACACTGGCTTCGTAGGCAGAGTCCCTCATTGCAAGAAGAGTGCTCTGCAAATCACCTGTACAAGATGAAATTGAGTGACTGCAACTCTGACATATTAAAGCACTAATAACTCATTAACTGCCTTAAAACCTAACAATTTTTCATATCTTCAGCAATATCAGTTCATGGTGAAATAGGAAATGACAATTAAATCAGTGCTCCAAGATGACTTAAGAAGATTTAACCCTTGAGCAATTTGTTGTTTATCTTACAAGATGCCAAGGATCTTCAATCATGTAATTTGTTTGAAAACCAGCGTCATTGGGGCTAATACTAGTTAATTATACAGGGGAAACTAAGATCTCTCCATTTCTGACACCAAATCGACAAAAAAGTAGAAAAATCATGATGTATGGATTTTTCACTTTAGTAATCAAGAGTGGAACACCAGAAGTTGGGAATTGTCAAGCTAATGTTTTTGCCTTTTGATATGCCAAAGAAATTGAATAATAGAGAGGGACGAAAAGAAAACAAAGAGCACAGTTCTTAACAATGTAAGAGTAGAAGCGGCTAATATAGAAACTTTGTTAAGATCAATATTCATATATTTCAGGTATTGGCTATAATTATAGAGTTGGTTGCACCTATAGTAATCTTTACTGGAAGATATTTCACCTGATGCAGTCTTTGCTCTTACTGAAGCAATTGAAAGTTCATTAGTTGCAGAAACTAAACCACTAGAAGCTGCTTCCATATTGCTTTGTGCAAGCTTCCATTCTTTCTCAGCCCCTGAAGCAAAAACAAACAAACAATGTGATCCTGCCAGAGGAGCCTGTAAACCTGTATTGACTTCTGGTGCAATATTGAACAAGGAAAAGACTTCAACTGACTTATAAAAGAATGATAGGTAACATCCAATTTTGTTATTGCACTTAGGTTAGATTGTTGCCACATTCCACCATCTGCTCCAGTTGTAGTCCTAAACATGCCATCTCTTGAAGCCTCAAACTCCAATATGGAGATGCAAACTTTCATTATGTCCGATGCACTTTCATGAGCCTCCTGCAACAATTTTCTCCGTTTAATCAAATGATCATGGAATTCAGGAGGAATTCCTGAATTTCTAGCTTGAATATTTCCAGCAGAACTAGAATTTGGACCCCCACAAGCCCAGCTCATTGCCCTCTCAAGCTGCCCTTCTGCTGTGACAGAAGTTCCTTCACAAGATTGCAGGCATTCCAGTGACCTAGCTATTTTTGCAACTGAAGATCGTATACTTTCAAGCAACTTTGGCCTGTTGGTGTTCAATATAACTGGTAGTAAGTTATCATCATTTGTGAGAAATTTATGAGAAAGCAGCCTGGTATTTTCCAGGGGTCTCAAGGTGATATTGTACATCCATTCCATCTGAGCAATTTCCAAGCTGGTCTTGAGAAGTGCGTCTTTGAGTTCATTAACCTGCCTCTTCATGATGGAGGCTGCTGATCTTGCTGCTCTGACAGTTTCATGCGCATTGCAGTACTCTTCAAGCAAGAGTTGCACTCTTCTAACAGCCGCAAAATCTGTTTGAATTTGATCAGTTGCAAGATCCTTACCTGATTCTGTCCTTTGCCTCAGAATCTCGATTTCTCTGTCCAATCTAGTCAAAAAAATCGGAGCAACTCTATCTTTCAAGTATTTGCTGATGTGCTCCTGAAATAGATTTCTAAGCTTTTTCTTTACTACATCAACAAGTTGATCAAATCCTAAATTTTGATCAAAAGATGTAGCCACATCATGTGTGCAGGAATCAAGCAAAAGATCCACCATAAAAACCTTCCAAATAAAAAAGGCATGACTGTGTAGTAAACCAGGAAACTTCCATATATATTCAGATATTGAGCATCCTGAATTTATTGAGTCTACAAGATAAGGAATTCTACTTGTGCTATATGAAACAGGCCCAACCGATGACATCAATACTTGATCAACAGATTCCAACTCGGAGAAAGGCTCAACTAAGTTTGCCAGAAGTGCTTTCCTTCTCAAGACACGTGGTTCCTTTTCTGGTTCAGCAGTAACAAGAGATTGTAACTGAAGTTCAGAAGAGACCAAATTGCTATTAATGTTTGCTTCTTTCTTCAGAAGTGATGAAGATCGCAGATCTTTCTGGTTCCATGTCTGATGAAGTTTGTCCAGCTGCACTCTGCAAGCTTCTTCTTGAGATGCCAGCTCCTCAGCCTCTTCCCAGGATAAATGATCTCTTCCCTTGACAGCAGCTTCCTCAAGAGCCAACTGTTTTTCAGTGATGAGACCTACCTTCACAAAGTAGTCAGACTCAAGTTCAATCAAAGAAAATCTCTCTAGCTCAACCTGGATAAGCTGATCAAGTGCTGTGTCTACAGATCCCCGAATTTGAGAGATAGATCCAAAAATATCCATAACATCAGAATTAGATGAAATAACAGATTTTATCACACTGGGTACAACCACTTCAGTCACATTCCCAACAAGGTTTTTACAACATAGAATACTGGTCTTGAAAATAGAAGCCCAGCTTCCCTGTGAGGCGTTTGAACTATTTGCATCAGCATCAGTGTCACAAATATCCAGGCCAACAAGGTGTTTTAGCTCATCAAGAAACTCTGTTACAAGTACACAGTTTTCTATTTGCTCTTCAAACTCACAGAAAAAAGATCCAAGATCAGACCACGTGCCACTGTTTGAGTTTCTTTCCCCTCCAAAAGTATCCAGCCTTCTGTGAATTCTGTGCTTAACATCAGAAAACAAATTACTCACTGCTGTATCCAATATATTGAGAAAGCTTTCTTTCTTCTCTTCAATCTGCTCACGAGATGTGGTGTTCATTGTTCCTTCATGTATTGCTGGTCCAGAAACAATGGATTCCTCTTTCCTATTGAGACCTGCATGCTGCATGTAGTTCAAGAAAGCAGATAAAAGGTGTTCCTTGGCTTTTGACTCAGTCTCTGGGCCAATGGAGATCACAAGCTCTGCGCACTCTTCTTCCAACCTCTCTATATCTGCAGCATATTTTGTCACCTTGAGGCAAAGATCATCATAATTGCTCTTAGCAGAGCCAAATCTATCCATGTGTGAGTTATTGACAAGTTCAGCACCCTGCCTTCGGGCAACTGATATAAAGTCAGATGAGAGATTGTTCAAAGAAAGCAAAAGTTGTGCCCAACCAAGCACTGGGCTGGTTGTAAGGTAATTCAACGGTAGGATCCGCTGCAAAGATAATGAATACATTTGGAGTGCAGCAACTGCTGAAGAAAGCCCATGATCCAGCTCAGCTACTAACTGAGAAACTTCCCGATCGATGTCGTGGCACTGAATTTGTGTGGGTTCTGGAACTACAGTCAATGGAACTCCAGCCGCTAAAACGGCAGATGTAAGAGACAAAGCTTCTTCTGAACCAGTCAGCTTTATGTGGGCTTTAATTTCTGGAACTGAACTACTTCTTAAAGCATCAAGAATCCTTCCATGCTGCTCGATCCAGGATGCTGCCTCTCGGCCTTTCTCCATTACTATGGCATGTTCTTGAGTAACTTCTCGAAGCTGCATTTCGAACAAAGCACGGCTTTTTTCTAAATTACAATTAGCTTCAGCAACAACTGATTTTGCAGATGACTCGTGTTGAACAAGGTTAGATCGCTCTTGGTCAGCACGATAGAAATGACTTGATACAATCTCATACTGATTTAAAATGGTGGCGAACCTCTACACATGATTTAGAAAGGTCAGATAAGTACAATAGATTTTATAAAACTTGAGATAGACCAATATGGCAGCAATTGTAACAAACCTCCATGGCAGATTCAATTGCTGGTAAGGTAGACAGTAAAAGATCATGATGTTCCTGCACACATTTAAAACGACAGTGAGTCATTTTGAAATTATGATAAAACATGTGCTTGAGTGTCAAACCTGCATAAAGCAATATGGGGGCAGACATTACTCACGAAACTCCCATCACCAACAAAACAAGGTTTTCTAAAATATTGGAACACAAACCGGCTAGAAATTGCAATAGACAAGCTTGTTGTTCGATGTAATCATGAGTATGCATTTGAATGCAGTAAAGACTAAATAAACATCATTTAAACAAAGACAGCAACTAAAGATTGAAATGTCCCTCCGGTAGAAACACAGAAAATAACTCCGACAAAATCATGATTTCAATAAACAAGCTTGTTGCTCAATCTCATCAACTGTACACATTCGAATGCCATAAAGACTAAATAAACTTCATTTAATCAAAGACAGCAACTGAAAATTGGAACTTGCCTCTGGTAGAAACACAGATCAAAAAACTCCAAACTGAAGTACCTTCTTCAAAGTACAAAAATAATTGAAGCTCTAACATAGTAAATATATGCTAATGTTTTGAGAGTGACCTATGTTAAAGGCAATGTTTCTTATTTTATAAATACCTGCAAAGGAACACGGATTTCTTGGACACGCGATGCAAATAGGCTTAAGCTTACGGCAAGCTCCATGCCCTTTCTTTCCTCACCAACAATGGCTGCATCGTCATGAAAATTTGCACGTGTCCATTCCACGAGTGGATCCCACACAAAAACTTCTAATAACATCAATATTATATCCTTATTCTTCCTCAAAACACCTAAAACAGCCTCACAGTTCGCCCTAAAGGAGCCTTCAATGCCAGTTAGCCCTAATGCTGCTTCAATTGTCTGGGTAAGGCGGAATGGAACGATTTCAGGGATCTTTAATCTCTGACCCTTGTCAAAACACACATTGTAATCAATATGCACAATATCCCCAGTACAAAAATCTATAAGGATATTATCCAAGTGTCTATCACCTAGGCCCAGAATGTGGCCAACAATACTCATGGCTGCTACACTCCCGGAAAACCTGCAAGGAAACCAAATATAAAAACAAATTAACATAAAAGGATCTATCAAATAAGTAAAAGAATCAAATTTCGTGATACAATCCTATCACTTAATCTGGCTCTATGCTTCAATTGAACAGCCCTTGTTTTCATTCATCTTAAGGGCTCTCATACAATCTCAATATGCCCACCAATTGATGTACCTTTTTCCATATTGTCAAAGAAATCCTCTCAGTAACAAGTAGTCATAGATTGCATTCTGAAAATCACCCTTCTTTCCTTCATGGCTTGCACTATTACTTACAAAAGGAGAAGGAAGACAAAACTAAGCTGAACTTGCACAAGGACCACCAACACTAATTGGCTATGATGTACATCGAAGCTTGTTAAAACAAAAATTGTATGCAAGCAATATGCAATCAACCTTGAAAACATAGAGAAAACAAAAATAAAATTCTCCCTTCTATCTGATGAATCAAATTTATGGGAAGAAGAAACAGAAGAGATCCAGAGGATCGAATCAAAGAATCAATCCTGGTAGAAAACTTCAATACCACACTGTTGCACAGAAAGAATAAGACTCAAGCTGAAAACCAAGAACTCAGATGCCTTCATTACTAGATTCTAGACTGAATTTATGCAAGCTTTCCCTTGCGGTTGCAATGGAATCACTGACCAGATTTAGTTACAGTACTTGACTAATTTTCTAACTAGCTGCTATGAAACTAAGCTACTACTTATTAATATAGTTGCTAACTCCCTTATTACGTTTCTTTCTTGCTTATTTGCTAATGTTGCATTTTCACTTATAAAGATGTTTTTCCTCTTGTTACATTTGTTATACTGATATCTGGCACTTATCGCTATCTTATTTCTCAAGAATTGCAGCCAGTACTTATCTATAAGTTTTGTGTTGACATGTATTATCCCTACAGCTTCCAAATCTATCATGTACAAACTCAAGAGTGCCTGAACAAAAAAATAAAAATCACAGGAATTGCACACACAAAGAGAGAAACTTTGCTAAGATATCAATGCCACGTGAACTGTATAACGAAGATCAGATAAAGAATAGTTCAAGAAACATAATGCGGGCATGTTTGTGCATCCTGAGAAAGATTAACTTGAGTTGTTCTTTAAGATCAAAAGAAATCACCTTTTCAATTTTGAGCTGAAGGCTTTGAATCCTTCACTGGCACACCAAAGCTCCTGATGAAGAAGTTGCTTAGGAGTCTCGTTCATGAGATCTAAAAGAACTTTTCGCTTAACATCATGAGGCCAATCTCTTCTCGATATTACCCTTCTTATGCCTTTCTCTTTAAGTGCAGGTATAATTTTGCCGTAGAACATGTCACTGGGCCGAGGGACAGGTGGAGGAACTGCACTATTTGTATCAGCACCCAATGCAGAAAGCTGTTGTAACTGGGCTCTGTTCTGCCACGATTTAAAAACACTATAAATGCTAATCACGTTATCTACCCACTGGATCAGACCAGCTCGTCCACTAATAGGTGTTACAGAGTAATAACGGATGCCAAGTGACCGCCTACGTGTAGCAGATGATGACTGCAGAAAACCATTTACAGATTGCAGTAGCTGCATAATTCTGGCATCAAGGCGCAGATCTTCTCGCCCTTTCAAGAGATATGTATACTTCAGACCATCAGAGCCCACTATAATAAGTTTTTTTGGCTTAGTTTTGGTTGGTAAAATGGCTAATTGTTCAGAGAAAGAAGCAATTGTCACAATTTCCTGGTGTAAACTATCTAAGCCGCTCTCTGATTCGGATATCATAATTTGCTTCTCAAGACCAGGCATTGGAGCATTAGAAGACAACAGCGAAGCCAACTGTGGGGCAACTTCTCCAAAAGAAATTGAAGACTTCCTCTGATATGATGCCAAGGAGGTAGCAATGGCCTCAAATGGTCGCCAAACATCCCCTAATGCCGCAACAGATGCAGGAGGAGTCTTAAATTTTGTGACAGCTGATTTGATTTGTTCCTGGTACTCCTCAAAAAACCACAATTCATGAGGCGTTTCAGGTCTCCGAGAAGTAGAAGTCAAACGACGCTCTAAGACCACAACAATGGGAGCCATCATAGCTGAGTACTTCGCAGCATTGATCTTGTTCTTCTCCTCATGAGTCAGAGTTGTATTCTCTGCAATTCTTGCAGCTTCCTCTTTCAACAAATTTATGCGCCTCATTACATCTAATAGATTGCAAATATGAAAATGGGTTAAAACTATTGGACTTATTATTTAGTAAATTCACATTCACAAACTGTGGGAAAAAAAAAAAGATGCATGAATATCATTTACCAGATGGCTAACTAGTGAGGGATAGCACAATACGCTAGAGCAGCTTGGCAAGAAAAGGGTAAACAAGCATGCGAATTATATGTAAAGCAGGATTTGAATCAACAATGTTGAGTGTTAATCTATACTGTATTCCTCGTACTTCCACAATAACAATCCTCTACAGCACCAAAATGAATTATTTCAAGCCTTAATCCTTAGCAGCCAGTCTATAAATACTTAGAAATAATTATAACTAGTAATATGAGCACAGAGACCTAATAAGGTGTAACAAATTCTATCAGAAATTAACTACTGATAGAGCATTTCCTTTCAAGTGAAAGGCAAAACACAGAGCATACTGCCACATAACAAAGAACAAAAATGTATACAAGGGAATGAAAAACAATATAGCAGTTTTACTCTCACAAAGTAAGTCTACCAACACCTGCACAGTTATTCGCAAGCATCAACCCCTAACAAATGGCAATAAACACAGTTTTCTGAAACGAGTTGTATTGTCTATGTTAAGTCTCGTTCTCTGGGAAGATTTTCACATTTTCAGACAGCAAAACAAGAGGAATTGTACTTGTTTTATCTCATTTTCAAAGGGCTTAATCGTAAATATTTTGAAAATACAAAGAGCCATGTTGTATTCTATTGCTAAACCTCTACCCCTCCCCCAATTTCAACAAACATAAGTTTATTTTTAATGAACATTACTTTCAAACTTTTGAAAATGTGAACTCAACAGTTAAAACAAATTTCTGACAATGAAAATGAGATCAAAACAAAATGAAACCAAAAATAGCTGTTTATTCATTGCAATTTTTCCATCCAAGTCTTGGTCATGTTAGGTAGATTGTTTTTAATGTGAGTATTTGAAGAATCAATTATAAAATAATCAACTGAAAATATATCCATTCGTTCAGCGTAGTTATTGGTTATCATCCGAAAATCAACTTTTGGATAATTTACTTGGAAAGATAATATAGGTTAAATTTTTTAAAAGCTCCAGTATTTTCACTTGCCAAAACACAGTCTAGTGAAAAAACAAAAAAATATTTTCCCGCCTATTTGTAAATGGATTTACCCGAATAATCAAGGGGGGAGTATGGTTTTTCTCCTAAATCTTATATGAGTGCGGAAGGTAACTTCCTGAAGCAGTTGTTTTTGCATCAGATGCCTTTTCCCCCTACTATTAAGGTCCATTGAACAAAGTGTTGCTTGTATCCATGTGGCAACCTGTGTGATAGCTATTATGACTTTTTTCCACATTTGCTCCTTTATATCTGATGTGACATAATTGGCTTTCTTTGTGCTAGTTGAATGGAGTGTAGGCTGTAGGCACAGACATTAGAGTCACAGGATGCTGCAGCACAGTAAGTAAACATCATGCTGCTTCATATATGCACATGTAAAAGACAAATGCTAACATTCTTTCGCTCATTCAAGGATCATGTAGAACATAGAACGGCCCACAGTTTGCATCCAAGAGTGAAAGAATATTCAACTAGAAAAAAAAATCACCTGCATGAAGATCATGGAGTGTACCAAGCCACAATTCCTCCCAAAGGACAGTAACATTTTCAAGCTCTTTTATCATCAGCTGAGCATCCTGTACTAACCTTGGATAAAGCCTATTCTGCATATCAAAAAGAAGCAAATTCATGTACGATATTCAAAATCAAGCAAATCTCGTATGATAGTAACAAAAATTTATATAATCAAATTTGTATTGATTGTAAGATATAATGATCTTTCAAATTTTCAGTAAAAACAGAGGAGGGGACGGGACTTGTAAGCTATGGCTGACACCGCGATTACAACTTGTATTTCTTCTAAGTTTTGACCAGATAAAAAAACCAAATTCATATGCCAAAGACAACAAAATTAAGTCAAAATTGATCAAATAGAAGTTCTTTTCTACCCATTAAGTTATCTTTGACTGACTCCAGGGAGGATACCATGCTAAAGCAATCACGAGTGACGGCCCAAAATTTTCAGGCTTAAAAAGGTGCCTTTTCGAGGAAATATAATCTATGCAATAGCTTTCTGTCATCCTCGCTAGATTTTCTGTCAACCAGTTAGATGATCAAACAATAATTACCAGCCAGAAATATTACAATGGATTGAGAAGGGAAGCCCAATTTAAGGCAGTTGATAAGTCCAGAAGAGTACTAGGAAACCAAATTTAAAAACCATGATGAAAAGATTCAGATATTTAAGACAATAAGACCATGAATGAGGAATCTGACAAGAAAAGAATGACTGCAGTTATTATTCTCATTTACAAAGAAATTGTGAAAGAATAAAAAACCACATCTTTCACTTGGAAATGAAGTAACAGTTTTGTACCCATACATGTGTTAAACATATAACCAGATTTGAAATAAAAAGATAGGAGACTGATGTGGTAAAGGTATATCACACGGAAAAGAAAAAATAGTCAGACATTATAATGAAGACAATTGCTAACCAAGTAAGCGAGAATTTTCTGAAGCTCCTCGGAAGGTTCCTTCTCAGGAGAATTTGCATCAACAAGGGTCGGGTAAACTAAAGACCATGGGGAACGTTTCGCCAGCATGACAAGCAATGTCTCTAACTGCATCCTGACCACTTTATCAGGATGAGAACTTAATCGAGCAAACAGTTGAGGTGTTACTTCCTTCAGCATTAAAACATGAGATCAGTATTAGAGTATGTTCAATCTTCAGTCAAGACTTCGAAAACATTATCTTACCTGCCAGGGTAGCAAAGGGACCTTTGAAAGAGCAGGTTCAAGAATATCTTTTAACTCAACTCCATAGTTGACCAGAATGTGCAACACATAAAGCGTGGCCCTCAGGGTGTAACTCACATACTTATACTTCGACTCAACATCACTGCCAGTTAATTGACCATCAAAACTTTTCAAAGATGAACATGAAAGATAATTTATAAAAGCTTGAGCCGCTTGACCAAAGAGAGAAACCCTTCTCCTCCTCAAAGACCACCAAACATCAACCAAATCACCCACCAAGGACACTACTTTGGCTTCACCTAAGGTAATGTTAGCAGATACGAAGCATTTCTGCAACTGAGAAGATATCACATCAGATAGGTTATTGCTACTACAATCCTCTGCCCCAGGCGCTCCAGCAGCAGTTTCAATAAGATCTACTATTTGCTGCAATAAAGGCTTCAGTTGATCCTCATTGTGTGTGCATTCAGTAACCGAAAAACTGCAATCTCCACTTTCTTCATGTAACTCTTTCTTGTCAGATCTTTCTGGAATTAGCTGTAGAATTACTTCTTTAACATGCAATTTTTCTTCCTCAGTTAATACAAATCTCTCAGGTTGAATTTCGGTAGCAAGAATGGGAGAAAATGAACAAGAATGAAGAGCCGCCTCACCATTGGAGGAGATGGATGCTTTAGCTTGAGTATAACACCAAGAGGCATACAAAATCCACGACTTTCCCATCATTGGGCAAAGAAGTGTGGATGACTTTCTAGCGGTACCCACAAGTTCCTCGATAATAAGACTGAGTCCTGATTTAGAGCCTTGATTACCATCACAAATGGTCAGAGACTCTTTGCCTGGAGAAGAAATTTCACTCTTTTTGAAGTCTGCTTGCATCTCAAGAACAATACCCCCCAAGTTTTCACCTAAACAATCTCCTTGCAACCATTTTGAAAGTTTTAAGCATGCCTTGGCCTTCAAAACATTCTCATGAGAGTTGCATGCTACAGCTGAAGAAGAAACCAAGAAAGGATGCACAAATGACCAAAGATTTTTAAATGCATCTTCAAGTTTGTTTTCAACTCGCATGAGTAGAATGTCCTCATATTCCACACTGGAGATGAAATAATCACGAAAACTTTCACTGGAGCAAAATGAGGCATGGCCTTTGAGATAGTTGTTGAGACGGGTAGCCAACATTAAGTTCCTCTGCTTGCGTGCTAAAATCACTAAATTCTTACAGAGTTCAAGAGTCACAGGCGAAGTTGGGAGAGTATTCAGACAAACACGCAGAACTTTTAGCCACAAACTGCAATCTTGATGAACTTGGTTACAAGGAAACTGCATGGTTTGGATATATGCACTTAATAATGACTGGAAGGGCTTGACCTGGCTGTCCCCAAGCTTGCAACCCTCTTCAAATGCAGCAATGCAGTACAACTGATTGACATATGGTGCTGCCTCTACCAGTCCATCAAGTGGCAAAACAGAGAATGTCTCCTCCAACATTAATTTGGCCTTTTGCAACTCATGGGGCACTTTTTCCACCTTCCCCTCAATGTGGAGAAGCATTGCCTGCAAAAGCATTTGTTCACTCCTTTGCAAAGCCAACTTGGGATCAAGCGTGAGTTCATTGCTACTTTTAGGGGTCAAATCAAGGTATGACCATGCTGCCTGGAAATCACCCTCATCAAAGCGAGCCAAGGCCTGAATTGAATTTATTTCATTTCCAGCGGCGGTCAAAGCGCCAGAATAACTCTTTCCAGCATACTTAGCACGAATAGTTTGCAGCTCTAACAGCCAGGATTCCAGAGACTTCCAATCAGAAATAGCTGTATAACTCTCGATAATACGTGCAATGCAAAACTGTACACCGGCAGAACCCATAGAAGTGAGTGATTCTTCAGTCTGTAACAAATGAATAAAGTGAGCAGCTGCCTTTTCATGCTGGCCTCCTGCCTGATGCACAAGCCCAGTAATCAATGAGAAATGCCCCAGTTTTTATTGTCACTTGGACCTTGGTTTGCGTCCGCAAACAAGGGAGAGAATGCCATAGTAGCCCATTTCTGCAACCCAACCAATGCCTCTGGTTCATGATTCTTACACAAAGCCAGCGCTAAGTTCCTTATGATTCTAAAAATATCTCCAGCATATCTGCCTCTAATACTCTGCAAATTTTCACTCACCTGGACCCTTGACTTATCTGTCAGTGCTGAAGCCACAATGTTGCTGATATCCTGCAATCGTATTGTGCAGTAATGAATAGTAGCATCATGACATTGGAGCGCCAGTCCAGCATCCATCATTGGCTCACTTATTCGAGAAAACCACTCCTCACAAACTTTCTTATTTGCCCTAAAAAATAAAGAGCTTGTCCGGGAAGCATGAGGTAAGATTGTTGACCCTTCATATGCATTATATACGTTTTTCTTCAAGGCCTCAACAAATTCTAGTAACAATCTCATAGGTAGCAAATGAGCATAAGAACCTATGATATTTAAAGCTCCATCGTTTTGTTCTGTCTCAAGCTGTAACACATGAGAAATGTCAAGAAGCATGCGCTCCAAAGCAGCAAAAGTTTGAGTTGGCCCCCCAAGGTTAGTTCGAAGACGAGTAGTAATGCAAAATCTAGCTGCCTCATGTACAGCCCACCAGGCACCAGCGAGGCGATTAACCGTGCAAATTCTTTCAAGAATGTCTTCCTCCACTTTGATGTCCCACCATAAACCATTAGCATCAAAAGTTTCTGCTTCCTCTGGCTGAGTCAATTGGTGGTGCTTTTGGCTCCGGCAGGTATGAATGAGCCGCTGTATCCAAGAAGATAAGGGCACTTTCCATCTTTGTGAAATATAATTCAAAATAGAAACAAGCTGCTGGGAGTGGAGTTGCTGAGGCAGTTGCTTAAGGGCAAAAACTTGCTTCCAGTGCAAGAAAGATCTATTGGCCAATGCAGGAGATTGAAGCTGGCATGTGTTAACTGCTCCACAATCACAAAGACCACAGACATATATTGTTATAGGTAACACATGAGAAAGCAACTTAAGATACGCATTTTTTATATCCTTTTCTGGATCACCAAGTTTTTCAAGGATCATTTCAGCAATAATAGGGAAGTGCATGGGGTGGATAATTTTTGCTTTCAAAAGCATCTCAAGAACTGTTGCCACAAGAGATCTTACTTCTGGTTCCCTATCTGAAGCAGCAACTAGAATCGAGAAAAGCAAGTCCTCGATAATTTTCCAGCATGCAACGGCTTGACAAGGATAAAATGGAGCCTTTATATTTCTATACAAGTTAATAACATTTTCACAAAATTTATGGATCCAATTTAGGGCTTCTACTTTGACTGCCAAAGGAGAAGAAATATGAAGAGCTTTTATGAGGAGCTCGGTGTACCTCCTCAGGTGACCAAAAACCATTGCTGGATATAGATCTCTCACATTTTCCTCCTCCACATATGTCCCAGATGATGTTTCAGGAGAACTCATCCCACTATTCTGTTTTTTTATGGAGCACTTGCTCATAAACTCAATTGCTGCGAGCCTTTCCAATGCTCTTAGAAGAGTAACTTGCAATTTTACACTGCTTTGGATTGGCAAATGAAAGGATCAAACTTGTCAGTTAGAAAAACTACCAACTTTTCTGCCCTGCTAACATACAAAGTGTCAACTTTTGCTCGCCCAATCAAACTACTACCTCCGCCTAAAGAAACACAGCTCAATAGTACTTCCAAATTAAACATTATCAACACAACCAGCTCAGATTTAGAATAACTTTTAGAAGCTATCGTCATTTCGAGCTCATCCCCCTTACCTGAACTTTTTTCAAGCTTGCACTTCAATAACTGTAGCTCTTCAAACAAAGAATCCATTGCTTTTTCAACAACTTCATTTTTCTCATGTTGAAGTAAAAAGATGTATGTAGCTGCAGCACTTCCAGTCACTAGGTGATTTGGATGCAAGCGCAGCTGAGAGATGGGTCCATCAAATTGTAGTATCTTATGCACAGATGAAGGCATAAGGCCAAGCTTTTGGAGCGACAGTAATTGCAGATTAGTTTTAAGAACACCGTGAACCTGGAAGGAAGAAACTTTTCTGGTATAAACTTGGTCTGCATTTTCCACTACTAAGCTTTGAAACAATATATCCACTGCGATAGGGTAAAAAGTAGAAAACCTTTCACTTAATATTTCTGCCAACAATGTCAAGCACCTCCAAGAATCCTCAATCCATTTCGACCATCCAAATTTTCTCCCAACCATAGACAAGCATCCCAGTAAAACAGGCACCATCTGGGAAAGAGGTTCACCTATTTGTTCGAGTAAATTTATTTCCAGTAAACCAGATGCCAAGGATTGTAAAACTGTACAAAAACAAGACAGCAGGGCAAGCAATCTTTTAAATTGTTGAGGAGTACCAGGACTTCCATCCTGGAGTAACACATCCATGTCACCTAAAAACTTTGACAGCAATCCCAAAGAAAATTGCATATTGTTCACCCAATGTTTCTGGAATTGTAAGAAACTATCCATAATAACACGCTTATCAGATTCCACAATGTCCGGTACCATTGCCCACCCAAGAAGTAGATCAACAATGTCCATGAAATGGGGTTGGAAGCATCTAAAAAACTTCAATGAAATCATTGTTAACACACCAAGAAGCCTGGGCAGTAAACTCATGGAGGTTCTCTCATCCTCAAGAAGTTCCTGGCAAGCTTTAAGAATTGGCAAAGCATATCTCTCAACAGATCCAACCTCTCCAACATTAAGAAACTCGTGAAGGCTCTCTAAAGCTAGTTCCGAAGTCCCATTGCCAATATTGCTCAGAGACGGCAATGACCATCCAATAAACCGATCAATCAAACTGCCAAGTATAACATGGTTCTGCCTTCCATTTGAGGCTTTCGAGAACGAACACAATATAGAACACAAAGCCCCATATGCTGTAGCTGCTGCACGACGCACTGAATACAATCTATAGCACGAGTTCAAAGCAATAAGCCAGTCACACATACTACAAATTTATGCAAAAAACTAAGCACTTCAATTAAAATCTTTTGATATCAATTATTGCATTACAAAAAACAAAGAATTGGATTGCATCTAATCCTTGCTATTACAAACTTCCAATAATAATACAAAAGGAAATCACGTTAAATATTTTCACCAGTCAAAATGCTGTAATTGGATCCCGGATGTACATGGTTCAGCATTGTCTTGTAACAATTCAGGAAACTTACACACATTCAACTATTGCATTGAATATCTCTCTCTCTCTCTCTCTCTCTCTCAAATCGAGTAAAAATTTGATATCAATAAACATGTTTCTATTCTCTCCATTCCAAATTAAATATCTTGCTTGACCTTCTGGTCATGTATCATGTCCTTTAGACCTCATACTAATTTTCAATCAAATAGTGCAATCCTTCAAAATTAATCATTTTATTCCTTAATAATGAATAACCTAAAAATTTACCAAGAAAGAAAATTCAACCAACCAAAGTAGAAGTCCAGTTTCACAAGTGATGCACACATGCTCCCGTGTGTGCGCAAGCATTCATCTAGCAATAAATGGACAAAACAACAGAGGTCCAGACTGAAATTATCCGTATATATATACAATCCAAACTGCAGTGATTTTTCTAGAAATTAATCAGTAAGTAATATTAGTCCAGAGATGTTAACATAATGAGAATGACGAATGAGTGAATTCATAATAACAAGATAACACTCATAAACTGCCATACACATCACAAATATTAAAACAGACAGAGTGGTTACTTATCGGTTAGGAGTTGAGAGAAGCCTTGAGCGAGGAAGGAAGCGGAGTGTGTAACGAGGAGCGAGTTATGAGGGTAAAGTATGGCGCGGTGAAGAGAGGTGATGGCCGCAAGACGCGACGATTCGTCTTCTTCAGAAGTCGGCGAGACAGAGGCGGCAGAAGAAGAGGGGGAGGAAGAAGTAGCAGTGGTTTTAGAAGAGTCGTCCTTGGGTAGCGCCGCCGTGAGGAGCGCCGCGAGTTGCTGTTGGTGGTGGTGGAGGCCTTGCATCATGTCTCCACCGCATTTCCCTTTCTCTCTCTACTTCTTCTTTGACTTGAAGAGCATTGTGATTGGGGATTTCGGTTTCGTCGTCGCCGGAGCAACAAGAAATTCAAGAAATTGGAAGACTTTTTTTGGAGTCTCTTTTGTTCCGTTTTAGAAGTAATTGTAACTTTATAATAGTAAAAAATAAATTTCTCGCGCTGTTAATTCCAGTACAAACTGCCGTTAACGTTGCCGTCCATCTTTTTTTCCCCTTTTTTTTTAACAACCGCGGGTGGGGCAAAAAGAAAAAAAAAAAAACCCTATTCACATATTTATCGCCCTGCCCTGTCCTTTTTCTTTAATTGTACTTTGCCCCCAAATAATTTAGGAAACACTCAACAACAGTAGATGCTTAGGAGGGTTTTGTGTGCTTGGACTGGTAAACTATGTAATTTTTATCAACATGTAATAATGTTTTTTATGGATAAAATTGAGATAGTCAGCTTAGATGAGGAGATAAATTTATTTAATGTTATTTTTTATTATAATAATAATTTTGTATTAGTTTCAATTTTAGAATAAATTGCAATGGTTTAAGTATATTTATTTCTAGGCTACTAATGGTTTGGTGGATTGTTTGTAATTAAAAGATATTTAATGGTGAAATTCTTCCCGCCTTGTATTTGGTATTTTCAAATATCAAATGCGAAGAGCTTAGTTGTGTGTTTGTGTCCTCTAGCAAATGTAATTAACTCTATTATTAATGGCATCTAACATTTGGTCCTTATGGGATCAATTTAAATTCTTGATACAATATCCTTTGTTATATTAGACTTTATTGTGTATAACAAGATGCTCTTCGGACATGTGCAAATATTTTGTGGACTTTTTTACAAATTATTTTAAAAGATGTCTTTTTTCCATTTAAAAAACTGATAATGAGTTTAAGAAAAATAGATGATCTGATATTGAATATTTTATCCTAATTTGTTACTGTCCTTGCTTTGTAACTTGATTTGCTCAAAAGAGGCTTAAACACTCTTCACTTCTATAAATGTGGAAACTTAGTTTTGAGTTTAAAAGGTTTTCACATTGTAAATGATTTATTGTTTGTTGGCAATGATTTATTAATATTAAATTTAAACACCTATAACATATATGATCATAATAGTTAATTATACCTCACGAAATTACTAATAAATAATTGATTTCAAACCACAATATTATGAAAAAAAATTATTTTTATTTTCTCATACTAAGATGTGACTTACGTTGAGAACTTTATTCTCTTATCAAAATTGATGATTCTTTCCGAATTCTGAACCTTTACTCACTAGTAACTATTAAATATAAGAAACGAAACACTCTGACATCTTTATATTTTTAATTGTGTTAACTTACAAGTATTAGTAATTGCTATGTATCAATAAATATCTTTGATGAAATGATGAATTTGTATTCCATTTTTCAACAAATTAATTTATACTTGCAACTTTTGAAAACATCAATCAAACTATACCATGGCACAATGGCCAATGCACAAAATAAAAAAATAAAAAAAAAACAGGGCAAAATGCAAAAATAATTGTTGTGTAACAAATATTATATTAAAACTTGCAAGTTAAGAATAGCCAACAACAACTACAACACAGGAAAGAAAATTAAGAAAATACTTTATTTCGCATGTAAATGCTAATGCTGGTTTTGAATTCAAATTAGATGATTGATTTAAAGGAGAGTTTGTAAATTATAAGGCGTTCATTTTAATAAACAAACTAAAACATAAATGGATTCATGTACATGGCAAACTGTCATTTTACTTTATATTATTGTTTTAACTAATAATATTCAACAATGATATATAGTTTGAAGTTCATAGCTTAATACTATTAAATTAGAAACAAGAAAATAATACTAAACAAGAGTACAGGCAAAAGTAGATTAACGTAAAAAAAATAAATAGAAACTGAAATATAAAACAATAAGAAAATCCCCAAAAAGTCCCCAGCTTCCCCAACAGTATAATATTCCGCTACAAACCTACTCATTGGTTCTGTGAAACTGCTCGCCGCCTGGAATTCAGTCGGCGGGAGTGGGGTAAAAAGGAGAAGAAAAAAAAAAGCCTAGAAACGTTTAGAAACGATGTCGTACGACGACGTGGAGATCGAAGACATGGAGTGGAGCGAGGAGCTGCAGGCTTTCACGTACCCCTGCCCCTGTGGCGATCTTTTCCAAATAACCAAGGAGGAGCTGCGAATCGGTGAGGAAATCGCGCGCTGCCCTAGCTGCTCGCTTTATATCACCGTCATCTATAACATGGAAGATTTTCAGGAAAAGTCCAGCAAAAAAATGGAGCGGGCTAAGCCGCAGCCCCTCGCCGTAGCTTGAAAAATTCACAGGTCATATGCATAGTTTTATGTTTTTTGAGGTGATGGATTTGTTTAGGTAGAGATTAGGGTTAGCTTTCTTGCCTTGGGGTGTGATTTGTGGAGGAGGCTCTATAGTTGCTGAGATTTTGTGTTGAGAAAAGAGAGAGCGATGATTCTTATTTTTTAAAATTTTGAGGTGGTATTTTTTTGTCAGCAAATGAGTTTATGTTGCATTCATAGTTAATACTACATAATATTCTGTGCGGTTATTGTTAAAATCGTGTTAAGTTTATATACTTCAAAAAATTTAGCTTGAAGTAATACGGTGTTAAGTATAGTTCAAGTTATCTGCTTTGTGGATATTGTGTTGATTATGAATTTATGATTTTGTGGTGAATTGGGTTCTTGAATAGCCGATGAATGTGATCGTTCCTTTTCTTTTTTCATTTTATGATTTTTTGATCTTCAAGGAAAAGGTGCCGTGAGATGAGAAATACAAACTCATATTATGCAGCGACTTCTGGCTGTGGTTTTTGATAGAATAAGTCCTAAAATGACTTAGTTATCATCCCCTTCCCCAGGTAACAACTGAATAATTAAACTTGAGAGCCATATTCTTAGACAAGGGAATAACTCAAGGTACTTTTGCTTTTTAACCTACTTGTTTGGTGGAAAAAGTGGATTAATTATTACTAAGATGTTTAACACTTTGATCCTGTGATGAAATAAATTCCTGCGGATTGTTTAGTGGAATTATTTAGGAAGTGTATGTTTTATAAGGGTGAAGATGTACTATCAAAATATATCTAGATTTATTTCAAGAATTCCACTCCAATCATGTGCCAAAAATTACTCCAGTTGTTATTAGTATAGATCTTCCCTTTAACAACATCACTCTGTGTTAGTTGCTAAAACAAATTTGGAGGGTAGTGAAGAAAGTCCAAAACACTAAGGCTATGTTTTGCTTGAGTTTACTGAAACTTGGAGTGGCACGTGACAGGAACCAACTTTGCAAGATATCGCTAGTTAACCTATAGTGTGTGTTTGGTTTGGGGGGGTGGCAGACACCAGCTTCAAATGAAAAGTAAACATACAAATGAATACTCTTGAAGCATCCCAAATAAGCTGAGGCTTGAAGGGACAAAGGCACAAAAATTTGTATGCAGGCCTGGTGAACCGAACAACCCCTACCTATTTGTTTGGAAAATGGCAAAGTTTGATTATACATCGATCAACAAGACCAGCCATGAAGTGTATGTTTCAATGCTTTTGCCTGTGGTTGATTTTCATATTGAGAATTTTCACTAAATATGTGAAGTGGTAACTTATGTTAGATCTCCGCCAAGGGGTTTGGAAAATTGGGTAGTAGTTTAGAAGTATTTATGGGCACCTCTAGAGTCTAGAAGTCTTTGGATTAAGTTAGCATGGTGTTTTCCATTAGTATATCAATCTGTACTTACAGCCAAAATACTGAATGTTGTAGGTCATACTCTCCGCGATCTCAATTCTTTGTGTAGCTTTTTAAATGTTTTGCACGTTCTTACTTTGATTGTATCTTTGATGTATAATGACCTCCTTTTTGCTTATATCTGTGAAGCCCAAGTATTTTTTTATTTTTTTTTGGTATTTTGTAAGCAGCAACTTGTAAATCTGGACTAGCTTGGTTCAATTTTAATACTCACCGTCGTAGAGTCTGCATCAAATGATATAATACTCTATGCTGTTTATTGTACTAGACCTTGCTTGTATCTCATTCAAATTCACTTGTTAAAATAACATTTGAGAAAATTTAGTTTTCTTTATCGAGCATGCAAGTTTTTGATCTTAATGGTTTGAGTACTGTAGATCACTGGCTTGCATGCCAGTAACTGTCTGCCTTGCAGCACTATTTAGAAGAAGGTCATATTCCTGGGAATGTATCAACTATCCTGTAATGTTAAATTTTTGAGTTGATTTTATCGAGCAAGTGGGATTGTCTTATTTTCCGCATCAGTAATTTGGAGTCATTGATGTCCACTACATGCTGGTTATATCAACATGTGATATTCTTTTTATTACTTACTTTAATCCGCTTGCTACATCTTTTTGATTCGCATAATGGCTGTCTTAAGCCAAAGTACTTCAGTATCCTATCGGCTATGGCCATCTAACTACCTTTTTCTATTAATTATTGCTGTATCTGTTTCTTTTCTTTTCATCTGTTCTTCATTCTGTAAACACTACATAACAAATGAACTGAATCTGGTTAATGGCTAATTTTGAATTTTTGCACTTGTGTTTGTGCCCTTATGTGTTGTTGTGTCTCTCTCTTTCATTTCACAAGGCGACATGTACATTTCTGATGTTCTCTTTCTTTATATAGTAGGGAATGGTGCATTGATAATTTGTATGGAAAGGTCATTAGTACAACTGATAAGATATCAACTAATTGAGAGCTTTTTGCTCTTATGTTCATGTATTTAACTTTGCAATGAGAGTGAGAGCAGTGAAGACTATCCTCATCTCTGAGTTAAATTTAAAGAAACTTCAATTGTAATTCTTTTTGGACATCTAGTGCCTGGGCTGGCCCTTTCCTGCCTTAGTTTATGGAATACTATCAATACCATCCAGGTCTACTATTTTAAAAGCTCTGCCAGGTCCATGTTGAAGTTTTGGTACCCATTGAAGAGTCCTCTGCTCGCACTAGAATACCTGGAGCTCATGTCAGGTTTTTGGCCTCCAACACCTGTCCTATGCTTCTCCTTCAAACATGACAATATTGAGCATGCAACCGTATTCCTCCAGCTACTTGTATTTGCGGATTTCACTCTTTTTAGCAAGTTGTGTCATTTATCTGAAATCATGTTATGGGTCTGTGGAATCCATGTCGGCTCAATTTTGGAGTGGAGTTTTTCTTATTTCATTATCGTTCAACTCCATCACATGTGGACTTGCAGCCCATTACCATTGGCTAATGCAGCTCATAGTTTGCGTTTCTTGAAGTTTCTCTTGCTTCATTATCATTAGACCGATCACAAGGCCATTACCATTGGCTAATGGATCCCATTGTTTGTGTTTCTTTTGTCGCTGCGTGTTATTGCAACTAGTTCCCAACCAGCTTTCCTGCAGCATAAATTCTTTCGACATCAGTAGTACTCCAATGATGTTGGTTCATAAACATGGGACTCATGTTATGGGTTCCTAACTTTAACCCACAAGGATGTCCTACGAAGCCAACTAATCCTAGCAACAGCATCACGCATGGAGCGGTCAAATCCAAGGGTCTGATTAGAGGGCCATAGCATTGGCCAATTTGCAACTTGTTGGATACTTTCTGCAATTTTGATCTTTATGGTAAGTATCTGCATAGCTCTTGGTGGACAATGTTTCTCCAATCAATCGGGCAACTTTCCACTACATGTGTGCATAACCCTCTTGCAGCTGCTGGATTCAAACAAATCAATCCAATTGTAAGTTGGCTTTCTAACTATGCAATTGACCAAACCATAAGGAGAGTTAGAAAACATATAGAGGTTGGTGTTAACGTTATGGGCAAATAATATGTACTGCTGGCCTTTGTACCCACGATTGATATTTCCAAGTGCTACGATTAAAATTGGGAGGGTTGACAAACCAATACTCAGTACATGGAAATGTGTGTGAAGTTGTACCCTTATCCAACATTTAGCTTTCATAAATTTGTCCATGAGAGAACTTACGTAATCTGTGCGGAACAATCATCATTTTGTCTTCGTTCTATGTATTGGTTTTTGATTAAGAAAGACTTTTTAATTTGGGCGAAGTGGGCTTCATAGTGGACTTAATCCCCCAAATTTTTTATTATCACATAGTAGGGCACTAATTTAGCAAAAATTCATGTTGCAAAATTACCTAACAAAGCCTTTAAGGTTTGAATTCAAGACCCCTTAGAAAATGTCAAGAGATAGAGAAGACTTTTGGGCTTCAAGCAACCGTTCTTGCCTCGAGATGTAGATATAAGCAAGTTCAACTCGTTGTTTAATATGCCTTTTGGTCCAAGAAACTCCGTGGAATCTGCTGGGCAAGATAAATAAAAATATCAAGTCTTGCTCTTGACTTAATAAAAAAGAGCTGAATGCAGCTGTTATATATTCTTAACTTACTAATATAATGATAACAACTCCATTTATCAAATCCCTTGTCTAGCTACGACTTCATCCATCACATGGCTCGGTGGTTTTTGGCCGGAAGCCGATGTTCGTGGCGGAGGCTGGTGGTTTGCAGCCTCACCTGCCTTCTGATCCTCCAGTTGTACTCTTTCGTTAGCCGTGTAGGTGTAGAAGTTGAGAAAATGAAGCGCATCTTGGCCCTCCACCCCCTCCCTCTCCGAGAAATTGAACAAGTGGAGGAAATGATACTTCTCCCACCATATGGACTCAAATACCCTCAGAAAATCAACCTAAATGATGAATTCCTCAATGCATCATCGCTTGCTAGGAATATTTTCTTCCCAATGGGTGCTATAGATCCAAGAGTGGATGTACAGAACGATGGCTACTACTACCATCCAGGAAGAGTATGGCTGGATACTGATGGAAATCCTATTCAGGCTCACGGGGGAGGCATTTTGTTTGATGAGAAATCAGGGACTTATTATTGGTATGGAGAGTATAAGAATGGACATACTTATAATGCTCACGAAACAGGCACAGCTCGTGTTGATGTCATCGGTGTTGGCTGTTACTCTTCCAAGAACTTGTGGGCATGGAAATATGAGGGCATTGTGCTGGCTGCAGAAGAAAGGAATGAGACTCATGATCTGTACAAGCTGAAGGTGGTGGAGAGGCCTAAAGTGATTTACAATGAGAAGAGAGGTAAATATGTAATGTGGATGCACATTGATGATGCCACCTACAGCAAAGCCTCAGTTGGGATAGCAATAAGTGATTCTCCCACGGGCCCTTTTGAGTATCTTTACAGCCTGAGGCCTAATGGATTCGATAGCCGGGACATGACGGTTTTTAAAGATGACAATGGGATGGCATATCTAATCTATTCCTCAGTTAGAAATAAGGAGATTCACATTAGTCCCTTGAATCAAGATTATCTTGATGTCACAAATAAAACGGCGAGGGCCCTTGTGGGACAGCACCGGGAAGCCCCGGCTCTGTTTAAGCACCGTGGTGTTTACTACATGATCACATCAGGATGCAGTGGTTGGGCGCCAAATGAGGCTCTGGTGCATGAGGCTGAATCGATTTTTGGGCCATGGGAGACTATAGGGAACCCTTGTGTTGGTGCAAACAAAGCTTTCCGGGTTGCCACGTTCTTTGCTCAGAGTACCTTCGTGCTCCCCATGCGTGGTGCGCTTCCTGGTTCATTTATTTTCATGGCAGATAGATGGAATCCTGCTGATCTGCGGGACTCGAGGTATGTGTGGCTGCCTTTAACTGTGAGAGCAAGAAATGAAAGGTATACTGGACTTCCACTGTGGTCAAGAGTGTCTATCTTTTGGCATGAAAAATGGAGGACAACGCAGAATGGAGAGATTAACTTCATTACAGACTTGCCATCATCATATTGAAGAGAAATTTGGAGAACAAGAAGACAAATCAGCTGCATAGACGTGTTATTTAAAATTGCATTTCCAGATTTGTGTAATTTTCATTACAATTGTGAAGTTAAGAATTATACCATTATGCGGTTCATGCATAACATTTATTTCTGGTATCCATACTCTTGTTATAAGAATTATAGCAATTCTAACTGTAAATAGCCGCAGCATATGTTTCACTTCGGCTTCAATCAGGGATTTTAAATTCAGTTTGCAAGTTGATGAACATTAGTTAATGGTACATAAATAGCTCAAATTTAATAACCATAACACAATAAGAAGCATAACTTCTGGATGAACTTTGGCGCAGAGAGAATTTACTACTTTATTTATGTAGAGAAATCAAATAAATTCTACATTCAGTAGAGAATCAAACAAAAGCAGAGTATTGTTCTTCCCAACCAAAAACAATATTAAACAACCCAAGTTTTAGAGTACTTCATTCTTCCTCTATGGATGCTTCGAGTCGAAGAAGCACGAACCCGACAGCAACTCCAACAAGAACTAGGCCAGGCATAATGGCCGCAATCCTGAAAATCTCAGCCACAGCATTGCAAGTGGAAGTGAGAGCACCACCCCTCCTGCTTTGTGATGGCTGTTTCAATGAGCTAACAATCTTTGCAAAAGACTGCTCAGTGCAAACTGGAAGGCCTAATGAGGCCACATTGTTGTGTGCCTTCAGCCCACCAAATGAGTTGAGGCCACTGATGTACTTAACTCTTGTCCTCCCCTGGGATGATCTACTGGGGCCCACAACGGCCGCGGCCAGGACTGTCACCGGAGATATCGTTGCCGACGCGGCTGCCATTGCTTAGTGACTCACAACCTGTACAGAGAAATGCTGAAATTATTATACTAAAGTGATGAAGGATTAGTGATTTATTAGTATGAAACAGAGAAGGGAAGAAACTGATACTTTGAAGTCTGAGTCTGTTTATGTGGACTAGAAGCAATTAGTAACATGAATTATACCTGTTTCTGATGGATTTCTTGATCTAAGTTGTTGCTGTAATAAAAGGGATAATGGAAAGATTGAATGAGTGCAGTTTGTATGGGGAGAAATGGGAATATGTGGATAAGGTGGTGTAGAGATGGTTGGCTGACAAGAAGATGGGATAGAGGCTTGTTTTGAAGAGGGAATCCTAACCTTTTAGTAGCGGCCAGAAAAAGATTGGCTTAATAATGAAAAGTTTTATAACTATTTGCACAAAGTTAATTCTTGGCTAGCTGCAAGCATTTTTCTTGTACCTACTTTGATTTAATTATGAAACTTATTTAATTAAATAAATAAATTTACAATGGTGAAATAAAAATTAAAAACCAAACTCAAGAAAAATTTATAATAAACAAAATTCAAAACCAAAATAAGGAAAGCAAGAAAAAATTGAAAACAAGCTTAGAAAAATAAATTTTGTAATAACCAAAGGAAAGTTCAATACCTATTTTGGAACAATAAATTCACTATAATTATATAAATTCAAAACCAAACTTTAGAAAAAAATTAACTTAAAATAATTAAAAATGAAAGGAAAATTAGTAGGAAGCAAAAATATATAACTCCTCCAGAAGATAATAATAACTGGCCCGGCCTGAAGTCTCGACCCAGCCCAGTCCTAGACCACCCATATATTCCTTATCTGGTTTGGGCCTCATGGCTTTTAAAAACTGAGGCCCAGACTGTTTCAGATTACTCCTGGGCTTGAACAGCTTGACAACATTGTAACGGACTACTTTTTATGGCCGACCCAGTCCATTTAACACCTTTAGTAGATCCAGTTACATTATTTAAAAATTAAAATTATGGTAAAATCAAATTTAGTTTAGAATCACGTCGATTAGGAATTTTAAAATGCCATAAACAACCTCATATTAGAGTGTTAAAAATTATATAATATTCCATCTTGCTTCAGTTAGATCCAACAAAGAATATATTTAGTGGCTGCAAGCAGGGCTCTACCTCTCATACTCTGAATCCTTTTGGGTTCACAAATTTGTTTTGTGGTTTCATCTGTATCATATAAACATATGCTAAATGACACTTTACCCTTTAAACTTGATTATTTGAGTGTATTATTCTCTAAAAATCAATTTTACTTATTTTTTTCATTCAAATATAATTATTTTGGCATTTTTTTACCCTCAATAAAAATTATATATTTTGTCCCCTTAACTTATATTTATTATAACACTTTACCCTCTAATATTATTTCAAAATCAATTTTTATTGAAATATTATTCGTCAGTCACAACCACATACTTTTTTAATCTATCCATGCAAAAGTCAAGAAATGTACATCGTTACTTTTTTTATAATTGTCTATGGTGAAGTATGATAAATGGTGATACTTTTGTTATAAATAATGTTGGTACTTTTACAATAGTATTGAAATTGATATTATTTGTAATAAAAGTATTAATATTTATCGTATTTTCATCCTTGAAAATATTTATAAACATATTGCAATATATTTTTTTTACTTTTGCATGAAAAGACAAAAAAAAAATTATAATGGCTGACGAATAATATTTTGATAAAATTTGTTTAAAACTTAACATTGAAGGGAGGATGTGAAGGAAAAAGTGTTATAATAAATATAAATTGAGATGCTAAAATATTTAAAAATTTTATTTTTGAGGATAAAATATCAAAATAATTAAATTTAAGGAGGTTAAATATTTAAAATTTATTTTTATAAAGTAACGTGTTAAAATGGTAAAATTTAGGAATGGAGTCACATTTACCCTAAACATTATGGTCAGGAAACAAATCAGTAGCTGAACTGAGATGTTGGACCTCCTTTCCCTTCCTTGTAGCTTCAGTCAAATGGTAGGCAGAAATCTTTGGCTTTTCACTTTGATAAGTCGCACCAGAACTAATGAACCTCGTCAAAACGTAAAGACTAAACTATCAAGAAACTATTTGATTAACGGTACCAGTTTCGTCTTTGATGGTGTAAGAATCAATGTTCTTGTAGAAGATCTTGTTGTTTTCCTTCTCGATAAGCATTTGTCATTCTCTTTTGCTCCTTGATGCGCCATTTTCTTCGTTGCAAGTGCTTCTTTGAACGTCTTTTTCTGTGAAACAATGTAATTTAAA
Organism: Paulownia fortunei; assembly: GCA_019321725.1. Taxonomy (NCBI): domain Eukaryota; kingdom Viridiplantae; phylum Streptophyta; class Magnoliopsida; order Lamiales; family Paulowniaceae; genus Paulownia; species Paulownia fortunei. Next base: position 29,841,644 of record CM033106.1, on the reverse strand, counting down.
TACTAAAATCTACTGTTCTACATTATTTTTCAACTTTTCACGCACATTTTGTAAAACAGAGACACACACTCCTTCACACATATGCAGAAGAAAGAGGGAGGGAGGTAGTGTCATAGCCTCTCTCTAAACACCACATCTTTAAAAATCCAAGAAAGCTTTGCAGAAGGCAGCTTTACTTGGAGGGCAAGTAGTCCAACTATTCTATTTACCACCAAAAGCAGTAAAATCAATATCCCATAAAGACAAATTACTGCCAAAATTTTCTAGCCGTTGTAAATGAATCGCCTTTACACAGTGCCCAGCCGTTACTGTTGGCGCCAAAACGTACGATTTGTCCTCAATCTCAAAATTTATTGTAAAATACACAATGCATATTATTCTACTCAACTGTCACATGCTTCAATCCTCCAAGAACTTAGAGATACAAAGCCTCTGCAGCAAGTTCATGCCCAAATAATTGTGTCTAATCTTTCTGGCAATGTTTTCCTCTGCAACAGGTTGATGAATGCATATGCTTCTTGTAGACTTATTGCCAAAGCCCAGATAATATTTTCTCAAATTTTGAACAAAAATTTGGTTTCTTGGACAATTTTAGTATCTGGGCTCACGAAGAATGGCCGTTTCTTGGAAGCTGTTGAGGTCTTTTGTGAGATGATGGTTCAAGAAATTAGGCCTAATGAAATAACAATTGCGAGTGTTTTGCCCGCATTTGGAAAATTAGGAATTGGCCGGATGGGGAAATCTGTACATTGTTATTGGATCAGACACAATTCTGGAGATAATGTTTTTGTTGAAACAGGTTTGGTTGATATGTACTCAAAATTTGGGAGCATGAGGGCTGCTAGGAATGTGTTTGACAATATGTCCGTTAGGAATGTTGTCTCATGGAATGCAATCATTTCAGGTTACTCTGATAATGGATTTGGGGAGGAAGCATTATGGTTGTTCAATAATATGAGGAGGAAAGGGTTTCCTGGCGATATCTTTACGCTTATGAGCTTAATTAGTTTAGAGGATTTGAGAGTAGGAAGTGGAGTCCATGGCTTAATAATTAGAAGCGGATATGAGAATGATCAACTAGTTAAAACTGCTTTGATGGACCTGTATATAAATTGTAATTTTGTTGATGATGCTTATTGTATATTTGGAGAGATAAATAAGAAGGACTTGGTTGCTTGGACTTTGATGTTGAGAGGGTTTTCAAAGAGTGGCAATTGGAGAAGGGCAATTGAACATTTCAATAAGATGATGGGAGAAGATGAGATTATGCTGGATTCTGTTTCTTTGATAACTATGCTTTCAGGTTGCAGTTGTTCAGGAGCTTTGCAGCAGGGTAGGCGGGTACATGCTCTGGTGATAAAAGCTGGTTTCCAAGCTGATATTTTTGCTGGATCAGCTGTAATAGACATGTATGCTAATTGTGCAAGTATGAGATGTGCAAAAAGATATTTTGAATGGATGGAAGAGAAGGATGTTGCATGCTGGAACGCCCTAATATCTGGTTATGGCATGATTGGGTGTGGGAATGAAGCCATAGAGTTATTTTTAAAGATGAAGTATTCAGGTCTAAGTCCAAATGAGTCAACCTTGGTGTCAGTCTTGTGTGCTTGTAGTCACGCTGGCCTCGTAGATCTAGGGCTCCAAATTTTTGATCATATGACAGAAGTTTGGAACATAATTCCTAGTTCAAAGCACTATGCCTGTGTTATAGACCTCCTTGGCCGTGCTGGGCGACTAAATGATGCTTACACACTCATGAAGAGGATGCATCTGCAACCGGGCCTTGAGGTTTATGGTGCGTTGCTTACTGCTTGTAGAATCCACAGGAACTTTGAGCTGGGAGTTGAGATCTCACGGGAACTTTTCAAGTTGAAACCTAATGATGCAGGGTACTATGTATTGCTATCAAACATGTATGCTATGGCTGGAAACTGGGCTTGTGCAAGAATGACTAGAATATTTTTGAAATTGAACAACTTGAAGAAGAATCCTGGCCTTAGTTCTGTCGAGATCAGTGGAGAAATGTTCACATTTATGGCAAGCCAGACAGACCATCCTTACTACCCGGAGATTAAGGAGTTCCTTAGAGGCTTGATTTTTAAAATAAAAGCAGCAGGGTATGAGCCTGATACCAACTCTGTGTTCCTGGATGTGTCAGATGATGTGAAGAAAGATATTCTATTTCACCACAGTGAGAAGTTGGCTATCGCTTTTGGACTGATGAGAACTAAGCCAGGAACAATTATACGGATAACAAAAAATCTACGAATTTGCAATGATTGCCACTCTGCTAGTAAGTTCATCTCCAAAGTCTATGCACGAGTTCTGGCTATAAAAGATGCCCATCGCTTTCATATTTTTCAAGATGGCATATGCTCATGCAGAGACTGGTGGTGAATACTGATCTTGCTTGGATAGTTTCAGTAATTATTCCCAAAGCCTGTTATGCTGTCCAAATGGCCCTCAAAGTTCTGCTGGTTGTTGAAACTTACAAGCACATAGGTTGCAGTGAAGGTGCTGCTGTACCCAATCTTCATTTAAGTTTTGAGTAAGCTAAAAGACTGCCTCTTCTCTTTCAAAGTTCTATAGAGGCTCATGCAGAAGTCTATCTTTGGGAATTTATCTCATTAGAGGTGGCTTGGGATTCACAAACATGCTGTAGATGATACGAAACAGAACAGCTTGAGACAGGGAGATCTATTTATCCAGCAATGTGTTTTGCATTGTGGCAATTGGAGTTCCTCACATGTTTTCTTGTGGACTTTGAACTATCTAGCAGAGGAATCAAGAAGAAAATGGAAACTTGTTACTTTATCACGTTATCTTTTTCGAACAAAGTACACGACCCCATCTATTCCTCTTTAGAGATAATTGCCCTAGACAATTTACGACAGACTTAATACCTGCTTTCCCACATCACATGAATCTAAGATATGTTAAACTCCTAGTCTCCATGCAACGGAAATGGTGGTATGTAAGCTGTAGTCAGAAAGCAAGGAAAGTCAAGAGGTATGACATTCTATTTCCAATTTATTCCATTTTACACCCTTGAAAGTTTCTACGTCTTTTCAGATGTAACATAATATAAAAAAGTTGAAGTTGTTCACAGTGTCCATTTATCATTGAATAAACATTCGATTTTTTTATTACATGAACAAATCAACAGTAAAACAAGAAGGTTGGAGTGAAACTAAAAGAATAATTACATTCCTCCATCCTTTTCTTCTTTTTTTTTTTTTTTTCTTTTTCATTTGAGATCGATGGAGATATATGTTCACATTTATGGCTAGCCTAAAAGACCTTACTCTCAATAGCTGGAGATAGAGGAGTTTCTGAGTTGTTTGATTAAATAAAAGCAGCAGGTTGGACCAACTCTGTGTTCTAAGTATCAAATGAAATGAAGAATGATACTTTATTTCACCACAGCATGAAGTTGGCTATTGCTTTTGGACTGGTTAGAACTTAGCAAGAAAAAAACATACGGATATCAAAAACTGTGCGCTAATGTACATTCATCTCCAAATTATACAGTAACTGTTAAATATGAAAACATGTAATAGAATTACGATCATGATACTGTGTTTTGCTAATAAGTTCTACATTCACCTCTAACACGACATCTTTCCATTTTTGGCGGGTGGAGGCTTTTCAGATGATAATTCGATCAAGAACACACCTTCCTCTATCCAGACAAATACTATCCTACGAATTTGGAGGGGATCTCTTGGTCAGGGAGCATTTTTGTTACTAGTAGCAAACATCTTTCCATTTCTGGAGGGTGGAAGACCTTCTCAGATGACAATTCGATCAAGAAAGGTGATGTCTGAATTTTCGAGCTAGTTGATCAAAACAAAACGCAGGTCCTTATAATTAAGATGATACAACAAAGATGGGAATTAAACTTCATCTGAAAATGTGGACTTGCATTGTATTTTGCTCAACCAGCTCGAAAATGCAGACATCACCTTTCTTGATTGAATTATCATCTGAAAAGGCCTTCCACCCTCCACAAATGGAAAGATGTTTGGTACTAGTAACAGTAGTGCTCGCTGACCAGGAGACCCCTTCCCAATTCCGTAGTATAATTATCTGTCTGGATAGAGGAAGGTGAGTTCTTTGAAAGGCCTTTGGAATGAGCTGCAAAATCAAAGTAAAAATTCTGAACTAATCCAGAAAAATGGACTTCAATGTGCAATGGAATATGGTCCTAAACTAATTAACCGCATCTTACCATACTACTTTTTGTGCCAACGTTATAATCTTTCATCCTGTGTCTGAAGAAAGGATAAGAGGGGGTGAAAGAAGACCCAGATTCTTGATGGGATGTCCCAATTGATTGATAGTTTCTTGCACACCCAATTTTATCATAAATCACCACATCAAAGGACATGTATCCATTGTATTTGAAGAGTAAGAATTCTGTGTGGCCCAGGGAGTGATGTTTTACGAATTCTGGCCAGCCTTCTACAAAATATATATTGCCCTCATCTCTCAGCAATTTAACGTCCCAATTTCCACCGGGAGTCATCAGGGTTGCACGATCAGTTTCTTCAGTCAATAAGTGCTCCTTAAAGTCGGGTGGAATTCGCTACAAGTTTAATTATGAAAGGATCATAATGTGAAACAAGAACTTGCCAGGAAGAATGCAACAATATATAGCTTATAAGAGAAAAAGTAATGGAGAGGAGAGCTAGATTAATTAGCAGAGGGAGCTCTGTGGTAGCCTGGAACAGTGGGGAAGGAAGAACATTTATCGACTTTCCCTTTACTTGGAAAAAAATTCAGATGCACCCTTTAATGCAGAAGGCAGCATGACCATCAGTGTTGTGTGTAATATTTGCTAAATACTTGATGAACATGAATGGAGAAAGTTTTAGTGATGAAGATTCAAAGCCCTGATGCAGAAATCCACTTAACTAGGTTGTAATGAAAGAGAGTGCTGGGATGAATTTGGTGTGAACCATTCTGCAGAAAGCAAGAATTTCCATGAGAATTGAGCTAATGATTTAGCTTTCCCTGATCTCTTAAACAGCAGTACTTTATCTAATATCATGAATGAACATAACTTAAATAATAAAAAAAAAACATGAATAATCATATTGTTGATGTCATAATATTGATTACCATACCCTGGAGGATGTTTTGTTAAAACACAATTGTTTTTGCTATATAGCTAAGCCCAAACAAGAAAATAGAGACTTTTCTTATTGAGCTCATCTGATACTTAAGATTAAGACAGAAATAAAGTTCCAAATGTACCAAATCAATCAAGTTGGCAAGCCACATGATTTTGTAGAAGCAGGGCCTTGTGTCTGGACTCCCCAAATCATCCTTTCCAAGCTTTTGTTTTGCCATTTCACTTCAATGCCTTACAAATCAGCAATAAAAGAAGAAAATTTTGAGTAAGTTGATAAGATGTGCAATGAGATGAAGCACAATGGTGAATGACTCCATTCAATAATCATGTAAATCTTGAAAAACACACACACAACTAAAAAAAAATGAATCTTGATTTATCAACGCATTTTCCAGACACCCCCAGTGAATTTCTTAATGCCTCGACCCAACATGAGGCTTTTTTCACTGTTTATGACAAAAATGAAAAAGAAAATAAAATTTACCATTGAACCAGAGCAAATTATGTTTTAGTCCACGCCTTTTTTCCGAGCGTCCACGTCTTTGGAATAATTTTTTGTAATACTCTCTCTGTATTTTTTATTTTTTTCATGTATATATTGAAGGACGTGGATGTATTCCATGCTTTCAATTTCTTTTGTTCTTTGTTCTTTCTTTTTCTATTCAACCAAATAACTTCCTCCTCCTTTTCATCTAGGTCCGAACAAATGCAAAGAAAAGCAGGAAATGAATTGAGTCTCAATCTAGCAACTATCATCAACACATTCAATCAAACGAAAACTCAGAAACTAAATTACTTGACCAAGACTATAACATTATATATACCATAACTTAGTATATTACAGTATTATTCATAGTATGTAACAAAAGATTATAACAAAGAAATCTAAAAGGTACAAAAGATAAGCACAATTTTAGAATAAAAACAGCTGAAAAAAATAATAAAAAGAAACGGGTCCATGGAAAGCACAATGATCATGAGGCCACACACAAAAACTCACCTCCTACCAAGAGGGATCCATTGAACCCCACAAAAACTCACAATCCTTAAAACGACAAATTCCAGAGGGGCGTTGAGAAGCACTACCCGCCTAGCAAAACAGTGGCCAGTTCAAAAGTAAAGCAAGAAAAGAAGCCCACACAAAAAAACAGGTAACCTGAAATCACAAAGATCAGAACTTTAAGGTTTCAGTTTTTATATATTGCTTTAGCAATGGAGGAAAATAATAAAAAAGGAGGATAATTAACTGCAGAGGGAGATAAACAAGAGAGCGACAGCAAAAATGTGCAGAGTGGATGATAAAGAAAAGAAGAGAACACGCTTGAAAGAAAAGAGTTGGGTGGGTAAACTGGCTTGTGGGCTATTCCAATACCAATTATAGTTGGTTGCTTCTTGTTTTTTTCTTACCATAACTGAAGAAAATTTTTTTGCATAAAGATATGTGTATAACAGCGTCATCACAGCTGAAAACAGAAACGTTGAGCTTAAATAAAAGCTGCATTGAATCTGGGATATTACTCATGAAATTTCAGGCAGCCCTCAATTAATATCAAGTTGGCATTTTCCAGCAACATGCATAATAGTAAATGGAAAAGAAAGGGAGATGGGGACATGTAGATACTAAAAAGAGAAACTAGTGTAATTTAATTCAGTGGTCTTTGTTCGGGGCCATTGTTGATCATACAAACCAAGCAAGAAACTTTTACTGTGTGTGTGTGTGTGCTTTTTTTTTTTCTTCAGACAGGAAAACGGAAATCAACAACAGAGATGAATGAAAGAATTGGGGGAAGAGTTTAAGGATGGAGCCAGTTCACAGCTCTGTAGCTTTCATAAAGTTTCTAAAAGGAGTTAAATGTGAAGAATAATGTATGTGATCATTAACATTAAGTAATTATGCTTAGTAGGAAATCAAATTTGTGTTTGTTTATATATTGGAATTTATACAAACAACAGTCAAATTTTAAAACTTTCAACTATTAACCATTGGATTGAATCAATACTCTATTAATATATTTATTTTACTAATGAATGTTTTCAAAAAAATATATGCTTATTAATTTTCGATAACTATTTTGGACACTTACTGCAAAATGGACTACTCGAATTTCCTATTATATATTTGAATGCTCTAATCTCCATATCTAAATAACTCATATTTCCATTGTGCAATTAGTGATTGAGTGGGATGATTTAATAATTGGGTCACTATTTTGAAGAAAACTGATATGAGCCAACAATAAAAGCCTGTTCCAGCTTCCAGGCATTGAAAAGGGGTTGGTGGGTGGGTAGGCAATTTAGATTACCTAAAAAGGCATTTTTCTTGCTACCATAAACAAAAAATGCAGAAATGTATTTTTCAGCTAAGTGAATCCATATTCCATCCCCTTAATATCTCTAGATAAACGAGTACTGGAAAAATGGGAAAAGAGTTTAAGAGATGCTAAGCAATTGTGTAATAAATGTGTATTTTACTTCACATTTTACATATATATTTATATATATATATATATATATATGTGTGTGTGTGTGTGTGTGTGAATGAGAGTAGAGATGTACATCAACTGATATAACATTTATAAGAATAAAAAAAAAAAAAAGAAGGAAATAGAGTATTGAAAGGTGAGATAAACTTTTGTGGAATTTATTCATTAATTGAGTGAAGGTCCTTGTAAAGTTTGCCAAGATTTTGTTAGTAAAGTTACTTGCAAACTTATGCTTATCTTGTCATGCTGCAAAGATGTTCAGGTGCTTATACTTGAGTTGCCAGGAAAAATTATGTTCATATAGTCACACTCCTTAAGTGGCAAGCCCAGCAATTGGGCTTGGAGGTCAACAAAGTGATGCCAGAGTAAGGCCTCTACAACTTTGGGCCAAGTAGAAAATAAGCCCAAGAAGTGTGACATTCGCAAAATACAAAATATTTTACAGGTTCCCGAAAAAAGACGTCTTTCACATTGATATTGAAACTCGCCTTTTTGTTGTGAAGTCGTCGCATTACTTACATCAGACGCCAACTTCCATAACCGTTTTCTGGACACGATCCACCCGTTTCGCTCCCTTCTTCCTAACATTTTTCCCATTTCTTGAAATTGAAAATAGAAAAATATTTTATATCAGTTAGCCCTTTATGTTTTTTTATTTTACCTCTTTGGAAAATATTGATTAATGAAATTTCTTTCAAATAATTAATTGTCATATCATATCTGTTTACTATTATTTTATAAAATAAAGAATAATATACAGAATCTCTTGAAAAAAATACAAAATTTTCATCCCTTTTTCACGTTACATACGAAGATAGTGATCAATAGGAAGCAACCCCTCCTTTATCAACATTTTTTTCCATCTCTCTACTCCTTGAAAACCCTCCTTCATCAACCACGTTTTCTTGTGTTTTCTCCGTCTTCTGTGATTATTTATTAATAGTAAGTTATATACAAGGATAGGCAAATTCAAGAGAATTTGTTTAGCGGTTGAAGAAGAAGCCGTCATTTCAGAAAACAGAGGAAAAGGAAAGAGCCTCCTTCCAGGATAAATCTGATTTCAGTGAGTTTATTTATTTCTCTTAGAGATAAAATATTTTGGCATATTGATCATTATGAAAGCGCATATGATCTAAATGTGTTACGTTGTTTGAATTTCGGGTCTGTATTGAAATCTCGGTTCATGTCATGCTTGGTTCTTATTTTCCTTTTCTGTTAGGAGGATTTATGTTTGAAATGGTATCATCGTTTTGAATAATATCAAAGGGCCTCTTTTTTTTTTTTTTTTTTTTTTTCTCTGTTTCCTTGTTACATTTGTTGGCAATGGAACTAATGATCAAATGTTTGTCTTTCCCTGTTTATTTCAATTGGATTAGCACATGAAGAACACTTTGTTGATGAATCTTGGATAGCATATGTTGCAGAATTTGATGTAGATGGTCTGTTTGAAATAAAACTGAAAGCCCATGTCGTGAGATGAATTCTTATTGTGATTGTATCTTGTCTGAATGATGATGTTCAACTAAATATTAGGGGAAGGAACGAACAAAATTGTCTTTGATGACTTTGGCAACGATGGTGGGGCAAATTATATTTTTGATTATGACGATGACGATACCGGTCCATGCCGGAGACACGAATCCTGTATTTGACCCCTGTTCAGATGCAAAAGTTCAGAGATTGGATGGATTCACATTTGGCCTTGCATTTTCTTCAAAGAACTCTTTCTTTTTCAATCAAACTCAGCTTTCACCATGTGATCGCCGTCTTTCTCTGTCTGGAAATAATGCTGAACTCGCGGTGTTTAGGCCAAAGGTTGATGAGATTTCACTGCTCACTATCAATAGCAGCACCTTCAATCCTGTAAGCTCTACCTCTATTACTTAATGTAGTTTTGTTCATTGGGAGGAGGTATATATTCAGCTGTGCGACATCTATCACTCGTAGAAGCATTTCATGGGAGTCCATATCCCTAATTACATGCCAATCTCTAAATGTGCGATCATGTTAGTGATTTTTCCAATGTTTTCAGAGCAAGTCTGGAGGTTATATGGTGGCATTTGCTGGGCGACAATATGCAGCTCGATCAATTCCTGTATTCGTTGCAGACAACAGTCACACTATAACCAGCTTTACCCTGGTAAATTGGTCGGGTTTTTTTTTTTTAATTTTTTTAACCAGTCTTGCAATCAGTACTCTTCTAAGTCTAGACTATATAATTTTATTGAACTGTTTTGGTGCTGCAGGTTCTTGAATTCCAGAAAGGCACCCTCCAAAACTTATTCTGGAAGAAGTTCGGGTGTGGTTCGTGCACTGGGGGCTCTTTTGTGTGCCTTAACAACACTGATTGTGCAGTCCCAAATTCCAAATGCAAAGGCAATGGAGGGTCTATTGGCTGTGACCTGGGCGTACAATTGGCCTTCTCCGGTACTGACAAAAATGACAATGTGCTCAACTCATGGTACGAGGTGGCAAATCTTAGGCAATACTCCCTTTACGCCCTCTATTCTAATCTACGTAATTCTCTTACCAGTCCATTCCAAAACCTGTTCTGAGATTTCAAGATCTCATTGTATATTAGACGTCAGCATTAGCTAAACGTTATACGAGAAATTTATGAAAAACACACGGGTGCCTATGGAGTATAGGTGCAGTTTTGGAAAATTATACACAAGTTTACTACAGGGATATTTTGTTCTGTATTAGTACGCTTTTATCATCAATGATAAAAATATGTACTTGATTAATACCTTTAATTAGATGACAAATATAATTATAATAGGCTGGAAATATTCTGATGGACAAGTTTGTTTACCTCTTGAGGAAACCTTTTCGACTGGCAGATCAAATATTTAGGATTTTGCAGAATGGACAGCAAAAGTTTGCAAAAACCCAGTCGGTATTCTTAAATTGTTTGTTTAAAATCTCCCAAAACCATTTGTACGGCACACTCAAAGAAACAACTCCTTTCAAATCTCTTCTACTTTCGACTGATGGCTATTTTTACACTCGGATGAATCAGATGTTTGTAAACTCCCCGAGTCTAAAATGAGTAGAAATAATTACAAAATCTCTTGGAAGAGTGTCAATGCTGATGAATCAATTCGTCAAATCTACACAAAAATGACGACTGTACATAAGCTATTTTACATTTTGTACAGCTAGCTAGAATTGCACTGCTCAAAAACAGGCATCAGTACTGAATCTCAATAGCACCTGCGATCCAAATACACTCTTCCATGGATTTTGATCTTTATCACCCCACAAATTGGTGCTAGAGACTAGACCATCTTTACATAAGTGAGTTGGAAGAAAACAAAATTCAGTTCTACACTGACTGGGTACGCATCTTTTCGTGGATATCCATCACAAGATCACGCAATTCAGGGAAAATTGATATAAGAACAAGTTCCAGTATTCCATAGCCAAGTTGCTTCAAACAAACTGTGGACTGCAAGTCATTTATAAAATAAATAGGGTAACAGAGAATAAAAAAAGAAGAGAAAGGAAAAATAATGCTACACACATATATATCTCTTGCATCAGCTGTGCCAAAAAAAAAATCAGATGTATACAGGTTCTCATAGACAAGACAGTATAATTGGTAAAAAAAAAAGACGATGGATGGCTCTGGTATTTCTAGGTAAGAGCTAGGTTGAGGAGAGGGAGGGTAGAGGGGGTGTCATACCTGAAGAAAATAGTATATATCTCTAGCGCATCGTCTATACTGCTTATGCCCGATCAAACTGACCAAAGTGGTGGGAGCACCATCTGCCAGGAAGGTAAGGGATAGATTTCGAAATCAATGAGACAATATTGCTAGCATCCACAAGAACAAGAAAGAAAATCGAACTACAACAACATAGATTCTGACGGATATTGCAAGGCTATTGTCCTCTTCCAGGTCATGTTGTAAAATGGGGCATCATCATGCTGTTCAATGATTACATGAACACATGAATCCATGCATCAGCAAGCTTCCAGCCAAAAATGAGCTAACTAGAAAATAGGTCCTATAATTCCCATGACGATTGGGGGCCGAAGGAAGTGTGTTTAACAACATAAAAACAAAAACAAAAACAAATTTAAGTACAGGGACCCTGAGGCAATCTAAGTGTATTAGCAAAATGGAGATAAAATATCCACAGAAAAATGCAATGGAACAGGAGTCATGTATGCTAAAGAGACATATTACAACATAACTTTATGTGGGAATAACAGAAGCAATATGGAACCATTCAGGGGATTTAGAAATACAAAGAAGATTGAATGGTAAAAGATTAACCTCGAGATCCTATGTTCCCAAATCAATATTAGAACACATTTTATACAGCAAACTAATAGCAAGATACTCACTGAATATCATTTTTTTCACATCACTAGCTCTGCGAGCAGCTTCAAGCTGTTGCTCAAAAGACCCAGGCTGGGTGGCCCTCATTCCACCTGGTTGCCTTGTAGTTTGCTGAGATCCCCGAGTAGCTTCGCAATCATCTAGTTGACCTTGAGCGCGCAATCTCAGGAAGAATGTGCCACCAGGCCAGAGAACCTATTAAGAAGATAATGATCAGAAAACAGCATAACAGCTTCTTGGAACAAGTCAATACACAAAAGAAGATCCAGAAAAAAGAGCAGAGGCAAATGTTGAATAAAGTTGAGTTGCAGGACAAAGAGACATTTCTCGCTGACGAATATGAAGCAAAGCATAACCTAAAGAAATGATGCTTTCTAGCTGACAACTTTCCAAGCAACCAGAACAGAAATTGGAACTTTAATATCAGGGCATATTAATCCCAGTATTAGGCAAGATAAATTGTCCGGAATGTAACAACTTCAATTCTGTACCGAGTTATGGGTTAGCGCCACTCATTAAAGGCTGGGAGCTCAAGTTCTGCAAACAAATTCATATCAGTGGAAAAATGAGTTTCTCCATTACTCATGCTACCCAGTAGATCGATGATGATCAGAATTCAGATATGTAAATTCACAGGCTGGCCAAGTAGTAATTACACAACTTCAGAGGATGAAAGTATCATATCAGAATACTCATGACTTACATCCTGGACCCATCGAATCCCTTGTGCGATTACATCCTCTCTACGGAGCCATTGGATTTGCCTTAAGAGCCAGTCATCAATGGCATCTTCCATGACTAACTGCAATATTTGCTTTGATATCCAAAAGACCTGTCTCCTGCAATTAAAGAAGATAAAAGTACATGGCTTAAGGCTTAAAGGATAATCTGCATATAACAAGCATGCTCTCCACACAAAAGTAAGAGTGGTTCCATCATTTAGTCACTTCAGAGAAAATCAAATTCAAATAGAGACCCCCCTTATTGAGCTTTGCTTATTTTTGTGGTTATATCTTCAGATTTCTCATTGTTTAATACTCTGTTTGTAGTGGTGCCTATTTCTTTTCTTTTCTTTGAACAGGGGTTTTGGCGGCGGGGGAGCGGGTTGTTTAAAGGATATTAAACAGCCAACTTCTTTGATCATGAACATATAATCTCTAAATTCAAGATGACAATTATCTGACAGTAAACCTCCCACCTCAGATCACAATTTCAAAATAGTAAAAAAGAAACAAAATGCTGATCAACTGTAAACATTACTAGTTAGTAACAATGGAAGAATGCTTAAAACTAATAGAGGGAGTAATCCATTGGCCCATCTTCATTTGAGGTAAATCCAAAATTTTGTACAATTTACTGTGAATATATTCACAATTTCTGAAAAAAATAAATCACATGCAAACAAAAAATCTGATTATTGTGCATTCAAAAATTATCCATGAATAGGTAGATAGGTTGAGCCTGTACATGCAGGTTCTGAAGTCAACCCCTATGCGCTATATAGATACCAGTCCAATATATATATCAATTGTTCAAAAAATCCCATTTACATGGATTTATAAGGTAAACTCCAACACCTTTTTCACACAAGATGAATTTCCATCCCAACAAAAATAGTCTGTATTAAATAACAGGTTATAGCAGTCACTCTGGGAGAACACACAAATCATGGGGCCATGAAGGCAGAGTTCTTCAACATCAAAATGGTCTCCTACTAACATTGAAAATAAAAATAATAATATAAATATACACTCATTGATGGGAATTGCATACTACGTAAACAGCTAGCAATGACACAATTGAAAAATAAGTCATCAATGTCACAGCCACTTTCAGCAGAACATCTGAATCTCAATGGCAAGATCCTCAAATACTTGTAAAGGATGCAAGTTCAGTGTCTAGAAGTTCGTCACATATTGTAAAATATGGCATGATTGGGGTGAAAAAAAGCCAAGTCAAAACACTGGTAGTAGCACAATGTGAAAGGCAACAGGCCTGGCCTTGTAAGTACGATGTAAATCAATCAATTCATCAACCATATAACTGGAAAAAAAGGATGGAATAGGACCAAAACAGGCCATTGAAACACACGATTAAGTCAAAAAGTGAATACCCAAAGAAATTTAAAGAAAGAAAAGACGTGAAGTTCAAAGGAAGGGTTGAGAAAGCATTAGCTGTCATTTAAAAGAAAAAGAGAAGTAAGAAGCTGGACACGCCAATGGCAACATATTGATTTTAAAAATCTAAATAACTTGAAACCATCACATTCATCAACCAAAAGTCCTCACTGAATATATACCTGTAAACAAATGAGGATACTATATTAATCTTAAGAACCTGATTCCGCATTTACTTGTTACACCTAAAGCAAGTTCAAAATACGAAAGTGAGAAAAAGAAAGTATCACCTTAGCCAGCCTCTTCTCTTAAGCTGAAATACATTATCAACTAAATTCAGAACTGGAACACTTAAATTTGGTGGTGTCCACTGCAAGGAACATTGAACATCAGTTAGAGTAAGCATAACTAAGATCATGAAACAGTAATAGAGAGTGCCTAAAAGACTCATTTGTAACAATTAGAATAATAAGGCAACTTAGTTCCTTCAGAGCCCAATAGCAGAGCTAATCTATTGGATATATATCCCAGCACCAGGAATGACATAAATCAAGAGTAACAGGCTATTGAGAGGATGGTGAAATTCAAACATTAAAGATCAATATTTTCAGCATATTAACTTCACCAGTAATAGTGAAAACTTTAGGAATCAACAAGGTGTCAAAACTAAAACTTTTTTTAAAAAAATATACACTGAAGGATGAATAAGTAGAAATAAGTATTCAATCTACTTATAGTATAAATAGGGATCAATACTGTCCAAATATAGAAATTGAAACAATACAAGAGATAGGGGAAGATTAAAAAAAACAAGAAAAAATCGTATCTATACATATATATAAGTACACCCTGAATCCCACAAAGGTTGTTTGGGTTGACGTAGTCAAGAAAATGAGAAAAGTCAACATATTTTCCTTTTCTACCAACTACCCTTCTATTTAAGAAGTTGTAACTGTCAATTCTGAAATATTTAATTAAGATGGCAAAAGTTTCTGTTGATAGTATTGTTTGAATTAAGATAAGTGTAGAACGCATAGTTGTAGGATTTAATTTGTCACTTGCCATATCTACGCATCATAAATCATGGAATTCATAATTACAAATCTTAAATAATCAGATTTATAAAGGGGCATAACAGGAAAACAAATCAATTATTTGTTGATTTCTGTAAATGAGACAAGACTATTTGGGCAACCGAAAATAGAAATCAAGACATCCTTTGCGGGATGGGGAAGTGTGTATGTATATGTTTGTGTGTGTATGAGTTACGGTGTAAATTTAGATCAAGATATGGCCGCCTCGGAGTATAGAGATAATGATTTGAACTTACAATTTCAAGAAATACAGAACTCTCAAACGAAACTATTGGTAGTAATTCAGCAAAAGTCTCAGACAGATGACCATATAAAAGCAACCTATGCCAAAATCGACAATGAGATAATACTCTAAAGACGTGTGGGTGGGTGTGAGAGAGAGAGAGAGAGAGAGGCACTAGAAATAAAAGAAACGGATGACAAAAATAAATCAAAGAGCTAATATCAGCTCAATGAGAGTCTAAAAATTACCACACATAAAACAGCGTCAAGAGCATGACGGGATGGTGGTGGAGTCATTAATAAACATGAAAAGGAGGGAATGAAAAGTACACTACTATATGTACAGTACCTCTGGGGGCACCCCTGTCAGATCCTCTTGAGGAACAGATGTTAAGGCCAGACTTGACTCCGGATATCTGCTCACAGAGTTTGATTCAGGTTTCAACCTCGAACTACGGATCTCCTCGGAATCCAAGTTACTGACATCTTCATCACGTTTAACTACCCTCTGTGCAAACCCCTTTGAGTTTAATTCATAGTCCGAATGCCACCCATTAGCTGGGGTCGTAGCTTCTACTTCCTGTTCTCCATGGTTTACATCTTTATCGCCTTCATCATTGTCAGAAAAACTGTTAATTGACTCTGAGGTACTTTGCCTCATAGCCAATTTATTTATATCATCAGCATTCCAGGACAAGTTTCTGCTTGTAACTGAAGAAGCTTGTTCAAAAGAAGACGAAGGTGAGCCAGCAACTTTCCACATAAGGCCATCAGAAACCCCTTTGAATTGGCGTACAATATCATCCACAGCATCATCCACATTAACTGTTTTGGTCAAGGGAGTTTGTAATGATTACAATATTTTGTAGTCACAATTTAAAACTCAGTGTTGAAAACACACAAATATTAAAGACGCAACAAGAAAGAAGTTAGGCGCCCTGCAAATGTAAGAGCATAATGTATTTTTCAATGACAAGCAATTCTCCAATAAACTTTGGCATATAGTTTTTTGTGAAA
Organism: Paulownia fortunei; assembly: GCA_019321725.1. NCBI lineage: Eukaryota > Viridiplantae > Streptophyta > Magnoliopsida > Lamiales > Paulowniaceae > Paulownia > Paulownia fortunei. The sequence goes on along the minus strand of CM033106.1, from coordinate 29,825,223 downwards.
TGCTGTGAAAATTCAAATCTATCATGACACATTTAACTGACTGTCAGGATCAAAAATTAATTATATAAACCATCTAAATGGAAATCAAACTTTTGAGCCAGTTTACAACAACACAAAACAAAAGCATTACCAAAGAAAGTTACCTGGCACAGGCAACTAAAGACATGGTATATTGTCAATGTAGACAAAGAGCGTACACTCTGACTTAAATAATATGACCAAAAAGTCAAGAACAATTTACTGATACTTTTACTATTTCTTTATCTCAAGCTCCGAGATAATGTGCCACTACTATACCTTCCGAGACCGAAACTTTGCTGAATACAAAGAACACAGACAAAGAATAAACTGATAAGAAAATAGATTCATGACTTTGGAAACCTTCCAGTATATTTTGAAAGTCTGCAGTAAAATTCTCAAGGGCTTTCAGTCATAGAATAAAAGTGAGGTATATATTGAGTACTCAAACATCAAATATCATGACTGTTAATAGTAAGCAACAACTGAAATGAAGTATGTATATCTGTATGCCGATAAATAATATGACGAACCAAAAATATATAGGCAAGTGAATATATAGAAAATGATGTCCAAGAAGAGAAGGCACACACCTGCCAGAGTCCTCATCACAGAAGAAGATTTCCCAAAAGAGTAGTTCTTCATTGATGAAAAACTACAAATTAATTAAGAAGCTATAGGTACTGCATATGTTCTTAACAGAAAAAATAAAACCACACCTTGGAGGAGGCACTCAGAAAATCCCATACTTCATGTTGCTCAGCAACATTAGCAATTGACAAGAGATCCTGGTAAAGACAGTATTGTCAAATCATCAAAACAAGAAGAAAATGTCTCTGTATCATCACGGAGAGTATGGGTGATCATACTTGAAGATACTTGTCAAGCTGAATACAGCGCTGGTGAACAAAAGCATCCTCTGTACTTGAAGAGAATATCCTTTTGGGAGGCAAATGTAATGTATAATTTGGAATATCCTTAAGATGCCTATGCAATCTCTCAAAGTTCCGATATCTGTAGATAAAGTACCCAAAAGAAGAATCAACTACGGACTGATAAATCCTGATCTAATCAGAAAACTTTATCATTCATCAACGTTGTCACGAAATAGATCAACTACATGACATGCGTTCCAAAAATAGTGATATTTTTCATTCAAACTGGAAGTAAAAACCATACCTTCTTTTCACAAACCAAGTGGTGTTGTCAGCATCAGTCACAGCAATTGAGTAGACTGCAAAAGATTTTGATCCAAGTTTCTCAAAGTATGCTCCAATGACCTGCAGAATCAAGGATCTCTCATCAGCCAAAGCACAGAATATCATCAGAGAACAGTAAAAAAAGGTGATCCGAATAGTCCTAAACTCTTAAGGATAAAACAGTTTAAATTTAGCAGGCTAGTCTCCCACAGAAAAACTTATGTGTGTTAGCAGAAAAGAAGTGAAACCATCATTTTGAAACAAAGGAGTGAAGCCTGCGTCACGAAGCTACTCTTCTTGAATAACATGAGCATTTTGCAATACATACAAGGTTAAATCTAGTTAAATTGTGGACCTTAGAAAGGAAATCAGTGCTGTTACCCGACATCTAAGCTTTGGAACATGCAGCCCTTCACGACGTAATACCATGTCTGAACTGCTCATCAGGCTGTGTACATTAAGTTTATTAACATCAGCACTATAGTATTCATTAATGATGGGTGCACTTCCTTTACTAACAAGCATATCTTCCAGGTTTGACTGAACTTTCAAATCAGAAGTGCTGTTTGATCTTTTAAGCTTATTTCTATTTTCATGGGAAACAACAGCAGCAGTATTCTCCAGTTCATGAATAGTAGAGCTTCCCTTTAGAAACACCTCCTTGTTAAGCTCTTGGGAACTGCTTAAAGCATCAATACTGAGATCAGTGGGTCGAGTATCATGTTGGGGCCTGGGTGGTAGTTGCATAGAAACTTTGTCTTCCATCTGAGTATATGTTTCAGGCTTCTGTTTTAGTACTTCAGTCACCAAATTTTTTGTAGGCAATGTGCCGCTTACTGAACGTGTCACTTCAGAAGCCTGAATTCCCGGAGCAGCCGTCTTTTGGAGTTTCTTTTTGTAGTTTCTTCCGATTGTCCACATGTTTTCAAGATTTTCCGGCATAAGAACTTCTGTTCTTCTTTGGGTTGCTGCCTCAAACACTTTCGCCCACTCAGAATGTCGTGTGTGTATGGTTTCATCCTGCATTGTACTAGATAAGAGATCTCCTGAGCCACCCAACTCTAGTACCCTTTTATGATCAAATTGAGGCAAAGAATCAGTCCCTTGATTGTTGGAAGGTATACTTTTTCTCAAATTAGATTCACTGCTTTGACCATGTTCTCCGGAAAATGTGTGCTCACGGTTATGACCCTCCGCATTAGGTGATTGATCAGTGGCAACATCCTTGAACCCCTCATTGTTGTAGGCAAGGATTATATATTCAATCAACTCATTGATATACCTAGGAAAAAAGACTGAAAATGGTTAGATTCCTAAAGGGCAATTGCATACAGAAATAACAATTTGACTAGCTACGTAAGAAGATTGAAAAGATTGGAAAAAGTCGCAAGTATGAGAATAATAGTAAGAATAACTAATCAGGACTACAACAACAATAATAATAATAATAACAACAACATACAGTCTAAGGTATACATTACGCGAGAAATGCAAGATTAAAGTATTGAAGTCACCTACATTGTTCAGCTAAACCCCCACAAATTGATCCATTTAAAATCCTCCACTAGTTTTCTTCGGTAAGTAAAGGAGATGCTCAAATAGACTGCTAATAAACTTTAAGTCAACAAGAAAGACATTCATGGTGTGTAATTAAAATCAACAAAAGTATCTTGCTCAGACCTTAGTGGTAACATCAAAATGAAATGATCCCTCACTACTAGTAAGTAGTCGCATTTTGAGATCAGTCAGTAGCAATTACTTGATTCAACATCAGCATCACATATATGAAATGGAACTGTCTACCTTGTAGCTACATTATCCAATTCCCACAAACAACTAAAAACTAAGAGGAAAACCACGGACCCAAAAAACTCAAATCATATCACCAGAGGGTGCCACCTGGACCTGTATTTATACACCTTCAAAGATTAGCACAATTATTCACCACTATCCTACTTCAGATTAATGTTCGAATCTTTCTCAGTTTCTTCTAATTTTAAACTTATACCAATTAGTACAAATGATATCCACCATATATCTATGATGATTGATAGATATAATTGCATTTAAAGATACCTCATCAATGATGATGCTTGATATATATTATCTCAGTTGCAAAGATGCTTCATTATCAAAATGATCTAAATTATCTTCGGTATTTGCATCACTTAACTTATTTGTTAATTTTTTAATCCAAGAATCATGGATATGCATACCACTCACTACTATAGCAGACTGCAGATGTTGAGATCTCAAAATTCGGTGGTTCACTATTGGTCACTGCCAATGTTTCCAATAGCTTAACTCACAAGTTACAGTAATTATACAATCTCACTTGACAGTTAGCCTCTGTGTGTGAAAGAGGTTGTGAGTGCAATTGCAGGCATAATTAGTGTGATAAATCATGCATAGGGTTTGGTATTTTACAATCCTCTACAATGTTTTACAACTGGTACTGCATTTCTTATTTTCAATGACCTCAACAGTTTGTACATGCATAAACTTCAACCATGTCACCTTTAATTCTTCACAGGTACGGATTATTTATCTTAGCATAGTCCATTCTTGATTTCTAATATGGATGCCAAAGATTGTGCTGATATTAGCTTGTGTCTTATGCTGCTCAGGTAGTTAGTAGTTCTCAGTTACAATAACTTTGGCTGTTTGTTTACTATATTACACAAATTGGAAGAAGTGTTTTGGAAAACTGTAGGTCCTACCTTCCACTGTAAATGGACAAATACTACTAAACAGTTGATTTTCAATTATATCCATAACAAAATTCAAATACTAATAAAGCTGGGATTGATGGTCTTTGTATGCTATGGCGTGATGAACACTTGAAAGCATGATGAATTCGCAAAATGAGTTCCATTTTTCTTCTCTCCCTCCTCTAAACCAATTAAAAAGTTAGGCTAATAGTAAATATTTTTGCTAAATTCATTTACTACATTTTCATAGAGCGAGCATTCCGAATATTCATGTATTACACTTTTAGTTATTGTCATAAATAAATGTTAACACCCAACCAATTATCTTTTTAACAATTTTATTGTTAACATACCAAAGATGAAATATCATGTGGCTTTACACAGACAGAATATGAAACTAACTAATATTTTTCTTAGGAGAAAGAAGACCTACAGGAAATAGCATCTTACCCAGGGCTAGCGAAATTCATAATAGGTTGCAATACCAAACAAGTTAAGAGTTCGCGAGCAATGCATCGAACTAAAGGGCATTGAGCTTCCCTTGGTCTCAGCACAACAGCTAAAAGTCCACCCATGAGCCGCTGAAGAACCTATATATTAAAACATATTAGATTTCGTGAAAAAATAACCACAAAAAAAGGAAAAATTAGTTGGGCAAACAATTCCTTCTGAATTAGAACACTTCTACACCTTGTACTCACACTCTGGAGATATCAAAGCAGGGTGAAGCTCTTTTGAGGCCAGGAGATGGTGTTTCAACCTTTCATCCCTTTCTTCAGAAGACAATGTTCCCATAACATCCACGCCAATCGCAGCCTGGTTTCTTCTGAAGAGGTCTAGGTGATCTCCTATCAAGTCTACTACATCCCTGGTTGGAGAAACAAGGGCCAATCACTCATATCATCAATTATTCAACTCGCACCATTTTACACCTTTATTGAAGCACAAAAATACACCAGAAATGATACCTTGTCAACAGGTCAACAAGGTTTAGTTCTTTGATTCTTGCAGATACTTCGCCAAGAACATCCATGACTATAGCATGTATTAGCTTTGGTGCCTCTTTGTCAGGTGTAATATCGGAATACCACAAATCTATGACAAAATCATGCAAAAGCTTGTTGATGAAATCCTCAAGAGCTGCTTCCACAACAGGGGAATCTATTTTTCTTTTCCATTTTTGCGGGGGAGGCAGGGTAGTAAGACGAGAATCATTCACAGATAGCTGCTTCTTTTCTAAGTGCGACAAGTAGGATGTTGGCCTGTTATTCCGAACCTTCCATTGGAATTCCACCTCATTGAATAATATTCTTAGTCCAGAGACCAAGAGTATGGCTATTGGGATATTCATTAACATTGATTTACTAGTATCTGCAATTAACATATATAAGCAGAGAACTGATCAACACTATAGTAGGAATAGGCTCAAGAGCAGTATACTTGGAGTAATAAGTCCAGCCGAAATTAAAAAAAAAAATGTTATAAGGTTTGATGCCTTTCCCAATATAACTAATCTCACATATTTTAACAAAAACAAATGATAATAGCCATGTTTATTCTGACTAAACCAGCTTGTCTGAAATAATACGAAAAAGAAAACAAAAAATGACAGCTTTCCAAGTAAAGGTTCACTGCGAACCCAAACTTCCAGTAACAGCTAAGCACTTTAGCTGTTTGGATTGAAAAATTGCTGCCCACAGAATCTGTTTTTACAATAATAAACTCTTACCAGCAATACCAATTCAGTTATTTTACAAGCATCTACATTACCCAGCAAATATTCCTACCTCATTTTCTCACTCAAGTTTCCCCAATCCTACCCAACTACCAAATGCTCCCTCCATTCAAACTAGCATAACACCACAAGTATCTCACAAATACACAACATAAATCAAATGAAAATAAACCCCAATAGAAAACAATATATGAAACTAAAACAAACTAAACCATTACAAAAAGATTCCATGATTTTCTTCAATCAAACACCACATTATCATTGCAAGATAATGAAATTAACAAAACAAATTATGGTCAATGAAACATCGCAATACCCGCAACTAAGTAACTAAAAAAGGAAACAACGGATTTAGCTTTTCTCATTTCAAGAAACCGAAAAAAAAAAAAAAAAAACAGTTAGAGCTTACGCGTCAAGAAGTAAGACACTGCGAATATACAGAGAATCCACCACACCGTTCGAAGCTTAGCTTCTTCGATCAGATCTTGTAAACTTTGCATCGCCTTCTTCATAATTCTCGAACCCTTAAAATCCTTTTTTCTTAACTAAAACTCAATTTGATGTACAAGAAATAACAATTGGATGATCTAAAAACCTAAAAAAAATCCAACTTTCTTCGAAATTTGAATTATAAGAAAAATGATTTCAGCAGTTTTCTTGAATCCAAAAGGCGATTGAATATAATTTTATGATCGTCTCTTAGCTGGAGTTTTCTCCTATTTTCTCTCGTAACTTTTCCTAGTAATCATAGTTTGTGCGGACGAGAGAGAAAAAAACGTGGGAAAGGAAGGTCTGACGACGTCGTTATTTTGGTTGTACATGTCACCATTAGCTATGTCTGGTTGTACTGTCGGGATTGAATTGACGACTTTGCCCTTTGGTGTGTAGTCCAACAGTGGAGTGTGTGGAACTTATTAATTATGATTGCAATTTCTGAAGGTAATTAATTGAAAGGGTTAATGTAACTTTATTTCTTCTTGTTAATTTTATCACTTTACCCCTTTATATTTTTAATTAGTATTAATTTTCTCGTATTATTATTATATCACCTTATTTTTTTATATTTTATAAAATAATCTAATTGTTCTTACTTATTTTTTTAGTAAAATTACTTTAAAAATATTTAAAATTATAAAACTTTTATTTATATTTTAATAATTTTTTAATTTAATTAATTAACACTTAGCATTAATTTTTTTTAAATTCTATTGTACTTCAAATTTAATGATTATTTTTATAATTAAAATAATTTTTATAAACTACTATATAATAGAATATTTTGTTAGTTAATATTTTACTTATAAGTTTTTCATACGTCATAAATATAAAAAAATGTGTAATATACTTTAGATGATATTTTATTAATAAAATTGAATATTAGTATTAATTTTTTATTATTAATAAAATTATCATAATTTAATAGATATAATGTTAAAATTCAAAAAAAATAGACATTTTAGTGTTCAATTTATTATTATTAATTAGATTATAAGCAATCTTATTATTGATATTAAATTATGATCAATTTAGAAAAAATCATATTGGTGTTTAACAAAATTAATCACAAAAATGACTTTTTTTAATTCAATATAAATTTTATTAAATTATGATTATTCAATTAATAATTGGAGTGCTACTAATATTTCACATACTTAAAAATAATATTGTATAGAAATAGATTATATGTTTTTTAGATTTATGATGAATATGAAATTTATAAATATAAATACATTAGCTAATAAAAATCTTTTACTATATAGTAATTTAATAGAAACTACATTAAATTAAATAAATAAAAATTAAATTTTAAGTACAATAAAATTTCAGAATAATTTAATGTTAAGCATTAATTAACTTAAGTGTCTTATTTAGCAATTATTCATGCATTGAATGAATTATACTGAAATGGAAGATAAACATCACATACCGACAATCAATCATTGATTAAGCTCTTATTGGTATTAAAAAATGATTAGTCCATATTAATGGAATTAAGCATGTGATATAAAAAAATAAATAAATGTTAGTATAAAAGTCATACTAATCAACCCATGGACAGATTTTTTAGGGGAATAAATGGCTGTGTAATGTTTGATATGGATCTTAAAATAAAGAGTCCCTTAAATTCAAGTTCAATAACTCTTATGCTGTGTTAATTGTTAGCTGTCTAAGTTTTTAAAATTCATTGCTTAACTAATTTTTTAGGACATAGTGTAAAGAACAAATTATGGACTTATAAATTTCAACTTCATTTCATATATAAATATAGATACTATAATCAAGATCTTATATTTTCATTCTCCTTAATTTTTTTATCATCTAAAGTTCATAGGAATAACAAAAAGTTGTCGAGTGAAAAAGACTCGACTTTATATATTATTAATTTTTGCATATAAAATAAATAAGAATTGTCAAAATTTTATCTTCTAAATTACGGGACTAATCACCACTCGATTATGTTTAGGTGAATTATTATTAAAATGATTTGACATCAATATTAAAATAGTATAATGGGCATAGAAATACTAAATTTTAATACTCCATTCTTCTTAAATAGCTAAAATTTATTGTGTCTTACTATACTTTAAAATCTTCCTCCTCTCTTCATAAAAAAATTCCCAACATATATTTACTATATATATAATTATGTATGTATTTACTAATATTTGCTTTTTTGTTAGCTTCAAGAATAACAGGTATTCATTTTGTTTGTGATCACTCAACTTTTCAATAGGAGCTACACAAATTGCACAAGGTGCCAAGCTTTTAAAGTTTGGCTCTCTTTAACTTTCCCAAGTCTAAGTTAAAATATTCACTTTGAACATGATTGACAAAGTTTTAATTGCATTTGAATAAATGCCTATTCATTTTTATATTTCTAAAAATAAGTAAATATATTTTTTAAAATTTTAATTTTGATACTTTATCCAAAACTTGAACTTTAGAAGACTACAAGCTGTCTTATAAAAAAACGACGGTCAAGATCATGCAAATAACAATTTGAACTTGAAATTTAGAATACTACAAATATAACGACGGTCAAGATCATAAAAGAACATTTTAAACTTGAAATTTAGAATACTACAAATCGAACCCGTTTAGTTAAACATACCACATTTCTCGTTCCAAACCATCAAACTCTTTTAATAATTAAAAATAAACAAAGATAATAAGTAAGACATAATCCACATACCAAATCTAAACATAATTAATGTGCTACAAGTAAATTAATCACATTTAAACCTGTTCATACAGGATCAGTTTGAAGCTGGTTTGATTTTAACCCAACAAAAAATTTTAATTTTATTTTATTTTATTGCGAGGAAAATCACTCCCATAAGCAAAAAAGACGCTATATTTGGTGTTATTTTTAAAAAAATATTTTTTATTGAAAATAAAAAACACATTTGGAAGGTGCACTTTGGGGATTGATATATTTATTTCCCAAAATATCTCAGAAAATGTTTTTCCACTATTCTAAACTCTTCTTCATTTTTAAATAGCTTTTAGCCATTAAATCAACTTAAATTTATTACACTTGTGTATATCCTAATGATGATAAAAATAAACAAGTATGTGTATCTTTCAATTACTAGATGTGAAATTTTTTCTTAGTTGTAGGCTGATTCGCTGTGAAGTTGTAAGGTTGCGGAGTAGGAAAGATAGCGAATCACTACATACGTTACAAACAAGCGTTAGGGGCGCTAAGGTAGTCCAACGAAAACCTTCCGATGTTTAAGTTAATAAAGTGAGTAGATGAATGAAATAAAAAATTAAAAAATACTTAAAAGTTAATTGATTGCGTATCTTTCAATTATAAAATAATGAGTATTTATAGTTGTAAGAAGGGTGTAATTTTGTGTGGAGCGGTACATACACCAAATAGATATTCTTGGCCCATTGGACTGAATTTATCACATGAATATTTTCAAATTATTTTATTGGGGTTGGTTTATTGGATCAAATTTTTATTTCGGCTCATAATTTAAAAGGACCTTTTGAATTTAGGTTATTGGATCTATTTTGGATATTGACTTCATGAGTCTAAGTTGGGTTAAAAGCCCATCATAAGATTTTGGGTCTATTACGGACGTTCGCATCATGGCTTAATTTGGGTTCAAGGCCTATCAACTTTATTATAATTTATAATAATAACAATATAAAATAGTATAAAAATTCAATATGATGCTACTAAATTTACAAAATTCTATATGAAAAAAACAGTTATTATGTAAGTTATAACTGGTCCATCCAAACGTAATTTTACATATTTTTAATAACTTATTCAAATATATTTTAATTTTTATATATTATTAGTAAAATTCTCAAATACATTTTTTCAAAATATAATTCTCAAAACATAAAAAATAACACTAAATGTAGCGAGAAAGTAATACAAAACCAGGCGCTAAGCCCTGAGGCTATCAACCAGAAATATCTTTAGAAAACCGTAGACTTTTCATATAGGCGACCCCACATCTTTTGTTCTGGTTTCCTTTTTCGCGAAGCGCCTGTTGTTTGTTTTCCACACTCTCTACGCCGCGTCCTACGTTTCCAAATCTACGACCCATTCCTTCAGGCCCACAATCGACAAATTAATTATCACCCGCAACCAAAAACCTTCCATCTACGGTGAAGATTAGTCTGTCGTCATTCTCATCAGAACCGGAGCTGTCTATATCTCCCCACCATTTTAAACTATCAAAAGAAAAGTCATAAAAAAAATCTCTCATCCTTATCCAACACTTTATTTATTTTTATTTTTTCAAGAAGCTAATCATAACCTCTTGAAAGCACGCACATTCACACACTAACATTATCAGAAGAAACTTCTGTAAAGCCAGTTAACAGAAGTTGATATCTTAAGAAGAAAGATGATTCAGACGGTGCCCTTGAATTGTTCTGTAAGCACTTCTCTTGTGGAGCCAAATGGTTTTGCTCAGTATTCAAAGCCAGCTGCATCACGAGGAGCTTCTTCAGTTTCCACCATTTGTTGTTCTGTTTCAAGAAACAATCCATATATACCAAAGTTGGAGCCTTTTAGCAGAAACAAGATCGATAGAGCTGTTAAAGAACCCCCTTTGATTCAAAAATCTGAAAACCAAATTGCAGGCAAGTTATTTTCTTTTTCTTTTTTCCCTCACTCGTTTCTGGTCTCAAAAGTTGGTAGTTTTCAGTACAAATTATTGGACCCTTTTCTGTGATAAATGTGTGTGTTGGGACTTTTCTCTTGTGTTTATGAGATAATTATGCTAGTTATGATGAGATGATTGTTTTCTTTTTAAGAATCTTTATGCTATGTTTTCAGGTATAGAATTGACCCCCTGTTTTTTAAAGATAGTACATGTATTAAATGTATACATGTCTTAAATAGTTAAGCAGTACTAATCTTGATCTATTTCTTAATGGTGTATATGAATTGATTTATCTTGATTTGGTTCAGTTCGGATTTGTGATATCTTTATTTCTATTTTCTGATATAATGTTCAGATTATTGTTTGACGCTTGAAGGAGACGATTCCTATAGCTGCTGGAAGGCCTATTTTGAACTCAAAGATCTTGAAGTATGTTCTTTCAAACTTTAAAGGCACTAAAAGTTTTGGTGAATTATATTTGTGTTGAACTTCAAACTAAATAGGAAGATAGAAGGGTAAAAAAAAAAGACGATGCTTGTGTCATCTGCTTAACAAATTCTTGCAACATATTAATGGATTACATGATTCTATGGACTTTTTATATCTTAAAAAATGTGGCAGTTCTATGAGTTCTGTCTCGCTTTTCCTTTGTTGGAAAATGTAAGATGCAAAGCTCTCTCTGTTTTATCCAAGAAATGATTTCAGTCATTTTGATGCCTTTCCATTTGGTAACATAATTCAGAAAGAGGCCCCCAAGGAGGAGGTAGAAAGGCTGATAATTGAAGCAGGTGGAGTAAAATCACTCATTAGTTGCGTACACGGGGTTGCATCCATTCACAAAGCGAAAAAGGATTGCAGTGATACCCTGAAGCCGATGAACTTAGAGAATACAAGAGCAAGTCCCTGTCCAATTCCTGATGGTTTGCCAAAAACATCAGAAGAGCTTGAGGAAGAAGAGAAAGCTAGAATGCCGGATTCACCTTTCACAAGATTGCTTAGAGCCAGAGGAAGACATCCTGCTTGGTACTCCCCTGCACCTGAGCATGAGACAGATTGACATTGATAGATATGATATGCATCTATTGAGGGTGCCTAGTATATGATTATGGCTGAGTGACTGGATTGAGTTTAATGGTGTTTTGTATAAAACTGAAGACTGTGTAGTAGTTCCAGTGATTTCATTATGGCCTTATTTGATGTCATGGTAGATTGTATATAGTGAGATCCTCCTATCAACTTTGTAATATGTTAGAATGATAAAAAAGCTGTATGATATTATAAATAAGTTTTTACATGTGTGATAAAACTATGTTTTGGCATCAGAAAGTATTTACTTCTCTTGAAGCTGATGTTTATTGTGATCATTTGGGAGTTGATTATTTCAAACATGGAGACACTGACATTAGAGGTTGAATACTAACTCCTTAAGTTTTGCATTGAATATGTCCAGTTCACCTACTTGTACTTGGTATAGTAGTGATAGTGAAGATGCTGAGCATATATTTAGAAATTGTTCCGTTACATTTCAAGCATGGATTCTCCTCGAGAATCTGGGCATTCTTAGACCTCAGAATAACATCTCATCCATCAATTGGTTGGGTAAGAATATAATTCATGATAAAAGGGTCTTGCTTGACATACAGTGGAATATCTTAATTATTTGCTTTATCTGACAGGTTTGGAAAGCAAGAAACAGGGAAGTTCTTGAATCCCTAGATGCACCTCGTAGTATTATTTTAAAATGGGCCCATGATTATGCCAGTGATCTTCAATCTTGGTACATTGGGGATGCTTAGTTATGGAGGATTGAATCGTGTGACGTACTATGACTTAGGGACAGACTCTACTTATTTCATCACACTAAGATTTCATTTTTCCTGCAATGCCTCTAAGCTATTGAAGTTTGGTAAAAGCGGCGTACATGATGTTATTTCAAATAAGACTGCTAAATCTGATGTTTTTTTTTTCAATCTTTTTAGCAGAAAATCTGATGAGTTCAATTCCATTGAGGGTGACCAAGTTACTCTGGTATCTTAATATAGTATTTCCCTTTTCATTAAAATATTTCCTCTTGTTATTGTAGTTGGGATTGCATTGATAAACTTTTTATTTGTATTGCAAAACATGTTGAGAGCAGGCAACTGAAAATGCTGGCACTATATGGAGAAAAATGTTAAAGCAATTAAATAATATGTATGCAGTACGAGGTCTTTCAGTTGAAACTATAGGCTGAAGGCAGTCAATATAAAGACTGCTGCTCACAGAAAATCACCAATTTTCTGACTTAGGAATTGGCGGAAAATGCAAAAGCATCATGAGATGAGAGAAAAAGATGGGGCATAACGAAATTTAGGGTGACACAAAAATACTTATTTACTTAAAATCAAGATTTTCATTCCGATTATTTGCTGTCCCCATCCTTGGTGGATGGTGGTTAATGCAGCATCTCAATATCAATAGCTTTGAGGAAGATACAGTTGTATATTTTTAGCATTTCCATCCTGATCCATTCAGAGAGATGGGATGGTAATGCAAGCAAAGCCTCCTATATTTTGTGTATAGAATTCACAAAGACCTTCAAATCCAGTGGTGCTGGAAAATGCTCCGAAGAGCATGGTGCTCCAGTCTTATTCCTCCACAAAAATAGCTTTCCATCCTCCTCCACTCCCATATAACACCCTCTTCTGGTATGATATTCAACTATAAGCGGCCTTGGGCTTGTCCTAAGGGGTCGGCATGGCAAACCCTCAGAAAATGAAGCCTTTCGGCTGCTTTCTATTCCTCTCCCTTCTCTCCTTCTCTTCCTTCTCTCATGCAATAACTGATGGCGAAGCAGCTCATATTGCACATCGCCAGCTTTTAACTTTCGCCCGTGATCTTCCCAAAGATTATGCATTCATAGATGTTAACATCACATTCTGCAATTCCAGGCTCAAAAATGCATATGAAGCCCTCCAGGCATGGAAGAAGGCCATCTATTCTGATCCGACGAACTTCACCGGCAATTGGGTGGGTCATGACGTCTGTGCCTACAATGGTGTCTTCTGTGAAAAGGCACTCGACGATGCCAACCTCACTGTGGTTGCTGGCATTGACCTGAACCATGCAGACATTGCGGGACACCTCCCTGATGAGATTGGGAACCTGACTGACATCAGCCTCCTCCATTTAAACTCCAACAGGTTTTGTGGAGTCGTTCCCGAGACCATTGCGAAGCTATCGCTTCTTTACGAGCTGGATTTGAGCAACAACCGTTTCGTGGGACCTTTCCCAAAGGTTGTGCTAGGACTTCCAGACCTCAAGTACCTTGATCTCAGGTTCAATGATTTTGAAGGGGCATTGCCTCCAGAATTATTCGACAAGCAGCTTGATGCCATTTTCTTGAACAGCAATAGGTTTCACTCTACCATCCCCGAGAACTTTGGCAACTCCCCGGCTTCAGTGGTGGTGCTCTCCGACAACAAGTTAACAGGGTGCATTCCGAGCAGCATTGGCAAGATGGCAGGCAAGTTGGACGAGTTAATCCTGTCGCACAATAATCTCTCTGGCTGCTTGCCAGAAGAAATCACCCTGTTGAACACAACAACGGTTTTCGACATCAGCAAGAACAACTTCATTGGGGACTTGCCCAAAGACATGGAGTACTTGCAGAGTCTGGAAATCATCAACATCGCAAAAAATAAGTTCAGAAGCAGGATACCTGAAAGCGTTTGCACGTTACCAAGTTTGAAGAATTTCACATTCTCTTTCAACTATTTTGATGCTAAGGATCCAGCTTGCTATCCCAACGCGCTGCCAGGGCTTGTGCTGGATGAAAAGAACAATTGTTTCCCACAGGAGAAACACCAGAGATCCGAAAAGGAGTGCCGCATAGTTTTGAGCAAAAAGGTGGATTGCAGTGCAAGCTGTAGATCCACAACAGCTGAAGGGGCGCCGAAGCAAAAGCCCCCAAAAGAAGATACTCCGTCGAAACCAAAGCACCCAAAACAAGATACTCCATCGAAACCAAAGCCAAAGCCTGAAGCTCCGTCAAAGGCTAGGCCAAGTCCAAAATCTGAACCAGCTCCAGCTCCCAAGCCCACGACAACACCTATACCAACACCCCGCCCACCAAAGGTTTCCCCTTCACCACAACTTCCAAAAAGTCCAGTTCCTGCTCCTGAACCGGCAATATCGTTTCCACCAACAATAGGTGCATCGTACCAATCACCTCCGCCCCCTGTTGCCTCGCCTCCACCTCGATTCAAGCCACCACTTTCTCCTATTTCTTCCCCACCACCACCACCACCACCACTACCTGTATTCTCTCCTCCACCAACACCAGTGCAATCACCCCCTCCAACTGACCTCTCACCACCACCACCTACCCACTCTCCACCCCCACCATCAGGATCACCTCCTCCACCACCTGTCCACTCTCCACCCCCACCGTCACCACCTCCACCACCTGTCCACTCTCCACCACCTGTCCACTCTCCACCCCCACCATCACCATCACCACCACCACCGCTGCATTCACCTCCTCCACCACCAGTCCACTCTCCACCCCCACCAGTTCATTCACCCCCTCCACCACCTGTCCACTCTCCACCCCCACCAGTGCATTCACCCCCTCCACCACCTGTCCACTCTCCACCCCCTCCACCACCAGTCCACTCTCCACCCCCACCAGTGCATTCTCCCCCTCCACCACCTGTCCACTCTCCACCCCCTCTGTCACCACCACCACCAGTGCAATCTCCTCCACCCCCACCGCCTCCTGTCAACTCACCTCCACCACCTGTCTTCTCCCCACCGCCTCCAGTCTACTCCCCTCCACCTCCAGTCTTCTCACCACCACCACCAGTACCTCAACTATCACCACCTTCTATAGTTTTCGCACCATTCAGAATCCCGGATCACTTGGGCGCCAGTTACAAATCCCCCCCTCCGCCAGCTATCCCGGGCTATTAAAGAGCTTTATATTTTCGTCTTTTTTATATTCTTTTGCACCAGTAGTAGTCCAAAAATCAATGTACAAACTCACTTCGTAAGTTTTGTCTTGCCATTTTTTAGGTTTAAACTAGTTTTGTCCATTCTCTCATAGCAATTTATTTCCACAAACAAAATTACATCACCATTTCTAATTAATCCATGCACGTTGTCGTTCTGCTGCCTGAATTTCTTAAGTATCACATTCCAATGACGACCTCAAAGTAAAAAAACACAGATTGTTGCAGTTTGAGAGGTGCTAAACGTATAGTTTAAAATTACTTGTAAATCGGGTTTGTAGTAGAATCTTTCCTAAGTAGTTTTAATTATCATTAATTTACAAATATTAAAGTATTACTTGACAGAAAAACATATGTTGGAAATTTAGTAACATTCCTTTTGGTACATATATATCTAAATACAATATTTTGAATTTGAGAAAAAAGATTTCATATTACTCATTTTGTGCAATCTCATTGTTATTTTCTCTTGCAAAAGCAATTATTTATTATAAAATTAAATTAAATTATGTAACTTATTCCATTAAATAATAAGTCGATATTAGTTCTAGCATAAGAAATAAGTAATTGCATAAGTGGTAATTTTTTTGCGGTAATTATTAGTTTGAAAACGTGATTCTGAAAGACTAAAGTTGTTAGTGGAAACGAGCAATATCAATGATCATCTTTAAAACTGACAGACGACGACGTATGGAAGTAAACGTTACCGTTTCTTCAAGAACACGTTGAAATAGATCAACATTCCACAGATGGGGAGGGCTTTTTCGTTCAAAATATAAAGACAAAAATCACAAAAATTGGCTATCAGAAAATTCCCCAAAATTAGTGGGAATCCAATCTCACTTAAATTCATCCCAAAGATATCTTTAAATTCTTGATATATCCGAAATAATTTTTTTTTTCTTGATGGCTGACAACTCGAAGAAGCCTTCTGACTCAGAAATCGAGCCCGAATTGGAAGAAAGGGCCGCCGCTGAGGAAGCAAAGCCTTTACCGGTGAAAGAAACCGGCGGTGGATGGGGCGGATGGGGCTTTTCTCCACTTTCTTATCTGTCAGATCTTCAGAAAGTTGCTACTATGGCCACTGAAGAGATCTCTCGCAATGTATGTGTCTTTCACGCTTGGAAACCAGTAATCTGTTTGAGATGTTACACACACTTATTTTACTTGCGTTTATTTTGATTAGTTAGGTTGAGACTATTGTTATTCGTATTTGAAATATAGACAGTGGTTTTTGTTTAACTGAAGTTGGAGTTCGTGTGTGATTGACTTGGGTAAATATAGTTATTTTTTTGTTTTTCTTCCTTTTGGTAATGTATTGGAGATGAGAAGATATTTTGATCTAAAAGCTCTGGTTCAGTGGTATTATTAACTTGTTAATGGTTCGTAATGTTCATCAGGGAATGCGCCAGAATGGTGCTTAGTCATTATACTGCAGTTTAATTTGGCTTATAAATTCATTGGGATTATGCATTAGTACTGGTAATAAGTCTAATATTAACTCACCAGATTGTCAAGCTTATATATTATATTTTTCTGGAGTAGTTGACTGCTTCTTTATAGTCGATGTGCAAATCTGGTCTGTTGTGTTTTGGAAATATGGTCAGGTCAGAAAATCTTATGCCAACGTTATTAATTAACCGCTGCCAAAGTATCTTTTCTTGTCTAGAGATATTTTACTCCAAGCTTGTGGGGACCTACTCCAAGAGCTAGGTAAATTCGGACATGATTGTGGGGACCTACTCCAAGCTTAGACTCCAGTAGTATGAGGGAGAACTAAATAAATGTAACTCAGTATATTGATGTGCTATGCAACGCATGATAAGACTTGATTCAAACTTGTCCAAGTGGCTCTTTTGAATTTAGGTTTCTCTTTCTGTTAATTTTTTCTTTTATCTGCATTCAGAAAAGGGAAAATCTGGCTGGCATGAAATTGAAAACAAACAAACTATTGTTCCATATGCTTTAGATAAATCATGTTACTACAGTAATCATCCATTGGTTTGCTGGATACAGCAAATTAATCCTCCATCGTGATAATATGTATTCGCTGCCAATATTTTAGGAATCCCTTCTCTACTCTCATGTTCTATTTTGGCATATTCTTAGTAATATCTGAAGTATATGCCTTTAACATGGCCACACTTTTAATTAGTATTTGGAATTTGTCAATCACTTGGCAAGTAAATATACATTGAAATGTGCTCTTAGAATGCACATTATATTGCCAGTTGATAATCACCGAAAATGGTATTGACACCACTGTTTTTTTCTTCCTTTTGGCCTAGTCACTTCTGTTTGGGATTCTGAGACCTGATGCATAAACTATACTGTATTTTCTATTTTTGATACTCGGATCAATTCATATGAGTTTCTATTGCTGTTTGTTTGAGTCGTATATTTTGTGAATGTAGGCTGTTGAGGCTGCTAGGACAGCCGCAAAGAGCATTTCAGAGACTATGGCTGAAGATTCAGAATCTTCTAAGGAGGAAGGTACAGAAGTATCTGCTGTTGAAGAGGAAAGTGATGACGAGAATGATGAACGGCGCGAAGCAGCTCTGGATAAACTAGAGAAAGCCAGCGAAGAATCCTTCCTTGGCCAGGTAGGTCATGAGATATATAAGTAAGATGTTATTTGACTTACTTCTTTTCTCTCTTTCCTTCTCCCTTTTTCTCTTAATGTCACAACCATCTGTTCAAGATTTTAATTTGTTTTTACTTTGTGGATGCTGTCAGTAAAAATGTGCAGAGACATGCCAGTTGCTATTTGCAAAAACTATTTAATTTCCATATACCATAAGTGAGTTTCCGTACTGTACATGCAGGGTTTGAAGGTATTTGATACATCAGTGGAATCTTTTGCTTCAGGAGCTTGGCAAGCTCTTGGAACTGCATGGAAAGGGGGAGCCACTTTGGTTCATAAGTATGTAAGGATAGCAGTGAATATTTTTAACGTAGTTGCCGATTTATTGGTTGCATTTTACTAGAAAACATGAACGGCTGTTTAATTGGAGCTAAAGGCATGCTATTATAGTGGGCATGCTTACATTGCCATCTAGAGGGTTATTTAATTGGAGTTGGTAATTGGGAATTTGTGAATTTAAAACTTTAGTTAAATCATATTTGATGTGTCAGTTTAATATGTGCATATTTTTCTCCACACATGTTTCCCAAAAATGTATTTAAAAATAAATGAAAACAATGACATTAGTGTTCTCGGTTTGAAGTTCTTATTTAGTATCCCTGGAAGTCCTGTGTAGAAGATTTCATGTAATTTTAGTATGACAAAGATGCATTTGATGTGAGGTGGATGGCGTGCATGCCTTGGAAGATTTGACTGATTAATTGGAAATCAATGGCTTATTTCCCTCGATTGGTGTTAAACAACAAGTTTGTTGTGTCTAGTTGAGATTTAAATTGAACGACATATAATATGCAGCATTTTATAACGTACTCCAGAGTAATAATACAACTATATTACAACAACTTTTTATGCTGTTTAGTTCTTTGAGAAGGTTGTTCATGTGTGCTTCTCTTTCCCTTTCTTGGGTTTCGTACCTGAGGTTTTTTATTTGGCAAAATATTGTAATTAAATGAAACATTTACCAAAATACCGTCCAATGTAAAGTGATTAAGTTTTTATGGCAAAGCGTCAATCGTTATGATGCTTTCACCAAATTTTTAATTTGTTTTTTTGATATAAAGAGAAAGCATTAGGCAGCCCAACGCTTTCGATTGAAAGCGTTTGGCGACCTAACGCTTTGATATAAATATATATTAAATTTTTTTGAAAAGTGAAGGCGTTAGTAGCCTTGATGCCTTCCTTTTCTGTTTTTTTTTTTAATTTTTATTTGAATTTTCACTAGTGGTTGACAACTGTCACTAACTGTCGAAAGGTTTCAGAAAAAACTGTATGCTTTTCAAAGAGAATCTTTTTGGTTTTTCAGTTCTAAAAAAGCATGAAGGTTGCGGGGTTGAAAAGGAAGGCGTTTGGCGCCGTAACGCTTTCCATTTAATTCTGGAAAAAAAGGCGTTATGAACCATAACGCTTTCTTTAAAGTTTTTTTTTCTTTTTTTTGTTCAAAAGTTGTTGACAGTTGCACACTTTTCATCAGCTGAATTAATATTTTTTACCATTTTCATGCATTTTTTATGCATCAATCAACTCACCATCAGCTTTTTGGATTCCCATGACAATTATAGTCGACCAAGGCATTGAACTGCAAGCGTTATGGCGGCTAACACTTTGGTTGAATTCTGTAAAAGAAGGCGTCACTAGTCATAACGCCTTCCTTCGAAATTATTTTTCCTAAAAAGTTGTAGATAGTTGTTCCGTTTCCAGGCTTTTTTCAAGCATCAATCAATTCATCAGCACAACAAATGCACACCCTTCAACTTTGTGTATTTGAATGGGAACGACCTTCTTCTTTCTTCGCTTCATTCTTCATCTCACCTAACCATTTTTTCTTCATTATCAACATTTCTTTTGCATCATCCACCATTTCTGCATTCCTGCATTCCTACATTCACTAACTGAGAAAGAAAAAAAAGAGTTATTCTCAACCTTTACTACCACTCCATCTACTGGTAACAACATTATACGGGGAGCAGCGGCGACGGAAGTTGTTTGGAAGGTAATTATTATTATGTTAGTATTATTGTTTTTATTTTATAAAATTTATTTTTAGTACTCATTCAAATTTTAAATTATTAGGTAGTTCAACTTACATCCTGAAAGTGGTGATAATACATTCTGAAAGCGGTGACAAAAAAACCCTCACAGTAGCAATATGATAAGGTAAGTTTTTTCTTAAATATTAATATTTATAATCTTTTCATTAGTTCTGTTATAATGTGATTATTTATTGCTTATGCTGATATTTATGTTATTTGACAATGTGTACTATGTTATAATAATAGAATGTAAATAATTAGTACTTTTTAAATTATCTATTTGAGCTTGAAATAAAATCACGAGGAAGACATCTTTTTATGATATTATAGAACATAAATTTTATATTTTATGTTAATTTTTTGGAATTAAAATTTATTTATTATTGGGTGTACACTGTATTTTGAAATTGGGATATTATTTCGCTGTGGATTCAAATATTGTAGAAATAATATTTTAAATAGTAAATAAATTAACATAAAATATAAAATTTACATTCTATGCTATCAGAAAAAGATGTGTACCTCATGATTTTTATTTCAAGCTCAAATAGATAATTTAAAATGTACTAATTATTTACTTTCTTTCTTCATAGCATAATACACATTGTCAAATAAAATAAATATAAACATAAGCAATAAATAATCACATTCTAACAGAAACAATGAAAAAATTATAAATATTAATATTTAAGAGAAAATTTACCTTATGATATTGCTACTGTGGGGACTTTTTTGTCACCGCTTTCAGGATGTAAGTTGAACTACCTAACAATTTAAAATTTGAATGAGTACTAAAAATAAATTTTATAAAATCAAAACGATAATACTAACACAATAATAATTACCTTCCAAACAACTTCTGCCACCGCTGCTCTCTGTATGCTGTTGCCGGTAGGTGGAGTGGTGGTAGGGCTAGAGAATAACTCTTTTTTTCTTTCCTTTCTCTGTTAGTGAATGTAGAAATGCAGTAATGCAGAAATGGTGGGTGAATGCAAAATAAATGTTGATGATGAAGAAGAAATGGTTAGGTGAAGTGAAGAAAGAAGAAGGCTGTTCCCATTCAAATACACAAGGCTGATGGTGTGCATTTGTTGTGCTGATGAATTGATTGATGCCTGGAAATGGAACAACTGACTACATTTTTTTTTTTAAAAAAAAGAAATTTTGAAGGAAGGCGTTATGATAGGTGACGCCTTCTTTTTCGGAATTCAAACTAATGCGTTAGCCGCCATAAACGCTTTCAGTTCAATGCCTTGGTCAATTTTGATTGTCTTGGGAATCCGGAAAGCTGATGCTGAGTTGATTGATGCCTGAAAAGGCGTGGAAACGATCAAAAATATTAATTCAACTGATGAAAAATGTGCAGCTGTCGACAATTTTTTTAAAAAAAAAAAACTTTAAAGAAACGCCTTCTTTTTCAGAATTAAATAGAAAGCGTTACGGCGCCAAACGCTTTCCTTTTTAACCCCGTGACTTCATGCTTTTTCAGAATTGAAAAGCTGAAAAGATTCTTTCTGAAAAGCATGCTGTTTTTTTTTTTTTTTTTTTCTGAAAAGCTTTTGACAGGTGTCGGCCACTAATGAAATTTCAAACAGAAATTAAAAAAAAAAAAGCAGAAAAGGAAGGCGTCAAGGCTACTAATGCCTTCAGTTTTCAGAAAATTTTAATATAGCGTTGGGTTGCCTAACGCTTTCTTTATGTATTAAAAGAAAAAAATTAAAAATTTGGTGAAAGCGTCATCAGGATTGACGTTTTGCCATAAAAACTTAATCACTTTACATTGGACGGTATTTTGGTAAATGTTTTATTTGATTACAATATTTTGCCAAAAAAGCCTCATACCTGATCCTTTGTAATGCTTTCTAGTTCTATTTAATCTTGAAACTTATGGTTATATTTATCATGTATTCTCTGCTTTACTTGAGGTTCATTGTGCAGCCTTTCGTTTATCATTTATTGGCAACATCATACTAAAGAATTCTGTGTCCTTTGTGGGATAATTGGAATGATGGTGTGGTATCACTAAAATAATTATTCTGAGCTAAGTTTTGGCTTAGTTCTACAATTGCTGATCCTGGATCATTTTCTATTTCTCCTAGGATTGAGAATTCAGCTTCAAATTTAGCTGATTCAATTCAACACGGTGGTCTACCTGGGTCAACTGGTTCTGTTGCACCATCTTTGTTAGAGGTTGAACTAGCATCTCTGTTTGTTTTAACTTTTCCAGAGTTGTGGTCCAATTTCTCAGTCTTGGTTATGTTATGCAGACTGGAAAAGCTTTTACAGCAAAGGGTATGCAAGTTCTTGAGCAAGTTGGAAAAGAAACGATGGATCTTTTAATCTCAGAAACTGGTATTCAGGTTGAGGAAAAATTTGATGGAATAATAGATGAAGATCAATTATTTGAAGAAATTACATTCGACAGATGCTTTTATATCTACGGAGGTCCAGAGCAGTTGGAGGTATCTATCTACTAGGTTCAAAGTATTCATCTGTATATGCATTTGGCTCTAAATTGATTGTTTTAAATGTTTGTCATCTTTCCTTGTAGGAGTTGGAGGCATTATCCAACCATTATGCACTATTATATAACCGAAGAAAGGCTAAACTCTCTTCTGAACAAAAGTCTATTTATGATGGAAAGCTTAAAGAAGTCCAACACATATTTGACTTGGGTGCTGAACTTGATGGAAATGTTTCAGACTCAGAAAAAGGGAAGAAAATAGAGGCTGGAAATGATGACAGCATCGATGAATTGAAAAAATTACATGATTCCAGCGTTCGTAAGGCTGCTGAATTGGCTGCTGGGTAAATTTGCCTCGAGTTTTCTTTGTTTCTTTTAGTTTCAAATCTTTAGTCTGTTGTAGGTGTGAAGTAGTGTAAACTTTGATGTGGTTGAGGGTAGTCTTCTGATATCATATTTAGTCCTCCATATAATTGTTGCTGATTGCATGTGCATGCGAGTGACTATCTCCTGACTCTTCCTTCTCAAGGGATTAGTTCCCATGGGTTTTAGCTCAACTTTAAACTTCAGGTGAATCTTACCATATGTTTTGAAAATGGCGATTGGCTTTGTATATGTCTTGTTGTTGTTTCATCTGATGCATGGACATACTTAAAGCCAGCGTTCGTAAGGCTGCTGAATTGTTGTTGTTCCATCTTTTTGTTTTTCAAAGATAATATTATCCTCTAGTTATGTAGCTTGGCCGTACTTAGATAGTTACAATACTTCTTTTTGTTTCTTTTATGCCCATGCTGCTGAACTATTGGATAATATTGTGACTATTTAAGTATTGTAAGCTTCATGCACAGGTACTACAGTTGTAGCTCTTCATTCTTTGTGTCTAATTATTATGTATTAAGTTTCAGTTTTTCCTTTGTTTATCAAAGGTCTACTAACTCATTGAACCATTGTTTCCTTGTTAGAGATGTAAAATGGCAGTTCTTTTATTGACCACTTCTCAAGCCTGCCTTGAACTGGGACTTTACACCTTTCAGAGCTACTTCTAAAGTTTTTTTAGTTATATCTCTAAAGGTCATCTGTATTATCTTGCTTACATCCGCATGTCCAACATATTATGGTTTGAAAACAAAGATTCTGATGCCTTAACTGCAAAAATCCTTTTGATGCATCTCCTGGCATTTTTATTCTGTGAAATGATCTACTTTGTTTTATTACTAATAGTATTGTAAAATTTGGTTAGGTTAATGGTAGTGTTGACTGTTGGTAGCCAAACTGTGGCATCTTATACGGAGAGATCAACAGATAGTCGCACTTTTTCCTTTGTCCTTTTTCCATATTTTTATAACCATCCCTGCATACAATTTTCAGAATTCAAGGATTAAAACAAGATTTTATATATAGAGCTATAACAGCCTCTGATCTTTTGCAGTTTTGCAAGTGCTTTGGCTGGACTGGCTCCAAATGACATAATTCAGAGAACTTCTGGGAGGCTTGATGCTCTTCATTCAGAGGGTGTTCATGTATGCAGATGAGTTGTTTTAGTTACTGCAGAAATGTTGTCATTGAATAATTAACAAGTTCAAGGTCTTGTAGTGTTTATGTAATTGATCCCTTTTGCCTCTTTGCAGAGGCTTTCTGAAATGTGCTGTTTTGCGGTAACTCAACTGCTGATGCTTGGGAAGTCCATCATATCAAATGCAAACAAAGTGCAAGATCACGAGATTGAGGATGAAACAATGAAGTTTGATTGGCCTGAGGATTCTGTGGAAAGAGCTAAGATAATCAGAACAAAGGCTCAATCAATGACTGGAAATATGGAAGCAGTTTTCAACAGTTTCATTACTGGTAAATTTTATCTTAGATATTCTTTACCTTAGTTTATAGTTGGTCATTTTACTTCTGCTTGAGGTGGAAACTATGAACAGTTTGTCCTCATTAAATCTTGTGCATGTGCCATCCTTGTAAATTTATTTGCTTGAAAATAATCTAGTAATTGTGAAAGACTGAGGTTCTCTCAGTAATAAGTCTTTTAGTGAGTGTGAAGCTTTATGCTTCACAATCTGTGTGAGCACATCAATCTAGTAGCTGCTTTGATATGTTCATGAAGGATTTTGGAGTTTGATAAACAGTTATAAGTTTCAAATTATCAAGATAATCTATACATACAATTTGGCTACTTTAGCTTAACTATTGGCGATGTGCTCTACCATTACAGATTTTTTCCCATGCTGTTCGTAAATATGTTTTGACAAAAATCTGTAACAAAGCACATCAGATGTTTTCCTTTCTTTTTAATGATTTTAGTCTCACTGATCTGCTCAGGCATATCAGATGTAGCAGAAGCATATTTAGCAGCCATTAAAAGTGCTGCTGCTGACTCACAAGTTCTTCCTCAGAAATCAGTCCAGGAGAAGGCCAGTGCATTCACAGAACATCTTTGTGCTGATCATAGCACAGCTGTGGGTAAAATGCAGGATGGACTTCAATATTTGACTTATTTGGTTCTCTCTACCTCAATGCCTGCTGCTTGAAAGTTAAAACTATGTCTATCTGCAAATGCATACAGATAAACAATGTTAGTACTTTTATTTGTAAATAGTCCTTCAATCCCATTTCAGTTTACCCTGTCCTGTTGAGTAGACTGGAAGGTTATCAATAAAAAAAATAAAAAAAATGCAATATTCCCGCTGTTTTATTGAAGGGAAGAAAATAAAATGCATTCAATATAACGCTTGATAGTGCAATCTTTGTTGGGTGATTGTCCCACTTATTATATTGTCCTGTTTTTCCTTGTATATTTTGCTTCCTGTTTTGTTAACTGAGAATGGTGTGAAAGCTCTACCTATGCTTAATTATGACATTCGTGAGTGTGATTGCTGTTTGCTGAGATAATTGAATGTTGTCAAATGGGGCTTAAGCGAAGTTAAGGTGTTTGCACGATTAATTGAGTTTAAATAAATCAAGTCTCAGCAAGAAGTTTCCTTGCCTCACTAGTGAGTTTCGCCAAATAATAGAGAAACAAAAATACGTCCAGATGCATGGGCGTGCACAAATTGAAGAATCAAGCATTGTTACAGGAGGTTACATTTTGTCTGAAAACAATGGGAGAACTCGGAGATATCGATGAAGCCTCCATCCAATCCCAAATCCACCATCGTATTGAAGCCCAATCCATTCTCTCTGCCCTTAATACCCATCTTTCATGTGGAGGTTCCCACGTGTGGTTCTGGTTTTGCATAACCTGTAGAATTTGGAGCTGAGGAAGGTTGTCAATCAGTGGCTTTGGTATCCATCTAATTTGTGGCAAGGACTTCTGGCTTTGCATAAGCTGTAGAATTTGGAGCTGAGGGAGGTTCTCAATCGGTGGCTTCGGTGTCCATCTAATTTGTGGTAAGGATTTCGTTAGTTTTCGTTCTCAAATATCTGGTATTCAGTACGAGTTTTAGCTGAGAAAAAATGGAAAGGATTTCTATGCAAACACCTAGTCCAGGATTACAGTGCGAGTGAATGGTCTCACATAGAAGTAAACGTGTATGATTATGAAACATTTAGGCTACATTTGGTTCGCTGTGTTTACAACCTAGGATTTTAGTAAGTGAGAAGAAGGAAAAGAAAGAGAAAAATGAAAGCATGTGAAGTAAACTTAGGTCCGCCTTGACAATGATGCCCATCCATCAGAAAGTAAAGCAAAATGCTTTGCTATAGTGCACAGCTGGATAATTTTTTTAGTATTATATAAGTTAGTAACAGAATGATGCATTTTTATGGCCTACTGATTCGAGTACCTAAATAGAGTCCAGGTTCTCTTAGCGCATAAAAAAATCATACGCTCTAGCTTATTATAAAACTATAAACATGAAAATGCGATAATGAAATGAAATTTGTACAAGAGCAACAAAGAACAGATTATAACATCAGTTTACTGTTCTTTTCGCAGGGTTATGAACAAAAAGATCCTCATTCAGTGCACCTATGGAGTCGAGGCCGCAACGATCTCGTCGGAAGTTAGGACAACAGCAGTTGGCCAAGGCTTAAAGACAAGAGGGATCACATCCCACTCGAGTCTGTAAAAAATTCCCTGTTTGGTATCGCAAGGAAGAACCTCCAAACATGCAGATGACATTTTACATGTAACCAGTTGGCCATCACATTTGAGGAACACTATTTCAGAATCGATGGGGTGAGAGGACACCCATCGGAAGTATTTCTCTGTATTTGGCAATAAAAGAAATTGCTTCAGAGATTCATCACTTGACCACAAGTGATCATATCTTATGCTATGCTGCAAAACCCACTCTCCACCTTCAAAGTTAATCATCATCCATACCCTCAAAATGGGATTCTCCATTGGCTCAGAAGGATAATAGCTACTCACCTCATAGTAATGTAGGCGCCCACAAGAAACACCAAACCTTCCCATCTCAACAGTAGGCAAGTCGATAACACCGATCAGTGTCGTTTTTGGATCAAATGCTAGAAGACCATTATTCACCATCCAGAGTATAATCCCTTGGTAAACCACAGTTGTCTTTGCCCAAAATGATTCAAATTGGCGAGGACAGGCCACCTTTTTTGAGCACCATTTACCTCTTCCAGAACAATAAACTTGGAAAACGAGCAACCTTGAGGATGGGAACTTTGGCGGTAGAATCTGCACAACCCAAAAAGTTCCATCACCTTCTACCATGAATCCCACTACTGGATATCTTGCTCGACGTCTAGGAGGCTGAGGGAGAGTGATCCATTGAAAGGTCAATGGGTTGCAAACACAGTATGAATCACTGGAGGACTGGTCCAAGCCAGAAAACAGCAACAAATCACTGCTAGATCCTATGAGTTGCAAAGCACACGTTTCTTTCTGTCTTTTTTGTAATTCAGTTGTGAAGAAATTTAGAGGAAAAGTCAATGATTCAGGCTCAAAGGGAGGGCAATAAGGGCCTATTTCACAAGGATGCTCTGATCCCGGAATGAAACCTATATAAAAGAGAGCAAATGGTCGAGAAAGAGATTGCTGGCGAGACGCATAGGATTGGGCAAAAAGAGGATCAGAGATGAGGGATAGCCATCTCTTGGAGACACATTTTGACCTGAAGACTGAATTCATGGGCAGCCTCTGAAAGATATCCGTCAACAGGAGGTCAGGCAAATCATCAATGGAGCTCTCAGATTTGAGCCTTTCATTTTCCTCAATCATGCTTTGCATTGGCGCTGATGAAATTCAGACAATAATCATTAGTCCCAAAATCACAGGGTTTCATCTTTCATATACTTTATTGAAAAAAAATGATATTAAGAAACTGCAAGAAAAATATTGGATAGTTTATAATGATTGTAAAAATGCAAAAAGAATTATGACAAATGACAAATATTGATGCTGCAAACTCATCAAGGGGTCTCAGGGTGCTAATATAAAAAACAGCATTCAGCCAGCTCTGAACATAATTATACAAAGGATGAAAGAAGCATTAGTGGTAGTCTGGTCGAATTTTTAGAAGCAATTCATAAACAGAAACGTTCAAGATTTTGCCATACATGCATGATTTGCACCACCTGCTTTTTGACTATAAAATTGTGGAACTGTTACCTTACTATAATCAACACACACACACACCCCATATATGAATGCACGTGTACCAGAAGAATAGTGAAAGATGGTTGAGTTTCTGCGCCGTAAAGGAGAGAGACAAGCGAGAAAACAGCCCGTAATGGAAAAGGTCTTGGAAGCAGAGGCGGTGGAAGTGGTGGAGGCGGAGGTGGAGCTCAGCTTCCGGCGTCCACAGAAAAATGGGTTTTTCATTTTCATCTTCATGCCTTAGTAATTTTCACCCACTATGAGTAATCATTGCCTGGTTACTAAGTTTGGAAATTTAATTGGTTTAAAAACCTTCGATTTAAACGTCCCGTTTTTGAATTATGTTGCCCCCCATGCTTCCAACTTAGAATCAGGATTTCTATATCATTTTTACGTTATGTTCTTACGATCAAATCTTGGTTTCTTGAAAATGTTGTTTTGGCTGTTGTTGCCAAGCTTAAAAAGAAATTGAAAAATGGGGTGGGTGGGGTGGACCTATTGTGTCAATACCATCACCTGTGGAATTCATATCGGAGCCAACGAGGTTTGTCTATATTGAGGTACAAAAGTTTTACAAGCATAAAGTTTTCAGTTTAAGTCTCATAAAAAAAAGTGAACCATTTTTCTTTGTAATTTGTTGATTATCAATCAATATATTAATTATTGTTTGATATATTGAGACATGATATAATTATCATTTTTCTAAAAAAAATTCATGTTAGAAAACAAAGTCCAATAACAATTCATTTAGAAAAGATGCGAAAAACACTCATAGGGTGAGCAGTGGATTGTATTTTTGTGCAATATTTATTTGTTTTTCAATTATAAAATGATAATTATGCTCGTATTTACATGAACCGTTGGATCTTGTTTCATAGAAATTAACATAAATCAACAATTCACATCTTACTTAATAAAAACCAGTGTTCTCCATTTGATACTTTTTAATATGTATAATATATGTAAATATTTATACTACAAGTGTATTCACATATTTATATTTCACATATATATATATGTACATACATTAATTATATAATATATTTATATATCTGCATATAAAGGGCGGGTGGCCGGAGTTGGGGCTGGGGTGAAGGGGCCGAGGGAGTGATTGATTTTGGGGTGGTTAGGGGCTGGGAATGGGGGCAAGAGAGGAAAAAAAAATCAAAAAAGAAAAAGAAAGAAAGAAATAAAACGGAAATAAAGTGGAAGTAAGGAAAAAAAAAAAAAAAACAAATATAAGATGGAAAGAATAAAGTTAAAAAAAGAAGAAGAAGAAGAAAATGGACTATAGATATATGGAATTCATGAGGGTATTTTAGTATTTTACTGAATGTAGTTAATTTGTACAAGAAATTATGGACATATGTTTAACAAACAACGTAATTAATTGGCATTTTCCCCCCTTTTCGACAGGAAGCTGGCCCTTAATGTGTTGTACGCATCGTCTTGTCTAGTTGGTTTTGGCAATGTTTGCACAAACTATGTCAGCATTCATCTCTTTGTTGTTTTTGAATTTGTAAGTATGATGGTTAAACACACACACACACACACACACACACACACACACACACACACACAAGTAGATACACGTTAAAAATCTCAATTGCGTAATTTTTCTAATTAGCAAGAGGAACAGGCACAAGTTTATATATTCACTTAACCCACTATATCAAACAAACTTATGTTTTTATAGTACTAGAACAATTCACATTAATTACTATTAAGACTTTTACCTTACTTATTATCCCTAACCCCCCCATTCGCACCAAAACACTTTATACACACAAGAAAAGAGAAAGATCTAAGGATGTGAGCAAGTTGTTTATTGAAACTGCAAAAAATCTTACAAACCCTACAAGATTGACGTAAGAACAACAATGGTATCATGGGTGAAATATGCAAGAGTTTCTATTGGAACGGATACCAATAAACCTTTGATTGCTACATACAGATTAAGAGGGAAGTACAATATAATATTGAGTATGAATCAATTCACACCCTCTGTTTCGTCTGTGGTTGTGTAGGACACCGGCTAACTATTGAAACTCCCTATCTCCGGAGATGATCTATGAGACACTGGAGATCATGAAGGATTCCAGCCACTCCAGTCAAGGACACTTGACGGTGATTCCAGGACAAATTCTGATTGTTAGTTGTGGACGAGACTAATGGAGAGAGAGAGAGGGAGCCAACATGATGTATGCGTGTTAGCTATTAACACTAGCTGCCTTCAGAACTCTAGCTAAAAGTCATGACAGACTGATTTGAAGCCATTACCCCTGTTTGGGCGGCTGTCTCTCCTCCCCTAAGGTCTGAGTTACTTTCTCACATTGTTGGTCATCTTTCCAGTGAACTTAAATCATCATCATTGGCAATTTTATGCTCTCCAATGGTGTCAGGATCATCATTATCTGACATTATGGTTCCAGCAGCTACTAATACAAGATACATCAGTTGACGACACATCTGGTGAGATCCAAACTTCGAGGATTTGAGGTCACTGGCATTCGGTTGTAACGATGGACCCTCTGCCATTTTTTGGCATACATCCATGGCATTCCAGTAGTCCTTTCTTCATGGACATTATACTTCCCAGCAGCACTGCACTCGACATCTAATGGGCCTGTGCCATTTATAGAAGCTATGCTCCGGATGTTTTTGTGTTTTTGTATTCTATATCCACCAGTATATTTTGTTCAACTACATCCATGGCTTCATGGGTTACCACCAATCCCGGAATCAGCATTGAGCACGCTATCTGACGAGGCTGGACCATTAATAATGACTGCATCAATGGTAGGCAAGTCTATATTGCCATCAACAGTCACTGCAATAGAACTAATATTTATACCTGCATCACATTTATATGCACCAGTCTGAAGGGTATCTGCATGTGGATCTAGAGAATTTTCAGTGGATAAAAGGTTACCAATAGATTGAGGTTCTACCTCCACCAAAGCTAAACATTGGCCTTTCTCCAGATTTTCAAAGCCATTTGTATTCTTGAATTCAATGTCAGTAGAAGGGAGATTCTTTGCTGTGTCTAGGCCAGCATCCATTGGATCTCGTCCATTCCCAACAAAGAGACCAACCGATGTATTCCCATCTGTGGAGAATAATTGAGGAGCTGAAGTACAGATGGATGATGAATCGACTTCCATGTCGGCACTGGGAATCTCAAGCTGAGCTCCATTATAGTGGAGATTTTCACTGGTCAGCTGATGGATTGGGCTATGATCAAAGTCCCCTGCTTCACAGCCTGTACGCTTGCGCTTCATCGCGAACTGATTCTCAACTTGAGATGATATGGCCTTACCAGGACAGTGGTTCGCATTATCTAGAACTTTATCCGGGCTGCCCATAGATGGCTCTGCAGTTTGCTGCTCTGGATCATTTCTTTTGTCCTGGGTGCTGTCAGGACCGATTTGCGCATTCAACTGCATCTGTACCCAGACGGCCAAAGAAACAGCATGATCACGAACTAAAGAATCATATGGCGGGCAGCATAGCATATTAATCAAGGCCTGACTGTACTGGAACATACTCATAGATGGGGTAATAGACCCCTTATCACGACAAAATTTGATTATTTTGAAAACATGCTCGCACAAGTTTCCCATTTTTGCCCAACTACAATCACAGATTGCATACTCTGAACCAGGGTTCCATACTAAATGTGCTGTATCTTGATCCTTCGGCCCAATAACTTTAGCACATTTACCCTCCATGACTACATGAGCATCTGGGATCCTTAATGATTTCCGCCAAGCTGTTGGACCACTCATCCATTCATCCTTCCAGTATCGTGCAAAATCCTCTTTCCCTGAGTACTCATCAAGCCAAAAATAAGAATGCACTTTTGTGCCTAGCTTATTCACAAGCCAATCAGCACGTTGGTACACGCTTTGGTCTTTTTCATGCAATAACCTAATCTTCAACTGTTTGTGATAAAACTCCATTGCCGCACAGGTCTCTTGGCTGGCAAGGGGAAGAGTTTTGAGCGCCCGTACCCACATACCTGGTCAGAAGAGTTCTATGAGAAAAGAAAGTAGAATTCAATTTCGGGGATGGGGGTAGGGGGGCTGAGTTATCATTCCACAATTTGAGTCATCATCATGTCAAACTAAGAGAAACTTAGAAAAGGAATACTTAATATATGGATTCAATTATAAATCTGTTTCAAACAGTTAGGATAGCAAAGGTTCGGCATGTAGAGTTTGCCCATCCAGTGGAAGCAAACCTAATAAAATTCACATGACCAAATTATGAAGTAGACATCAAAAGTCCTTATTTTGATAATAAAAAATTACCTATCCTTGGATACCAAATTGCCTTGAAGTAGTCCATGAACTCTGCGGCATCTACAGAGTCTTCCATGAAATCTTCAAATGCATCAGCAGTGCCAGGTCCTTTGCAGATTTCATTAACTGCCTGACCAAGCTTTTTTGCTATTTCAGCACGCATTTCCATCTCTGAACATCTCTTCATCAAATTTTTATGCCATGCATGACGAACACGCCAAAAGCATATCAGTACTGAGCATTGAAAGACTTCCCTACAAATCAACAAACAGAAATATTCTATACCATCAAGCACTTGATACTCGAACAAGAATAAAAGAAAATAGACAACAAAAAATGAAGCAGATATTGAAGTCCATTCTTTAACAGGACGACACCATCCCAATTCCAATAAATTGTCTGCAAACTGATCAAGCTAAATTGTCCACAACCACTTTTGAACTGAGCTTAAAACCTAAAATAAGATGCAGATGAACAATTTGCTGACTGATATCCAGATTGATTTTTCCACCAACAACGAGCTTATTCTGTAATACTCATAGTAATTTTGATGCCTGATGTAAATAAGGAGCAACTAATTGCAGACACTGAAGATGAGCAACAAGAATCAACAACGACATGCTTACAGGTTTAAGCGGCTAAGATCAAGTTATTCAGATCTGAGACTAATTTTAAAATCATAATTATTAAGGTGAGATGATTCAATATTTCCAAGTAAAAGATATATATTTAACTGCATATGGAGTATTAAGAATGCCCTGTCTGGACAGATCTAGTGGTTTTATCCATCAATTTTCCATTTACATGCATATACTCCATCAGGAGCAATACAAGGTTAAAAAAAAATTGAAAAAGAAAAACCCTTGTACAAACAGGAAAAAAAGAATAAATAAGATGCGTATGAAGGACCCTGTTGAACCAACCACATAAACTGACCTGAGATGAGACTTCAAGGCATACCTGATTGCTGGTATATCAGCCGAAGGCTCATCCACAACAAACCCAGCTAACTTCCATGTAGGATCTTTTGCACGAACTCTATTGTAGAGGGCCCGCATCCATCTGTGTGTATCTCTGCTTGCAAATCTAGGAGTGACTATCCAAGCTACCGGGATAGCCTTGTTGTCTGAGTTGAACACAACAAGGCTATGAATAGGATACTGGTATATTTGCAACAGAAAAATAGAGTGAGCAGTAAGAAATTTGAGTGCTATAGTTACTTGGACCACTCAACAGAAGGATAATAAAAATGGGACAGACCTTCAACTTGTTTGAACCAAATTTGGAATCATAAGCCAATAGGCGGCAATTGCCAAACTGAATCATTTGTTGCAACTGCCACTCTGTTTGAATTCCCAAGGTTAAAGGGTCAGAATCAGAGAAATCTTCATAAAAGAAAACATTATTTTGGTGGCTTTCAACCCACTTGCTAATGCTAACTGCATCATCTTCATCAAGCTCATACGTAGATCGTCGAATACTCCTCTCTTGTCGACGGACATATCTGTGCGTCAAAAGGTCATCCCTATTACATGGACCTCCTTGTTTCTCCACTGATTCATTGTGTCTCTGCATGATGGTTTCCACAGAGACCCCAACATGCAGGAGAGACAGGACACGGAGGCGGAGTTCTTCTGAAATATATGGAGCATACATAGCACGAGTCCCTGCAGCTTTCTTGTCCTGTGGACCATGGCACGGAAATCCTTTCTTATCCACATGCTTATCTTGATTATATATAATGAGTGCCACTGATGGCTCTGCAATTAAACGTTTAACAATAAAGTGGCAGGTGCAACCCCTCTTTGTATTTGGTCGACCAGCGGATTTATTTTTTGGCACATAAGTAGTCCTACTAGGACGTACAATACCACCTTTTCTATGATCATCTGGACCAAAAGAGCACCAATACCTATTGAAAAGTATGAACAATTTATGTTGAGGATATAAAGCAGATGGTGACCATGAATAGCAATAATAATAATAATAAAATAGTAATAATAAAAGTAGTAATAACAATGAAGCACATAAAAACGTACAAAATATATTCAAGAATTCCATCAACTTTAGGTTTGTAAGGCATCTGTGGAGTTCGTCTCCTCCTTGCCTCAACATGGAATCTTGTTGGACACTCTTTATTGTTTGATTC
Source organism: Paulownia fortunei (assembly GCA_019321725.1). Lineage (NCBI taxonomy): Eukaryota > Viridiplantae > Streptophyta > Magnoliopsida > Lamiales > Paulowniaceae > Paulownia > Paulownia fortunei. The sequence goes on along the minus strand of CM033106.1, from coordinate 29,790,271 downwards.
CCCCTAACAAAATCATCCACCCTGGCGAATGGGATCAGAGCAAGTCTATCTATATTATCACGCCAACCTTCTACCTTGGACCACACAAGATCAGTGGAAGAGAACTCCAAAGTTGGAGGGTTCTGCACTGGCAGGGAGAGAATCTCATCCCATCTAGCCATCTGCAATTTAAGTATCAAAAAGATACTATTAACTAAGTTGACCAGATATCAGACCAGTTTTCTAAATTTAACACTAAAAGGTCAAATAGGCAGGAGAAACTTTCGCAAGGTACATTCACAAAGCATTAGCTTTTGACCTGAAAATATCTTTTATAATACGTAACCGTAACATTTTCCGTGTCAAAGAAACATCAAAGGCATCAACTTTGCAAAAACCAAATGCAAACAGCACCAACATAGCAAGCCAACTAGATTCTTAAGACATAATGATCAAACCAAAATACAACTCAAGCATCTATTTTGATAAAAAGTGCAAATGATGAAAATTTAGCTAGTTGCAGCAATAACAATTTGTTAGCTTAATATATTGGTCTTACACAGAGAAAACACCGTCAGAATAAATAATCTCTGGCAAACTCTTACCATCATGAAGAAAACCATTGCCTAGCAAATAATCCATGACCACAAACAATATGATAGGCAAGCGGACAAGATGGCAAAGATTTGTATGAAACTTAAACCATCTGAATGGAAACAGCTACTTCAAGGTTAACAAATTACACCAATATCTTCTGCATGTAAATTCTCTGAGAAGTTAGAAATGGTCACTTTTTTAATTTAGTCAATCGATTTATTATTGATTTTTTTACATTTATTTGTTCAACTTATGCCTCAAATAATTTTCTAAAAATAACTATTAGCTGAAATATTCACCTGAGTGAACAACTTTATTGGAATGAAAAATAAACGAAACTTAATTCAGAACAATATTCAGTTCCATGTGTTAACCACTGAAACGCGCTGCATAAATTCCATAACACACCGGAAAAAAATTGGCTGCAACCAAAATAAATATAATTGGAGAAAGGTGAAATGGCGCGTAAAATTAGCTGCAAATTAGTAAAATTATTTAAAAAAAAAAAAAAAAAAAGAGTGCCAGAAGTGAGTGAATTTCTGGAAACTGAAAAGAACATAAAAATAATTCCCCAAAGTTATCAACGAGAGAGATAAAAATGAAGAACAAAAAATTTAATTTCACGCACCTTTCTGACTCTGGAAGTTGTTCAGCGAAATGTGGGGTTTTGAAGTGAATAAACCCTGATTTTTTTCCTCATTCTGCAAATTGCGGGTCGGGTATTGTCCTTGTGGGCCTTCTATTTGATAAAGGGCTTCGGCCCATAATTTTTGGGTCCATTTGATAAAGATTATAAGGCTGGTGTTTTTCAATTTTCATAGCGATTTTAATTTGGGTCTAGAATTTTAGTGAAGTGTAGATAAAAAAAAGCATTACTACAAATTATTTTCAATATAATTAAATGTCATGGAAAAACAAATGGACTAAATATTTTTAATAAATGTCTTATATAATTGTATCCGTACAAATATTTTCTTGATGTTTTTCTTAAAAAACTAAACGAAACAAAATCTGTTTTTGTAGCATTTTCTCCCGAAAATCTAATATCCAAAAATAGATTAAAAACAAAAACTAGTTGTCAAAATCATGAAGAAAACATTGGGAAATATATTAGGTTGCCTAGAAAAATGTTTTTGGAAATTTCAACACATGTTAGTATTTAAATTTTGAAATGAAAATGATAAACAAGACAATGATAAAAATAATATTTTGTATTTTGCATAATTGACTTATATGATTCTTATTTTTTTTTGTTGAACCTTACTCATTTTCTAATAATTTATTGGAGATGTTAGAGGCCTTTAGTGACTAAATATGTTTGGTATTATTTTCCCACTTTTTTTATTTTCTATTTATTCTTTAAGAATAAAATTAAATATACATTATGTTTTGCAATACATTTTCCTCCAATTACATATATTCTTCAATAGATTTTCCTCGAAATACAAACATTCTCCCAAAATATATTTTCAAAAGACTCAAAACAAAATCAAATATTCCAAAAAAATTCGTCACTTGCAATTCCAGTCGGTAAGATATATTGATTGAAGTAAAAAGAAAATGCTAAGAAACTATAACTCAATTCAATTCAATCTCATAAAAAATTCTGAATAATTGATTTTATTTTTCTATACAAGCTTCATGAAATGATAAATAGTTAGCAATATATAAATAAATAAGAAATCCAATATTATTTTTTTGATAAAAGAAAAAAAGAAAGAGGACACAAGCATATGATGCTGGACAATGGCACCATGCCATACAATGCAATTTTGAGACATATATATATATATATATATACATTCAAAAAAATATTTGGTTATGACATTTAATAAACTGCCAAATTTTGTGTGTCTGAAAAATTAATTGTCCAAGAAAAGCACTTAGAAAAAGAAAAAAACTATCTGAAATTGTGCTTGGATTAAAAAAATTGAAAGCAAAATATGTAAAAGTTCATAATAAAAAATATGTTGTATTTGTCTAGATATGTTGAAGCTAATATGTATTTCAAATTCTTTTGCACCAATTTAAAGTTATTTTTTAATTATTATTGAGAATTTCAATTAAATATAATATTTATGTAATTTAAAAATTATTAATAATTTTAAATTATTTTTTTAAATTCAAATTCTTTCATACAAACACAACTTTATAAATCTCATTTGTATATCAGGTCCAACATTAATTCACATAGACTAGGAGCAAAGCGGGGTAAACGAGCAAGAGTAAGAGCAAGAGAATGTAAAAAACTTGTTTGAGAGTGGAAATAGTTAGAACGTGCATTAGAAATAAATAAAAATTAAAATAATTGGCTGTAATATTTTTTAAATAAATAATTGTGCCATCTCAAATTTTATTTTTATTTATTTGACCTAATCGACACAAGCTAATGATCATATTTCTCATACGGGCATTTAAAATGGTTCGATAAATGACTATTTTTTTAGTGAGCCATGTTTATTATTATTATAATTATTTTTGGGGTCTAACAAGTAATGAAATGAAAAAGATGAAGATTATTAGAAAAAAAAATATTTAATAACCAAAATCAATATATCACTTATAATTTTTGGCCAAACTCTCAATTTTTTACCTTGGTTCTTTCTTGTCAAATTTTAAAATCATCACAATTGTCATCATCAACAAGTTTCTTTATTACATCTCATTTGTTCATTGCATTTTAGACATTTCTTCCTGCTCAACACCATCTATAATAGAGTTCTCTAAAAAATTTGTCCAGTGAATAATTTTGTTATTTATATGAAGTGTAAAAAGAAATTAAAAATCTTAAAGTATAATAAAACGAAACTTCATTCTTAAGTTGCTATAACGAGCTCAAAACACGAAAACGATATCCTTAAATGAAGGAGTAGGTGACCTAAGTCTGACGTTAGAGCAGTTCATTGGATTCTCCAAAGACTTAACACTTTTTTAATCACTGCCAACTCAATTTGACAATGACCACAGGGCCTGGAGTTCACCATCCTCATTCATGATTTGATGGCTGACGCGATGGAAGACGTAATTTTACTTCTACAACATTGTTATGTTCATAATTGGCTCCCTTTTTTTTAACTCATTCCTCGTCCAGTAGCGTTTGTCCAGGATGTAAATGGAGCAGATTTGGAGCTTTTTATCAAAATTCGACGTTCGATTAGTCAAGTTTTAAGAATTCGAAATTCATCTCATCTTAAATTTATTGAATTCGAATTAAATTTATTAAATTTATTTTATAATTTTAAAATATATTTTTTAAAAAATAACATTATTATATTTTTTAAAATATAATATTATTTAAATATATATATATATAATATATATATATATATATATATATATATTAAAATAATAAATAAATTAATTAATTAAACGGGACGTAACAAATTTAAAAATTAAAAATTAAAATTCACCCTAAATTTATTTATACTTTAGTAAAATCGTTGTAAATGGAATAGATGCGGACCGGCCGAGTTCAATCCAAATTTATTGCCAATCCATAATATGTCTTGTTAATCTCGAGTGGGTATGATGGACGTCATTTTCAACTCTTGTTAATCATTACCAGATTTTGTTATCACATTACAAGAATGCAAAATTGTCATTCAGGCAACAACATTATTACAAGTAGTACTACTAGCAGCATCTTACAAGCTGTCCCCATTTCTCAGCCATGGGAGAAGTTGACCCTGAATTCATCCAAGTCCTCGAGCACAGGCCTAAACCCGACACAATTGAAGCCGAAAACATCCCACTAATCGATCTCTCCCCCTTAAATTTCCCACAGGACGCCTCCAACACTGATGCCCTGGAGCGTTTAGTGGTGGAAATAGGCAATGCCTGCCAGAACTGGGGATTTTTCCAGGTGATCAATCATGGGGTGCCTTCAAAATGTCGTGAAAAGATTGAATTAGCATCGAGGAAGTTCTTTGCCCTGCCGAAAGAGGAGAAGAGGAAGGTAAGCAGGGATGAGGCGAACCCTTATGGATATTATGACACTGAGCATACTAAAAATGTCAGAGACTGGAAAGAAGTTTTCGATTGCACGGTACAGAACCCGACGATCATTCCAGCTTCACATGAGCCTGATGACAAGGAGCTGAAAGAATTGATCAATCAGTGGCCTGAGAATCTTCCAGAATTGAGGTTAGTGACATTTTACAACTTTTATTTGTGGTATATACACAGTGACATTAAAAGATACTGCATATTTCAGGGAGGCATGTGAGGAGCATGCTTCAGAAATGGAGAAACTAGCTTTCAAGTTGCTGGAACTCATAGCGTTGAGCTTGGGCTTGCGAAAAGATCGGTTAAGTGGCTTCTTCAAGGACCAAACAAGCAGGATCAGGCTGAACTATTATCCACCCTGCCCTGTTCCTCATTTAACTCTTGGTGTTGGTAGACACAAGGATGGCGGTGTCTTGACCATCCTTGCTCAAGATGATGTTGGTGGACTTGAAGTGAAGAGAAAAACAGACGGGGAATGGATTCTTGTGAAACCTACTCCAGATGCTTATATCATCAATGTTGGTGATATGATCCAGGTAACATTACTGGATTTTGAATTTTGAGTTTCCTCAGCTAATCTCAAATCCAGATTTTCTGCCTTTTGAGTTCCAAACTTGATACTCAGATCATCAACACTGGCAATTTGATATACTGGAAATTAGCAATCCCATATGAATTACTTCTTGTTAGAAATTGTACTTGTTAGGAAATTATGAAAATTTTCGATAAATCAAATTAGTGAAAATATAAAAAAACAGATTACACACGCACAAATTTTGATAATGAAGTTTGGCCAATTATGTCTACGTCTCTTGACTTGCTGCAAATTGTTTTACTAAAAAAATAATATACAAAATGTTTACAATATTTATAATTCACAACCTATACAAGAATTTTTTTTCACAAAATTCTTTCAAAAGCTTTTTTTCTCTTAAGTTTTTCTCTCAAACTTTCTCTAATTCTCTAATTTTGGGATGCTCTACAAATGAGAATTAAGGGGGTTTATATAGGTTTCAAAAATATAGGTTGGTGGAATATAGGCAAAAAATTAGACAATAGTTAGACATCTTAACTGACAATTGTCTAAGTTATGCACCTTTCATTATTTACCAAGAATGGTTGGTGGCCATTTTCTTGACAATCTTTCACTTGAAAATTGATTTCAATTTGTCTTAACATCTCGATTTATACAGCAGATCTTTTTTTAGTTTTATTACTCTTGCAGGCCAACTGAAGTTGAAATCAGTCTTTGTAACATATCTGTTGGATTCTTAGTTTGTTGGATCTTCTCTAGTATTAGCACTTTGTCTTCCTATAAAAATCTGATAAAGTGATAACAAAGTCCAATGTGCTTAATTTTGGAATGAAATGTTGAATTTTTCGCCAAGTGTATTGCACTCTGACTATCATTGTTCAGAACATTACTCTCCTATTTGAATCTCAAATCAGTTAACAAACCTTAAAGCCATATCATCTCTTTACCGGCTTTAGTCACTACTACATACTCAGCTTCTGTAACTATGATATTCAACTAATAGTTGTAATTCCAACAGTGAATATATAACTGGTGGTGTTTTTTCGGTGATCGACTTCACCTCCAAAGTTTATGTCTACGAAGTCTTGTACTTTAATTCTCATTTACCAAAGTATAAACATTTCTCTATGGTGCTTCGTAGATACCTCAAAATTCACTTAATACTTCCCAGTGAGTTTTTTTGACATAAACCTACTAATAACTCTCACTGCATGGCTAATTTCTGGTTTCGTACAGACCATCGTGTACATCAAACTTCTAATGACTGAGGCATAAGAAACCTTAGCCATGAATTCTCTCTCTTCCTCCGTCTGGGGGACTGATCCTTGGATAGGCAAAAGTGACTAACCAAGGGTGCGTTAGACTTGGCGTTGCCATGTTGAATCTTTGCAAAACACAGTTGATGTACTCTGCCTGAGATAACTGCGACAACTCTCTTTGCTTATCTCTTGTAATTTACATTCAAAGAATTTTCTTTGTTAGACCCAAGTCCTTTCATGTCAAACTCGTTTGACAACTACTATTTCAATCTTTGATATCATCTATATTTAGATCTGTTACTAACATATCATTGACATAAAGTAGTAAAATGATATAATTGGACCTATATTTCTTGAAGTAGCAACAGTGGTCGGCGTTGCATTTCTGAAAATCTTCATTGTGTATAAAGCTATCAAATTTTTTGTACCACTGTCTTGGGGCTTGTTTTAAACTATACTAACTTTTATTAAGTCTGCACACCATGTTCTTCTTTCTTCTTTTTGGTTGGTACATGTTCTTCTTTCTAAGTCTCCATGAAGAAATGCATCATTTACATCCAATTATTTAAGATGAAGATCTTCAATGACAATAATACTCAACACTGATTTGATAGTATTGAGCTTCACAATGGGAGAAAAAATATAAGTGTAGCCAACTCTTTTCTTTTGCTGGAATCCTTTGACAACTAGTCGAGTTTTATATCTCTTGGAACCATCATGCTCCTTTTTTACTCGGTATATACCTATTTGTTGTGAAGTGTCTTCTTCCCACGGGTAGTTCAATTGGGTCCCATATCTGGTTGGAAATCAGAGACTTTACCTCTTCTTTCATGCTAAGCTCCAACTTGCTGGCATCTTCAGTCTGACAAGCTTCATCATAGTATTCAGAGTCCCTTCCATCAGTCAACAACATATAGTTCATATACCTTCTGTTAGGCACATAAGACCAGGAAAACCTTCTCAATACAGGAGGTGGAGTAGGAGACTACGGTGTGTAGGACTACTGCGTACTATCTTGTCCAACGAGTTCCTCTAGTTGAGAACTTACTATAATCGGCTTCGTCACGGGACTATCTAGGACATCATCTGCATTTACATTTACAAATACTAGCTCACTTTGTTCTGAGTCATTAGAGTATGTTTTATGCATGTCCTTGTACATTATATTTTCGTTGAAAATTACATCTCTGCTACAGATCACCTTCTTATTTTCGTTATCCCAAATGTAGTAACCAAACTTATCTTCGCCATAGCCAATGAGAGTGTATTTTTGGATTTGGGATCAAGTTTATTCCTGTATTGATCACTAATATGCACATATGCTACACAATCGAATTTTTTTAGATATGATAGTTTTATCTCTTTTCAGCTTCATACCTCATCTAGTATTTTGTGCTCCAATAGAGCTGATGTAACTCGGTTGATTAAGTAAGCTGTTGTGTTGATTGTTTTTGCCCAAAATTACTTTGGTAGACCTAACTGTATACAAATGTTTTTAACTCTTTCTATCAATGTTCGGTTCATATGCTCAGCTACACCATTGTGTTGAGGTGTAACAGGCATGGTTCTATCTATTCTGATCCCATGTTCATAGCAGAACTTCTTGAATTTGGTATTTTCATATTCACCACTGTTATTGGTTCTGAAATTTTTAATCTTCATACCTGTCTCATTTTCAACCATAACTTTCCATCTCCTGAAAACCTCAAACATTTCAGGCTTATACGTTAAAAAGTAAACTCATACCTTTCGAGAGTGATCATTGATAAAAGTTACAAAATAGTATTTCCCACCAATGGATGAGACAACCGTTAGTCCCCAAACATCAGAGTCAACGAGCTCTAGCCTTTCTTTCTTTGGGGTTCTGTCACTTGTCTGAAAATTGACCCTCTTTTGCTTTCCAAGTATGTAATCTTCACATATGTCTATCTCAACTAACTATAAACCTGGAAATTTCCCCTTTGAGTGCATAATTTTCATCATCTTTTTACTCATGTGGCCTAGTCTCTAGTGCCATAGATTTGGAATTTCTTTGTCTATTGCAATTCCAATCGAACAACTTGCCCCTATTGTCATGTAAAGAGTGTCACTCTTCTTGTTATGAACAACTGTCATTGCGCCCTTTGAAATCTTCCAATCATCACCATGGAAGATCGTAGTGTAGCCTTCGCTAACCAACTGCCCTACCGAGATTAAGTTCTTTCTTAGGTCAGGGATATGCCTGACTTTCTTCAGCTCCCAAACAAACCCATTCAACTTAATTTTCATTACACATTTCCAACAATAGCACACGGTTGGTCATCACCAAGATATATATTTCCAAAGTTTTCAAGGATATATTTCTCAAAAAATTCTTTCTGCAAAGTAGCACAGAATGATGTTCTAAAGTCTAACACCCAAGACTCATCATTGCTCTCTAAAGAGCATATCAACACATCATCCCCTCCCGATGTTGAAGTAACATTTGCCATTGCCTTCACCTTCTGGTCCTTTGGTGCATTCTTGCACTAATTTTTGTAGTGTCCGGTCTTTCTACAGTTCCAATACTCAATAGTTTTTAAACTATGAGAATTATTGAGATTGATGGATTTGGAACTTCTATCCTTTGATCTACCTCAATATTTTGATCTACCACGTTCATTCTCTTTGGTTAAATTTATTCCTCTTGACTCTGTATGAAAAATTGAAAAAGTTGATGATTTACCCGACTCTCTCCATCGAACTCTTCACTGAGAAGCAGATCACGAATATTGTTAAATTTTAATTTATTATTTCCCGACGAGCTACTCACAGCCGTAACAACAGCATTCCAACTTTTTAGTAGAAAAGACAACTTTTTCATCGAATTTAATTCCAACTGAACTCAATTGGGTTGTGACTGTGTTTAGTTCATTGAGATGTTAAGTTAGCGATGCGTCTTCTGTCATCTGCAATTTGAATAAACGCATCATCAAGTGAACTTTATTTAAAGTCGATGGCTTCTCAAATATATTGGAGATAGCCGCCATAAGATCTGTCGTGGTCTTTCTCTTTGCTATGTTAAAAGCAACATTATGGGATAACGTCAATCGGATAACTCTGAGGGTTTGTATGTTGAGAAGATTTCAATCTTCTTCTTTCATAGCATCTAACTTCTTGCCTGAGAGAGGTTGGTACAGACTTTTTTTATATAAATAATCTTCTATCTGCATTTTTCAGAATCCAAAATCTGTGCCATCAAATTTATCGAGTTTCACATTCCTTTCATTTGTGGCCATCGCTCCCACTTGAATCTGACTTTTTTCGGGTCGTTTCTGACTATTTCTGACTCTGATATCAGTTGTTGGAAAATTATGAAAATTCTCGATAAACCAAATTAGTAAAAATGTGAAATAACAACGAAGATAACATACATGCAAATTTGATAATAGAGTTCAGCCAATTGTGCCTACGTCTCTAAATCTATTGCAAATCATTTTACTAAAGAGAAAATATATAAAGTGTTTACAATACTTACAATTCACAACTCACACACAATTTTTTTTTCACAAAATTCTTTCAAAAGTTTTTTCTCTTAAACTTTTCTCTCAAACTCTTTCTAATTCTCTAATTTTGGGAAGTTCTACAAATTAGAGTTAAAGGGGTTTATATAGATTTCAAAAATATAGATTTGTGAAATTTAGACAAGAAATTAAACAATAATTAAATATCTTAATTATCAATTGTTTAAGTTAGACACTCTTTATTTTTTACTAATAATGGTTGGTGGTTATTTTCTTGACAGTACTCCTAGTTACTACTATGCTATATCTTGTTTCTTTACATCATTTTTGTTGTATGGATGTGTGCAAAGGTTTGGAGCAATGAGAAGTATGAGAGCATAGAACATAGAGCAATGGTCAATTCTGAGAAGGAAAGGTTTTCAATTCCTTATTTCTTCAATCCTGCACATTACACTTGGGTGGAACCTCTGGAGGAGCTGATAAATGAGCAAATTCCTCCCAAATACAAGGGATATAACTGGGGAAAGTTTTTGGCTACACGAAATCGCGGTAATTTCAAGAAGCTTGATGTTGAAAACATTCAGATATCTCATTTCAGGAACTGAAGGAATTTACCATTGTCTTGGGCCACTACCACTTTATGTGCTTGTAGAGTTAAAGCTTTGTCTATCTTCAATAAACAATGTCCTGTAAATAAAATAAATTCTGAAGGAAGAAAATACTGTGTGCAAGGCAGGGATTTAAGACAATACTTCTTGTACAGGAGTGCTGTGAAATTCTGATTACTCCCTTGTTGTTGGAGTACTTTTTTTTTTTTTTCAATTTTTTGTTCATAAATTAATTTCATAATTCAGTCCAATAAAATTAGGCCAAATAGGCTGAGAATATCAGGCGAGGAGAAGAAAAACAAATGAAAGATGTTTACCTTGAAAATTATGAGCAGATGGAAAAATTGCGGCAATTACTTTACCGTCTAAAACACCTCATATGGATATCTTCTATATGACTAATTGCTGTCGCGGATAAATCTCTGACTTGAATCTGTAAGGTTTGAAATGGTAAAATAAATTTTAAATAAAGTATTTTTCTCCAGAAGTTAAAATAATATGCAGTATTACTCGTGCATGAGAAAATCTGATTTTCATTGAAGAAATAGAGAGATTGATTTTGAAAAGTTTTATTCAAGCAATCCAAATTTCTGGAAATTGAGTGATTATAAGTCCATTTGGTTTCATTTTCAAACTTATTTTTATGTTTCCAATATTTTCATAGTTGAAAATATTTTCATTAGATTTTCGCGTAAAAATGAGAATATATTTGGATTAATTATATTTCTATGTACACTATGCAGATTTAGAAATGAAAATATATTTGTTTTATTGTATTTTCTATATGAAAAAATAAAGGTTTGAAAATAATATTAGTAGGTGTATGAAAATATGGGAAATATTAAAAAATTTAAAAATAAATTATAAAAATAAAAATAAATAGTATTTCTGATAAAAATGTGTAAAATATATATATATTTTAGTTTTAATTATTAAAAAATGAAAAAAAAAAAAAAAACTCTTCTTAGAAATGAAACCAATCAGGCTCTATGGCTCTCCAATGTGGTGTACATCATTTCCACCTCTTGCACCTCGAACTTTTCTTTGGACTCGGATGAAATTTCGAATCACTTCCAACTTCAAATTTTATGCATATCAACAGAGATGTACCACATGTTGTGCAAATAATTGAATTTGTGGATGTATAGTATTCTCATGATTCATCCCTCCTAATTTAGGCAGCCACCCTCCTTAATTACCCTTGAAAATTATTAATCCTCATCGTTTTTTCCATTTCATGACATAACAATAACATAAGATTGGGTTGTCAGAATTTACTACAGTGAATTAATAAAAATTTCCAACTCCAAAACAAAGTACAACAGTAGAAGGTGTCATTGTCACACTATGTCCAGGTTCAATGTATGCCACTTATTTCCATCTCATTACATAGTACCAAAAGCCAAATTTTCATTGTGTTGTCACCTCCTTCATTTCACTCCCGACACAATTCAGCCATGGGAGAAGTGGATCCTGCATTCATCCAAGCACTTGAACACAGGCCTAAACCCGACACCATCGAAGCCTAAGGCATCCCGTTAATCGATCTCTCCCCGTTGAACTCCCCGGAACCCGATCCCAATGCCCTGGCTAGTCTAGCTGCCGAAATTGGTGATGCATGCAAGAACTGGGGATTTTTCCAGGTGATCAACCACGGGGTGCCATTGCATGTTCGAGAGAAAATTGAATTGGCTTCCAGGAAATTCTTTGCCCTGCCGAAAGAGGAGAAGAAGAAGAAGGTGTCCAGGGATGAAGTGAACCCTACTGGATATTATGACACTGAGCATTAAGAATGTCAGGGATTGGAAAGAAGTGTTTGATTTCACGGTGCAGGACCCGACGGTCATACCAGCTTCGCATGAGCCTGATGACAAGGAGCTGAAAGAATTGACCAATCAGTGGCCTGAAAATCCTCCTGAATTCAGGTAAGTTTACTGATTAAAATGATTGATTTCAGGCGAAGTGCTTAAGTTTTACTCTGCACCGGAAACTTCTGCCCGATTTCTCAGTATTCTATTCCAGACGTACTGCCTTGGAAGCTGAGAAAGAAGCTATTTTTAACTGTGGTAAAAATAATTCGAGTAAAAGTTTGAATTTGTCTTCTGCTCCTCTTTGAGTGTATCAGTAGCCATCTTGGCCTCAGAGCTTGACATGAGCAAAATTTTGATTCTTTCATCAGTTTATATTTTTGCTAATAAGCATCAGAAATTGGCGTTTAACTTTGCTGCTTCTTCTTCTCTACATGTTGAACGCGTTTAATAAATCAAATTCTCTCATTTCTAGCAATTTAAGTTTAAATATACAATGATTATCTTACATAATGCAGGGAGGCGTGTAAAGAGCACGCTGCAGAAATGCAAAAATTGGCATACAAGTTGCTAGAACTCATAGCCCTGAGCTTAGGCTTGGTGAGAGATCGATTCAATGGTTTTTTCAAGGATCAAACCACCTTCATCCGGCTGAATCACTATCCCCCATGCCCGATTCCTGATCTAGCTCTTGGCGTAGGTCGGCACAAGGATGCGGGGGCATTGACAATTCTTGCCCAAGATGAGGTTGGGGGGCTCCAAGTGAAGAGGAAAACTGATGGTGAGTGGATTCTTGTCAGACCCACTCCTGATGCCTATATCATCAATGTTGGTGACATTATCCAGGTAACCATGTATATATCTCAAAACAATAATTTGTTATAACAATGTTTATCTTGGAAATCCTATATTCGATATGGGATTGTGAAGGAAATTAAGCCTAAATAACCAAGATTCATGGTAGATTCTTCATTGTTTAGTATAATCCTTCAAAAACGGGACTGCGACTTAGGCCACTGAAATTCATTTCACAGTAATTTCAAATTTTCAAGAAATTAACCAGAAAAATGACTATTTGACAAAGATACTAATTTTCTTTGTTAAGTGGTTTGCAGAATCAAATGGAACCCAGATGAAATAATATGAGACATCATACCATGTGTGTACTTAGAATTTAGATGGGCTAATTTTCTCGGTAAAAACACTTACAGAAATTAGCAGAGTTACCTAAGTTCGGTTGGTATGTGAATTTCTGTACAGGTTTGGAGCAATGATAAGTATGAGAGTGTGGAACACAGGGTGAAAGTGAATTCAGAGAAGGAAAGATTTTCGATTCCCTTCTTCTTCAATCCTGCGTTTTCTACTATGGTGGAGCCAATGGAGGAGCTGGTGAATAAGCAGAACCCTGCCAAGTACAACGCTTACAGCTGGGGAAAGTTTTTCTCGAACCGAAAGCGCAGTAACTACAAGAAGCTTGATGTGGAAAACATCCAAATATATCATTTCAAGAACTACTGAACTTGCCCCTTTTGGGCTTTTGGCTATTGCCATTGTCAATGTTTATATGCTCACAGAGTGATAGATTTGGCTCTCTTGAGTAAGCATGTATTATAAATAAATAATTACTTTCCATATAAAATGATCCCCGCTATGAAACATTATTTGCTTATATTTTAGGTATCTGTACTATGGCTTTCAATCTAAATAGTTTCAATTTCAACTAATCTGTAGTTGATAGTCAAGATTGTATAATTAATACTTGGGCTGATACCATCATCCGTACTAATCTTGGTATGGAAGTTATGCATGACCGTAATTCTCATAACTTCCTTCTAGACCTAGCTGTTATCGAAGGTCCAACAAATAGATAAGACTTGGTTTTAGTGTATAGGAGTTTTTGAAAATACAATAGGTAAATATAAGAAGCAATAAACTCTGTAAAGTGGTAAGATCATATGTGGGGTTGACGCATAACGCCTGCCTAGTGTCAGTAGGTCAAGAAAGATGATGACCTGGGAGTCGGCAACAGAATGACGGTGCATAGCTATAAGGGTCCTGAGGTATAGAAATTACCATGAAAAGTGTAATGTTTGAGAGAGAGGCTGAAATAGACATGTGTATGCGGACTACATATCAGAGGTTTGGTGGAATAGACGTGTATGCAGACCACCGAAACGAAAAAATTTAAGTATGAAAGCAGTTGCAAATGGTAATTATTGACAAGATACAGGACGTCAAATATTTAGATTACTTGCTGAACAACGTAAACTGCTTAAATTCTCCTATGATTTAGCTGGTTAAAAGAAGAATCAAGATTCAGATTTTAATCTTATTATTAAAATCTAATGGATTTAGCTTTGGTGGAATTCTCCATTTCATTTTTCATTCAGATGGAGGTGGCTTTTCGCTTTCTCATTTAAAGCAATTTGGGTTGGATAGTTTCATATCATATGCGAATACACGGCAAGCTAGCCAATACTCAATTGATGGGAATTGGAAACTGTGATGTTGACAGTTTGAAAATAGAAGGTATCATGGAAGACTTCTGGCCGAATTTTCTGTAGTCTTTTTGGAATAGAAGTGGATTAGCACTGAAGATTAGAAGTAGTGTAGAAAAGTCAATATATGCATCTTGGAGTCCACCATACACAAATAAAAAAAAAAGAGTAAAAAATGGGGATATGAAATGAAAACCCCAGCTCTATTATTTATTTATTGTTTGCCATGATGCCAAATAATTATTCTCTCTTCTTACCTGTTAAAAGACTTGAGGAGTAGTTGCAAACTTATACAACAATTCAAGAAAAATAATTTGGATATAAAATAGAGAAAAAAATAGAGAATAAGTGTAGATATATATGAAAAATAATTTGTAATAGGAGAAATACAAAGAAATTGGGAGAATATTTTGGGTAACTATTAAAGTGGTTGTACAATAGTTTTCTATTTTTGAATTTGGGCATAAAACCCAAGCATGTATTTTTCTTGTACCGAAAATTTATCTATTAGTGAAAAATGAGAACTCTCGTATATGTAGGCGAATTTGTCGAATCACGTAAAAACCTTTGTGCAATTTTATATTATATTGGTATCATTTTTTTTGTCATCACCTTGTTGGTATGATTTCCCGAATAGTTCTAATAAATCAAATCTCGAATTCTCAATTGCTTCTGTTGTGCCCAACAAGTGGTATCAGAGCCATTTGGTTGAGGCTACTATTGAGATTTGAGTTATTAGAATGGACGGTGTGCCGATGAAAAATCTATTCAAGGTGCAACAATTTAACAGCAAAGAGAATTTTACTCTTTGACAAAGAAGGGTGAATGATCTCCTAATCAACATGGCCTAACAGTAGTGTTGAAGGGAAATAAGGAAAAACCAAAAGGTATGAAAAATGCACAATGGAACTGCATTGTGTCAGTACGATTCACCTTTGTATTACAAATAACATTATCAGTAATATTGTGGATGAGAATTCTGAAAATTCGGCACCAAAGCTATGGGCAAAATTGGAGAACTTGTATCTAAAAAAAAAATTGTCCACAAAGTTGTTTCTAAAGCAACAATTCTATAGATTAAAAATGTAGGAGGGTGAGAGTTATAAATCATATAAACCAGTTTAACGGACTGGTAGATCAACTGCAGAGTGTTGATTTGAAGATTGAGGAATAAGATAAAGTGTTTTTACTTCTTACCTCACTCCTGGATTCATATGATAGTCTAGTGACGATGTTGTTGTGCGGGAAAGATACAATGGACCTAAAGTATGTAAAAATATCATTGTTGTCCTATGAAAAACAAAAGAAAGCAAACCAAGAGGTCGGACAAGAATCTGCTTTGGTTGCTCAAGGCATGAATCGGGGAGAAAATCTAGTGGTGGATCAATAAACAACATGTCAGGTTCAAAGGTCAGTGGAAAGGGCAAGGTCTGCTTTGAATGCTAAAAGGAGGGTCATTTCAAGAGAAATTATCCTTACAGAAAGAAAAACAAATATGGTGAATATGGCAACAGTAATTTGGCAATAGCAGAGATATACAATGGAGATATTCTCACAGTCTCCATATATATGGATATTTCTCATCAAAATAGATGGATTTTAGATTTGGGGTGCATAATGCATGTGTGCACTAGAAAAGAGTATTTTGATTCACTTCATTTGAAGATGGCATGTACTTTGTCTTTGAGTGATGGTTCTACTTGTAGAATCATGTGATTTGGAGTGGTAAAAATCAAAATGGTTGATGGAGTGAATCGTACTTTAGGTGATGTGGCATATGTCCCAAAAATATAAAGGAATCTAATTTTCTTGAGCCAGTTAGATTCCAAAGGCTGTGAGTATTCAGCTGGAGGTGGAGTCCTAAACGTCATATGTGGCGGAAGGGTTCTAATGATATGAGAGAAATATAAAAATTTATATCATCTAGTGACCTCAAATGATGACCAGAAGTGAAGCGTGCTAAAAGACTTCCAGGGAATAAATGGATATGAAGGAAATCTTATTGGGCGAGAGGATAGATCGAGGTCATCGCTCTCGGCAGTTAGCTAGTGGTATTGATTGGGTTGCATGTGTGCGTTGGCCAACTTAAATCAGATGGAGTTAGGACCTTACTGATTCGACATGTGCAGTGAATTCATTGAATGACAATTGTATTTTTTGGTATTCTAGTTTGCAGACAAAAGTATTTTGTCGTGGTGGTGGAGAATTCTTGGAGTCCACCACACACAAAAAAAAAAAACAAAAGTAAAAAATGGGAGAATGTGAAATGAAAGTCCCCAACCCCATTTTTGATTGTTTGGTATGGTGCCAAATAATTGTCCCTCCTATTGCCTATAAAAAGGTTTGAGGAGGAGTTGCAAACTCACACGACAATCCAACAGAAATAGTTTGGATACAAGAGAGAGAGAAAAAAAATAAGAGCAAGTGTAGACATCTAAAGAGAGCAATTTGTGATAATCAAATTGTGATAGGTGTGGGAAAACACATGAGTTTTTTTCTCTTAAGGCAATACAAAGGGATTGGGAGATTGTTTTGGATAACTATTAGAGTGGTTGTACAAAAGTCTTTTATTCTTGCGTTTGGACATAAAATTCGAGTATATTTTTTTTGTATCAAAAAATTCTCTATTAGTGAAAAACGGGAACTATCGTGGACGTAGACGGATTTATCAAACCAAATAAAAATTTATGTGCAATTTTATATTATATTGGTATTATTTTTTTTTCTGTCGTTATCCTATTAGTATGATTTCCCGAATATTCCTAACAAATCAAATATCGCATTCTCAATTCCTTCCGCCGTGCCCAACCCGCCATAGGAGTGATGAGAAACAGCTGCCCTCTCCAGATTGAGGTCAAACTATCGTTCATTTGGCTATATATCTCTGGCAGTTGATTGTCCGCCTAGAGTAAAAAACCAAACAAAGTCATGGAGCACAAGAAGAAATACTTGATTGTGAGCTTTCTTCTTATATTTCTTACTCAATTTGTGAATCCTGCAATATCAGATTTGCATCAGCCCAAATCTAGCAAGCATTTTGTGCTGGTTCATGGAGCAAGTCATGGAGCTTGGTGCTGGTACAAGCTAGTGCCATTGCTAAGATCATCAGGTCATAATGTTACAGCACTTGATTTGGCTGCATCAGGAATCAACCCACAGCAGGTCCTTGATGTTCCATTTATATCAGAATACTTTAGTCCCCTGATCCAATTCATGGCTTCTCTGCCTCCCCAGGAGAGGGTGATCCTTGTGGGTCACAGCTACGGTGGATTTGCAATTACACAAGCCATGGAGAAGTTCCCGGACAGAATATCTGTTGCTGTATTTGCTACAGCGCTAATGCCTGGTCTACTTACCAACTTTTCCATCTTTAACCAAGAGGTATTTTTCTGCTCAAAATCCTACATTATTTTGGAATAACTTAGTGGTTGTAATTGCATAAGTCTGACATAAGGGACTAATGAACTACCTTTGCATCAACAGGATCTTTCGGGTAGCAAACACTATTTTAGAATAACTGAGTGGTTATAATTGCATTGGTATTTATCATGATGCTAAACAATCGCATTCTGACCGAATTGACTAAAGAACTACCTTGGCTTCACATGATTTTTTCCTTTTTCAAACACGATTCTTGAAGTTAAAAATGCACATATGTACAAAATCAATTCTCTCAAAATCAATGGCTGAAGAATCAATTATTTTAAAATCAGTTTTCCAAAAACCATTGAGCTTTGAAATATGAAGTTGTCATTCACTAAGTTTTCCTTTCCCTTTCATCATACTACATGTACTGACCAAAGTTCTAAAATGATCCCTGTTATTTCTTGCAAGGCGATAGATGTTACAGTAATTAACCTAGTATCATTACCAAAAGCTTCGGGAATAGATCTATTTATGGTAAAGGGAGCCTTTGTCGGCTTCCCATTGTCGAAAATATTTCAAGTATAATCGTCTATAACAATTTTTTCTTACCCACCCCCTCTGCTTTTTTTATGATATACTAGATAATTAGGAGTCAAGGTGATAATCTGGATACCACTTATACATTTGATAATGGACCAAATAATCCTCCAACCACCGTCGTCATCGGCCCAAGGTACATGGCAGTGAGATTTTATCCACTCAGCCCGATTCAGGTCAGGAGAAACAACATGCTAAAGAATGAGATTTCAACAGATGAAAACTTCATTGACTGTATAACTGATGTGTGCCAATTTGTTGCAGGATTGGACACTGGCAACCCTGTTAGTGAGGCCATTACATATGTACAGTGCAGAGGACCTGCAAAGGACCCTAACGCTGTCTAGCAAGAATTATGGATCAGTGAGTCGAGTTTTTATTGTAATCAATCAAGATATGGTGCTACAGAAGTATTTCCAACAATGGATGATCAAACAAAATCCCCCAAAAGAAGTAAGAGAGATTACAGGATCAGATCACATGGTCATGATGTCAAAGCCAACTGAACTTCTTGCTCAACTTCAGGATATTTCTCGGAAATACTCCTGATTGGCTTAATAATAGCTATTTCCATGTAGTTATCAGGAGAGTATGCTGAAATAAGTTTCCTGCTTGTTACAGGAATTGAATATTGGAGTTAAAAATATGTGTGCATGCACAGCACAATAAATATGACCCCTTTATGTTTATATGGTCATCTATAAAGATTGAGATTGTTACTTTTGACTGCCTCCCCTTATATTACAACTCAAAGATGCATGGTTCATTCCTCAACGATTAGTGCAAGGTTATGTTGCAGCGACTATCTTAGTCGAACTTGAGTTTTGTAGCAAGAACATCACATGCATAGCCTAATAGCTGTGGAATTACAATGCTTTTAACTTTCGCTGCCTAACCAAAATTTTGCATGGAAACATTTCTGGAAGATATTTCTTAAATTGCCGTTTTGTGTTTTTTGTTTCTTTTTTTTTTTTGCCTCTTTCGAGGGGGAGGTAGGTTGAGGATTGACTGATTAATTAGGAATTCGAATATATTTTGGTGGTCAAGACATGATCAGCTGAATATGTGGTTGAATTGATGAAATGTAGACACAACTTACCCTCTGATGGGTTTCAAGACCTGCACTGATGATTATGCGCCTGAGGATCAAACAAGATAACAAAGAAATGGAGTCAGAAGATAGGTCTTGTACTTAAACTGTGAGCTTTATATACTCTAGGCAGGCCATGACATGTAACCATAGAGATAGTTTGCAAATAATGACTTGCATGCAATTCATGATCAAGATCATCGATAACCCTTATAGTTAATACATATTTGAGTTCAAATCTTAGGGTAAATTCACTGAGGAGATTTGACGATGAGTCACGGATAACTTGTCATTTGTTGATTAGTCATGGATATCTTGTCTTTCTGCAAGAAAGGTGCATTAGGGAAAAACACATACAAGATGTGACATTTGCAATATAGAACACAAATATTGTCTCAAGTTACCAAATGATTATTGGGATTGTTCACCTAACCATAACTACTACCAGAGTAATTATTATTAAATAGAAGATCTTGATAAATAGCCACTGCCTGAACATGATTGTTTCAGTAGCTTTCTTCTTGCAGTATATAGGTACTTACTCTGTTTTCTCTCATCCCCTCTCTTATTGCACCACTTTTCTACCTTTGAGTGGTTAGATATATTCATTACAATGACCTTTGCCTTTACTCTTCTTTTTATTAATTTCTTGACAATCTTGAATTTGTTGGGAGTTGAAAAATGAAGAAAACAACAGCAACAAGAAAGTGATAAATATATTTAATTGACAGCACATCAATTGGGAAAAGTAGCAATAATTGATGTTAGATAGTTAAGTTTAATTCAAAAACTTGCACTTGTTAGTTACTTGTGCAAAGCTTCACCTACAAAAGAAAGACTCTGAACAGGTGCTGCAGGCCTGAAACGTTATAAAAGATCACATTCACATTGATTTAGGTGAAACAAATTATCTATTGAAACAATTCAGCCATGGGAGAAGTGGATCCTGATTTCATTCAAGCCCTTGAACACCGGCCTAAACCTGGCATTACTGAAGTCGAAGGCATCCCATTAATCAATCTATCCCCAGTGAACTTCCCAGAAAAAGACACAGATGCCCTGGCACGTCTAGTGGCCGAAATAGGTGATGCATGTAAGAACTGGGGATTTTTCCAGGTGATCAACCATGGGGTGCCTTCACAAGTTCATGAAGGAATTGAATTAGCATCAAGGAAATTCTTTGCTCTGTCCAAAGAGGAGAAGAGGAAGGTGAGCCGGAATGAGGTCAACCTTTTTGGTTATTCTGACTTTGAGATTACGAAGAATGTCAGGGACTGGAAAGAGATTTTTGATTGTACTATAGAGAATCCAACAATTATATATGCTTCAGATGAGCCTGATGACAAGGAGCTAAAAGAGTTGACCAATCAGTGGCCTGAGTATCCTCCAGAATTAAGGCAAGTTTGAACCGAACTAAACTTAATGATCGAAATATTAAGTTTATAGGTATACAGAAATCATTAAAAATCATCTTCTGTTTTTCCATTTTTTCCCTGTACCATCTATGAAGCTTGTATTAGAGAAAAAAACTGCATTACAGATACCTGGAACTCAAGGATCATATATAATATTCTGCTCTACCACTGCTAGATTCTTATATGTAATTTTTATGCATTATCTTTGCCATCATAGTTTAAAGATGATTTTCTTTTGGTATCAGAACTTTATGCAACATCTAATAATGATTCACATTTTTCTGTTCCAGTCTTGATCATTTTAATATGCAACATTCTTCACCAAATTCATCTCTGTGATTAAGAATAATTGTGTTTTGCAGAGAGGTGTGCGAAGTGTATGCTGCAGAAATGCAGAACCTGACTTACAAGTTACTGGAACTGATAGCCTTGAGCTTAGGGCTACCAAAAGATCGGTTATATGGCTTCTTTAAGGACCAGACAAGCTTTATGCGGCTCAATTACTATCCCCCTTGCCCTGCTCCTCAACTAGCCCTTGGTCTTGGTAGACACAAGGATGCCGGTGCAATGACAATCCTGGCTCAAGATGAAGTTGGGGGACTCGAAGTGAAGAGGAAATCAGATGGAGAGTGGATTTTTGTCAAACCTACACCTGATGCTTATATTGTCAATGTTGGTGACCTAATCCAGGTACCACTTTTGGACTTTGAAGTTTGAATTTTCTCACAAATTTTAACTTCATCCAGATTTCTGTCCAGTCTAGTTACATATTGGAGGTAAGCTTGTAGCAACATCCAGGTTCTAATCACACATTTTCAAATGTTTGTATGAATAGTTTTCCAAGAGACTAACTGCTAAAAACTTCTTATGGGAACAGAGAGGTCTTAATTAAGCAGCACTTGATTCTGGGTACATAATTATATGACTGTGCAATAACAGTGTCGGGATCAATAAAGTCACTTGTAACTTTTAGTTTCCTAACTCCCTCGATATATGAGTGTTTGCACAGGTTTGGAGCAATGATAAGTATGAAAGTGTGGAGCACAGGGTGACTCTGAATTCTCAGAAGGAAAGGTTTTCGATTCCATTCTTCATCAATCCTTCACATTACATATGGGTGGAGCCCCTGGAGGAGTTGATCAACGAGCGAAATCCTGCCAAGTACAAGGGATATAGCTGGGGAAAGTTTTATGCAACCAGAAAACTTAGCAATTTCAAGAAGCTTACCTCTGAAAACATTCAAGTACATCATTTCAAGCTTTAGAGGACATTTTTTACCTGTGGTTGTTGTCAGTGTGTAATTTTTAGTAACAGCTTTGGTTTTCTTCAGTGATCAAGCTTTGTATGAACTCTTCGGAAAGAATCCATGGTTAGAATAAAAATAAAATTTGCATCTGTATATATGCTCAACGCTTTCCTTGAAACATTTATATACTGGAAACATAGTGAGAATTAAGGAAAGGCTGGAGAGCAAGGAAAAGAAAGATGAGGATTGTGTATGCTAGGTTTCTTCTTTGCTGTAACTTGTTTTGCTTGTTGCATCACGGTATATTTGACCAGGGGCTTGCCCAATGTTGGTGTAAAATTTCTGATCATAAAATGATTTGTTCGAGATAGAAAAGAAATGAAAAGTTCTTCAGCAGTTTAGTATAACAAACTTCAATACTCCTACAGGACCTATTTGGGCATGCAAAGAACACAGTTATCTCCTCAACGAACGAATTTAGAAATTGGGGACAGACAATCACAAAGACTCGTGCTTTTCCTGAAAATTGTTTGCCGAATCAACAATTGCAAGGGTTAATTTAAAATTCTACAGCGTCCTTCAACGAAGATTTAGATATCAAACATCTTAAGTTTTCAGCAAGCATCAGTTTTACATTTAGCAGGTCTACCCTGTGAAGGGAACTTCTACCTAGTAAGAGTGCATTTTGAATTGTATTTTCAGGCCAAGCTAGAATGTTTTTGGAATGAGGACGCAAGCTGTCTCATGTTTCAGCTAAATTTGGTGATACACAGGTGCAAAGGTAGACATAGCAAATTGCTGTAAAACACAGAGAACAACATTAAGATGGAAATCAACAAAAAGTAACAAAATTTATTAGAATTTGACAATGGTACTGATTGCTGAAAGTTGACTTGTCAGAAGGAGATGATTCTAATGCAATAAATGCATCAGCTTAAACAAAGTGACATTTCTTGATTCATTTATAAAGGAAACAAACTACATGGCTCACCCTGTATGGATGTCTGACATTTGTCACGACTCTCTCTTTCTTGAACTCAAAAATCCAGATTAAAGATCAGTACAAGATAATGTGTGAATTGACTAAACTCATCAGCAGATGTCATTTGTTACATATTGAACTTTGACTCTCTTGAAAAGAAACTTACACAAAAGAAAGTGCTGGTGAAGATTCTTCCCATTTTGTCTTTTATGATTTTTTTACACATTCCAGGAAGACATAATTCCAACATTGCCATTTATTTTTTTTTTCTTTTTGACAAATGGAAATATAAACGAGTGCATTGATAAAGATGTGATCATCTGAATAAGCAGTTGACTTTAAAAGCTTAGCTTCTTTAGATGGAGTCTACAGTCAGACACCTTACAAGACCTGAATTGATGAAAGTGTGCATACGGCTCCCAGAAGAGAACTAGGAAATGGATAATCAGAACAAGTGTTTGATGTTTATTTTTCTCATGGTATTTCTTTTCCGATTTGGGAATGCAAAGCACTTTGTGCTAGTTCATGGATCAGGACATGGAGCCTGGTGCTGGTACAAGCTAGTGGCCATGCTAAGATCATCAGGTCATAATGTTACAGCCATTGATATGGCTGCTTCAGGGATCAATCTAGAGCAGGTGCTGGATGTTCCAACCATATCTGATTACTTCATGCCACTGATGGATTTCATGGATTCTGTTCCTACACGAGAGAGGGTCATTCTTGTGGCTCATAGCTCTGGTGGATTGGTCATTTCTCGAGCCATGGAAAGGTTCCCAGAGAAAATTTCGGTCAGTGTGTTTGTTACAGCCTTGATGTCGGGTACATCTCTCAACATCTCCACCCTAAGCCAGGAGGTATGTATGCCTTTTTGGCCCTTAGTCGCTTAGTTAAATTGGCTCATATGAAGCTGATGACCAAATCAAAATAAGTTCTGGGACAGCATGATACAATCAATAGTTTTATAGTTAAAAAATCATCGTGCTGTTGTATTATACATTCAATTATACATATGTTCAATGCTATATTTCATACATCTCTGTGCTGATTGAAAAACAGTACCTGTCAAAAGAAAGAGTCAAAGTGTAAAGAAATTATGGGGTCTAGCAGAGAAACATTGTGAGCATGGGAAAGACAATTGTTGAGAACTAGCTAGGGATCATCATCTCCTTCCTGGAGAGAACTTATATTGATGTAACAGATCTTTTCTTTTCATTATATGGTTGAATATTCCAGAACAAGAAATTTATCAATTACATCTACAAAATAAAAACAGAAAGCAAGAAAAAAAGCTGACAGGGGAAACATTCAAAATATGGACGAAACAATCAGGCTCCATTTCTATTGATTCCAGTAAGAGAAACAATACAGAAATCATTTTCATTTGTTTCAAGTTACATGTTTCTTTTTTCTTTTCCAAATTCTGGTTTCTTTTCTGTTAACTTAGAATTTGCCTTATAGCCTCTCAGGAGTCAACAAGGTTCTCTTTTGGATAGCCGATATTCATATGACAATGGACCTAACAATCCTCCAACCACGCTAATGTTGGGCCCCAAGTACCTATCAGTGAACATGTATCAGCTCAGCCCAATTCAGGTAAAGCCACCTTACAAGTATCTATCAGATGGGGTGTTTCAATGGACTGGTTTTCAAGAGTTTCAACCTACAGAAAGTAGACCCTCATATATATGTAGTTCCTCAACGCAAGAGAATTAGAAATACAACGAAGCTGTCTTCATTTTGCATATCCTGTGTTGCAGGATTGGACATTGGCAACTATGTTGGTGAGGCCAATATATTTGTACACAGAAGAAGATATGTTGAGGGAACTAGTTTTATCAAGCAACAAGTATGGATCGGTTAGTCGAATTCACATCATGACTGATAAAGACAAGGTTGCAAATAGAGAGTTGCAGCAATGGATGATCAAACAAAATCCCCCAGATGAAGTTAAAGTGGTGACAGGATCTGATCACATGGTTATGATGTCTAAGCCACTTGAGCTATTTGATGTTCTCCTTTGCATTGCTCAGAAATACTCTTTGAGAGAGTCTTGATTGGTATCATTCATGTTCTGAGAGAAAATGCCATAGCAATTTCTACTCTGCTCAAGGAATTTTTACTTCAGAAGTTTTTGTTGTGTCCGTGTAATTTGAGCTCTGTTTGCTTTAGATTATTTCATGGGATTATGATAATTTTAGCAATAGATTATCGATACAGATTATTATATTACAATTATTTATATACTTTGTGGGTGGTAAATCGACTCTTAACTAATCTAAAATTTTAATATTTATGTTGATCATAGCCAACAAGCCTTTATTTTCTGCATCAGTCTCAGAATATGCAAAGCACATACTACTGAAAGCCAAATCTCATCAAACCTGATTAAGATATGCTGAATTATTCAAAATTTGTACTTCAATTTATTATTATATATTGCCATATCAGATTGCAACCAATAACTCAGCCATGCAAATCTCGTGAAGACCAACTAAATATCTATTACAAAGTCAATTCTTGGTGTGGAAATTGAGTCCAATATACCATGTTTCTTGGAAGCCTGGTAATATTATGTCAATTAAGCATCAATAATGAGTTGCAGGTATGATGTTTATGGTTAAAATAAATGACAAAAAATAATATAATAACCGGATCGACTGATTCATAAATCTAATTTGATACTTTATATGCAATATCTGATGATTCTTCCTCTTCCATTTGCAGAACTTGCTCTAAGAAGCCTTGACCAGGAATATGAAAAAACAAGAAACAAAAGAATGGAAGAAACACATCCATATCTGTTAATGCTTATGTTAGACAACAACATTCTACAGAAAACCATATTAACTTCCCAGAAACCTCAGCCCTCAAGTCTCATGAAAATATGCTGTTTTCTTCCGCATACAACAGCTTAAACTTAATACACAAAATTTCTTCTATGGTGCCCACAAACAAAATAAAAATTGAATCAAGTTTAGCGAGTCACCGACAGCCAAACTTAACTATATAAGCACACCATACACAAATCTGAGTGAGCTACAAAAAAACTCTCTATTCATAAGCAAAACTCCTCACCAACAAAACTTTGTGTACTTTACAGGAAAAAAGAATGGCATATATCACCATCCCATCTTGATTCTTGAACTAAAAAAAAAAAGAAGTACAACGCGAACTGTACATGAAATACTCTCTCTCAGACAGAAATTGAATGATAAAATTTAAGGAAGAATACCGATGTACGGAACTGGAACTGCATAATTAGGATTTGCAGAATTGCTTTGGGTAATAACACAGCCAACTGCTTCAACAAACACAATCACAAACTCTATGGCCAGCTTCAGCAGTCCTAAGCATATTTCCAGCCTCTGAATCACCATTATTTCAAGTATATAGTTTATGTTCTTTTCCTTATCTATGTATGCAGATCTTTTCTTCTATCCTCAAAGACTTCCCTCCATACAAAAAGGTGCATTTATGGGTATGTATAGTCTCTACATTAATGCACAACATAGAAAGATGCTAAATGTATATGGCTTTTTGAACTCCCAAGGGACAAAAAAAAAAAAAATAGGACTTTCCCACGAAAGCGCACACACAAATAATACTACAAATTATTGAGTTCAAGATAAGGAAGCCTTGTGGGCATTGTTTTATTTGAAAATCTTGACTATCTTTCAAATGTTGAGTGTGACAGTATTTTATTATTATTATTTTTATTTATTATTGTTATTAAGAGCCTTATCCATATATTGTTCCAGTGGAAAATATAATATTGGTTAAAACAATAGTAGGAACAAAAGTGTTTGATGACTAGGATAAAAAGCATATTCCACTTTAATTACAATATTTAGCGTTTGCCGTACACAAATCAACATCGTTTGATGTTATGCTATTGGAAATGGAGAAAGCAAGATGGGGTTCTATATTCAATGGCTTATTATTCATATGCCTTTGAATCTACTGAGTGTTATGATTATCATTCAATCATTGTACCGAATATGCCTTTAAAATTTTCTACTCTGATGATCTTTAATCATTGCTACACACCAATAAAGATGGCATTTCATGTTAGAGCCTTGTTGAGACTTGGTATATGTATTCGACTAAGCATATATATATATATGAATATGCTGGGAAATTCGTAGAGGGTTTTGGTCAAGGGTATTCCCACATATTAGACCTATAATATCAACTGATTTGAGTACGTCTAGATAGTTACATACAAGTATATTGATAAATTATTACAAAATTTTGAATTTGTTGATATGGGAAATTTACATTAGACCCACGACATTAAGGATCATAATATAAGCTTATCTTAAAATTTCGACATCTATTAAGAATAATTTCCAAGGTAAGTACTCCGCGTGCATTCTTGCCTTTTTGTCATAGTATGCTTTGCCATTTGACATTACTCATAGGTCATAACTAGACATTAATTATGCCACTAAATGATTTTCTGCAAAATTATAATTTTATTAAGAATAGAAGAACAAGATATAGGTGAATTTTATATACATATTGTGTCTCATTAGTGGAAACCAATTAATTGATTTTTACTATTTTTATCATTGTAATAATCCCTAAGCTTCCCTTGCACAAGACTAAACGAAGGATTTATAGAAGGATAAAGCTCACTACATGAAATGGAAAATCAATATACTACATTTAACTAGATATTTTTTAACAATTACTCGTTTTAAAAAAAGTCAAAACGTGTATCTTCTAAATTTCTATCTTAGTTTATTTAATTTTAGTTTAATTTTATGTCGCGACATATCACCGAGGAATATTATACGACGAATCATTTCATTCAGGAGGAAATTCAAAGGAAATAGCAAATATAATAATTTGGGGTACTGAATTTTTATCTTTCTCGTTTTAATGTTTCAATTAAATTTTCATTCACCAAATAGTAAAGTTTGTATTTTTTTTAATTACTCATAGTTTAAATTAAGAGTTTTCACGAGAAAAGCCCATGAGTTATTCTAGCCCAATATATAGCCCATTAGGGCTGGACTCAGAACCAATCAAAGTATTCAATGCTGGCTGGCTTGTGGGCTTGAATTTATTCAAAATGTATGAATAAGTGAAGAATTACAGATGCTACTATTATCAGAAACCAAAAGAGTTTGTTCATCATTTTTATGTTGAGAGAAAAAATTGAGGGAATTACAAATGAACAAAAAATCACAAATTACACAAATATTTTTTTATTTTTTATTCCTTTTAGAAAATGATAGTTTGTATATGTTTTAAATATTTTCAAAAACAACAGCTCCATTTGCTTACGCATACAAAACTATATTATTCGATTCGATTTTTGACATGTTAAAAGCTTAAATAATTTAAGCTGAACTTATATTTACATATAATTATTTTATTCACAAGGTTTTTTAGTATATTTATTATTAAAAAATATGAAATAGTGTTCAATATTTCTAATCATACAAAAGTTATCGTAACACATCAAATAGTGTAAACTCAAAATATGTACAAAAATAAAAATATTTATATTATATATATAAATATACTATACGGATATAATATAAATTTTAATTAAGATAAATTCAAACTTTAGTCCAAAAAAAAATTATAGGAACTTTATTTTTGTAGTCCGTACCCAATAAAGGTCGGGCATTCAAACTTGGGCAAAAGTACACCAAAGTCCACAGCTCACCAAAGTTCAAATTATATAGCCGTTTAACCCCATTACATTATTACACTTTTTCCCCGTTTTCCCAAAAATACCCCTTTCGAATTCAAAACTCCGTAGCGCGATCTTCACCAATTTCAAATTGTAGATCTCATCTCAGCCATCCATCCTTACCCCTCTTCTTTAATTCACAAATCTTGAAACTGTTGACAGTCACTCACTGCTAGAGACTAGAGAGGGAGAGTCAGGGAGAAAGAGTCAGGGAGAAAGAGAGAGGGAGAGGGAAAGAGAGAGAGTCAGGGAGACAACTCCTAATATATTATGCAAGAACCCAGGAAAATTCTTGAAATATAAAGAGAAGAAGTAACTAGAGTAGATGATTTTGATTCAAGATTTTCGCTGAAAGCCAACAAAAAAACCAGCAGAAAACAAGCCTGTTTTTTTTCTCCATCAGAAGATAACAATTTCAAGATTTCGTGGTGCCGGAATTCTTTTCCTCGCTTCCTCTGTCAGGTTGGCTTTATTCCTCAATCACAATGTTCCCTTTTCCTTCAAGAAATCAAGAAATATTCATTCTTCGTTGCTATTTGAAATAAGTTGCTTTCTTTCCTTTTCTGGGCTATTGCAGAATTTCCCAATTTCACCAAGAAACGAAATTTTAAATTTCCTCTGTTGTTTGAATAAAGTAATTTTCTTTTCTTTGTGGGGTGTGGCAGAATGTTGAGGGACTTCAAATTCTTGCGCCGAAATTCGGGTAAGAACACTAATGCAGAGGAAGTTGAGAACGTGCCTCTAAACCCTAGGGATTCTTTGAACCCTCAGATGAGCACAGACCCTTCAAGGCCCCCTTTGAATGCAATTCAGGAGCCCTCCCGAATCCCGAAAGGCATTTCAGATCAGGAATTAAGTAGCTTTAAGGCCAACAAAGTTGATAGAACTCCCACGAAGCCAAAGCCTAAGTATTCAGATACGTCAATGCCCCTTCGCACTCCAGAAAAACAAGGGCTATTGTCGAAAAACCGGTTTAGTTGGGCTCAGAAGAGTGAGCATCCATCGACTAATAGTGTTGTAGAGTCGAAGGAGGAGGGCCGAGTAGTGTCAAATATGAATACTCCCAGTTCTACTAGGGGAGTGGGCAGGGCTAATTTGAGTTATTCTGAGTGTAATTCCACGCAAAGCACGCCAACTAAGAGTGTGAGCAAGCCTCCAAATCCGGGGTTTTGTTTAGCTAGCGGTTCTAGGCCTGTCCTCAACATGGGTGCCCGGATGGCTGCGTTGTCTAAAGGGATTCCGAGTTCTTGTAATCTGTCCACTGTTGTTAATACTGTTGAGGTTCCTTATTTTGAACTCAAGGAAGACCCATCATTCTGGATGGAACACAATGTGCAAGTAAGCTACTTTTCTTTTAATTGTCTATGTATGATGAATTCCCTGTTAAGTCACCGAGTAAGGTTCATAATTGCAATTTTCTTTCATTTCAGGCTATTGTAATCTAATCTTCTGATTTTAATCTCTTAGGTTTTGATTCGCATACGGCCACTGAATAACATGGAGAAAAGCAGTTTTGGTTTCAGTAGATGCTTGAAGCAGGAGAGCGCACAAAGTATCACCTGGATTGGGCAACCTGAGACCCGATTTATGTTTGATCATGTAGCATGTGAAGCTATAGATCAGGTCTGTACAATTGTTTGATTTGCAAATGAATTGTAATAGAGAGGACGACTAATGCTTTTGCATTTGCAGGAGACACTTTTTAGGATGGTTGGCTTGCCCATGGTGGAGAATTGCTTGTCTGGATACAATAGTTGCATGTTTGCATATGGACAGGTAATGCGTAAAAACATGTAAACCTATTTCTGGTGGTTCAGACATTCTGTGTGAAGTGTTCATTTTTTGTCTCTTATTATGTTAATATCCTAAAATTGAAGTTTATATTGATTATCAGATGTAATTTTGCTTTGCTATATGATTCCTTGAACTTTAGACCTCAGCCAAGACTTATTTCTTTTCTTCAAATGAATTCATTGGGGTGCTTTGATGTAGGAGAAATGTCTATAACTATATTTTGCTCGGAAATAATCCATGGCAGAAAAATTTCATTCAATTTTGGCTGCTGTTTAATGTAGTCTGCATGAAGACAATGACATCTGTCATTTAAACCTCTGGATGTAGATAAGTTGAGTACTGATCTGCACATCCTGAAGTCTGTACACTCATTCCTGCATTTAAAATCTTATAATTATTTAGACCTCAAGCGGCTTAAAGTGGGATTATCACTCTTACCATTTCTCTTCCTAGATTGACTTTATCTTTTTGAACTTATTTATTTCAATTCAATTTAAGCACTACTATGGATCTCCACTTCTGGTTGAACTGCATCAAATATTGCCTTATTCTTTTCTTCAATATTGAACTTTTACAAACTATGATTTGATAATGTAGACGGGTAGTGGGAAGACTTATACAATGCTTGGTGAGATTGAAGAACTAGAAGTCAAGCCTAGTGCAAACCGTGGAATGACCCCTCGCATATTTGAATTCTTGTTTGCAAGGATTAGAGCGGTAACTTTGACTCTCTTTACTTTCTTTTGTGAAGTCCTCTCTGATACAAGCAATTAACATGACACATTTCTCTTATAGGAAGAGGAAAGCCGAAGAGATGAACAATTAAAGTACAATTGCAAATGCTCTTTTCTTGAGATTTATAACGAACAAATTACTGATCTTCTCGATCCTTCATCCACAAATTTGATGGTATTTCCACTTTATAATAGGTGAATTTGTTCCCTTAATTATTTAAAGAGTAGAGCATGTTCTCATATTTATCATCTCTATCTATAAGTTACGCGAGGATATGAAAAAGGGTGTCTATGTTGAAAATCTATCAGAATTTGAGGTCCACACTGTGGGAGACATTCTTCAGCTTTTGACTCAGGTGACTGATTTTTTGAGTTCCACCTTTGGTTTACTATGATTTGCATAATTTTCACCTATGCATCTGTGCATCCTCATGCATGCTTCTAAAGACATCACTATGCTTTAACTTTCGAGTTTATGCTTTAGGGTTCTTCAAACAGGAAAGTTGCTGCGACAAATATGAACAGAGAAAGCAGTCGCTCACACAGTGTTTTTACATGTGTGATTGAAAGTAGGTGGGAAAAGGATTCCGCCACTAACTTTCGTTTTGCCAGGCTGAACCTTGTTGACCTTGCTGGTTCTGAAAGGTATTGAATCAAATTCAACTACTTCTGATATTAGAATGGACATTTCTTGCTAAGTTCACATCATTTGTATTGTTGTCATCCCCAACAGGCAAAAGTCTTCTGGTGCAGAGGGTGAACGTCTGAAAGAAGCTGCAAATATTAATAAATCATTGTCAACGCTAGGGTACTTTTTTTTCTCTCAATTATTGCTAAAATACTGCATCATGTAGTGCAAGCTTTCCTTTTTTCAGTTTGCCTTTTGGATTGACATTGAAGTGGACATTTCTTTTTTTTCTTTTTTTTTGCAGTCATGTAATTATGGTCTTAGTGGATGTAGCACATGGAAAACCAAGACATGTTCCTTACAGAGATTCAAGATTGACATTTCTCCTTCAGGTGCATTATTAATTTCTGTCTTCTTATCACAGTGTATATAATTAGTCTGTTATGTGGTTAAAATATGAAATGAAATACAGGACTCTCTGGGTGGGAACTCGAAAACAATGATAATAGCTAATGTCACCCCATCTATCTGGTACACAATATTTCACCCTCTTGGAATTGCCTTTTTCTTTATTTTTATTTTGGAAAAGCATGTGTGTGCTCGAATTTTTGCTTTGTGTACTATAAATCTGAATACATCATCTGCAGCTCTGCGGCTGAAACGTTGAACACTTTAAAGTTTGCTCAACGAGCAAAACTGATTCAGAACAATGTAAGCTTCTTTCTATGCCCAGTGAAATCCAGTTAGTCTGCGTTGATAATTCATATATTTATCTGCTCTTTTGGACTTATTCTTCATGAGACAGGCTATCATTAATGAAGACTCATCAGGAGACGTCATGGAATTGAAACATCAGATACAAATGTTAAAGGTCAAACTAGCTTCATCTGGTTTTTACAATACATAAATTGGTCTGCAATTAATTTAGAACTGAAACTTGTAATTGGTTATTGGGACAGGAGGAGCTGTCTACCCTCAAACGTGAAAAGGTAACTCGATCATTGTCGTTCGGGCCAGCCATCGATACAAGAAACAAAGATGAGGATGATTGTAACGAAAGGACACTTGCACAGGAACACCCAGTAAATATGCTAGGAAAAGAATCTCATGGAGTTCTCAGAGTGTCTTGTAAACAGGTAAAATGTGCTGCTTTATCTTGTTTAATTTCTTGCACAAAGTTTGTACCACTTCCTTTCAGACAATCAGTACAGGATAATTATTACTCCGGGATTGATTCTAATAATGGGGGAATTTTAGGTGAATTCATTAGTAAATTTAAGGATTTGAATTAGCATGAATCCAGAAAAGGCTGCATGTTAATTGATAATTTGTTCAATATGTTTTAATTCCATCAAAATTATGTACTGTATCCTCGGGAGCAAGAACTAAGTTGAGAAATTTAACTGCTTAGTAAGTCGAAACATGACTTTTCTCATGATTATTGACATTTACATTACAAGGACTGGATTGTTTTAGTGTTTGTTTGCCTGAAGATATAAATAGATTTGGTGCAACAATCTTGGAATTTCTACTACTGCTTGCATTGATTGTTGTGTTTGCTTTGTTACGCTGCCTCTGACATAATTATCATGTATTGATGTTGTGCATGTTGATGATTCTGTTGCTTCAATTTCATGGTTTGTGACATGTAAACTCTTGGTTTTCCTCTTTCTCATTTTTGCTGGTATTTCATTGTTATTACAGTTAAAATCCTTGGAAACTACACTTGCTGGTTCCTTACGGAGGGAACAAATGGCAGAAACTTCAATTAAACAACTTGAAGCTGAAATTGAGCAGTTGAATCGTCTGGTACCCCTCCCCCCTCTCTTTTATGGTACAACAGGCATTGTTAGAAATGAATGTAGAACATATTTCATGTTCTAACTCCACTTAAGGCTGATAAATTCCGGAACCACATTGCTTCTCAGGTTAGTCAAAGAGAGGAGGACACCAGGTGCACAAAAATGATGTTGAAGTTTAGAGAAGACAAAATTCAAAGAATGGAGTCTCTTCTTGGTGGTTTGATGTCAGCAGATGCTTATTTACTGAAAGAAAACAATGCACTTTCGGAAGAAATTCAGCTCATGCGAGCAAGAATTGATAAAAATCCTGAAGTGACCCGCTTTGCCCTTGAAAATATCAGGCTTTTAGAGCAAGTTCGGCAGTATGTTTTTCTGAACATAATGTGTCTTATGCAGTTTTGCTTTTTAAAGCTGTGCTTGATTTTATTTCAGAAATCTTTCTTGATGGAACTTATAGGTTTCAAGACTTGTATGAAGAAGGGGAGAGGGAAATGTTGATGACTGAAGTATCTGAACTGCGAAATCAGGTATCTTAACTACATTGGTGTGGCATATATGTCTTGTGCTTCTCAATTTGTTCAAAGCCTTAATGTGGTCAAAGCCTTAATTACTTTATTTTTAATGTTGACAGCTTATTTCCTTCCTTGATGGAAATTCAAAGCATCCTAATCATCTTGACACAAAGGTGGCATATCATGCAACTTCTTTAAAGAGCGCTCCTTTACTGGTTTTAGTGGAAAGTGTTTAACTAAGATTGAGCTCTACCAATTCTTCAGAAACTTAAAATTCTTATTTCTATTTTGACACAGGTTTCTAATCATGGCGACAATGAAAATGATTTGCTTCATAAGGAGGTTGGACTGTCATATTTTTGAAGTTAGGCTTATACTTTGAGAATTTTCGTTGTTCTTGATCTTTAATATTTATTTCTCTTTCACAGTTGAAGAGAACTCTTACTGAGTTGGAGGAAAGCAAGAACAAACTGAATTGTTGTCTGGAAGAAAATGCAAAGCTCCGAGGGTGAAATTTCAGACTCATTCACACTCTTATCTGGTTTCTTCTATACTATATAATCTCATCTTCCATTTTTTGTTTATCATTATTGTCATGCTAATCTTCTGCAGAGAAATAGAAGAGTTACATGCATCATTAAGTGTCACCACATCTGCAACTCAAGAGCATGATTGCAGTGCAGAAGTCATAAAGGTACGGTATGCTAATATTAATATTACTAAGATAAATTACAGAGGTAACTGAAAAAGCTGTTTTTATGGTCTAATTGGCAAGTGGATATTTGGAAATCAACATGTGCAACTTTGTGATGTTTGTTTCCATGAATGTGCATCCAATAGAATTTTTTTTGCTCACTAGACGACTTGAATGAATATAAATGCAGACCTAAGATTCTTTGATGGTATTTAAGTTTGTACTGAAACTACAGTTTAGTTATTGAACTAACATAAGAGACTTACTTCAGGAATCCATAGTGGAAGTTCCCTTTTTCAGTAATCAGTCAACAACGACCACCCGGAGAGAGAAGGAAGGAACAAGATGTGGAAATCTTATAAATGCAGAAGATATCATGGATTTACAACTGGAGTTGGACATTCTTAAAATTATTCTACAAGAACAGAGGTCATACCATGCTGAAACCGAGGAAATGACCAAATCTGTAAATAGAGAACTTCAGCTGTCAAAAGAAATGGTTATTTCTGTGACCAAAGAATATGAAAAAGTCCAGGAAGAGCTCAATAATGCGAAATTGGTTATTGAAGCTCTTGAGTCTCAACAGATTCAATCGATTAATGAGATAGAGGATCTCAGGAACTCTAACGTTCACTTTGAAGAACTGTTAAAAGAAAAGGAGCTTGAAATTTCTTATTTAAAGGAGCAAGCTAATTGCCAGGAGTTCAGAGATCTCTCAATTTATAAGCATTCAGAGAGCGAGGACTCTCCTTTAGAAGCAAAGTTGAAGAAGATGCATGAATCTCTTGAAAAGGCTAAGAGACTGAATAAGTGGTATCAAAGTGACCTTGCATTTCAAGCATCTCATGAAGAAGAAATGGAGGAAGTCCGCAAGCAGGTTGAGGCGGAAACCGCAGAGGTGATTGTTTGTTTGCAGGAAGAACTTTTGGGTCTTCAACAGGAAGTCCACGATAGTAAGACAAAAGAGATGGAGACTAGAGACAGGTTGGCACTACTGCAAACTCAAATGAAAATCATGGAGGACAATTTACATTCAAGAAGTGAAGATAATGCAAAAGTAGCTGAACTGCTAGAATACAAAGAAAAGCAATTAAGAACACTGACAGAAGAATGGGATCTAATCGCCAGTGAAATTGAAGATATTCTCTCCGGTGGGAATGAGGCTCTCAAAGATGTATCTGACCAGGTTGATGTTATTTCCAGTTCAATCCCTCATAGACGAGTTTGGATTTCTGAACATTTTGGAAGGATGAAAAAATACATTTTTGAAAAAGAATTATTGATTGAAGAGCTTAATCGATGCTTAAAGGATGCAGTACATAGGAGAGATGATATGGAGTGCATGCTGAGGTCTTTGAGAGGGGCAGCGTTGGTTATGACTGAGACGCACCAACAGGAGTGCAGTGAAAAGGATAAAGAGATTCTCCTTTTAACGTCTGACTTAAATAGTAAGACATCTATTGTTGCAGAGCTTCAGAGCTTAATTAAGCATGGAAAATATCAACTTAAAATGACATCATCTTGTGCAACAGCTGCTTTAGTTATTGTGAACAGATTGTGGGAGTTGAACTCTAACTATCAGGATGCTTTAAATGATAAGGATGTCCAGCTTAGAGAGTTTAAAGAAATTGTTACTCAAACAGAAACGATTCTCCACAATCAGGCTTCTATAATAGATGAAGCAAGTAAACAGAATCATTCTCTCCAAATGGAACTAGAAGCATCAGAAGAATATTGCACTAAACTAAGTCTGCAGCTATCTGAGGAGCAAAGGCATCGCGAAGCTCTTGAGGTAAAGCTTGAAGAAAATGAAGAAAATAATATTTTAGAAACCAGGGAAAAACTCAAGGAGCTAAATTCTGGAGTCTCAACATTAAAGTTAAGCATAAATGAGTATGTGAAGCAGAGTGGACATCCTCAGATAGATAAAGCTCCAGAGAAGTCAGTTTGTTTTTCTGCCAATAATGAATGTAAATCATGGGTATGTTTATTGTTGTCTCTCTTATTTACTATATCCACGGGCTCCAGCTTTTTTAACATCCAACCACTGATTTTATTGGACATTTGACTTACTAGTTTAATATTGTTGCAGACAGGTACCAGAACAGAGGAAGACATCGATGATGTAGGCTCATGTAATATTCGGGATGTGGGAACTAAGACTTCAACATGTTCTTCCAATGCTGCCAATGCAAAGGGATGCAATACTAATGACAACAATTTGGCGTCTGAAAGCACTATGAAGAGTGTGAATGGGGGAGATGCTGCCATTGTTCTCCTAAAGAAGGAGATAGAATATGCCCTCAAAAGCTTACAAGAAGTGCAAGCTGAGATGGGAAAGCTGCGTTGTGAGAAAGAAGAGATTTTGGCATCTGAGAAATGTAGTCAGAAGAGCATTCAGTCTATGATCAATCAGGCAGTTCTTCTACGAGATGCTATAGATAATTTCAAAGGTGAATTTGAGCTCAAAGTTAATGCTATGGATGGTAAGATAGGGAAATTGGAAGAAATAATACAGGAATCTTTCACTTCTTGGTTCCAGCAAAGAGAGGTAGGATGTTTCATTCCCACATTTTATTTCTGTGTTTAACACTCATGCCCTCTGATAATCGAGCTACTTTATTAACTTCCGTGCCTTTTGAACTTTTCTACATTACATTTTCAATGGTATGTTTACAACGGTCTAAACAAAAACTACGACTACAATAAAGGGAAGGTCCATTCATATATATACCATTGGCAGCTAATAGTACCATGTATAATATCTAATATTATTGACCTACGGTCTTTTCACTGTGCATCGGATCCCATTTTTTGCAGTTACTGGAAGCTGAACTTGATGATGCTAAAGTTGTTGCTGCCCAGAAAACCATTGAAGCTTCCTGTATTCTTGAGAAATTTGAGGAGGTTCAAGACACCGTGAAGGAAGCAGACATAATCATAAATGAGTTGATGATAGCTAATGAAGCCTTGAAGCTTAATGCTCATGAATTGAAAGTAAAGGAAAATGATTTGACCAATGAGAGAAATGTCCTCGTGAAAGAAGTCCAAAGCTTGAAACTCTCCAATAATCTGAAAGATCAGAATTATGGGAAATTGGAGAAACAGTATGATACAGATTTTGTCATCATGAAGAGGATGCTGTTAGAACTGGAGGATGTTATTTCAGAATTCCAGACCACTTCAATGGAAGAATGGATGTCTGTAGCATCTGATTTCCTCAGCTTGAAGTCTCAACTTCATGAATCAACAGAATTGATTAGGACATTGCTTGAGGAGGTCTGGTCGGAGATTATTGTCAAGGATTGTGCTGTATCCGTTTTGCATCTCTGTCACATGGGAATTCTGTTAGAAACTGCAAACGGACTGAACGCAGAAAATGGTCTTCTTCACCATGGTTTATGTGAGTCAAACTCCATTATTTCTGAACTTCGGGAGCACAATTTTAGATCAAGAAAAGAGCTTGAATTGTGCAGAGTCCTCAAAGGGAAGTTGTTGGCAGATATCAAGAAAGGTTTTGATCGCATATCAAGTAAAGTAGATGAAGCTGGGGAGGTCACCCTGAAGCTTACCTCTTTTGAAAAGAAGATACAGGATCTACAGTTTCAGGAAGAGGTGATGTTGCAAAGGTCGAATGATATGGGATCTGAACTGGCCATGCTAATGAAGGAGCTTGATCTCAGTAACAAACAAACGTTACAATCTATTCTGGGTCAAGAAAGATTGCTGAAGGAGAAAGATGAACTATTTCAATATCAGGAAGAGAATTTCATGATAGAATTACATGCGAAAGATTTTGAATTGTTAATTTTGTCAATTGAGTTAAAACAGATGTCTCTCCTGAAAGCAGATGTTGAGAACACTTGTATCAGTACCCATGAAGTCCTTGAAAACTTCAAGAAGGATATAGTGTTCAAGAGCTTAGATGCTGCTTTCAGTCAGTTGATATTGCTTGACAAGGAATCTAGGTATGAGAAATTACTAGAAGATTTTAAGATGAAGGAATCAGCTCTCGAAACTTCTTCTAGTCAAATCTCTGAGCTTTATCAGCAAATCCAAACGTTGCAGAATGACATCTGTCTGCTGGAAACAGAATCACGCAGACAGCGAATTGAGCTGGAAACGAAAGATGAAGAATTTAGAAGAATAAACTGCCTTGAGAAGGAGAACGAAAATCTGCAGCTTCATTTGAACAATAGTAAGGCAGAATATCATGTACTTCTGCAGGAGTTGGAGGATAAAAAGGCTGACTTTGAATCCTCACTCAGAGGCAACCATGACCTTGATGTTGAAAACCATAGACTAAGAGACAATGTTGCAGTGTTGGAGAATTGCATTGCCAAGTTAGAGGAAGATCTAAGCATGGCAAATGTGGAAATTAAAAACCACGAACTCTCTCATTCTGTTCTCAAAGATGACTTGTGCTTAAGAATCCAGGATTTACAAAGGCAACTGGGCAATGTCAATGCTTTGAAAGAAGAGAACATTTTGTTGAGAAATGAACTGAGAGTTATTGAAGTTAACGAGTCTGAATACCTCCATGCTTTGAACTTGAAAATTTTGAAGAATGTTGATTTGGCCAAAAATGTAGATAAAGCAAGCTGCAAAATCCTCAATCTAATTAAGGAGAAATTTATTGAGGTAGATGATACGTTTCAGAGTATAGTTAACGAAATGGATAGGACATACAAATTTTTGGAACAGTTTGAATACGTGGAGAATCTTGCTATGCAGTTGGATTCTGAAACTCTATCTCTTCAAATGGAGTTGTCAAGAAAGGATGATATTCTCAAGGGGCTATTATTTGATTTGAGTTTGCTGCAGGAGTCTGCATCTAACAGTAAAGATCAGAAAGATGAAATGGAAGAACTGTTGGCCTCTTTAAGGGCATCTGAAAAAGATTTTGAACTAAAGTCGCTTGAACTGGACAAAGCTGTAGCTGAGGGTCAAATACTTGAAGCTGAACTTCAAGAAAAGAGAGCAAAAATATCTGCTCTTGAATTTGATCTCACAAAAGATTATGAGATAATAAATTCACTATCCAACAAAAATGCTGAGCTTTTAGCTGGTGCTAAAGATGCCTTAGATGCAAGGAATTCCATGGAGAAGGAATTAATAGAGACAAGGATCAAAATTGAGAACTTAGAGATGGAAGTTGCTGAAATGGAAATGGCTCTTGCCCAAATGAGTAAAACAATTGAATCATTGAAGAGCAACTTGGATATTGTCACCTGTCAGAGGGATGAGCTGGAGGGCAAAGTTCATATTTTGACCAGAGAGCTTGAGATGGCAAGAGCTCTCGCTGAAGAAAATGAAGCAGTTGCTATTGAAGCTCAAGAGGTAATCTTGGCTTAATATTTTATTTTGGTAAATGGCTGCTACACCGACTGCACAGTCCTCTAATATGTTTGACTTGTTTATGCCAGATAGCTGAATTCCAGAAAGTCCATGCTGAGGAAAAGGAAGAGGAAGTGAAACTATTAGAGCGGTCCATTGAAGAGCTAGAATGCACCATAAATGTACTTGAACAAAAGGTATCCCTTTTGTAAGAGCTGTATATGAAAATTTTATTTGTTATCATTACCTTGACATGTGTTCCACTTCATAAGGTTGACATTGTCAAAGAAGAAGCTGAGAGGCAACGATTGCAGAGAGAGGAACTTGAGCTAGAGCTTCTTGATATCAAAGAACAAATGCACAATGTCAAAAGCAATGATTCCGATGTAAAAAGGTTTGACAGAAATATTTGCACTTAAGTGCCTCGTCTTAGAAAACTGCTATTTTAGAATTATCTCTGAATATTGGAAATACTTGTATTCAGATGTCTAGATGAAAAAGAGAAGAACCTTCAAGAAGCATTTCAACGGGTACAACTTCTTGAAAAAGAAATAGCTGCCAAAGATGGCGAGGTGACATTCTTTCTTTTCTGGATGGTCCTCTCTATTTGATTTCAATAGTGATGATTATATTTGATAATTTTGGATCAAATGGTTTTCTTTAGCCCATAACATGCGAAAAATGCAGCTGATTGTGTTTTTCTTCAACAGATATCCCAATGTAAAGCCCATATCTGTGAGCTAAATTTGCATGCAGAGGCACAGGCTAGCGAATACAAGCAAAAGGTGGGACTAATTGTTAATAGCATCACAAAAAGCACTTTTTTTTAGAAAGGATTGACCTTCCACGAAAGAGAATATTAACTATCCAATTTCTCAAACAGTTCAAGGCATTGGAAGCTATGGTAGAACAAGTCAAATCTGAAGTTCCTGCCACTCATAGCACAAATTCATCATCAAACAAATTGGAAAGAAATGTTTCAAAGTCTAGAGGCTCAGGATCCCCTTTTAAATGCATTGGATTGGGCTTAGTTCAACAAATTAAATCTGAGAGGGATGAAGAGCTCACTGCTGGAAGACAACGAATAGAAGAACTTGAGGCTCTGGCTGCAAGCAGACAGAAAGAGGTAGCTTTCTTAAATGATTATTGGGGAACCACCAGTAAACTGACTATTCTCACCCAACACACCTCATTTTCTCTTGCAGATATTCATGCTTAAGGCAAGACTGGCTGCCACCGAAAGCATGACTCATGACGTGATTCGGGATTTGCTAGGTGTAAAACTGAATATGAAGAGCTATGCTGTAAGTTTGCATTTCGATTCACCACGTTTTAACCTAATTGTTTTGAAGCTGAAGGTGTGAGAAAATTAGCATAAAAAACCACACAAGTTTACCATCAGTTTAAAACTGAATATGAAGAGCTATGCTGTAAGTTTGCATTTCGATTCACCACGTCTTAACCTAATTGTTTTGAAGCTGAAGGTGTGAGAAAATTAGCATAAAAAACCACACAAGTTTACCATCAGTTTATGTGAAATTTTAACTTACAAACAACAAATGCTGAAAGGATATATGTGCCTGGGCATGGAAGTACATGAGAGACTGAGAGAATGCCACCCTCACCTTCAATTTTCTTTGTCATTGCTAGAATTTAATGGATAATCAGCAGCTTCACTCATTAATGGAGGAGGCTCAACACCATAATGTTGAAGCTGAAGTAAAGGTAAACCTTTTTCCCATGTTAGCTTATTTTGTACTATAAGCTGGATATTGAACATAGCATCTTGGCGGATTTCTTTTCCAGGAGCAGGAAGTGGTTAATCTAAAGCTACAGATAAATGAGTTCGTTAAAGAGAGGAATGGGTAATGAACTGTTAAATTATTTTGATATTTAACTATCTTCTGTTTTAATTGCTAACTTGCACCAGTTTCATCAAAATCTTATTTTAGATGGCTAGAGGAGATCGAGAGAAAACAGGCTGAAATGATGGCTGCACATGTTGCATTGGAAAAATTACGACAGCAAGATCAATTGGTTGCAACTGAAAATGAGATGTTAAAGGTAGAAGCCAGGTTTTTTGTATTCTCTTCAATGGTATAACAAAAGGAATTCTATCATTTGATGTGCTAATGCAATGCTCTCAGATGGAGAATGCTAATCACAAGAAGAGGGTGATGGAA
Source organism: Paulownia fortunei (assembly GCA_019321725.1). NCBI lineage: Eukaryota > Viridiplantae > Streptophyta > Magnoliopsida > Lamiales > Paulowniaceae > Paulownia > Paulownia fortunei. Next base: position 29,747,410 of record CM033106.1, on the reverse strand, counting down.
CTTGAAGTTGAGATCAAGAAGTTGTCTGGTCAACAGAATATCCAACAGCGCATCCATCATCATGCAAAAATTAAGGCAAGGCATTGCTCAAAATTTATTAACTCTTTGCATTGTTTCTTACTTTGGGTTTTATATAATTGGTTTTCTTAGCTTCAGGACATCCTTTACACTTTTCCAATCAGATAATGCTCAAGTACTCCCTTGTAATGTCACAGGAAGAAAACAACTCATTAAAGTGTCAAAATGAAGACCTTAGTATTAAGCTGCGGAAAATGGAGGCTATTCTTTCACGTGTCAAAGAAGAGCTGGCTCAGTTCCGTGCAGCAAATGGCAGAAACCCCTATATTAATTTTGATGAGGAAGAACAGTTGGACAAGAAGTTGAAGGTTAGTACAAGAAGGCAGAGTTATATTCCACAAAGCCTGAGAGCCTGTAATAACTAGGTTTATCTGAAACAGGAAACTGAAGAGGAGAGACTGCAGTTGGCTCAGAAGTTACTAGGCTTGTGTACTACTGTTTTAAAGGTCAGACCACCTTTTTGTCTGATATACTACATCTCTTCTTTTCCTGTCACAGTAAACCTGGCAACTCTTTTTCTTTGTTATTGATCTCTCCAAGAAAAAACACAGTCAATGCCGTTACCCTATCTCCTCTGTGAATTGAAAATAACAGGCTGCTGGAATAACAAGACCAACATCTGAGATAAGTCTATCTGTGGCTGAAGAAGCACTTGAGCAGCTGAAGAATAGGGTTGTTTCTCTGGAAATGGAACTTCAAGATGTTAAATTTAAGGTAAATATATTGGCTACCATTCTTAAGGTCATACCATCATTTTTATCTTTATCAATCTTGTATAATTATAATAGCTAAATGAGGGCTGTGAAAATCTCTCATATTTTTAAAGGGCCATAGTCTGAGTTACTGTTTGTTTTATATTGTTTAGAATCAAATATCAGAAGAAAGAATTCGATTGTCTGAGCTCAGGCCACAAACTTCAACAGCATCAAGCTCAAGGGCAGACGAAAATTGCCTAATTCGAAATCGTGTGTCTCAAACTCCATTTCTTTCTGCTTTTGATCGATGAAGGTGTGTCAGGGATAGCATTTTGCTAGCAGATTAAGTTGCATTTGGTTGCTCTGTAAATACTTGTTTCGTCTGTATCATCATGTATATTCATCCATGTAAAAGAAATAGCAGATCAATATATGTTGTAAATGCCTTCAAAATAGAACATTGTTTCATACTTCTGTATGCACTGAACTGAATTCCAGATTCTTACACAAAATAAGGATATCTTCTTCTGCTTACTCCATCATTCGTGGAGTTTGAACTTGACGTCTTCTAACCTTAAAAATCCAATTTAAGACAAGACCCTTAAAGATATGGTTGCCATTTCAATAGTTAGAAGATAATTGTAAAAAAGTTGGAAGTTATTTGGTAATAAATCAAATTCAAGAAACTTTTATTATCTAAATATTTGGAGGGAACATAACGTAGAATATGAACGGTAATGTGACGGATTTATTGAAATTCAAAATTTATTTTGGTAAGATTTTTAAGAATTTGAGATTAGTTCCATTCCGAATTAGTCAAGTTTTGGGTTAAATTCGTTTTATAATTTTAAAATTATTAAAAAAGTATATTTTTAAAATAATATCACTATTTTTTTTAAAAATATTTTTTAAAATATAATATTACATAAATACATATATATTAAAATATAAAATAATTTAAAAAAAAAAACTAAATAAAAAGAGTTAAGGACAAGTTTAAAAAAAAATCAAAATTCAATTCAAACCTATTAATAATTTTGAAAATCCGTTCCAAGTGGAATGGTCCAATTTGAATCTATCTATTGACATGCCTAATATAGAACTAAATATTTGAGTTAATGGAAATTCTAAATTGACAAAAACTTAGATAAGCTTCAATGAACTAGTAAAGTTGATAAATTTAAATGATTTTTTTAAATTAATTATCAAGTTTATTTACTAGTTTTTTGCGCCTAATGATATTTTAATTCGATTTGCAAAAGTATAAAACCCGATCAAGCTTGACTTTGGAACAATTAGTTATGTTCATCGCTGGATCGCGTTTTCTTTTTTCATTTCTCATTTTGAATATAATTATAATCTACTCTATTTTCCCAGTAATATTCTGTTAATACGTCATACGTGTCAAGCCCACATATTGACTTGGACTTTTCTCTGCGGTTGTATTCCATATTGTCTTCTCAAATTTCAACTAAAACCAAATCTTGTAAGAGCGATCCTACGTAATAAGATGAAACTTATAGAGACCACAATCTATGCGATTCTTGTTCGAAAAGCTGCGCTTTAGAGAATCGGCAAGTAAACTCTCCGCTAAACCCCTAATGCTCAAATAAACGGAGGCATTCAGCTAGTCAGCTCCACTGCCAGCAGTTTTCTGGTTGAAGCCAAATTTTCCCAGTTTAAACTTGGTTTCTTTTTCCTTTGAGATATTTCTCCAAGAAGAAAAGGGTGAAAAGATGGGTTCTTTATCCTCTTTGAACTCAATCTGTATTGATCGATGCTGCTTTGCTAAATGCCAGGTAAATACTCACAAATGCGTGACTCTTTCTTCTTGAAATCTGAAATACATCACTCTTTTTGTTTTATTTTGATTAGTTTTTCTTTCTCTCTTTTTTCTGTCTTTGGGCTTATGTAATTGGTTAAAGTTGACATCTTTTGAGCACTTGGGTCGTGGGTTTTTTGGATTAATGATGAATAATGCGACTTACTGCTATCAAACCGGTTGAAGTTGACAACTTTTTGAGATTTTAGCATATGGGTTGTGGAGTTCTTGGGATGATGATGAAAAATGTGAGTAATCAATTAACTTTTTGTAGGATGCAATCAAGAATTCAGAGGTCAAGAAGCTTTGTGTTAGAGCTTCTGTTGCAATGTCAGCACGACAGAGCTTGCAGTTTGAAGAATTTAAGGCCCAGAAATTCGAAAAATTCCGAATTGGGGTGCTTGGGGCCAGTGGCTACACTGGCTCTGAGGTATCATTCATTTGTACATTTATTTTATTCTCTATTTGTTTTTCAATGTGTAAAGTGGGTTCTTTTGTATTATATTGTTGAGAATTAATTTCCTCTTCATGTATTTTCTATTTGATGTTATTTTCCTGAGGTTTAGCTTCAGTGGCTTTTTGTTTTCCTGGGTGCAGATAATTAGGCTGCTTGCAAATCATCCCAACTTTCAAATAACTGTGATGACAGCAGATAGGAAAGCTGGCAAATCGATTGGATCAGTGTTTCCTCATTTAGTCAAGCAAGTATGTAATGTATTGTGAATATGAATGAAATCACGCCATTTTTTTTATTTTTTATTTCTTATTTATTCATTGTACTGAGTATCTTATTATTGCATCTAGCACATTAAAATCTTTGTCACGCATTATGGTCACGCATTAAGTTTACTTAGAAAGGTTACAGTGGCCAAACTTTGATATCTCTTTCTCTGTTATCCTTAATTTTATGTCTAAAACTTTTCATTACATGCGATTCTACAGGATTTGCCCAATATGGTTGCTGTCAAGGATGCAGATTTTTCCAATGTGGATGCTGTGTTCTGTTGCTTGCCTCATGGGACAACTCAGGTTTTTTAATTGATCTCTTCACAAACTACCACCAATCTCAACCTTCAGACCTAGTTGAAATTAAATTCTAGTTTGTGTTTTTTATTCCTTTTTCTTTTATCCCACTTTTCAGACTTTTAATATGGAAATTCATGGTTATTCCTCTCTGTATCTTGAAGTAATAGTAGTTCTTTTGGCAGGAAATCATCAAAGGTCTCCCAAGTAGTTTGAAGATAGTTGATCTATCTGCGGTATTTCCTAAATCTATATTATAAGCAGGCTGCCTTGCTTTATGGCAGGTGTGCATCCTTGTAGTAATTTTCATTTCACTGATCTACCTTTATCAATGATGGTTATGTAGGACTTTCGGCTCCGAGATGTTGGTGAATATGAGGAATGGTATGGTCAGCCTCACAGGGCGCAAGAATTACAGGTTGAGTTTTTCTTGCGTGACCTGACTGGTGGATAAACTTCCAATGTGGTTTTGTTTGATGAGGTTCTGTTTTTAAGAATGTATAAATCATTTCATGGGTTGGTCCAGCAGTTTGATTTTAGGACTACCAATGCATTCTCCAAACACTATAACAAAAGTAGGAGAGAAAAAGAGAAAGACGTAATTCTATACCCCTTGTGTCTGCACCTAAGTCTTTTGTGCTGGTAAATGCAGAAAGAAGCTGTATATGGCTTGACAGAGATATCTAGATCCGAAATTCAAAATGCGCGCCTAATTGCAAATCCTGGCTGTTATCCGACCTCTATTCAGCTTCCTCTTATCCCCTTGATAAAGGTTGGTTTTTACATAACTTTTCAATATCTGTATATGTAGTCAGGAATGTATGTAATAAGTTTCAAACACTGGATAGTTAATATGTTGTATTTACCAATAAACCATGGGTTGATCTTGCACATATAAAAGAAATGGCCTGACCACAGTATCCAAACTCCTATGGCCTGTGTTGTCCAAACTTGGAACTTTAAGTATAATATATCTGTCAGGAAAGGTAACTCCAGCAGATCTGTGCCTTATTTCTTTATATTTTTAAGATATCCATACCCAAGCCTCAGTAAGGTAAGACGTTTAGGTTAGCTCAGTTTCTCTGTCATTTTTACGATTTATTTTTTTTTCACATTTTGTCATGTTCTACTCATGGTCTTTCTTCACATCTTATGGGTATGTCAATATGAGTTAGGGTTTGTGAGCAGACAATTAGCCGTTGATATTACTGTAACTCTTTTACTTCAACTCTGCCTGGAATCTTAAGTTAATCTTTGAAGTTTGTTTCTCATATGTTTTCCATATAACAAGTATCCACATACTGAAGGTGCTTGATGTATGGAAAATATCAGGATCATTTGGACATAGGGAGAGAATTGTCCAGTCTAGACAAGGATATTTTTGGCGCAACAGTAAGACTGATTCTGTTCTCTTTCCATTTTCACTTATGTACTTGCAGGCCAATCTCATTGAAGTTAAGAATATCATTATTGACTCAAAATCTGGTGTTAGTGGAGCAGGTTTTGTAATAACGTTCACAGCCTTTAACAATAAAAATCGCTGGTGTTACCTGGTGGCTGATTAACTTTTGGTACTTGTTATGCATGCAGGACGCGGAGCTAAGGAGGCAAATTTGTACACTGAAATAGCTGAAGGAATACATTCTTATGGTGTAACCAGGCATCGTCATGGTTAGTGATTGAATTTGCTATGCAGTATTTTACTTCTAATGGTGCAATTTTCCTGATTTTTAGAATAGGAAAAAAGCCCTAAGAATTTGGGCGATGGATTACGGAGGGTTCTGAGTGACCCATCCATTTTATTTTAGGACATTATGTTATACACATTGATTTACTCACTGGCATGTAAAGTAACAAGTTATGAGGGTTCTGTCAAGATTTTTATGTTAAGAGGCTCAAGCATGTTGTAATAATTATTTTCCAACTATTAAGAGTAACTTTGTTTCCATTGGTGACTTCCAGTGCCAGAAATTGAACAAGGATTATCAGAGGCTGCAAAATCAAAAGTTACTGTCAGCTTCACCCCACATTTAATGCCAATGGTAATAACAGCTCTCAGATTTATGAAGTTTGATACACTATGTTATCAATCTCTAACTCACATCCATTATCTTCAAGAGCCGTGGCATGCAATCAACTATATACGTGGAAATGGCCCCTGGAGCATCAACTGAGGATCTGTATGAGCATTTAAGGAGCTTTTATGAGGTAATTGGCGAATTTTTTCGTTGGTATCAACCTTTGTTATACCTTGTCTGTCGGTTGCATTATCAGGTGCATCATGAGCAGAATCATCCTGTCTTCTTTACTTTTGTTTTTTTTAATGTTGGACGCATGCTGACAAGACTGGGTTGAAATGTGGAAGAAACTACCTGAACTTGTTTGTGAATGGCTGACATTTGAGTCTAAGACTGTCTAAATGTGATATAATTGCCAAAATGAAAATGGATGCTCTTTTGTATGGACTGAGCCATTTGAAAACCAGGGATCCTCCATTTAAAGATTCTTAGAAAAAAAAAATCATCATAAAAAAAACGTGTGCCTTCCCGTTCCGCTGCCTAAAAATCAAATTCAAAATTAAATTTGAAAAAAAAAAAGAAGCAGATAATAAATTAAAGAAAATTGTGATGTACTTTTCAAATGTGCGTATGCATTTAATTTTGTGATCCCCCAGGAAGATGATATTCAATATACTTTTATGATTCTATAATTTGCCGTGAGAGCTTGTCTTTTTATCTTGTGAGTCTAACTGATCAGTTAAGTAGAATTAATGGGCTTCTATTTTTACAGAAAGAGGAATTTGTCATTTTGTTAAAGAAGAATGAAATTCCTCATACTCGACATGTTAGAGGATCCAATTATTGCTTGATGAATGTATTTCCTGATCGGATCCCTGGAAGAGCAATAATTATCTCTGTTGTAAGTTTTTCTTTCCTTGTAGTTTCTGTTGAACACTTGATGCATTTGGTATAGCTGGAAACTTCTATTTTTTGAGAAACTCTGAGACACCATGTGCAGATTGATAATCTTGTTAAAGGAGCTTCTGGTCAGGCATTACAAAATCTGAACTTGATGATGGGAATTCCGGAAAACACAGGGCTCCTTTCTGTGCCTTTGTTTCCTTAGAATGGTACTTCGGTCGATCCTTGTGATGCACCTCATTCATGAATTTTGATTTATCTTAAACATTATGGACTATTTTGCTGTTTTGTGTGTTTGAGAAGCACTGTCATCAGCCAAAGTCTTCTGGCGTTTGATATATCTTGAAAAGTCAAGCTTAACTAGAACCACAACCATCTTCACTAACCACTACTAAATCTTTTTAGCTATGCTAAAGGTTTGATGCAATTTTGGCTGATTACGTGCTGCATGAGATGGTCAAGTTTTTCTCTTCTACTCCATTATCAATTTTTTATTTATTCAAAAGGCCTTTTTTTTCTTTTCCTAATTAATCCTAAAGAAGATCTGTAAATAAAGATGTCTCTTACTGGATTTTGTGGAAAGGCTTAAAAAGCTGAAATATACCATAATCCTGCAGCTATCCATCCTTAACTATGGGTTAGGCTAATATTTGCTCTTCCCTTCAGGTGGTTGAAATACCTGTAAAAATTGCCGACAGATGCCATGCTCCCAGTTGAAGTTTTACTATGAGCAGCTGAAATTTTGAGAGGATAAAAGTTCAACTATATTCACTAAACCTGAATTTTGTTGTAATTTAAGATATATATGCTGCTGAGCCACTCTTTTTCTTTTAAATAGATATTGCAAAATGTATTTCTTCCTCCTCATATCTCCGATTATGATGTGACAAAATAAGTTCCCTTGAAAGGTAATTGCTAGAAAATGGAGAAAAACAAGACAACCCGAAAAGAGGAGTCGCATTATGTCATTTTTCTAATTTCCTTTTGGATTTGTTATTTTTCTTTTCTCTTGTAGTTCTATTCTACAGCGTCCCCGAAGAAACGAGATTTTCCTCTTAACAATTTATTCCTATTCTGATCTTTTACTGTTGAAGGGATTGTCAACAACTTGGAAATAAACTTTACCAAAAAAACAGAAAAAGTATATGGTAAAATGAGCAAAATTGATGAGTTATTACTGGGAACATAGTGCATAATTTAATATATATCAATTTTCATTTTTATTTAGCATCCAAGAATTTGGAATTAATCGTTCCATTTTTATTTTTTTTCTCATTTATGGTGTAGATTCTGCTTTCTCTTTCCCCTAAAATTACAATTGAATAAATAAGAGAGAATTTCATAGGTAACTCTCTCATACCAAGTCCTACGAAAAGCTTTTATAAAAAAAATATTTTGTTAAAAATTCAAATTAGCTAAAAAATTATAATGGAAAGAAGACTGACTGTCGACTTTTAATCTTATAAAATTAATTTTACACATGAACTAGACACTTAAAACAGTTAAACATACATAAATCTCGATTATATACTCGTTCTATATTTAATAAATATAAGTAATTAGAATTATAAAATGCACCACCATGTAAAGGTAAGAAACGTAAAGCCTTGCGAGACCACGTTTCGTGAAATAACTAAATACAGCCGTAAAGAGAGTGGGAGATAAAAAAAAATTAAACAAGTGGGAAAACAAACAGTTCATTCAGACATCAAGTTACAGAATGCTATTATACAAATGACAACACTGAATTTCTTCTTTTTTGCAGGCTTATGGGCAGTGGAGTTGGAAATAAAAGCATCTTCAAACAGAGGCATTCACTTGCAAAGTGAGTAGCTGATACGATCACATTGCGTAGACGATTTCTCCACTGCTATCAATGTCAAGGTCAGGATCGCTCTCCAGATCTTCATCCATGTCATCATCAATGTCTAGGCTACCAGTGAGATACTGATTCAGGCTGTTTGTTCCAGCAGGTGGGATAGTAGCCTCTGTTATTATCTGCATAATTTCGTCATCACTCTGCATAGGTTGCTCTGGCTCTTCAAACTGATTGTTCGCCATGCTATCGTCCATGAGGTCCGCAGGAAGGTTCTTTAGAAACCATTCGTGGTTCTTTATTTCCGGGATTGTAATTCTCTGTCAGACATAATACATGTAAATGAATCCAAGAATTTATGAAGTCCAATTATGATGATGAAAAAAAGAACAGTCTACACATACTTACAATCACTTGCCCAGAAAGCTTATTAACTGACCTTTGCAGGGTCTGCCACAAATATCCTTGAAATCAAATGACGGCATTCTGGAGATATATGCACATAATCTGGGATTGAGTACTGGACATTCAAGATTCGCTGCCAACATGCCAACACTTGAATAAGTAAATAAAACAAAGAAAATAAGTGAAACTAGAATACACCATAAATAGTACCTGTATTGTTTTTCTGAAGTTTTTGGGTTCTTCCGGGTCCTCAAAAGGATATGCACCAACCAACATGACATATAAAGTTACTCCACAAGACCACACGTCTGCAATCTATACAAGTAATGCCACATAAAACATAACATTAGTTATAAGATACATACTGCAGAAGAATTTGTTTATTTTATTGCACCATTTTCAGACCCAAAAAAAATGATAACAGAACACTTGCATTCGACCACTTAAAATTGGAAGAAGGTAGAAAGGAACCAACGGGTTTTGCTACTATAAAATGGTGGCTTAACAGGGATAATCTGCATAGTATTTTGGAAAAATATGCAGAAGGTCAAATTACCATTTGCAACCAACTGAAAATGGTGATTGAAGCTACATACTAGAAAACAAGATCAATTATATTCTAAGAAGTATCTGACTTGTGCCGGCAAAGTTATGCGTAGGCAAGTGAAGAATGCTGAATAAACCGTGAAACATATATGTCACTCAAACAGAAGGTCGAAAATGATACCTGTGAATAAATGAAGACGAAAATTTATGGGAAGACAAAAGAATAAACACATTCACAACCACCCCAGTACATAATTTAAGTAAAAAGGGAAAAACATTAACTCTCTTTTACCCCATAATATCACTGAAGATAATTGAGTATCAGTCCAACCTTCCTCAGGTAGCTTGAGTCATCTGATAATAATTCCAGATCAGCTATTAAACGAACATGACAAGCTAGAGTATAGATTTTGTTTTATAATGTCTTGTACACTTTTTTGGATTAGCTCAAGCTTGAGCTGAGAAGTCTTGCTCTAGCTTGGCCCAGATTTTGTGCAAGAACTTCAAGTTAATCTAGGACAAACCAATAATCAGCTCAAGTGGGCTTATTTGCCCCTCCTCTTCTGCATTTTGTCTTGGCAATACTGTATTTTATTTCCTCTGTGGAAGGCTTAGTTTGTCTATTATATTCCCCAAGCCCCATCTCTAGACCTTACTGGAGCTACTCACTACCTACTTCTTTCTTTATTTCACTTTGTCAACGCCATTCCCAGATCTATCTAGGCAAAAATGTAAAGGCTTTCCTCGCTTGCTACCCCTTCCTCTCCTCTTATCTTTGATATTTAGGGGCATGCTAAACAAGTTTGAGAGGGGATAAAAGAATGTTAAAATGAAAATTTTCAAGCTCCAGTTTTCCCTTGAAAATACACAGCAAAACAGTCAACCAACTTATCAACAGCCAATAATTCATAACAAACAACTCACCTTTCCATCATATTCCTTTTTAAGCAACACTTCAGGGGCAATATATGCAGGGGTACCAACTGTTGACTTTGGTTGTGAGTGAAGCACCGAGGACTGAAATAAGGCCAGCACAGTTGTTATACAGATGAAATGGCGAAATAAGAGAAGATGGAATGTTGTGATTACTTTCCCATCAACTAGTGTTGCCATTAAATGGCATACTCGTGGTGAAAATTTCTCTGGAAAGTATATTTTTGACTTCTCCATTACGATGTTCTTTTTGAAACCATGAGTTAAACATAATAAAATCTATTGAAGTTTGCACTGAGCAAACAAAATTGGGCAGCAGAGATGATGATTACTCAAAAACTGAAACAAGCACAAGAGTCAAGACGATATACCTTGGAATACCCAAAATCACAAATTTTCAGCCGAGGAGCTGGGCTTCCATCTAGTAACGTATTCTCCAATTTCAAATCACGGTGGCATATTTGCTTCATAAAATTACACAAATGTAAGACAAATTTACCACAGGAATATGATCTATAGTTTACAAAAACACAATGACTGAAAGAGAGAGCTCGATCAAGTACCATAGAATGACAGTAGCTGACCCCTGATATGAGTTGCTGGAAGAAAAACCTTGCCTATAGCAACAGTTAAAAGAGATACACCATTAATATGAGATGAACACTTTAATTGACACCAAAACTATCAATACAGTGGAAGACAGTACCTCATCCTCACTGAATCGCCCTGCATTGCATATCCGTTCAAAGAGCTCTCCTCCAGATGCATATTCCATGACAATAGCCAAATGGGTTGGCGTCAGTATGACCTAGAATAAAATTTGTGCAAAGAACAGTGTTAAGCTTCAAATACTGAGAAACATGAATGGATTTTGGAAACAGATTTACCTCTTTAAATCTGACAATATTTGGATGCCTGAGAGACCTGTGGTTGATGATTTCTCGCTGGACATTTTCATCAATCTGTCAAACGTAAGATTAAGAAAGAGTTAAACAACGCTGATATCAGATGGTGATACAGTAGGCTAAATATCTAAAGCCCAAATAAAAATCACATCTTGTCATCGCTGTTGGAACCAGAAGTCTTGCATAATATTTTTTGCGTCTAGTATTTACATAACAGAACGGTAGCTAACTAGATACAGACTTGGGAGTAAGGATACAGAACACAATCAAATTCAATGGTGAGAGCTAATACAAGATTCATATAAAGAGCAAAAACACAGCAACGCATTATACTGTCTCTTGGCTCTACTGTACACCAAAAATCCCAAAAAAACGCTACCAGTACTCGTTTGAATCTCCAACTTCCATAACTTTTGCAGTTATTTCCGATAAAGTGAACAAGATCAGAACATAAATCACAGTTCCTAACACCACAATCCTTCCTTCATTCCACAAACATTTCAAACAGAAAATTTGAAACACGCACACACAACTATAAACCTGCAGATAACTTGAAACTATCCCTTGATCAAAAACAATGCGAAGCAGCAAACAGTGAGAGCAACCAAATTACCTTCTCACCCCTCTCGATGTACTTAACAGCAACAAGTTCATTTGTCTGCCGATCCCTCATGAGCCGGGCCACCCCAAAATTGCCGGACCCGATATCCCTAACCAGCTCATACCTGTCGCTATCATGCATAATAGGCATATCCATACCTGGCGGCCCCACCGTCACCGGCGGTCGATCCATCCACAATTTCCCCCACCCCAGAAAACCCTCTTAATTTCCAAACAACGCTCGATCACCACACCCAAGCTCCCATTAGCATAAAATTCCCCCCGCCCAGAAAGCTAAAAAAGAACTCAAAAACTTCCAAACAAGAAAAAATAAGCTCACGTGGCGAGAAATGAATCACGAAACGATGAGTTCAGGTGAATGAAGATAGAGACGGTTGGCCGCATGCCCCCGTGAAGAACTCACTTACCCCATAACACCTCACCACCAATAATTTGACCACAATTTTTGGCTTTCCATAATCTTAGTGCGTCACTTTATTGCATATATACTTGAATGTAGTAATATCAGTTAAGGGTTTATATATACTTTATACGTGAACGAATAGGTGTAGAGAGAGGAAGAGAGAGAGTGTGCTCGTGAAGTAAGCCGCCTTTTAGTTTTGTGCAAAATGACAGTTGCTTTTCTTCTTACTGCTTCCAGAGAGGGAGAGAGATTTATTTATTTATTTTTCAAACAAGAGGCTATTATTGTTGGTGACTGGCATTTAATTAAGGTCTGGAAATGACGAAAGTAACCCTATAATTTTTTATTACTAGTTGTAGGATGGCCGTACGGGAAAAGAGTAGTGGTTACTCTGTGGACACGTGTAAAGGCCCAATTTGGTATTATTTCGGCTGGGCTTGAGAGGTCTAAGCTATGAATTTTTCTTGGGCTTGGGCCTAATTATTGGAGCCCAGCTCGTTTCACTCAAGCTTTATTAAAATAAATAATAGCTAGTGGATTGGACTAAGACTTAAGCCTATTCGGGTCATCATTTTACTGAACCCTGATCCATTTATCTTTTCGACAAAAATAACATATCAACTGAACAATAACAGATTAACAGTCCGAGCCACCAGTTTCCCGTCGGCGGCCAGCCGTTGCTACTGCCATTCTCCGCCTAAGCAATGCTTCTGAGCTTCCATTACATCAATTACCTAACTACACCTACGCAGAACCAGAGGTCCTACCCCCACCTCCACCTCCGTCGCCTCTCCACTCTCTCCCTGCCCTTGAAACCGTACCGGAAATTCCCCCTTCCGCTTCTTTCATCCTCCTCGGCCGCCGTTTCTACCGGCACTATAGTATCCCACAGCGCAGAAGAGGCAAAAGAAAATGATTTTGACTTCTTGAGAGATGAAGAAACGGAAAGTTACAATTTTGATGGCTCGTTTGAGTTGACTGAGCTGAAACGGTTTGAGTCACCGGCGGTGGAGGTGAAGGAGCTGGAGGAGCTTCCGGAGCAGTGGCGGAGGTCGAAATTGGCGTGGCTGTGCAAGGAGCTTCCGGCGCATAGGTCAGGTACATTTATTCGGGTGCTCAATGCGCAGCGAAAGTGGATTAGGCAAGATGATTGCACTTATATTGCCTTCCATTGCATGCGGATTCGCGAAAATGAGGCTGCATTTAGGGTAATTTGATATGCCTTTTTTTAATATTTCTTTGGTGTGATTAATTGATGAAGAGTAATTTTCCTAGCTTTGCATAGTTTTTTGAACTAACACAATGCAAAAAAAAAAAAGGTAGTGGGTTTATAATTTTGTCAGAATAGCCATGAAATAGTTGCTGCTGGTTATAACAGAAGCTCAATTTATAATTTGGTCGGAGCAGCAATGAAATAATTTGAGTTATTGATATATATCAATAACTTAAATTACTATATACTATATGCTATATACTATATATTATATACTGGTTAAGAGAAATACTATATGCTAGCACTAGAAATACTGTTCGTTAGCTCATATGTGTTTGTGTATGTGGCTTCCTCTGGTTTTCTCTGGCTCATTTGGCAATAGTGCAGCTTAAAGTAAAAATGTTGACGTGATTCCTTTTGTTCTTAACATCATCACTTAGGTTTATTCCACAATGTATGTTACCGTCCTGGACCCTCTTGTATGCATATTACTAGTTGTTTCATTCATACACATTAGCTGTTTGGCAATACTTTTGTTTAAAATCTGACCTGGAGGTCAACCAAAGTATTAAATTACCAATCTCTGCAGCCCAGTAGTTCTTGTTCTTGTAGAGGATCTATAATGTACGGAGTCCGAGATAATTAATGTTCTTCTTGTGATAATGCGTGATTTGCATGGTTTAGGTGTACAAATGGATGATGCAGCAACATTGGTTTCGATTTGATTTTGCCCTTGCTACAAAATTAGCAGATTACATGGGTAAGGAGCGAAAATACTTGAAATGCCGTGAGATATTTGATGATATAATTAACCAAGGTCTAGTTCCTAATGAATCCACATTTCATATTCTGATTGTTGCCTACCTTAGTTCATCTGCTTCAAGTTGTTTAGAGGAAGCAAGTAGCATCTACAATCAAATGATCCACTTGGGAGGTTACAAGCCTCGACTAAGCTTGCACAATTCTCTTTTTAGGGCTCTTGTGAGCAAAACAGGAGGCTCTTGTAAACAGCATCTCAAACAAGCGGAGTTCATTTTTCACAATCTGACGACATGTGGACTAAAAATACATAATGATATTTATGGTGGGCTTATATGGCTCCATAGTTATCAAGATGTAATAGATAAGGAAAGAATTGTGTCATTAAGAGCAGAGATGAAATCAGTGGGAATTGAAGAGAGTGCAGAAGTGCTTGTGTCGGTGTTAAGAGCTTGTGCTAAGGAAGGTGATGTTGCAGAAGCTGAAAGAACTTGGACAAAGATTCTGTCTTCCAGCAATAAAACTCCAACTCAAGCATTTTTGTATCTAATGGAGGTCTATTCAAGGGTTGGAAAACCAATGAAATCCCTGGAAATATTCAGGGGTATGCAAGAACGGACTTCACCCAGTGTTGTGTCATACTACAAAATCATTGAGGTATTGTGTAAAGCTCAAGAGACAGAACTTGCAGAGTCTCTCATGATAGAGTTCATAAACAGTAGCATGAAGCCCTTGATGCGATCTTTTATTGATATGATGGTTATGTATGCCAATTTACGTTTGCACGATAAAGTGGTGTTCACTTTCCTCAGGTGCCTGGAGAAATGTCGTCCCAATCAGACTGTTTACAATTTGTACTTAGATTCTTTAGTGCACACTGACAATCTTGACAGGGCAGAAGAGATCTTCAACCAAATGCATGCTGATGAGGCAATTGGTGTCAATACTAAATCATGCAACGCCATCTTGAGGGGCTATCTCACATGCGACCAGTATGCTAAGGCAGAAAAGATTTATGATTTTATGTGTGAGAAGAAATATGAAGTTGAATCTTCCTTGATGGAGAAGCTTGAGTACGGGCTGAGTTTCAGCCAGGAAGAAATCAAAAAATCAATAAGCTTGAAGCTCAGCGAAGAACAGAGAGAAATCCTGATAGGTTTACTATTGGGTGGCTTAAGGGTTAAACTAGATGAGGAAGAAAAGAGTTATGCAATCCATTTTGTGTTTAGAGAGAATTCCAAGATCCATTCCTTTCTGAAGAGACATATATACAACCAATTTCATGAGTGGTTAGCTTGTAAATTGCTGGTTGACGGCGACGACAATGATATTCCATGTCGGTTTACAACCATATCTCACTCTTATTTTAAGTTCTACGCCGACCAGTTTTGGCCACAAGGTCTACCTGTAATTCCTAAGCTAATCCATCGGTGGTTGACCCCTCGTGTTCTTGCATATTGGTATATGTATGGGGGTTACAGGACATCATCCGGGGATATTTTGTTGAAGCTAAAGTTTGGTAGAGAGGACGTTCTGAGAATTGCCAGATCATTAAAGGCAAAATCGTTGAATTGTCGTGTAAAAAGGAAAGGGACAGTCTTCTGGATGGGTTTTCTGGGAAGCGATGCAGCAGAGTTTTGGAAACTAACTGAACCCTTTGTACTTGCAGATGTGAAAGAATCTCTAGAAACAGGTATTGAGTCTCCGATTGGAAGTTCAGGAATCAAGAACATAAATTTCAGTAGCGATTCAGTTAGTGATGGGAACGCTTCAGATTATAGCGATGACGACAATCCACCTAATCTCCTCTAATGGTGGCTTCTTCGTGTTCTCATCTGTTTGTTTGAAGCAGGGTTTTGGACTTGGGTTTCATGTACAAAATAACTGTCCTACGAGTACGAGTAGAAGTGTGGCCTGATTGTGTGATTTTGATACTGTCATCATCTGAACAAGGTTGGGTTGTTGGTCAATTTATTTTCTTACCCTTACTCATTAGGTAAATTAAATAATTTGAAAAATATGTTTGTACAAGCATTTTTCCTATACTATATCTTTTGCCACATTTAGGCTATGTTCGGGAGTATAATTTTGCTGAGAAAAAGGAAAAGAATGGGAAATGAAATTCCATCACATTTTCCTTTTGGATAAAATAAGTTTCAAATTTAGTAAAATTTTTAATATTATTTGGTTTCATGAAATATTAATGTAAATCAAAGAAGAAGTAAAAACTAATTATTTTTGTAGAAAATAAAATAAGAAAAAGAACAATATTAGACAAATTGTTGTAGCAAAAGAATAAATGTTGAGGATATGGAGGAAATAAACAGTTGAGACTCTCTATTTTATATGGTCAAATGTATTAATAATTTTAGCATGGGGCTTGGAAAATATATGGCCTGTTCACATTGGGTCATGCTCTTTTGTGTTGGAAGAAGTCCAAAGATTTTTGTCATTTTCTGAATTAGATAAGATTTTCAACATGTTTCGTAGAAATTATATTTTCTCTTTTCATTTCCCCGTTGTAGTTGGAAGTAAACAACGCCCTAGAAGTTTGGAAGACATTTTAAAGTACTTATACAAATATATATATATATATAGACAATATATGTGTGTATATATATATATATTAAAGAGAGAAGAAATTCTCGTCATTTTCAATAATACCCTTGTACTTGCACCGGTTTTAATTTGATTCTTGTTTTTTTTTCCGCTCTCAACCCTATTTTCTCATCTTATTCTTTGCATGCAACCCCCTCAAACACACCACGTAACACACACACTACATACACTGACTGCAATATTTACTTGAAACTGTGTGAATAAAACAAGCATGGTCTCGGACTCCCAGCTGGTGGATCGCCTCCAAGAAATCCTCCGGGTCTCCGACCTTGAAACCACCACCGCCGCAGGCGTTCGCCGCCTCCTCGAGGAGGAGTTCTCCGTCGATTTGTACGGCCGCAGGGCCTTCATTAGGGAACAAATCGACCTTTTCCTCCAAGATAGGGCCGCCCAGAACGATGGAGCTGAACAAGAAGAAGAAGTGGATGAGAATGCCCAAAACGACGCCGTAGTGGAGGAGCAAGGACAAACGGAAACTGTGAGCGACAATGAGAATGCTCAAGAAGAAGAAATTTCTGATGAAGAAGAAGAGAAGGAGGGAGAGGAAGTGAGCGATGAAGAGAGGAGTAAGAGAAAGAAGAGGTGAAATTTTCTTGTTCTTGATTATTCCCTTTTTTATTTTGCTTGGCAATTTATTTGATGAAGGAAATTTTTTATTATTATAAAGAAATATTCAATCTTTATTCTTTCGGTTTTTCTTTTCTGGGTTTATTGAATTTTTATGCTTTTGCCCCAAGTGGATAGTGCATGTCAAAGGGGTGATAACTAATAAGTTTTATTAATTTATATTTTGTTGCTGTGAAATGTGAAAGTCATGTAGCTGTGGAATAATAGAATGAGTGATTATTTGGAATTGCGGTACAGTTTTGGAAATTACTTATATATGTACCTGGTAATGACTATTCATTGTTTGGCCATTTGTTGGTGTTCAAATTTGGGAACTAATAATTCGTAAAATCCCATCATTTCTTTTTCTTTTTTAATCTCACTAGTTTTTATTAGTATTGTTCTTGGCGGGGTGTGATGTTTATATTTGCGTGGTATTAAATGTTTGATCTAATTGCATACTTATTTCTAGCAGGAATATATCCAACTGTGTTAGAATGTGGGAAGTTAATTATGACATCCCAATGTCACTTGTATGAATTACTTCAGAAGTTAAACTGTGAATTTAGTTCCAGGATTTGAAAAGCAGTTTGAACTTTCTTGGAAAAAAGGATTTCCCTCGATTTTGTCATCTTACTGCAATGACTAGTGCTCTAGGATCAATCATTGCTGACTGATTAATCAATTGCTTTTTTCCTCTTGTTTTTATACATTCTTAGTTCATTGTATATCATTCCTTCAACAGCAAAGTGATTTCCTTATTGAGCAGTTATCTGATTTATTGTCAGCATTAATGTCATATTGTCAAATGTGTTAGTTTGCTTTAAGATGCTCATAGTTGCTCATGTTATTCGGAAGCGTGCTTGTGAAATTCTTTTTGTCCCCAAAGACCTCAAGTTGACTGGATTGCTCTTCCCTACTTACTCTATCTCCTAGTTTAACACAGTAAATTCTTTCTATTGGATGATTAATCAAACTTTGCAAAGAAGAAAAATAGGTGGCATCTAATAGGAGGTAAATTTGTAGAAGCTCTATTGTACAATATGATGTAAAATGGTCTGCATAGATGACTATATAAATTTATGGGAGAAAATTATCTACTATGTAAGGACACTCTTGTCATGCTATGGGTTGTAATTACCTTTATTTCTGCGTTGAACACCCATGCTGTTACAAATTGTTGCCGTATATGCAGTGGAAATGGAAGGTCGAAGGTCCATTTTCCATTTGCGGTTTAGTTGAGGCCAAAACTTTCTAAAATTACAATAGTAAGCCACACACTTTTAGCTCTTAAAAGACCAAATTCTCAGCACAAGATATTGTCAACAATTTGGAGCAATGAGTGATTAAATGTTCTAGAATTGTCAATAGTATCTACAGTTTTGGCTCCTTCTAGGACTAAGTTCTCAAGCACAAGATAGTGGATGATTAAAATGCTCTTGAGCATACTCTAGTTGCTTTTTCTTTTTGCAATTTGAATCATTTAAGCTTAATAATAAAGTTTTTTATGTCCTCATTGCAACTTCAAAATACTGTACTCAATGTCGACTTAACTTACAAATACAATGCTCAATGTCGACTTTGCTCAAGTTGATCAACTGAACTGTAATTAAGCCTGATTCAGGACTTGTCACTTGAATATTCACTTTGGTATATATTCTTCAGTCCAATTTGTAATCACTCTTTAAATGAGAAGAGTTGTCTCATAATCTCAACCTTCATATTATATTTCATCAAGATGCTGACTTCAATGTGGAATAGAAGAACTGTAGTAGCATATAAGGTTTGTCATAACCATAAATTTGACATTTTGAGATTGCAGTCAAATGGCACATACGCAATTGGACTCCCAAGTCATGCAAGCCCGATGTTCGGTCAACCAATTTTTTAACGGATAACTTGATACTTCACCCTGGGGATGGTTCAAATGTTTGTGTTGTTGCTTGCATAATCTGTTGATCAAGTGAGCTCTTCATGAGATTTTAAAATGTTAGTCACGACATAGTTCAGAAAAAGACGAAATGAATTTTGAGATGAACTTAAAACTTTTATTTGGAACGAAGTAAACATAGAAATGGAGAAAATTGTTGCAGTTGTGACTGTACAATCCCACTTGATGGCGAATCTTTTGTGCCCTAGCACACCTAGCTGTCTACATTTTAGGTGTACTAGTGAAGCACATCAATTCAAGACTGTGCCATTGCAATGGCTGAGCAGTTCTCTTCATTAACTGTTAATGTTTGTTTCTACACGGGGAATTTGCTAATTTTGATTGGAATTGGTTTTTTGAGTATCTTAATTCTATCCATGCACCGGTAAAACTGTTATGTGTGCTGGTATGTTTGTATAATTCTGTGCGAAAAGCATCTTATGATTTGCTCTTTATATTCATCTTGTCATCATAAGGCTTTTCTGATTCTTTATCCATGCTCTTTCAACTCCCTTCAGTATGGATACAGATGTAAAGAAGAAAGGACGGGGCTTCAGTAAGCCATGTGCACTTTCTCCACAACTTCAGGAATTTTTTGGGGTGCCGGAGCTAGCTAGGACTGAGGTATGTCATGGATGATTAGTTTCTAGTAGCACAGTTGTTCCCTAGCCCATCTCATAAAAATAAAATTGATAAAAGAAAAAGAAAACATGATCTTTTGTGGTCATCTAGGTTGTAAAGAAAATTTGGGCATATATACGGGAGCAGAATTTGCAAAATCCAAAGAATAGGAGAAAAATCTTATGTGATGAATCTCTGCATGGAATTTTTCGTGTGAAGAGTATTGACATGTTTCAAATGAACAAAGCATTGTCCAAGCACATTTGGCCACTGGATGAAGCTGAAGGTACGTCTCCATATAAGCATTAAATTCCAGTTTTTGTATTTGTATCAGGATGGAGTTTATCTTCGTGTCAATTCTATTGACCCTTTTTCAAGTCCATTTTATTTGTCTGTCTTAAGCTATTAGACGTAAAGGTATCATTGGAGTGAAAATGAGGTTAGCTAAAAAAGGTAAGTCTGAAACAAGATTTTCTGTATCCACAATCAAAACGATTATATTTTAGGATGTGGACAATGATAATAGTGATTGTGCTTTTCTTAGTTATTGATGCAGACTGCAGTTTTAGAGGATGAGTGCTAATTGCCAAATTTCTTTTTGGTCAAAAATTGCTATAAGGTTATCATCAGTGACTGCACCTTGTTATCTCTATATAGCTGTTGAATGGAATTTTATTTTTACACTGTACGTTTATGCTGACTTTTTCCGAATATCGGGAATTACCCATCTGTTGCGGTATATTTGTCATAGAATGGTTTTGCTGGTCATGAAGAGTGTCAGGTCAAATGATATCAATTCCTTTACTACAGTTGAATTTGATCAAATAAGACTGCATTGAAGAATAATAGTTAATTAGTAAGCATTTTAATAGTATGTATTCCGGCTTGTGTGCTTCTGGAGTTAACCATCTATTGGCTTTTGTCCTTCACCAATCACCAGGCAGAAACACTAAGGCACACAAATGATTGATGGTTGCTTACTTTTTTTTTTTAAGAAAAACTCAAGTAAGGTCAATAATTTGAAAACATGCCTTTGCATGATAGAGTTCTTGCAGTATACAGTTCGAAGTTTCTTTTCATCTATTTGTGGGGAGAAATTAGGTGAATAATTTGAATCCGTGATATAAAACAATGCCAAAAACTATGTTGCCAAAGATTGTGAACAGCTGCTTTTATACTTCCATGGCCTGCGGCCTTATCATCTTTTTCAATCTTAAAAATTTTAATCATTTACTCCTTAATGGTGCAGCCACTCCAGTCAAATCTTCACAAAGGGAAAGACAACGCAAACAAGAAGGTGAGACTACCCCATTTTTATGATGGTGGCAGATGTTGACCACTTTTTTTACCTTCCTGACTACTAACTTGCATATTCTAAATGAGTTGACTGGGGGTTAAATATTTGCAATATCATTGGTTGCATTTCCAGGAAAGACATGTTTGAATGCTTCTAATATTTCAGGTTCGGTTGAGCCAAAGAGGAAAAAGAAACCCAAAAAGGGGGGAGGTTCTGGGCTAACCGCACCACTTCCTTTGTCAGATGCTCTGGTGAAGTTCTTTGGTACGGGGGAGCATGAATTATCACGAGCTGACGTTGTCAAGAGGATGTGGCAATATATAAAAGAGAACGAACTGCAGGTTTGTTACTCATTTGGATCAAGGTGTTGTTTCAGTATTGGTGCCGCCATCCAAATTTAATTGACTGTCATCTTAATCACATATATAACTTTATTCCTCCTGCTAAAGACAGTATCTTCATATTTGACTTCCCAGTTAATGAGCAGATGAGTACTTCAATGCTAAACAATTAAGTGAATTACACATCGGAGCTCTAAAAATTTTGCCCACATTGTCAACATTCACAAAGGTTCTTGACTTGAAATACTGGGACCTGGGCATCTTAACCTTAAACTGATATTTGGTTTTCCATATACTCAAGACCCTTGTTGCTCTGTTGCTTAGTGTGTTGGGTTTCTATAATCTGTTGTTTTCTGGACAGTCAACATATAATTCGTCATTTTACAGACAAATACAACATAATAGCTGAATATTAGGAGTTACATATGCTGTCCAAAAATTAAAGAAATGATTGCAACACTGACATTCAATAAAAGTGGAAGTTTTGTCATATTGCATACTTCTGGCAGAGCACGGTGGAGAAGATGTTTACATGTGTGTGTATTGTGTGCCTCGTAGGATGTTTTGAATTACACACATGTACATGTCCATGTCTTGAAATGCTACTCATCTGCGTTCCATGGCTCTGAGTCCTTATGAATTTCTGATTCTGTATTTTACAAGATTTGTCCACTTTTACGTATTGAAGTGCTGACACTCTAGAACAAAGCGCCATACTGTTCATCTTTGTCAATTCTTGCATCCCATTTTGTTTTTATTTTTTTCAATATTTTTCCAGCAATATGATAAAACTTTCGAATGGTCAGAAGTTGTTGCTATCTTTAACAAAAAAAGACTGGTCTGTCAAACTTATGCAGGAGCTCTTCTCTATGTTCATGATAATGCAATACATTTGCTCATGCTTGGTAGTCGCATTACATGACAGTGCTCTTGCTGCATAAAATTTTTATTAGCAGGCTCTTTGAATATTGATTAAAAATGACCACATGAAACTATCACCAAAACGTACGTGTCAAAATTTGACTTGTTTTACCTCTTTCAGGATCCATCTGATAAGAGAATGGTCTTATGTGATGACAAGTTGAAAGAACTCTTTGAAGTCGATTCCTTCCATGGATTCACTGTTTCAAAGCTACTCACTTCGCATTTCATCAAAACTCAAGGGTGACTTGGTTCTATGTTACTTTGACTCGAGAGCTGAAGTTGCATTTTGTCTGTATATTTGACACGTCAGTAATCAAAGGTAGGATGCTGGTAGTTATACAATTATTTTCTGCTAATCTCAAGACAGCAGCAACATGATTGCATTTCTCACCAATAGAAGAATTTCGCGGATTCCCTAGAATCTTGCATTTCTAACACACTTAAGCTAATATGGATCATGTATATAACAATATGCTATTGCATCATAAGCAGGAAATCACAAATTCATTTGTCTATTTGGTTCGTGATATACGATTTAGTTTTTATTTTCATATGGATGACATGTTATGGTATTCTTGTGAGCTAAAAGGTTGCTTCAAGTACATGGATTTTGGAGGGTTGTAACATGGCTAAAGCCTCAAAACATATGGATTGCAATATGGGGTAGAGCTTGAAGTTTTGAATTTTGAGATATTCATTTGTTAAGTGTGTTTAAAGTAGGATTTTTGGGAGTACATGTCTCGTTATTGTAAAGACTTCATATTTTGTAGCTTTTCAGGAATCTATTGTCCCCTTGAGAAGTGCTGTACTTCTCCAAAACTAGAAATGTATCTCCTTCCTCAATCTTGTTTTGGAAAAGAAATGGGACAATTCGTATGTGATAGAGGAGTTAATGAGTCAAAGCAGATAGGTAGTACCCTACACACATATGTTAGTGAATGGTATCAGCTTCCTTGCATATGGCTTTTTATCTGTAGGACTGCATGTGAAGTAGATTTCAGAAACAATTTGTGATAAGATAATTCAATGAGAAACTTCTATTAATTCCATCATTTTTTTTTTCTTTTGGGCTTGCTTTTGTTGTTATGGACCATGAAATACAAGAGGGTTTCTAAATCACCACAAGGGCCCAAAAAGGGCTTTATGTATAGCAGCAAAATCTTCGAATTAAAAGTTCAAGTTCCATAATTCTTTTTTATAGCTTTTCATAAAAAAAAAAAAAAAATCATTTTTTTTTTCTTTTCCTTTTTCTTCCTTCTCCTTTTGTTTTTCCGTTGAATCATTGATGAAGTAAGACTTTTGAGTACAATACGTTTTATAAAATAAACAACACATTGGACAAACTTGCTACTTGTTGAGTTCCATAATTTGATGGCACCACCAAAATGAACAAAAATAACAAAATATTTTTTGTGAATAGTAATTATAATAATTAAAATAAATAAACAATTTATATATGGGATGTGCTATCTATATAAATGGGTTTTGCCAACTGAAAAAAGTTGAATGGAAAAGGAGGCCAAAGAAGCACATGGAAAAGGAAAATGTTTTAAGTCATGTGGTAATATCATGTAGCAAACAGCGCATTGATGGCCACAATGGAACAAGGGGCAAATGATGGTGGCGTGAGCCATGGAGACGCCTATATATTCCACTTCACGCTTTTGGTTTCTTTGGGTTGTGTTTGGTCCAAGGCAAAAAGTACTTTCAGGGAAAGTAAAAGGATAAGGGATCTAATTATTTATTATTTGATTAATTTTTATAATTTAAATATTTAAGTTGAGTTCGATTAATTTATAACTTGCGCTTGAAACGCTTGAAATTTATGAGATGATTGAGTGCATATTTTAATTTGAAAAAATACTTTAATAATAACTCTCAAGTTTTTATATTTACAAAGATTTTGAATTTTGTGAACATAGATTTTTATGTCTTTAAGTTTTGAAGTGAAAATATTCTTAATATTTTATCCATAACAAATTTCGAATTTGTTCGTCACATTTAGTTTTGTGTGTTATTTTCTTACATTAAATATCAAAAAAAAATATTGAGAGTAAGTAATTTAAATTAAGTTGGAAACTCATAAAAAAAAAACGTGACCTGAGTTTGAATCCAATTAAAAAAATATAACAATAAAATTTAATTGACAATCTAAAAATAAAAAAGAAAGAGAGAATCCGAGAATCATAAGAGTGGGGTGGGGGCCGACAATATTGGGAATGCTAGGAAGCACAGCCGCTCAATATGCGGCGAATGGATTCCACCGACTCGTCCCTCACTCAGTATTGCCACGTTCCGTCGGGGCCCACCACCATTGTACGCTTTTCACCACTTTTCTTCTCTTCCTTTATTTATTTATTTATTTATTTTGTCTTGGACAATTAATTAGTATCGAGAAACTTTAGGGCGCGTTTGTAGCACAACTTCACCAAAATATTTTTCGTGTTCTTAAAAACTAGTTCGTTTTTTCTCATTTTTCTGAATTATTGAAAAGTATTTTCAAATTACAATACTTATTTTCAATTATATTTTTTGATGCATATACATCCACTTTTTTTAAAAGTCTAAGAAACTAATATTTATAAATATATGTTCTTAAAATAAAATATCAAATTTGGTCAATCTTTGCAACTCACATGCAAAACTCGTATCGAAGCTAAATTCAAGAATTATTATAATCATTTGGTTATTTGTTTTCCATAATAAACCGCGTTATTTGAATAATGAGCGTTCTTTTCTAAAGATGAGGTATGTAAATTCTAAAAAAAATCTCTTATTTCAAATAGGTATGAACATCAATTTCAAAAAATCCCCCAAAGAATCATTTATGAAAACCAGAGCCAACCGGCTTCCCAAACAAGAGTTGAAATTTTTGAAGGAGAATCAATTCATTAGAAAGAAACAAAAGCATCGTGATTCATGCCCCCAAACAAAAAACAATCATCCAATTCTTGACTCTTGAGGCCCAACTAAAACAAATTCTTGCAAGAACCCTAAAAAGTCTAAAAGACTAAAACCACCACACAAACAAACTCCCCAGAAAAACAAAGTAGGCAAAGACCACCACCACAGTCAAGTGAAATGACAAGAATGCCCTCGAGAGGAAGAAAGATTCCATTGGAGAAGAAGGTGGGAGAATGATGGGTGGAACAAAGAGAGAGATGCCCAGTGATGAGAAGAGTGACAGAAATGCCATGAACAATGAGCTTTGCCAATTGCCCATCACGTGAAAGAAGATGCTTTTTTATGATGATGATGATGATGATGATGATGATGATAGGGATTGTTTGGTTGTCCTCTTCCAAGTATCTCATACTTGTATATATATTTCTGTTTTTTTTTTTTTTTTCAAATTCCAAGTTCACGTACCCTGTTTTGCCAAATAGAAACACGGGATTCGACTCTGAGTGTGATTCACAAGTGACGACGATTCAAACGCTGAATCTTAACCCTTGTAGGGGACTACACTGGGAAGGTTCTTCATGAAAAAGTAATTCCTCAAAGTATTAACTCATGGCTGTGGGAATATTTCAATTATTACTTTTAATTATACTTAATATTAAATTAGCATTATCCATTCAGATTGTTATTTTGTACCCAACTTTTAAATTTATAGGGCGTTTGTGAGAGCTCACTAGCTCTTTAAAATATTTTATAAAAGAGTTGAAAGTTTATAAGATCTGTTAAAATATTTAGTAATTTAAAAAAAAAAAAAGTTTTTAAGTTTTGAAAATAAAATGTTATGATCTTATAAAATATTTTTTAAAAAATAAGAATATTTTAATTTATTTTTAAAATAAGATCTATTAATTTTGATGATTTTAAGTATAAAATTATCATTATTAATATTTTAAAAGTTCAATGATTTTATTTTATCCAAACATATTTATTTTTAAAATAAGATTCAAAAATATTTTATAAAATTTTTTAAATTAATTTAGCCAAAGTAGCAAAAATAATACATTGATTTTAGCCTATGAACCACTTACGCAATATATTTCCCCTTGCTAATAGTATAAATTGTATCCATCCGATCTTATATGAATATCCACTTTGTTATAGCATTTTTTTTTATAATTTTATATTATCCGGATTTATTAAAATATTATGTAATGATATTAAATAAGTTTGTTAATTCTGCATTTAAAAAAATATGAATTTGGTCAATAAATACCGACTGATCAAATGGTCAACTTAAGACATAAGGATATTTATAGGCAGTCTGCCGTACGTAATTATTGTGAACAAAGATGAAGAAAAACTGGACCAAGACCAAGATTTCTTAATCTTCCAAACTTTTCACAAGACCATCGCTTAAAATGGAGATAATCTCTTCCAATTTTTTTTAAAGAAACAATAATTATTATTATTATTATTATATTAAAATACTAATAATTAATTCAACAACAATATAAAATAAAATAAAATAAAATAATCTATGATTCTCATAAAATTAAATTTAAAATCTAATATTCATATAATCTTGAAACCTCATTCTTAGCATTGAAGAAAACTGTAGTTTGATTATTGGGTGAGGCGGAAAGTAAGTGGGAAAAATCTCGACAAAAGTTAAAAGCGTCAAACCAATACCCGTTCTTCTTTTTCTGTTGTTGGATTCCGGAAAAAGTAATAAAGTCGTGAAACAGAGATTTACAGAGACAAGATACCATTTTTCTTGGATTCTGGAAAGAGTATTCTCCAAGGAGAACAGGGTTTGCCACTAATATTAAAAATAAGCTCTATTGTCTTGGTCCTGATTCCTCACTTTTCTTTCAGTAAAAAGTATCATTGTACAAATGATAGTACAAACTGTATACTTGTCTCAAGTTTATTTATTTTCTTATTATGTTATTTAATGTATATTATTTGAAATTATTTTTTCAATAAAGTAATGTTGTCATCTCATTAAGTCAAAATCACTATTTTTTAAAAAAAAATATTTCGTTTTAGGTTAAATTAGAGCTGTAAAATTAAGTCAGAAAAAATATAAAATTGTTAAGTTGGTGCTTTCTTGATTTGGCCAAAATTGTTCTTTTCTTTTCTCCCCTAACAGCGAGGGATTATTTTTATTTATAAGAAGTTTCTTAACCTTAAATTTCATAGCAATAACATTCAATAAGTTGCATAAGTGGAGCTATTATTTATATGAGTGTAAATAAATCAAATCGGAACGAGTCTGTTCAATCTTATTTATTTTTTTATCGAATTTTAAGAATTTTATTTAAATTTAATTTTATTGTTAATTAAATTAAAGTTGAATAAACTTTAATCTAATCAAACATGTTGATTTCTAGTAAATTATTTTTTTATATATATATTTTTTATTTTTTTATTAATTTAGTCGATATCGAATCGAGTTTTAAATTTTATCGAATAAAAAATGTATTCAAATTTAATTTTTTGAAACTAAATGAATCAAACTTAAACCAATTTTTAAAAATCGATAAAATATGTTTTGATTTATTTTTTAGACATAGTTATATATTAATGAAATTTTGAATTTAAATACATTCTGAAAATTAATGTTCTTTAAATCATGTAAGGCGACCGTGCTCCAAATTTCACGCAATTATTACCATTTAAATCACGGGAAATCGGATCGAAGGAATCTTACGAATATTTGAAAATCAATACTATAAAGAAGAGAGAAACTGTACGGATTTCATTTCGGCTATATCGGTTGGCGTGTTAACTATAAGTATAATGTAACTACTATTTATTTTATTTAAAAACAAAAAACAAAGAGTCTAATGAAACTACAATTTTTAATCCTCAAAGGATGAAATTAAATTGAAATGTCATTTTCAAATTATAAATAACAAAAATGCCATCGTCAAAATTCAAAGATTACGCTTTTTGCAAACTCATGAATATACAACAAATGAAGTTTACTAATAAAATTAATTATCTTTCTCTTGAACAAAAAAAAAAAAATGGCAAAGTTCATGCTGTTTCATTAATTAGAATTCTTGACTTTCTACCATATATTATTTTAATTTCAACCATAAATTTTGGATAACCTAACTTCTATGCCAAACCATATCTAAAGTGGTACACAGACAAAGTCTATTATGTTTAAAAGTTTATAAAATGTTCTGAATCAAATAACAAGAATTTCAGTACAAAATTTTATAATTTTTTTAAAATAAGTAAAGAAATCTTAATTAAGTTTTTAAAATTTTCACTGAACCCCTTTAATTTGATAATATAAATTATAATTAATATTATTTTATACGTTCCACGAACTTAATATATACAATTATTTTACAAAATAATTTTTAGAATAAGCTCTAAGAGTATAGAAGCTCAAAAAAAAAAAAAAAAAAAAAAAAGGACATGTTATTGAAATAAGGTTAAGTGGACACCCACAGAATGCATTAGATTCCACAAGGAGCAAGCACGGAAGATGCTTGTACATTCAAATGAAACCCACAGTATGACAATATACCCACCCACAGAGAAGAACACGCAAATTTAAGAAAAAGGTACATAAAAATTAATTAATTAATTTTTATAAATAATTTAATGGAGATTCCCCAAAACGATGGAATCTAACGGCTGGAGAAAAATTATAAAAAAAGATTAAAAAAAAAAAAAAAAAAAAAAAGGCTGTCGTTTGTTTAGAATTGGAAAGGAGCATCTTTTTTCTCTTTCTATCTATCTATGTCAACACCAGCAATCTGGGCCGCATATCCATCACTGGGTCCCACCACCAGATTCCTTTGGGGTATGCCGTGGTCGAGTTTGCACCGATTTTTCATACTAAAAAAGTAAAAACTTCACCCCGATCCAATATATGCAAGTCAATAAAAAAATAAATTGTAAATAAATAAATAATTATCTTTTCAAACCGACCTAATTAAGTTATGCTGGTTTGACAAATGTTATTTATATTTTCTTATAATTCAATTTATTTATATTTGCTATTCAAATATAGTGATAAATAAAAAATTAAAAAACTTATTTAACATTGCTATCAAATACATAATAAATTTTCATGTTTAGTGGAACTGAAAATCTTTTAAATATTTATGAATAATAAATTATGATAATTCTTGTTTTTTTTTTTTTGTGTGTGTGTGTGTGTTTGTGTGTGTATACACACACGCATACAGTAGATATGAAATATAATGGTCCAATTGGGATTGAGCCAAACTTTAATTATTAAACCTATCACCTGTTATTCTAATATGGTCAAAAAAAAAAAAATGTCATTATTATTTTATGGTAAGTAATGAAATGAAAAATACTTGATATACAAATATGAGTAGCGATAATTTAAATTTTCGATAGATTTAATAAAATTATAAATGAGTACTTGACTTTATGTGTTATTGTTCCTATAAGAAATATAACGAATTGTATATTCAATTTAGATGTAATTATATTATAGATATTATAAAATTGAATTTAGGTGAAATGTGTTATTAAAAATAGATATTTTTTTCAAAATTTAATCGAAGTACAAGACTTTTTATATCTTTATATATAAAAAAAAATTATCATTATTATTCAACATTTCAGAATGATCTGAATGAATGGTTGGAAGTAAACGAATTCAATTCATGTACATCCTTAAGATTCCTTATCACTAAGCGCTAGATTCATTGTTCCACACGCATTGTGTGTATCTTTGCCAGATGTCGAGAGCCCATTCAAGATAGAATTTTCTTATATTTCCTTTCTTTTTTTTTATCTTTTAAAACTTAAAGAATTTGTGGAGTGACATGTAAGTCTCTTAAAACATTTTATGAGATACCTAAAAACCAATAAGAGGATTGTCTTGTTGAATTTATAAATTTTCTTAAAAAAAATTATAAAAAATTTAAGAATTTATAAGATGTATTACATTAATTGACAAAATATTAAGGAAAAAGCTTGTATGTTCTCAAAACAAAAATTATAAAATCTAACATGTGGAGGTTTTTTATTTTATTTTTTGGTAAATGAGTAGTAGTGAGATTTATACTCATGACTTTCTTAATAAATGATGATTACATCTAAAAATAAAAAATTTAAATTATTTAATATTTAATGTCTCAAACACTTTGTCACGTTCTTTTCATTGTATTTATTTGATTGAAGAAATTAAAACACATAATCTCCTTCATATTCTGAATCCAATAATACCATCCAACACAAAGCATGTTTCACAACCACCATTTTCAAATTTCTTTAGATATTTTTCCTGATAGAGCGGCTCAAAAATTAAATAGGCACTTCTATCCTATTAATTTCGAATGATAAAAACCTACATTTAATTCAATACTTGTATGTATTGTCACATAACCAATTACTAATGATAAAGCAAATTACTGTTGTTAAACAAAAAGAATGAAAATATATCAAACAATTCCATGAAGAGATTTCTTGTAGATGTAACATCTACCCAAGTGTCTTATTCAATATTAAATAAACAATTAGTATTAAATTTATTTATATATTGTTTTTAAAATATATTTAATCCGTGAACAACAAATGAGTTTGCTAAAGCTTGGAAGCAACCATTTGAAGGATTCAACCCACGATTTGAATTTACACTTTTACCCTGTGTTTCACAAAATTGTGACAATTCAAAAAGTTGTGTGCTGTCACCCAAAATGCACCCCCCAATCTTAATTTGACTTTAATGCAATATCTTTATAGCATTATCATTTCAATTAAAGTTGAAAGTTTTTCACAGCAATTCCTTCAACTATAGGCCTCTTACCTTTTTGTTGTAAGAATATATGCATAAAGATTTTCATGACTTGTGGTTTTCAATAAAAGTATGATTATTTTAATGTGGTTTAGGTGAAAGAGTTGAAGAAAATGGACTTAATTGTGGATAATAATGCCAAGCTAGGGTAAAGCTTATCTATTGGTACTATGGGCATACCTATATACATTGATGTGTACTTTTTTTGGAATTGGATTAGAAAGGAATACAAGTCAAGATCCAAAATATTAAATATTAAATATTAAATTGTGCATGTTATAGGTTTTGATTTTTTTTTATTTTTTTTATTTTTATGATACCTGTATTTATACGGGTATTAGGAATGATAATAAAATGAATTTGATCAAATTTGATATTCACATTGTTAAATTTTTTTAGAATTTTGACTCGTTGCGCCTGAACATAGCAAGTTAAACTCGCTATACTCATTTTATTATTTTTAAATTATTAAAATATATTTTTTAAAAAATAATACACTTTGGATCTCGTCGGGTTTGTTTGGATCCAAGATGAAATTGTTAATATTTTTAAAGATTTAGATCCAGACTCACTAATTAGACCCGTTATATTTATTTTATAATTTTAAAAAATAATACTATTAAAATTTTATAAAAATATATATAAATATATAATATTTTTTAAATAATAAAAATATTAAATAAATCGTGTCTAGGTCTAGTCGAGTTTGAGAATAAAAAAATTCAAATCCAGCTCAAACTTATTTACATGTTAAAACCCGCATTGAGCAAATTTAGAATAAGATCGAATTTGAACTTGTTTCATTCCATCCCTACCCATAGTATCTCTAACACTTTCAAATATAATTTTTTTTATTTCTCAAATAAAACTCCGAATTTGTCGTACACTAAAACATCGAAAGTAACATTTAGTGGTGAGAATTTAACTGTATTTTTAAGTACATTTATATCAACACAAGAAGATAAGAAGAAACCAAGAGGGGGGAAAGAAAGAAAAAAAAAAAGAAAAAGAAAAGAGAAAATTCGAAGAACCCAAGGTTAATTTCGACCATAAGAATAAATTCCAAAACGCAGAAAACGATTCCGATAGAAGGAAAGAAAAGAAATATGCGACGACTTGAAAGAGACTTTTCCCATTTACACACACATATATATATATATATATATATAAGAGAATTCTCTCTCTACACACAGCTCACGCAGCACAGATATCGGCCTCACCTCTGTCAAAACTCGGCGTTGTTTAACAGAATCTTCGCCTTTCAATCCTTCATTCCTTCCACTATTTCTCTCTCTATACCCCCCATTTACAGTGATTTGCGCAGGGATATTTATTGATCAAGCCAAAAATAGGAGAGAATCTAAGATCTGGCAGAAAAATGGGATCGTTAATTCTCCCGGAACTCAGCTTGGATTGTAGATTTTCATCGAAAGCTTGCGTTCGGAGAACATTCGGCGAGTTTCTTGCAGAAGTTTCGACGAGTGACAGCGCATCTGAGAAGATTTTGAAGCTTGATGATTACGTTAATAGGCTGCGAGATGAGATGAAGAAGATCGATGCATTCAAACGCGAGCTCCCTCTTTGCATGCTCCTCCTCAGCGACGGTGGGATCCTTTTTCCTTTTCCCTTCCGCTCCATTTTTCATATAATTTATATTTTCTTTAAAAGCAATAAGCTTTGGAGATGGGTTTTAGTTTTTCTTCCTTCGGTTTTCAGATTACAGGGTTCTTTTTTTATTATATATACGGTATTCAGATTAATTTTTTCCATGAAAATGTTGTATATCTCGAAAATGGTGGAAATATTAGATTAGTTTTAGTTGATTTATATCGATGTGTTTGTTCTTATTTAACTTCATTTACTGATATTTTAGGTTGTGATGATTTCTTTTACTGCAGCGATTGTAGCAACGGAGGAGGAGTTAGCTCAGTGTAAGAAATTAAATGCGGAGCCAGTGTTGGAAGAATTCATACCATTGAAGAAAAGCTGTACCGATGATAAAGTTGAGGATACTAAAGAAAAGGATATTAGCTGCAGAGATAAAATGAATTGGATGAGCTCTGTGCAGTTATGGAACTCCGATAATCATCATTATTATCCAAATACTGACATCAGCGACAACAAACCGGCCTTAAAACTAGAAAACAGCAAAAAGGTATAACAGAAATGGCAAATGTTTGTTATTTTCCAAGGATGTGCTACTATGGTTTCTTGGTTGTGTGTGTATTTATGGATTTCTTGTGTTTTTCGTTTGATGAATAGAGAACAGAAGAAGAAATAAATCGGCCGGTGATGGATAATTTGTTTCAGAGTGATAAAAACAGGACAGTGGGAAGGGCATTTATGCCTTTTAAGGGGTGTGCTAATATTCCAGTGATGACGGTAGGGAAGGAGGACAGGGATGAATTGCCAGTTCCAGGGCTATCGCTTTGTATGCCTGAAATCAAGAATGTAAGGGAGGGGATTAATTCTATTGGTTTTAGCCCAAAATCCAGTTGTAGCAGATCAGGATCCTCTTCTGCAACTAATGTTCCATCAAATTTTAAGACTGGACAGCAGCAAACTTCTAGGAAGCAAAGGAGATGCTGGTCGCCAGAATTGCATCGCCAGTTTATCAATGCCCTGCAGCAGCTTGGAGGTGCTCAAGGTTTGAAACTCAATAACTTGTTATTTCTTTGAGATCTGCGGAAACTTTTGTTGGAAATTGGATAGGTTACTCTTAGTTTAAATCAGGTGTAGTTGGGATAAAGCTTGGTTAAGTTTAATGAGCAAATTCTTTGTAAATTTTGCTGCCATTAGTATAGGTCTGCATCCTGGACGAACTAAGCTCAGAATTTGTGCTCGACTTTTTGGATTTGGTCTTGGTTTCACGTTTCGCTTGTGTTCCCAATATCTAATTCCAAACCTTAGAACAAGGACTAAAGTTCTTATTGGTATCTTGGATGAGTTATTATACTGAAAACATGGGGTGGTAGGAGGGAAAGGACAGTATTGATTCACTGGACAAGATCATTCAAGGGATGTGGGATGATCTTCTTTGAATTCGCCTTTAAGTTTTGTGCTTTTAAAGTTTTTTTCGTGCCTCTCATTTGATGTATTCTATGCTTTTCAGCTGCTACCCCTAAGCAGATCAGAGAGCTTATGCAAGTCGATGGTCTCACCAATGATGAAGTGAAGAGTCATTTGCAAGTGCGTTTTATCTTACATTTTTCTTTCTTTATTTTTGGTCCATTCATCTCATAGAAAGAAAAACTGATGCTCATGCTTTTTGATGTTGCTTCATTTCAGAAATATCGCCTTCACGCTCGAAGAGTCACAACAAACTCCTCCACTCAACCTGTTGATTTGTGGATGCCTGAAGAACAGTGCGGTGAATCCTTGAAGCAGAGCAATTCCCAGTCTGGTTCCCCTCAAGGTCCTCTTCAATTAGTAGCATCCTCTCGGGGTACTTCTGGAGCCGACAGCATTGAAGATGAAGATGATGAAAAATCAGAGAGCCATAGCTGGAAGAGTGACATTCACTTGTCTGGGAGAGATGATGTATAATTGTCCACCCATGAGTTTTGCAGATACTAAGAGATATACATGGGAGGACTTTGATCATAATAATAAACTTAATATACAATACATATAAAAGATCTTGAGGCAGAGTTGTATGAAAATTTTGCAGGATTAGACTTTCCTCACCGGCTTTCTTGAACTGAATTCTTAATTATTTGTTCTTTCATCATAAGAAACTTCAAGTTAAGTCCATCTCTTGAAATAATTAGTAATTTGAGTCGTCTATTGCCCAAAAAACTATATGACAATTTGAACTATCCCTTCTCTATGAGAATTCTTGTATGATGTATGAGGACATCCGACTTTATCCAGACTCTGCTTCCTTGAGCCACCTACGTTACATTTTACTCTTTTGATTTCATAGATAAATATTTCCTCTGAATTGAGTAACCCTTTGGAAAGGGTTTTTCGTAAAACACTTTTGTGCTTAATAAGTTGTATGCTTTCTTTCATCCGAAGAACCAAGAGGATAATGTTGGTTGGTAGACATCAGAATGGAAGGTGCCTTCTAAGATTGGGCAAGACCAAACATTTGCTTTTGTCTACCACAAGGAAAGGGTCATGGTCCACTTATAACACAATACATGATCTCCAATTCGTTTGTTGAACCCTATCTTCACTCATTTTTATTGACAAAATTTATCACCCAATGGCATAACCATTTTTGCTATTATTACCAAGCAATTCTGGGTTCCAATGTACTTTGCTTGTATTTCCATCACTTTTTTGATTTTGGAATATCCCTATAGTATATAAAATTTCATTTATAAAACTTATCACCCAATAATACAAGTATATCTCAAGATTGCTTGCTATGAGAAAACATTATTTCAACCCAATTTGCACGTTCTGTTTCAAGGAACCATTTGAAAGGGCAACCCTTTTTTCTATTAGTTAAATTGGAAAAAAAAACAACCCTTTTTTGTATTAGTTAAATTGGAGAATAAAAAAAAAAAACTCATGATACATGGCTTGGGGAATCATTATTTAAACTTTTCAAAAGGTTAAGGAACAGTATTCCATGGACAGGAGGTGATACTGGAAAAGATTTGTACTTATCTTCTCTAGTATATTAGTAAGATTGCTGTTCTATTATTTATTGCCGCCGCATAAATAAACTAATCAATTAGTGGGAATTAGTCAAGGATTTAGGTTTTAAATCTTTTTAAATTTGTTTGGTTGGCTGTGTATATATTGTAATAAATAATAGTAGTACTATATTTAGCCTATTGGAGGACTCAATGCTGCTTCTACCATTGGTCTTGCAACTAAAGGCAATTTTTTAGGAATTAAATATTAAAAAAAATTATTGAGCAAATTGTTGGAATCTACATACCAACATATAATATAAGTGCAAAGAATGGTTCATAGGTAGACAAGGATGAGAATCTTGATTTGTTCAAAGTTGAAACGAGAGAACCTCTGTCCCAGAAAGTTGGTTTCAGCAACTTTAATTCCTTTGGGGTCAATCCACCATTATTTAATTAAGCACTTTTTTAATTGCCTGGCTATCCCCTATAAGTTTTTAGTCTTTCTAGCCTATGACTTTTGCAAATGCCCATTTCACCGTTGATCTTATAGATTATCAATTTCTTTTTCTTTTTCTTTTTTTAAATTAAAAAAAAAAGTCTGCATAGCAGTTATTTTATGAACGATGGGATGATAAATAAGTATTTAATTTTAAAATAATAAAATAATTATTCATCATCTACACATTTGTTATGTTATTTTTATAAAATGTAGCGTCTCAAAATCCTATTTTAATTAGGTGAACATATATTAGTCATTCAACTATTCAAAAAAATCTAATCGAATCAATTATCAGCATGATTGACTTCAAATAAAGTTTTAAGAACCATGGTGTGACATTGAAACCCAAAATCATGGAACCTTTGGATAAGAAAATGAGCACATTTAAACACCTTTCTTGGACCTTAAGAGGTCAAATTACCTAACAAGTTAAATCCCACTTCAGAAAAAATGAAATGTATTGTGATGTTTATCCAAAGTGCTTGACAAACAGTCCCTTTCACAAACAAAATAATGGAGTAAGAATCTTCAAGACAAGATATAATGAGTGAGCCCACCTTGATGGCTCCATTATAAGATGGCAAAATTGTTAGGTGAAGGTGTTAATTTTGAGTGAAAAAGATGGAACCACCCTCAACTACTTTAGCTTTTCATACTACTCAAGGGTTCTTTATATAGTTCCTAATTGTTTGAATTCCACTCTCAAATTCAGACAATTTACTCAACTATATATATTTTTATTTGTGAAGTAGAGAATCTAATTCTATGCAAACATATGACTCTTAATGTGGAAGATTTGAAAAAGTTCTTCCAATGGCATAATACTCATTATTTTTTCCTTCCAAATGTTGACCTACTATTGGTGGAAGAATGATGCCCACACATTGGCATGTGGTGGACTTCACTATCGAATTATTTCCTGATGTCTGTGAATGCTATATTTTATCTCTTGGTCAATACTACCACATGTAAAAAACCGACAAGTTTTTTTTTTCTCCCCATCTCCCACTCACGAAATTTCTTTCTTCTTTCTCCTCTTTCCCTATCCGATTCTCACAGGGGAATATTATTATAAGAAAATTATAACGTGTCTTTCTTTTATCTCTCTTCTCCCACATTTCTCTTTCTTTTCTCTCCAATATTTTTCTTGTTTTTTTTTTCCTGACAATATTATTGCCTGATTTCTAAAAAGTATTGATCCGGGGTGATATTAGAAGGTCTTGACCAGTTAAAGAGGTACCATGTTCAAGGAAGGTCATTAGGGATTAACTTAGAATCAAATTTGGCAGTCCTAATGAAAATCCTTCGAGGATAGAAGATGTTACGAAGATGGTAGGAATCGTTCTGAAAAGTGAAAGCAACAAATTATGTACATTTTTTTTTAATTACTACACAAGTGTTTAGAGGATGTAAGCACTTGAACCCATCACATGGGATAACATGTTGTAATTTTAGAGTGCTACATGATCGTCATCGATGGTCTCAGATGCGGGCTACATTTCAATTATAGTTTAATTGATAATTTATAAAATGACATGAATCCTATTCTATTTTGATGAATATTTATAAGTAGTGGGGGCATTTAAATTCTTTCCATGTTAGACCCATATCAAATGAAATTAGTGTTGATGTACCATAAATCAAAACAAAAATCTAAAATAATTAAAAAAATACAAAAAAATATAATAGATATTTTAATGTTATAATAAAGAATTTAAATAAACATGTGGAGTGTACTAATATCACTGGTAGAAAACAACTGCTCTAGAAGGGCTTATCGTGAAAGCCCATAACACATAACATGACCCCCGCCAATATTTGCCCAACAACTTGGGCTTCTGTGGGCTTACCACAATTGGCTCCCTCTTGACCTTACACTAATTTTTCTAGACATTAGACAAACAAAACAATAATGCATATACGTACGAAGTTTTAATCATCATCTTGCTTAAACAACTCGCTCGGAAAATTTACTGTTGTCTCTCTGGTAATTAAGAACATATATAGGCAATAGTGTACATGTATATTCAAGAAAACAACTTAAAGAGGTAGCTCTGAATTCAAGTAACATCTTTGTCGTTTTTTCTTGTAATAAAAAAATGTAATGAAAATTACAGAAGCGGGTGATAAATATATATATTCAAGATCGCATGCCCAGACCCTGGCCCAGGTTCCTCTAACGGCCTACTTCTATCGATGTTTTCAGTATCTGGTACTACTGACAATTCCTCATTTCAAATTTTCAGTTAGAATCACTTCTCCTCTTACTGGTAGATGGCCTCCAGAATTTGGGTATGAGAAAATAACAGGGAAGAAAAAAATTTAAAGAGCACATAATTTATACGACTCAATCGAAAAGTCTATGTCCACTGGTAAAGACAATAAATTTACTAGGTCGAAAAGATTACACAGATTTTGGTATTAACTTACTCAACTTCTTGTCAACTCCTGACTTCCTCAATAAAATATGCTCTCATACTGTCTTAAAACCTAAATGCAACTATAATATATGTAGAAACCAACTCGGATCAAAATCCAGTCGAAAACAAATAAGGTCCATGCCAGGGGTACTGCCCCGGCACCTCTGAGACCTTTCTCCCCTTTGCAAATTCAAACCATGTAAACATAAATCGGGTCAGGGCGCATAATTCGGGTCCCAATACAAGACAATCTCAACATATACAATCTTTAATCTGTTCCTAAGTTGTTGTTCCATATATACATTTAATACCTGTTACAGTTTGGTATTTTTGAAGTTTGTAGCAAATATTTTATGTTCTATTAAGTTCCAAGATGAATTCACATTATGCTTGCCATTATGATCTCATTTTCCTGAGATACGAAATCAAAGAATACAAATTTGGATCAATACCTCCTATATTCTCTAGCTTCAAATTGCAATATTTAGTCCTTGTGCCTTGCTTGATGAGCTTGGACAAGAACAAGGTTTAACTTCAATTAAGAAACTTCAGTGCTGTGTTTCTCTGATCCTCTTAATGTTGGAAGTCAATCCTATTCCAGTTTCCTTAATCTAATCCTCATCTTAGGGCACTTAAGAATTAATGGTACTAATAAAATAGAAATGGTGCAAACTTTGTCAACATTCTTTCAGCATATGCATTGTCATAAACCACATTCATACTTCTTTCCTTCAATATATATGGAAGTAACTGAATCTCATTTTGACACCTGATTTCCACTTGCAGACCTTAGTTTAAAAATTTAAGGTGTCTCCACTCACTGTGTTGACTAGGAAGAGATTTCTTGCATGCTCACAGTATAATATATCTGTAGATTGCTTGTAATTACTATTATTCAAATAACGTATTTCCCGCACAAAGTAATGTGGCTAGGGTGCTGCAAGTTGATCAAAACAGACAAATTCGATATGGGATTTCAAAGAGAATACATAAATATGACCCTGGTCCATGTTATGAATTATGCAGGTTATTTTATTACAATGCCCTCATTGCTTATTGGAGTTATGACCTAACATTGGCATTGTTTACATTAGTATGCAATTTGGAACATTTGCTGCAGAACAGTTAAGACTTCCAATAATACTTCATTCATCATATATGATGTTTACATGTATATGTCGCGCTATCACAAATATTCACAAAGTTCAGATTACATAATTGAGTGAAGGACTAAAAAGGGTTCAAATGTCCAGTTCCTTCTCAGTACAGAGACAGGCCTAATAATCACCATAGTAACAGTTTTCATTTCAATATATGAAGATTAGGTAAATGTATCTTTTGTATTATTGTGGACTGAATGTCTTTAAGAAGCCAGAGTGCCATAATACTATTTCTGTAGACTTATATGTTTTGATTGATTTTCTTCCAACCAACATCGCCCGGAAATATCATATTTGACACGATAAGCTCCTACTTCAAACAAATAGACATTTGAACTGGACTATCAAAATGCCACTTGCAAATGGTTCAGCTGTGGAATATACCAGCACTTGGCAGGTTGCATTAGTTTTTTTTTTTTTGTTGCAAATCTTACGTTAACAACATATATTTTATGAAAGTCATTAGCAGTCTGTGATTCATGTGCAAGAATTCCACAACATACACAAACAATTAACAAGTACTAAGTGGATGTATTATGCTATATTTTATCTTCTTTAAGATATTGGTGCATGAATAAATTTTACAGCAGACATGGATGGCCATTAGGTCATCATGTACGTAGTGGGAATGCCACTCTCCAAGCCCACCAATGATTTCTCTTGAATAATCCCAAGTTCTTGTTATAAATTGAAGCAACTCCACCTCTAATGATCAGGAATAAGCAATTCTCTTGATAAACCTTTTCACCTTCATATAAGCAATGGATCACAAAACCTTCTACCCTGCTGCTTTCTTCTGCATAGTCTTCTACTCGGCGCATTTGATTAATGCTCTGCCTAATGCTGCTTATTATGATAAATCTGATGGGCCACTCAGTTACAATTTCTACGATAAGTCTTGTCCTAACTTGGCCATGATAGTCAGGTGGGGTGTTTGGGCAGCAATCAGAAACGACACCAGAATAGCTGCTTCCCTCCTCCGGCTGCATTTCCATGATTGTTTCATAGATGTAATACTTCTCCTGTTTTGCTCATTTTACTTAGTTTTTCGCATCTCTTATTATGTTTTTCATTTGAACAATCAACTGGAGATTTTTTGCGGGTCATTTTTTCAAACTTAAGCCAGTTTAAATTTGACTAGGATTCAAGTTTTGATCAAATAATCTTGTCATTGTTGTTACTTAAAAAGATAATCTCAATAGGAAATATGAAGGCTAGTTCTATTGTCAAGGTTAACTTTTTGTCAGAAATGTGCAAATCTGTGCTTTCTAAATCTCAATTTTGCTGGCCAAATAGGAATTTCAGGGTGTAACGAGAAACTTTTAGAAACACTTGTATTTGTAGTGTACTTGCTGTGCCTACCATTGCACATGTTATGCTGTGCCTACCAATGAAAAGTGAAGCTCCCTTAGGTCCAAAAATCTTTGGAAGCACAGTTAGCATAGTTGTCGTCGAGTCCAAGGCTTGTCAATATAGCTAATATTGATTGACTACATTGTTTGAAGTTGATGGAGTCGCTATTTTACATTAGGGATGTGAGGGTTCTGTGCTTCTTGATGACACTAATGATTTCAAGGGAGAGAAGAATGCTTTGCCTAACCGCAATTCAGCTAGAGGATTCGACCTTATTGACAGCATCAAGGCAGATGTAGAAAAATCTTGCCCCTCAACGGTGTCGTGTGTTGACATATTAGCTCTTGCTGCTAGAGAAGCCGTTGTTCTGGTAAGCAGCATACATACTCATATATAGCAAGTGTTTCTTGATGTTGCTTCATCAATGGGGTTGATAAAAATCGAAAAATACTTACTTGGCTGCTGTTATTTGTTTTCTGTTTTGAGTAGTCAGGAGGCCCATTTTGGCCTGTTTCACTAGGCAGGTTGGATGGGCTAACAGCAAGTGAGAAATCAGCAAATGAACAGTTGCCATCACCATTTGAGCCTCTAGACAATATCACTGCCAAATTTGTAGCAAAGGGTCTTGATGTGAAGGACATGGTAGTTCTATCAGGTACTTGTTAATTTCTATTAAAATAGTATAATATTAATTAATTCTTGAACAAATCATTTTTTTTTTTTGCCACACAAAATCTCATTACATCTTTATTGCATATATTAAAATGTGCAGCGAACAATTGATATAGCAATAGATGATATAATAAAATTTGTAATAAACGGTCTCGATTTTTTGCAATCAACCTTGTTTTTATCTATTTTATGTTACTGTAGATGCACACACTATTGGTTTTGCTCAGTGCTTCACTTTCAAGAGGAGGCTCTTCAACTTCAAAGGCTCCGGCAAGCCAGACCCTTCTCTTGATTCCTCATTCCTATCAAACTTGCAGAGCACTTGTCCAAATGTTGATAAATCAAACACCAAACTTGCTCCTTTGGACTCCCAAACCACAAACAGATTCGACAACACGTATTACAAGAACATAGTGAACAACACGGGCCTTCTCGAATCTGATCAGGCTCTAATTGGAGACCCAAAGACTGCTTCAATGGTCAAGGACTATAGTGCGGATCCATTTCTATTTGCAAAAGATTTTGCAGCTTCAATGGTGAGGCTTGGGAAGATCGGCGTGCTTACTGGACAAGATGGACAAATTAGGAAGAAATGTAGCTCCGTAAACTAGTTTAAACACGTGGGATTCTTACATGGTCTTGGATTATAGTGGTTTAGGAACTGTGTTTCAATCACTATATGTAACGAAACGATTCAAATTTCTTAGACCACTATGTCTCAGTTCCATGTTAGAAAACTTAAGTTTGATAGGAACTGCTTTTATTTTGTGAAAAAAGGAAAAGGAAAATAAAAACTCACTATGTTTGTATTAAAATTGAAAGTCTTGGAGGAATATTTCATGAAGTTATGGGTGGAACATGGTTGCATGAAAAAGAACCCCATCTTTATGAGACACAGCCAGACAGTGGCTGCTTATAATGTTACACTGTCTCATTATTGTATTTTCAGATGAAATAAAATACA
The DNA here is from genome assembly GCA_019321725.1 of Paulownia fortunei. NCBI lineage: Eukaryota > Viridiplantae > Streptophyta > Magnoliopsida > Lamiales > Paulowniaceae > Paulownia > Paulownia fortunei. Next base: position 29,704,574 of record CM033106.1, on the reverse strand, counting down.
AGTAAAACAATAAATTATATAGTCCTTGATCTGCTAAAACTTTCATAATTTACTGTAAAAATGGGCAACAAACCCTTGTTTTTACCTGCGTACTATTCAGTGGCTTATGTTTTGTGTAACTTTAGTTGCAATGATGAACGTAGGAGTGATATAATATGATTATTTTGAAACACCTAGCGAGATTAGTTGTTGACCTTTCATATTGAAGAATATCCGTACATTGACCACACCGGGAAAATAATTGACCTGCTGCATTTGTATTTGTTTATTATATAATATTTGCTAATACCAAGTAATTTGGAGCATGGACTCAAGAAAAAAGAATAAAGAGTGGAAGCACAAGAATTCAATAGAAAAGCGACAAGGAGAAGTTGGATTCAGATGAAGAAGCATAAACTAATAAGAAAAGCTGTTTGGGATGTTAATTGATTTTGACTGAACCTTTGTACTATCCATGGATATGGAGATTTTTCTGTCCTTGTCTATCAAGAAATAAGTCATGTCTACTGTGTGTTTCTGTGTGTAATAATACATATATATATATATATATTTATACACACACACACAAATATATATGTATAAAATAAAACATCTCTCTGTCGCTGCCTTGGTGGTGTTGTGGGGGTGTGGAACTGCAAAATTATAAAAATAATAAAATCAAGAACGGCATGATCATCAGTCATCACTATCCCCAACACATATATTCTCTCCTTACACTCAGATTCTCTTGCCCTTTCTGCTCCTTAGACAGCCTGACAACTTAATTTTGTTCCTTTCCCTCGTTAGATCTTCTGCCCTTAGATTATTTTAAGTTGATGAACAAACTACAGTAGAGCATTTTTGTAATATATATATATATATATATAATGAATTTAGCAATTAAAAGAAAATTTGCTAATCTTTTATCTAAATTTTAATTAGATTGTGGGGCTTTGCTTACAATAAAAATTACAAGCCCTTAAATTTTAACATGCAAGTAATTCTTCAAAAATGTTTGTAAAATTTCAAGAGCCAGTTAAACCAAAGGAGACCACTGAAGTATTGGTAAACAATATACTTAATGCAAGACAATTCATGAAAAAATAATTAAAGACATATTTTAAAAATATTGCATCAAAAAAAAAAAAAGTTCAAATTTGCACAATAAGAAACTTGGTTTTATGTTTTTGAATGACTGAATTTGGATCAAATGAGTGGCCTATCAAAAGGAGGAAACGATATACTAAAAAGTCCTTGAACATAATTGGATGGGAAAAGAACATATATAAGAAAAAGAAAGAAATAAAAAAAAAAAGAAGAAAAAGGATAGATTTGCCCAAAGTCTCCATATAATTTGCACTTTTTGACCTTTCATAAAGCAAAACTTATCAGCTTCAAAGAACAGACAAATTATAAGGTATATAAAAGAATTGGTAATCATCTTAAGTCCCCATTTACATAGTATAATCATTGTTATCAGCGCCATGTATGTCTGTTAATTAACATCTTTTACTTCCAGAACTGTTAGCATATTGTATTATTCTGCCAATAATAACAATTACAATTTACAAGGCATATAATAATAATTTAATTACCAAAAAAAATTAAGAACAAACAATTGATGTTCAGGAACCAAAACTAAGGACAAAGTTAGAAATTTTAAGTTTGAGGATGAGATTGAATTTTTTAAAAATATATATATATATATATTTTTTTTTAATTAGGTAATTTTATCTTTTATTAATGAAATAAAATTTTAAAATTTAATAAATTTATGTGTAAAATATACTATAAATTTATGAATATATATAATAAAATGTAAAATTATACAGAGTCGAGGAAGAGTGGTTGTCCCTATCAATATCTCCCGACTCCTCCGTCCGTAACCAAAACCTAAAACATTTCTGCATGAGTGTTATTTATCTTTACTTTATAATAGTGCATCTTTTATTTAATATAAAGCAGACCCACCAAAAGAAAACTTTTGGCTTCAGCCTCTCAACATTTCTACTTTCCACCGTTTGCGTGTGTCAAAAAGAGAGAGATATAATTGCCACTGAAAATTTACTATTTTGTTTATTGATTATATCAGACAACTCATTTGCTTAAACCGTAAGGATAGATATAGCATTTTTTTTTTCAAATTTTTATAGTATTTCTTAATCCTAAATGGGATTTTTGTGTAAATTAAGAAGGCCAAAAAAAAAAGAAAAAAAAAACCTTCTAAGAAGAGTTTGTTGTATTCTAGGCAATAACTCTATTCAAGAATTTTAAAGTGTATATTAGTAAACTAATCAAATACAAAAAATAGTACATATATTGAAAATTATTTGATATCCGATTCAAAATTGATTATTTGAATTCGATTCGTTAAATACAATAAACCAATCATATATTACTATAAAAAATTTGTCTTAGTATTTTTTTTTCATTGGAACTATTAAAACCAGTTTTGTTTGAAATACTTGGATGATTGAATATAAGAGCTAAAAATGGAGTAAGACATCATCAGTTGCCACATGCATGAGTTACATTCTAAATTTATGGATTGATTCCCCCATTGGCTCTCTCTTTAAAGAGAGCATGTGTTTTTCTGCATCAAAATCAACTTTTATTAAATGGAAAGTATACTTTCCAAGGTTAGCAAACCAGACCAACTAAAGTAGATAACAATTTCCTGAAAAGAGAATATGAAGAGGGTAAAAAGAACCATTACTCTTTGATTCTTTCTTCTGCCATTAATGGATACAAAAGGAACACATTGATATAATATATAAGAATTAAGAAATATCATATAATTAACCAGACAAGACCCAATTTGTACATGATCTCAAACCTAATTTCACAATTCATAATCCTTTTTACCTTAAAAAAACCTGTCTTAAAACTAACAAGTTTCAATAACCTTTCCCTGTTTCCCATTCACTCCAAGTTTTGGACTGAAATCAAAGTCCAAACTACCAACAATAATCCTACAACCAAATCCAGAAATACTGTGGTCCCATTAAAGAATGCTTCAAAATCTTGGGATGTAAACAGAACATGAGACTGAAAGAGCATCAATTTGCCTTTGAAACCAGGCCTGCTGCTAGCTGCATCTCCATTCTCTAGTCCCTTTACTACCAAGTCATTTCAATGCCATGACTGCCTAACAATTTCTTGGGGTATGTAACAAAACAACCATTGTGATCCAATCACTTTTTAAACTCTGATTTTCAAACAGACAGTGCTTATAAGCTAAGTTGCCCATAAGATTTTCTATTGTAAATATTTATATTTTTTATTATATTATATTAATTATAGTAAGAAGTAATCAAATTTATAATAAAATCGTGTAAATATAATATGCTTAATACTGTTCTATTTGTTTAAAAATTAAAATTTATAATAAATTTTTTTATCTGAATATGTTGTGGTTGATGGGCTTATGACTCATGTTCGACACGGTTGATTGCCAGAAGAAAAAAAAAAAAAAAAAAAAATTCCTTTTCCCTCCACTTTTTCCAGCTGCTTTCACACTCGGTTTCTCAACAGAAGAGTTTGAAGTACCAGTAACAAGTAGTAAGTAATACTTCCTTCAGTACTCTCCCACTCTTTTCACTTGGTTTTATTACACTCTTTCATCCCAACTTCTTCGCTTCCAAAAAGGGAAATCCTATCCTATGAGAGCTGAGTAGTACACCTTCTCAAGCTCCATTACATATCAAAACTTGATGCTACATTTTTTGCCTTCTAAAAATCAAAACTTTATCTCACCCCAACAAATCTCCTTCTTTAATTGTCCCTTCTTCAGTTTTTTTTTTTTTTAACTCAAGAATATCCTGAACCAAGATCCACAGACCTCAAGAAACTGAAACAGCTTATTTTTAAGCACTTTTACTTAATTAGCTTAGTCATACCACTACTCGAAAATGTCAACCTCCGCTCCAGTATTGGACCCTTTACAGCAACAGCAGCCACCGCCAATGGAGATGGCCCAACAAGCATACACGGCGCATTCGGGTCACGGGTCGGTGGGGCCAGTTATTGGAGTTCTTGCGGTGATAACAATACTGGGCGCTATAGCTGTGATGATTGGGCGGCTCTGTTCGGGTCGGGGATAAGGGGCCATGGGCAGTACGATTTTGAAGGTTGGGTTGAGACCAAATGCGCTTCTTGCATTGATGGACGGGTCGACCCGCCTCCTCCCCGCATGGTGGTGGAGCATCGTGTCAGCAGCTCCTCCGGAGAAGCCGCCAGGGCGCTGCACCGCCGCCGGAAGAGAGAGATGAGGAAGCAAACGAAAATCATCAACACGAGTAGAGCTCAGTCTTGAACTTGAAGTGAATCGAAGGTTTCACTGTAAAATGATTTTCTTTTAATTTCTATTGGGGGAAAATAAAATTATTTTTGAGCTATAAAATTTACCATGCTATGTTCAATATTTTTTTATTTTTTTTGGGGGCGATGAGACATTTGCTAAAGTTAAGACACATGCTATGTTCACACTTCTTTTCCTTATTTTAAGACACATATCAAAATAGTTAGCTAAAAATTTTATCCTAAGAAATAATTTTTATTTTTTATTATTACTTTCAAATAAAATAAGGAAATCATATTTTTTTTAAGTTGTGATTTTCACTAGTTTATCAAATGTTTGTAATGGGTATTGCTTTTCCAAAGTTTTTATAATTAAGGATTTGATTATGTCTGAGAGAAGGAATATTTGCCATTTATTGGCAATTATGCATTTGATATACTAAGTATTTAAATGGGAAAATGTAGCAAAAAAAAAAAAAAAAAAAAAGATAGGAATTAGGAAGACAGCTGCACAACAAATGTTGCCGTTGTATAAGCTTTAAGGTTGTAATAATTGACGACAATTATGAGAGTTGAATGCGAAGTTTTCCATGAATGATACTGCTATTGCCTATTGGTTGGGGGGGTGGGGGTGGGGGGGGTGTGTTTGTTTCCAACATTAATTTCTTACGTTGTAGTTTGTGGGAGTCGGGATGCTCTAATTAATGCTCATATTCCATTAGTATTCTCCAAACTCCAATGGTTGGAAAAGTAGCGTACGAAAAGTATTTCCGTCTCCGTCAATTTGTTTTGCTACAGTTACTTGCTTTTATTATATTTGTACTATCACTGCCCACCCAATTTAATCACTGGTTAGTTCAAAACTTTTTATTTTTTATTTTTTATTTTTTTAATGGTTGGTTGGTTCATAAATTAACCAACTAAAAAATACTATGGACAATTAATATTATCCTTCTATCTTTTTCTCTTAATTATTTTAGATTTACTTTGCTTTTAAAATTAAAATAAATTTCATTGTTTGGACTTTGGATTTTAGTACAGAAAAAAAAAATTGAAAAGTATATTTTTCTGTATTTTGTTTTTGAAGAAAAACAAAAAAGAAATATCTAATGCGCTTACTTCTTTCTCCCCATTTTCCTCAGCAAATTCTAATTAAAATGTAGCATAAAAGATAGAAAAGGTATATGAAAAATTGAAAAATAAATTCCCAATTCCATAAATTACATTTTTTGCCACATACCCACGGTCAATTAGGTTATTAAAGATTTAATTTTGATGTTTTTACCCCATTTATAATTAAAAGAGTAATTGGGAAAAAAAATTGGGAAACTTTGATTTGAACCTCTTTTCACTAATATGATTGCCACAGTGTGAATTTTTTTCCAGCAATAATGTGCCTCTTTTTACAAAGTGGGTGGCGGACACTCATTTTATTTTTTTCCCACCAAAACGAAATTATTTCCTTAATTTATTCTCTTTTTTGTCTGAATGAAAAATTAAATAAAACAATATTTTTAATTTAGCAGGAAAAATTTCAGGAAATACACATATACCATTTTATATGCTGGAAGTGTGTCGCAAACAGACATTTGATGCAGGGCAAACCATGTCACGTGACGCGCACGAGAGTTGGTATAGAGATTCCTCTGATTGGTTTGACTTTGACCATGTGAGTATGCAGCTTTTGTCGGGGAATATGACGCGGCAGCGGCGGGCGGCAGCCACCTCCGGGAGATACGCCGCCGTATTCAGCCGTGGCTTCGATCCCAACCGCCACTTTGTCACCGCTTTCTGCTATTGGGAGTTGATAGTACACTATAAACAAAGTGGCCACGTGTTTGCGTATACCATTTTGGGATATAAATGTCATATTTATATTTTGTCAAAATGGAAGAATAGGAATAAATTTTGAATTTGAGATAATTCGTTAATTTTTAAAATTTATAATTTAGGTATTATTTTAATTAATTTTAAAAAATTAACAAATTTTGCTTTCACAAAAAATCAATTTGCAAGTAATTCAAAAATAATTTAATGAAAAATACCTAATTATTTTATAAAATAATATATTTATGTGTGAAGATTCAATAAAAATTATATACTCTAATAAAATTACACATATATATCGAAAAAGTAAAAAAGTAAATTAGTACAATACAATCTTATTAAAATAAAAATAAAATTAGAAATAAATCGCTTTATTAAAAAAATCGAGAAGTTTTACCATATACTATTTATGAAAGATATATACAGATTCCAACGTCTCAAAAAAATATTTTATTTTATTTGAGTTATTATCAAGAATTTATAGAATTTTGTTACAATGAGGGGAACTCGTATTTTTCCTTTTTAATCTTTTTGCAAGTTTATGATATTTTATGTGTATTGAGTATATAATTCTGCATTAAATTTTAATTCATTCTTCATTTTGTTTTTAATAGGATGAAATGACCCAAGATTTGATTTATTTTTTTGTTTGGGTGGATTTTTAAATATTAAATATATAATATTGTGTGTTAACCTTGGTGAATACAATAACAAATTTCTTTTTCTTTAATAGGAATCAGACTACCAAAGGAATGCAAACTCTGAAGAAACTTGATATTTTAGATGGGCTTTGAGTTGAGCCCAACTAAATGCAAATCGACTAAAAGTAGAGATGGGCTTTCGGACCAAGCTCATGTAAACTCTAAACCAACCAGTCCATGTGTCGGCCAGTCCGATTACAAATCTGGTGGACCAGCCTGTTGTTTTTCTTCATACTTCAATTTCATTGAATTTTCAATTTGTGTGCATTATTCGAAAATTTTCACATGAAGCATAGGTAGGATAATCAACCTCTTACTCTTTTTTTTGAGAATAGTAATAGTATAAATAGACAAAGATAGTAATAAACTCAAACTTTGTCTGACCCCTTTGTCTTCTATATTTATCTTTTTTTTTTTTTTCTTCCAACTAAAAAATCAATTACTTATTTTAACTATGCTTTGCGGAGAGCAGCACATTTCTATCCTCGTATGTTATTTCTGCCCTACGTTTTTATAGGCTATAAGTAGAGAGTTATGTAAGATAAAAAAACACTCTCAAAAACCTAAAAAACACGGCAGCATAAAAACCACATGACCCTTCGAACCTCACCCTTCAAAGATTTGGTGTATATTTGTCCTGTTTGTAAATATCCCAAACTTACTTGTGAAAAAGTGGAACCCAACCATTCATCATGAAAATTAACCTTTTCAAAAAAAATTATGAATATTTTATTAATTTTCAGGTTTGATTGATTTGGAGTGTTTGGGTGTAGGGTATTCAAGAAAAAAATATTGTATTTTTTCTATTATCTAGTTAATTTAAATATGGGGTAAAAGCCAAAAGATTTCTTTATAGATTTTGCCCCGTGATTTTTTTTTCTTTTCGTTAGAATTTTCCACGTAAAATCTAATATCTCGATTTCAATTAATTTCTTTTGGATGATTTTATTTGTCTTTTATATAATTATCTTCTGTCTAATTTTTGTCCTGTTTCGTATTTCTAACAATTCTTTTACATGACTTTCACTTCATTTGAATATATATATATATATATTTCGAGAATTAAAATTAAATTATTTACATTAATGTTTCTATCCAATCAAGAAAACCGAATCAAACTAGTGATACTTGTCACTGGATTTCAGGGACATTGACATCCGAAATTTCAGCTTTGCCACACGAAAAGTTTGAGGAAATAAATTTGATATGAAATTGACGAGACCCTAAGTAAGACTTTTACAAGGAACGACGGTGGTTGATTGGCTACGCATGACTCAGTCTTGCGTGTATGGATTCGATAATCCTAATAATCTTTCTAAAGTCGCTATTCCAAACTTGTTTTGCTTTACACTTTGTTCAAATTAATAATTTAATGTCAATTAACTCTTCCTTAATTTCCATGTCAAGTTAAAATGTACAAAGAAAAAGAGTAACTTATGTCTTGCCAACTACCAACATTAGTGTAATTAATAATTCTCCATAATTATTGGCTTAATTAATTTTGAGCATAGACTAAGACTATTGCTCAATTATGATCTAATCATGCAATGGAACAACCTCCATTATTTTTGTTTTTTTAATAAATAGTAATGTATGTACATTTATTTATTTCAATTCATCCAAACATGGCAACATCAGCTACATGCTGCCACAACAAAAAATATGATTTTTGCATGTTGGATATGTTATACATAATATTGTACAACAAGTATGTAATTATTATATAATAATTTCATAATTAATTTTTCCAACAATTATGAAAAGAATATCATCCCCTTTCTCCAAAAACAGAATAAAAAACAAGAAACTCTGTGCATGATTTATTTTTGCTTAGTCAGATAATTATTTGAGACTAGGAGCCACAAACATGTGTTTGTTTGTATGTGGATTTCTCTTAAAAAATTCTTCAAAATACATTAGTTTTGTTTTCTAAAAATATATTCACATTCAAAATATCTTTAAGAAAAAAAGACATGTCACATCAAATATAATTGTTATATTTTTTTATTTTATTTACATATTATTTGATATATATATATATATATATATATTTAAAAAAAAGAAGATATATCACATCAATTATAATAATTATATTTTCATCCATCATCAGAATATATTTTCAAAAATTATTTTTTTTTTCTAAAACTATTGTATCTCATTCTTTTCTCAAAAATATTTTAGCAATGAAATGCCAAATAATTACTCACAGTTGGACAAAACCACTCAAATTTAATTATATACAAAATTAGAAACGGCAAACAAGCTAAAGTACTTGAATGAAAATTTTGATACTTTATGGGAAATCACAAAAAAGAACCCACAATCAAAGCAGAACCTTGAGCTGACAAATAGTGACCTCAAATAGATTTTAAAGTTATAAATTAATTTGAGATGAATTTTAATTTTTAATTTTTAAATTTATCCTATTCTGCCTCCCTCTATATCAATTTTAATTAATTAATTATTTATTTTTTAATTTACATGTATTTATATTAATATTATTATTTTAAAAGATTAATGGTATCATTTAATATATATATATATATATTAATATTTTTAAAATTATAAAAATGAATTTTATGAATTTAACAATGAGTTTGAATTTTTAAAAAATTTAATAAAATAAATTTTAAATTTTAACAAACTCATCTTTAACTCGTTCTGTGGACGCCTCTACCCACAAAACACTAATCAACACTAAAAAAATAAATAGAGATGCTCCCGTGGCACAGTTCAACTGATAGAACTATCAATTTGAATTCGCTTTCAGCGGCAGTAGGGTGGGGGTTCGAATTCTTACGGGAACCTGCAGTTGAATTTCGGTATGAAACAATCACTATACTGCCAGTGGAACCCTATGTAGCGGAGTTTAGTATGATGCAATCATTGTGTGTTGGACTCCTTATGCGCAAAAGTGTACAATTCTTGTTGGGAATCCGGAAGTCAATTGAGGCATATCTTGCGATTTATCCCCTCCAATGTGCTAGGGGCAGGTGTTTTGGAGGTTCAAAATTAGTCCGACGATAATAGGATATCTGGATCATAAAAAATAAAAAAATAAATAGGGACAAAAATTGAGAAGCCTGTATTCGAATTTCCTAACAACGAGGGGCATCCCAGCAAAAATTAAAAAAAATAAAGAAAATAAGAGAAGCTAGAAGAGCTAACAATACACACGCGGCGCAGGTTAGCGAGCTCCAGCGCCTGAAACTCATTTGAATAACGAGGAGAGCTCTGAGAGTTCGAATTATATATGAAGCGGGACTTATTAGGGTTTTTTCAGTCTAATTCTTACAGACTCTTCTTCTGCTCATATCGTATATACATACACCTATACGTACACGCACAAAAACACTTTGTATTGTGAGAAAATATCAATTATGGGTGGGAGGCCTCGATGCTTTCTGGACATAAGCATCGGAGATGGGCTAGAAGGAAGAATTGTGGTGGAACTGTACAATGATGTAGTCCCCAAAACCGCAGAGAATTTCAGGGCTCTTTGTACTGGAGAAAAAGGCATTGGCCCAAACACCAGTGTTCCTCTCCATTACAAGGTTTTTTGTTTTTTGTTTTTATTTAACTTAATTTTTTTTTGTACACACACTTATGTGTGGAAACGCGTGTGATTTTGTGTTCTATATGTGGCTTTGGTTTTAAATTGATTGATCACTGCTGAAAAATGTGTTTTATCGCTTATAGTTGTGTAAGATAATTTGGAGAACTGTTGATGTAATTGTAGTAAAGTACAAAAGTTACCTATTATCGTAAGCTACAGGAATCTGAAATTGTTGATGATTGAAATTTGTGCTGTATTTCATCTTTGATGTTGTAAATGTGAATTGCGTAAGATTTTATTTTATTCTCTAGTTTTGTATTATTATATCAATGAATTTGGAGCTTGGTATGTAATCTCTCAGGCTTCCTGTTATGCACAAGGTCAATCTTTTAGTATTTTATGTAAGCCGGTATGCGGAACAGCATGGCTTTTCTGATGTACATTACTTTGGCTTCCCCTGATGTTTGTGATCCAAGTTTTGTCATGGTGTTGGACAGTTACTTCTTTTCAGGATAGTTTCTTACAATAGTTTTATACTCATTTTAGGGATCCCGTTTTCATCGTGTTAGTAAAAGTTTTATGGTACAAGGCGGTGACATTTCTGCTGGTGATGGAACCGGAGGGGAATCCATTTATGGTCTGAAATTTGAAGATGAGAATTTCGAACTAAAACATGAAAGAAAGGGCATGTTGTCTATGGCCAATACAGGACCCAACACAAACGGTTCCCAATTTTTCATCACCACTACTCGCACTTCTCATCTGGATGGAAAGCATGTTGTATTTGGGAAGGTCACTAAAGGCATGGGAGTTGTGCGTTCCATTGAGCATGTAACTACTGGTGAGAACGATTGTCCCACAGTTGATGTTGTTATTGCTGACTGTGGAGAAATTCCAGAGGGGGCAGACGATGGAATAGCTAATTTCTTCAAAGATGGCGATTTGTATCCTGACTGGCCGGCCGATCTGGATGACAATTCCAGTGAGATCTCTTGGTGGATGACAGCTGTGGAATCAATCAAGGGATATGGAAATGAACGTTTTAAGGTAATGGTTTTGCATAAATATCAGTTGATGGTCATTAAGCATACTAACTATTGTCATTGCTGAATTGCACTACTATGTTTTGTTGGTCCTCTTGATAAATCACCTTCTTGATGTTTGCAGAAGCAAGAGTATAAGATGGCTCTCCAGAAGTACCGGAAGGCTTTGCGCTATGTAGATGTCTGCTGGGAAAAGGAAGGGATTGATGAAGGTGGTCAGCGTATTTTTTATTATTTTCAATTAATAAATAGCAATGAGCATCAATAAGGTTTCTTGATTTTCTTCGAGCAACTGGAATTTGCCTCCCGTATTTCATTTTGCTCATCTGTTTTTCTAGCAGATAAGAGTCTGCATTTGAGAAAGATGAAGTCTCGGATATTTACCAACAGTTCTGTGAGTTCCTGATTCTGTTTCATCTATTATATAACATCGAAATCTATTTTCTCCTATAGCCATTGCATGGATCTAATTAATGATAATGCTAACTATGAAGAAAGTGGATATATATGTCGGACATTCTGACAAAATGAGAATTAGTGGCTATCGAATTGTTACGAGCAAACATGAAGTGGAAGTCAGAACTATTGTGGATTTTGAATTTAAAAAATGCAACAATCTGGGGCTGACTGTGGCACTATAATTATTTAGGAATTTTGTAAATATGCATCTTTACAACTTTGCTTTCTGCTTGCTTATCAGTATTGTACATTCTGATCAGGGTTCTAATTTTGCAATGATGGTTGTCTTTTGTCAAAATTTTAATTTACATAAATGTTATTTCAACTCAATCATCTTGTCTGAATCAACCATTTCAATTCCATTTGGGCAATGAATCTTGTCCTGAAGGGTGCAATTTCTCTTATATAAAGTTTATACTTGAGAGAATCCTGTCTTCTAGTGTTTCAGATTTATTTTCCCTTTTTCTAAAACTATATCACATCTGTGTTTTCTAGGCTTGTAAACTGAAAATAGGAGATTTGAAGGGAGCACTTCTGGACGCAGACTTTGCAATGCGTGATGGTGATAACAATGCAAAGGCATTGTTCCGCCAGGGTCAGGTTGGTTTTTCGAAAGCATTTTCTTTTATCGTTATCAGAATTTTTATGTTGTCTGCTACTAGACTGATAGACCAGATGATATAATTGCAGAACATAATGGTATGAAAAATGCATTAATCTAGGAGGATAATATGGTAGAATTTGTTTTTATGCAAGTGGTCATGTGATGTTTGCTGGTGCCTCAACTGGAAGCTTGCTTTAGTACAAAGAGGTCTTTGTTAAATTTAAATGTTAGATGGTATAGAGAAATGGAGATGTGGATCTATGCAATCGCTGTTGTGTACTTGTTTTATCAAGTAAACTATTATGCATACATGTAGTCAGTCTACAAAAGATGGGCTTAGGATGGCCTCTCATAGAGAAAGTCCTATCAATAGATCGTCTCAGTTGTGTCTACACTTCATTCTTGTTGCAGGTGGTAGTGTTGACGACCAAGCAGAATGCCTTTTTTCAAAATTGCCTCTGGTATAACTTGCGCATAACAATATTGTTTAGAAGTAAAGCAAAATCAGATCAACACAGATGAATTTGTAACTTATGAAGGAGGTTAATGAAAAAGTAGACATTTGTAATGTGAATTGCCATAATATCAAGTTAGATCCATATTATTCAGTGGTGAGCTTGCTTTTTTAGAACTGATATTGATGAGTGAATGGGGCTAGTACTTTTTCCCAGAGTTCAATTTTCTAGATGTTGCTGATAGCTGGTGCTTTCCTCTAAATTTATCCTGCAACTCAGAAAATCATTCCTTATACTTAAAACCTGTAATTTTCAATTATTATACATTACATTTTTCTTTCCTACGCAACACACTGAATCAAACTCTTTGGATGGTCTTACTATCATGTTTTGTTTGATTACTTCTTCCATATCAGTTACTTTTCTTCATCATGCTTGAATAGTAATGGTTAAGAGAGATGGATTGTCTGTCTTCTTGGGTTCTGGTTATGCATGCTAATACCACTGTGAATTCTTCATATAAAATATGCCTATCTAAAATTGAGATTTTGTAATGAGATTTAAAAATTAATGTCAAATAAAATGGCATTATGTGTTCATTTGGTGCATATTATTAAAATTGTGTCAGTGGTTGCCCTTTAGGGACACTTTAAAATATTTGTGGCTGTAGCAGTTTTTACATTTATAATACTGATGTTTGTACCCTTTTCAAATAACCAGGCGCACGTAGCTCTTAATGATATAGATGCTGCAGTAGAGAGTTTTAAGAATGCATTGGAATTGGAGCCAAATGATGGTTCGCAACTCTTTCTTTTTCTCTCTCTCTCTCTCCTCCGCCCCACAACCCCAAAGTATTGAGGGAATAAAAGAGGTAATTCCTTATTTTGCCTGCCCAAGTGAGACAGGAAGGAATATTTGAGTTCATATGCATTTGCTTCCCTAAGCATGGTCTAAGCTCTATTTTAGCTGCCTGAAATGTTTGCAGATCCTTTTTTGTTGTGGAACATATTTTAATATTGGATAAGTAGTCATTTATGGTTGAAGAAGCAACGAGTAATATATGTGTTTTTTTGGACCTTTCTTAAATCTTTTAGCTGATTTTGTGCTGGTTTTGCTGTAGGAGCAATAAAAAAGGAGCTTGCTTCTGCAAAGAAGAAAGTAATTTCTTGTTTCAATTATCTTCTTGTTTACTTGTTGGATGTACTTGTTTAAAAAACTTTGCCTTTCTCTATGTTCATGGTTTCTGACATAGATTGCTGATAGACGTGACCAGGAGAGAAAAGCATATGCAAAGATGTTCCAATAGTGATCGAGTAAGAATAATGTTCCTTAGTTTTGGTGATACCATGAGTTAGAACGATGTTTCTTCTGACGCTAACAGCGAATTCCTGCTTTTGTTTGCTAGCTATCCATCCTCAACTGGACCGTTTCCTTGTTTTTGGTGATTTAATTCTAGGTAAGGTCAATTTGTTCACGTCTTTTTGTTGCGCTCAATTCCCCTGAAGGGGTCAAGGTGTCGAACATTGTGTAATTGATCTACTACTTGGTTGCAGAAGAAACTAGCAGCTGTTAATCGGTACTTGGTGAGTTTACTGATTGACTCTGTGTGACATCTCATCAGTTGCATGATTCAGTATCTGTGAGTATGATTTTTCTTAATTTATTGTTCATCTGGAAATTTTAATCTTTTCTTGGTTTCAATTGGAATTCCCAGGTTCTCAAAATGAAAAATTGATGAAACCAGACTCCATCTGGGTGAATACCGCCGTATGCACGTTATGCCTGGACCACTTAGAACATAGATAACCTTGTTGGAGATGAAAGGAAGAACAGCCTTTGTGCTCTGTGGCAAGCTCTCACTTCTGAGTTCACAAGAGTCAACTGAACTATTTGAACACCTGATTTATGTTCCTCATATTTAATTTAAGGAATTGTGATTTAAGGCTGATTAAAATGCTCGACGACCTAATGCTTATAATTTCATGCCACCACAATTTGGATCCTGATCTGTGGTTGAGAAGGTAACAGCAGTGAAATGGTAATTGCAAGTTGCCTTGTAAGGGTATGTCAAGCATAATAACAAGGGTTAACATGTAGGTGGATGACACTGCATTCTTATAAATTATTGGCAATTTCATGGTGCAACTGGCAAATTTGAGGGATTTTTTAAGATATGTGAACTGAACAATGCATGTGTGGATAATCTACCTTATCACTTGCGCTCTTTTGAATCAGTAGATATTTATATATAGGTCTCCACGTACAACCCAAAATAAAATAGACATTTTTTCTATTTCAATCATAATTTGCAGCCCTTTAACAGACGTTCATTTGTTACATATGAATCCACATATGATGAGAAAGCATATATAATAGAACTATTAAACATTGGGCAAAATGTAATGTCATTAATTGCAAAAATCCAGCAAAAAATTTCAGTTTTAACAATACAACATGATTCTGTCAGTAATGCTTTTGTTACCCGCTGCTGAAATCCTGTGCTGGAGATCAGGAAATGTTAACTAATGGGCTTCAGAATGATGGGATCTGGTTGATTTGCTTAGGAGTTGTAATTATCCACTCCTAGATCCCTGAGTGCATCAGTGGCTGCATCTTTGCAGCTCTTGTGCCTTTGCTTTGCCCTTCTGATTAGTTCCTCAATGCCATTACCAAGTAAAATTTTTCTGTATACCGTAGAGTGGCTTAATGCAAATATCTTAGAGAACAATTTAGTAATACACCAGTAGAAATCAAGTTTTAGAACTCTTTACCTGTTTTCTGGATTTCTAGCCACAAGATTCCTGATCATGAAACAAGAGTTCCTTTGCAGTTGTTCCAACTCTGGAAACTTCTGCATAGCTTGAATAGCAAGGTCCCCAGCTCCAGATTCAATAGCACAGGCTGCGTTCTCAGGGGACCTCAAACATAGAGTACATATAACAGACATGACCTGTCCCAGTCAAAGCAACAATTAGTAAAGTGCACGTGAGAATAGATGATGCATTCAGGTTTGCCCAACAAGTTCCGAATTTAGGCTAAATAAACAAATAAAATAAATCTACACATGCACAGGCTCAAGCATCTGAAAGTAATGTCAGATCGATGTTCACAGGTTTCACCCCTTCGTTAGCAACAATTCCCTATAGTTTCATTAAGGCTAGTAAGGGTGGTATCCACATTTAAATCTAAATGTTGGCCTAACGCAGAGCTCTGGGCTGCTTATAGAGGGTTGTAGGATCTAATCTACTAACCCTCTCTCTGTGTGTGTGTTCATTTTTGTTCTGAGTGCAGCATTCAATGCATCTTCATGTCAGGATAATAACTAACAACTAATTAATTACAACAAATAATCATGTATCCAAAAGCCTGCACAAGAAACCAATATGAAACTAAAGTAACAGTCAAACTTTTGGTGGGGCTCTTAATTCTAGAGTTTTGGGTGCAAGAGGCTTAACTCTAGCATGCACATTAATATAATATAAATGGTAATATATCTGCATCAGATCCTTCTGATACAAAATCTTGATGACACAATTCATAAAATCATTAAGCAGGAATCATTTTTCTATACCAAACTATATCTTTACCTCTTGCAGCACTAAAGGATCATCAGAGGATCTTGCTGAAAGATTTAAAAGCCTATCCATGCCTCCCTTTTCAACAATAGTGCTCTTATTCACATCACTTCCTGCAAGCTAATAAAATGCATTATGTTTGACATGCTTCAGAGTATCAGAGCAGTGAGTTGCAATATCCAGCACACTGAAAATAAAAGGAAGGTTAACATTAAGTTCATGATAGAACAAATTTACACAAAGTTAGCGAGGAACCAAACTTGGAAATGGTGAAAGGCTATGTGCTATGAGAGATATTAGAAGTCAACGATATGTTATCATGTGGTTAGTAACACCACTCATGATGTATGTGGAGTATAATCAAGACAGTCAAAGCTACCTGTGAGATTGGCACTAAATAGAATGAAAAAATAGCAGCAGTAACTAGAATGAAGAATTAGCATAGTCAGAGACTGGTAGAATATAGAACATAAATTTGGCCAAGCTATCCAGATAGAATGTGTTAACACACTAATGTGCATTTATGGATATCCAGATAAACAAGTAGAATAAACAAGAGTGATAATAGAAATTACTAAAAACAATCAGAGATCCATATTTTGACCCCAAGTACCATAAGCATAACTAATCCTTCCGTGTGCATGCATGTAAATCATACAGGAGTCGCCTTTCAGTTGGATAAAGACACTTGTTTCAGGCTCCTTTCATAGATTCTTAATGTAGCATAATTTTCAATTGAATTTCCTTCAGCACGGAGAAAGTAGGAGTTTATGCCAAGTGCAGATCAAGGAAATGGTAAAATGCTGGTGGTCTTGAACAAATACTAGTAAGTGAAATTATATACTGCAGAAGAGATTAAGCATGTCATGTATACTGAAGTTCAGCTTGGCACCTTAGACAGCAAAGAGCAGCAAGCTATTGCCACAGCACTGTTGCCCTGTACACCACTATCATCAATACACCGGAAAATCACATCTATACCTCCACTATAAGCAATTGACCTGCAGATCTCGTCCTGCAATGATAGACAGCTCATAGTAAATAAAATAAAAAAATCAATATAAGGCATCTTATTGTTGTGTTGCTTAAAATCAGAAGTCGTATTCTTACAACAACCTAAGGCAAATCAAATATTAGCATTTGATTTGCTATTTATTTTTATCTTGAATTTTGCCTTAAAGATCACACTTATTGATGGAAGAATCCCGGATCAAGAACTATAGCACAAAATTTCACGCCCTATCCAATGGATGAACTCAATTTCATTAGTAAAAGCCACCATTGTAATAGAAAATATCTGGTTTAGAACAATTAGTCCTGACTCATGTTTATGTTAAATATTTCTCTCTGAACCCTTCCCCAACTTGTCTAAAATTTTATTGTGTTCCATCCCATTAGCATTGAGAGGAAAAATTATGAAGTATCATGAGGTATAGAGGCAAAGCAGCTGATGTTCAAATAATTGAGTAATGTACTCTGAGTTCACTCCAACAGTATAGTGCAACAAGGACAACCCCAACAAAAACCAAATTCAATTTTTGACTTAGAAAACCTTCAGAGCTTTTGACAATATGAAACATGAATAACCTAAGTACCTAACATATGATGCAGCTGCATCTCTTCTTGGTGATACATGAAAAACTTACGTTGACAGCCACAGCCTTTAAAGCAATGCTAGCTGATATTAGACAGGGGGAACTGAGTCCTTCACGAAGAGAATCCACAAGAACTTCTGCAATTCCTAACTTTGAAAATTTTCGAGCATAACCAAAAACCTGGAATTATAGAGTTAGTTTACTTGGAATATAAAATACCGGGATAGCAAACAAAATCAAGATATATGAATCACTAGGTCTTAAACCATTGCTTTCATTAAAATCAAAAAAGTTTAGCTTCTGGGATACAAAAATCATCAGTCCTCTTTCCACTTCAGGGTTCTCCATAATACTCAAAAGTGAAAAGCAAATCAATCACTAAACTATCTGCATGCCTCGGTGGGCATGCACCATAATGTTAATCAACTACTCTAGCAAGTAAATATCCATTATAGTTGACTTACTTGTGAGGCTACAACGCGATTGTCGTCAGATGATAAGATGACTCGTATAGCATCATATATGCTCGGAATGCTTCCTCCATTGTGTTCTTTCAGAATGTGTAGTATTAGCTCATCAACTTTCAAGTCCATGAACGACTCCTTGAGAACTTCGTTGCCAGTCGCAGCTGCAGCGACAACTGAAAAACAACCATCCAAAATCTTCACATCTTGTATTTCATTGCTCAGGATACTTACAACAAACTTTGGGCCACCATTCTCCTTAAATATTTCAGAACTTTGAAGATCTGCACAAACAGAACACAAATAAAAATATTTTCTAACCAGCAAGCTAACCCCAAGTTTGTCAATATGACCCAAAAATATAATAGGGCTGCAGATATAGATATGAAATATTGGTATACCACCAATATATCATTTCCGTATAAAAGCAATAAATCAATACTTACAACAGATCTATGTCCTATGTCCCCTTGAAGTTAAAAGTGGCAAAATAAAAATTGCAATAGCTGCATAAACCTTATGATTCGATTCACTATGATTATATCCTTCCAGTCATTAACTTGTATTAACTTAAGCAGGTGTAAATTTCCATTACATACGCTGCTCCATAATGCTATAAACAGTTTTAAACTTAAGCAGCATAGACTGAAGAGTAATACCAAAACATATTAGCCTATATTTAACTCCAAAATTATTTAAGGTACTGCTAATTCACTTGCTGGAAGTGGAGCATCTTAAGTAAATCCCAAGACGTCAATATCAGCAACCCATAATAAATGATTCTTGTAGTCGTTTGGATTCACAGATATTGAGCTCATGAATTGGATTCAACGGAAAAATCAACCCAAATTTGAAACAGAAGTATTTCTAATTCGTTTCTTAAACTTCGGTTCCCTGATATCAAGCACTATGTCACTGAGTTTTATACCATGAATTACAGAAGCCATGGCATTCAATCCTGAGGCCAAACCCCGATCATGCTCGTCGCGCAGCTTTGAGCAAATAGAAATCACCAACTCTACCGCTCCATTTTTCGTCGCAATGGCTGCGTTTCCGGATCCTTTATCTCTGCACAAAACACTCAATTCCTCCAACAATTCCACAATTTCCGGCAATTGCTTCTCCTCTTTCAATTTTCCCAAACACTCCATCACCGGATTGCTTTCTCCCGGAACGCAGGTCACAATACCTGTAAAACAAAAATAAGCAAACAAGTGGGGGAGATTGTGGTGTAATGAGTGGGGAAATTGATGACAGAATTAGAAGAAATTCGATCCGAGATACAAACCGGAGAGATCGACGCCTTGAAGAGTGAGGGTCTGGATGGCGTCCTCGAGAGCCTCAGTCGGGTCCATGCAGAGGTCGTCTATGTTTTCCTGCACCATTTCGTCGAACGCTCGCTGCGATATTGTACGCGCCGCCGCCTTCGCTGGGCCCATCTCTCGCCGCCGATCGGTGATCTAGTTGCTGATGAAGCTATTACACCTTGTGTGTGTGTGTGAGAGAGTGAGAGTGAGAGAGAGAGACATAGCACTGTGCGGGGGGGATATTTTAGATTTAGAAAATTTGAAAATGTTAGCGGGCTGGGTATAGATCGAATAATATGGGCCGAGTAGTTGGCCCAATAATGGTTTTCTTAGTTAATAAAAACCCAGCAGCCCACAGACCCATTTGGGTTGAAAGTAGTTCATGGTCCATCAATTTGGTATATTGGTAAATTGGTAATTAAGGCCTGGATTAGTCTACCAAGGCAGCAAACATTTTTCTATAATCTCTGTGGAAATTATCATCGGTCTTTATTTTCTATTTTTTTTTTTTGGTTAGTCCTATTAGGTATTTGATTGCAATGCTAGTAGCCTTTGCCAATAAATAATCTACTAGATCGAGGTTTATGAATTTTTTTTACATATTTTATGTTTATCTCTCATATATAATTATTATTGTCTGATATTATACAATACAACATATTTCACCAAATCAATAATAATAAAAAAAAATTAGTTGCTCCATGTGCAATTTAAGTTTTTTTTTTCTAATAATACAATTCAATTATGCGGATATATGTTCATAGTTAACATGCAATTTGCAAATTGCCCTATTATTACCAACTTGTGTTCATCTATTTTCAATGATATCAAATGGAATTGTGAGCAAATTGCTCCATGTCAATTTATCTTAAGTATAGTACATATTTTATGTCTTGTTGGCACATACTTGATAGTTGATACTGCTCTAAAAATATATATATAATTAAAAAGATAAATTTTAGATTAATAACTCGATAATTCCAATAATTCAATGGTTGAATTAATTGTTGCCTTTGGTAATTTCTTGGAGATAAAAAAATATATATTCATATATTCGGTAATGACTCATTTCAAATTTTATAAATGTTCAATGTCACTAGGAGTGCCTACAAATTGAGCCTAAATATTTGAAGGATCTGAACGTAATTTGGAGGGGTGCAAAATTTAATTATAGGAATTTAGAGGGTAAGTTGACATTCACTCGAAGTGCGGGGAGTTGTTTACAATTACTTCCAGTGAACAATTTTACGGAAAAAAAAAAAAAAAATCGCATGGAATGCTATTTTAGATTATTTTTTTTCAAAAAAAATATCGGTGCTAATTCCAGCCAACGCTCAGCTCGCCGGAGAGTTTACCTGATCAGAAGTTTTCCGCTGCCGAGTTACAAAGTTATTTTCAGATGAGCGTGTTCGGCGGCGATAGCTGGGCGCGAGAGGCGCAATACCGGAAGAGAAGAGTCGACGATTTGATAATCGAAGGCATCGAAGCTTCTGCTTACAAGAAACTTTCCAACGGCAAATTCGCTTGCCTTGTTTGCCCTAACAATCCCGTTCTCGACACCACGATTATGCTTTCAGTAAGAATTACTATAAAACCTCTAAAAGACATTCTTTGTTTTTAAAGACAAAATTTCTGATTGATTCAAAATTTTGGGAAAAGTGATAGGTTTCCTTTGGATATAAGGAATTAGATGTGAGGTGGAGTGATTTCAAATTATTGGTTTTTAGTTCCATCAGTTTTAAATTTCATTTGTCTGAAAAGCAAAATGGTTTTGCGAATGATTAATTTTATTAGTGAGATTAGTTTTATTTTAAAACCATCAATGTAGAGGTAAAGAATTTCAAATCCATAAAAATTCTTTGAATGCAAAACACCCTAAAATACTGTGGAATTTTGGATACAGAGACATGTGAGTGGCTCACGCCATCGAGCTGCTGAGTTGAGGTGTAAAGATAGAGAATTAGCTATGCGAGAAGAAGTTAATAAACGATTAGCATCTTCAGATTGTGTTAGCACCAATGCTGCCGCCAATGCTTCAATTAAACAATGGAAAACAACTAGCAAACCCTTGATTGAGCGAGCGCGGAAGGCTGCTTCTGAGGTATTTTGTGGTGAAGTTATTCGGCAGGAGGTGAAATCTGAAATGGGTAATATTGTGATGCCACGTATTGAAGATTGTGGTGGTGATGCTAATTCGATTGAAATTGAAGCAACGCACAAGGGAGTTGTTGGAGAGGTGCAACCTTTGGATTATCGAGAGCGTCAAGAGAGGGAACTCAAGTTCACGGCTGCTGGCTGGAAGCGTGATTGCCATGGCAGATGGTTCAAGGATGAAAATGTGAGTTTTGGCTGTACATTCTTTTGCTGTACGTTATTTGCAAATGTTGCATTTTAACCTGAAGCTGGTTTGATTACTTTTTCTTGCCATTATGTAATTGTGGATAATAAAGTTTTGATGAAGTAAAATTGCTTATTGGTGGACTGTCTAATAGCTCATTTTCTTGCAGGCTGAGTTTGATTCTGATGAAGAAGATCCGAACATTGTCTTAAACGACACCACTTGATTTGAGGAATATTATGTTGGAGAATTGTCCTACTTTTTTTTCTGGTACCTTTTGGATGATGGTATTCTGGTCCATTAGATGGCATGTATGACTGATTTTGGGTTGTTAATCTTTATTACTGCAAAGTTGTTGGTTCTGTATGTGCATACAATGGAGATCAACATTTTTACGTTCTTGTGCAGCATCACAGTATGCTACTAATTTTTAGACCTGGAAAAAAAGAGTTCCTTTTTTCCAGTTGCACGCACAGTGGGCAAGTAGAACCTGGGGCTCTACATTTACACATATCATATGTTACTGGAATTCAGACTTCTGTTATCAATGATAACTTTTCTGCTATCTGGGCCTAATCTTGGCTTATGAAAGTTAATTTAGCTATGTTCAGGTCTGACTAATATGTAAATGATTTATTTGACAATACTTTGAGGCTGGTTAATTGTGCTTGAACTGACTTTTTCTATCAAAATGTTGAAAAACTCAATTTGAACCATGATTTTAGTTTTGATTGAGCTTGATAGTGAGCCTTTCTGATACAACATTACTGAGAGGGGACCTTTATGTCAAAGTTGTTTTGGACTTACAGAAGCACACATGTTTGCTTGTTAAGGTAAACCATAAATAAACCTAAATTTATGGAAATAATTACTAAATTAAGGAGGAAATTATACTTAAATATTCTTCAAATGCATTAGCATTGATAATATTATTTTCAGTTGTAGCATGTGATGCGGAGCGTTTTGCTTTTGAGTTTACTTTTTGCTTTGTAGTTCTGTCTGTGTTGCTTTCAATGTTTGTGCATTGAATTTTAATTGCACGTCTTTCCTCATACATGTAAATAATCAACCTGAAACCTGCCTCCGTTTTAATGTGCTAAATAGCATGCATGGAAGTTTTATTTTTGAGTTAAAAAAGAACTTCTGGAGGCTCTATTGACATAAACTGCTTACACGGACCTGTTAGAATTTTAATTATAAATATGTCGATTAGTTGGAGACTTGTATCAAAATTATATGAAGTGTCTTGGAAAATCTGAGATTTGGTTCAGCTTGGATTGTGGATTGGATAATTTTAAGTGATTTATCTTGTGAGAGAATACAGATGATTTTTTTTTTCTTCACCCTTTTCATTAACTAGCTTGAATTAGTTGTTGGATCTTAAGTCCATGGTGATGTCACTTTCGGGCACGCAATAATGGCACAAACGGTAAAAGTTCAACCAGGATAAAAAAATCGATTGAGTGTTGTTCTTTGCTTGTGGATGCTTTATTGTTTTGTTTAGCAGCTGAATAATGTCAATCTGCCTCAGAAGAATTATTTTGCTGCTTATTATCCCAGAAAGATCTAAATTAAGGCGGCTTGTGATGGTATGTCATGGTTTTTCTCATATCATTGCCCTTGTGAATCTGGACTTTCTTCAACGAGTTTGTGTTGTTGTGAGCAGTACATATGGCCCCATACATGAAAATTTGTGTATTCTAATTTGTTGAGGTTTTTCCATTGAGTTCCCATATGTCTATTATGTAATGGTGCGTGAAAATTTTGTCGCATTTTTGACGTCTCAACAGTTTATGCCACAAAAGAATTAAGATTGACCAAGGGACCACCTTGATGTACTCCATTTTCAAACCCAGTGTCCACCTCCTTTGTTCTACCGCATTGAACGACTGCCAAATGCTCTCATTGTTGGTAGATTGATGCCTCTTTTAGATTATTTCAGCTCTGAACTGTTGTTCTGTTATATCACACAAAATGTATTTAGGTAAAAAAATTGATAATAGTTGTTGCACATATACCTGAGAACCCTTTCACATTGTTGTTATCTTAATATACCTTATGTTGTCTGTTGTTATAAATTGATCTGTTGCTAATCATGGCGCGTGCTTTCAGGTGAGCTAAGTTAAATGGTGGATGATAATCATCCATCTTAATGTGGCGTTTGATATTCTATCCTGGAGGATAGTTGTGACTTGTGAATTTGTAATGTCGACTTGTATGGTTACCTATGCGTGTTAAATTAAAATACAGGGAGATGACCCATCAGTGTGATGGTGGCTGCCTCTCTGATTTGTACAGGCAAGTGAAGAAGTTTCTGTGGAATGCAATGAGTTTTGCTCTTCTAAGTGGTAGTTGGCAGGGGTCAAAGGCAACTTAATGCTATCAAGGAAATAACGGGGCTATTTGTTCATTCAACTATGACATCTACTGGGGAGAGACCACTCTTGGTGGATTAAAAATGAAATCAATCATGATGTAAAGAATTTATTTCCTTGCATGCCTAACTTTTCTTCTTTTTCTTCTTTTTCTTCTTTTTCTTCTTTTGTGGGGTAGCTACTGCATTTGATGCCTAGGGATGAAAAAATTTGAGGTTGTCTTAGTGGAAATCAAGGATAAAAGATAGTATGAGTAAGTTGGAATTTGGGGCAGTAAATTAAGAGTCAAAATAGGGTTGCGAAATCGATTTTGTGGCTCAATTCAATTTATGAGGTAGCCAATTTGAGGAAAAACATGATATATGCTTAGACATTAACTTGATCATATTATAAATAAGTGTGTATATATTACGTTTTTTTCTGAATAATTTATGACTCATCGCTGTGTTGTTCGCTTTCTGTCCACATGCCGATTGTGGGTTAGGTACATTTGTCATTTTCGAAAATTAGCGTTACTTGTCATTCTCTATGGGGTTTTTTTTCCTCCCCCCAAAATGATGATGGTGTGATTTTATTAGAATTTCTTGCATACTTTTAAGGAGAACTTTACGTGTAATAAAAGCCTTGGGACAAAAATGCATCAGAAATTCTAACAACTCCAGCAAAAATAGGAATATGGGATAGTGTGAAAATATGAAATCTGCTCATCTAGAAACAAAATCACAAGCTTGGCAGTTTTTATACTATTATTATTTTTGTTTCTGTCACCTAATCATTAAATTATGGATTCGAAGAATCTTCATTTTGCTTCATTTAATAAAATAATGGTGTATGAATTATGATAACCTCCTTTGTGATTACTGCATTCTGATTTATAAGAAAACAATAATTACTCCAATATAACCATAGTCACATTTAAATGTAGACAGAATCATGTTTTTTTATAACGATTTATTTCTTCGTAAAAAAAAAAATATATTTTTCTCCTAAAAGTTCTATAGTACATCCTATTAATTGGAGGTTTCTCATCATAAAATTGCCCCCCACCCGATATAGATTTCGGATTTGGAAAATGATGTAATTTGACCAAGACCTGCTTTCGGGTTAATAGAAACTTTAATGGGATAATATTGGAAAATGGGAATCCACATAAAAACACCATCAGACCCAAATATAAGTTAAACCATATAAACGAATCCTGTAAGAAGGATAGTGGGTGGCACAATAATAATCTTGCCTAAAATTCAATGTGACCTCTAACTTTAATGAATTTCATATGTATTTATTGTCTTCTTTTTTTCTCCATGGAGATATATAAATTTTATATACTATAAATCTATATTTATTATGTGAGAAAAATAGACACTAATTGAACTAAATAAGCACCGACAGTTTTTTTATTATTTTTAATAGAGGAGACGAAGCAGCGAGACCTTGATGTGATTGGCAAAAGTTGCAACCATATTTGAGGTGGTAGGAAATGAATTGGACATTAGATGTAGTAATTATTTGTAAAAATTAATTGAATGGCTTCAAGACTTAAAGAGTACGTTGTTGCTTGTCTTTTGATTTTTCTATTACTTTATAACTTATCATTAATTCATTATCATTTATATATAACAAAATAAAAATATTAAAGGTTATTCAAGTAAGTGTTAGAGGTGTATGTACATAAAATAGTGTAATTAAGCTCTATTTTGCTACATATGAAATTATTACATTTTTTTCTTAAATTTAAATAAATATATAATTCAAATAAATAATTTTGTTAATAATTCAAATATATGTTATGTTCAATGTATTTTTTTAATTTTTATTGGTTTGGAGTATTACACAATTAATTACTTTTCATGTTTTAATTACAAAGCATTTTTTTGGTGCCTTGCTATGGGATAAAAACTAATTACTATTGCAATTATTGTACTGCAGACAAAGCATCACGTGGACAGCACGTGAGCGCAGACAGAATCTTCGAGTTTGTCTATACATACATAATCAAATGCACGAATAATAGAATAGAAATTCTTACTACAAAGCTAGCCATCATCCACAGGAAAACCCTCTCAAGTCTGGACTCATCAATAAGCAACCACCAGCATTTGAACTGTAAAAACGCCCTCAGTTTACCTTCTTATTTGCACGAAATGCCATCATAAGTTTCCTCGCACCCCGGGATCGTTTAAGGGGCGCGCGCCATGGGAATCTGCGCCTCCAAGCCACCTCAAAAATCCAACCCTTACGCCAGAAGAGATGTTCCGGAATATTCCGAGCCGAAAAAAACCACCCCATATTCTCAAACGCCAAGGGGGACACAGCGGCGGCGTCCGTTTCCTCCGCCGTCTCCGGCGAAGCACTTGAAGGCGGTGTTTTTGAGGAGGCACGGTGCGGTGAAGCCTAGTGGTGCTGCGATACAGGAGGGGGAGGAGGAGGCGGTAGAGTTGGATAAGAGCTTTGGTTTGTCGAAGAAGTTTGCGAGCAGGTTTGAAGTTGGGGAAGAGGTGGGACGTGGGCATTTTGCATATACCTGCTCCGCCGTTGCCAAGAAGGGTGAGCTTAAAGGCCAAAAAGTCGCAGTCAAGATCATTCCCAAGTCCAAGGTCTGTGTATTAATTATGTTTACGCTTAGTAATACATTTATGCATGTTAAAGTGTGTCTCTCTGTGTGTGGGTGTACTGTGTAATACTACGTGAAGGTTTTAACTTTTTTTTTTTTCTTTCAAATTCACCGGGGCCGGGGGGTGGGGGGTGTTGGCTAATTAAAATTTCTTGGGAAGTCATTTGCTAATTCTGATTAACTTTGAATCAGAATGCAATTTACCCAGGAGGTCTACCTGTGAGGTTTATAATTACAAATATACACCAAAAGGTTTTGGTATTGAAGTCTAATTGCGATCAAGTTTGAAACTTTTTTGCTTTGTTTTTACAATTTTATTTGAATTTTGATGAAATATGTTTGAGCTTCGTATGAAGACATTGCATATTTCGTTTTCCCCCAACTCCCTCATTACATTAACGTTGATATGTGGCAAGTTTCATTTTTGGTTGTTGTTCATTAAAGAATGGAAAAAGTCTACAAGGGATTTTATTTTGGTTGTGCGCTTTCTGTTTAGTTACGTTTGATAATTTTGGGGTGGGGTTGTGGGGTGAGGGGGCCTCATGCTTATCCAAGAAGACAGGTATGCTTCTACAACTACGCTGCTGTCCGCCTTGGTATTTTAATATAGTAGAATAGACAGTTCCAAGTGTAATGTAACTTGAGGATTGTCCGCTAATGTTTTAGTCAAGACAGTTCCTATCACAATTAATACATCTCCAGTTAGGTGATGAACTGTCGATAATGAGTCTGATTACTTTTTATTTTTGAAGAAGCTTACAAAGGCAATTCACTTGAAAATGTGGTGTAGAGTGAATTAGGGATTATTGGAACCCACTTATTCAGTAGGTTTCAATACTAGATCGATTGCTGCTGTAAAGGTGCTCTCTAAAATAATGATGAGGGAGAAGTGGGGTTGTGGTGCATAATCAATAGGTTCCCAAATTTAACTATTTCAAGCATAAACTGAATCCCAGTTATCTATACTGAAGAGCATTAGACACGTAGATCTGCTCAATGGGAATTTTGAATTATTTCTACCAAGGAGCTAATACTAAACATGAAAAAGTGTGAAACATACTGATATTCATCAGGATAAATGAGAACTAAGTCAACACCACGTCCTGGATTCTCCTTTCATACATAGTCCACTGATGGTGTTTTCACCTCATTTTGGAGGACTTCAGTCAGCTTATTACTTGTTCCAATGAACCCTGCACAACACTGTGCCTATATATTGTAGTAACTATTTTTCATTTCTAAAAAGAATTCTTAGAATAGATTTGACTTCTGGATCACCTAATTCCGTTCCATGGTTCAAATAAAAAAATTGCCTTAAGTTCTTTGCTTCTAAGAGCTCATTCATTTCGTTGTACTTACACCGTAGTTTTGTACCGCCAATGATGTCTCTGAATTAAAAAGTTTGACGAGAGTCTAGGATCACCTTCTTCTGCTTGATTGGTTTAAAATGATTCTTATAGTACACATGGATAATGCTTTTGTCTGGTGTATCATTGCTAGTCAGAGTCACATGGCTTACTAATCAGAGGCCTCGCGCTCAAGTTGCTATATCTTTCACTGAACTTTTATATTCTTACTTTCAAGATGTAAGCAAATAAAGCATCCTATGTTTTGTTTCAGTTATGTGCTTGAAGTTCTTTTTTCTTTTGTTTTTGCCTGGCTTCTGTCTGCTACAGCTTGTAATTTTGACTTCTTTTTCTTGTTCAATTTTTCTTTTTTTATCTTGATTTTTGTCAGCAGATGAAAACATCTATTGCTATTGAAGACGTTAGAAGAGAGGTTAAAATATTGCGTGCCTTGACAGGACATCCTAATCTCCCACAATTTTTTGATGCATTTGAAGACGCAGATAATGTCTATATAGTAATGGAGTAAGCATCCAAGACGCACTGTTTCTTGAGATGACACACCATTTTGTGTGTATTTCAAGCATTAACACTAAAGAAATTGACCTGCCAATTGAGAATGATTTGAGCTGGTTTTCAATTTGATCTAAATTGATTGCATGCTATCCTTACCGCTTACAATCATTTAGATCATTAACATTTTCTGTCATAAGATTTTCATTACATGCTCGTCCACAATCATCAACCATTTGGAAGTTAAATATGTCCTATGTATTTTTCCAGGTTGTGTGAAGGGGGAGAGCTCCTAGATAGGATACTGACAAGGTGTTTTTCAGTTTTTCTTAAAATTGTTTGAGGATATGAGTTTAAAAGCCTCTATCTTTTATTTCTTAGTTATTTGTAAGCATGACGGCATCCTCATGTATTCATTTGCATTACTAGAGGTGGGAAATACTCGGAAGATTATGCAAAGGCAGTTATCATACAGATTCTGAATGTTGTAGCTTTTTGCCATCTCCAAGGTGTGGTGCACCGCGATATTAAACCAGAGGTAACTATATACTGATATCTATGTATACTTAGAATGTATTTTAGCACTGATATCTATGTATACTTAGATCATATTTTAGCAGTGGATTTTTCTTTGGTTCCTGTCGTTCTGGTAATGTTGTCTTTAATAGAGAGTTGATACATATAAAAGGATGTATGTTTCAAATACTGTTTGATATCATCAAACATAGAAGACACACAACAAAAATCACCTGACTTGTGGGATTTTGTGTACATTCCTTCGGACACTAAGTGAATACGACAGAGCTGGCAATTTTGTGTCAGATATCAATTTAATTATACCAGAATTTTTCTCGCAATCAGAATCTACAACATGACGTGTAGATTTTGGTCTGGAGACTGACATCCATGATTAAATGTCATTGATTCAAAATTTGGTTTCAATATATGTTGGGAAACAAGAGGACTATATTGCTGTTATTACTACTGATCAGCTAATCCTCCACTCTTGGTTCATGGATAACCTTCTGCATATATTCTCCCCCAAATGAGAATGTGACCAATAGCACATCTTAAAACTTTCTTGCTTTCTGAGTTGTAAATTTTTTAACTTTTCTGGTTTCTTGGTAGCACTGATAGCCTCTTCCATCTTTCTTCTTCATTTTTTGAAGGCCATTAATCTCTTCATTATGTTTCAATACAGTATAACCTGGTAGCTGAAGATGCAATTTGTACTTAACTCGCTGAGGGCTTCCCTTTGCTTTGTGTGGAAATTATGCAGTACAGTTCTGTGCTTATACAAGACAGCAGTTTAGTTGCATCTCTTTTGTGATTGTCTGAAAAAAAATTATTTCAAGGTTTGTGACATCATGCGAGTAGTCCTGGGAAGATAGGCCTTTACTATGTTGTACACTTCCATCTTATGTTTGAATGCTGGACTCTTTTAGGCATATTGTGCTTGGTTAGTTTTTGCATGTGTAATTTCTTTATGTAAGTCACTCACGAGTTCACCTTTTTCATGGTGCAGAATTTTCTATTTACCTCCAAAGATGAAAATTCTCAGTTAAAAGCTATTGATTTTGGATTATCAGATTTTGTCAGACCGGGTTAGTTTTCCCTACCTGGATTCTTTGATGTCTTGCTTATATGTTATTTAAGAGATTCGGATTGGAATCCAATTGTGGCAGTCATATGCAGATCAAAAGCTTAATGACGTTGTTGGAAGTGCCTATTACGTCGCACCTGAAGTTTTACACAGATCGTATGGCACAGAGGCCGATGTATGGAGTATAGGTGTTATAGCATATATTCTTTTATGTGGTAGCCGCCCTTTTTGGGCTCGAACTGAGTCTGGCATTTTTCGGGCAGTTCTGAAGGCTAATCCAAGTTTTGATGAAAATCCTTGGCCTTCATTATCTTCTGAGTCAAAGGATTTTATCAGGCGCCTATTACATGAAGACCCCAGCCGAAGAATAACAGCTGCTCAGGCTCTATGTGAGTCATTCTCTCACCTTAGATGCCAGATTATTCATTTTCTTGTTTCAGACCATCTATAATCTTCTGTTTGCAGGTCATCCATGGCTTCAAAATCACAACGAAGTAAAACTCCCACTTGATATTCTTATATTCAGACTCATGAAAGCCTATATGCGATCGTCATCTTTGCTTAAGGCTGCCTTAAGGGTGTGTAAGACATAGACATTGAAATGAGACCAAGTTCATCTGGACTCTGCCTTAGATACTATAAAAAAAAAAAAAATGTGTTTTTTAATGGTTTTTAAGTTTAAAACTGGTCTTTCTCAAGGTTCTTTTATCACCAGAATATTCTGTTTGCACTCGTAAACGAAAATAGAGATGAGGAGAGTTGATTAATACTTATTTCAACTGTTACTTAACATTGTGCCTGTTGTCCTTGTCTTGTATGAGATATGGCAATCATTTATGTGAAATATAATGTAGAAATTTCTTTGTTTCTAGCTTGGAACCCAATTATAATTTATAGCCATGGCCTCATCTCTTTTTTGTTTCAATTGCCACTTTTCTTCAAATTGCTTTTACATAGCAGAATAAAGTCAGTGATCATTTGGCTTTGGTCAGCTGGATTTTTTTGGCCTAGATGGTCATTTCTTATTCTGAAATTAAGCATTCTTGGGTTTGACCATGCTGCAAACCTGCAGTAACATAGAAATGTTTTCTCTAGAGAAAGTTTTTGAAGAATATCTAAAAATGACTAGAATTGTACACTTCAGCAGTTTGAACTTGTTACTTTGATTACTCTGTGTGGTAATATTCTTTGCAAATTCTCTCAGGCCCTTTCTAAGACATTGACAGTATACGAACTCTTTTATCTTAAGGAGCAATTTGCTTTGATGTGTCCAGATGCAAGTGGAGGCATAACTTTAGAGACCATAAAAATGGTTAGTGTATTTAAGGAATCAGCCGTCTTGCTTTCTCTCTTGTCAACGAGTCTCCAACGAGTTGAATAAAGATTTTTGCATTTGTTTTGGTCTAAGCAGGCGCTGATAAAAAATGCCACAGATGTCGCGAAGGAGTCTCGAATTCTGGATTTCCTTGATCCGGTAATAACAGAATCCTGCTTTTCTTTATGCGTGTGGTTCTGTTCTGGGTTGAAATTCATGTTCAAATGCTGTTTGTTTATACTGTAATGCAGCTAAATGCACTCCAATATAGAAGGATGTATTTTGAAGAGTTCTGTGCAGCTGCTCTAAGTGTCCATCAACTGGAGGTACTTGACAGTTGGGAACAACGTACTCGCTGTGCATATGAGATATTTGAGAAAGATGGAAACAGGGCTATTGTCATTGAAGAACTAGCATCAGTAAGCTGAGTTTTGCTCGTGTTTCTGAGAATCTGTGTTTGGTGTAAGTATTAATCGTCTCCATCTGTGTGATTTCCAGGAACTCAGGCTTACTCCTTCAATTCCAGTCCATGCTGTTCTGCAAGAGTGGATAAGGCCCAGTGATGGGAAGCTGACCTTTCTCGGTTTTGTGAAACTGTTGCACGGCTAACCCACCTGCTCGTTTGCAAAGATACGGTAAGAGCTAGAAGTGGATACAAGGCGTGGTGCTCGTACAAGTATGACATCTGTATATTCTACATCATCACTAACTATAAGGCTAGAATTGCCTACTGAAAGTTGCTTAAAAATGGCCACCATCGGGAGTAAAAGTCCTGTTTAGGTTTAGTAATATAATCCCATTTATCAGTATTGGTCTTCTGTACTCTTTGGTGAAGAAGCAACAAAACATGCCTGGATAGAAGGATTCAGGAGTTGATAATTTCACCAAAGAGTACAGAAACGTCTTTCAAGTTGTGTTGGACAAAGAAAGCAACCAGCAGGAGAATTTGTTCAGTGATTAGGGTCCAACTCTTAAAAGTTCATCATTTCTTTCTCTTTACCCAATAGCTACTATCATAAACTCTACAGTAAAAGAAAGTTGGACTGATGGTAAGCACATAATTATTCGGTGGTATATGTATTCTAATGTAATAAACTTATACTTCCAATGTTAATATTATACTAAATAGTCTATTGCCTGGAAATTAAACCTATGTTCTAACTACTTACAATCTTGTGCTTGAGGCGCAAAGGTTGAATTAATTATATGGTGCCAATATAAAATTTATTCTTGATAAATAGATACATATAAGATATAGGAGACAATCATGAGATTCATTGATAAAAAGATGGGTTTTCTTAGTTAACCCAAGATTACTCACTAATAGATAAATTGAGAATTACATCATAATTTCCGAGTTTTCAATTCGAATACAAAAAAGAATTAGACGTCATATGGATGCTTGCTTGAATACTACTGAAAAGAAAAACGAAATTGCTCAAGAAAATTAGCTGTATCTAGTTTAAACTACTACAAATGGGAATGTATTGCAAGAAGGCTATTTTTCAAGCCATTTCCACAGCTGGGTTGGTTCATAATTGAATTCTGCTTGTCTGCCCACTTCCACTTGTTTAAATGGTAATCGAACTTATGAGTAGGAGGAGGAAAAATCAATAACATGAGAAAGAGGTTCCAAGCTAATCTGCAGGAAATATCAGACATATTCTGCCACTATAAATATTTTTCAAAATTCAAAGTTGTAACCTAAGAATAGGGTATCTTTAGCGAGAGGCCCCCAACATCATTTCTTTGTTGTTTTATAAGGAACTACCATGGCAGCTAACTGATAGGGATGGAAGTAATAGTAAACAAGGAAGCTCAAGAGCAAACCTATCCAAAAGAAAAAGATGTAATTGATATACAGGCACACATGTTTGAAAGGAATTTGTCTAACAGCAAAGGTTATATATCATCAAATTATAGCAATGCAATGCAGCACATATGATTATCAAATACATGCAACCAATTAGTATTTCATTCAGCATCAGAGTTGAGCAATAAATTTGATCAGCTACAATACTTTTTCCAATTCATGTATTTCCAGTGTAAGTTTGAGACTCCAAAATC
Organism: Paulownia fortunei; assembly: GCA_019321725.1. Classification (NCBI taxonomy): domain Eukaryota; kingdom Viridiplantae; phylum Streptophyta; class Magnoliopsida; order Lamiales; family Paulowniaceae; genus Paulownia; species Paulownia fortunei. The sequence continues at coordinate 29,670,539 of CM033106.1, read as the reverse complement.
AGGTTAACTTGTCTCATCTATAGGATATTGCTACCAAGGAAAAGGGACAATGATTGGCTAAATCATGTTAGTTATACAATGCATGGTTAATCTTACAGTTACCAAGAAAAGCAAGTAAAGCTCTCGAGTTTGCTCATCTTAATGATAGTCGTTGATATAGATCATCAGCCAAAACCTGCCTTAAGCTCTCCCCATAATAATAACAGGACTTCTCATTCTCCAGCACTCTTGGAGGTTGCCCATTCTCTTCGGGCTCCTTCCACAACTCCGGTTCAGGCTCCCTCGCAATCTGACATAAATTGTGCAACACACAACAAGCAACAATTGTTTGGGGAGCATGATTAAGCCCCACGTTCAGGTCCTGCAGAATCTTCCACCTCCCCTTTAGCAATCCAATTGCCTCCTCCACCGCCTTCCTCCCCTTCATCAATGCCTCATCAAATGCATTCTGTGACGGACTCCCCGTCCTATTATAACTAAATGGCGTAAGCAAAAACGACAGCAACGGAAAACACCAGTCCCCAACTATATATGGCCTCACAGGTTGTCCCCTAACACTAACCGCCTTATCCCAAACAATATCCCCCGAAATCAACCTATTATACAACAAACTATCCCTAAAATGAGTAGCATCATCATATCCTCCAGGCGCCTTCACACAAACATCCCAAAATATCTTCTTATGATCTGCAACAACTTGCAGCAAAACTGATGGAAACCCATATTTACAACAATACATGGAACCATTGATCATATCAGGACTAATCTTATGAAGCTTAACTGGTGTAGTATCAATGGCACCACACACATTGGGCAGGGAAGTAAGCTCCTGAAACCCCTGCGTCGTTTCTACTAATCGGCGACGCGAAACAGGGATTTTAATGAACTCGGGGTAAAGTTTGGTTGCTAAAAGACGGGTAACCATGTTTGTTATCTTGGAAATTAAGTAGGGTTCAAGGGCATAACGGGAAGCTAAGGTTTTGAGGGTTAGGCCGTGGGAGAGGCGGGAGAGAACCATAGCAACGGCGTAATCTGACGGGAGTGAGAGCTGAGATTGGGTTATATAGGGTTTAAGTTTTTCAACAACAGTGGTGAAGACGGGGTAGGATAAGCCGTAGAGAGATCGCCATTGGGCGTCGCGGAGGGGGGCTTCCATGGCCCAAATGTGTTCGGTGGAGAGAGCGCGGAAGGCGGCAACCGAGAATTCGGAAGGGGGTTTTGCGGCGGCGGAGGAGGGGGATGGGGAGGAGGGTTTGGGGGTTTTCTTGGTTGGGGGGTGGGAGGCTAGGTAGGAGAGGACGGAGGCGAGCGTAAAGAAGAGGAGGGGAGCGGCGGAAGTGGAGGTGGCATCGGCGGCGGAGGAGGAGAGGGTGGTGGAGGAGAGGAGGGGGGAGGTGGTGGGGTCCAGGTAGTTGTGGAGATGGAGAAGGTTCGATAGCATTAGGAGGAACGATTGATCCATTTTCCCGAAAAATTGTTTTGCTTTCTCTGAAAAATATAGAAAAAAAAACCCTAGAGAGAGAAAGTCGAGCAGTTTTAGCTGAAATTAGGGGTTGCGGAAGTCGGCATGAAAAGGGGAGGCGACGATAGGCAGACGACGGCGTTTTTGGTACAGCGGGTGATTGCCCAGTGGAGTTTTTAATTGCTGCGTGGAGTCGTCTGTGTATTGTGGCCACGTCATTTGGTTTTGTAATTATTTGAGCTTTTAGAACTTTGCCCCCAAACCCCAGCGTTTCACAAAATTGCTTTTTCTCCTTTTATAATATGAAATATTACTAAAATCCCCTTAAAATATTTTTTTATCTAAAAAAATTATGAAATGTTTTTCAATTTAAGAAACTCAGTCCATCAGTTTTTCATTCAAAAAATAAAATAAAAATCAACCGTTAAATGTTAACACCGTTAAGATTTAATAATTTTTGGAATTACTCTTGACTTCTTAAATGAATTAATTAATTCAGTTTCTTTATAGACAGGTTTTTCAAATTATTAATTGTATTCGATTCTAATCTTTATTTTTATTTTTTTGAATTTTTTTCGTATCATCTCAAATAAAAAGAAGTTAATTAATATGTGTTGTTAAGTTCACATTAATTCAAATTTTTTTGGGTAAAATATATCAAATCCCAAATGTTAAAAAAAAAAAGTCTAAAATATCCTGTATTATTCAAAAGTCAACACAATACCCTCATTTTGTCAAAAATAAATGCTTATGATTGATCATATGTACGTAGCAAGTGCAAAACTAATTATGTGGTGAGGTTGTTGACTAGAAATTCCACGTGAATTAATCAATGTAGCCTTGCATATTATTTATATACGATTAGGAATTAAAAACATCATGTACTGCCAAATAAATTACAAAACCCCTGTATTTTAAATCAATAAGCATGATCTCTTGAATTTGTTTTAAATATTTGAAAAATTACCTTCAACTATTCGTGTGTTTTTGTACATCGACAATAAATTTTTTTTTTATTACATTTTATAATTCAATTATTCGTATTTTTGCATATTGCCACATGAAACTTAATGTCGGTAGAACATTTCATCCAAATTTTATCGTGTGCAGTGCACATGGGAATTTTAAGGGCAAAACTGTCTCAGGGAATTACAAATTATTTCAAAAGTTAAAACATTTCATAATTCAATATTAATTTCACAAATTTCATAAATTATTTTTTTAAGAATTTACAAAATACTTTCTGAAAATTAAAAAAGGCTTTAGAATTATAAAATCTTTTCAAAAATTATAAATTGGTCTTAGAAATTAAAAAATACTTTCAAAAATTCAAAATCATAATTACAAATTAAAAATTAATTTATAAGACCAATTTATAAAATTAATTTTTGATTTGTAAATATAATTTCAAATTTCTAAAAGTATTTTTTAATTTGCAAGACCAATTTATAATTTTCAAAAAAAAATTATAATTTTGAAGCCTTTTCTAATTTTTGGAAAGTATTTTGTAAATTCTAAAAGAAAATTTCTGAAATTTGTGAAATTAATATTGAATTATAAAATATTTTAATTTTTGAAATAATTTGCAATTTCAGGTGAAAGACGGTTTTGCCCTTAAAATTTTCGTGTGCAAAGCACGTAATAGAATTTGGGTGGAATATTCCACTGGCAGTGAACTTCAAGTGGAATATGTAAAAACGCGAATAGTTGAGATGTCAAAATATAACAAAAAATAATTTGATTGACAATGTGCAAAAACACGAATAGTTGAGACGACAAAATGTAACATAAAAAAAAAAGTTGGCAATGTGCAAAAATACTATTAGTTTGGATGACAAAGTGTAATTTTTCCTTAATTACTTAAATAAATAAACTTTTATCTATTAAATATTTGCTCTATTTTAAAACTAAAGAAAAGTCTCTTTATTTTTTAATTATTTTCAATAAATAATTCAATAATGCTATTTTTAAATACAAAATCTTGCTCCATTTGTAAAATTGAGAACAACTATATATCACATCATCTACTTTTAATTTACTTCAATAAATAACTAATTAATAAAACTTTTGCCCTATTTGCGAAAACCATAAAAAACTATATATTATCTCTTTTATTTTTTTAATTTATTTGAAAAATAACTATAATCTTTTTACTTTCCATTTTTAAGCTATTCTTTTAAGACAAAAGGGTTTTTGCATTATTGCGGAAACACATGAGGGTTTTACGCATTTTATCCAAATTTTTAGTGTTCACATAAAATAATTCAGTCTTTAACATGTAAAAAATTAAATCATATTGTAGTTATCAATTTAAAATTTTCTAAAAAAGTTATATTAAAAGAACTCAATTCATTAATTCGGACCAAGTGCAATATAGTCTAAAAATTACCAAATCGAAACAGTGTTAGTGTAAAAGTTATTGTTGAGTTTTTTGCAGTAAGAAGTTTTTGAATTAAAAAATATTTTTCATGAGTAAATAATTATTTATGAGGTTTTGTTGTTATTTTCCCTTTATAACCTAAAGTGGCAGGCAAGTATGACTCTGTCACCCATAACCCACAGTGTTAAGACCGATAACAATTTTCGTTGTGCATAGAAACTCTTGTGTCTGGGGCGTCTCCAATTATAATTTTATTTTAAAATATTTTTTGTATTAAGATTGTACAATTTTACATTAAATTTAAATTTTACATCCAACTCATCTATTTCAAATTTTATACTAAAAGAAAATTACTTGTGTATTCATTATTATTCAATTTACAATAATTATTTTATTTCATCAATTATCTAGTTATAATTTTATTAACATATTAATATAATTACATATTCAATTTGTATTTTTACGTTTAGCTAATTAAAATAATATATTTAATAAATAAAAAAAAATGCATAAACAATGTTATTAGGAATAGAATACAAACAAAATTACATCATAAAATTTAATTCTTGCTACACTCTGCAATGTAATGAATTGTCTTATTTTTAATCTTTTATTTTGTATGACATATTATTAGGAATAAATTTTAGGCCATCTTATGAATATTTAACATAAATAATAATAAAAATAAAATAATTAAATTATATTAAAAATATTTAGGTAACATATAAGACATGAAAAATATGTGATTTTATTGAAAAAAATTACAATTGATGTAAATGTAAATTTTTTTTATGTATATTTTATTATTATAAAATTTATTGATAAAAAAAAGATAGTGTGTTGCGCCAACATTGGTGTGTAACACCGTTCAACTTGTTATTTTAGTTGATGAAATGACACTAGTAATAGAGAGTAAATATTGTTTCAATTTGAAATTTTACACTAAATTGAAGTAATATTTGAGTTGCCCTTAGTACTAGAACACAAAAAAAAGTTATCAAATTATAAATTATTTAAGTTATGCAATTCAAAATACAACAATATTTTAAGAGTACATTAAAAAAAAATAAAAAAAAATCGCTTAAAAATATATGGAGATAAAAGAATAATGGAATGACAAATAGAAAAAGGTTCATCAATCGAAATAACATATTGAATATACTTGGAGAAACAATTTATTTCAAGACTCTTTGACATCATCCTTCATGTCATTGCATCAAAGAAGAAGCTAAATATCTTTTAATACCCGATTACTTATTAATTTTGTTTGGTCCAATTTTAAATTTCTGCCCCGATTTTTCTTGGTCATTTTTTTTTAATTTTGCTCACAACAATTGGTATTGGTTCAAAACGAATGTGGTATTCTATCAAAATATTAAGGGGGCGAAAAGGTATTTTCTCAAATTTTGGATGCCCGACTATGTAAGCAAATCTATATTTGGTTATATATATATATTTTAATTTTTATTATCTCAAAATAAAATTAATACTAATATATATATTTAATATATTTCTCTTTATAAAATAATCTTTTTTCTTCCCAAAATGGTTTAAAATATTTTAATCATTATATTAAAAATATATTTTTAAATTAAAATTTAAATATAAATTACGTTCTTCTGTACAATTCTCCAAAACACTTTTCCAAAAAATCAAAGTAGAACCAAACATTTCCCAAGATTTCTGTATTTTTAGAGTTTATTTGAATTGTCGGAAACGGTCTGAGGCGGGCAATTTTTCGGAATTTAATACAGAATTTTCCGGGCAATTCTAAAGTTCGAAACGTCGCCGCTTTGAAGGAACAACAAAAGAGATGTTAAATTAAAGGAATCGCAGATTTATTAGGGTGTATTCTCTGGGCTGCTTCAAGAAGCTCAAATTCGGGGAAAAACTAAATTCTTGAAATTCAGTGATTTTGCTGCTGTTCCGAAAGTGACTTTCAGCCATGACAGAGGTATGAACCTAATCTTATATGTATATCATTTTATTTATTGCAAAAAGTTTCAATTTGAAGATATAAAGATGACGCGTTTACTATTTAAATTTCTTAATTTCGTTTTGTAGCTATATATTTTAATTATATGCGTGTATCCATTTAAGAGAACAGCTTTTAAACATCCGAATTTCAGTGAGACTGCATTTGACAGCATGGAGTGGTGGCCGTTTAGTAGATTTCAGAAGAAATTGAATAGAAGTATTGAGAATTTTAACTAGATTCTTTAAATTTCCAATTCAAAATTGCCAAAGACAGTGCAAATTTGCAATCCTGTGATCAGATTGATAATTTTGAATGGGGGATTTCACGCTTATGGATTTAGGAGCACAAGAAGATAACTTTTTGCTAGATATGCTGCCCCTGTTTTTGCAATGTCAACTTCTAAAACTTGTTATAAGAGCATATGACTAAAAGGATGGATTTATGTTAAACTCCAGTACATTCAGTTGTTCGTTCAACTTGAAAAATATGTTAACAAATTGGTATTACTATTACAAATAGGATGACGGGGTTATGGTGTGTGCTTGCGTGCCTCGCGCATATTTGCGACAATAAGATGGTCTTTGTTGATGCATCACAGTGCTTTTCAGTCTGTTCTTGATCTCTGTCTCTTGTTGGCTCTTGACATATTATGTTGCTTCTGTTATCTGAAAAATTCTTCTTTTCTGGTCTCCAGTACTGGGTCAGTCAGGGTAACAAGTGGTGTGACACATGCAAAATTTACATATCCAACAATCCTGCCAGCATTAGAAATCATGAGCTTGGCCAGCGACACAAGGATAATGTTACCAAGAGGCTTAACACTATGCGGGAAGAGAAAGCTGCAAAAGAGAAAGAACAAAAGCAAGCAGCTCGTGTCCTGGAACAGATAGAAGCTGTAAGTAATCATATTGTTTTGGAAGTGGTCTATTATTAAAGAAGGGGCCACCTTAATCTGCAAAAAAGGCGGGGGGGGGGGTGGGTGGGGGGGCAACTTTAAAATCTTATTTGTAATGTTGGTGATTATGATTATCTCAGTATGGCGACAATACTTACATGCCATGTGGACATGTGAAGCACACTAGAGGTCTGATGTTTATAGATTATTTGTGGCTATTAAGATCAAAGGCATGCCCCCTCTAACAAGTGAAAAGATGTTGATATTTTTGTTCCTGACTGTTATATGTTTAGCGACAAGCCTATTTGCTTGCTTATCCTCTATTTGTTGGATTCGTGCGATTTCGAGAAACGTATACGCAGCGGAATTTAAAATTTTTTAAAAACATAAATATACATTACATCACATGTAATTAAAACGAATTCTGAAACCCTTTCGCGATTACTCAGTTGTGCGTTTTCTGATAGGTAAAATAAGAAAGTTTTAGAAAATCTTACATTGATTTGCACTCCGGCTGATGTAGGGATTGAAACGATTCAAATCGTTATCCCTGAATGAAAGTATCTTCATATTCTTCAATTCAAAACCTCTTTGATTGAAATTTGATTTGCTTTTAGGATTCCAAATGTTATCCCTCTAACGGTATTCACATCTTGGATGCCCACTCGCAACCGAATCTTATGCTAGTAGTTTTCGATTTGATAATTCTATCCTATAACGATTTTATTTGGAACAGAACACACTAACAATTAGTGTTTTAGGTGTTTAATTTAATAATTAAATCAAGAATTAAACTAGATAAAAGGTTGGTGAACTTTTGGAGATTGAAAAGAAAGTAGGGACGAATTTTTGGGGATAAAGAAAATTATTTTTTTTCACAAAAATCTGCAATTAAAATCCCCATAAAAATATCCAAGAAGATTGTCAATCAAGACTATTGCAAGTTCTTTCTATATAGGATTCTTTTTCCTTTCTTATCTCCAACTCTTTTGGTAAGTTTCCTTATCCCATAAGAACTTTTCTTTTTCCTTATTACCTCATAGAAATTGAATTTCCAATTTAACTTCCTCTAGAAATTGGATTCGGAATCCAATTTCCTAATGGACTTCCTACAAGCCCACACCTAATGGGCCTAAACCTAAGTAATCAATTAGGCTATACTTTAATTGATCCAATCAATTAAATTAATTCATTTAATTAGTTAGGCCATCTTACTTAATTGATCCAATCAATTAATTAAATATTTCAATTGGGCTTCCTAATTCAATTAGGTCCAATCAATTAATCTAATTAATTAATTGAATTAATTCCACACTTGCATTAATTTAACCCCATTAATTAATCACATTAATTAATTTAATCCAACACTTGAATTAATTTTTAGGCTAGAAATGGACTTGTTCAAGTTTTGTGTGTGACCCCTTAGGTTCACTTTAAACTAACCGTGAATTCACAACTCTTGTGACTTAGTTGAACAATTAATTGTTCTGATTAATTAATTTAATTAATTAATTCTCTTGAAATTAACTCATTAATTTCAAGAACCCACAAGACATGGGAAGTATCTATCAATGCATCATGACTCATAGTTTAAGGTGAATGTGCGAATCTATTTCAATTACGAATACCATGCAAGTATGGTCATTCCGTTATCTAATCTCCCGATTAAGCCTAGGGCATGGATATTGAGTCGAAATCTTATTAACTCAATAACTATGTTTTCATTCCTAGTAGCTTGATTCGATGATGAATAATTAGAAAACCCCACGTCTAATTTTCATCCAACCTTGGCTAAGGATTTTAGAGTCAAGTACAGTGGAACACATAGGAAATTCACCTGTTCTTCTAGATAGGTGACGGATCTTTTGTTGGCCACTCATTAATCTCCATACATGAAGATGTTATACCCAATATAAAACTTTTGTGATTGTCATGCAATCGGGAAATACATCAAAGTATAACATGTCATGCACAAGATTACCATGGTGCCTCAAGTCCAAGGACTAATTCTTGCACTATCGTAACGAGAAAATTTCCATTCAACAATAGAATATTTTCAATTGGAAATTTTCAGGTGGGGTTGTTCAGTATACTTGTTCCCAACAAGCACCCGCATATATGCATTAGTGTCTCCACACCAATACCTATGGAACGAGGCATCCTCCTTTCGAGTTTGCATCGTATGCGCAAGTTTCAACGGGATTAATGATGTCCCATCTCATTAATCCTTAACTTGGAACGTTTTAAGATCACAGCCTTAGAGGCATATTCTACGATCACCATCATATGCGCAACTATGCCCCATAGCTATGTGTGATATAAGGACTTTATCTAATTCTTATAATGAATTTAAGATAAAGATTGCCATTTAAATGATATTAATATAAATAAGAATGATTCGCAAGAGTATAAAAACGACCAGAACAATTGGCACACCGGACATTACTCTAACAATCTCCCACTTGCCCTAGAGACAATTGCCCTCGTATTAAAGCCCATCTTTTGAAGATATCCTTCAAATACTTATCTAAAGGGTTAAAACAGTGGGTTTGCTATATTTTCTGCTGAGATAAATTTTTCCACGCTAATGTTGCCTCTACTAATGATTTTCATAACCAGGGTATCGCTAATCTATTTCTGCTTGGATCCTTTGATGAGACCTTGACTTTTTTGCTTGTGCAATAGCCCCCATTGTTATCGCAGTACTCCAGTACTCAATCAACAATGGTTGTAACTACATATAATATTTAGATTAAGTTCCTTATCCAAACAATCCATTTTGCAGCATCGTATGCCAAGATGTATTCAATCACGGTGGTGGAATCCACAGTTGTTACAAGTTTGGAACTCTTTCCAACTAACCGTCCCACCATTTAGGATGAATACGAATTTAGACATAGACTTCAAGTCATCTACTTTAGACAAAAGACTAGATGAAGCATCTAAGTTTTAGTTCTCCATACACGAACTCCAAAAAGAAATCTTTAGTGCTTCATAAGTACTAAAGATCGTCTTTACGGCTTCTAATGCTTTTCGCATCAAATTAATTGATATTTTGCTCGTAACACTTAGAGCATTTCTAATATCAAATCATTTTCATGGATTTGCATATTTTATGCTTTATTTCAAGGATGCATAAAACATGTGAGTCATTATTTTTCTTTCATTCAAAAGTCTTGGGGGACGAGGACTTTGAAAGAAAAATCCCATGACTAATAAACAAGAATCTCTCATAGGATTCTTTCATACTAAACCCTTTTAGCATCTAATCTATGTATTTGCATTTAGGATAGTCTAAGCATCCTTTCAAATCTATCTCCATAAATCTCAATCCCCAATCCCTCTTGGAGAACTTTGTAGATGACTAGTTTCAATTGACTGCAACATTTCTACATCATCTCTATGAGTAAAATGTCATCAACGTAAAACACAACAATTATCACCATACTCCTACTAACCCTCTTGTACACATATAGCTCATTCGCATTCCTAAGGAAATCAAACCATTTGATTGCTTTAGAGAATCGAATGTTCCACATTCGGAAAATTTATTTTGAGTTCTTAATAGATCTCTGAAGCTCGCAAACTTTTTGCTTGCGTTTGTTTGATATGAAGACCTCAAACCGCTTAACTTATATCCCTTTCTCAATATGCTTATTGAGAAAGGCGGTCTTCATATCCCTTTGTCATATCTAGTAGTCGTAATACGTAGATATAACTAGCATACTTTGAATAGACTTTAGCATCACGTCTGGTAAAAGGTATCTTCAATAGTCAACACCTTGACTATGAGCGTAACACTCTGCTATCAATTGTGCCTTTATAGGTCACCACCTCCCCATGTTCTTCAATTTATATTTGCAAACCCATTTGTAGCTAATGGGAACCATTCCCACTAATGGGTCCACCAAGGTCAAACCTTGTTGGAGTACATAGAGTCCATTTTGGATTGCATGACATTTTGCTCATTTCCGAATTGATGTCGTACATCATTACTCCTTAGTAAGATCAATATTTAAAAAGGAGATTCTCATTGCTGCTCTCTAGCAATGGACTTTTATCGTATAAGTAGCCTCGAGATTATTTCAAATCTCATTGGAGGTTGTGTACTAGAAGTTTTAGTAATTTGTTCATACACTATTGCCACTTGTGAGACAAACTGTGGTTTTTGAACTACTTCAAGTTCTATGATCTAGCAATTTCTATCTAATAGAAATTCCTTCTCAAGAAGGTGGTGTCCCTAGAAAACAAACTCTTTTGTTCTTAGGAACCATATAAATTGTATTCTGTAGATTCATTTGAATACCCCACATATTTGCATAAGTTGGATTCACATCCATCATATCTCCTACTAACTGCTTTAAAGAAGCAGGCCCCTTTATACCTTTAGGTATATATGCGAGGGGTCTTTTACCACATCATATCTCATATGATGTTTTGAACACCGATTTAGATGATATCCTTACTTGATAAGAATATTATCAATTTTAGGGTAAATTCCTAGAATGAATGAGGAAATAATTGAAACTCAACTTGGATTCACTTAAAGTGAGAATCTAATTCTCCGTTTGATAATTAAGGACTTACCACCTTAGTATTCTCTTCATCGATTACATCGATAGATTTAATACTTTGGCCGATTTAATTCTCTACTTCATGTCTAAATTCTTTGAACCCTTCAAAGGATCTTAGAATAATAAAGTATGAACCTAATTTTATGAACCCATACAACAAAACTAAAAGGTAGCTAACAACATTAGCAATTACATCCCCATGCAACCCCCAAGTTATTTTGCCTCACCTTTTCCGATACACCCCAATTTTATAAGCCCATATGGTATTAAGTGTCAAACATTACCCATCAAACATCCATGTAGATGGAGCATCTAAACGTCTCACGACTCATGGCCAACAATAAAGACGAGTCCACCCCATGAGCATCTCAATGCTTAGTAGTGGTCACAACTTGCCTACACTTAGCACATCTCACGACTTATGACCAACGGACTAAATGTGGTAATGTATCGACATGCCACTACTTTTGATGGAAGGCATGGACGATTGGGTCCTACTCAATATTGCCCATTTATGCTTGATATCGAACTAATAAAGGTTCTCTCAACTTGAAACATTTTCAACTTAGGGTCATACTATATTTATTATACAAGGTCTCATCGTTTTCTTTTCTTGTTTATTTAATGTTCACTATCCTAACGATGACAAGCATACATCATAAGGAAGCATTAAATAAACACAACATGTATCATATATATCCTAAAATAAATAGATGATCATAAGCCTTTAATCTTATGCGATCCACTTGAGCCAAATTGGATGTAGGTCAATCTAAGGGTGATAATTAAAATACAAATAGACCTATCTATTACATAAATATATCCCATACATTCATGGACCTTGTTTCATTATTTTCCTTCGTCTTCATTCAATGTTCTTGTAATATTCGCCAAATTACAAAAAGATTAACCTCACCGCGTAATTCCACTCTCATTACATTTGCTAAAACTACAAAAAACCTTGGAACAATTCCAAGGGGAGATACATAGGAGGCAGATAGAAGTACATGAAGAATAAAATAGAGAAAGATGAGACTCGCAGGCCTTATTTTAATTAAAACCCAAAAATAACCAATTATGCATAAAATTAAACTAATCACATTGGTCTAGGCTCCATGATCATCCAACTACCATGCTTAACATAAATCATCACATGATAATGAAAACATATAAATTTACCGATTATGTTATGTGCAATTTCTTTCAAATTTGGGATTTTTATGAAAAATAATTTTTCAAAAATTAAAATTAACATTTAATTTTAAAATAAAAAATCATAAACTTCACGTAACAATTACGTAACGAGGTGGGATGGACAACAGTTCAACAAGGCTGTTGCCCGTCGAGTGGTTGGGCAGACCACCCGTCGGGTGGCGGGGCGCCCGCACGTCGGGTGCCAGCGGGCGACCCGGCGCCCGATGTCGGGTGGCCGGTAGCCCACCCGACATCACACGACGGGTGGCTGGGCGCCCACACGTCGGGTGACAGCGGGTGACCCGGCACCCGATGTCGGGTGGCCGGCAGCCCAATTTTTATTTATTTATTTTTAATGTTAAAAAATTCAAGATTTTTACAAAATTTTGATTTCATGGTTTCTTGATCTCATCAAGAACGACAGCGGGCGACCCGGCACCCGATGTCGGGTGGCCGGCAGCCCAATTTTTATTTTTATTTTTTTAATGTCCAAGAATTCAAGATTTTCACAAAATTTTGATTTCATGGTTTCTTGATCTCATCAAGAAATTTTAAAAACTTGATAAAAACTAATTTTTTTGATCAAGAAATCAACTTATTTGATTTTTTTTTTATTTCTTGCCACGTTTCAAGAAATTCAAGATTTCACAAATCTTGAAAATCAAGAAATCCAATTTCTTAACTCGTCTCAATTCCTAAAACGTTTTAACATTTAAAACGATTGATAATATTAATCCCAAACAAAGAAATTAATTGATTCAAAACCAATCACATATAAATATTTAATCTATCACATATATTAAATAAACATAATTGAGAAATATCAGAAACGTATGAACCTTGGCTCTAATACCACTGTTGGGTTCGCGCGATCCCGGGAAACGTATATGTAGTGGAATTTAAAATTTTTCAAAAACATAAATTTATATTACATCACATGTAATTAAAACGAATCCTGGAATCTTTTCGCGATTACTCAATTGTGCGTTTTATGATAGTTAAAATAAGAAAGTTTTAGAAATTCTTGCATTGATTTGCACTCCGACTGATGTAGGGACTGAAACGATTCAAATCGTTATCCCTGAATGAAAGTGTCTCCATGTTCTTCAATTCAAAACCCCTTTGATTGAAATCTGATTTGCTTCTAGGATCCCAAATGTTATCCTTCTAATGGTATCCACACCTTGGATGTCCACTCACAACCGAATCCTATGCTAGTAGTTTTTGAGTCGATAATTCTATCCTAAAACGATTTTATTTGGAACAAAAATACACTAACAATTAGTGTTTAAGGTGTTTAATTTAATTCTTAATTTAATAATTAAATCAAGAATTAAACTAGATAAAAGGTTGGTGAACTTTTGGAAATTGAAAGTAAAGGAGGGACGAATTTGTGGGGATAAAGAAAATTATTTTTCTTCACAAAAATCTGCAATTAAAATCCCCATAAAAATATCCAAAAAGATTGTCAATCAAGACTATCACAAGTTCTTTCTATATAGGACTCTTTTTCCTTTCTTATCTTCAACTCTTTTGGTAAGTTTCTTTATCCCATAAGAACTTTTCTTTTTTCTTATTAACTCATAGAAATTGAATTTCCAATTCAACTTTCTCTAGAAATTGGATTTCCAATTCAATTTTCTAATGGGCTTCCTACAAGCCTACATCTAATGGGCCTAGGCCTAAGTGATCAATTAGGCTCTACTTTAATCGATCCAATCAATTAAATTAATTCATTTAATTAATTAGGCCCATCTTATTTAATTGATTCAATCAATTAATTAAATGTTCCAATTGGGCTTCCTAATCTAATTAGGTCCAATCAATTAATCTAATTAATTAATTGAATTAATTCCATACTTGAATTAATTTAACCCCATTAATTAATCACATTAATTAATTTAATCCAACACTTGAATTAATTTCTAGGTTAGAAATGGACTTGTCCAAGTTTTGTGTGTGACCCCTTAGGTTCACTTTAAACTAGCCGTGGGCTCACAACTCTTGTGACTTAGTTAAATAATTAATTGTTCTGATTAATTAATCTAATTAATTAATTCTCTTAAAATTAACTCATTAATTCCAATAACCCACAAGACATGGGAAACATCTAGCAATGCATCATGACTCTTAATCTATGGTGAATGTGCGAACCTATTTCAATTACGAATACCATGCAAGTACGTTCCTTTTGTCATCTAATCTCCCGATTGAGCCTAGGGCATAGATATTGAGTCGAAACTCTATTAACTCAATAACTATGTTTCCATTCCTAGTAACTTGACTCGATGATGAATAATTAGAAAACCCCACGTCTAATTTTCATCCAATCTTGGTCAAAGATTTTAGAGTTAAGTACAGTGGAACACATAAGAGATTCACCTATTCATCTAGATAGGTGACGGATCTTTTGTTGGCCACTCATTAACCTCCATACATGAAGATGTTACACCCAATATAAACCTCTTGTGATTGTCATGCAATTGGAAAATATATCAAAGTACAACATGTCATGCACAAGGTTATTATGATGCCTCAAATCCAAGGATTAATTCTTGCACTATCGTAATGAGAAAATTCCCATTCGATAATAGAATATTTTCAATTGGGAATTTTCAGGTGGGGTTGTTCAGTATACTTGTTCCCAACAAGCACCCGCATATATGCACTAGTGTGTCTACATCAATACCTATGGAACGAGACATTTCCTTTCGAGCCTGCATCGTATGCGCAAGTTTCAATGGGATCAATGATGTCCCATCTCATTAATCCTTAACTTGAAACGTTTTAAAATCACAGTTTTAGAGGCATATTTCATAATCACCATCATATGCGCAACCATGCCCCATAACTATGTGTGATTTAAGGGTTTTATCTAATTCTTATGATGAATTTAAGATAAAGATTGCCATTTAAATTATATTAATATAAATAAGAATGATTTGCAAAAATATAAGAACGGCCAGAACAATTGGCACGACAGGCACTACTCTAACACTATTCACATATTAGTCACTTTTCTTCTTGTTGTTGATCTTCTCTTTGTTTCTGAACTTCTTCAATATTCTGTTTTCACCTTCCTTTTTGGGTGGGAAACCCTGACACTGTTTTTTTCTAAAGGCAGCCCATGACTTCTATTCGTCGATTACATGACAATATGTTTAACTTACTTGAAATCCTCTGCGACTTATGTGATCAATGAGCACATTCATGCAAAGAAATATCTAATGTAGCTATAATTTTTTCTTTGGTGATACTTAACTAATCGCTCACAATGTTAGATGTCAAGCACTATGAGAATTCTTTGTTATCTATGTAGTGATGCCCAGAATAATTGTACAAGTTTCTTGGCTATCTAAGTAATGATCCCCAGAATGACTTTTACAAGTATTTCTTCTGATATTCAGCCTCTATCTCAGATTAAAACACCTGAATTATTTGTATATTGAGGGTGATATATCTAGCAAAGTTTTTCTTCTATTTATTTGGTGCTATGTTACTCTAGTTCTCTTACAATTACTCACCGTTTGTCAGAAAGCCAAGCACAGTTATCAGAAGGATTTAGCAACTTTTCGGGAGGCAAGAGAATCTAATGCGCAGGCACTCATTTCCGAAGATAATAATCAAGGAACCGGGGATGGTTCCACTATGTCTGGAGGTGATAAAAATTGGTCGTTTAACTTTATGTGTTAGTTTTGGCATGTGAAATGAGTTTTGGCATAGAGTGTACACTGGCCCCTCTGCTAGTAGACATCTATTTAGTTATCACCTTCGAATGATGCCTTTAGTAAATCCTCTGAATTTTGCGAGAAGATCTGATGAAAAAATTTATTTATCAAAATGTAATGAACGTGGCGTGTCTGTAGACTTTACCAATAGAGTTACTCTTAAGTGTATTTAACATTGCTTGTACAGTTTAGCAATACCAGCATTTGTGTTTTCAAAGCTGTTGTGAGACTGGCATGTGTTTAACCTGTTTAGTTAGTGAACGATAAGAATAAGATAGTACTTTCTTCTACCTACAATATCTTGTTCGAGCCGTCAAATTATGTGAAAAACTTGCATTTGCCTAAGGCCTCAAGCCCTCTGTTTATTCTGTCGCATGTCATGGATTGCTGTTTTTTTTAAGATTTCTTGCTTGATTATATCTTTTAAGTGAATTTTCTCTCCCCTTTCTCTTATCTATCTGTATGAAGTATGACAGATTGATTACTATATCACTGAATTTTTTATTTTTTTTAAAACTATTTTATTAATCCTTTTTATGACGGACAGATTGGGAGTATGACAGTTCATCAGGCTACTACTATAATCAAAATACTAGTTGTTACTATGATCCTAACTCTGGCTTCTACTATACGGATGCTCTAGGTATATGCTTTTTCCTTGATAATTTGTGCGAACAAGATTCTTCTTTCAGATGCTTCGCTAATAGTATGCCAATGCAATAGGTAAATGGGTGACACAAGAAGAGGCCCTTGCTGCATTTCAAGTTTCTTCAGGGCCTATCCAGAAGAGTAGTTTAAGGAAGCCACCATCAGCATCAGAGAATAGACCAGGTGCTGAAAGTAAAAGTGCTTCAACCTCTGAAAGTGGACCTCCACCTGGACGTGTGGTTTCCACGCCACTCAATCCGATGAGATCTGTTAAAGGTGCTGCATCCTCAGTCGCTGTTAAGAGAAAAAGGCCAGATGAGAAGCCTAAAGCTGTGTCTAAGGAGGAAGCAGCTGCCCTTAAGGCTAGGGAGGCTGCTAAGAAAAGAGTTGAAGAGAGAGAAAAACCATTGCTTGGCCTTTACAGGCTATGATATGTGATTGCTGCCAGAAGCTCTTTCATGTTTGATGTAAAGGGTAAGTTTCAGGACCAAATTGATTATACCACGACAAGAATAAAAGAACTGTAAACAATGCTTGGTAGTTAAAATCTGTCTTCTGTAGATGAGGTTTTCTTTTTGGGCCTTATAAAGTTATGGCCATAAGCTTCATTTTCATGGGAGTTCACGTTTGCAAAAGAAAGCTGTCAGTTCCCATGTTGTATGAACCTCTTTGGTAGGATTCCTCATTGAAAGGTTATGAAGTGAATTATGCTGAACATGAATTGATCTTTCCACAACAACTTCATCCTCTGACTTTCCCCACATATGAATGCAGGAAATCTGAAGCTTGAAGTGACAAAATGAGCAATATGCACAAAGATATTTTGGCTTCTGCTCCTTTCTGAATACAGATATACTTGCAGAAAAAGGTTAATACCAGTATTTGTGTTCTGATTCGTACTATGTATCAACAGACCTACATTTTTGTTTGTACGTGTGGAGATGAGGACCTTTTGGTATCTCCATTTTCACTTGTCCAAAGATAATGACATTACATTGACTTGGTTTCTGAAATATAATTCTGCGAAGTTTCTGAATATTTTATGAAGAAGCAATCTTTCATCTGAGATAAGAGTTCTAAAATTTTGGAGTCCACACCAGGTCGCATTTCTTCTTCTTTGTTCACTTCATTATTTTTCCCAATAATTCTTAAAACTGATGGAGTTATTATATAAATCACATAATTTGGTCACAAGTAATGAATGTAATTTACTCCTAATGAAGTTCTTTCTCTCGGGATGCATCCAAAAAACGTGGTTTTTTTTTTTTTTTTCTCTTTCTGGTACCACCATCTCAATCATTCCATATTAGCGACTTTAAAATACTATTTTTGAGTTTAATAGTATAAGAATGGTAAAAAAAATTATTTTTTTGATTATCATCTAAAATTTTTGATCGGGTCAAAGTGAACCCATTTTTAGGAGTAATAATTTACAGACAATTTTCGTCGTTGTTTCCAATAAACATGATGAGAATTGACTTGGGTGGCGAGGGATTTCTTTGTGACTTCAAGGAATTCGGCGGTGGTTCCCTGGGTTGACGACGACGGCACGTGGTGGTGGGCTGTCCTCTGAATTCCGCCGCACGTGTTCGATTTTCTTCTTCGCAAAATTCCGCTCATCTATGTCAATGTTCACACTGCATTTAATTTGAGTCAATTAGTCAAACAAAAATTAATAACCCATACTTCTGCCAACCACTTATTCCTAATTTCTTCTTCTCAGGTAGACCCGAGTCTAGTCCACCCGCAAAAGGGCAAACCCGCCACGATACGGTCTTCTGCTCCCGGGCTCCCGGGCCCTACCCATAACAACATCTCATAATAAGACAGGACAATTACATTTATAACACTCACTTTGGATCAATCCTAGGCTTGGAAAATTTTCAATTAGTGTTCTCTGGTTCATAATGTAATGGAAATCAAAATCAAATTTGATAAGACTAGGGTTATGATAGTTTCTACGAGATGTGTACGATGTTAATTGTGCTATGACTTGAGAGATTACCTCCACTTAAATTTTCTCCCGTGTAATAGTAAGTTGCTTACGTAAAAATAATACAAGTATTATAGTCCTTTTTAAATTATTTTATTCGTAGATATAAGTCAAAAAAAAAATCTATTTTATGTGCTTTGATTAATTCGATTTTAACAATATGATTATTACACTAGTTGTAACATCTTGTATTAGTTAGTAAAAGTGACTTTTTGGTAGATTGATGTGGTTTTTAATTAAATGGTAAGTTTACGATGTAACAATTACATAAAATTTACATAGGCTGGTAGGTAACTGTTGTTTTCACCTTATCTTCAGAGAATTAAAAACCCTTTTACGGCCTAAGAGTCTTGTTTCTATTTTTCTAGATTATTTTTTCTTTTTTCTTTTTTCTTTTTCCTCAACACACATCTTAATGTGATGATGTTCTCGTCCACCCAATCTTTCAGGTGGAACCTTGTAATCCCACTTTATTTGTTTTCAATATTTTATAAAATCATTGTAGATTAAAATATTTAAAGTAAAAAATTTCAAATTCATAATATAAATTCTTACATTTGTTTAGACTTCAGATGATGTTCAATTAATATGAATTTTATTTTAAAAAAAATTAATTTTGTTTAACATTATAATAAATTTAAAATTCACTTGAAATTATTCGAAAATTTTCAATTTTAAACTTTTCAATCCAGATATAATAGTGATCATGACGTGAAGGAGAAAAAAGGGTATGCTAAAGAAGCCTACCCGTGGTTTTCCAGAAAGCCACACGAAATTAAACTCAAGTCACGTCAAAATGTGCGACACTGTGTTTTTTAAACATATGATTATCCTACAAAAAAATTGGAAAACGGAACTATGTGTATACTTTCTATTCATCAACAGCTTAGACTTTTCTGATTATTATTTTTCATTTTATCTATTTATTTATTTATTTTTAAAACATCAAAATCAACTTCTAAAACAAAATGTATACTAAAACTAAGATGATGAGAGCAAAAAATTGATTTTTGAACTGTAAATTAAACTCTATAGTATGAATTGACTTCATGATCTATCTGCTGTCATCATTAAAAGAATAATTAATGAATCTTTTCTATTTTTTTTTTAATTTAAAAAAGGCCAACACCTGTGATTAAATGATTGCACCCACCATTAGGCTAATGAAATTCATGTATCCCCCTTCATCTACTGGGTGCAATCGAATATGCTCTCATGGGAAAATAAAAAGTAAGCAAAAGGGAAAGGCAAAAAAGGTCGCACAATTACAGGGGCTTATTTGAATTCTTTTCTTGCATTATGGAACATAATTGACCTTTTGATCATAAAAAGCTAATTGCACAAGGTTTGGTGGCTCCACCTTTTCCTTGCAAGAATAACTATTGTCTTATCAAATATTGATCCCCATAATGATGTCTCTCTATTTTGGTTCATTTCATGTAGTTTAAAAATTGGATAATTTAATTTAGATATTATAAAAGATTCGAGTTCAATTCTGATCAAATCGTGTAAGCATTAGTCTACTTATACAAAGTAATTAATTTTTGAAAAATAGAATACTAAAATATGCTAATGATCTATAAATAATACTTACATTAGTAAATGTTTCAAAAGTATGTGCTAATCAAGGGAGACATGGATGATGTAGTGTTGCTCACTACCTTTATGTTAACAAGTGAAATCTTTTTTAATTATTAATTTGTAAGGGAAATTGAAGCATTTTGATTGGAAATTTTCATCCACGCAAAAACACTTGATGAATTGAAAATATTCTGAATAAATATGTATCAATTTTGAATGACCCAAAATTGTTTTTTTTTTTTTTTTTTCAATAATAAGACCCAACCTGATAGTACCTATTTTGGGAACGTGTCAAGGTCATTGATTATTTATGGGACACTAAATATACGTATTTATGAGATTTGTCCAAAAGTCTTTGATTGTGGGGGGCACACATATTTATCACTCTCAACGCTAGTCATTTCAACCAAATAGTATTAGATTACACTTCTAATATATGTTTTATTAAATATTTTATCTTTTATTATCCCACAATCCTATGGATCAATTAACGAGCTCATCGAGGTTAAATTTAAAAGGGCAAGCTGGGTATGTATGCCTGGAAATGAGTTCTGTACGAAAACATGGCCCTTTAGTACATTGGAAATGAATTCTCCAACGCTCTGAAGATTCTGGAAATGATTTGTGATCAATTGAACTATTTTCGTGATGATCATACAGGAAAAAAATAAATAAAAGTAAACGAGTACAAAATAATTGACAGAAAACATATCAGATTGGGCGGCAAAGACAGGTGATATTATGACATTCTAATAAATTGTTAAACCTCAGTGGCCTGTTGAAGATGATTTCTTATTCTGCCTTTTGAAAAATAAAATATACTACTTTGTCACCAATTATATATAAGTCCTAAAAGATGGCGTTCAAAAGTTTGGTAGAAATTAATATTGCGTGAACAAATTGAATTGTTTTGATATGTATATAAGTATTATGCTTAAAATACACTAGAAATTTCTAAACTTACCAAGACAAGGAAAAAAGTTGAAAAGAAAAAGAAAGGAAAAAGCTGAAACCCCGTGTACATGGATGAAACAAGATTAAGGAAAACCACAGATTATGAGAAATTAATCTGATTTTCACCCCCGAGACAAAGAACCAGTAGGACTAAGCCCTTTGGAGATTTCAGGAACAGTTGGATGAAATCCTAAGCAACCCAATAATCCTTGTTTGTATGGCAAGAAAGTTCTCTTCTTCATTTCTTCTGAAAATGCCCTGTTTACAGTGTAATGCAATTCATGAGCTGAAATTGCTGGCCCTGATTTCCTCCTACTCGACACTGATCCGACACTGTCTGTAGACCTGAAACTTGAATTCTTCACGTCTTCCTGACGGGTTTTTTTCAACAAGGTATATTTCTTCAGCTCTTCTTTATCTTTTGCCCGACTTTCTGATGCACTTCTGAACAATAACAAGTCTTTGATCTTCCATTTCTTGTACCAAAATGACGCGAAAGATGAAGATGAAAACAGTGAAGTGTTTGAGGCTGAAGAAGAATTTTTCGTGGGTTCTTGATTGAGGTCGGGATCGAATAACAGGTCAGAAACTCTGAAAGGAGATAAAGATCTTGAGCCTTTGTTCCTGGAGCTCGAGGAAGCGGATGGATTGCTGGTTCTCTCTCTTCCTCTCTTGTCATTTACACTTTCTTGAATGCTTTCTTTGCGGGTTTGCTCCAGTGCTGCTGCGAAAGGATCGAAATCTTTCGTCCTGTGTCGGGGGGAGAATGCTTCTCTAATAATTTTCTTGGGCGATCGAGGTGATTTTGGCGAATCCAGGGACTTGTTTTGATCGTACTGAAATCTTGGGGGTGGCTTTAACGGCTTGATTTTGCCTCCATCAAAGAGTTCATCAGCTGATAAAGAATTTCTCTCCAACTGCCCGCTGAAATCAAATGCAAAATCTGCCTCTTCTAATTCTTCTTCAGCATCACCATAATTGGAAGAAGCAGCAGAACTGATGTGGGCTCCTTTTGTTTTGGGAATTCCAGGCTTTTCTTCCCAGTTGAATGGAACTGCCGACAGGGAACCACCGGTGGTGGAGAGGGACCCTCCGCCGTGGAACTCTTGGTAGAAGGCGGAGACGCGGGTGGGGCTTGAGGGGGCACTGTAGAAGAAACTGCCAAAGCGTGGAGGGCTGGAGGGAGCGCTTATATATGGTGAAGTAGAAGCACTGTCAAAGTTGAAGTCCACAGCAGGGGATGGAATCATCACTTCCATCTCCATTTTTAGTGTGTGTTGTGTGTGTGAAGAAGAAGGGAGGAATACAGGCTATAGTATAAACTATAAAGTTCCTGCAAAGAGGAGAAGTGAAATGGAGTTTGTTATATAAATGTTGGGATGGGAAAGGGGGAGGAAGTGGGGGGCAGAGGATTTGACTAAGTAAGGGGAGCCGCCTTTTACATCAGACGTTGATGGTTTTATGGATGGACACTCTTCCGTGACAATTCAATATCTTGATTAACACCTCTAACAACTCCTATTGTAATGTCAGTTTTGCCCCTCCTTAGGATACCTTAATTTAAAGGATAATTTTATGTTTTATTTTCTTAATTTTTCAAAATAAAGTGATTATATATCATGAGGATCATCAAATCATAAAAAATAAATTTATAATCAAATTTTTAGTAATTTATTATAAATTATTATTAAAATAAACAAAATTTACGTTTAAACTCAAATTTTTTAAAGTATCGAGACTCCACCCTCACCATTTTGACAACATATAATTATATGTTAGTTAATATCGAGGGTCAGAAAATTTTACTAATATTTCTCACATGTAATTGAAGTATACTATATACATAAATTTGTGTATTTAGAGTTTCATACATTTTTTTTTTCCTGATGTATACGATTATCTTCTGATTTCATTTACCACTAGAACTTGTATTGCGAGTAAAAATGGAAGAAAAACATTGAGTTGACGACTTAGGAAAGGGCCAATGGTAAACAAGAAAAATTAAAAAAAGAGAATTGAGTAGTTATCATCACGCATGTCTCAAATAAGGATATATTAGTCTTTTTATTAGGATACGATTAGACTTCAATGCTACTAATTTTTAATTTACCGTTGGTTTTGTTCTCACGTTCCCTTTTCTGCCGGTTTTTAAATTTTAAATGCAACGGAAAATAAAGCTGACAGATAAATTGGATAATCCGATATTTATACTAAATGACTTTAAATATAATTTTCCATTTGCTGTTTTTACGAATTTTTAAAATCAATGTGACGAAGGGGGATAATCCTATTTTTTTGTATTATAAATTGCAGTCAGCCATATACAGCTGCAAATGTGGCCGAAATTAAAGAATTAATGCTAGAGATTTTGGATACATACATAAATAAATTTTATAGCATATGTCACTTTCTAAATGTACCACGTTATAGATGGCGTGCAACCCACCCGACTTTTGGCATTGGACTTTTATACCTATTACTAGAAAAATAAATTAATTTTTTAATATTTAATTAGGTATAAATTGTTAACAGTTTGTTTAAACTTATTCATCATAACAATTTGATATCTGATTTGTACTCAACTCAAGTAATTAAAAATAATAAAAATATATATAAAAATATCAAATTATTTGAATTCGATTCATATTAAATTTAATTAAATACGTTAAATTTAAACAACTATCTTTTTTTTTTTATTCGATTGGTAGATACCACTGCCTATAACACATATAATAAGAAAAGGTCCCCATACATTAAAAAATTAAAACAGTCATATTTATGAGGATTATCTTATATTGCACTGGTGCAATAAATGATTGATCTATTCATTCTTTATTTAGTTGATAGTGTTTGAGTTTTCTTATTTTTTTGTAAAAAATTATCAGTTATATCATTCAATATATGAAGATATTAAAGATTAATAAGTAGTAAACTTTTAAAGAAATGATTGGCACCTGATTATGTAGTATTAATTGTAAAATAAATTCAATTTATTGATTGAGGAAGGATAAAGATATACATAACCGTTTTATATATTGCAAGTTTTTATGTAATAATTTTGATGTATTACACGTAAAATCCTTAGCAAAAACTCTTCGAACATTTGTGGCACAAATTATAATTTTCTTGAATCTTGATTTCTTGACAAATCTATACTATAATATATATAACACGGGTTAATGAGGTCTAATTTAAGCGATTTTAAAATGATCAGGTATTAAAATTCAAATTCCATCATGGGGTCTTTGTCTACTTTTATGATAATTATTTTTTAATTACAAATTATCATTAAGTGTATAATATTATTACAATTTAATCTAATTGTATTAAAGATTATTGATAATCGCTGTAATTGGTGATGATTACTATTTAATAATAATGTAATGGATTTATTCAATATAAATATATTGACTAAGGGTGTCTTTGACCATAAATACGTTCAGTTTTTGACCAAATTCTAAATTTCTAGAATTTTGAAAAATATTGAGAAAATCTCATTGGTTGATGTTCAAAATGTTTATGTATTCCACTAGCTTCAATCTTTCCTATTTAAATCCATTACTTGGTTTATCAACTCTCATTAATTGTCTAATTAACTCACTAAAAACTGTCATTGATTCCCTAATTAAGTCATTATAAGAATACCAAATTACGAAGACAATTAATTATTTCCATAAGGAATATAGGAAATTTTTTCTATCTTTATTTTATCCAAAAAAGAAAAAAAATCTAATAATCATTCATTTTCGTCTTTCTATTAATGTTTTTGAAAACATGTCATTTTTCCCCATTATTGTCCTTTTTGATTTTGAATGGGTGTATGACCGCCCAAATTATTATAAATTATTGGCCATAACTTGGAAGCTACCATCAAATATGTTTTAATAGGATATAATTAATAATTTCTTTTCTAAATATAATTTAGTTTTTATTATTTCCCAAAATATTCCATTGTAATTGTTATTGTTTATAGCACATTATGAACCTTTGATTTATAATGATTATAGCACATTATTGTATCCTTTAGTTTATAAGGAAAGTCATTCAATCAAGGGATTCAAAATTAAAGATTCATATATTGCCGTTGCAATATTTAAGGATTTTACTCATTAATTATTATATTCGCCAACAGTTTATTTTGATATTTAATGCTATTTATTGTATTCTTTTATATTGATAAAAAAAAATTGAACTTTTTAATTAGTAGTATACATCCCATTATTTGCTATGGATCTTAAAATATATTTAATTTTTTAATATCCTTCATTGTTATCATTTTTAATCACTGCAACATTTTCAACATCCTCAATTGTACGAGGTCTTTTTTGCTAGAGATAATTCATACAAACTTAAGGGTTTTCCTTTATTTAAAAAAAAAAGAATATTTTCAAAGGCTCAAGAGATTGTAATTGATTTTTAATGTTATTAGTTCATCGAATACAAGAAAAAGAGGGGAAAAACAAAGAGAAATCTATTGTTAGTGGAAAAATTGTCCAAAATTTTCATATTTAAAAGAAAGAGAATATTTTGTTACTTTCATTTAGGGATGAGAATTGATCGAATACGAGATTAATTTGATAAAAGACGGATCATCATAATAGCTTATTTTAAAAGTGAAGTTCACTCTGGTTTAATTTTAATTAAGAAAATGACGACTCCAACTTTACCTAATACAATAATTTTTTGATTTAGAATTATGAACAAAGTTTCTAGAGGAAAGCTTATATGTATGTATATCTATCTACACACACAAAATAAAAAAAATATAGCGAGAAGAATAGCCAGATCTAAGTATATATGGTAACTAGGAGTGATAACAAGGCGGATTCAAATTCGAATCCATCCAAATATATTTTGTTTGGGGTAAATTTTTACTATTACAAATAAATTATGATAGATTTTAAATTTTTATTTTCAAATCCACTCATTTTGAATCGACACCAATTAATTTTTTTCTTAAATATTTTATATATTTATGTGATTTTTTACTAATATATATATATTGAGAAAATGTTAGTGTGTTATTTTTTAAAAAATATTTTTTAATATTTTTATAATAATAAAATATATGTAACTGTTTAACTAATCAAATCCAAATTCAAGTTCTAAAAATTATTGGTAAAAAAGATTTTGAATTTGCCCAAGTCATCCCAAATCCGCCCATTTGCCATCCCTCGACTTTAACTCTAAGACGATGCATAGGTGCGTATGCATTACCATTGATTTTGAGGTTGATTTATCTTTGAAGTAGGAGTAATGAATAAGAGGGAGGGCAGAAAATCACTTAATATTGTTATATTGCATCAAAATTAAAAATTAATATCCAATTTCCACAAAAAAATTCGAGAATTTAATTAATGACGGCCCATCAAATTAAACAATCTAGATCACGAATCACGACAGAGTATAAATGAAGTATGACGATAGGAAATCAGTGCTTCCAGATATCAAATCTTGTAGCATAGCAATCTTGAAACTTTTTATTCCTATATTTATTAAACTGAAATAAATTATGATATAGATAAATTAATGACAATTTGGTGATTAGTGGGACGTGTGTGTTTTGCCAACGTGCAGGCATTGCCTCTTTATTTGATTTGGACTTTGCATTTGTCTGAGTCTCCTAAACGTGTAAAATACAAATTACACAATAATAATAATAATAATAATAATAATAATAATAATAATAACAATAATAATTAATGAGCCGAAACATGAATAATGCTCTTTCGGAGCTTTTATATTAATTCCCTAAAATATCGGTTGCAGATATGATTTTGAAATAGTCATGATATACAAAAGGTGGTGTTTCTTGAATTTTTCTTTATGGTGGATTGGATTTTTTTTGGAGTGACTTAATTTTCGGAGTGACTTAATTTTATCATTTTCTGGAAAATTAAGTTGTATGGATGAGGCTTGACTTTGTGGAAGGAGAAATAAGGGAAATAAAAAAACCACGAGAAATAGTATTATATTGGCGATATAATATATTTAACATGTCTCAATCCACTGAATTTGACCTCAAATGAAGAGAAAATACAAATAAATTCTATTCAATTAACACTTCGTAATACACTTGTTTTTGACATTATATATTAATTATGCCATGTTTTGCATGTTTAATGCCTCAAATCAGTTCTTTAGATGAAAATCTAACGAACGAACTAATTAATATATGAACTACACCTACCATTAGTGTGCACTATTCGTGAATGGTGCATGATTATGGCAAAATTTATTGCTTTTGCTCAGAATTATAGTCATGCTTGAAAAAGGGTTTTTCTTTTATATATATTATTGTTTGCTTTTTATTTTCTTTTTTCATATCTAGAATAAAATTAAGATAGTAAGAGCTTCCTATACGAAAATGGCTCAGATGAATTCACTAATGTGCAACCATTTTTAGAGAGTTGTATAGGAAAATAATCATCCATGATTTTATGCTTAGGAGTTTTTATGGTAATTTGAGGTTCTTGACAGATATTCCATCTCGTCTAGAATTGAGGACAAACAGGAGCTAACCCGACCTAGCAGGCCTAGATAGTATGTACAGACAGACTTTTTTAATTATTTAGTAAAAGTTAAGATTCAAAGCCCTTCTACTGGACAAGAATATATAGAGAGCTGAGCATGTCTAGAAGCATTCTCAAATACATATTCTTGCAATGTATAGAGCTCAACGGCAAGCCAATAAAATGTTACATATGATGCATTTACCACATATGACATTTTTAAAATTTTCTTAAATAGTGAAAGAGAGACAACTTAAGACATATTTCTTCAATTATATGTTGATCTCCATTTCAGTTCAGACCCGGAGGCAGCTTTCCCTCTAAGAAGGATGAGAAGAAGGTAAGTGCACATTCTGGCTTGTAACTTGGAACAAAATGTCCAGCTCCTCTTACAGTCACAAATGTCACATTTTCATATTCAACGACATAACCTCCAACCTTCGAAACGGATAAGGAAAACTGTTAAAAAATAACATGTTTTGGAGGGATATTGTAAATGAAAATGAGATTAAGTTTGTTCTTGCCTCTTCTTCGGAGTACCAGGGGTACCATGAAGTCTTTATTGGTGACCCGAGTTTGGGCATCGAATACCTGGTTGTTGTCACGGGTATTAATCCATCTCTATCTCCACTGCAAGGTATTGAAATATTAAAGCTAAGACATGGGTTTTTTCTAGTAGCTGGGAAATCAGGATTGATTATCTATTTTAATATATATTTCATCTTGTATTTCATTTCATTTATGTATGTCAAGTGTATTTCATGACCTAAATATATATTCAAAAAATATTTTATATACTTGTATATTTATATCTCCGAATACCAAATAACACACTAAACTAATCTATATGCCCGAGTACCAAATAACACACTAAACTAAAATAGAAGATCCAAATTGTGATTAAAAAAGTTAAATAATAATGCAATATTGGTTACCTATAGATCCAAACCCGAAGTCCCGTAGCCATCAACTCCTTAATGAGAGGTAAAACTGTATCAGGACTATCTTGCCAATTCATAGGCAGAAAGTTGCTAGATAGAGATAAGAGGATTAAAATGAGCTATGCTACTTTGAATAGAAGTTAAAATTCATCCAAAAAAAAAAAAAAAATGAAGAAGAAGAAGAAGAAAAAGGTGTATAGTTACTTGCAACTTTTCCATAGTCCAGGGGTTCCAGTGACATTGGCATGAAGCACCTTTTGCACTTCTGGAATGTTTAAGTAGTTGGAGACATAGCTACTGGAGCATGGATCAAATCCACATAACTGTTTTTAACAAAGAACTAAATTGAGTAAATTTGGAATAGCAGACACAATAGTATTATGACAAGAAATTTAGTGATCAAGGTTTACATACCGAGGAAGAATTTGAAGAGGATGAGCACAAGGGTGCATAAATGTCATAAATATATATGTTGCCTAAAGCTTTATCAGCTTGATCAAGGTATGCATTACAGGTTTCTGATCCTGACAAAGGTGAAGAAAAATTGCAATTTTCGACAATTCCCTGATGAGTTTCATCTGATATGAGGGCACTTGTCCAGAAATGATCGTACGCGCCTGTTATCTGATCTATAGAGTCTGTATAGGCATTCCCAATCTGGAAATCATGCCCAAATCAAGATGTTAGGATTCTTGATATGATCGATTTACCTATAATTTATAAAGCGAACGGATAACTCAGGAAACTAACTCACAGCAATCCCTTTTAATTTTATGACAGTTTGTTTTCTGATTTTGTTGTTCTGGAGGATTAAATCAGCAAGCTGAGGCACATAATGGCCAGCGTAGCTCTCTCCAGTTATGTACAAATCTCGAGTTTTGTACTCTGGAAATCTTTCCAACCAGTTAACTAAAAAGGTATAAGAATCTGCTGCTGTTTTTCTGTCGCCAGTAATGTAATCTGATGATGTATTTGAGTAAGAAAATCCCACACCAGCAGGCGAGTCCAGGAAGAGGACATTTGCAACTGCATTAATTTCAAGGAGCAGAGCTTCACTAATATTTGTTCTATACAATAAGAAATCACTTGTTCCAGGAATATTAGTACTCACCATTATTCCAAGCATATTTGTTATACCATAAAGTTTTGCCATCAGGATTCACCCGAAAAGGTCCAAGTTCTGTCAATGCTCCATTTCCTATTGAAGAGCATCCAGGTCCTGCATGCAGTCCCATTGATGGTGATACTCAGATGCCTAAAAGTATCTTGAATGCTATCTAGTTATAAACAAGAGTATATAGCTTTATATACTGCATCAGAAACCAGAAAATCCCTTTCATGTCATATTGAATCAAGAGTTTGTAATGCTATTGACTGGTTTCACCTAGTACTAATTTTCAAAGTAATAAAACAGGTTGTCCTTAAGATGGAAAAAAAATTGTTGGATTAATCCATAAATTCTAGTTAATTCTTTTAGCACAATGGATTAGCTATAAGAGGGATTCCCCCTTTCACTTAGTTCTTGTTAAGTAATCAGCCAAGTTTGCTTATCAGACCAATCAGAGTGGTGTTAACTTCTGAGGCCTGAACAGATACATAATAATTTTAAAGATCACCTTGCATTGTTAAGAAACTTTGTGCATGTACCATTAACTGCAAAATTATCATAATTTACCTCCATTCAGCCATAGAACTAGAGGCTTGCTAGAAGAATCTTCAGCCTCAGTAAAATAATAAAAGAGCGCTCTGCCGGCCTTAGGATCAACAGTCACGTAGCCTGAATATTGATCAAAACTCACAGATGGTTGCCCAGGCAGCATCAAGATTTTGTCCACTTCCCTCAGTCCATCCTGAACTCCTACATAAGCAGGTGAGTACTCGGTTGAGGCCTCCTCAGTAACATAATTGACAGATTTTTTTAGGCGTCGTGCCCTGATAAATTCTCCCAGAGGTTCAAATCCTATCCCTCCGTAACATTGTACCAAAGCCACGAGGCATGAGAGAGTGAGACACAAGAAGATTGTTCCTCTCATCTTTCAATGCTATAAGGGGTGCCTTAGCATCCAAACTATTTTTCTTATATAAGCTTGGAAATATCGTGTTTTTCACTATGATTGAAATATTATTCGTTGTATGCTGAACTTGTTAATATTTTGGCATCAAGCCAAAACTATATAATGACCACACATCTTCACCAACCATGGACAACTCCCTAGTCCTGGAAATTTTGCCAAAACTATGCATAAATGAAGATGTTGACGAGAAATCTTCATCAGCTGGACAACTGCCTAGTCCTGGAATATTAGCCAAAACTATGCATAAATGAAGATGTTGGGGAGAAATCTTCACCAGCTGGACAACTCCCCATTCATAGAAAATGGTGGCCCTGATAAGCTGGCTAGGTGATATTTAGCCGAGTACTATCTCAGTCGAATAATTTGTTTTCATCAATTGGTTCTATCACATTCTTTCTGAATTGATAATTTCTTACCGGTTAGGTGTGATGGTAAAACCATGAAGAAGTTCAATGTTGTGGTAATTATCCCAAGAACAAAATTGTTAGGAAGTCAATAACTAACTGCAGAAAAAAATTGCACTTCAATTACTCGTTGATTCACATAAATATCAAAAAATTAAGGAAAAAATAGAAAACTCTAGAAAATGTTTATTTATAATCTTTTAACTTAGAGCCATTGGAAACTACGCCTTAACATCAAAAAGAAAAAAATAAAAACAAACTACGCCTTAACATCAAAAAGGAAAAAATAAAAACAAGTCCTCAGTTATTGATAAATTATAAGAATAACATATTTTTTTTATCAAAAGAACTAAATATTATCGTTTTGATTCTTGAAATGGTGGAATTTGGCTAAAATTACGACGGGCTCAGTCCGAAATCTGGAATTTTACTTGGACAGTCATTATTTTTATCGAAAACGGGATACTGTTTGAATTTTTGTCAAATTAGGCCTTTTGGGCTTTAGTATCTCTTGGAGTCATGAATTCTAATTTCATGTGCATTACATCAGATAATTAAGCAAATTAACCAACAATATGCTTTGCAATTTCTGAGAAATGCACGATTTTTCATGTGCATTGGTTTCTTGTCAAACTTGAAATTCAAGTGATAGTACTAAAAAACTTCAAGCCAAAGCCAAAATTTTGAAATAAAAAACCAGTCAACTCATTTGCATTTTCTTGATTCAGTTTTGCACTTTATGCCTCAACATGTAGTTTTCTGATTACATCCAATACGAGCAACAAATTTCT
Organism: Paulownia fortunei; assembly: GCA_019321725.1. NCBI lineage: Eukaryota > Viridiplantae > Streptophyta > Magnoliopsida > Lamiales > Paulowniaceae > Paulownia > Paulownia fortunei. The sequence goes on along the minus strand of CM033106.1, from coordinate 29,638,429 downwards.
CATAATAAATATCTGGTCATCAATGATTAATATTTGCATATGCATAAGGTCTTTGTTCTCATCATAGTTTTGTAGTATTACTGAATTCTTAAGATCTATGGCCACTCACATATTTTATCGGTGTAAAGAAATTTATCCACATATGGCTGTGTGAGAATTTTCCCTTGAAACTTGCACAAGATAAATTTAGTCTACCTTTGTTTTATCAAAAAATTTCTTTTCTGCAGGAAAAGTTGTGCAGTTAAGAGGTCTGGAGTTTTTCCTCCCAGATAAAGCTGAGGTTTATGTTCTTCATCTATTTTAATCTCGTATTGCATGTACTAAGTGTTTAAAATGTTAAAAAAACATTTGACATAGATCATATACATTGGTTTGTATTTGAAAATTGAAATACGAGGTGAATATATATTTTCTGCATGCGCAGAGGTTTAATAGTGCTCAATGAATTGAACAACTATGCGTTTGATTACAGACCAATTTAACATTATTCTTTACCAAGAAAAGAAACACTAAAATTTTTGGTTAGCTAAGTTTGAACCAATTGAAAGACGTTCTCGGCCATTTTCTTGGTATTCTGTTTAGGTCTGGCTTGGAGGAAGCTTTCCCTCCAAGAAGGATGAGAAGAAAGTAAGTGCGCGCTCAGGCTGGTAACTTGGAACGAAATGTCCTGCTCCTCTTATGGTCACAAAGGTCACGTTTTGGTATTCAACTGCATAACCTCCAACCTTCAAAGTGATCAAAATAAGCCTCAGAATCATATATTTGGACAAAGGGACAAGAATTTAATGTTGGAATACAGTTAAAACGAACCTCGCCTTGATAGTACCAGGGGTACCATGGAGTCTTAACTGGGGCGCCAAATTTGTTTATGGAATACCTAGTTGCTGTCACTGGCACTCTTCCATCTGTGTCTCCGCTGTGAGTGTTGCAAATTTTTTTTTAAGTAGGTGCATTGTGTTTACTTGAAGAGTAAACGCAATGACTAGTTATATTTTACTTGAAGAGTACATTTGATCATGACCTTCTTATATCATTTGTTATACGAAAATGTAGATAGTTACCTGTAGATCCAAACGCTAATGCCACTATCCATGAGCTCCTTAATGACAGGTAGTACTGTTTCTGGCTCGTCGTTCCAGTTGAAAAATATGAAATCACTGCATTGAGATGGAGTAGTTGTTTGTCAATAAGTCGTAGTTTAGCTACAATTCAGTATGATTCTATGACATAGTTAAATCAAATAATTTTTCATAATGGTAGATTATAGTACTTGCAAGAGTCCCATGGACCAGGAATTCCAGTGACGTTTGCATGAAGCGCTTTCTGCACTTCAGGAGTGTTCAAGTAGGTGAAAACGTACTCATCTGAGCACGGATCAAATGAAGACAACTGTTTTCAATGAAGAATGAAAGATCAGAAATTTGGAGAGTAATTTGTGGAAGAGAAGAACAATGTTATTTGCTTAAATATATGAGGGATGTACCGAGGGAGCAGTGGAATTAGAACCACATAAGGGTGCATATATGTCATAAAAGAATACGTCGCCCCTGTCAGCATCTGCTTCATCCATGGATTCTTCACATTTTTCTGATACTGATGCCATTGAAGAAAAGTTGCAGTTTTTGAGAATTGCATCGTGATGTTCATCGGACATGAGAGCATGCGTCCAGAAATAGTCATACATGCCACTCATCTCATCCTCATAATCAATGTATGCATTCCCAATCTGAATATCAAGCCACAGTGAAACAAACGTATGAATTTCTTTGACATACTGTTTTGTAGCAAAAGTAAATATCAGTTAAACAGGAGACACGCGATAATCAGTAGAAACTCACAGCAATTCCTTTCAAGTTAATGACAGTTTGATTTGTTATTTTGTTGTTGTTGAGGATTAGTTGAGCAAGTTGAGGCCCATAGTGGCCGGCGTAACTCTCTCCAGTTATGTAGAAATCTCGGGTTTTGTATTCTGGAAATCTCTCAAACCAGTTCACTAAAAAGGTATAAGAATCTGCTGCAGTTCTTTTATCTCCTGTTACATAGTCTGATGTCGTATTTGAGTAAGAAAATCCAACACCGGCAGGGGACTCCAAGAAGAGGATATTTGCCACTGCATCAATTTCAAGCAGCATAATTTTCACAATGAGTTGTACTTCTTGCAAATATTTTAATTTAGTCACTTTTGCTAGGGATCTAACCAGTATTCCAAGCGTTTTTGTTGTACCATAGAGTTTTGCCATCAGGATTCACCCTAAATGGTCCAAGTTCTGTCATTGCGCCATTTCCTATTGAAGAGCAGCCAGGGCCTGCAGCTCAAAAGTAGACAGGAAATAAATTACAGAAAAGACGGCAAATTCAGATGGGAAAAATTCCATTTCAAGGAAGCCATGTGAACCTCTAGTCCTCTAGTTTGTAAACTAGTTAATTTTAGTTAACAAAGTGTAGTTGTTTCATGCCGACAGAAATCATAGTGAAAATGTTAGATACCAGGAGCATATACTTGAGTATAATAGACAAAAATGTCTTTTGAAGTCCCAAGAATAGGTGACCAGATTAACCAGTTTTGACAGGAAGCGTTAAACCAACTCAGGTACTCTGCAATGCTACAGGTCACATAACTTTGATCACCAGACAACCCAGCTTGGTTCCTTGCGTTTATTCTGAAGTTAAGATTACATTAAAGCAGAAGCAAAATTGAGAGGCTTACCTCCATTTAGCCACAGCACTAGAGGCTTGCTGGAAGAGTCTTCAGATTCGGTAAACCAATAGAACAGTGCTCGGCCTGCCTTAGGATCAACAGTCACATAGCCTGAATACTGAGAGAAACTCACTTCTGGTTGCCCAGGCAAATCTAAAATCTTGTCAGCTTCCTTTAGACCATCCTGAGGTGATATGTAAACTGGTGAATATTCAGCCGAAGCATCCTGAGTACGATAATTTGCTGACCTTCTTGTCCTTTTAACTTTGATAAGTTCTCCAAGAGGGTCACGTCCTTTCCCACCGTAACATTGTACAGAAGCCACTAGGCACAGAACAGAAAGGAACACGATAAGAGCCCCTTTCATCCTTGCTTTGAAACAGCCACAGGATTCTTTCTTCCTCAATGGACTAATTTATATATAGGTATATTGTATCACTTAATGAACAATAATGATCATTGGAAGTATCAGAGTGGCCTTGTTGTTGTTGGACTTGCATTATCATTGGTATTGACCATGTTCTTGAATGATTGTAAAGACAGTAAGACAATACAAACAGAAGATTACAGATTCTATCTTTTTTGCTATCAGGCCTGAAGGAAGACGACGACATGAAAGATAATAAACAGGTGGGCAAGGATAAACTAGCAGACCAGCCGGCCACTGCCTAGTTCCCCTTCCCTCAACTCATAGTTGTTGTTTGCTTCAGTTGTTTCATTACCAAAAATGGCATCATAATTCAACATTGTTGAAAGGACCAAACCATGTTGATATATTGAGGTTGGTAATGACAGCTATATCATTGTATTTGTAATAACAACTGACTCAAATCCTCTGAAACCTTGTTTTACACACTTTAACATCGAAATTAAATGGTCTAAGACAGTGAAAAACTGCTATTTATTTTTTTGCTTATTAGGTAAATAACTGCTATTTATAGTAGAAAATCACAGAACGGATGGATCAGTCATTGGTGTTTCACTTTCCGCAGAAGTATTGCCAGTCAAAATTATCAAGGGTGATTGACAGGAAAATGCAGGATAATTATGTCTTAGTCTATCAATGTGTGAATCTTGATTTCAATTAAGAACTCAAAATATTGAGTGTTCTGCAAGCAGATTCACATATATATTTCAGGGATAATTACCAAAACCTCCCTTAACATTTGGTCAAAATATAGATAAATCTGTCAGTTTTTAAAATTACATCACCTCTCTTTACTCCTTACACTAATATTGTTAAAAAAACTCTGATGTTTGAACTCTTTTGTCTTCTGTTAAAAATTATACAAACTTTCCTTGAGATTTGTCCAAATTGCAGGGACTCCCTAAAGTTTGTCATATTACAATAACATCCCTTAAAAAATTTCGTTTTATAGTTAGACCCCTTTAATTTATCCTTATAAAATAGTAAAATATCCTAAACGTTAAAGGAATTTTTAACCATAAATTAGCCTAAATGTTTAAATCCAAATTTATATTCAGATCTAGATATAAAATTTGATCAATGCCTCACAAACATTTCACTGTCAAATCTATAAACTTTATCAACCTACCGAATCACGCAGGTCTTCAGCCTTGTTGTTAAGAATGGTTAAGTTTTCACCTCTTTCAATAGTCTGGAAGATGCATAGAGGGTTAAATAGCGAAAAAACCAAAAGAAATCATATAGATATGATGTATGTTGCCACTTATTTTTCAAACTAAACATAACTAGCTGCTATTACGCGGTATTTATTGATGCTGAGATGCTGCAAGAACACCACCATGTTAGCCCTTTGAATATTTTGCTTGAAAAAGTTTGACTAAATATCAACTGCAGAGCTTATCAAATTTGAAGTTTTGAGACCATCCCTGAAATGAATAAAGCTATTTCGAGAATCATAAGGTATAAACTTCGTAATATCATTCTGAAGCTCCCTTCAGGATGAAAACAAAAGCGTGTCAAAGAAGTAGAGTTCTTGAACATAAGTGATTATTCTTATGATGATGAGTACGGTGTTTATTAATTTATAAACATTAGATGATAAAGTAATAGAAAAAACAAAATATAAAATATATATAATTAATTTTCTAAATATTAATAATTTTATTAAAAAGTAATGTGAAATGCACTTATTAATATTATACTATCTAATTTCAAAATTTTATCACACGTTAGAAATATTAAATCGCAAAGGAAGTTAATATAAATTGGATATAGATTTGTGTATATATGGACAAATTTTAGGGGATGTTTTTGTAAATTTGGGCAAATTTTAAAACTTGTCATTTTTCATTAATGATGTCAAAGGTACAATATTTGGCTAGAATTATTTGTAAGATGACAACAAAGTACTAATGGTTAATGTAATTTCAGAAATCTTAGAGTTGTGTTTCGACCATGCCTTAGGAGAGGTTTATGTAATTAACCTTAACAGTAATTTGATCAGAAAAATTGTCAAACCCCCATGAATCAGTCAATGCGAGGGTAAATTGATTTTTTTTTTTTTATTGAGATGATTGTTTTTCATCAAAAACCCTAATTGTTGGATCTATTTGTTAGACGACAGAATACTGGATCTAATTATTCAAACCTAAAGGAATATACCTGTGTTTACACCAAAGCTCAAGGGCAGTCTCTATGATTTATCCCTTTATTTGTCATGTGAATTGTCATGTTGTTCAAGGCACTCATCTCATTTACATTCTCAAAATCTTTGCCCAGAGACTTACCAAACTTAAGGTGATGATCATGCAAGTGAGATAGTTGAAACAATTGAACTGTGATTAACATGCATGAGGATAAATGAAATCAAGAGATCTCGTTCTTGACAAATGCGACACATTACACCTTATTTCTTTACAATTCCAAAGAAGAACAGGATTTATAGACTTCTTTGAACTCTGGCAAAAGCCAATACTTAAAGCACGTTGAATGCTATCAGGCAACGATTTCGGGTTGTTGCAGTAGCATAATATTGATCTGTTTTGTGCATCAAGTCCCATTTTGGTTCCATTTATGGCGTGCTCAAACGGAATCATTCAGGCAGACCGTCTTATTCGTCTGTCTAGATGGTAACCATTGCAATATCTAACTTTCAACGTCCTTTAACTGTGTAATCTGGGCTCAATATACTTATTTCCCCTCACTGGGAGGAAAGAAATTTGTATTTTCTTTGAACTAGATGTGCACTAATTTCTTTTGTACCATGCAAAAATACAGGAGAACATTTTATCTGTGAGCATTGTTTTGATATTCAAAGAGTACACCATCAAAAAGGGACATTTCCCTTGATTAATTAACATAAGAATGGAGGGCATACCCTCTGCGTCAACAAAATACATAGTAAAGCTGTCTAAGATTCTCTTTAGTAGATTTAGGTTCTTATGCTATCTCAATATTATTGTCAAAGTTGAAGCTACTGGCCTTGATGCCTCAGTCAGTGAACAAGCAGCTAATGTAAACTTATGCTGGAATTCCCTCCTTCAATCATGGCTAATGCAATTTGAGATCAGTATTTAATTAGATGGTAGTTAACTAGTGATGAACCACATATTTTCTTCAAATTTATCTTGGACCCCTATTTAGTTCTGACCCGGAGGGAGTTTTCCCGCTAAGAAGGATGAGAAGAAAGCAAGCGCACGTTCAGGCTGGTAGCTTGGAACGAAATGCCCAGCTCCTCTTATGGTCACAAATGTCACATTCTGATATTCAACCACATAACCTCCCACCTGTGAGAGAAGTGATGGATAAAAGGTTAATGCCAAGTTCTAAAGAGAAACGAAAACTAGTTTGAGGTCAAATATAATCGGCTATCTGTTACCTCGCCTTGGGAGTCCCAGGGGTACCATGGAGTCTTTACTGGTGCCCCAAGTTTGGCCATTGAGTACCTAGTTGTTGTCACTGGAATTATACCATCCGTATCTCCACTGCAAATGCAGTCAAAATTTACACCAAGTTAGCACAAGAACTATGGGGCATAATTTTAGGTAACAGAACTTCTAGTGGAACTTTTACTTTATTACATTTACAAAGAGGTTATAAGGTACATATTTGTGTTTCTTTTTTTGGTATTTAATTGCTTTAGGAGTTTTACCAGTGGTTAAATGAACAATTGTTGTTAACTAGCACAAATAGATGTACCCACTCACCTGTAGATCCAAACACTAATGCCACTCGCCATCAGCTTCTTAATAACAGGTAATACTGTATCAGGTTCGTCCTGCCAATCTCCATTTATGGCGAAGCTATACAGAAAATTGACTTTAGTTTACTAACTAGAAGTCGTCAAAAAATTCACAATGCAATAGAATTGTATAGATTGGTACAGTACTTGCAATCCTCCCATGGTCCAGGAACTCCAGTAATGTTAGCATGAATAGCCTTTTGCACTTCAGGTGTGTTTAAATAGGAGAATACATAATCATCCGAGCATGGATCATATCTAGATAGCTGCTTTAGAAGAAGAATGCAAGGTGAGGGAATTAGATTTCTATTCCGTGGACACAACACAATATATACTAAGCATGAGTGGCTGAGGAATACCGAGGGAGCACTTGAAGAGGAACCACATAATGGTGCATAAATGTCATAAATGTAGACGTTGCCTTTCTCTGCGAAGGCTTTATCCTGGTAGTTTTCACAGACTTCTGATGCGGAGGCCTCTGAAGAAAAATTGCAATTTGCTACAATTCCCTCGTGAGTTTCATCAGATATGAGGGCACTAGTCCAGAAATGGTCATACGTCCCTGCCCACCTATCTGTATAATCGATATAGGCATTCCCAATCTGAAAATGATGCTCACATTCATGATGCAGTTCTTGTTTTCAAAAGAAACTGTATACATGTAAGATAAACAGGCAGCATGAACTTACAGCAATTCCTTTCAAGTTAATGACGGTTTGATTTGTGATTTTGTTGTTTTGGAGGATTAAATCAGCAAGCTGAGGCACATAATGACCAGCATAACTTTCTCCAGTTATGAAGAAGTCTCGGGTTTTGTACTCTGGAAATCTTTCCAACCAGTTAACTAAGAAGGTATAAGAATCTGCTGCTGTTTGTTTGTCACCTGTAACATAATCTGATGATCTATTTGAGTACGAAAATCCTACGCCAGCCGGGGACTCCAGGAAGAGGACATTTGCCACTGCATAAATTTTCCAGGAGCAGAATTTGTAATGATCAGCTACTGCTTAGTAAAAATTTGTATGAATGAAAACAAGCACTCACCGTTGTTCCAGGAATACTTGTTATACCATAGTGTTTTGCCATCCGGGTTCACCCGAAATGGTCCAAGTTCTGTCATTGCTCCAGACCCTATTGAAGAGCAGCCAGGTCCTGCACCCCAATTGATGGCAATACATGGGATTATATGTTTCTCTAAAAACCGAAAATACCTACGATCGACATACTGGAGATTCAAGATTCTCCAAATGACAAAGGAAATCTAACAATAAGCATGTCAAGATACAGCAATTGATGATATCCCTTATCAACAAATTTGTGGCTCTGATGGATAGTTCATCATATCTTACCCCCATTTAGCCAAAGCACTAGAGGCTTTCTAGAAGAGTCCTCAGCCTCGGTGAAGTAATAAAAGAGCGCTCGGCCAGCAGTAGGATCAACAGTCACATAACCTGAATATTGAGTAAAATTGACAGTTGGTTGTCCAGGCAACTTTAGGATTTTGTCAGCTTCCTTCAGACCCTCCTGAGGTGCTACATAAACTGGTGAATACTCGGTTGACACATCCTCGGTAAGATGATTAACCGATCTTCTTGATTTTCGCGTCTTTAGTAGTTTCCCAAGAGGATCGTATCCTCTCCCACCATAACATTCTGCATAGGCCGCAAGGCACAAAAGAGAGAAAAAGAGAAATGAACCTTTCATGCTTGCAATGAAACAGGGGCAATTTCTCCATTACTGCTGTCATTCTTCCTTTATATAGTGAAACAACAGCAATTGTTGAGGCTACCTCGTTATGCTTGTTCTTGTTGGTTTTACACCTCATTGATAATCACTATGTTTATTGATTCTTTTTTCGTTTTCAAGGTTCGCAGCGTTTGGATTTATAGTGTCATGACAGGTGAGTACTATCAACAGAAGATTAAACTTCATATGTGTTGTGATCATGCCAAAAAATGTAGACTAGCAAGACAATGATGGGCTAACAGATGAACCGGCTTGGTTTTGTTTATTGCCTAAGTAACTCAAGTGATTGCTTTTAGTTTGATTCTATATTATTATTACTTATCTAAGTTGGGCCTTTGCGCGGGCAGCTGCTAGAATTGGCTCATCTCGAAATGAGCATTTAATAAGATTGATTAAAATTTAATCAGTAATTAAGAAGCAATCACATTTCCTGCGAAATATTCCAGGAAATGAAATCATGTCAACTATTAAGGACCAAGGGATTCTGAATCATATGGAGAGGAAACTAATTCAAGTGTTCGTCATCTTCTTTATATTTTTTTCAACACATTTTAGCTTAACTAATTGTTAGAAAATTCAGCTTGAAACTTTATCTAAATAGCTGACAAATCTTCCTTGATAGAAATTATCGGCATACTTGGAAATTTCCCGCAGGAAGATTAAAAGATTATGAGAAATTCGTATAATATTACTGTCGGCTCATATTTTTAGAAGAATAACAATGTACACGATCATACAAAAGATCAAACTTTGTGCCGCTGAAAAGACATTGAAGAATACTTATACAATATCCACCAACATGAGAACCCAAATATGTAGTGACAAATTTGATGTAGTGTAATCCAAGGTCCCCAACTTGTGTTTGCAAAGGGTTGAGGAGTTCAGGACCAGATGGAGTAAACAAACAGCTTCACCATATTTTTCTCTCTCAATGGAGTGGAAGAATGATAAGTGAAAATATCTGCCCTTATCAGTTAATTTCAGGATTATTTCATTGACTTAAATGTTAGGTCCCTCTCGTTTGCAACTGAAAAATGTTGCAACTTTCAACAGTAAAAACTGCCAAAAGAGGCTTGTTTATGACGGGCTGCTGTCAAATTTCAACACTGAATAATGTTTCTTGGATTAGGAACAGCTAAAAATGGTGGCCAATACTATATAGTCCAAAATCTAAGTTACAATGCTTCTGCATTTTAAAGCACCATTTTTGACAGCATATCACAATTATTCAAGATCCATTCTCCATTCTTTGATCACATGGAAGGCTGATCCTTTTATGATGCAAATATTGAGGATAAAATTCATTCAAGCATGTTGCATTTGATGCGGTGAATTACACACACAATTTCAGTTTAATCTTATGTTATTCTATTAGTTGCTTTGATATACAACAAATACAAACATAAGATCAATGATTTTGATGTTTGGTCATAAATCCAAAAAGAAGACAATGATAGGCCTGCCTGAGTTTATCCCCCTAAACTTTCATTTAATTGATTTATTTTTGTTTGTTTGCTTCAATTGTTTCATCAAGAAAGCTGTCACAATGTTTCCAGGTACCTATACTTATTAGAACACATAAAACGATGAAGGAATTATGGCCCCCTAAACCGTTCAATAAAACTTACTGACCTGTCCTAAAAAAAGAAAGGTAATTGAAAAGGAAATATTGCAGAAACAAATTCTTAGTTTATTAGTACAAACTTATGAATATTGTTTTAGATTGAGAGACAATTTGGTCGTATTTAAATCTAATTACATGGATTCTCCTCCACAAATCTGAGTGTTGTATCATACAACGGAGGAAGCGCGATAATAATAATATTTATAATAATAATAAACAACAATAATAATAATGTGAAAGTAGTAAGTAATAAACTCACACACAGACTGAGACTAACAAAGATTAGTGGAGTAACATGGTGGAGCCACCAAGTCTAAACATAATGTACTAATTAGCAGCCCATTCACCTATATAATTTAGGGACCATTCTAGAAGAAATGGCACCAATCATGATTATATAATTGACCTGTTATTAGCTCGTGCAGAATGATGCAACTATTTTTCTTGCAAATAGGTAAACTTAACATAGTCAATTTGACCTTGTGAAGCATCAAAAGAATGAATAGTTAGCAAGTAAAACACTAGAACCATCATAACAAGCTGTTCAAAAGTCAAAATCTCAAACATAAGTTCAGAAAAAGAAAAAAAAAAAAAAAAAAAAAAAAAAGCTTGGTCTCACGTGATATTTAATCCAGCTACAAAATTCTTTTTTTCCCACAGACTTCTGGGTTTGGGTACAGTATCTGTGATAAATAAGCTCAATAGACAGAGCACAGTGGGTTAGCTGACTGGCTGCTGGTGGCTCCCATGACCATTTGAAGATGGCCCGTATGCTGCAGGTGCAGCATATCCATATCCATTGTAACCTTGCCTTCCATAATAAGCCCCATTCCACTGACTATTAGGATCCACCCTCGACTGCTGCCAAACGAAACAAGGAAAAAAATGAAGAGAATAGCTTGGAAGACAACAGAGAGGAGATCTAATGTGGGGCAAAATTATATAGCAGCATTTTTTCTCTCTTATCATTTTACTGACAGGATTTGTGGTGCTATAATTCAAATGCAATAAACCTCTCAGAATAACGAAAGCAAATGACAAGACATTGGTTCAAGCCAAAAAAGTGTTGTATTATTGGTCTGTGAAATGAGCGCTTTCAATTTTTGTTGTGACAAGATCAAAAAAGAATTTCCACTACCTTCAAAGTAAATCTGGATAGTCCAAGAATATCCCAGGACTATCCCAATCACAAAGCGAGAATTAAAGACTGAAAATTTACCTGCTTGTTTCCCATGTTTCGACCCCAAGAAAGACGAACTGTCTGCTTGCCAATAACTGCCCCATTTAATCTCTGAATAGCATCCTCTGCGTTGCTTCTGTCCAATGAGAAATTGAAAAGGGTCATGCCATGGTTATGTAACCAAATCTGAAACTATGATGAAGCAACTTCCATAATAGCAACACTTCCACAACACTCGTGATCATGCTTCTAGTCATATATCTACAATATTCTATATATGTATTCACCACTATATACTGAACTGACAATAAATAACACTTGACACTATATAATGTTATCAAGATCGTTTAGATGAAAATTATGGACCAATTGTTGAGGCTTTTCTTATCAGCTAACAAAAAAAACATTTCTTTTTCATATTCCTTTTGTCGGTCCATTAAAAATGAGTAGCAGAATAGTAAACCTCCTTTTCCACCATAAGATAAAATGATAACAAATAAAAAGACTGTCCCCTAACTGTTTCACAACTCAAAACTGCAACTATCTGCAGGTAGCTAATCCATTTTCCTTTGTTTTTTTGTAAATCAATTTAACTCACACTCAAATAGCATTTCAGAAGTTCTCATATGTGCACCTACACATTTAATTAGGCAAACATCCAATTTCTTATTTGACTAAATACCTAAAGACGTTTAAGCTTTTTTAATTATTTTCTATGTCCTTGACAGTGATATTTCTATACAATAACTTCTGCAATAACAAACCACATCACAGATTTTACCTGTTTGCAAATTGTACGAAACCGCACCCCTTTCCAACTGGTATTTTTACAGAGAAAACCTCACCAAATGGAGTAAAAGACTGTCTCAGCTCTTCATCAGTGACATCCGAGTCAAGTCCTCCCACAAATATCTACAAGAAACATGGGTGCTATGGATAAATGAATATCTTTAACTTGAGATAACCGACTTCCAAAGTGGAGCAGGACTTACTGTTGTGTTGGATGAGTCATTCTCAGACTGACCTTGGGGCACAACACCATTTGCATATCCACCGGCCAATACAACAGCTAAACCAAAAATTTTGGGAAAAAGTGTTAAAATGGGTCATATTACAAACCTAGTTGAGAACGCATGAACCATAACTCACTAAAAAGACATCTTATTAATATAAATCAAAGGAACAGTGAAACTAAATTAGGAAAATGTTCATGCTATAGGCATTCTTTTCCGTAGATAATAGGAATGACCAGTAGAGCATAAAATACTTGAATTTACAAAAAAAAAATTATGTTGCACCTTGTGAAGAATATTGTTGCTGTGACGAAGGTTTCTTTGGGGTTGCAACACCAACTCGCATAGGTCTGCTAGAACAATACGCACCATTCATTTCATTCATGGCTCGAGACCTCTCATTTTCATCGCCAAACCTGACAAAGCCATAGCCTTTGGAACGGCCACTATTTGCATCAACCACCACTTTTGCACCTTTGACGGATGGATACCTACTAGCAAAGGTATCATGCAATAGCGCATCAGTAACATCAGTAGCCAAATCTCCAACAAATATTGACAAATCAGAACCAGTATCGGGGCGCCTATCACCAGTGCTAAAGGCTGCCCAGTTTAAGCGATAGGGTTGCTCTGTATTTGGCATCATGGTGCCATTGTAGCTCTGCAGAACTTTCTCTGCTGCTACATGAGAATTGAACTCAATGAATCCATATCTCTCAGATTGACCAGTCTGCTTATTGCGGATTATCTTGACTGAAACAACCTACATGTTTGGATATCAGAAGTGATTATCTATAAATAGAGAATACAAATATTGCATAAAGCTGTAGTTCCCAACACATTTAAGAAGTAACAAAAGAAATATACCAATCTTCATTTCACATTATGATGCATTCAGAATGCAATGTTAGTTCAAACATAAAGATGTAACATGTGAAAAAAAACATTGATAAAGGTATACCCGTGGGTATCAGATAATACCATTATAGGGATACATTAGCATCTATAAACTGTACTAGATACAAAGCTAGTCCAAGAAGTTTGCATAAAGTAAATGTCCTGAGAGCATAAATTACGAAAAAGATGGAATAATATCTTTATTTGTGCATGGGTGATCCTTGAAACAAGAATTATTGCCAAGTAATTGGAGGACAATCTTTCAAAGCTCAGCACTCACATACCACGTTAATTTTGAAAGTATATTTTTGAAATTGTTAAAGTTATTTAAAAAATACTACATAAGATGTAAATTCATTTCTCTAATTGGACCCAAAAAAGACCAATTGAACATATTTTGGACCCTCAACCCAATATTTTTAGATCTACAAATCTAGTTTAGTGGGTTTTCATTTTTCTCAATTTTTCTCATTTTTCTATGTCCATATCTTATTTTAACTATGTACGAGTGCTGAGTCATTTTATATACCCATGTCACTTTGACCATTTAGGATTTTTTTTGTAATTTTCATGTTTATACATTTTTTAGCCTTTAAGGGGTGATTTAATCAATTGCATATTCATTTGTTATTTTGAATATTTTGGGGTGTTTAAGTTATTTTTATATCTCTATATATTATTTAAGCTCTTTAAGAAAAATTAGGTAATTTTTAACTTTTATGGATGATTTTTTGTCACTTAAGCAAGTTTTATGACCTTCTAATTGGTGTTTTAGCCATGTTTTGACATATTCATATTGTCATTTAGGAAGGTTTTGATAATTCTTCATGCTCACTCATATGTTTTTGTCTTTTAGGAACAATTTGATCATTTTGCTTACTTGCATATAGTTAAAAATGTGGGGTTGGGGAGATGTATTAAAGTTTTGTAGAGGTAGAAGAATATTGTAAGATTGATTTTTTATATTTATTGAGTTTTAGGTTTCTTTTTGAATTTGACCAACAATCCAACAACCCACCTAAGCCTAATCCACTTAGGCATTTTGCTCAATGATATACAATTAAAGATCTTGGGGTATCCATCAGAATTTTGTTTAAAAGTAAAAAAATATTACTATAAAGTGATTTTGTAATTTATCACATTTTTAGTTTACTTTTTGAGGCTGGACCCAAAATCCAACAGACCCACCTAAACCCAATTTAAGATCCAACCCAACCCAACCCAACCCAAAACTAATTGGGTTTGGTTGGACCTATGGTCCACACCCATATTGTCACCCCTAAGCATAACACACTTCCTCTGCTGGGATCAAATTGTCAACTTGATTATTGATATCTCATATATTCCAATATATGCTTGATCAATGATGGTCTACAAGGCCCTTCGACTAGCAAAAGCCATCAGTGTTACACAACAGGCCAGTCCTCATATCATGTAACTTTATCAAGTTGTGCAAGACAAACCAATCTTCAAGTAGAACTTGCCATTGCATTAATCTTGAGAGCTTAAGATCATGGTTCAAACCATTTTACCTCACAATGACTATTTGTTATCTTCTTTCCCTTTTTAAGCATGCACATTAAGAGCATATATAATCTTTCCCTTTTTAAATATGCACATTAAGTGCATATTTATTTTCAAATTCCTCTCAAAATTTGCATGGGTCTTATCAATGTTACCTGAAAATGTTTTAGCTGAAGTGATTTAACCCACCACCCTTAGAAACATACATATGTTAGAATTATAGAAGTTAGCCTTACAAAACCAATTCAAACAAAGACTACAAGATGTAAATGCATGAGTATCAGTTGCTATTTAAATATCTTTTTGTTCTAAAGTTACTCCTACACTTTTCCATCATTAGTACCGTTATGTATCTCCACATAAATCATAACCGGCATTTCATCTTCACTTTCATGGTGACAAGTCAAATAAGATCTAATTATCCTACTTTGATTTCCTTACAAATTAAAACACAGTATTCAAGCGAAGGGACAAAGTAGACAGATCACCAAAATTATTCAACAGAAACAGAGAATTCAATTCAGTAAAGTTGCTATCCAAATTCTACAGTTATAACACGCTACAAATCACAAAAATATACAACACTAACAATTCAGTAAGTAATCACCAAACACGCATTAAATCTCCCAACACAAATAAAAGAAATGAAGAGAAAAAAAAAAACCTTTCTATTACCTCTCCAGTTTGAGAAAAGGATGACTGGAGATAACCTTCATCCATCCATTGCTGGAGATCTCCAATCCAGATCGTCTTGTTATCTTCACCCGAGCTCTGAATCTGATTATTCTGCTTCGGCGGCTGCGGCGGCGGTTGCTGCTGATACTGCTGCTGCTGCTGCTGGGGGTGAGGGTGGTAGTACGGCACGTAATGCTGATTGTACATCATCTGCTGCTGCATCGCCATCGCAGGATACTGCTGCATAGCCATCCACTGCTGCTGGTACTGCTGCATCGCCACCCACTGCTGCTGCTGCATCTGCTGCTGCTGCTGCTGTTGCTGCTGTTGCTGCTGCTGATTCAAATCTCCACCGTTCATTTTTCCTCTCCCGAAATTACCCCTCCCTGCAAGTTTGAGTCTTCGCGAGAGGTAGGGTACCTGGTCGGAGAAACCAGGTTTCAGAGAGAGAGAGAGAGAGTCCTTATGAAGTCGGCTGGCGAGAGAATAAAAAGAAGTATGACGGATCTAGGGTGGATTCAACGTGTGGCATTGTATTTGACGATATTGAATCTGAACCGTATATGGATGGCAAGGTTGGATAGGGACCGTCGATTCGGGGAGAACAGCTACTGGTGGGTCCAGCAGATACGCGGTGGTGAAATGGGCCCGTTTCCATTTTAGATCTAACGGTTGGATTTGGGTGGAGCGAACAGCTACTGGTTTTGAATTGACGGCTGGAAGTTGCTGTTTGGGTGTTTTGGGTGTGTTTGGTTAGGGTAAAACTCTATGATACACCGGCAACAAGAGTCCTCCTGCTCTCGATGTTTTATTATTGTAAATTTTATCATATTTTTATTTTATTATATTAATTATTATTATATATTTTAATTTTATAAGTGGTGAATAATCAATTGAATGCAATAAACTATGCAGTTGAATTTATAATAAAAAAATTTAAAATATATTTTTTTTGTATAGTATAAATATATTATAAGATTGATATTCAAATATATTTTTATTCTATGCATATCAAGATCATTTTATAGACGTAGCATAAGGCAAACAATGATTGAGATTATCATTTTTTTCTTTAAATTCAATATATATTTAATTATTTATCTAACACAATATTTTTTTAATGAAACTCTAATCCTAGGAGATGGAAAATGAGGGATTGAAGGAAAACTGCAACAATATCATTTTCATCCATCAAAGTAAACATAAAGAGGGGGATTTGAACATAGGGAATCCTAGAATGTTTTCCCTTTTGTATGTCCTTGTTTGTATTTTTTTTTATAATTCAAAGTCAAAACAGATAAAGAAAATTATTTATCCTACATTGAATCTACTCTTTCTCTGTTAATCACATCATATAGTTAAGCTTGTACAATATGAAGATTGGCTTAAATTTAAGCTTGACTACAAAATATAGCCACTTATTTTATGCAGTTTTTCTTCTTGAAAATCATAAATTTTTTTATGGATAAACTTTTCAAGTCATATTTCTCAAGTGTTTCTAAAGTTAAAATCACTAAATTTTCTTGTAGAAATAAAAAATGTATCTGGATTAGTTGTGTGGAAAGATTGGATTGTACGTGTGTGTATATATAGAATGAAAATGTATTTGGATTATGATTTTCTATGAATGAGATGATGGGATATTTTTAAATTATATAGTTTCAAAAGAATAACTTTATAAAATTATAATATTTTAATAGGAAAGTAATAGTATGTGGATTCTTTTATTATTCTTTATATCCCATCAATCATATTATGTTTAAAGAATTTAATTTAATATGTTTCTCTTTATTTTATTTTTATATCACATCACTATTGTGTCGATAGAAAGAGAAAATATAATTTAATATATTAGTGAATTTTAATTATTTTTAAATTGGTAGAATATCATTTCAAACAATTATAACGTGGGTTATATTTTGACTAAATATAGATTATAGGTATTAAACGATATCTATAAGTCTAGAAGACATTTTCAATTTATGGCTTTTATTGAAAAGTCTTAGAAATGAAAATAAGTGGGCTACTATTGAAAATTGAGTAAAATAAATATATTTTTGGATTTTTAAATAGTAAAATTTGAAAAAATTTCTTTTGAAAATATAAACAAACGACCTCTTTACCTCACATATTGGTAGATTAGTTTTTCTTTTCTTTTCTTTTTTTTTTTAACTGAGGATACAAGTTTAATATTTAGATAGATTTAGAAAAAAAAGTGACATTTATGAACATAGCACAAACAATTTAAACATTTATGAATTCCCATTAATTAATTAAAAAAGGCTACAATTCATTAATAACTGTCTTGCTCTCATTTTCAACTTCACACCAAACATGGAAAACGTGTTTTTTTTACAATTTCCACTTTCAAAATCCCTTTCATATTCTGTTTTTCCGCCGTTCCAAACACGCCTTTGCAGTGGCTACGTTGTTGCATGGAGTACTGTAGTAAAGTAGACTTGGACATGGTCCTAGTCAAAATGTGGAGATCTTTATGGCCACCATGTTGAGTGGGTTAGAATTTTGGTCAACAAATATGGGTGGCGAGCATAATTGAATTAGAAGTTAGGTACATAAACACCCCCCCCCCCCCCACCCCACCCCAAAACAAAATATTCCAATTATTTTTTTTTTTTATGGTGAGTGTTTAGCTAGATAGAATAATAGTCTTTATGGTCTTTATTTATTAATTTTTCGTCACGACGTAATTCATTCAAGTCCTACGAAAAAAAAACTAAGAATTTTATTATTTTTTTGGTATTTGTGTCGTTGTTTTCCAAATTTATCAACACTTATTTCCCAAATATATAAGTTAATTGGACGCTTTTTAAAGCACAATAATGAAGATTTAGATAATTAAACTTAAAAAATTAAAGAATTTTATGAAATGAAAATTATAAAAAAGATTAACATAATAAGTTGTTTTAAAAAATTAAAGAATTGGATTTGTAATTAATAAATTTAATTTTCCTTTTGAAACAGACCAAGTTTATACTGTATTATTGAAGTCTTTTCACCATAGCACACCCATGTGTCCTTCTATTTTTATGTATTATATATTTTTTTCTTATATTTTTTAATTAGAAGAGCCTTATTATTATTTTTCTAGATTAAATATAATTGACTTGTATCCTGAGTTATTTACATAATTGATTCACTGAAACTATCACTATACACTTTTTTATGTATAAAACAAATATATATTTTTTAAATTAATATATTTGGTATAAAAATTTAACCCTTAGTTCTAATAATTACTCGTATTAGGTACATCCATTAACATCTAAGGATACATAAAAACATTTCAATAGGACTACAAAGAGTAAAGAAAAATCAAAAGTCGCCATTTGCCATCTATAAATAATCCTAAAACTTTCTATATTAAATTTTTTAATCTAATTACAATATTGTCAAAGAATCATTAATTAAAAAATCTCCAACTTCATAGGTATGCTTTTCTATTGCTATACAAATAATTTACAATTGAAAAACTGATTCTATTGACATTCCTCTCTTAATTTCGTAAAATTTTTAGTATAAATTTTATAACTAAAAGTATCAAATTTTAAAATATTGTTTTTCCTAAAATATTAAAATACTTATTTATCTATAATTTTTTTGGAAAAAACAAAATTTAGATCCCCATCTCCCTAATTGATATTATATATATTATTAGCGTAACCTCGTACAATCTTTTATTTTTATATTTTTAAAATAATTACTTATACGCTGTATTTATAAACTGAAATATATAATGAAACACAAATTAAAATAAAAAACTCAAAATATCTTTTATCAGGCTAAAAGAAATATCAATTATAACTGTTAATGAATATCAAACTTAATTAACAAAATCATTAACTATTGCAACGGCAGTATATGAATCTTTAAATTTGAATCCCTTGATTGAACCACTTTCCATAGTAATGGTTTTTTTTCCTTTTAAACTAAAGTTAATAATGTGCTATAATCATTTTTCATGATGTGCTATAAAAGGTTAAGAATTACAATTGAATTTTATGGGAAATAATAGCACTATTAAATTCTCTTTACAAAAGAAATTATTGCTTATATCCTGTTCTGTTAGTTTGTGCAAAAAATAAAAATAAAACATTTCTGATGGAAGCTTCCAAGTCAAGCCATTAACTTACAATTAAATAAAGATAGAATAAAATAAAGATAGAAACAATTCCCTATATTCCTTATGGAGATAATTAATTGTCTTCATAATTTGGTATTTGTTTAATGAGTTAATTAGAGAATCAATTACAGGTTTTAGTGAGTTACCTAGTCAATTAATGGATTTAATTAGGCAAGATTGAAGCTAATGAATACATAACATTTTAAACATTAACAAATGAGACTTTCTCAATAGAATTAAAAAAATTCAAAATTTGAAAAATATAGAATGTAATTTAAATGTAATTACTCAAAAATGTAAATGTAATTGCTCATTAATCTTTCATGAAAACTGACAATTCAGACATCTAAACCATTCTTGTTAAGCATTGGTCATAATAAAAACATTCCTAAGTTTCTTCAAGTTGTCTTCTAAAAGTATCCCTTCAAAATTTCAGCAGGAGATGCCCTGTTGGCTTCTGCTGTTCAAAGAATTAATGAATAAATAAGCTAAGCTAAAGAAGCTATTTCTGTACAGGGTGCACAACATTACAACTTGTAATCTTCATATAAAAAACTTTGGTAATGTGTTCCCTTGAGTGTCTTCTCTACGTCTCCCCAATTTTCAACCTGTGAAGACAAGGATCCTTTGTGTATCTTCACCTGACGACTATTCAGCTCCTGTTGTGGAACCCTCAGAAAATTTTGAACATCTACCAATTTCTGAAAGAAAAGAAGAAAGAACTTGAGCATGAAGACGGGAAAACGCAATGCAAATTTTCTTGGTAGTGAAGTGTGAAAATGTCTTACAGTTCGATTCTTTACTATGTCCTCATAGTAGAGGATAATGTGCCGGGTGCTCTTGAAATATTCCAAGGATTTGGTAACCAGATCTTCCACTTGCCTCAGATTGGGTATAAGCAAAGTTGTATTTATAGTTGGCTTGTAACTAGCAAGGATCTCAGCCTGCACCAGTTAAATAACTTTACTACCTGCGTATGCTCCTCATTCTTTTACAGCACTGTGCATGGATATAAGGATGTAAAACAGTACAGAGAGAGAGAGAGAGAGAGAGAGAGGGGTGGGGGGGACCTCGTGGGGAGAGTGCACATGAGATTTGTGAGTCCCATTCAGTAGCTTGGCATTCTGGTCATAAGAATTTGCTAGTATCGAAATCATGCGGCGCAACAGATTCCTTCTGAAAAGAAAAATTGCCGAAACTCCTTTAGACTTGAAGTATTCCACTATTTCTTCATGATGTTGCATTAAGCCCTGCAAAAAGGTCAGAAAATATAAGAAATACCATGGCTACTTCACACTTCAGTACAAAGTAAAATAATCAGAACTGGGAATGAGTACATTATTCCAAGTCAGAATTGAGCCAAAAAAGGCTACCAACTTGACATTCTAATGCAAACTGAACTTTTTTTTAGCCAATAAGACAAATTAAAGAAGATGAAACCAAGCACAGCAAAAGTTGGTTTACAACAAAAGACAGTGTAAGTGAGAGTTGAAGAGATTGTTAATTTGTCGGTAATGAATTCCATCCTTGATAAGTTCCACAAAGACTTTAACAATGCTATCCAAACACCACATTTCATATGTTACATAAGATGTAAAATTTTCTAACTATGCAATCATTAGTTCATGATTCTAAAAATGTTTAAATTGTGATGGTTCCTTCATTGCTCTGTTTTGATAAACTGCACTTACACGATCACACAACCAAAAAATGATAAACTTGTAAGAAAATAATTTTAAGATTTATGTTTCTGCCTGGTAATTAATGTAACGAATTGTCATTGGATTTGTTACTAAAACATTCAGAAGAGAGTAAGGATTGATTTTGGAACCCCAAGTAATTTTCCCGTCTATACCCCATACATTGAGACAACATTTTATGCAATCTCCAAGTGTGTGGTTAACTCTCCATCTAAAAAAAAAAACATGCAACGCGAAACCAAAGTGTTAACAGACCATAGAAATAATTAAACTTCTGACAGTTTACTTATTCACACAAAACTCTAAAGGTTTGAGAAAATAAATGATACATTGTATATACACATATTACAGAAGACGAAAACAAAGAGATCTACCCCCACATGGGACAAGAAAATAAAGACGACATAAACAAGCACCAAACACATGCTTTAATTAAATTTTTAAAATGCCATAGTCAGGTACTATTCTTTTGATATTGCATTTAAGGAGCAGCTTTCACAAATGCAGTCATCTCATGCCAAAATACAAAGTTGATGCAAGCTTGTGATAACAACGATATCAAGAACAGATACGAATACACATCATGTTGATAAAATTATTTAATTCAGTAGTAAAATATTTACAGAGACATGGGAGCAGCATCATTTAAGTGAGTGCCCATTTTGATTCTGTGTATAACCTCTAGGTCGGCAAGTCCTCATCAGATTTAGAGACTTGAATCCAAGTCTTTAGCTAATAGAGATAAGAGGAGTTACAGAACTTCCCTTTTAAAAACTCATAGGATACTTGACATGCTAAAATGAACAATAAGCCAACGACCTGACAAAGATCTGGACTGTGGCAAAGTGACATGTAAAACAGATCAGTTTGAGCATAAATAGAAACGAAGTAAGATGTTACTTTCATTTCTGTTCACATAGAAACTGTCACACGCACAAACAATTTATTTCACAATATATGGTGCTCACCTGGTTGAGCATCCATTTCAATCCAACCGCAGCCGTGCACTCATTTTTTGAGGCACTTGTAAGCCAGTCTAGATTATAAATTTTATCCAAAGTTTCTATAATTGTGGACATGTTACTTCTCCGGATCTTAACTGAGAATATCTCCCCATTAGAGCTTATGTTCATATGACTGTTCAATAATGTTTCAAACCATCCACTCCCAGACCTCTGTGTGGACAAAATTGCAAAGTACCGTACAGGATTGCATGCACATTCATCCCTAATTAATCATCAAAGGCATATCAGTAAATTCAGTAGTGATTCAAAGCTGATTATCCGAGAAACAGTGCAGCTGCAGACAATGTCTTACCTACTGAAAGTCTTTGGTTTGGGGAAATGTACATAAGGCTTTTCAGAAGGTTCAATATCAGCCGCTTCACAAGGTCTCCCTAACACCTGAACACTCAACAAACGTCCAGTCGACCATCCACCAATTTGCCTAAGACAGATCGAACATATAAAAACTCCACACACCATCACGAAAATCAAAACCACCATCCTCAATGCCAGTGGATTTTTCTTTGGATGCTTTACAATCAAGCTATCCTGAAACTCAAGCAAATATCACAAGGTTAAGAAAAAGCATAGCATCCAATCCAAAACTAAAATACCACAACTCTCCAACTCCTATGAAACAATATAGTAGTTTGATTAAGCTTGAAGAGAAGCCAGGGGGCTATAAAATCTCAGTAAGAGTGGTATTTGACTGGTAAAGCCAGAGGGCCTAATTTTTATATTAAAGCAAAGAAATATAAGCACCTACAAGGTAAAATGTATTAATTTGAACAAAATCTTGAAAAGCTCCATATAAAGATCACAGAAAAAGGATAGAAAAAACAAAATATATAAATTTAAAATATGGATTGCTTCCATTGATAGCAGAAAAACCACAGATGTATGGTAAAAATACACGAACCCTTCATTATCCTGATACCCCAGATCAAGAAACGTCGTTTATTAAAACTAGGCAATAGAAAAAACTTTACCTACACAAAATCTACAGAGTATTAGGGCATTCCCTTATATTTGCCTATCAAGAGCAGAAAGTTATTTCAAACCAGCTAATAAGAAAATATAAATGTGTTTGTGTGTGGGGTTGGGTGGGGGAGAAGAAAAGGCATACCTTGGCCAAAAAACAGAGATCGTCCGCCATATCTGTTTCTGTTTATGCCCAAAAGGGTGAGCTCAGATTCAAGTCTTCTTTACCCTTTTCCTTTTTTGCTTTATTCATCCTAAGATCTTTTTTTTTCCCAGTATAATTTGCATGCAGCAATACGTGTATAAATATGTATCAATCGATAGAGAAATAATGACGCAAAGATTTGATCTTTTTCTGGTGAAGAACAATATGATGAGGTGCTTCTGAAGACCGTTGTCGCGCTCCTTTTTCTCTCTCACTTTCCAAGATTGTCAGTCTCTCTCTCTCTCTCTCTCTCTCTCTCTCTCTCTCTCTCTCTCTCTGTAGACTATTTCTCTTTCGTGGGTTCTGATGTGGCGGAAATCGAATTCAGGAACAACCTTTGAAACGACGCCGTGTCATTCGCGTTGAATTTGTCAATCATTATGTTGGTTTTAATCATCGCAGTTTTTTATATAATTAATCTAAAGTAAGACCTAAGACATTTTTATAAACTTCAAAAACAGCTCTTACAATAAAGATTAGCCAAATACCCTTTTAATAAAGAGAAAACTTTTGTGATCAATATTTTATTCTAAAGAAATATACATGAAATCGATTAATACTATAAAAAAATTCCTAATTACTCTCTCAGTATATCATAAAAAATAAAGAAAATTCCTAAAAAATTCTTTAAATAAAATTCTACATCCAAAAAATCCATCAAAATTCCCTTGACTTTTTACATTAAAAAATTTAGTGAATTTATTTTTAAACTTTTTTTTTTCGTTAGGTTCTTCAAATTGATTTGTGCTTGTGATGGTTTAATTTTAATAGATCAATTTTTTGAATAAAAAAAATTCTTGAATTTTAAATATATAAATTATAATATAGATAATACTATAATTTGAAATTTTGTACTAAAAATAATAATAATACAATTTAAAACTTAATTTTAAGTTTAAATATTAATAAATAATTTTTCTTTATGTGTAAGAAATTCAATGGTGTTTTCATCCAAAAATAAGGTAAAAGTTAGTATTTGCAATTTTTGAAATAAGAAGTTAGTAGAAGACTGAAGAATAATGTTATGGATTTTTAATATAAACTTTTTTTATAAGGAATTGTTAGTAATTTTTTTTAAAAAAAAATAGATATGACTTCAAAAAAATTGTGCAACAACAAGCGACTGCATATTTCTAAAAAACTCAAACCCATTAACTTATCAGTTAATTTCTGATTTTTACCAGACTTTATTGCTAAGAAAAAAAATCAATTTTTTCTCTCAATTGAAAGCGACCCCCAATCTTTCCAAAAGAATTCAAAAGAAAATAAAAAATAACTCTGCATAAAGTAGAAGCAGTAATTTGGTCCACACATGCCGTGATAATTAGAAAACGGCAGAAGTGGTCAGTGGGCAGCTGCTGCACTGTCTGTGTATGTATGTTTTTCAACTTATTGAAACGAAGGCTGGGGCCTGGCTGGAGTTACATGCTTTAATTCTTTTCTTTCATTTTTTTTTATTTCACTTTATATTTATGAATATATAATACATATTTAGAAAATAAATATATATAGTTGATTATTTAAATATAATGTGTAAATTAATGAAAAATTAAAACAAATAAAATTTTATCTTATAAATACATATCTTACATTCAAAAAAATAAAATACAAATTAATTAAGAAAAGTAGAACTGCAAAGCCGGAGTTACCGCCTCGTGTTTTGACCTTTGTTGTACTCTTTCTGCTGAGGTTTTAATGAGCGTTGACGTCCTGCTTCTTATGGCTTGACCTTTTTAAAAGATGGTAGATTTACCTGTCTCAATTGGATATTGGATATTGTCATTGGACGTGGCCCAGTGAAAAGCCTTTGGGCCCTTGTACAAGGCCCATTATCACTCCATAGTTGATTAGTTTCTTTGGGTCGAATTCATCAACCCTGTTCTCAACCATTCCAAGTATTTCATCTTTTTTTTTGTACAATATTATACTATTAATATATTTTGCTTGTACAATTAATATTAAAATAAAAAACAAAATTATCTGGTCCTGCAGTCCTAGTTGTTGTATTTCGTTTGGTCACCTAATTTTGAGGAACTGAAAATATTTATTATCAATTAACAACTTCTTTGTCAATTGGTCCACTTATTTAACAGTAGAACTGTAGAAGAAGCTTCTGCTAATTTTGCCTAACTTGCGGTCAGGATCCTACAAGTACAATATCTTCTTCAACAATAAATTTTTCAACAGGCATCAGCTACCATATTTTCTCAGTCAATTATAATAAATTCTCTCATCTTCTCTAACATCACACTACCCATTTGGCCTTTTCTCCTTTTACTTTTATCATTTCTCCATGGCCACAGATTCCAAAGAAATCGCCCTTGACCTGTCGCCGTTTTTCCGCTTGTTCAGCGACGGCAGCATAGACAGGATCCGCCCGCCGCAATTCCTCCCTCCCTCCGATGATCCGAACAGCGCCGTCCGGTCCAAAGACGTCGTCATAGACCCGAAAACCGGAGTTTCCGTCCGCATTTTCGCGCCGCGACAACAGAATCCGCCGCGGAAACTCCCCCTCGTGGTGTACATCCACGGCGGCGCTTTCTGCGTCGGATCAGCATCAAACCCTGTCTTCCACAATTTCGTCGCTAATTTAGTCGAAAAAGCCAATGTAATTGCAGTTTCAGTTGATTACAGATTGGCTCCTGAAAATCCGCTGCCAATCCCATTTGACGATTCGTGGGCTGCGTTCCAGTGGGTTGCAGCTCATGCTGACAGCAAAGGCCCCGATCCCTGGCTGAATGACCACGCCGATTTCCGGCGCGTGTTTGTCGGGGGAGAGAGCGCTGGAGCTAACATAGCGAATGACGTGGCGATCAGGGCGGGAGTTCACGAATTCCGCGGCGTGGAAATCGTGGGGCTCTTTCTAGTGCATCCTTTTTTCGGCGGAAAAGAAGAGGACAGACTGTACAAGTATCTGTGTCCTACGAGTAGCGGACGCGACGATGATCCGCGTTTGAATCCGGCGGTGGATCCGAGGATCCGGCAAATGGTAGGGCGGCGCGTGATTTTCTTCGTGGCGGAGAAGGACTTTTTGAGGGATAGGGGAAGGGCTTACTACGAGGGTTTGACGAAGAGCGAGTGGCGCGGAGAAGTGGAGATTATGGAGACTGAAGGGGAGGGGCATTGCTTTTATTTGTTCAATCTGAGCAGTGAGAAAGCTGTGGCCATAGTGGATCGACTGGTTGCACTTTTTAATACTGCATAGGTTGTTAGGGGAAAATATGAAGTATGATTTTCTTGCATTTATACGAATTATTATTATTGTAACTTTTATTTAATGCTGTTCGCTAATTTATAATAAATTAATTTTTGGTCTTAGATTTAGAATCAAGGTTCCATTTTTAAGATTAATGCATGGAGATTTAATGTTGCAGAAAATAAAAATTTCAAGATTAAGTCCACAAGTTAGGTTGCAAAAGTTCCGGCTTGCGACATGAAGAAGATGTTAGGAATAGATTCGATCTTACATTCTACGACATGACGTAGATGTAGATGTTAGGGAGGGATCTGTTAGATTTCTTCAATGTTGAAGTTAATAAGAAAATAAGACAAATTCTCAACATGTGGGCCGATCTGATGATTGTGGCTCACCTTGGACGTGGATCAGTTGATAATATATTGGGCCGGACCCTGGCCTTTCTGGAATAGTGAGCCCATTGTATTTGAAAAATCAAGGCCCAGCCCAACTTCACCAATTAGTCCAGGAAACTCTATAAAAGAAGAAGGGATGACCTAATTGAACAAGAAAGGAAAGAGTTTGAGTTGTTGAAGTTTACCAAGTTCCAAAAGTTATAAAAAGGTTCTAGGTATTTTCTGACTTTTCATAAGTTTTTTCAAGTTATATTATTCTTCTCCACAAAATAATACTCTTTTTCAGGTATTACAGATGCATACATGGGATTCATCCATACACCTAAGGCACAAGTAATAATAAAGACTTATATAGTTTGGAGGAGGACTTCTAGGTGTGAACTTTAGCTACATATCAATTTATTGTGGATCTACAAATAGTATAAATTGTAGATGGAACATACTATTAATAAAATTAACTTTAATTTAATGTTGTTAGGTACCGTTGATAAAATGACAATTCTACCACTATTTAATACACATATTATATTTATTCATATAATACTTGATAAATAATATTTTATTATAATATAAATATTTTACTATAATTTTTAATAAAAAATATAATATAATCGTAGATATTAAATACGGAAGTTTTCTCTTAGGTATTTAACTAACTAGACAAGTGGTCCTTTAAATCCTCATAAATGAATATTTTCGTCAAATGAAATTTCTTCATAACTGTAGTCTATCTGCAGCTGCAAGGCTCAATTTCAAGTCGTCCACATATTTTCGTCTCTTATTCTTTGCCACTAAATATGTAAGTTTATTAGTATTAAAATTCTCATATACAGTATAGAATATACATCACATGCATATATGCATTACATAATAAAGAAAAGAACCATGCCAACCAAATGAGCTTTGAGCCTCATTAAAAACAAAACAAATTTTTTTCGGATAAGGTTCGCCCGTGAATAATCAAATTCCAATTAAAGGATAAATCAATTCTATTTAGGAGGAATCAGCGAAAAGCATATCAATTCAAATCTTGAATTTTTAAATTTGAAAGAGATTAAGAATTCTCCCTAATTTTTAGATTCATTGATTCAATTTAATTCAGTTGAGTCTTTATTTATATTTTTTCATCAAAAACATTTTTTAAAATTTTTTGACCTTCAAATTTTGATATCCTACTCTCACCTAATTCACAAGATTTTTCAAATAATCGATATTACGTCTTGTAGTAGCTGTCCTTATACATTGTATTAACTATAAATATGGCCGATTAACTTTTAAATTTTGAGGGTCTTTCAATTTATTTCCAGCATACTTTTTGGACTTTTTTTTTATGTTCATTTTTAGTTTGCTCAATTGAGTTGTCCTTCTTCTCTGCAAGTTTGCGTCTCATTTAATGGATGGGACCAACATTCTTTAAAGCTATAGCTTTTTGGAAACCCTTGTCTGGTTCCCAAATCCAAAAGTGGCTATAAAAAAACGACCCAGATGCCAAGCACTCAAATCTTATTATCAGAGCCCTTTAAACTTTATTCAATTATCTTGTTTTCTCCAATGGCTGCAAGCTCAGATGAGGTACTCTGTGATTTCTCTTCCATGATGAGAGAAATGAGAGATAGCCGGGTTGAAAGACCAACAGAAGACGACTTTGTTCCTGCATCAGTTGATCAAGAAACAGGGGTTCAATCCAAAGACATTGGAATCGCACCAGAAATCAACGTCTACGCCAGGCTTTACCTCCCCAAGAACGCCAATCCGGGGAAAAAACTTCCCCTTCTTGTCTACTTTCACGGCGGTGGCTTTGTGTTTGAATCTGCATTCTCTCCACTATACCAAAACCACCTCAATTTGCTGGTGGCAGAAGCTAACGTTGTCGCCGTATCTGTGAACTACAGATTAGCCCCGGAGCATCCTCTCCCCACTGCATACGAGGATTCTTGGCTTTCCCTCAAATGGGTTGCTTCTCAATCCACAAACGAGGGTCAAGAAGAATGGATCAAAGATTATGCTGATTTGGATTGTGTGTATTTAGGAGGAGACAGTGCTGGTGGTAACATAGCACACAACATGGCCATAAGGGTCGGGTCAGAAAAGCTGGAGGGGATCAATCTACGTGGGCTTGTTCTCAACTGTCCATTCTTTTGTGGGAAAGATCCAATTGGGAATGAAGAAACACATGAATTGCTTCCGAAGAGTATTTTGGATAAACTTTGGTTACACGTGTGTCCGAGCACAACAGGGTGCGACGATCCCTGGATAAATCCTGCTATGGATCCAAAACTGTCGAGTTTAGGGTGTGGAAGAGTGCTGGTTTATGTTGCAGAGAAGGATGTTTTTAAGGATAGAGGTTGGTATTATAAGGAGGCATTGAGCAAGAGTGGGTGGGATGGAGATGTTGAGGTTGTGGAGGTTAAAGGGGATGACCATGATTTCAGTGTGTTTTGTCCTAATGGAGAGAATGGCATGGCTATGCTTAAAAGAGTGGCTTCTTTTCTCAATTACTACACAGTCTAAAAAGTATCCAACACACTGTAACATAGCATCTGATGTAACATATTCTCAATTAAGTTGTCATATGGTTACTCAACATACTAAATAACAAAATTATGAACCAAAATAAATCTTAGGTAATCCGACAATGCTTGAAGCTTAATAAAAGTTTTCTAAGTTCATAGCATATTAATTTTCAGAATCCCAATTTTCTGGAATTTACCTACGATATTCTTGAACATTTTGTGTGATAAATAGTAATTTAGAAATTTTAAGACAATATTTGATTTTGTTTTGAAAATTTTCATTGAATGAAAAATAGATAGAATTTCGATGAAAACATATTAAAATATTGACCATGGCATTACCTCAGCAATAATAAATCAATATCAACACTAGCTACCGACGTTGGCGTATCAAATATCCCATGCCCCATGTCTCTGTGTGGACCGCTTAGAAGGACCTCTTATGCGTAGCAACAAAGTCAGACTCAGTCTATTAGCCCATCAATTTCCTTTCAACCTTTAAGTTTCAGATAACCATTTCTATTTCGCCGGAAATGGATTCCAACCCCACCCAAATAACCCACGATTTCCCACCTTTCTTCCGAATCCACAACAGTGGCCACATCGAAAGATACCTCGAACACGATTTTGTGACCCCATCACACAATCCCCAAACCGGCGTTGTATCCAGAGATGTCGTTATCTCGCCGGAAAACAACGTTTCAGCCAGGATGTTCCTCCCAAGAACCACCAAAGGTGATCCGAAACTCCCCCTCCTCATCTACATCCACGGAGGCGCTTTCTCAATCCAATCGGCATTCTCTTCAATGTATCACAACTACGCGAATTCCCTGGCATCGGAATCCAGATCCGTCGTCATTTCAATCGAATACAGATTAGCCCCGGAGCATCCGCTCCCGGCTTGTTATGACGATTCCTATGCTGTCCTGAAATGGGTAGACTCGCATTCCCGGGTCGGAGAAGGACCCGACCCGTGGCTGAACGAGTACGCCGACTTTCAACGGGTATATGTGGCGGGCGACAGTGCCGGCGCCAATATTGCTCACAACTTGGCAATCCGGGCCAACGACAACCCAGAATACATGGCAGATGATGGGTTGAGTTTCAAATTTGCGGGCCTGATTTTGGTTCACCCTTTTTTCGGGATTGGTAAGTCCGACAAGCTGTGGAATTTCATCTGCCCCGACACGACCGGGTCTAATGACTTCAGGCTGAACCCGACAGCGAATATGGATATATTATCCAGGCTGAGATGCGACAGAGTGCTGGTTTGCGTGGCGGAGAAGGATTTCTTGAGGGATAGGGGTCGGAATTATTACGAGGGATTGAAGAAAAGTGATTGGAAGGGTGTCGTTGAGTTTTTCGAGACAGCAGGGGAAGAACATGTTTTTCATTTGTTCGACCCGGCTTGCGACAAGGCTATTTCATTGTTGAAACGAATTGTTGGCTTCATGAATTGTGGAGCTCATGTTATGTCTCATTTTTAGTGTCACTCATGAGTTACATAAAAAGATAGTTCATGTTATTTCACAGTATTACAGCAAATTTATGCAACACCCATGAACCAGCCAACCAGGTGACAGGTGGGTAAACAACATATAGTATAATTTTAGCGTCCATGGATGTTATATAATTTCGAGTTGTGTAATGTAATATTTTCTTGGTTTAGATTTGTGTGTTATTTTTTTATAACATCTCAAAGTAAAATTTACATTTTTTTCAAATATTATTTTTTAGAATTATTATTTTCATTTAAATAACGTAAAACTTTGCACGAATCAAATAAAAGTGTTAAAATAGGATGAATGGAATATAAAGCTATTGAAATATGGCTCACTAGATGTATGTATTTTAAAGGGCAATATACAACAATTCCCTATCAACTTGACCCTACATGGCATTTATCTCATGAACTTGTGGAGGTAACAATTACCCTCTAATTAAATTTGAATTTAATATTTGAAAAAAATTGTCTTTACTAAAATAAATTAATATAGTTTTTGGTATATTTTTAAAGATTTATATTTCAATTTTAAATTCTTTATTAATTAGAATAAATATTTTAAATTATATCTTTTTAACAAAAGAATTAGTAACTTATGTAATTCAAATTTTTAAAAAACTATAGTAATAAATGAGTATAATAAATACACAAAAATATTAAACATGAAAATATTTTGATTATTTGAATTTAAATTGAAGTATTAACTATTTTAAAAAAAGACAATTGACTAACACTATGTTTTGGACCAAGAATTCTATCCAAGAAAAAATAAAAAAATAAAATGAGAAGTATAGTGTGTGTGTATATATATATATAAATTAAATTTATAAAAATATACTTATTCATCATTATTGAAAGAGTTTAAGATTTATTTAAATTAAATTATTAATACTTTATTTTGAATTTAAATAATTAAAAAAAATTCATGTTTGATATTTTTTTTGTATTTATTATACTCAGTTATTACTTTAGTTTTTTTAAATTTTGATTTACTTAAGTTATAAATTAAAATTTTCAAAAAGTTTATAATTTAAAATATTTTTTAATTAATAAAGAATTTAAAATCAAAATTTTGGTATAAATATTCAAAATATAATAAAAACTATATAAATTTATTTTAATTAAGGATAATTTTTATCCAAATATTAAATCTAGATTTGATCCAAGGAATAAATATTATCTTAGCATATTCAAGAGATAATTACGATTTAAAATCAAGTTCAAGATATGGTATTATATTTCAACCTATTAATGGCAATATAATTTTTGACATGGGCAAATGTTTGTAGCTTTCTATGATTGCTTCTTTTTGCTTTTTAGTGGGAGAAGTGACATCCGATGGGCCACTTCGCTCAAGCTCTATTGGTTCTCTTCTTTTTTGCGAACAAATCTAGCCACTCATGTGATATTTTATTTTGGTTATGAGAGAAATATTAAAATAATTTATAAATTGATATAATAATTTTTTGTAATAATTGGGTTTAATTATTTTAGAAAGTGAAGACAAAATAGGTGTTAATAGATTCTATTGATTTCCAGACTCTCGAGTGTGACAACTCATTTGTCCAAAAAGATCCCTACTTATCTTACAAATAGTATGTAGGAGTATATATAATACATATGGAAACATTAATTTTTCCTTTCTTATCACTTAATGATGTTGACTACTTAATTAATTATCATTTAAGTATAATAACACATAATATAGTGATTTTTTTTTTTAGTATAGTGATTTCATAATTTATTTAATTGATATTAAATAACATAACAAGAATTAAGATTTGAAATTGTAGTAAATAAAAAAAATGTCGAAAACCTAATATAATAATTAATTTGAAGATTAAGTAGTTTGAAAATATTGTATGGTAGATGGAGTAATAATTTCATAAAAAAAGACAGTAAAATAACTAACAATGTTATAAACTAAGGTATTTACAAACTTTGACAGTAAGCAATCAATCGCCAACCAAATTATTGAGTGGCAGATTGCAATATTTATTAGTTGGTTGGAAAATTTGGTCCAGCCAATTTACTTCTTTATCAATTACAGACAGAAGCTGAAAAAATCCACCTCTCCATCACTACTGCCCTTCCAATCTTGGTCCCTTATCCCAATCAGCAATGGCTGCAAACCCGGAAGAGATACTCCACGATTTCTCTCCCATGCTGAGAGCATACAAAGATGGCCGAGTTGAAAGGTTAACAGGCCAAGACTTTGTTCCTGCGTCGGTTGATCCACAGACAGGGGTTCAATCCAAAGACGTCGAAATCTCGCCGGAAATCAACGTGTCCGCCCGGCTTTACCTGCCTGGAAACGCTAACCCGAGCAAGAAGCTCCCCCTTCTTGTCTACTTTCACGGTGGTGGCTTTGCGGTGGAGTCCCCATTCTCTCCACTGTACCATAAGCACCTCAATTTCTTGGTGGCAGAAGCTAACGTTGTGGCTGTGTCAGTGAATTATAGACTGGCCCCAGAGCACCCTCTCCCGATTGCATATGAGGATTCTTGGCTTGCACTCAAATGGGTTGCTTCTCAATCCACAGAGGAGGGCCATGAAGAATGGATTAAAGATTATGCTGATCTGAATCGTGTGTATTTAGGTGGAGACAGTGCTGGTGGTAACATAGCACACAACATAGCCATACGGGTCGGCACCGAAAAGTTGGATGGCATCAATTTAAGTGGGATTTTTCTCAACTGCCCATTCTTTGGTGGGGAAGATCCGATTGAGAGTGAAGCTAAAGATCAGTTTATAATTTGGAAGAGTTTTACGGATAAACTCTGGTTTTACGTTTGCCCGAGCATGTCAGGGTGCGATGAGCCTTGGATAAATCCTGCTAAAGATCAAAAGCTTTCGAGTTTAGGGTGCCGAAGAGTGCTGGTTTATGTGGCGGAAAAGGATTTTTTGAAGGATAGAGGTTGGTATTATAAGGAGACATTGAGCAAGAGTGGGTGGGATGGAGATGTTGAGTTTGTGGAGGTTACAGGACAGGACCATGTTTTCAGTGTGTTTTCTCCTGATGGTGAGCATGGCATGGCTATGCTGAAAAAAGTGGCTTCTTTTATCAATGAGTAGTCATTTTTTCGTCTTTCGTTTGCCATAGCCACAGGCTGAGGAACACTACTGTAGTAGCCTGTGTTTTTTCATTGTGATTTTAAATAAAATAGCTTGCTATAATTTGGTGTTCAAAACAAGAGTTGAATTGTAATTTTCTTACAATTGATGCTATATAACTAAGGTAGTTAACATATGTTGTCTGCAAAACTTGATTGATACTTTTATGTGCTGAGAACGAGGTTCCACTGACTGTAAGAGCAGTTGGCAAGTTTTGCTCATGGTGAAGGATGATTTGTTATGGTGTTTGACGACGAAGACTGAGTGGGTGCATTGAAAACTAAGGTATAAATTTATTCTTTAATTAGTATATTTGGCAATCGTGGTCTAAGTGAGTGAGGTGAGAATAAAATATTGCTCAATCAAAATTTGCATGTATTTCTTGATGTTTTGGTTAATTTAATGAATAATTGGACCCATAACCATCCATTGAATATGGATAAATAATTTTATGAATATAGTAGAAGAAAGGCTTAGTAAATTTCATACGTAACGATAATCGATATAATGTAATAAAAATATATAATATTATATTACAAAAGAAAATCTTATCTGCTTCATCCAACAACATAACAAAGGTTGTGCATTGCATTATCGTTATTTTGGACATTAAATTTTAGCAAAGACAAACAAATAAAATTTCAAAAAAATATAACACAAAATTATATCAGTTGAAGAGAAAAAAAAAAAAAAACTAAATCCAGCATACAAACATAGCAAAAAGAAGGAAAGTCATAAAAAACAAATCACATGCAGAAATCAATTAGACTTTAAAGTTCACAAACTAACACCAAATCCTACATCAAAATACTAAAATTGGTGTAATTTTATTTTCAATAAAACACCAAATATTACACCAAATTTAGTATAATATATATATTTTTAATTTATCCCTAAAATTATTGTACTCTCAATTTTAATTCCATTTGAATCATATGTTATATATTTAATTAATTTATAATTTAATTTTATTTTATTTATTTAATTTTAGTTTTCTTATTATTTTGTAATAATATTTGTAGTGATTAATTGTCATAATTAACATTTGCGATAAATTAAAATAATTAATAATAATAATAAATATATTAAAATAACATTACTTGTATAAAATTCAAAAATAAAGTACAATATAAATATTAAAAACTAAAATACTACATAAAGATGCTCGATATAAACAAATTAAGAATAAAGATGCTCACTTTGTATTTTGAAATGTATTACTTGATCATTTGTGAGAAAAATATACTAATTTTGAGAATTAAATAATTAAAATGTATTAGTCTTTATATTTATTTTGTGAAAATTTTTTGTTCTACATAGTGTGCAATGTAGTATTTTTCTTTATCATGATATTAATTGTAATGTTAATATTTGTAATATAATCAATAAATATAATATTAATTATATGTAATTTTTTATTTAGTAGAATTAGTAGTAAAAAAATATAAATAATTAAATAATTTTATAAAAAAAATAAGTGATAATTGATAAATAAAAAAAGTAAAAATAAAATTTTCATTTGATGTAAAATTTAGTGTAATAATTGGAGATAATTTAGATTAAATTACATTAAAATATCAAATTTAATATAAAATATACATCAAATTTAATGCAATGGATAGAAGATCCCTTGAGAAAATAAACAAAAATATCATCTGAGCTGAAAATGACCTTATGAATATTCAATATTAAACAAAAAACGACAAACTATTAGACGCTAGCCAACTCACCGATCATAGCTAATCTTTCAACCTTATTTGCTTTATATCACAATAATTTACAAACAAATCAACATCTTGAATCATTCAACTACAATAATTGACAAACAAGTTCTTGCAAGCCAAAGAGTTATGAACTTGGACGTCAATAAACTCTTAAGACTTTATTTGGCCTTTGAATTTTAATAAAAATAAATAAATTATTTTTTAAACATAAAAATAATTTGTATTTTACTTTTTAATATATATATATTTTTTATTTTATTAAAATTTAAGATTCAAACATAGCACAAGTGAGCCAAATAGAAGATAACGTTCCGCTCTGACAATTCGCCATAAACCCAACAGCCCAAAGGCCAAGCTGAAAACTTGACAATTTGTCGGATTTCATTTTCTCGGGTACTATCGGGTACATTGACTTCATGTTGAACCCGGCTGCGCATATGGATTTTTTGGTGCAATCCATGATTTGATGCTGCGAGTATGGATATTTTTGTCCCATATATGATTAGATAATGTGCTGGTGATTGCGTAGAAGATTAATTGAATGTGTCACGTCAAAGATTGGTCTTATAGTATTTTTTTATTTTATAATTCAAATATCTTAATTTAAGCACATGCCCTTATAACTTTTGAATGATTAAATTATCGGATATATCTTAATTGAATTACAGATTTTTCATAAACTATATACTTTTACGCACAATGAGTCTTATCCAAAATGATTGTTTCATACCAAACTTCGATTGTAAAGTTCCACCGATAATATAGTAATTGTTTCATACCAAAATTCAACCATAATTTTCCACCAGAATTCAAATCCTCATTATTTCGTTGGAAGTGAGTAATATGTTGATTGATCAAGCTATGCTCGAATTAGTCTTATAGTATTTTTCATAGTAAGCAAGTTGGATATTTTTTTTTACTTTTTAAAGTGAAGAAAAATCACATGGGTCACTCTTCATTGGATCTTACTATTTTAAGCCATATTTAATACTACAACTATTGACGTTCGTAGTTTGCAGAAATTGTTTTCTTCCGATCATTTTTGTCGTCTAGGTCCAGCCCACACCCGTTTACCAGTAATTATAATTAATGACGGCCAAAATAATGCGATTCGGGCATAGCATATTGACCAGACTTCCTTAATCCTTTCTCCAAGAATTCAAATCCCTCAAATCTTCTTCACCATATAAGCCTATAACCACTGTGCCCTTCAATCTTCATTCCCTATCTTAATCTCCAATGGCTGCAAGCTCAAATGAGGTGCTCCATGATTTCTTTCCCTTGATGAGAGAATACAGAGATGGTCGAGTTGAAAGATTATCTGGTAAAGACTTGGTTACTGCATCAGTAGATCCAGAGACAGGGTCTCAATCCAAAGACGTTGATATCGCACCAGAGATCAACCTTTCCGCCAGGCTTTACCTGCCCAAGAACGCCAATCCCGGCAAGAAACTTCCCCTTCTTGTCTACTTCCATGGTGGTGCTTTTATCGTGGAGTCCGCATTCTCTGCAATATACCAAAAGCACCTCAATTACCTGGTGGCAGAGGCCAATGTTGTGGCAGTATCCGTGAACTATAGATTAGCCCCGGAGCATCCTCTCCCGGCTGCATATGAGGATTCTTGGCTTGCCCTCAAATGGGTTGCCTCTCAATCCACAAATGAGGTTCATGAAGAATGGATCAAAGAGTATGCTGATTTAAATCGTGTGTATTTAGGTGGAGATAGTGCTGGTGGCAACATAGCTCACACCATAGCCATACGGCTCGGCACAGAAAAAATGGATGGCATCAATCTCAGTGGGGTTTTCCTCAACTGTCCATTCTTTTACGGGAAAGATCCATTGGGGAATGAAGAAACACATGAACTGTATCCGAAGAGTTATTTGGATAAACTTTGGTACTACGCATGCCCCGGCACGACAGGGTGTGACGATCCTTGGATTAATCCAGCTACGGATCCGAAACTTTCGAGCTTCGGGTGCAAAAGATTGCTGGTTTATGTTGCAGAAAAGGATTTTTTGAGGGAAAGGGGTTGGTATTATAAGGAGGCAATAAGCAAGAGTGGGTGGGAAGGAGACATTGAGATTGTTGATGTTGAGGGGGAGGATCATGTTTTCAGTGTGCATTCTCCCACTGGTGAGAAGGGCATGGCAATGCTGAAAAGAGTGGCTTCTTTTCTCAATAATCACTAGTTTTTTTTTTTTTTCTTTCTTTCTTTCTTTAAATTAGTTCAGTGGGCACCAATAATATTGTGTGGATTTGCCTAGCTAGCAATAATTTGATGTTCCAAAAAAAAAAAATAAAAAAAAAAATAAAGCATTTGTATCCGTTCATTAGCTGGTGTTTCTCACATGTAATATTCACATCAGTTTGATGAAGGATCAAGCAAGCAGATTATCCAATCCATTTATATCAAATTTGGTATATATATATATATATATATATTTCATTTTACCCTCAAATTTGTTGTATTCAAATTTTAATTTCATTTGTATCTTATATTGTATATTTAATTAATTAATAATTTAGTTCTATTTATTTAATTTTAATTTAGTTATTATTTTACAATAACATTTGTAATAATTGATTATAAAAATTAATATTTGTAATAAATTATAATAATTAACAAACAATGAGTAAATAAATTGAAATGCCTGGTGATGTGCAATGTAGTATTTTTCTTAATTGTGGTATTAATTATAATATTTATTTCTATAATATAATTAATAAATATAATATTAATTATATGTGTTTTTTTATATAGTAGAATTAGTAATAATAAAATATAAGTAATTAAATAACTCTATAAATAAAAAAATGGTGATAATTAAAAAATAAAAAAATATTTATTTGGTATAAATATGAGATTTAGTATAAAAGTTATATCAAATTTAATGTTGTGAGTTGAAAACGACGTAGAGGGGTGAAAGAGTAGCTGGTGGTAGCAGGTATGGGGTTGACTTGGGAGAGGTAAGAAGTGAGTATTTCATATTATTTTGTGTATACACAACCGCCCTTCACCATCAAACTGCCTACCAGTCCACCACCACCACATCCTCACGCAGACATGTGCATGCAAGAAAATTCTATAATGTAATGTACATTGTTAAATATCATTGGCAAGTGTTTCTTGTCGATTTCAGAGGAAGCTTTTTGCATCAAATTTACCTTTTTTCTTGATCCAATGGTTTTGGATGTGAAGGACAGCACTAAATTTCAAGCCAAAATTAAGAAATTTTTAGGTTATATTCGATGTATTATTCACAAAGTATTTGAAAGATTGATAAATATTTTATGAAAATGAGATACTTATTAATTATCTACACACTTATATATTACATATACACTTTCCCTGCTCGGGGCGGGGTTTAAGAGTATAAGTGGGTTGAGTTCTGAATTTTTTATTTTCAGATTCGACCCGATTCGTTTTGTTATTATTTTTTTTAAAAAAATTATTATATACATTTATATGGTATTTTTTAGAAAAATAGATTTTTTAATAAGTTTTCATAATATTATTTTTTAAAAGTATAATTTTTAATATTTTTTAAATTATAAAATAAATTTAATAGCTTTATCTATTGGGACGTGAGTTCTTAAAATCTTAAATCTAAACAAATCCTGCCCAAGCATATACATCGGTGTATTATCCTCCTCATCTAACATATCAATACCAAACAGTTAGGATCGACTAATCCCACCTAAAACTTGGGATGACCAAATATCATGAGCCCTCATCCTTTAATCTAAACATTTTAGCAAACAGGTGGTGTGTTGCACAATGGACCACAGCTTTTGTCCTGCCGCCCAACACCATTTATTGGCCAGGGTTAATTACAAGTCAACTGAATCTCGATAATAATTTTCCTTCTGATATAATTCTCATAAATTAAATAATAAGATACAATACTTTAAAAAAATTAAAACCTCATCTCAGGAAAAAATTTTAGTTTTAAAATTATTGCTTCCAATCCAAATGTATTTTTAATTTGTTTGTTTCTCTATTAAAATTACATATAATTATACATATTACTTATATGATTGCAGTTTACTCAATTATATTTATATTTATAATGATTAAATTTATTTAATCATATGAATATAATATGAATTATTAAAAGTATATTGATCAACATAAAAAACCCTATATGAAAAGTTGGATAAAATCCATGCAATGTATATAAATAATTACGACAAAACTCAAATAATAATTAGAATATTTGATAAAATTCATATATTAATTTTAATCAAATAAAAACCTAAATTATCAGTTCTATAGAAATTCCCACATTTAACCTTTTTCTATGCCCCCCTTTAGAGTTCAGAGTTCAGACCCTTCTTTCTCAATCTATCTATACTGTTTAATAAAGCAACAGCAGCCTAGTTCCATTTACCCATGGCTACTGCAAACTCAAGTGAGATACTCCACAACTTCTATCCCATGGTCCGAGTATTCAAAGATGGGCGAGTCGAAAAACTACTTCCAAATGAGTTCGTTCCACCATCACTTGATCCAGACACCGGGGTTCAATCCAAAGATGTCGAAATTTCGCCGGAAGACAATGTCTCCGCCAGGCTTTACCTGCCCCAATACGCCGCTCCAGGCCATAAACTTCCCATCCTCGTCTACTTCCACGGCGGCGGGTTCATGGTGGGATCACCCTTCTCTCAGCTGCACCATAAGCATCTTATTTCACTCGTCGCGAAAGCCAACGTTGTCGCGGTATCAGTTGATTACAGATTAGCGCCGGAGCACCCTCTCCCGATTGGGTACGAAGATTCATGGCTTGCTCTCAAATGGGTTGCTTCTCAATCCACAAATGAGGGCCATGAAGAATGGATTAAAGAGTATGGTGATTTGGATCGTGTGTATTTAGGTGGAGACAGCGCTGGTGGTAACATAGCACACAACATGGCCATACGGGTCGGGTCAGAAAAGATGGACGGCATCAATCTACGTGGGGTTTTTCTCAACTGTCCATTCTTTTGGGGGGAGGACCCAATTGGAAACGAAGCGATATTGTATCCAAATAGATTTGAATCTGAACTCTGGCATTACGTGTGCCCGAGCACGACGGGGTGTGATGACCCACGGGCGAACCCGGCTATGGATCCGAAACTTTCGTGTTTGGGGTGCAAAAGGGTTTTGATTTATGTTGCTGAAAAGGATGTTCTGAGGGACAGGGGCTGGTATTATAAGGAGGTACTGAGCAAGAGTGGGTGGGATGGAGAAGTTGAGGTTGTGGATGTTAAAGGGGAACGCCATGTCTTTAGTGTACTCCAACCCAATGGTCAGAATGCCATGGATATGCTCAATCAAGTGGCTGTTTTTCTCAATCACTAGTCCATCTACACCATTAATCCAGTGTGAGTGACATTACCACTTGTAAGTTGCTGGCAAGCAGTAATGCAATTATTGAAATTTGCAATCCCCCATTCTCTGATTTTTATCATGGGATTTTGTGTATAATTCTCATTTCAACCATTTTGTGTGAAACGATTGGTCTCTTTCAAAACGTTCTTAAAAAGAAAAGAACAATTAATTCTACCAGATTATGGTGCTTGAATTGCGAGTTTGAATTAATTCTCAATTTGGGTCCTTTGACCCGATTGCAAATCCTGAAGTCCAGAGGGTTGATGAGGAAAGTCAACCCGATGAATCTAATACAGTTAATGTTTACTTTTAGCAAAGGCCATTTATAAGCACAGGCTCATTATAATCCCAATCGGAAGCAATAAAACACAAAGAGCCGATTCGTTTATATGTGACATAGTTTTCTGTGCTAGAAACCTCAGATTATAAAAATTGGATCCGGAATACAGAACAACAGTACAAAACATTTTCTCTCAAAGACAATCTCCCCAG
Organism: Paulownia fortunei; assembly: GCA_019321725.1. Classification (NCBI taxonomy): domain Eukaryota; kingdom Viridiplantae; phylum Streptophyta; class Magnoliopsida; order Lamiales; family Paulowniaceae; genus Paulownia; species Paulownia fortunei. Next base: position 29,596,559 of record CM033106.1, on the reverse strand, counting down.
ATGTTCATCATGTCCAGCAAGACTATTGTATCCCTCATTTTACTTGTTTTTCATTCACTCTTTTGCACATCAATTTCGACGAACTCATCAGATATACTTTATGATATCTTTCCCTTCATAAGAGTCTACACAGATGGTAGAATTCAAAGATTTATAGGAACAGATGTTGTTCCTGCATCAATTGATCCAATCACTGGGGTTCAATCCAAGGACATCACCATTGAACCAGAATTGAATATAACTGCTAGGCTATACCTGCCTAAAAATGCCAATCCGGGCTATAAAATTCCTCTTCTAGTCTATTTTCATGGTGGTGGTTTCTTTACTGAATCTGCCTCATCACCATCTTACCAAAGGCACTTGAGCTCAGTTGTTGCAGAAGCTAATGTTGTCGCAGTATCGGTTAATTACAGATTAGCCCCTGAGCACCCTCTCCCCATTTGTTATGAAGATTCTTGGTTTGCACTGAAATGGGTATTTTCTCACTTCAAGGGCAATGGCACTGAGCAATGGATCAAGAACTATGTTGATTTTGGGCATGTTCATGTAGGTGGAGACAGTGCGGGTGCTAATATTGCACACAACATGGCCATCCGGGCCGGGTTGGATAAAATGGATGGTGTCTTACTAGATGGGGTGTTTCTAAATTGCCCACATTTTTGGGGAAAGAAGCCAATTGGGAATGAGGATAGTAACATTCTAGTTAAAAGTTTGATGGAGAGTATTTGGGTTCATGCGTACCCAAATTCCACAGGTCTTGATGACCCGTTATTGAACCCAGCTTTGGATCCGAACCTTTCTACCTTAGGGTGCAAAAGGGTGTTGGTTTATGTAGCAGGAAATGATATCTTGAGGGGTAGGGGATGGTATTATAAGGAAGCATTGAGAAAGAGTAAATGGAAAGGAGTTGTGAAAGTTGTTCAAGCACAAGGGGAGGAACATGATTTTGGTGTACGTTTTCCCAACACCCCAAACGCCATAGAAATGGTAAAATTTTTTGCTTCTTTTCTCCATGAAGGCATAGTTTAACATGTTACCAGTTGTACTCAGGCTGCTGGGAAATTGCCTAATGTAAAAGGCAACCTCAATTCTCTTGTTTTTTTTTTCGTAGTTTTTCTTGTTTCTTTTGTTTTTTATCTTCATGCCTCCTCATTCTTTGAGTAATGTGATGTTTTGTTTTCTTTGAGAAAATTATTAAGAAAAATATATATATATATATATATATATATATATATATATTGTTATACAGGAAATACAGATGAAAAGTCTAGATAAAACATTTTTTATTCATTTATTTATTCAGGGTATTCGATCCATTAAAATTTTGATAAAATTAGTAGTACTTGTTTTGTTGGACAGGATAATTAATTTTCAGATATTTTGTTTATTCTTACTTTGCAATTTCCATCAAATTTTCAATACATAGGGTTCCTAACTCAAGTCCCAATCCAAATTTAATCATTTTGCTTGAGCAATTTGGAACTTGGGCTAATCCAGTTGCTGTGACTACTACTAAATCACATATTGGGCCTTGATCCACAATCACATCAAGTGATGGGTCTAGACTTTTGTTCTTTTTTTCATTCTGAGCCTAAGCAAGTGAAGAGGCCCGATATTCCAAATTTTCGATAAAAAATATAATTGTTCGACGCATAAATAATTATGATTGTCCCAAAATTTAAAATTTTTAGACCTAGAAAGTATAACTCTTTTCAACCAAGCTTTACCAGAGAATTCGTATCCGGTTCATAGAATTTCTCTCTTAATAAATTTCAAAGAATCCTCCTTTTATTCATCTTACAAGAAGCACCTGAATTCTTCACGAAAGCTAATAGTATTATCTTAGTATCAGACAATTACCGATTAGCCCCTGCGCACCTTCTTCCATTGTTGTATGAATACTCTTGGTTTGCAATCAAATGGGTGTTTTTGTCACTTCAAAGGCGCAGTAATGAAAGTGGACCTGATTATGGATCATAAAGGAGGCATTTAGTAAGAGTACATGGGATGGAATTAGTGGAGGTTGTTGCAAATGCTAAAACAATGGTATATTTTTATCTTTCTTATTTTTTCCACATATTTCTCCATTTCTTCGATTGTTTCTATAATTTTCATGTCATTTATTCTTGTCTTGACTTTCTTGAAAGCAACATCAAGAAATAAATGGATTTTTTAAGTGGTTTTTTGGATGGAGTCTTGAGTACAGGACTTAGCTAATAATCTAGGATATTAATGCTGCTATGAGACTTGGGGCACTTTTTCTTTATTCACAATAAATGATCGTGTTGCCTATACTTCTTCATTGCATCTTATGGCCATCTGTCCCACCAAAACGCCTAGTTATCTTCGCCCAATTAGAGAAATGAGATCGAGTTTGATCTAGTTTAAATTAATTATTAATATTTGTTATATAATTAATTGGATGTGGTCATAGCAATACGAATTTTCCTCCAGTTGTATCTATCCTGGACATTCAATTTTTAAAACAAAGATCGTGCTACTATTTTTGAATATAAGATGAGCTACAAATGCTCATGGTGGCCACAATGCACAACAGTTACAAACTTTCTCCCATTGACCCTCTCTATCACCACCTAACTACTGCCAAACTCCAGATGATCACCATGTCTTGTAAGAAGAGTTTTCTACACATCTTACTTATCTTTCATTTACTTTCAGCAACAGTGGCTACAAAATCCTCAGCCATATCGTACGAAATTTATCCCTTCATAAGGGTATACAGAGATGGCAGAGTTGAAAGATTGTCAGGGACACAGATTGTTCCTGCGTCAGTTGATCCGAGGACTGGGGTTCGGTCCAAAGACATCAACATTGCAGCAAAACTCAATGTCTCAGCTAGACTTTACCTGCCTAAGAATGCCACTCCGAGCTATAAACACCCTCTTTTAGTCTACTTTCATGGTGGTGCATTTTTCTCTGAATCCGCTTCCTCTCCAACGTACCACAATCACTTGAACTCCCTCGTCGCGAAAGCTGACGTTGTCGCGGTGTCTGTTAATTACAGATTAGCCCCTGAACACCCTCTTCCTGTTGGTTATCAAGATTCTTGGCTTGCACTCAAATGGGTTTTCTCTCACTTCAAAGGTAATGGTAGCGAGGCATGGCTCAAGAACTATGTTGATTTTGGGCATGTTTATTTAGGGGGAGATAGTGCTGGTGCTAATATTGCACACAACATGGCCATCCGGGCCGGGTTGGATAAAATGGATGGGATTGCACTAGATGGGATGTTTCTAAATTGCCCACATTTCTGGGGGAACAAACCGATTGGGAATGAAGCTAGTCACCCTGAAAAGGAAGCATGGATTGAGAGTATTTGGGTCCATGCATATCCAAATTCTACTGGCTTCGACGACCCGCTGTCGAATCCAGCTTTGGATCCAAATCTTTCCAAGCTAGGGTGCAAAAGAGTGTTGGTTTATGTTGCTGAAAAGGATATTTTGAGGGACAGAGGATGGTATTATGAGAAGGCATTGAGGAAGAGTAAATGGGATGGAGTTGTGAAGGTTGTGGAGGTGAAGGGGGAGGATCATGTCTTTAATCTACGTGTTCCCCACAGCCGGAAGGCCAAGATAATGCTAAAACAGTTGGCTTCGTTTCTCAATCAAGGCAAAGTGTAGTACCAAGTATGAAGCGTTTCTTTAAATTATATGTATGTATTTTCTAAAGATTTATATGACACACACGTCATATACACACACACACACACACACACACACATAATGTATACACACGTATGTATTTTGTGAAGATTTATAAAGAATAAGATATTTCAATATGGTGTTAAATGTCACTACTATGACATGGATATTGATGTTGCAAAATCTAATTATAAAAAATTGAGAGAGTAAATTTGATGAGGCAACCATAGTTTTTATTTATTATTATGAATTTTACTTTTTATTTCTTTTTAATTTCTAAACTTTATAAAAATGAAAAAAAAAACACTATCTAAAATGCATTGAATATTTCATTAATTATGTCATCTTTCCTTTTTCTTATTTAATATTGAATGCGCCAAATGTGGAGGAACTATATCTAACATTGAATAGTATAAATATTACACAAAATTGTATATATTGAATGTACATTTCGTCGTATATTTATCCATAAACAAATATATATCAACGTGTATGTATACAAATATATGATGAAATATATATTAGTTATACAGCATAGATGTATCATCTATTATACCTCTAACCTTATATATATATATGAAACACATGATACGACTCCATATCCGTACATTGGACAATTGGGGACGTATCGCCGGGACTTGGTGCTCGGGGTTTAAGCCAAGCCATTTATTTAGTTTACATAGATATAGGTGACAGCTCTACTTTAGGTGAATACAATCTACTTATTTTACATCCACAGAGGTGGCTAGCCTCCTACTTCGACACCAATCAACTCAACTTTAATTTAACATTCATGTACGGTGAGCCCATATAAATCCTATTTTTCGAAATTCAAAATCTCGACACTTTCTAAAAATAATACATAAAAAAACATATAGCAACCTCGGCTACTATGTTCTGCCAATATCCACTTGTTCAACAAAAATACTCATCCACAAAAGGAATGAGAATTGGGCAGTGGCTATACACCAAAAGAAAGATATGCAAAAATTTCAGCTTTTGCACTACATTCTTAATAGGCACTTAAGCTTATGCATCCCGAGAACTTCGGTCTCAGCATAAAGCCTCTGCATCGCATCGCATTTGACGACACCAATTTTATCTCAAAAATCTTGTTTTAATACTTCTAGTCCGCAACTCTTGTGAACTGAAAGTATTTCTGGAATCAAGAACAGTGCAAATTAGTTGATCCAACCGAGAACATATATGCCTGATAATGATATGGAAGCGTACAAAGGTTGTCAACTGCTTGTTCCAAAAATGTGAAATCAAATGGATAACCTTTGCAATGCTCTCTTAGTCTGAAGGATAAGTCCTATGGCAATTCAAAATTAGTACCCTTGAAACTGTGCTCATGATGCTGTGTTATAGCAAATTTAGTAGCACCCAAAAGTGGCAGTCAGGTATATTATGTTTGAGCAACTGCAGAAAAGCATTGAACAAAGCATACAGTGCTGGTGGCAACACAGCACACAACATGGCCATACGGGTCGGGTCAGAAAAGATGGACGGCATCAATCTACGTGGGGTTTTTCTCAATTGTCCATTCTTTTGGGGGAGGACCCAATTGGAAACGAAGCGGCATTGTATCCAAACAGATTTGAATCTGAACGCTGGCATTGCGTGTGCCCGAGCACGACGGGGTGTGATGATCCACGGGCAAACCCGGATATGGATCCTAAACTTTCGGGTTTGGGGTGTAGAAGGGTTTGATTTGTGTAGCTGGAAAGGATGTTCCAAGGGATAGGGGCCGGGAGGCATTAAGAGTGGGTGGTATGCAGAAGTTGAGGTGATGCTGGTACATCTCCAATTCATTGATTCTATTTTAGTGTAATTTTTGTATTAAAATAGTATAATTTTTATATCAAATTTAAAATTTATTTCTGATCCATTTATTTTAAATTTATTCTAAAAGAGATATTTCTTTTTATTCTATTTACAATAACTATTTTATTTTATTAAATATTTATTATATTAATACAATTATATATTCAATTTGTATTTTACGTTTAGTTAATGAAATAATATATTTTATTTATATATATAATTGATAGTAAATTAAATATTATAGATAAAAAATAAAATAATTAACACTAAAATTTAAGTAGAAAAGTAAAAATATTATGTTAAAGTAGATATAAAAAATATTACCAAAAAAATAATTAAATTTAATTAAAAATGCTTATATATAAAATATAAAAAGAAATAATTTTATTGAAAAATATACAATTTAAGATGAAATAAGAATTTTTAAAATATTTTTAAACATAACAAAGAAATATAAAATTTATTAAACAAAAATACATATAAATAAATTAATTAAATTTTATTAAAAATAGTTATGTATGTATGAAACATAACAAGTAGTAATTTTATTGAAAATATAGAATTGAGATAAAAATTGATTTTTAGAATATTTTTAAACTTAATAAAAAAATATAAAATTTATTAAAAAAATAAAAAAATTAAATATATAATAGAATAATCGCATGATAGTGCTTTACCAAACTTGAAGCATTTCTGTTCATTGCACCAAGATAGCACCCTTGGTTTTTTTTTTTTTTTTTTTTTTTTCTTTCCTATTTTAGCGCACAACCCTACATTTAAGGAAGGGTTGATTTTGGCGTTAAAGGGGAACGTCACATGTTTTTAGTGTACTCCAACCCCATGGTAAGAATGGAACAAAACAGTCGTTGGGTATGCAGATGGTCCCAATCTTCATTAAAAATGGTCCTTCCATTAGAAAATTTATGGAACCAATCGTTTTCTGTCGTGAAATATTTAATTCAAAATAATATATTTAATTATAAAATTAATTACCCTCTTTATAGAAATAGAAAAAAACTATATATATGTTATATTTTTAATTCACTTAAGTAAATTATATTTTAGTTATAAAATATTTTGCTCCTTCTTTAAATTATTTTACTCCAAATAACTTTTAATTTATAAAATAAATACAACAAAAAAAATGAAAATTGAACTTATGAAATTTTTTCAAAACCTTGCAGAAAACTTGTAACAAATTATATAAAAATTGATGGAAAAAAATAACCAAACAATTATAGGAAAAATACATAATTGCAGTAAAATTACAAATATATATATATATATAATATAAAAAACCATATAATTTTTGAGAAAATACAAAAAAAATATGATTTTTTTTAATAAATAGCATTTTGTACTTTTCCTTTTCAAAGATATATTTTTCTATTATATCACAATAAATATAATATATATATATATATATATATATAATGATATACATATTTGGGCTGGTGGTGGAAGTTTGGGGATGGGGTGGCGGGCGCCAGGGGTGGTGTGGGCAGCAGTAGGGGCTGGGTCCTGGCGTGGGTGGGCTAGATCTGAGACGAGGAAGAAGATCTGCGGTTGCAGTGGGTTTCATCAAGTGAAACTTCCTTTTGTTCATCTTACAACAAGCACTTGAACTCTTCACGAAAACTAATAGCATTATCGTGGTACCAGACAATTACCAATTAGCCCCTGCGCACCTTCTTCCCATTGGTTATGAAGATTCTTGGTTTGCAATCAAAAGGGTGTTTTTGTCACTTCAAATGCGTGACTAATAATAAGAAGTAATAATAGAAGTGGACCTGTTATGGATCATAAAGAGGCATTTAGTAAAGAGCAAATGGGATGGAGTTAGTGAAGTTAAGGTTGTTGTATGCTAAAACAATGCTATTTTATTTTTTATTTTTTATTTTATTTTTTCTTCCATTTCTCCATTTCTTCAATTATTTCTACAATTTTTCATGTTATTTATTTGTTTCAAGCACGTCAAGAAATAAACCATAGTGTTGCTTATGAGACTTGAGATACTTTTTTCTTTATTAGCAATTAATGATAGTGTTGCTTGGACTTCTTCATTTCATCTTGGAAATCTTTCCCACCTAAACCCTGGTTGGCATTGACAAATTGAAAAAAAAAAAAAATTGACAAAAAAATTTAAAATTAATCAAATTCAAATCAATTATTAATACAAGTAATTGAATGTGTTAAATATGTTACAACATAAATTCGACATTTAAATATGCATGTATCAAATTTTACAGTAAAAAAAATTAACAAAAAATATGAAAATGATTAATATATGGATTTGTATACGAATTGGTGAAATACGAATATACAAGAATTATTCGAAAGTAAAATATGATTTATTCTGATATTATTCTTATATGAATTGTGTTGTATTTATTTTTGAATTATGCAAAAAATATTTTATAAGAATTTTTAAATTATTTAATTTTTAATTATGGGGTAACGTAAAGAGAACTATTTAATAATATATAATATATAGATAAATTATTAAAAATTATTTTTTATTAATATGATATTTTATTAATATTTATAAATAACTTTTGAATAATTATTGAATTATATTTAAATCTTATAAATATTTTATTAAAATAAAATATTATACATATACTAAACGTTTTTTACTTAAAAAATATAGAGTTTTACTCAAAGATTTATAATATATACAAAAAGTGAAAATAATTTTTAATTATTCATATATATATATATATATTCTATACGAGTATAATATGAATTTTAATATATTACGATCAAACTTCATTCGAATAAAAATTATTTTACAAGTTGATATAAATCCTATTTGTTTTTTGTTTTTTTTTTTAAATCAACTGCAAACATTTTTCAATATAAGAGGAGGCGAGGAGCTACAAATGCTCAACTGGCCAGGACACAGAATAGCAGTTTGCAAACTTTCTCTCATAGACCATCTCTTTCACCTAACTACTGCCAAACTCCCAGATGATCACCATATCTTGTAAGAAGATCAGTTTTCTACACTTCTTACTTATGTTTCATTTACTTTCAGTAACCGTTGCTACAAGTTCCTCGGCCATATTGTACGAAATTTATCCCTTCATAAGGGTATACAAAGATGGTAGAGTTGAAAGATTGTCAGGAACAGAGACTGTTCCTGCATCAGTTGATCCGACGACTGGGGTTGAGTCCAAAGACATTAACATAGCACCAAAACTCAATGTCTCAGCTAGACTTTTCCTGCCTAAGAATGCCACTCCAACCTATAAACTCCCTCTTCTCGTCTATTTTCATGGTGGTGGTTTTTTCACTGAATCCGCCTTCTCTCCAACGTACCACAATCACTTGAACTCCCTCGTCGCTAAAGCTAACGTTGTCGCGGTGTCTGTTAATTACAGATTAGCCCCTGAACACCCTCTTCCTATTGGTTATCAAGATTCTTGGCTTGCACTCAAATGGGTTTTTTCTCACTTCAAAGGTAATGGTAGTGATTCATGGCTCAAGAACTATGTTGATTTTGGGCATGTTTATTTAGGGGGAGATAGTGCTGGTGCTAATATTGCACACAACATGGCCATCCGGGCCGGGTTGGATAAAATGGATGGGATTGCACTAGATGGGATGTTCTTAAATTGCCCACATTTCTGGGGGAACAAACCAATTGGGAATGAAGCTAGCCACCCTGAAAAGGAAGCATGGGTTGAGAGTATTTGGGTCCATGCATATCCAAATTCTACTGGCTTCGACGACCCGTTGTCGAATCCAGCTTTGGATCCAAATCTTTCCAAGCTTGGGTGCAAAAGAGTGTTGGTTTATGTTGCTGAAAAGGATATTTTGAGGGACAGAGGATGGTATTATGAGAAGGCATTGAGGAAGAGTAAGTGGGATGGAGTTGTGAAGGTTGTGGAGGTGAAGGGGGAGGATCATGTCTTTAATCTACGTCTTCCCAACACCCCCAAGGCCAAGATAATGCTAAAACAGTTGGCTTCTTTTCTCAATCAAGAAATGTGTAGTTTATTACTGGCAACTGGATAATGTAATTTTCAATTTTATTTTAATGCAACCTCGGTTTTTTCTTGTTTTTTTTTTTTTTCTTTTTTTGGCAATTTTTCATCATCTTTTCCTTCTATCAAATTTTATTCTACAATTTTCTACCTCCGTTGTCTTGGTTTCTTTTATGCCTCCTCGGGGAATTTTTTGAGGAAAATATTAAAATACCAATATATTCCTTTTTATTTAGTAATTATAAACTCAAATAGAAAAAAGTAAAAAAAAAAAAAAAAAAAAAAAACAGAGATGCTGCGTAAAGAAATTCTTTACCTCCAAATTCAAATCTTTTCCATAGAATTTCTCTCTTAATCAATTTCAAAGACTCCTTTTTCTTCATCACTTTAACTCGTCGCCAAAGCTAGCAGTGTAATCGTGGTATCAGTCAATAACCGCCCCTGCACGCCCTCGTCCCATTGGTTAAGAAGACTCTTGGTTTGCATGTCACTTCCTAAGGTGTAATAATTGTTGGTGTAAGTCAAAGGGAAATTTGGAAATACATACAAATTGAATTGACGTATGTACTAAATAAATATGCTTAAAAGATTCTTGATAGATATTTGCAGGATGTGGTTTGTGGAGGGAGGGTGTTGCAACTGGCATTTGGGTATGTGTGTGGGTTCAAATCGGAAAGAGACATCATATTTTTTTTTAAAAAAAATTAAGACATGATATATATATTATAAAGAATTATAAAGAGAAATATATTTATATGTTGATGGTGTTTGTCAACTACTATGACATGACGTGGATAAATGATGTTGCGAAGAAAAAAAAAACTAATAAAAAATTGAGAGAAAATAAATTTTGATAAGGTAACACTATTTTTTTTTTACTTAATTTTAATAAAAATTCAATTTTTGTTAATTTTTTAATAATTTCTAAACTTAAAAAAATATGAAAAAAATAAACTGTCTAAAAGCTATCAAAATATTTCTTTTTTTACATAATTTCTGAATTCACCAAATTTCGTGTGGTGTTGGAGGCATGTGGGTAGCATGTATTGTGACAAAGTCTCAATATCCGGGCGTTACAGGTTGAAATATGAGGGATGGGGACTTAAATGGCCGAGGGCCGAGGGCCGAGGCTCGGGGTTGAGGTTAGCAATCTTTATTTTATTTTTATTTTTATTTTTATTTTTATATATTTATGAAAGGTGCCTGTTCCTACAATTATAAAAACCTACCTATTCAACTTTCATTTTCATTGAAAATCCGAGGATTCAAAATCTAGGAACCTCATAAAAATCATATAGCAGTGGGGGCCACTCTCCCACGTGAATTTGCCAATATCCACGTGTTCAACAAAAATGCTCATCCACAAAAGGAAACACAACTGGGCAGCGGCTACGCACCAAAAGAAAAGATTTACAATAATTTCTGCTATTGCACTAAATTTCTTAGGTAGTGTTTAGAAATACTTTTGGTTGAGAAAAGGTTAATGTTAATTTAACATAATTTAATCAGAATCTGAAAGCGCAGAAGAGTGATTCTTTTAGAGTTTTTATTCTGCTTTTTTTTTTTTTTTTGAATATTTTTGTCCTCAAAAAATATATTTATATTCCAACATGCCGTTTCATTAAATAAATATATAAATATACAATATGTAAGATAAGTTTAATATATAAATATTTGTATGCATATATGAGTATTTTTATAAAAAATTATTTATATTTGATATATTTATAAATATTTGTAAGGATATATAAATATATATTTATAAATATTTAAAATACATATATTTATAAATATTATATGTATTTTAAATATTTATATATATATATATTTGTGAATATATAAATATATTTATATATTATAAATACTGGTATGAATATATTTTATATATTTATATATTTGTGAATACATAAATATATTTATATGCTATAATTATTTTGTATGGATATATATATACATATATATATGTATTTTTATATATTCATATATTTGTGAATATATAAATGTATTCATATATATTTATAAATATTTGCATGAACATATAAATTCATATACATATTTATAAATATATGTGTATTTCATAAATTTATATATTTGTGAATATATAAATATATTTATATATTTATAAAAATTTGCACAAATATATATATATATATATGTATGTATTTATAAGTATACATAATTGAATTTTTATATATTTATATATTTGTGAATTTAAAAATATATTTATAGTAATAAATAATTCTATGAATATAAAAATACATATATATTTATAATTATCTATATATTTTTTTATATGTATTTTTATATATTTATATAAATAATTAATGTTTACATATATATTACACATAAATAAAAACACTTTTACAACTTACTTTTGAACGACAGTTTACAAACACTATTAACTAACTTTCATTTCCCAACTAATTAAAATAAATCACTTTCCACAATTTTTTACAAACACTCCCTTAATAAAGCTTGAGCTTATGTCTCACCACTTATCCTGAGAACTTCGGTCTAAGCATAAAGCCTTTTTGAGTCGCATCTTTTAATTCTCGCATCTTTACATTGAGAACAGCCATTTTCTTTCCAAAATCTTCTTGTAATCTTTCTAGTCCGCAACTCTTGTGAACTGAAGTATTTCTGGAATCAAGAACAATGCGAACAAGCTGATCCAACCGAGCACGAATCTGCCTGGTAATGATCTGGAAGCACACAAAAGTGGTCAACTGCTTGTTCCAAAAATGTGAAATCATGTGGAGAGGTAGTAAGCTTGCAAACTTTGAAGGATAAGTCCTATGGCAATTCAAAATCAGTACCCTTGCAATTGTGCTCATGATGCTGTGTTATAGCAAATTTAGTAGTGCCCAAAAGTGGCAGTCAGTAATTAATGGTCAAGCAACTGCAGAAAAGCATTGAATAAAGCATTATAGTGGAGCCTGTACCTTCTAAAGCAAGGGCAATATCTTTGCTGATATTCTGAGTGTCTGTCATCACTGGCCTACTCTTGAAACTTTGCCTGAGGTCTTAAAAGCATTTCTCAAACCCGTTGAAAATTCCTACTCTCCTCCTTTTAAGTGCTCTGTATTTTTTACAAATGCAAGGTAACATGGTGGTGTAAATGTACATAGTAATCACATCTAGTTCAGGACATGAAGAAAATAAAAAACCAGCTGACCATGATTTACTACATTTGCATGAGCTCGTAAGTGCATAAGGCTAACAGCTGCATCCACTGCACCAAAATGGTTTGCTCTCACTATATACACCTATCCAACCAAAAGGCAGAAACCAATTGAAGTTGTGTAGAATCAAATAATTTGCTTAAAAAAGGTGACTAGGAGATTTTTGAAAATTCATTAAAAAAAGAAATAAGAAGCTTCCCCAAGTTGGCGCATATTATCTCTGCTCTAAATCTTGATAAACTTGAGTAATCCAGTTCATTCCAACAAGATTTTAAAGGAAACCAAAAAGGTCTTGTGTACCACGCTAAGTTATTAAAGCCCTATCAACCTAGAAGATCAAGGGCATGCATATATTTATGAATTCTTGAGACCTCAACTTTGGATTTCTTCTATGGGCTCAATAAACACAAATTATTGAGTTTTGCTTCGTGTTCCCATATTAAAATTAGTGTTTAGCTTTGAGATATGTTAGTATCTAACCTGGAGTTATGATTGGCTTTCTTGGTTTAAAGTACTTTTTTCTTTTTCTAAGTTTGACTTTACCCATATCAAGAAGGAAAATTTCATAAAACTCAATGTATTACCTTCATTTTGCACACTCCTACAAGATGAAAAACCAGTACGTCTCCCTCTTCTAAGTTATGTGAAAGTGAAAATCCCCGCCATCCAGCACTAAGCCCCCTCCTCTCAGGCAGGTATTTTGTGTAGTATTCTTTATTGCTCTCATCTACTAAAGTAATCTTTATATCACTGCTCGGCAAATGCAACTTGCAGAATAACTTCGGAAGTGACTATCAAAAGAAAGCACAACATATAAATCAAACTTGCTTAACTTCAGAACAACTTGAACTTGGAATAGTATTAACCCCTACCAGCCAGAAGCCACCTGTGACATTTGATCGAATCATTGGCTTTACAAAGCTGGGGAACTGTGTTTTGAGATTTGCCTGAACCCTTTCTGCTCGCTCGATAACAGATGATATAATCTCAATTTGGCAGTGAAAATCATTCTTTAACGCCCTTTTCTGTTTACAGCTTTAGCAATATAACAGAAGCAGGGGCTCTAGGAAATAAATAATCTTGGACATTTAAATGAGAACGAAACAGAAGTACCCAATTTAATGCTTACCTTCTTGTTTCATTGGCCATATCATGAGTGTCCTGTTTAGCATAGAGCATTTACTTGATTTCAGTAAGCACAACTGAATTACATTATATATTGGAAAGGTTTCTAGCATTCTAAAGTTTTAACATCTCGACACCAAAAAAAAACAAAAAAAGAAGAAAAGTTTAAAATATGATGTCTTAAAGGAAAAACATCACCACACGGTCAACCATTGGGTGATCCCAGACACAACCATCAAACATAAGTCTATAAATATATTGCGCACCAATTTCCTTAGAGAAACATCTACATTACGATCGCACATGAATGAATAACATTCCCAATCATGCATATAGGCGAATTTCTCCAGAAAGAAAACAATCTTACACGATATTTGCGAACCTCACTGCTCTTTCATGCAAATAACATCTTCTAGTATGATAGCATCCTCATCCAAAGAGAAGAAAAAATATCTTCAGACTTTCTATATCGTTATTTGATAATGATATATTTATGCCTTAAAGCTGTGGGTGTTGAAAAAGATGAAGAAAAAACATTACTGTTTCACAAAAAAGGTTCTCATGAATTTCTGAGGCGATGCTTAATAACAATAAAAGACTTTAGTGAACCCACAGATCTAACTGAAGATGGCAATCACAGTAAGAAAAAAAACATCACAAAGTCGCATCGAATATCTCAAAAAAAGTCACACAAGCAAGAAATACGATAAAAAAAGCATTACAACCTAAATTTCAAGGAAAACTGTGTAAGTTTCCCACCAAATTCATGTCATACAAAGTTTGAAGCAAGAGATTATTGCAAACCCCTAATTTAAATGGCAAACATATTGTAATATACATTGCATAATTGCAACAATACTACATCAAATGAAAGCCAAATGATTGGACCAGCTACGAGTTTTCTTATGTCAGACAGTAGTAAAATTTAGGGTATTTGAATTCTGGAGGCTTGAATTTTTTCCCTCTTCCCTTGTATTCCCTTTTTAAGCTAATAAGTAGATAAGGGTCTACCTAGCTCCGCCCCACAATTGACTTATGAGTTACATCAAAGAAGGGACTTTAACACTTACACTTTGTTTGGTATTAAATCAAGTATGCCATTGACAGTTCCTTTGCTGCACAACATATACAATATTGGCTAACTTGAGTTGAGCGTCTATGTGCAAATCTAGTTCCTTTCACTTTGTTTCTTATTTCAAGTCAACCTATTTTCACCAATGCCCTGGTGAGAGTTTTGCCCTCATCAAGAAAAGAAACTCTCAATCATAAAAAAAAGGCGATCTTGTGTCTCAAGAGAAAAGCTCAATGATCAATCCTTGTTACCAATTAATTCACACAATGGGGACACCAAAATAAGCACTTGCAAGCACACATGTTTGCCTCCTCGCAAGTGGTGCACAAAAATTTGGAAAAGAAAAGGTCTAACCCACTTGAGCTAACATGAATATCCTAACAACGGTTCCTTGATTTTTTATCATTTCTTTGATAATCTTAAATGGTTTCATCCTCTTTCTCCACCACAAAGATAACTCTTCTCAAAACATCACAACTAATATAGACACAACTAAAGATAGTATACATAAAAAGAGACAAAAAGAGATATTTCCATAGCCCACATGTTAGCAAATCAACCCCAGGGGTGTTCGGCTCAAAGAGTAGCCCACTAATACACATACACGAGTGAAGCAAACTTGACCTAAAAGTTTAAGCCAATAAGTTTTGGTTCCACCCATGTTAGCTGCTTTTTTCCTTGGCTTTCCCTATGTAGGACTTCATCTCTAACAAGGCCCTTCACATGTGACCACCTACATCACCAACTCCCCTTAATTCAAAACCTTTACTCTTATCTCTTACAAGTACTCAAAAGAAGGAAATCCTCAATCATGTAAAAATACAAACTAATGAACCAAATCCTATATCACATAGAAACGGGTGAAAAACCTAAAATCTGAATTATTTTGGACTATCCTTGATCACAACCTACATCTAATATAAAGGGGACATAACATAATCCACGCCCTTGCCTCCTCGCAAGAGATTGGATGCACAAACATCATAAAAAAGGACAAACTCCAAAAAGCCCTTACTCGCTTAGGCTTATGCGTTTCCTTGATTTCCAAGAGCTCTTTCATAATCTTAAATGACTTCATCCTCTTTCTCTGCCACAATGATAAAACTCTTGTTAAAACACAACAAAAAAATCACGCATACATAAAACAATGAGGAGACAAACGCGAGAGCAATCAAAAGACCTTTGGGAATGAAGAAATATTGGGGTTACGTTCAGGAAGTCCTGCAATCAAACGATCTTGACGTTCTTCCTCCATCAATTATGCTTGGGTTCTGGGGATTTTTGCGATTTTAAGAGTCGGATCTGCACGTAAAAAGATTGCCGCGAAAATCACCTCCGCGGGCTTTTATTAAAGAAACCATTGGATCAGAACGGGGAGAGGGAGAGGCAGCTTAAATTATTATAGGTTGGCAGTTGGTACAAGATGAGTGCTTGCGTATCTGCTGACTGTTTGATTCAAAGTTGCTAATGTGGATGCTAACTCAACAGATCTGATTTGTTCTCAGTCAATTTATACTTTAATTGTATATTAAGGAAACAATATCACTTGACTGTGAATGAATTATAACTTCAGAAAAGTTTTGGGTAAATTTTTTTCTATTTGACACCCTTTGCAATTATTCAAAAAAACAATTTTATTATTATTATTATTATTATATAAAATTAATATTATTATCGTATATTTTTTTGTTTACTTATAAGGCATAAGTATATGAATGACATACATGCACAAAGACTAGAGGTAACCATTTTAGGAAAAATTTCAGGGGAAAAAGAAAACCATTCTTTGAAAAAATAGGTTTTTATTATGTATGATGTTTGATTTTTGGTGATTCTTTTTTCTTTTTTCATTTTTTTTTTTTTTTGTTGGGGGGTTGAGTGGGGGAGGGGGTGTTTGTATATTGAAAGAAGGAATAGGATTTTTCTATTTAATATTTTTAATATGCTTCTCACTTTTCTTCAATCTTAAATTCTTATAAATGGACACAGTAAGGAGACCTTAATCTTGGAGTATGTGAATAGTTTAAGACAATTTGGCCAAAATGAAAGATGGAACTATACTAAGAAAAAAAAAATTGCATAATGATTGTAATGCAAAATGAATACTTGAACGGAGTTAAAATCATGTGAACGAATGACATTCTTCTCAACATTTTTGGGGAAAAGCATATTTTAATCAATTTTTCTTTGGTTTTTCGTTCTTACTTTTCCTTGTTTGGAGCTTGCAATTGTACAACAAATATTAGTTCAACAATAAAATGGCAAACATAAAATGCAGGGACACAATAATCCTGCGTTTGATGGTGAAAACTGATGCACAAATTAGACTTTTGCACCAGCCCTGATTACCAGCCTCCCCAAATTGACCTAGCCGCACATATTCAGTTGAATTCATCATTAATTATTGGATAATGTTGAAAAATATAGGGTCCAAATGAACAAAAAAGTCAACTCCACCTATTTAACGATTGTTAATAAATTCAACCCATTACTCCCCAAGAATTGCATTTGATTTTTTTATTTTTTGGTTTTTGGGCAAAAAACTAGTGTAGTCACAAATAAAGTGAAATTCATGAATAATAGTTAGGATATTTCCAACCCTTGCACCAAATTTGATATAAATTTTATACCAAATTTAATATTTTGATGTAATTTAGTCAAAATCATCTTCAATCACTACACCAAATGAATATTTTATTCTATTTTTTTTTTAATTATTACTTATTTATTTTTTTATAAAGTTATTTAATTATTTATATTTTATTACTACTAATTCTACTAAATAAAAAATTACACATAATTAATATTATATTTATTGATTATATTATAAAAATAAGTATTACAATTAATATCACAATAAAGAAAAATACTACATTGCACGCACACTATGTATAACAAAAAAATTTTTACAAAACAAATATACAAACTAATACATTTTGGTTATTTAATTCTCATAATTAGTATATTCATCCCACAAATAATCAATTAATGTATCTTGAAATGCAAAGTGAGCATCTTTATTCTTGATTTGTCTATGTCGAACAAGAAATTTTTGAAAACGATCATTTTATTAAAAGATTTAAATTTCATAAATAATTCGAATCTACGTAAGTTTTTTCGAAATGAACAATAAAAAATTATGTAAAAAATATGTCAATAACATAGCTAAAAATCTCAAAGTACCTCTGGTTCTTTTAGTCAATATTTTGATGATCTTGTAGGATCCGAAAATAATTTACGTAGAAATGATTTACCAAATTATTAAATTATTATCTTTAATTTTATGTAGTATTTTATTTTTTAAATTTTAAATTTTAATATTTATATTGCATTTTACTTTTGAATTTTATACAAATAATGTTATTTTAATGTATTTATTTATTATTATTAATTATTATAATTTATCATAAATATTAATTATTTATTAGTTATGATAATTAATCACTATAAATGTTATTGTAAAATAATAAAAAAATTAAAATTGAATAAATAAATTAAATTATAAATTAATTAAATATATAATATACAATACAAATGAAATTAAAATTAGAAATACAACAATTTTAATAATAAAGTAGAATATATACATTACACTAAATTTAGTGTAACATTTGGTGTTTCATTGAAAATGAAATTATACAAAATTTGATGTTTTAATATAGATTTTTATGTGTGATTGAAAATGGCCTAACAATTGAAATTCCAATCGACAAGGATATTTAGTCGTTTGGAAGTAACATCCAACCGCACATAACAAGGTGACAATGCCTTACATAGATGAATACTACAATAAACTTTCACAATTGCTTATTCTTAAAAGTATTGTACACAAGTTAGTTTATACATTGATATATACACATCTATCTGCTGGTACCACAGTACAATTTTGTCAGTGAACAAAATATGGAGAGTACTTCCAAACGGTTACCATAAACAGTATTGGACAAACCTCATCCCCTAATCAGCACAAACTGAAGTCACTGGAAGGCAAAACTGGCAATGGCGCAATGCAGATATTTCATATCATGGGTTAAGAGGCACTTAAGATACAGGGTTACCTTTACATACGCTAGTCTGTACACCTTAACCTCATTCTGCTTTGAGTACTATACATTTCATGCCATAAGCTCAAGATTTGGCATAAATTATAACGGCTTCACGTGGAATATAGTTTGAAGCCATCATCCTCAATAGTCTCAGCATTTCAGTAGCTAAATTTCCAACTTAGTTTTATGCACATTTGCCCCTGCAAATTATGCACTACCTAAATACAAGAATCTGTGCCTCATGAGCTCTCATAATCTTGATTTGTGCTTAATACCACTAAAGGGTGACCTCCTACGCACAGAAGCGAATGGCTCTCCATTCAAGGAGCCAGAGAATTTAATATCCCAACCTTCAACATTCTTCGGAACACACACGTCAAAAAGTGTTTGGCCAAGAACACTATTTGCGCTCATACAAGGGCTTGAACGAAGAGGTAACCTCTCTTTCCGCTCCTGTTGTATAGACCCAAATTCTCTGCTGTTTTGATGCTCTGATGAACTTGGCAGGAAGAAGTGGTCATTTGGCCCAACTGCAACTCTTCTGAAGCTTTGATTTGAATCAACTGCAGCATTCTGGAGGTCACATATCAAGTCAGATATTTCATCATGCATATCATCCATGCGAGACTTTTCCCCAAGTTTCTGAAAATTTTCAGAGAAAATTGAAACTGCCTGCTCAAGCAACTCAGTTATAGCACTCGTATACTGTATTGATTGATGCTTGTAATGACCTGTTGCAGGCACACAACATAAGTAAGTTTGGAATCCATAACAAATTTAAAGGAGAAACTAATAACTCCAGGATGTGAATAACAATGTAGACTAGTACTAAGCAATTAGGAGGAGGAGAACAAGGTCATGTTCAATTCATCAATCCTGACAGCAATGACCAAATAGTACATTTTGAATTAGCAGCAAAATGGAAGGTGTTCCATGGGCCCAATCTCATATTTAACTTGGATTCCCAATCTATGCAGGCAATAGAATTGTATAATATGAGGTGAATGTTAAAGGATCCTCCACAAAGGGAGAATCTTTCAGAAAACAATGTGATTCTGCTTGCATACATCTTTGACCCTTGAACAAGACCAAGCTGGGCACTCGGAGTTAGAACAGTTCATCTGCTGGGCCCAGGTTTTATATGAACCATAAAATAAAAGATTGATCAAACCAAAATGAAGAAACCAAGGAAAAAGGAATAGTAATAGAATGAGAAGCGATGAAATTACAAAAAAACAGCTCAAAGAGATTTATCTATCCCCTTGTGCTTTTTGTGAATGTGACGAGCCTGGAAAAATTGAGCAGTCAATTATTAAATAATTACTATCAGTTCAAGTTATACTACACAAAATTACCAAATATGAAAAATCGGAAAGAACCTGAAACATTTTTAAACTATCCTAAAGCAAAACATATTGGAAGGATTGGAGTAACCACATAAGGGATTTTACTGTTGATAATTGCCAATCTTCTTGACAATCTACTCTATTCACATTCTACAGATTCTAAGTTAGTATAGTCAACAATATTCTATTCTTTTTTTCTTAAATCTAACTTAACCATCAGATTTGGGGTACTATCTATCATTATATATTTATTTGTGTTCTTAAGGCATTATATATTTGATGTATACCTTGAAGCAAATAGTGTAGCCTTAAGTTTAGTTTTACAGTCCCTTTATCTAGTTATCAACATCAAGACAATGACAACAATCTAACCAAGCAGTTTAATGGCACTAGAGTTGCCTCATGAATATCCCAGCAACAGTTTATTGATTTCCATCAGTTCTTTCATAATCTGAAGTGGCTTCATTCTCTTTCTCTGCCACAAAGATAAGTCTTCTCAGAACATAACATCTACTAGTCTCCAAGAATAAAGACAGTACATATAAGAGGAAAAGGAGAGGTTTACATGAACCAAACATGTAAGACAATTTACGGAAGAAGGAATATTAACTCTTTGACTTTGCTTAATTTCGTGAGGGGCAGGGAGGGGTGGAGAACTAAAAATTGCTTTGGGATAATTTAGAACACCATTTTGAAAAGTTGGACCTAGTTGTTGAGAAAATTTTCATAGTACCTGTTCAAGAGTATCCAAAAATATAACTTCAAAGTATTTCTCCCTAACATTTACCATATTTATTAATTTTATCAAACTAATATACCATGAAAGATTGATGGATATGATACAGTTGAACTGATCTAATCAGTGACAACACATGCTGAAAGTGGGTCTTGAAAACGTTGGTTGAACAACCCAGAATATAGAAATTTTGAGGCATAGGTTCTAATAGCATATGTCCCAATAAAGTAAAATCTATTAAAGTAGAACATTAGGCAAGGTCAAATGCAGAACAAATATTTTCTGAAGTGGATGATTTTCTTTTCCAGGACATTGAACAAATAAAATGCTCATAGTCGTACATAGATGTTAAAAATCAAAAACTCTAAGAGGGCCATAATTAATACAAAAAATTAGTATTCTTTCTTAGAAGACACCCTTGACATTATTTGATGATTTTACCACAATCACATATATAAGAATAAAAATTAGTATGCTCAAATATGTATTATGTGCCTGGTCCGAATTCCTTTTATAGGGAAAATATTTTGAACACAAGCCACAACTCCATTTATTATCTAGTATCAGGCACTTAATGCATCTCCAATGTCTATAGACACAACTAAGCAATTAAGATGGCAATTAGCTCTTAAGTAATCAAGTCATTTTTACAATTGTTTTGCCATAAGTGATGTAGAACTAAATGAATTCAAAGTTCAAACATTAGGGAGATCTTAAGACTAACCTACACGAACAGAGGTACTCCACTTCACAACTTTTACATTACCCCCCAAATCTTGTAAATGCTGAGCAAAGTTGCACAGAGATGAAAATGGAGCCACATCATCATTTTCAGAGCATAAAATGAGAAAGGGGGCCCCCAAACCCTATACATAGCAGAGGAAAGGAATAAAAGGGTCAAGAAACAGAGATGTAATATACCTTGCAAAACAGCAGACCATTTTGAAAAAACAAAAGAGAAGATAATTTAATTTGCAAAACTGCAGACCCGTTTGAAACTTACTACTGAGGAATAAAGGGTTTGCCAGTATTCTGCACGTTGGGATCCAAACCTGGTGATAAATAAAGCATCCAAGCTTGAAGTAACACCTTTTGCAAACAATGATACTAGCTTTGATGATCCAGGCATTTTGAGGATGGAGCGGTGTAAAGCAAATCGGGCACCCAAGTCAGTAGTAAATTCAATAGGATCAGAATCATAGATATGGCCTGAGATGCAGCTTGCAACCAATCTACTGTCCTCCTTCATGCAACAACAAAAAAGTCATTAATATAACTTATCCACCAACAACAATTAATTCATTTGAAGTTCAAGGACAGAATCTACCAGACTGAGCTCCACATCAGTACATCCTTTCAAAATCTGCACCACACAGAAGTGAACAAACTCCATCAACAGACCAGTCTAAGGCTTAATTGAAACAAATACACGACATTTCCTCAAAGAAATGGCTTTGGGAATGTAACGCATGGAAAAGTACCAATGCATAACCTAGTCATATGTTAACGTGCATCAACCATGGCCATCTCAATGCATTCATATTACCTGGAGAACCTTATACATGCAAGCTTTAGAACCACCAGAAAAGGATGCAAGAACTACAGGACATAGTCCACATTTAAGCTCCTATACATACAAAACACAGAATAATCAGCAAAAGTGCAACAAAACTTGCAAGAGAATACTCATGAGCCAAATGTATCAACCATTAATCAGAACATATCAAAAACTATATATGCATGGTAATATGCTCGGCCATCACCAGCAAAATATTTTCATCGAGTTATACTGGGGAAGCCAACAGACTTCCCCAAAACCCAGAAAAATAAAAATGCTGCTTTGGATTACTTGCATTTTTAAGCCGCCCAACAATTAAAATGGCATGAAGAAAACAAGATTAGTAAAAAAAAGTGATTAAAACATATCCTTATCGTTCAATTTACCAATTCTTTTTCACACATATAAACATTGCAATAAGACTGACCTTGACGAGCTCATCAAGGACAGAAAAAGCCAGTGATGTAGCTCTCTCCGGAATGAATCTGCAGAAAATAACCACCAACTATTCATACTCGTTTAAAGAAACAAGTTCAGAGGCAAATGCAGGTCGTAAATCATACAAGGCAAACGTGCAGTGTATATCTGTTATACCAGCACAACCATTGCCGTATGAAACATGGTCTCACTTACAAGCTCCGTAATAAAACTTAATACTTAAACTCGTCAAAAACTGGTGATTTCTTATATAGTCGAAATATACACCTTCAGGCTGCTCTCTCTTCGCACACCAACACAAATATAAAGTATACTAAGAATTGTAGAATTCTAAAATGACTTCAAAAAGCTACAATTGTCGACTAAAGCTTCACTCACTAAAACATCTAACTAAAACCGGTGAACCACAAAGCTTCTAACACAACCACAATCATCCAACAAACCGAAAAAAAACTACAAAGTACAGTAAAAAGAGCGTACGGATTGAGATAATCGGAGCGGCAAACAAGAGAGTTCCATTCGAGAGAAGAGTAGAGACCAATGAAATCCTTCAACTGAACATCGCTAATCGAAACCCACGCGAAAACCACGATTATTCCCTTCGCTTTGAATTCTTCTCCGCGATTCCGCACCCAATAAAATCTACCCCCGCTGCTCATCCTCGGAAGAGCTCGAAGATAATTTATTGGTATTTTTTAAATTATTAGAGAAGAATGAGGGTTTGGTTTATGGACCGTTGGGTGAAGGGGTGAGGGAATAGGAAAATGGAGAGAGAAAATGATTGCGTTCTTGGTGGTGGATCGCCGAGTGGGATTGCGTATGTGACAGCTCAGACGATGTTCACCTTGGCGCATTTTAGGGATATTCTCCCGATTATCCTACGCCACATCGGTGCGGGATCGATACACGACGTCGTATTGCCGGTCTCTGGCTACGGCTTTTCACTTGTGATTGGGCTTTTGGGCTTGGGGTTTGAAAGGTCAAGCCCAATTAAATTATCATTAATTTGCTAAATCTTCGCGCTCACAGTATCTTTCGTCTCATTTGGGCCTTTGTTTGACGTTGCCAGGCCCAATTGACGAAAAGGATATAGTGTGTGTAGAATTAAGGTCACTTTGTCGTGTGATTAACAAATTACTTTGTCACATTTGGCTTTGATGATTGATTGTCCATATTTGAATAATAAGGGCAAGATAGTCATTCCAATAAATTATATACATTAAAAAAAGACAAAAATGGCAAAACTATAAAAAAATAAATAAGATTATATTACTAATGTGCCCCATCTATCTTTGAAATATATACACATAGTTCAATTGATTCCCATCATTTCACATTATTTACGCATGTAATACAACATGCTTATTACCCTTATGGTCAGCTATAAATACCTCTTCCTTTTATGAGAAAAAGTACATTTTCTAAGGTTAAGTGTCTCTTTGTTTTATGATCAAAGATGGTGTAGTAAAAGATGTCATAGCTGATAATATACACTAAATGTATATCCATCATATATTTTATATATATATATATATAAAATATATATATATATATATATATATGTCTAATTAGAAAATATCTCGTCACCTGTGCCGCAAATAGGAACCGACTTTACACCTGAAAAAAACAATTAGAATAGGTTGACCGTTTCACCCCTCGGAAGCCAATTTTCCACCACATCAAAGAATTAAATAATTTACGAAGAGATCAAGATGTACTAATGATTTGGATTTTTGTAGAAAAAATATGAAAATATTTTTTAAATCGAACGGCCGAAATAGTTCAACGATCAAGTTAAATGATTTTGAAAACTTGAGCAACATTTTTTTTTTTATATTGAAATCAAGAGTTATAAGTCTCACCGAATTCAAATCAATACTAATTGACAAGCTTACTAATTAGGATGAAAATGAGTTTGATCATTAAACTATTTCAAGTTTTAGTGTTATGGATCTGCTCTACCTTGTATGAATTATACTGTATAATTTATTTATTTATCTAAAAGAAAGTATTTGTACATTATATTTTATACACAAGTATAAAACATAAATGTATACTCTTATAAATTAAAATAAGAATGTAAAATATATAAGAGTAACAACAATTTAATTGAAATTATAATTTATTAAAAATGAAAACAGGCATGAATAAATATAATGTTAATAACATTATTTTCTCATATTTAAAAATTTATAATAATAATAATAATAATAATAATACTTTCTAAATAATATTATAAAAATTATAAAAACAGTAAATTACAAAAAATATTCATTAGATTTAATCTAATTATAAAAAAATTCAGTTATATTTCAAAATCACAAATAACCACTTGAAGTATTACAAATACATCATTGAGGTTTGTTTTCATTTTACAAATATCTCTTTAATAAGTTCAATTTATAAAATAAAAATAAATGTTAAGAGGGCATTTGTAATTTATAAATTTAAATAATTTTTTCATGAATAACTTAAATTTTAAAAATAATTTTTATAATTTATCCTTATAAAATTAAGTTAATTTACTTTTGAATTTTGACAAACTTATGTAGTTGGCATCCTTAAATTAGTATATATATATATATAAATAATGTACGAAAAGGAGGAGAAAAAAGTCAATCGTACCATCTTAAATAAAGGGTAACAGATCATAGATGAGTAAAAAGTGAAAAGCATTAGTGGTCCATTTATGATTTACCCCCACCTTTCAAGCTCGAATTGTCATCATGTAGCTACTATTGCAACTACAGATCAATTCATTTTTTAATCCCTTTTTTTTTTTTTTTTTTTTTTTTTGGGGGGGGGGGGGGAGTGGACTGTGGAGCACAGAAATCAACAATCTAGAAGAGAGGAGAGAAAGGGGCAGGTGGAAAATTATTTAATTATGGGAGCAAATAGAAATGCATCATAGCGATCGAGTTTGTGGGTGTTGAAATCAAGGACCAACCTTCCTTTTTTCTCATCACTTTTTCACTAACAAATTAGTAATTAGGACATTACCCCTTTGCCTGCAACATTCTTTCTTCCTCTCTTTTCTCGTTTTTGTTGCCTTTAATAATGTAATTTAAAATTTTCTGCATCAGATCCAAAGCACGTGGAACTCAGTTGACGACCACTCCATCACGGCACGTGCACATGTACACTTGTTGTCTACTAATTATTTTATATTGCAAACTATCCATACACTTTTTTTCTTTTCATTTTTTCTTTTTTTTTTTGGTTGAAGTTAGAAGGTATGGGTAAGTGATCGGAGAAGTGACACTAAAATTCCAAATTGAAACTCTTTCATTAGATTAATTAGACAATCGTCACATGTCTAATTTATATATATAAACACTCAAACAATTTTTTTTATAATATTCTCATTATGAATGTTAAATTAGAAAAAAATGGTAATATCATCAACAAAAAATTATTTATTAACTAATTTTTGTATAAGTTATTATACTTATCACATTATTAGGATATTTTTACAGAAAGAAACCAATCACAAAATAAATATTATCACACTTACCATTAGATGCATTCTTGTTTTGGGACAAGTTATTTAACTTATTCTAACTACAATAATATGAAAGAAATTAATCCAGCAGACAATTGGGAAAATACATTCATATCATGTCCACTATTGTTTCTCGACATAATTGCATTCTCTCTCTCTCTCTCCCGTGGTCTATGTACTTTGTACTATTAATAATGTATTGAATCCAAACTATTTTCTTATCCAAAATTAAAGTGGTAACTTTAACTTTGAATGTTATGCCAATATGCAACATTTATCCAATAAATCAAAATATAGTACGAAAATTAAATAACTACAAACACTACACCACAAATACCAATAGCATTTGTTAGCCATACATAGTTTGAATCAAAATGGCATTTGTACTTAGAAGGTTGGGAGAGCATGCACACGTATATTAGGACCAAGTCATTTGCCAATCTGACAAGGCTTAAAGTGCATGACAAATGAGCATTCTGGTTTTGCTTATTATATATAGCTCCCACACACACACACACACACACATATATATATATATATATTATTTTTATTCTAGCCCTCATATATAGGCCACAATATACATACTGAAATCTGAAGAACACTGAGCCCACTGTTGTATTGAGGTTTTCAGTCGACTGCTTTCTTTTCTTGCCCATCTGTCTCTTCAACAATCATCACAACCAGTGTCTGACAGATTTTGCAGCTTTTGATAATTAGTTACATTAACAGAAAAACAAACATTGTACTCCTACAGATACATGTTTTCTTCTTTCCGGAAACAATGGAGTAATTAGGAAAAATATCAATGCAATTAATTAATCCAGTTTTTTTTGTTTTTTTTCTTGACGTATAAAGGGTTCTTGTCAAGATAAAACCTGCAGAAGCTTTGACCTCTGATATATTGTACTAAGTCCACTCAAGGCATTAAATCATAAAACACCAATAGGATGAAAATGACATAGGATATATGTGAAATATTATCCAAACACTAGTGCTTACGAGTAGCAACAGATATAAACAATTTGGGGGAAAATAATTTCCGCCGGTTTTAGACCAGATCTATCTCGAAATATACAATTCCTTTCGGCCGGTTTGCATACTATTTTTTCTTTCATCATTTACCCATATTCCAAAGGAAAAAGACAACGGTTTCAATCAAATTTCAAAATCAATTCACATGGGCCCACTATATGTATATGTATACAACATGTAAGTACACCCCCAGACACACACACATGTGCGAGGGTGTGTGGGTTTCATGCCCATGTACGACTTCATGCAAGAAAGAGGGTTTTCATGTTACTCTTTCCTCTCTTTTCAAATGGAATTTTGCTAAAGAATGGCTACAATACACAAAGTGACAGCCATCAAGAAAACATCCAAAATATGCACAAACAAAAACACCCTTTTCAATTTCAAAAGATAAATAACAAAAGCAATTAAACCCTCTTGCCCACATCAATATCATCAACTCTTGCACTGAACTCTGACAATACCATCATTTGCCAATTAGAAAGAGCTCAAGAAAGGAGTATATATATATACCTTCTTACTAAAAAAGCTTTCATTAGAGAACTCTAGCTTCTTTACATAAATATGGGAATTGCTATACACATAGAGCCAGATTAGCTATAAGAAAACGTTAAATGCCCCCTCCTCTTGAACAGGTAAATTAATTTCAACTCAACCCCACCTAAGAAATAAAAGGAAAAAAATAAAACTAAAGAGGAATCAAAAGATGCCTTCTTTCTCCTTTTAGTAATATTTCATTTGAGGCTGTAAACGAACCCACTGATACTTCCCCTCCAATGGAACGTCCTTCACTATATCATAGTTGTACCTGAAAATAATACAAACCCCATTCAATCAAATCATTACTCGTTTCCTTTTTCAGTTACGAGAATAATCAATTGGGCTACGCTAAAATGAGCAGGGTGTACATGTTGAGTGTGAGCGTCTTATTGTGCGCACCGTGGAAACACATGTAATGATTGTAGCATACTCGAAGATGAAGATGTACTCACTTTTCAGCGAATCGTTTTTGCTCGTACTTTTCTGCGGCCTCGAAGAACTCCTCCAACTCCGCCGCCGATGGCATATTCTCGGCAACAGAAGCTGGAATTTTCTGGCGAGGAGTCGCCCGTGGCGTTGATAATTTCTTCTTTGACGTGGACGATGAGTACTGCACAAACACTTGCTCTGAGTCTCCATAAAGCTCGCTAGTTGGAGTCGCCTCTCTACTGAAAAAGTAAACAAAAAAATGAAAACCTTAAAGTTCATGAAGGTTAAAAATAGTACGGAGTATTAAACTGTGAAACTGAAAAGACTCTGCGGAAATGAAAAATAATTCAATGTTTTTTCCATTCACTAGAAAATGAACAGCAACGGATTATTTCACTTGACATCACATATATTCATGTAAATGCAACAGATGAAGCGGTGAAATTAAACAGTGAACAAATGCAAAATAACTGAAAATATTTCCATTGTTCACCTGAAAAGGCAATCGATGGACGTGGAATTTTCCGTTTCAAAACCCTCGGACTGCAAATCAACATTCTGAAAAGAACAAATCAAAACAGTTCTTCAAAAAACCAGCTGGGTATTATAGCTTCACAAACAGGAAAACACAACGACACACTTTTTCACAGATACTAGTGAATCCGATACTGAGTTTGAATTTCAAATTATTCACCTCCAGATCTGATGATCTCAAACTCTTCTTCACGACGTCGCTCGATTCATCATGCTTAGTCCAACCGGAAGTCGTAGACGCCGCCGGGGACACTGAATTCTCCGCCAGTTCCACGTAGCCACAGTACTCATTTTCAAGCTCAGAGTAAAACTTCCTTTTCTTACTGGAAATCAACTGCATATCTTCCTCCATCTCTCTACACTTCATTGTCACACTCTCACATCCTCTCTTCAGGTATTCCCCCATCTCTCTCTACCTATACATACATATTGCTACATCTATATATATATATTAGGACCAGTGTGTTTGTGTGTGTGTAAATAGGTGTATATATGTATGTGTGTGTGCGCGCGCGCTGGTGATCAATAGCGACCTGCAAAAAGTAGAAAGCTCAATTGCTTTTCCACGCACCACTTCACCAGTGCTATAAAAATTAGATTAGAGGAGAGAGTAGGGGCAGAAACGGAAACCCGCAAAAGATGCGGATTTGATCGGACGGTGGAGATTAGATGAGGCGGTTACCGTAACATGTGGTCCTGACTCTGTTAACGGTGCACATGGCGATGCCGTTAAGAGAGATCGGGATCCTATACAGAATGATTACAGATTAGAGAACCAACGGAAGAGGGACACGTGGACGGTAGGACGACCGGTTATACCGGTTGGGTGACTGGGAATCTTGTAATGACTGAGATTTTGTTACAGCAATAACTGAAAATCACTGCCAGAAATATTTTCATGCGGTTGGTTATGTTCTTGCAAAGTACCCTAAGTAATGTTTGTTGCATTTCTAGCAAAGGTTTTAAAACTAACTTTGGTTCTCTTCATTGAAATATTGAATTTTGAATTTTGCTGGTCTGAAATATGTAACCTAATTTTCGTAGGAGTTGTCATCATCAAAAGATATCAATTAGAGTGATATTTACACTTAACATATTTTCAATGAGTCGAGCAATATTATTACAAAATTTAAATAATTTTAACCAGTGAATTTCGAATGTTTACAATGTCATCCTCACGAATCATTTTCGGTTTGACAATTATGTTGCATAGGAAGGGTACATATAGATCTTATTAATTTCGATCTCATTTATTTGTTATTTTTTTATTCTAAATTGTATTTTTTCACTATTTTTCTACTAACACAAAACAAGAAAACAAGGGTTCATGCCTAACCTAGCCATGTTTCGTGTGATTTTCCACTACTATATAATTTTCTTTTGTCATTTCACAGAGAGAAAAAGAAAGATCGAAATTTGAATTAGGGTCATCAAATGATACCCATATATTCTTGTAATAGAAAAAATTGAGCTACGAAACGTTGAATTACACGACATTATCATTTTATTTTGTAACGTTGTTGTCGTATACATACACAACAAATCCAGATCCAATTGAATTTGATATAAAAGGGAGAAGGGGTGCAGTAAATAGAGAGTAGCTGGACTGGTTTGAATAGCAATTTTGTGCATTAAATTGAGTGAGTTTTAATTTGGTTAATTGTTCAGTCCGTTTTGATTTGCTCCTCTTCTCATGAAACGTATCATTTTTATCCCCAAAAAGCCGTCTAGATTTTTTTCCTTTTCTGGTCTCCAATTGAATTATTATTATTGTTATTGTTATTATTATTATT
This sequence comes from Paulownia fortunei, assembly GCA_019321725.1. Lineage (NCBI taxonomy): Eukaryota > Viridiplantae > Streptophyta > Magnoliopsida > Lamiales > Paulowniaceae > Paulownia > Paulownia fortunei. The sequence continues at coordinate 29,565,748 of CM033106.1, read as the reverse complement.
ATTATTATTATTATTATTATTATGATATTCATTCAGTTTGGTGAGCTAACAAACCAAAAAACATTTGAAGTATTTAATTAAAATTCCTTATCCAGGAAAAAACGTTACATCTCTTCCTTTCGATCAATGAATATTGGAATATATTTATACATACATAAATAAATTAAAGTAGTTCAATCTTTGGCTGAGTTGATGAAGAATAATGTTACTAGTTTGTTTTTTATGGAATTAAAAGCTTCAAAAATGAAGAGAAGAGAATAAAGGCTCCCTTTTTTTTTTTTTTTTTTTTCAAATTTTCATTTTTGTTTTCACGTTGGTTATGTGTGGTCATGAAAATGGGATTGGACTAATGATGTTGATTGCATTTGCATGATATGATATAGATGAGTGAAAACGTGTTTGACTTTTTCATTTCTTTTATATGATGTCAATTAACAATGAATTTTATAAACAAATCATGATTAACGACTATCAACAATCAATTACCAAAAAAAATAAAAAATAGACAAACAGCTACATTTTTTTTTGGTGTGATTCGAATAAAAAATATCATAATATTAAGATTTCAGTTTCGCTACTCAAATTAGACCTACTCGACAATTTTATTATTTTCAATCCCATAAAAAACAAACAAAAAAAAAATACAAAGTTGACAAAATTATAAAATTGATCCTGTAATTAAGGGATGGTGTCAGAAAAGATGTTGTTCGATTTTAAAATTTAATATATAGTTATTTTTAATTTGACAATTTAATCCAAGGTGTTAGATGAGACGGCTACTTAATGCCGCATCAAATCAGTTGGAAATGTCCACATAGTCAATTTTGGCCGAAAATATTAATTATAAGATCAAATCAAAAAAAATAAAAATTGACAACTCATTAATTTAATTATAGGACTAATTTTACAATTTTGTCAATCTGCAATCTTTCTTTTTCAACGTCACACATTATTAAAATTTAAAGGTTACAAGTTATTATTGTGGGATTAATATAACTAAAAATTCAATATCACTAATTCATTGGAGAGAGAGGGGATGACGAAAAATGTCAATTAAAATCAAGAAACCCTTAGAAAATTAGGAGTGACAATGCATTTGCACCAGCCCCTGAAAGAGATGCACTGGTACTACAGGTAATAACTACATCATCCACCATCATTACGGGTGCAGTGTTGGTAGATGAATTTCAAATTCTTGCAATTAAGAAACGTAGTATTTAATTACAAACAGAAATATCTATAATCAAGATTTTTATTTTTTATTTTTTATTTTTTATTTTTTATTTTTAACAGTGCAATGGTGCTAGATAGATTGTAAATGATCATTAATTTCAGGACCACATAAATATGGTAGGAATTAAATAACTTTGTCCAAAATATTTGCTTTTATTAAACATTCACCAAAATTTAATGACGTGAATACAGAGATATGGGTGAAGGTCACCATTATTGAAATTTTACAGATATTGTATTGATGATTGTTAGGAATGTCTTATAAATGTGGGCTTAAATTTCATTTTAAATGAAATTGTACTCCATACATACATACAACATATACACATATAAATGTGTGTGTGTGTGTGTGTGAGAGAGAGAGAGAGAGAGTCATGAATTTAGTCCGTTGGAATAGCCAGAGCCAGATGTTAATAATTTACCAACAATAAAAGATTTAGGGCTGAGGCAATAAATTATTTGGTTTGCTTGATTTATTACATGTAAATGTGCTATTTGCCTAAAGTTTTGAGCATAATTATTTAGGTGAATTAAAAAAACTATTCTTCTAGTTTGGATTATTTACAAAAAAAAAAAAAAAAATCACTTAAATTTATAAATTACTTTTACAAATTGCACATACTTAGGGTATTTGTAAAATAAAAACAAATATTAAGAAGATAGTTGTAATTTTTAAAAATAATTGAATTTTTTTATAATTCATAAATCACTTAAAACACTGCCCAAATGGGTAACGAATAATATTCAGTTTCATAGTTATAAGATACATAAATATGATATGCATAAGAACTAGAGTAAAAAATTTTAAATACATGCATTAGTATTAAATGGTATGTCAAATTACTGAAATACACTTTAAATCACTATTTGATATCTATAAATAGGAGTATAGTTCCTACTGATTTTTCTGCTTCATATATTTCTAAAAACAACCAAACATGCCAAAGCAGCACACAAAAGCATTTATTTGAAAAACATCCATTCAGAATTTATTGTATGCTAATGTTTTTATTTCAGTTGTGTTACATTTGTTACAAGTTATAATCTACATATTAATAAAAAAAAATTATGGTAGATTCTTTTTATGTTATTTATTTTGTTATCATATAGTATTTTTGTGCATTGTGCATATGTCTAATTCTAGTAATAATCATAGTATACAACTTAAAGTCAATCCACGAATCACATTTTTTTATTATTCTATACTCCCTAAGTTGAACATAAATAAATTACAAGAAATCTTTTTCCTTGCTTGAAATTTTTTGTCTGAAATGTGGGAGAGAGCAATTATATCATCATGATTAACTTATCAACTTCAAGATAAAAGTCAACAACTTTAAAAAGACACATAGCTTTGTTTTTTCAGCTGTGTAGGCATAACTTGGTAGTCTTACTATCTATTTACTTACTTTTTGGTCAAAAACTATAAAATGGACACAACTTCCCTCGCGCCCGCCCCCCCTTGCCCATAAAAAAAAATATAAAAATAAAAATATAAAAATATAAAAATAAAATAAAACCACTCTTGGAAGTTAATCGCATATTCACATTTTAGTGTTAAAAAATATCTGTTTAACGATTGAAAATGGAGAGAAAACTTATACAGCTTCTGCTAAAAAAAATTGGACATTGAGAAAATATAAGTAGTTCAAGCATTGGATCCTTTCCATATTTTAATCATTTTGATCTACCAGAGTTCAATTCGGATCTTTTATTCCAATTTTATATTACATCATATATTTTATATAATATATGTATGTATAAAGTATTTTTAAAAATATATATTTAAAATTAATTATATATATGATCTAAATATTGATATAAAATATAATATTAAATACAAAATTGTAATAAATGATTTGAAACCCTAAAAGCATACCCTCATGAACCAGGAATAAAAAGTACATCTTTCAAAACCCTTTTAAAGGGATAAAGAAGCTTTCTTAGAAAATATATTACCAAGTATAATGCTTATAATAAAAGTAGTGTATAGTCATAATCGCTTTAATGCAAAAAATCATATAAAAGTTAAAAAAAAAATCATTTTTATTTTTTAAAAATAGAAAGTTACTGACAAACAAGCTATAGAGAGGAAAAGATGGGAGATCCAGGAGGAAAACAAAAGAACATCTTTCTGGGACAAAGTATGAGACAACCATATTTTCAGAACCAAACAAATGAATCTGGAGAGCTCTATACAACTTGTGAGATGTGGTACAAACATTGGATTCCCTTGGAAAGAATTGGAAAAGATTAAAAAATGAAAAAAAAAAAAAAAAGTAAAGAATGGCCCACACCCAGTACACACAATTTGGTCCTAAACGGCAACCTTTTACCCCCTAAAAACCAGGGCTCTGTCCGTCCAATTTCCAGAAAAATATTTAGGCACACGCAAAATTTCAATGGCGCTGGCAGGCCTTTGCAGTCTGTTCGCTGAGGAAAATAACAAAAACATAGATGCATTCCTGGGCGAGGCTCAACTGCTATGCTACGGCAATTGCAGCTGTGCTTATTAATGGAGGGAGCCATCTAAAAGTTATTTCAATTCCACTCGTGCACTTTTCTCATATATATATATATATATATATATATATATTACTTTTTACAGAGGCCATTTCCTTACCATCCCAATGTAAAAATGTGCCGGCCAACCCTTGTTCACGTTGTTTAAAGGACCATTAGAGCCTTATTACTAGCGCGCTGTAATCGAATCGAATCGAGCCGAACAAGAAAAAGCTCGAGCTCGGCTCGTTTGAATTTTTTATAGGCTCGAGCTCGATTCGAGCTTTTATAATTAAGTTTTAGTTCGATTTATTTAAAAATTATTAAACTCACAAACGGCTCGAGCTTGGCTCGTTAAGCATAAAATCGAGATCGAGTTCAAGCTCATTTTCGAGCTCATTAAGCATACAATCGAGCTTGAGCTTGAGTTCGATAAGCACATTTCATTTCAAAAAATAGAAAATAACACATTTTATTTTATGTTTTAATCTAGTTTTATTATTTTTATTTTTTTAATTATTCAAAATCGATGGTTCTATAGTATATTATTAAATTTTATTTATTGCTCTAAGTTGATTAATCTAAATTCATTATTCTCTATTTATATTCTTATTTTTAAATATTTTAAATATTTTAAATATAAAAAAAATTATTAATTTCAAGGATGTCATACTGTAGATGTTTCCTAAATCATACTAAGAGTTGATTTAATTTGATAAATCTAATTTGATTAATTATTTTAAATTTATATTCTTATTTTATGAATTATCTTGGTTATACATAATTAGTTAATTAATTATTCTAAATATACCATTATAAGATTTGCATTGATTAATCTAAATTTATTATTCTCTATTTATATTCTTATTTTTAAAATTTTTAAATGTACGAAATTTATTAATTTCAAGTAAGTCATAATCTAAATATTTCATAAATCAAAATAAGAGTTGATTTTATTTGATTAGCCTAATTTTATTAATTATTCTAAATTTGTATTCTTATTTTATGAATTATCTTAGTTATATATAATTTTTCAATTAATTATTCTAAATATACCATTATAAGATTTGTATTAAATTTTATTTATTGATTATGTTAGTTTTTAAAGAATATTTTAATATATTTGACTATACAAAAATATAGTTAGCTCAATGGTGTGAGCTTTCACATTTTCTTCAAGGGTACTGTATTTGATTCCATTAAAAAAATTATATTTAAAATTTTTATAATTTTATCGAACCTATTATCGAATTTGTAAACGAGCCACTCGTGAATATGTTCGTGAGCATATAAATGAGTGGAGCTCGAGTTTGAGCTCGCGAAAAGGCTCGCGAGTCGAGTTCAACCTCAAACTCGTGAATAGGCTCGCGAGCATATAAACGAACAGGCTCGCAAGTTAATGAGCAAAATACTACTATACTCAAGCTCGGCTCGATAAAATTTTCGAGCTCAAAATCGAGCTCAACTCGTTAAAGTTATCGATTTATCTCAAACAAATTTTTTTTCGAGTCGAGATTCGAATAGCTCGCGAACGGCTTGGTTCATTTACAGGCCTACTCGCGCCCCCACCCCAAATCCACCACAGAAATTGACAAACTTAGACTAAGAGAGGAGATTGAGCTTCTCAAAACGTGATTTGACGATGATTAATTCAACATAAATTTGGCTTCAGGTAGTAGCCAAAATGATTACATGTGCACAACATGGATAATTCACATTTCAGAGACGAGACTGAGCTATAAGGGTATTACGTCCTATGGTCACTAGGAGCATAGCTACATCAGAAGTAAAAAGAAATCTGCAGGTCGATTTACCATGCGTTCTGTAAAATTTTACAATTGAGACAATGCATGAAGTACATTCTCTGTGAAATATGTGCCAGTGGGTGTCGTACAAATGCATGTTTGCCATTCCTTTCTCTTGGAAAAGAATAAACAGAATGCAACTCCAATGAAACACACTGGCATCACTTGCAAAACCCATGGGCAAGTGCCCTTGAAAGATAATGTTCTTACAAGTCCAAGAATGTGTGCTATAGAATTTGTTATGGAACTCCTGGGATCAATTTGCTCTGGCACTCTCTGCCCAGATGACAGTTTTGTTCACCATTAAATTATGAAAAACCACTGCAGTTTTCCTTATATGACTTGGAGATGTATAAGGGAGAAAGTGTATTAGGTGAATTTCCCGACACTCAATTCAAATATCTTAGAGTGCCTTCTTCACTTCAAAGAATTTGGAACGCGTCTTGTTCGCAGCATCAACATCATCTGGAGATGCCACGGCAACCACAACACCTTTGTCCTTAACTGCCTCAACAACATCGGCAAATTCCTTGAAGTCATCCAACCTACAGAGAAGGAAAAATTGAATAAAAATTGGTTAAGAAAGCATGTCTGCCATCCAGGCAGAAAGAGGAAAAGAAAATGAAGAAACAAAGAACATTTTTCATAGAGAAGGGACGCAATACTATGAGCACCAAAAAGAATATTAGAGTTTCATGAATTATTGCCATTTTATATCATTACAACCACTGAAAGGAAAAAAAAAATTATTCTTTACCGAGAGTGATAAGCTGACTACACATAATCAGGAGCTTGAAGTCAATTATCAGCTTTTTTCGTCATTTTATTCCATTTTATTAGATCAGTATACATGCCAATACATTATTCTTTACTGACGAATGCATAGAGATAATAGCCGACTAAACATAGTCAGGAGCTTCAAGTCAATTATCAGCTTTATTCGTCATTTTATTCCTCTATGATCTATGATTCTCATCCCATAATTTGAGATGGATGCCTAGAAAATTTATTTCTATGTATGGTGAAATGACAATGACATGAAATAAATTATTATTATTTTCTTTTTTCTGAACTCTTATTTTGGCACATGTTCTCACATAAATTTGCTACCATTCCAGATATTGTCTTTTTAATTGCATATAATGGATAACTTAAAACCTTTCAAAATGCAGTTTTCCTTGGGACATCTCAAGCCATGACGAAGGTGAGCCGAGACTGTCAACAATTACTAAACTATGAAATGGTTATGTTGACAAGTTGACATTGTTTGTTCACGTGTCGAGAACTGATGCTATTTGTGGTTTCATGGTTCAAATACTTTAAGCATAACAGCCATGCTTACGGAGAACTCAAATGGTACACAGGAGCTCATTTGCAATGAGAAACAAAGGAAGAAATTTAGAGTTACTCTATATCTGCACTTGCTCTATACTAAGATATTTATAAGTACCTCGTTGACAAAATCTCTTCTCGTCTCATTTGCCTCTCCTCCTCCGTGACTCCTAGCAAGTATCTCAGTAAACTGAAGAGAAAGCGAAAATTATCAATCCCATTTCACTGTACAGGCAGCATTTCAAATAAAGAATGTATAGGCAAAGAAAAACACTAAACAATCTCACCATGTTGCACACCATATTATTTCGAATCTCCACATAAATATATGCATTAAAAGGAGAATATAATAGGATTCCGCAAATTAACTCGAAATATAGAAATCAAGAGACAATATAATACAGTTGATAATCAAATATTATTATAAGTTCTCTTAATTTGGAAGTTAAGAGTGCATTTTACTCAAAAACCAAAGATCCACTTAGATAACCTCAACTTTCAGACAGAAAAACTTAGCTCGCTCTTAGTTTCTAAAACCCTAATGTTAAAGCTGCCGCCCCAATTTGAAAACTGTTCCTCCAGACATCACACCTTTTTGAGGTTCTCTTTTCCTTTCTCCCATTTTAGGAAAGTGGCAAGTGTATTTGAGTAAAGCTTTCTTAATTTGTTATCGAAGAAAAAGTTTATCACAGGACTTGAAATTAATCCTCTTAAATGCTCTGTCATACACATCATAGTGGCAAGGATAGCAATTGGCTTACCTACTATATCCTTTGGCATCAGGTAGCTGATAGGCATCTACATCTCCAATAGTCCCAATAATTGCCTTAGTGAGAGCATCATCATCCATTTCAAGTTCTCTCAGAAAGTTGCTTGTTCCATCATAAACATCAAGTGTCTTCAACAAATTGGGATCTCTGTAAGACAAGTATGAGAACACACCTGAACAATGAAGAACATGGTTAGGACAGTAGGAAGTTAGCAAGCAAGACAATGTAACAGAACACTGGGACTGTCAATTGCACCTGAGTGAGTGTCAAAATCACAAAATCCTCCATAAGCTCCCCCACTGACTCGCACACGATCCCACAGCCATGTGTTGCTTAAGTATTTAGAGATGACATATGCGCTGCCTTTAAGTTGATAGCCAGTCTCAAAAAGGTTAGCTGCTTTTCCAACATAGTTTACCTGTGTAAAGATATTACTTAATTCTGTTAAATAAATGTGCCTAATAGAATAGGTATGCATATAAAGAAAGTTAAGCAAGTCAAACATTTAATTTCTACTAACCTGAGTAGGTATCACAATAGCTTCATTGGTGGGAGGAAGTCGAGCACTCCACGCAGTTGATCCAACTGGGGAAGTGTTAGGAAGCACATCAAGAAATTTGCCGACATACTTTTCCGTGTTCTTAAGATTTTTCCCATCAGCAGTCAGATTTACAAGGCAATCATTTTTCGAAATCAATGTTTTGCGTATCTCCTCGAGAGAAGAAGATATTTCAGGCCAGTCATCATCAACTTTCTTTTCAAGAGCTTGTAAAAATTCCAGGTAACTGCAAGCACATGTCAACAGTATTTAGGGTCATAAGCAACTTCCGAAATATGAAACATGGGAAAAACGGTGAAAAGTGAAGGTGTTAATCTCAAGGCCTCAAAAAGCAATAGTGACAGCAACAATCAAAGGTCAGTGACCATACCCCACCACAAATAAACAAAAATTAAAACCTATGAAAGAAAATATCTAGAATTCAGTAAATAGCCAGCACAAGCTTACTCATACAACAGAGAGTGAGTGCATCTCATCATATTTTGACATGAACAAGCTTTCAAAATTCCAGAAATTGCAAAATTGAAAGGTAAGAATTAGAGTCTAAACAAATCAACCTGACACCACCCATTTGTTCAGAGATCCAACCAGCAACATTGAGTTTCGCATCCATTCTTGCAGCTGCAATGCCATGCCCACTGCCTCGTAATCGGTTCTAAAAATCAACAATTAGCATCAATTATTTAAAACAAAGGCAAATTAGTCAGTTCTGCTAGGTTCAACAGATACCTCCATTCTTGCTTTGCTTTGAGAAACAAACTGCTTAAAACGCTTTTGGTCCGTCAATTGAACATCTTGAAGAACACAGTTGACCTACAATTAATAATTTTATCAACTGCATTAATCAATCTCCAGCACTTTCCAAGAAAAAATGGATAAGAACAAAGGGAAAACTAAGAATCACAGCATGTATTCACTTTGAATTTCAGTAGTTACTTTCATCAGAAAACAACAAAACAAGACCTAGCATTACTAAGAGTACATGGCAAGGCAACATAATGCATATAGAGGGCCAAGCTCTGACTAGATAGGATGTTACCAGATAAGCTGATTGACCCCCTATAGTAAACCTTATAATTTATAGAGAAGTGAATCATGCTTAACAATAACATGCATGAAAAGGTATGAAATATAAATGTACACACAAGTACCTTTCAAGAAACTGATTGGTATTCCTCCAGTAAACATTAACACATAAGAAAAACACAAACCAAATTAAACAGAAGCAAATAGCCATACACACAAGCACAGTGCAAGGGGAAAGGGTAGGGAGAAAAATCCAATAGATGCCTAGGGGCCATGGCTCAGTTATGACACTAGACAATATTTTTGTTAAAATACATTTTGACTTGCAAATATCATCACCTTTAACATATTGAGGCAGTATTTCCAAATATAGTTCAAACAAATCTTATAGATGGATAAGGCAAAAAAAGGTAGCTGAAAAAATACTGTCGCCGAAGAGCATAAGTCCACAATTTTCCCTATTCCTCTCCTGATGGTTATCAAGACAAATGGCACAAAAGATGACAGCAAATTTAGATGTCATTATAGATTCTATTTGCTAATGGATCCCAAAGATGGAGCAAAGGACAAATGCACATTCAGACAAGGTGTTAGCCGGTTCCCTCATTTCACAACTAATTTAGCATAGCTTTCCTATTAAATATTTAGATACTCTCTGATGAACACGTCTATGAGCAGGCAGCTGTAAGCGGTGAAAACTTCAGGAGACTTTTTTAAATAATAACAAGAATGCAAAAAACAGAACCTAAAGGAGAGCTAAAGATTAATGATAAAATAATCATAAACAATGAGAAGGAAAATTATAGCACCTATGTGCAGTTTGCATTTGTTTGATTGCACATTCAAAATATTTATCACATCAGGGAAAAGAAAGTCATAGTAGCAGTAGCCCAGATTACAAATGAATGAATTATCATGAGACTGTTAGAAAACCTGCCAACAACTTGACAAGTGACGATGGTGAGGATGCTGAATTCTAATGCTAATTAAATTACCAAGGATGAAACCGGCTATTTACCAAATTAAATAAATCTTCAGCACGTTCAGACATAGCTTTGCCTCGAACAATTATATGGCTGCATGGGTCCTCCTTCCCTCGAACTGATGATGTGAAAGGATATACCGATATCCCACCAGTTTTTCTTCCAATTAATTGGTTCAGTTGTACAAAATCCAAGTCTTTAGTACCCATCTCCAGCAGTGACTGGCTGTTGACATATCCGCACATCATATCAATTTAATGTTTGATAACGAGAGAGTTGCCAAATATTATTAACTGCACAAATCCATTAAATTCAACATTTGATAGTTGAAGATCATCATCAAACTATGAACTACATCCAAAACACACCTGGATGTTGTTACAGATTGTTTCTAACCCAAAACAACGGTCACAAAAATAAAAGTTACCAGGTATTTATATGAATTTAGACTATGCAGAATTCAGATCTAGCTATAGTGACAGTGGTATATACTCTTTTATTATACAGAGGGAGTATGATTTTTCTCAGGCAAAGTATATACTCCTTAATTATACTAAAACAAGACATTGTAGCCTTAAGACATTCTGCTCTCTTCAGCCATTAATGGTTTGGCTGTATATCACTCGTGCTCATAGGCCCCAAACCTTGGGAAGTCAAGAATGAAGAACCATAATCAAGAACCAAAAGATATGTAGTATTAACATATTTTGCTCTCTTGGGTACATCCATAGCGGCTTTCGAATAGCCATTCCTTGTTGCAGAATATTAAGTCGAAAGGAACAATTGGAAGTGCTTGAAAGAAAATCAATGTGAATGGCCAGTAAAAACTAGAAGGTTATAAATTTAGATAATGCATGATAAGCTAGAGTTACAAATAGAGTAATTTGCTCTGAGACACAGTCTGCACACAAAGTGAGGAGAAGAGTCAATCCACAAAGGAAAGTAGCTGCAGCATTAGATGAGTAACAAGAAAACAAGAAATGTTTCCAAGCACACGTGATATTCAAGTTTTGCTTAAAATCCATAATTTGGGGAGCTCATGAACTTGGAAGTATGACTATAGCTAGAACTGTAAATGAGCTACGCTAGCTCAAAACTCGCAAGCTCAACTTGAAAATTTTCATGATTTCAAACGAAACCAAGCTTGAGCAGAAGGTCAAGGCTTGACTTTAAATTCAAGCCAAGTGTGAGCAAGGATAGGCTCGGTTTGAATTAGGTTTAGGCTTCTACAAAATTAAATAAGTATACAATATCATAAATGAAACTATATACAATTCAACAAATTAATTATAAACCAAAAACATCTTGATCTCAAACTTGGATTAAGTATAAATAAGACATGATGTGTTTTTTTTTTAAAACTATTTGAGCAATTTTAATTTATTATGTTCATGATAGAAGAATATTATCAAGAAAAAATAAAATTGACCTAGCTCACACTCGGCTTGAAGCTTGTATTTTTCAAATCAAGCCCGATTTTTTGGGGGTGGGAAAAAAATCGTAAAAGTTCCAGCCGAACCTAAGCCTAAACAAGCAGGGTCACTTGGCTTCTCTGACTGACCTAACTGTAGCGAACTTTGGTAGGTAATATGCAATAGGCATTTTAGACTTAGGTTGCCGAGTAGCAGTTATTATTGATGGATATTGTAGTATCGCCCATTTACTGGATGAATGCATGATGGCATGTCAGATGAGAAGGAGGAGGGGACCAGATGGTTGGGGATTAAGAATACTGATCTATGCCAATGAGGATTTTTCTAAGCAAAACTTAAAGCATCTTAGATGTTTGTCATAACAGTGGTATTATGGGGGGAAATGAGGATCTAGGAGTAATTCACTTAAAAGAATTAACAGTATTAAGAAACATTATATAATACATTTCTAGAACAATTAGTAGTTGCTAACTCACCAGAATAATGGTACCAAAGGAAGAAGCTCTTGCTTCAAAGAGCTCATATTGAATACAACTTCAGCATATAGAACATCATTTGCGAAAAGGTCATGCTTCAAGACCTTTATTCCATTGATATCACCAACCTACAATTGCAAGAAATAAACTTTAACACAGAAGAAAAAGATAAGAAATTTACAGAAGGAAGATTTATAGCATTGTCATCATCTCATCACCTCAGTAGGAGTGTGTGTAGGCTTTTTAGGAATGTCTTGCAAAGAAAGGCTTGGTACGCATTTTAGAGCTTCTGGTGGATCAGGAGTCTCTTGTTTCAACTTAAGTTCATGTGTTGCACGAGCCAGTTCAGCAAGATCCTCTTGGGTCATGCTAGCTTTCACCTTTTCCAAATTTTCTTTCTCAGCTGCTTCATCATGGGAAGCCTTCTCTGGATCAGGCTGTAAATAACATCAATTAGCATATGAAACAGTCATGCCATATTGCACCTAACAAACATCAAAAGTAGCAGTGAAAAAGACTACCTGCATTTCAATAGTTACACGGTGTGGGTTATTCAAAATGAATTTTTCTATTAAGGGAGCAAAGACTGCTTTGGAGCCTTCCTCAGCTATTCTAGCTTTCAATGCCTTTAGAGGTTCTTGATACTTTAATGGCTCGAAAGGATCCATATCATAAATCCACTTTCCCTATCAGATAATAAGTATAAGAATTTTTCAGACTTGAAGGATGAAGAGTATAGATGAAACCAAGTTGATGAAGATATGATAACAATATAGCATTGCTTACAATGGAGCGAAGCATCAGTGCTAAGCCACGAGGAAATGATCCAGTATTGTTTTCTCTGAGAGAGAACTCAATTGTATTCATTGATGCTTCCACAGCATCAGAATGGAAGCCTTCCTCTGCCAGCTTTTTAAGTGTAGTCATGATTAATTCTTCCACTTTTTGAATGTCATCTTCTGATACACCTTTTAATCCAACACTAAACTGAGGCTGAAGGAGCTCATCTTCAACCCCCCCACCAACAATAGCATCCCCCAGACCACTCTCCAGCAGGATTTTTCTCAAAGGAGAAGCAGGAGTTCCCATCATTAGATGATCCAAAAAACCCAGGGCCAGCTCAGTTTCCAAGTCTAGAGGCGTTTCAGAGAGGAGCCAATTAAGGCACACCATGTGCTTCTTTTTCAAGTCAACCCCTTCAGCAGCAGGATATTTCTCAACAATCCTAACTGGTTCTGAGAACAGTTTCTGAGAATCAACTCTTGATTCCTCAGGAGCTGAATTTGCTTCAAACATGTCTAGATATTCTGCATGGGAAAGCATGGTAAAATGTAAGGCACAATGAGTTTTAATTTAAGGATTCCATAAATGTTTCATCAGAGGGCAAAAAGGTTAAGTGACAAAGATCCTATGGATGAACTGAGTAATTTCTTCACAAAATGTCCATTTAAAAATATGTCAGAGATGAACCCTGAAACAGACAAATACACACACATATACTCTTATAAGGATAAACACAAAGATACTGTTATTTATATTGAGGGCAACTGAAAACCCTGTAACTAGAGCCTATACGTGAAGGAAATACAGTCCGTCAGATTTCTAGAACTGTTTTGCAAGTTGCTAGTACTTTTTTCCATTTATTTAAATTTCAATTGGACAAAAAAAAATCAACAATTACACAGATTTGATAGAATCACGTACCACTTAAAACACGTAGCCGTTCATTTGGATCATCGTCTCCATAAAACCATATCCTGGCATTGCTGGGATGGTAATATTTGCGGTGGAACTCCTGTAAATAGACACATAAAGAACAAAATCACCCTTGAGGATATAGAGCAAAATGTCAGCTAATAACGTTTATAATACATCTATACTATATATTGGAAGAAAGAAGGAGAAATCTTCCCTCGCCCGGAAATATACTAGATCTAGTGAAAGTGGTGACTTAAAAACATGAGGAAATTACCACATTACTATGTACCAGGTAGAATATCCATTAATGTGCACACAGTTAAACCTTCAGTTTTTCGATAGTTTCACACTCAGTAAAGCTAATAAATATCCCATAAACAACATCAAATACCAAAGCCTGTGTAGAATGATTTTCACTATTATCAAGTCATGATATTTTTTTAATGTGATAGAATTAAGTGTGAGGTTGGCCGACATAACAGAGAGAAGCACATGTAGTGCCTATATACATTTGGTTAAAATTCAGAGAAAGAGAATGCTTCAACGAATTTCAACAATAGAGCTACACTTCCAGAAAATCACTTTTGCTCACATAAATATGTTCTCTCATAAATGAAATACGAGAAACTATAAAATTCACTTATATTATTTTAATCTATGAATCTACATATCCACGACTATATCCATGTCTTCCTGCAAAATCATGTCAAGGATTTCATAATCGAAATACAAGTAACGGCAAACCAATAAAATCTAAACATTTTAATACATGTCCCAGAACATATATGCAATTACCTCGAGAAAGATGTACTTATGCCTATATGTATACATATATGCATACATGGCAGCGTGATGTGTGAATATATGTTCCTTAAAGTCAACTAGGAATATTAGTTACAACAAAGTTCAGGTTATTGTGTCTTTGTAACATCATAGAGAATTTATGCCCACTTCAGAAAAAGGAAAGCAGGCCTGGTGGAGGTATCTCATGAAAAAAGAGAAGTTCCACTATCATATGCATGTTCACATTTTCATGTAAATTTATGTTTGATAAAACTTATTATTCGAGAAGAATAATGGGATGAAGTAACAAACAACTACAAGGACTCTTAGATGCTAGCCAGGTGAAGAATATAATCCTTCACATTATTCCTCTCATAGAACTTTCAACAAATAATTAATTTAGCCAACAAGCATGTAAATTAAGACAAATAATACATGGAAAAAGAAATACTTTAACATAACAAATAATGAACTAATATGATCGACCGGAAACCAACCTTGAACTCCTCAAAAGTTAGTTTGGGAATAACTTGTGGATCACCACCACTATCAACACCATAAGTATTGTCAGGACAAAGGGCCTACAAAATAGTATTATAACAATTAAAACCACCATTGCTCATTTTACTGGTACTGAGCAAAGAAACCTCTAACTGTTACTTGTATCTGTAAGAAACATATCAAGTACTCTTTAATTATTCTGAAACATGGGGTCATGGAGTCCAAAAAATTATAAACCTTACTTTAGTTTGAAAGTGAAGCTTACCTGTTGGGAAGCTCGGCCTAGTATGCTATCGGGCTGAGAATAAACACCTTTCATCTCATTGAAAACAACACCTGGAGTAGACCACACAAACAAATATCAGTGATGTGATGACATGCATGCCCTTATATGAATGAATTGTCAAGATGTATGGAGACTGGCACACATTCACTGGGAGACAATAAAATGCTAGAGGCAAATACCAACCTTTATAAGTAATGTCCTCCGAGGGGTCATTCAGTTCATAATGCCAACCTTCTTGTTGAAATGTTTTAATGTCTTCCACACATTTAGGGAAAAAGACAGCATCTAAGTACACATCAACCAAGTTATAGAAATCCTGCATAAAAACAGTAGCCATACGTTAGTTAAAACAAGATCTTATAGAAAAATTTCTGTGCTTTTACTTGGATTGAAGGACCAGACCTTTGTATTTGTGGAAGCAACAGGATAGCAAGTCCTATCAGGATATGTGAAAGCATTCAGAAATGTATGCAAGCTCCCTTTCAACAATTCAACAAACGGTTCTTTCAAAGGATACTTTCTTGAACCACATAACACACTGTGTTCCAAAATGTGAGGAATTCCTGTTGAGTCTTTTCTGCATCAACAAATTGACATGTTGGCACTTCATTAAGTGGCTTATCTAGAGTAAATCAGAAAAGAATTAGAAACAAAGTTAGGTGAGGACAAGTAACTTAATAGACTCTCTGCTGAAGTCACTCTTTCTTAATAATAATTACATTTATTAAATCAGTATGGTTCTGTGATGCAAAAGAAGGGGCAGAATAGTTTAGGAGTGTTTGACCATCAGAAGTCCAAATGAAAGTGTCTATAATACAAGACTTCAAACATGTGCAACTTGATGAAGGAGTTATGCCATGTGACAAGCTCTATTTGGACTCCACAACCAGGGCCATTGATTGAACCTGACTTATGGCCTTAAATTCAGTTTTTCCAGTGATCAATCGAATGTTTCCATGATTGGAAGTACTTATTAGTTTTTCAAAGATTTTGTTCGAAGGCCAATAATATCTTATTGCTGTGGAATAAAGAATTTCCATAAGTTTGTAGTTTTAAATTTTAGGATAATATAGTGAATTTGGAGAATTCAAGGGCCTCTGCGATTGTATCAGCAGCTAGAATTGTGTTCTTGATATTGTAGCATTATTTTGCACAATCAGATGTCAGTGAATAATAGCACATTTTTTGTCCTTCACTATGAAGTTTTCCGTCAAGCTGTAAAACATAGTTCTTCTCTTGTTTATTCTTCTGCTCCTTTATCTAGACAAGCAAACAGTTCTTAGAAAATGTTTCCCATTTTTGTCAAGAATCAAAGTCCAGGGAATGGTTAAAAAAGGCGAAAAAAATCCACAAAAATCATTTTGCAACATACATGAGCAAATAAGTAAGAATAGTATTGCAAAGAAGTCATTTCAAGACACTAACATGGACAAGCACGACATCAATGTCAATGACCGCATGAATACTATGACACAAATTAAGCTAGCCCTATCACTATTATCCTTGCACTAACCTCAATATAGCCACCACCATTTTGTGGCACCAATACCCAATTGTCATGTATATCAGCTTCCACTTCTACAAGCTAAGAAATGTTTTCTCCAAATTTCACAATCAAATACTCTCTATCCACATTTGAATGTTGTTATTTGAAATAGAACGAAGGTTTACATGAGAGTTCATAATCTACTGTTCTCTTCCATCTTCTACTTCATAGTACCATTCCAAATCTTAGCAACTCACTCAATCACTCTTGAATAAAAACTTTCATTGTCAGAATGGAATACGACATTATTTGAAAATTCCTAATATAAATAAATAGAGGCATTTTTAAATTAGTCACCAACAGGTAGAACATTAAAGTATTAATCAATTATCAGTAGAAACGCTTACGGAGGAGTCCGGAAAACAATGCCAAAGACTTTATTCTCGTCATCATTGGACACTGACATGATCTCAGCGCCGGTCTTCTTGTGTTTATACAACACCGCTCTAGATTTACACTCCTCAATAAATTCCTCCGATACTTTCTCAAACCCAAGCTTTTCCGCCACGTCATCATCCGCTCCCAAAACCTCTGAATAATTTTACAAAACAATTACATCAACATTCAAATTCAGTTAAATAGTTAGAAAATGAACAGAATAAGTACTCAATTACCAGGAGAAGACTGGACAGATGAAGTGGCGACGGCGCGCACGGAGAGAGGGCAGAAGTGTCTTTTCAACTGAATAGAAGGACGGGAGACTGATGAGATGAGGCCGAGGTGTCGGCGAAGGAGGGAGCGCTGGTGGACGTTGGGGACCAAACGGTGCCGTTTGGGGAGGCGAGCGAGGCGGTGGGCGGAGCGGGTGAATAATCTGGTGGAGGCGAGTGCAGAGGAAGAAGAGGAGGAGGAGAGGGAGCGCAGGAGCACCGCTCTCTCCATTGGTGCTCTGAGAAAAGGAAAAATGGCGGAGGGTTGAAGAAGATGAGAGTTGAGATGATATTTGCTTGTTTGGAGTTTATGATTGGGAAGGGAGGGAAAAATAAATATCAAGAATTTGTGGTGCTTTCTTGGGGAATAAGAAGTGTGAAAATTTGTATCCTAAACTTTACTTTCTTCTTTTTCATCTTTTTCTTTTTTTTTTTTTCAATAAGCTATAAATACAATTAATTATTAATACTAGTTAATGAAATAATAAAGTGAAAAAAATATAAACTTTACAAGTGTAGAGTTTTAAAATATATTAAAATATTATCATTTTTTTTTTTACAATTTAAGATTCTAAAACTTGGGTCATAATTAATCTATTGGGATAACTGAATTAACCCCTCAAAATCAGTCACCAATTAAATTCATATATGACATGAACGACTCAAGTTTAGGCGGATATGTGATTCGTTTTATTTTCTATTTGGAGCAGCAATATGTTTTACCTGAAGTAGCAACATGCAGCCTCTCACCTTACAACCTTTTTAAATTTTTAGGAAAATTCGAACCACCACCACTTACAAATATTCAAAATATTTATTCTGATATGATACGAGCGACTCACATTTATATAGACATACGATTCATTTTATTTCCTACTTTAAGTAATAATACATAAATCTCTGAAAATTTATAAATAATTCGAACCACCACCAACCAAAAATGCTCCAATCTCTTGTCACGTGGGCTGTCGCTTTTTAATTTTAATTGAAGGAAATTGCGTGCAAGTTTTTCTGGTCAACCATTGGTACATTTTGCTTGCTTCACGTCCTTTATTTTTAATTTTTCTAATAAAATTTTGAAACATGCCAAGACTTCACATTCACTTCTTTGATTTTTCTTTTTCCTTGAAGGAAATTGCGTGCAAATTTTTCTGGTCAACCGTTGGGACGTTTTGCATGCTTCTCGTCCTCTATATTTTTAATTTTGTTTTTGTCTTAAACCCTAAAATCCCAAATGAACAAACGATTTCGTTGGTTTTCTTCTTTTTTTTTTGGTGGTTATATATTTGTTACGAGGAAACAAAACTCAATAAAATTGCATGCTATTTTTCGAGTCATTTTTTCCAAAATGAATTCATAAATTTTAGGAGAAATATATGTTTAATTTTACTTATTTTCAAGAAATTGTACTCTCCCTCAACAATTAAAACCATTTTTTTTTTAATTTTCATGAGCTATAACTGCATGGGCTCCCAGATCTCCTTTTTTATTTATTCAAGTAAGGATATTGCCTCTATCTGCTTATCTATATATTAATTCAAATAAGGAGATATTGCTCAAGTAATATTGCCAAACTTTATTATTATTTTTATTGAGCAACACAGTTCTAATATTTTTATTCCAACTTTTGAATAAAAATAAATAAATAATGGACAGATTGAAATCCTATTTTTAGATAAAATTGATATTTTATCATGCTTCTTTTTTTATGAATTTATTAAGTTAAATTTAGCTTATGGTCCAACTTTGGGTTTTATCGTTGCTACATATTGGGCTTCAGTTGGGCCCGAGATGCGAATTGGTAAGAGTTTTCTTAAGAGGAAGAGGCCCGCTCATTTTCCAAAATTGCCCATTTAGCCAGTTGGTATAGTCACGGCCCGAGACGATAATACGTCGCCGTATCAAAGCCCTTTACAAACCAAACTCTGGACCCTGATGATCGAGCTTCTTTCTTGTGGAAGGTTGGAAAAAGAGAGAAGAAGCTCTCAATTTCTGTGATTTCTGGACTGATGAACGAAATGCTGGTTCTTCTTCTCCCGAGGTCAATCTCTAAACATACGTAGCAAATATTTTTCGTTTGGAATTCAATATAAACAGTACTCTGGAGTCCTTTTGTGATTGGGTTGTAATTTTGTTTATGTTATTTGTTAAAAGCTTGAGCAGAGGCTATGGGTTTTAGTATAAAGAAGAGATCGTGACGTCTCTTCTTGTGGCATATGGTATAGTAGTGGAGGTTCATTTTATTCTAGAGTTTGATCCTAGAATTTTGTTTAGTCATCCCTTGTCTTTGTTATTGCTCCTAATGTATGCTAGTGTTAGAATATATCCAACATGTTGATTTCGTATTATTATTCTTTAATTTGTTCTATTTTCTTGGAGAGTGTTGGGTTAGTTTGCTAGTTGATCAGCTGCAGTTGAAGCAAATAGGATGATTACACTTCATATAATTCTGCACCTGCTTAACCAGATTACTGGGTGTGAGAATCAATTTTAGTCTTGAGTCAGAAATCCTTTAGAATGCTTGTACAATGCTGCCGATCCATTGAATTTTATTTGTGGAAGTATAATCTTGAATGGATGCGGTAAAGATGCTTGTAAGATGCTGTAGGAACATTTAACTTACACGTGTGAGATTCGATACTGGTCAGTCAGGTGATATCATATAAAGTTGTTGGCATGTGTATAACTTGTTTTAAATGAGTTTTTGACTTCCATCCTAGAATCACATGATATTGGGTGGAAAAGAACACTCACCTTATGTTACATTCGCACCACTCTCCCATTCCCTTCATATGATTATATAACTTGGTTTTGAGGTGTATTATGGAATATTAAAGCATCCCACTTAAAGTGTAACACAAGGTGAATTTTTTTTTTCTACCTAATATCACGTGATTCTAGGATGGAAGCTATAAACTCATCTAAAACACACTGATAGCTTGGTTGCCTTTTTCTCCAGTACAAAGAGCCCTGAAATTCTCTGCGGTTTTGGGGACTACATCATTGTACAGTTCCACCACAATTCTTCCTTCTAGCCCATCACCGATGCTTATGTCCAGAAAACATCAAGGCCTCCCACCCATAATTGATATTTTCTCACAATACAAAGTGTTTTTGTGCGTGTACGTATAGGTGTATGTATATACGATATGAGCAGAAGAGTGAAGAGAGTAACAGATAAGTGTCCCATGTCACAGCAGTGTTAAGGTAGTGCTTTGTGGTACTCCAACTAACGTCATTTCTTATTGAGATGGAAACCATAGCTTTGGAGATGTGCTTTTATCAAGGTTATGTATGTACCCTTGCATCATTGTTTTCTTCACTTCCAAACTTTTTCGCTTAGATTTAAGCTCTATATTGTGCTTCCTAGTTGTATAATTTCCATGTTTGTCTTAGCACCTTTTTTCAAATTAATTTATTATCTTTAAATCTATACTCTCTCTTCGTTGCTGATGCAACGATCAATCATCCAACAATGCGTTACTAATACAAATACTTAAGTAGGCTAAAATTGGAAAGTTGGATGCACATATTAGATGGTAAGCAGTGTAGTGACTTTGAATGGCTATAAACATAGTTTCCCACAGAAGAAAGGAGGTGCTTTCTTTTAACAGTATGTCTTCTCTTATAGCGGTTTTTATCTAATCTTATAGTAATGAAGCTAAAATGAGCACAAGCACTGATCCTCATACTTGTCTCAATGTCAATTCCTCTGCCATGGAGCAAGCAAAAGGGATTCAAGCAAATTCGTCGGGACAGTTCCCTAGTTTTTTGAAACAATTGCTTAAATCTCATCTATCTGGTAAATTTTATTTGGTAAGTTGAAGTTTTTATCCTCTATAAGTATCTAAAGTCTTTATTTATGCATCAAATTATGGAGTACTATTCTTTGATAACAGGGTTTACCAAAGAAATTTTGTGATGCTCATTTGCCAAGCCATGATGACACCATTGTTTTGGTTGATGAAAATGAACAAGAATACAGTATGAAGTACTCTGTTCGAAAAAATAGACTAAGTGGTGGTTGGAGGGGTTTCTCCATTGCACACAAATTGCTAGAGGGAGATGCCTTAGTATTCCATCTGATTGAGCCTTGCAAGTTTAGGGTAACTCTTTGAGCCTCATATTACATGCATATTCGTTTTATCTTATTATTTAAATGTGGCGTTAATTTAATGAAAGAGGCAATTCAATGATGTGGAAAAGGTGAGGTGATTTTACAGTTCACCTGCAGATCATTGTTGATAAAAATACTGGCTTTCACATATCAAGCATCATAATTAATGGAAATAGTTGGACTATGGCCAGCACAATTAACAGGTTTTGGATGTTTCGTATCTCTGTATTTTAGATTCAATCAAGGTAGTCTGGTTCCTTTTTTGAAGTTTTCAGTTGCAACGTCTTCCTCTAAGTACATGACTATGTAACGTTCATATTTATACAACTGTTTTTGTGCATAATAATTGACAAGTTCACTGTTGGAAATCATACCTTTGTCTTGTTGCCTGTGGCACTTCTTGCCTGTCAAATTTTAAGGCCTGATTCGAAATTTGTCACTTCAATCACTTCATTATAGTCTTTAACAGCTTTCTGTTTGGTTTCTTAAGGTATACATCGTGAGAGCAGGCAAGTTAACAGAAAATGATGGGGCAATTGGACGTCAGACTTATGATTTTCAGAACAGTAAGCCAACTAGTATCGGTAAGACTATTCAGCTCTTAATTTTTATTTTATTCTGTATCTGCACATTGTCCAAGAAACAAAGTGTAAAAATGTTTCACCAGTGAAAATGGAAGACCAAATGGAAGAAAATGCCTGTATTGGTAAAACAGCAAGGCGGATATATCTAAATTCTCTCGCCGTTGATAGCCATCAGGAAACAAAAAAGGCAAGATTAATATCTGATAGTAAGCTTGACACGGTTCAATCTGGCAATGATATTGATCATTTTGGTTCCAATGTTCTGGAAGGTATGAGCTATTCAGAATCTGTGGTCTATTTTAAAGATGTCAAGGGTTTTGAGGATTTCAAGATCCAAGTGGATGGCCTAATTCTCGACTCAGAGATACCAACAAATCTTAGAACAAAGTATTACAAGCTCTGCTGCAGTCAAAAAATGTTTCTTCATGACCACCTTATTAAGGGCCTTAGCAGTAAGCTAGCTGTTGTAATGATATCTGAAACTATCAATATAGCTGACGCTATCAGATCTGCCGACCTTGCCACATCTCTTCATCATTTGGAATGCTGGGAAAAAACTCTAAAAGCTTTTGAGGATCTAGGCATGGCGGTTGGATTTCTTCGCGATAGGCTACATAAGTTAGTCAGCCTTTCACGTGAGTCCCAAATGACTATTGAATCAAAGAGAACGAAAAGAGCTCAAGCTGATGAAGAGATCAGCAATCTTGAGGCGACATCTTTGAATGTTAAAACATTGATAGGAAGTCTAGTGGCTGAAGTCGAGGCTCTCAAATGGAAAAATGAGAAGCTTGGGTTTGAGTTCCAGGAGCTTGCCCGAGCTCCATGGTGAAAGCACGTACAACATGCCAGAGCATATAAATAGTGTTGAGTTACAAGCATAACTCGCGCTTCTGGTTATTGGTAGAGCTTAGTAGCTGTATAAGTTTGTAATGTTGTAGCTTTCTTTTCTACGTTGTAGAAATTCTTGTAAAACAACCAATATACAGAAGCAGTGTCCTGCAACCCCTGGGGCAGGGCAATTTGTTTTCATGGTTTTATCTGGGCTACTTAGTGAGATGATTTGTATTCGTCTGGATCTTTTACTTATGGAAATGCCTGAATAGATGTCATACATTGTATATATCTATTGTTGAAAAATTATATCCCAAGAACAATCTTAGTTTCAGAGGTTTTCTTCAGTTGGCAGCATCATGTTGTATTTGAAAGGTCAAGAGTAATGTATTTAAATGAAGGAAGTCTCACGTCGAATCTGAAACTTAGGGCAGGTCCGGTTATTTTACAAGAAGAGCATATCATGGCAGATTGTCAAAGTCTGAATTCTCTCAATCTCTCTCCAGAATGATGTACAAGATTGCGCAAGAAAACCTATGCCTTGGAAGAATTCCAGTTTAATTCCCCAATATGCAGAGGAATTACTGCTGTTCTAGCATCTCTTTGGCATTATTTTGATATATTCTGCGTAGATTTTTTAAAAATAAACATCTTTCTAATTACTCTTGATTTCCTCATTTTGTATGAAATGAACAGCGATGGGATAAGAGTCCAACCTCAACCTAGTAGAGAAAATCTTACATGCACTTTTGGTGCTCTGCTGCCAGATGATTACTAACGCCGTAATCAGCTAGTTAGGTTAAAAGATGACATTATGAAGTAAGTTTATATAAGTTGGTCATTACGTTTGGTTAAAACATTAGTTCATAGTAATTATTGTATGTATGATGGTTTATGCTGAAAAGGTTCGTCATTTTTTATTGCATTATACTTATTTTATAAATTTATATTATAATCGAAATACTTATCCATCATCATTGACACACCAAATGTGTTGTTCAATAAGTGCAACATCGTAAATTACGGAATCAAACATTAAATCCTCTTACTTCATTAAATCCTTAGTTTCGGCTTATATTGACTCAATCATGGTATCAAGACTCAGTGGAAATAGTTAAGAAGAAAATATATTTTAAAATTTTATTTCTAAAATAAATAGATAATTCATAATTCAATGCATAAGTAGTCTTTTTGTTTTTTCTCACCCAACTCTTCTTCTTTTTCTCATGTTGTTTAAATTGAAAATATGCTCATTTAGTTTGTATGATTTGTTAACAATTAGAGTAATTGATACTTCATTTTCCAAAATTTTATAATTTTACCAGTTTATTTTTTGAAATTTATTTAAAAATATTTATTTATTATATTTTTTGATAATAAAAATACGATAAATAATAATATTTTTATTATAAATAATGTTCAAATTAAATAATTTCTAATGGTCACTGAGAATAATATAAATCACGCTCATTCACGGCACATAACTACAAAAATGTTCAAGTTATCCGTTATTGTCATTTGCAATAATATAATTTTTTTTTTTATTGCTATTGATATTATTTATAACGTTTGCCTTCATCTATTACTAAGCTTTTCCTTTGTCGACGCGGTGATGGTGGCGGCTTTTAAATAAAAGTTTAATATGAAAATCTATTAGAAGCCGAAATGGAGTCAATTAATAATTAAAAGTAAATTTATATTAAAATTGACAAAATACCGTGAAAATGCGGGGTTTAAAAAAATAAGTGAAAGTGCAAGTGAAAATTGCGACTTTAATTTGAAAGCGCAACTCACGTTTGCGCTTTTAAAATTTATTTATTTATTTTTTCTTTTTACTGCTTAAAGGCGCAACAGTGTGTTGCGTATTTTGAAAGGCGCAACTCACTATTGCGCCTTCAAATTTTAATATATTTTTTAAATATATATATATATATATATATATATATTTATATTTACTTTATATATAATTAATATATAAATTTGTGGGAGTGGAGAAATAAGGAGTGAGATGTAATTAAGGATGATTGATATTTTATACATATATTTTAGATAAATATATATATATATATATATATATATACATGTATTTAAGTAAATATTTTTTATTATAATAATAAATAACATAAAGTTATGTTGTTTAATTTTTTTTTACTTTAGTATATGTATGTAAATATTTTAATAAAAATAATAACAATACTATTTTTGTTTCATAAATCAGACAAATAATTTTTTTGAATAATAATTACAGTATTTAATTTAAAAATTTTGAAAAATACAAGAATAAAAAAAATACGAAAAATGACCACCAGTGCCACACGTACGTCGTTGGCGTTGGCGTCTACCTCGACGTCCACCCTGAGCAGCAGCAATATCATGTGATTGGTCTGATAAAGTTATGGAGGTCGACTCTCCACGATCATGATAGTCGCTGTCTAGATGTGGAAATGCAATAGGCGAGACAGTAAAATCTCCACGTCCAGAATCGTATCCTATATGCTGCTGAACAAACGATGTTTGCGCCATGTCTAAATCTGAAGTGAGTAGTGTAGAAAATGACATCGTAGATGATGACATACCACAATACGGAGTGAATGAGTCATCCGGTTGTGCCTGTTGAGGCACATAATAGTCGGCGGTTCTATCCAAACCGTGTGATACACGATGTGTCGAGGTGGATGGACCTGCCTCATCTGCTACACTAGACATAAGTGGATGAGGAATGTCGTAAGATGTAGAAACATAGCTAGTAAATGCACCCCGTGTCTCGGTAGAGGGACCCGCATCATCTACTACTCTAGTACGCCTCCTCGTCCTCCTGGCTGTGTCTTGTGGTGGTGGCACTGGTATATTTACAGCATCTTGTTGTCTACGAAGTAGACGTTTAAGATCATCAGTGCGTGTATAGCTTCACTCCTCAACTGCATAAGTGAAGCTATATCTTGCTCGTTCGCGCCATCAGCACTGAGTCTAATCCTCTCGACCGCAATACTCTAAAATATATGTAAAAAAGGAATAATATTAAAGAATATCATAAACATGATGCATACACATTATAAATTTTTTTATTAATGAATATCTTACCATAACTTCCAAATTTGATATGTGTGAAGGCTAATACCCCTCCTCCATAGGCAAATGGGATGGTAATATCAGACGGCGTGTAATGCCATCGTACCAATCCATATAGCGAGGCTCAGTACTATCGGACCCAGTAATGGGAGGGTTAACGATAATAAACTGATGTCTATTTGCCCACTGCGACACATACTCCCGGTGATATCGAGCCCAATCCTCTCCACTGCGTCCCCTGCGGTCTACATCATGTAAAGTATGCTCATACACTGGTATATCTGGTGGAATGTACTGGCGCGCATGACCAGCTCTGGGTGATGGAACTCCACGATAGCGTAGTTGATCAATGGACAACGAGATCTCCACAGTGGCGTATTACACCTTGGACCCAACACTATAATATCCGGTGAACTCATATCATATGGCTCCCATATAAATACAATTATTAAATACATAAATTTGAATTATTTGTACATATATGAAAAGAAAAATCAAATCAAATTTAAACAAGTGTCTTAAATTCTACTCACCTCTTTATCAGTCATCCTATCTAGTATATCCCTAATAATCCTGATTGAATGACTCGCTGTACGCGTGAAGCTGTAATACTGCATCCACCTATATGTATATAAAAACAATCATGAAATAATAATCATGAAACAATAATCACCAAATAATAGTAGAAGTATAAGCTCATTATCATTAGCGGTAATAAATGGGCTTATTATACCTTACACCATATGGAGGAAGTGGAAGCTCATGATCATTAGCGCCGATGAGTGGGCCCATATTTACTCGCGAACGTAATCGTCTTGGCACCAACGTGGTAATGCGAGACCA
This sequence comes from Paulownia fortunei, assembly GCA_019321725.1. Lineage (NCBI taxonomy): Eukaryota > Viridiplantae > Streptophyta > Magnoliopsida > Lamiales > Paulowniaceae > Paulownia > Paulownia fortunei. The sequence goes on along the minus strand of CM033106.1, from coordinate 29,538,721 downwards.
TGCCCATATCTGCAAAAATATATATTAATCTATAGTACAAGGCAAACATATTGATATAATAACATAAGAAAGTAACAATACTTATATAAAGTTTACCTGTAGAAGCACCATCGCACCACCAATAACATTCTTGTCTTTATCCGATGCATTGCACAACTCACGATACATGAAAGACAGTACTGCACTGCCCCAACTAAAATAAACAACATCCTTAATCTGCTCCATACTCTGTAGATATAGCAACGACACTCCATTGCCTGATGAATCAGGACACATAATGCTACCGAGTAGAATCAATGCACAGCCGCGCGTGCATATCGCTCCAACTCATCGTGGGGAGTGTCATCTGTCACTGGGTTAGCCTCAAGATAACCCATCAAGGCACTCAACAATATACGCCCACCCTAAACTGCTGTGAAATGGGTCGAAATCCTAAGTAATGGTGGCAATAATCCTGCCACTGCTCGGTAGATCTCCTCGGATCAACTCCAATAACAGGCTGACCATCTGCTGGTATACCCCAAATAACTGCAACATCTTATAGTGTGACAGTCACCTCATCAATGCGAAAATAAAATGTATGAGTCTCAGGTCGCCATCTCTCGAGTACAGCAGTAATCAAATGAAAGTCCATATCAAAGTGTCCACATCGGTAGACGCCATAGAATCCCATATCATACAGCATATGAACTACACGAGGATGCAATGCACCCTCCCCACCATGAAAACTCTAAAATGGTGCGCCTGCGTGCCTAATTGTAAGTGTCCTATCAACCGCACCAGCAAATACACTCTCTGAACGGTGAGTAGTCTGTCGGGATACAACTGTCGTATCTCGTGGACCATATAAAGAAATAATATCCATCATGTTTACAAATGAATAACACCATGTGTCAAGGATAATTTTTTTAATAGCATCACATGAATGTTTACATATATTATGAAATTTAACCATATGGTTAACAACAATTAAACACAAATTTTAACATATAACATGAAATTATACATACATCATTAACAACAGTTAAATATAACATCATTACAAATTTATTTCATACAAATAAGGAGTATTACTCCCGCAGAAAAGCAAATACTAATCTAACTGTAATGACATCATCTATGCTGGGAGAGATGAAGCTGTTCCACATTCTATTGCATTGACCCTTTGCCTTGCTCGTGCTTGTTGTCTAGCACGTATATGAGGTCAATCCATCTCGTTAGGAATTCGAGTAGTAGTATTCCGTCCACGATGATTCTGAATCCGTAATGCTGGATTATGCCATAACTCGAAATGGGGCGCATCCAATAAACTTCATCTGGCAAAGGCTCAAACTTCCCTTTGTAAGTATCTACATAAGAAGCAGTGCTATAGTACGATTTCATGAGTGTTGCTGGATTAACTCCAAAATGCCGACAAGTATGCATTGCATGCGAGCAAGGTATTCCAAATTGACTCCAATTACCGCATGAACACTCCATTGACCTCAGTTTCACGACATGTGTAAAACTCCTGGATGATCCTGGTCGATGTGTTATGACATACGCGGATTGATCTGTGTAATCAAATACATGTACCATATGCTCTATAGATAGATTCTGTCAACTCTCATACCTTTGTAATATATTATCAGGCCATGGTTGGTTATTCTCCACCATTCGACGACCCTTGGATAGTCGATCGAGAAAATGTTTAATAGCACGATGGAACGTAATCTGTACAATAGCAGTGATTGGGAGCCGTCGTGCACCTTTCAACATTCCATTAATGCATTCTGACATATTTGTTGTCAGAATGCCACATCGCCATCCTCCATCATAAACTAGAGTCCACTGACATTTATCTATATTCTCCAAGTATGTATGTGCATCATCGTTAAGAGCCTTTATCTTTTCCATGACCTTATCAAATTGTCTGATTGTCAATTGTGAACCAGTTGTATAACACAAATCCCTTAATGCAATACTCTTGAACCGCTTGTTGAAATTAGATGACACATGCCTTAAGCAAAAATGATGCACCCCACGAGGTGGCGTAAAATCAGGTATGTATTGAACGGCTTCAAGTAGGCCACTATGTCGGTCAGATATCAAACAGACACCCTCAATCCCGCGGACAACATACATAGACAACATATGCAAAAACCATCTCCAAGATGTAAATGTTTCTTCATCAACAACTGCAAAAGCCAGAGGCAAAACCTATTGGTTTGCATCTATCCCCACAGCAATCAACAACTTGTGTTTGTACTTTGTGTAAAGATGTGTTCCATCAACACTTATTACTTTACGACAATTTTGGAACCCATCGATACATGGCTTGAATGCCCAGAATACATATTTCAATATTTTCTTTTCTGCGAACTCGGTGTCGATGTGATGCCACTCCACAATTGTGCCTGGATTCCATTTTTGCAGAGCTCCCAAATACTTAGGCAATTTTCTAACTGAGCTCTCCCAAGTGCCATAAATATTTTCCCTTGCGCGTTTCAAACCGTGCCAGGCCTTATGATATGAAATTTCATACTGATACTTCTCTTTCACATTTTGTTGGACATACTTAATCTCATAGGCCGGGTCACACTGAACTATACCAGTAAGCAACCTTGCGATCATGTTTTTACATAGGTTGCGATGATCCACAGATACTGAATTCATAAGGCAGGTATGCGGTCCTCCCCACTTGGTGATTTTCCATAAACTGAGCTTTGCTTTCAATGATGCTCGAAGCCCCCAATTACACCATGTGGTCGATGTACTATGGCTGCATTCCACTTTCCATAATTTTGGTGTACTCTCAACCACCCGATACTCACGTCTGACAACTCGTACAGAGTAATCTTTAACTGAAACTTGGAGATTTTTTTTGTTTTTGAATACCATACCCTTTTCAAGCTCTCCAATACTAGAGTCATAAAACTTTCCTCTATTTGGAATATCAATAGAATCAACAACTATTTCTGGGTAACATGTTGTGAAGAATGGTATAATATGATTAGAGTCATATTCATTTGTTGTTGAGGGCAATGAGGTATAAACTGACACTTGATGTTGGAATGAGTTGCCCTCATCATGTTGCTCATACATCTCTTCCAAATCATCAATTTCGACCCATCACCATCACCATCACCATCACCATCACCATCACCATCATCATCATCATCATCACCATCATCACCATCATCTTCATCAACAATTTCATCGGGTTCGGAATTAATATGTTTTTCAGCACCTAAACTGTCGGCAAGTGGGTCGGATAATTCATCAGTGTATGCATTATACGGTTCTGTATTTGTACCTTGAAAATGCTCTTGACCAGCGCTTGAAGCACCTGCATTAAACTCATTGATGCCAACACTTGCCATACCTTGCGTCACTGTAGTTATTTCAAACACACTATCATCTCTTAAAAATGATGTATACTGATAATACTCATTGGTTGTTGGTATCTCAGGCACAATATTGTGAACAATTTGTTCTGCCTCAACATAAAATTCTACAAATTGATTTTCTCTTCCCGAATCTAAGAAAAATTCCAATCATTCGTCATCCGTTATTGATATTAGTTGTGACACATTACCGCAACAGTACTTACCAAATAATTTCAATAAGAATTGTTTATCATCAACGCCCGTAATCTGATACACTTTCAATAGTAATTCAGAAAATCTTGTCCTACGAGACATTCTCCTCGCTCCAATTGTAGGACGATCATATGTCATTGAATTAGCATTTTGTATAATTTGACCACCAAATTATACCAGAACATCAATGTTGTTTCTATTTGCCATAACTACATCAAAAAAAGTATTAATATTTTAATTTTAAATAATAATTTCAAAAACATAATATTTAATTAAAATTATCATAGTTGTAAAAAAGATTCCCTAAATAGTTCAATAATTTTTCACTAATTTCTCCACATATAAAATATCCTATTAAAAAATAATTGCATGTATCATTATAAAAAATAATATTAATCACATTTCAATACAATCAAATCTATTTTTTCAATATAATAATACATTTACTTCACAATTATTACAATAATATATATATATATATATATATATATATATTATAATTGAAATATGATACCTGTAAGTCACAACTCCAATATGATCTGCGTCGTATTTTAATATATCGCGTACTAACCTGAACAAAAACATATAAATGTTAATTAATAATTTTTTTAATTAAAAAATTTTAAAAAATAATAACAATATTACTTATCAAAATAAGCGAAAATAGAAGGAATGGGAGAATCCAATGAAAGAAAAAATTACAAAAATAAAATTTGACCAAAAACTCGAATGAAAGGCCGAAAGAGAGAGAAGAGAGAGAATGGAGGAAGTTGGTGGGTGGGGAAATATAGAGGAAGTGAGGAGGGGGGAAGGTGGAGGTTTAATAATGGTGGAATGAGGAGGAGGTGCGCGCGGGAGAGAGGGGGAAGGGAAGAGGAAAAGAGAAGAAAGGAGAGGGGAGGGGAGGAAAGGAGGAAGAAATGGGGAATGCAGCAGAAGGCGCAAAACGCGTTTTCACTTATTTAACCAACTACAGTATTTGTTTAATTTATTATTTTAAATTAAATTAGTCACCGAAATGCTGTATTAAACAAAAATTGAGGAGTAAAATACTAATGTAATAAAATTCAGGGAAGTGCCATTTAGCCTACAATGATGTTAAACATCGTATTACTTCTGGCTCGTCTAGGCTTCTTTTACCTTTGCAAATCCCAGTAAAAAAGTGAACATGGAGGCCGAGAAATAGAAACCCAGAAGGCCAGAACTGAACAGCTTTTTCATCCGGGTAAATCATTCTCCTTTTTTATTTTTATGAGTTTATCTTTTTCCATCTGTAGCTGGCACTGTTTACCCATGATTTCCTTCACAGTACTTGTTGGTTGTTGTTTTCCCACAGAAAAAGAAGAAGAAAAAGACGAACACAGTTATGAAACTGGAAAGCGAAGAAAATCGGGAGTCAAAAAGGCCTAAAATTCTCGAATCTGTGGATAAACAAGTGAGCTTTTGTTTACATTTCTTGCATGCCATCAGCTGACGTGATTGAGTAATTATATCTGTAGTGACATGTGGCAAGTTTGGAGCCATTTTCTGAGAGATTCTTTCTAATTTCTTCTAATACAAAGATAATTTGTTCAGCCTACGTATTTCTAGGCTCTTTAGCATATAGGATTACCCAAAACGTAATTTGGCTGAAACCCAGAATGTTCCAAACCTAGGGCTAGCTGTTGAAGAAAAGCAACATTGCTTTTCTACAGACTACAGTGTTGAAAGGCAATAACTGAACAAGTTGCTAATTTTATCTTCGTTTCTGCGGTCTGCTGAATTTGCAGCAGTATAATTCAAGATTTTATAAATGTGAAATGTGGCTATCCAAGAATGGTAAAAATATCCTGTTGAAATGTGGTCATCGAAGAATGCTAAACTAAAATCTTGAGGAAATGTTTATAAATAGGTAAGAGGGGTTGGAAGTCCGTGGGTTGAAGCATTGAGAATCAGAATGCAATTTCCAAAACACTACTTCCAATTTCGATCAGAGTGAGCTAGGCAGTCATTTGTGCTGAAAGATGCCAGAAAGCGGTTGTCCATGCAAACTTGTCAAACATTTCGGAGTGCTTTCATTAGTCCAAAGTCGGTGGGAGGTCAATGCAATTTTTTGGAGAAGATATTGAAAACTAAGTTCCATCATAGTTTCTTTTGAAAAAAAAAAGTAGGAAATTTTGAAGACTCTTGAATGTTGTTTGAGATCTTGAAATGCACAAGTGAAAAATTGATATCCGAATCATGAAAATATCTCATATGATTGTTGTAAAAGCATTTTCTTCACATTTTCTTTTACACTACATCTGAATCTAGAATTTTAAGCTATGTTCAAATCTAGTATTTTAGTGAGAGAAAAAATAGAAGGAAAAAGAAAACTATGGAAAACTAAGTATCAAAGAAAATACTCGGTGAACATAGTTAAGCATCATATAGAAACAAATAAAATAAATGTTTAAATCAACAAGTACCTCTTAAATTACATTTTGTACAAGTGCTATGTCCTAAATTTATTGAATAAACCAACTCTTTTAGTGTTGTTATTTAGTTTATTTACTTTTACATTTTCATACAGTGTACATTCTAATTGGCTTATTAAAGTGTCTCAAAAAGTGGTTTATTAATTGTAATTTTATTAGACTTTGAATTCATTGATAATTTATAAAATATTGTTATTTCGGTCTAAAAATTAAAACATACGTCTTAAAAAATTGTTATTATGTAATACAATAATTGTTGTTTTATTTGTAAAGGTTTTAACAATGTAACATTTTTCGAAAGATTTCCTTTTTTTAGCAATGCGAGATACTTTATCGTTAATAATTCGAGTTTTTATAATATTCACACTTAAGTTAACGAAGTTGAATGAGGATTACTTGCTATCACAAATTACAAACTTTGTAATAGCATTTTTGTTGTATCTCCTTCCTCTTCTCAAGTCTTAATGGTTGGTTAGTGATTTGTTTCAAATCAAGACAATACCTTTGTAATAGCATGAGTAGCGCATCTCAGTCATTTGTTCCAAAAGTTGGTAGAATGTTCAACAGAAATTGATGGAATTGGGTATCTATGCCAACTTTCCAAACTTTTGGCAGTGCTTACCCAAGTTCAAAGCCGAGGGAGTCGATGCAATCTCCTCGCGTTTTCTTGTTCCTCCACTAAATCTTAGATCTGAATAGATTGAGGTCTATATTTGTTTTATTTACCGGACATTTTGTCTTGTTACTTTAGATCACTGATATTTCTTTGTTACTAATGCAAGAATCAAGTAATGAGATATTTTTTATAAATACTTGAGCAGGCAAGAATGGGTAATATGGATAGTCCTATGAGAAGGTAAGTGGTGAATCTAAGAATGTTTCTGAAGATATTTACCATACAAGAAAGGAGGGGCTTCTCATTGACTGCATTTGTTTCACATGGCGGCCATTCTCTAATCTTGTAGTAATGAAGCCGAAGTGAAGTCAAGCTGTGATCCTCATTGTAGTGTTCAAGCTGAGTCCTCTGCAATGGAACGAGCAGAAAGGATTCAAGCAGATTTGTCACATGAGTTCCCTAGCTTTTTGAAGCCTGTGCTCAAATCGCATGTCTCTGGTAGATTTTGTTTGGTAAGTTGAAGATATCTGTGCTCTATAGTTAACTAAAATATCTGTTTAATGCATAAAAATGGAGTAGTTTTCTTTAATAACAGAATATACCGTGGCAATTCTTGAAAAAACTACCACAGCACGACTGCACTGTTGTTTTGGTGGATGAAAATGGACAAGCATACCAAATAAATTACTTTGTACGAAGACGTACACTAGATGGTGGATGGAGACGATTCTCCATTGCACACAAATTGCTAGAGGGAGATGCCTTAGTTTTCCATCTGATTGACTTTTGCAAGTTTAAGGTAACACTTTGAGCCTCATTCCTAAAAAAAATTGTTTTTTGATATTCATTTAACAGTTCGATGTTGGTATAAATGGAAAATTCGTTTCAATGCTCAGGAAGTGGTAAGATAATTCAACAGTTCACATGCTGACTATTGCTTATAGAACAGTCTTAGCATATTAAACATGACATATAATGACAATAGTTGGATTATAGCCTTCACAATTACCAGAATGGATTTGGATAAATGGTAATTGTGTGCTTCAAATTTGACTAAGTATGAGTATGATCTGATTCCAACTAATTGAAGTTTTCACTTGCAATTATCTTCCTGAAAGTATATGAAGAAGTGAATACTTATTTTTAATTGGATTATTTGGAACTTCTTTTTTATCATACTCATCAAAACATTCAATGCCTGAACCTCTACCATGATGGCTGCAGAATGCGTCTTTATTTCTCTTCTGTCTGCCGATTTTGATGGTTAGGATCTTTGACAGCTTGCTGTTTGGTTTTCTTAAGGTGTACATTGTGAGAGCTCTAGAAGAAAATGGAAGTCTTGGTCTTCCTAATACAGATTCTCATGCCAAGCCAATTGAAATAGGTATGTCAGTTCACCTTGTATTTTTAACTTATATTCACATTGTCCTCCTAAATGAAAGATTAATGGAAGAAAATGTGTGCACTGATAAAGTAGCAGGGTAGAAATATCTGGAGCCTCTTGCAGTAGACTGCCATCTTGCTTAAAAATATGGAAATATTAATTTATGATGGTTTGCCTGCTGCAGATGAATCAGGAAGTGACTATGATAATTCTGGCTCAGATGTTCCAGAAAGTGCCAGATTCTCAGAGTCTATTGTCAAGTTTAAAGACGTGAAGTGTTTTGAGGATTTCAAGATTAGTGTGGGTGACCTAATTATTGACTCAGAGATACCAACAGATATCAGGAAAAAGTATTATGAGCTGTGTTGCAGTCAAAAGATGTTTCTTCATGACCATCTGATTGAGGGCCTTAGTAGTAAGCTAGCTGCTGTAATGATTTCTGAAACTATCAACATTGTTGATGCTATCAGAGCTGCAAGCCTTGCCACATCTCTTCATCATTTGAAATGTTGGGACAAAACTCTAAAAGGTTTTGAGGTTTTAGGCATGTCGGTTGGATTTTTGCGCACTCAGCTACACAAGCTAATCAGACTTTCTTGCGAATCCCAGTCAATTATTGAAGCAAAGAAAGAAAAATTAGCTCAAATAGATGAAGAGATAGGAACTCTTAAGGCATCAGTTTTGAAGGTTAAAGAGTCAATGAACAGTTTAGAAGCCGAGGTTGAGGCTCTGGAAGTGAAAAATGAGAAGCTTGGCTTTGAGTTCATGGAACTGGCTGGTGCTATATGATGAGAAGCTCTGTAAATAATCTGACAGTGGGGTGTAATTCTTGTTCAGTTATAGAACATCCCAACATCTGTGATGATATGGTGGAACTCAATTAGCAGTATTAGTACAAGCTTTTGATGCCACAACACATACCTGTGATGATTGGGGTACTACTTAATAGCAGCAGTGGTAAAAGTTTTTGATGCTGCAAGCTTTCTTTTGTTCATTCAACTAGAGCATGTTGCCTTGTGTATTATGTTAACAGTAATGCTAAATACCAACCTTATACGCAACGTTAAATGCGTATTTTTTGGGTGTTGTAAGATGTTATGGAGCAGTGTTCTTATGAAATTGTAAAAGCAGCCCATGATATATTGTAACCTACTACTATTAATTACCTTAATGTTCACAAAAGTTGTAATTAATTGTTCACTTCCGACAATCATTCTTTTTGAGTTGATGGATCTTTATAAAGAACGAGATATAATAGCATATTTTCTAATAAAAAAAAAAAGTTCTTTTAGCCAGATCTAAAGATTTAAACATCCATCAGGTCTATTTATTGGTTTAGTAATCGTGTTCCATATTCATCGTTTGTTGAGATTTTTTTTCTTATTTTTGTTTTCATGATTGAAATTTTACCAAAAACTAGTGAAAGAATAAATGAACGAAATGTCATTTGAATATTATGACTCCATCAAAGAAAGGTAGGTATTTATAACATCAAACTTGCATTAACTCAGTCTTCATTTGTTATACACGTCATTTCTGTATGATGGACTGAGTAAATGATTCAACCTTGTATTTAATGTGGATGATCAATTTCAAAGTTGCTTGCATGGCCAATTTTATTTTCTTTTTATTTTCTTTTTTGGTTTTGTTTATCAAATTGTATGGACTAACTTGTACGTATTTCAAAAACCTATATTATTCATGTCAAGACCAAAAAATTAATAATTTTTTTTTTGTGCTTTATCTCAAGATAAGCTCTTCTCCACCACTAGACTAATTCTAGAGTTACAACCGACTCATAATAATTGTCAATAAATTTGTACATTATTCAAGTACTTAAAGGCACTATGAAATTGCATTTTTTTTTTAACAACCTCGATAGTAATATTTCTTTCCCAATAATATGTACTATTTCTACTTTTCTTGAAAAAAAATAAAAACATGCGACCTTTGTTGGTAAGATAGGAAAACAAAAATTCAAACATATTCAATTTGAATTTTCAAATAAGCGATATTATCGTCTTCAATAAATCTAACCAAACGGTATAATTTTAGTATTACGTGTTCCACCTAATATCATTAAATTATTACTTATCTCAACAAATCCATCACACATCATAAACAACTGTCAATTAATTTTTATTACCGTTTCACAGGTGAGAAAAAATAACGCGTTTTTATATTTGGTCAGTCACAAAAAATCTTTAAGCACCAACTATTTTTATATATCATCTGGACTATCTAAAAAAAATTATCAAAGAGATGGCAAGATAAAAAAAAGAGTATTTTGAAACTAAAGAAATTGGTTATACAAATTAATGAATTACAAAAATATATGTCTAAGAGCAACACGAAAAATCAACAAACGTAAATTATTTGAAATTTATAATGCTAAATTGCGTCGAGAAAAGACGTGTCACACACAAAAAAAAAAAAAAAAAATTTCAAAATACTACAAAAATATGGAATAAATGAAAATGGACACATATGGTGGCGTAAATTGGAAGAATTTTGAAACTTTTGGTGTGCCATTTCACAATAAAGAGATTTTACGTGGACCCATCAAAAAATTACTTTGACAAAATGATGAAAATACGGACACGCAGTTTAATTTTAGGAGCAACTTAGAGCAAAGCTATATTTCCGCTGTATGGCCCGCGTTTGGCTGTCTATGCATGCTAAGCTGGCTTGTGGAACCTGCCTCCTGTCTCTCTCTCTTTTCTCTCACCACACATATACATATAAATAATCAAATACGTATGCCAAAGTTGGAAGTCAGTAAAAAATTTGGTTAGTGAAAGAGAAGAAAAAGAGACAACAGTCATGGAAACCAAGAAACTGAAAGAAAAATTACATGAGATTGAGACCCAAAACTGTGCTTCTGAATTTTGTCCAACAGATACAGACCCCACAGATTCTCCATATAAGGTTTCTTTATTTTATTTACTAATATTTGTTGTTTGTGTGCAGGTATATGGATTGCTTTGACTATATTTTCTTTTTTATGTTTGTGGGGTGGTGTTTTTTCTTGCAGATAAAGAAGAAGAGGAAGAGGAATATAATGCAATTAGAGAGCACGAAAAAGGGTGTCTCAAGAAAGCCTAAAAGTCTCAAATCTAAGGATAAACAAGTGAGAATTTCCCCCCCTTTCTTTCTTTATGTGTTTTTTGATGTTTGGATCCATGCCCACCTTTATATTTTGTTATCTGTGAAATTTGAGTAGATGCATGTCAAATTTGACTGTGTTGTTATGCCAGTAGATGCCATTGAGTTTTGTTCCTAGAAATTTGCCTTAAAAGGCAATTGTGGCAATTTTGTGTGGGTTCTGTCAAATTTTTAGGATCTAAAGATAATCTGTATCACTGCAGTTTTCTAGGTCGTCAAGTTACTAAAAATGCAATTTTCCTTAACCCTGAGTGTTTGAAACCCTAAGTTCTATCTAGCTTGAAATTCTGCCGAATTTTACACATGATTGCGCCCGAATAATGTTGCATTGGTTTGGGATTTGGTTCATTTGCATTTATTATAGTTGGATTGGATTTTACTAGTTAGTCATGGATTTTCGTTCAAATAAAATGTTTAATGCGAATGCTTGCTGGTTGCAGAAATTAAATGATTTCTTGAAAATTTTGTTTGAAGATCTTGAACATCTGAAGCTCTTAACTTCTTGCAGAGTTATAGAATTACGAGACCGTACTCAAAGCAATGAACATGAGTTTCAATCATGTTTTTGTATTATTCTTGTATTATATATTTCACTGATGTAATTGTTCTTTAGATGAAGTAATTGTTCTTTACAGGAAATGTGCATTAATGTTAGGGCAATTTGCTTAAATAATTTACCATTCAAATTTAACTTCTTTCAAAAGTAAGAATATGCTATATGCTGGTAATTGACATATCCCATCGTCTTCTTTTGATATTTACTGATCTGGTTGATTGCTGTGAGATCATTTGACTGTTGTAATGGATTTCATTTCTGTATCATCTCAAAAGTTGTTTTAGGAAGCTGGCCACGTCCTTTGCTGCATGATTTGTTCATTTTATGAACAGCTATAATTCTATTAATTCAATAATTAGCACTGATTCTATGAAGACAGTGTTGGGAGCATTGTGTGGAAAGGTTTAATCTTCAAATAGGTGGAACTTGGTTCTGGTGAAGTCACTGACTCCTGAAAGAAATGAAAGAACAGAGGGATACAAGAAATTCATTTTTACACTGTGTATGTATTTTCTTTTGAAGTCAAGGTGCATATGACTTTGGGATGGAAATTTAGTTTCTGCAGAGGAAGATGTCCTAGAGTGATTTGGTATATATCTAAGTTGATACTGGGTCATTTTATGCAGTAAGTATTGCCTTTCTGGTATTTGTATGGCATTTTATTTAACTCCACAAAGTTTTTTGGCCTACAGCTAATAGTCATGCCTTCTATCAAATTCATCATTCCCTTCTGATGAGTTGATTGATGCTGATGGCATAATGAATAATCAATATTTAATTGATTCTATCTCTCAACAGCCGCTGCAATGTTCAGAAACGGTTCTCTTGGTTTTGATGATAATTCACTGAACTGATGCATTATTTTTAATTCTTGAACAGGCGTGCGCAGATAATTCCAAGAAATCAGGAAGGTAAGCAATCTATTTGAATGGATGACAATCTTCAGGTCCTTCCCCTTGAAGGTGAAACAATACTAATCTTTAATTTTTTGTGATGTGCACCAAACAGCACTGCACGAAAGAGGACCCGGTATAGCGACATATATGATGATGTTGAAGCTAAGTTTTCTGTTATGGAGCGAGCAGAAAGAGTACTAGCACGTTTGGAAAATGAACTTCCTCACTTTGTGAAGTGTATGCTCCCATCAAATGTTGCTCATGGATTTTGGCTGGTAAGCCTGTGAAATTTTGTCCTGTTTCTTAAGCATATGGCAAATGTTGGCGACCTAGGTGAAGCTCTTTGTGCTAATGTTTTCTTATGGCAGCATCTACCAAAAAAATTCTGCAGTGTTCATTTGCCTAATCATGATACCTCTATTGTGTTGGTGGACGAATGGGGAAATGAGTATAAAACATCTTATCTTCTGGAGAGGCACGGTTTGAGTGCTGGATGGAGGGGTTTTTCCATAGCGCACAGATTACTGAAAGGAGATATACTAATTTTCCATTTGACCGAACCTTGCAAATTAAAGGTAATTGTTTCACTATTTGGAGTTCAATTTAAAATGTCCTAGAGTAGAAGCTGATGGTGATATATTTTTTACCGTGAGACAAAAAATGATATACTATGAGTGATTTACTATAGCTGTGCATGTAGAAAAATTAATTAGAACACTGACAAGGATTAATAATTAGAGGATGGAATAAGGACTCATAACATTTTCTTTTTTTTTTTTCCAAAAGACCGTTTATCTCATCTTGCACTACCAAAACCACCATTTGTACAAGTCACTTGAATAACATCTTCCACCACCATACCCACTTGCCACCATTTAGGATCTGACCTTTATCATATGGCCCTACACTGTTGTGATTTCCACATCCTAGTATGAGTGTTGTGAGTTTCAAATGCATGTTTCTTTGCTAATATTTATGAAACATTTATCCTGATTTATATTTTGTTAGTGCTAATATGCACTACATAACTTTGCATATAAGCACATATCATGTGTGGATTGGACATTGCCTTGGTGTTTTTATTGAGCATAATGTCTTCTAGGTGCACATTGTGAGAGTAAATGGCTCAGATGTCGTAGGTGCAGCACTTTGCCTCATGAATTTGGATGCTTCTGGGAGAGGGACAGATGCTGGTTAGTTTTTCTTACCTTCTTTCTGTCATTGTTCTGCTATGCGTTAGACATTTGCTGGATCAAAAATTGATCTTTTCTATTTGTATTTGTTCCCATGTTGTACATTTGAAAAGAAGATATTGTGAAGAAAGATAACAGGAAGCGTAAAAAAACGAAGTATGTGGAGCCTTTTCTGCTTGATATTTCTACACCCCTGCAGAATGACAAAGGAAAAAACGTATCAAACTCTATCCTTGGTCCTGTAGCAGATCAATCTGCAAGTAACAGTGATGGTTTTAGCTCCGAAGTGATTGAAGGTGTGGACTTTACATTGTTTTGGATTGATGAATTGACATCCCTGAAAATTGTAATTGACCTGGGAAATGGTATTTGTAGGTTCTGAAATTACGAATCAGCCTCAATCTAATGCCCTCTGCTATCCTGAGACGTCATTTTTGCATGATCATTCTCGTGAGGGTGTCACTTGTAGGTAGGTTCCCAAAAATACTGTGGGGAGCACCTCCCGTTTTGTCGACCCCAAAGGCATCAATTTGGGGAAAAAGGTGTAAAAAGTCTCAAGGAATTGGTACAAATAGCACAAGTTTTTGACCTGATCTTGAATCGTGAGAAGTTCAAAGTTCAATTTACATCTTGGGGATGGTAAGGTGGGATATACAAACTGTGAAAGTGTTTGGAATACAACGTCTGACAAAAGGCATTGAGTATACTGACATTGACATCCAAAGGTAAAACTAAGTGAATTGAATTTGCAACTGCATGTATGTCTTAGATGTATGATGTTTATACAGAACCTTCATGGTCATGTACTGGAGAATTTGTAAGGGAATCATTATAGTGTTGTCGATTTTCAAGGATGCTTGTGAATTTTGAGAATGTTTTGGTTGGGAACATATGTACCAGTCCAAGTTAGTGTTGAAGGATTACAATGGGCTGCCATATTTTGTTGCAAATTCAGAATTAGCCTCCAAAGTTGTTCAGCCCTTGTCTCATTTTGGGTTCAGTGATAGTGCGTATTTGAATCTCAACTTTCTCCACACTTAGTAACTATACTTATCACGAAATAACTACACATTACTCTATAATACAGTTGTCTGTCTGAACTCGCCTCTAATAGTGCACATGCTATTTTGAAGAGCGTAAACGAATTGAGGTAGACTAAAATAAATTATTGTTTAAATTTATTTGATTTTTTATTAAGTTTCAAAAATTGTGTTTGATCTTGATTCAATAATTAATAGAGTTGAGTTTGAACGAATTTTAATTGAGTTAGAACACGAATCGAGTTTGAGTAATTTGATCTTTTTATATATATATTATATTTTTTTACTAATTGAGTCAAATTGGAGTCGAGTTTTAAATTTTATCGAATAAAAAAATATATTCAAACTTATTTGATAAATTATTGAATTGAATTCAAATGAATTTTTAATAATTAATTTTGAATCGAATATTGAGAAGTTTAATTTATTTTTCGACTGTAGTAATAATAGTAGGCATTTGGTTTTCTTTCTTTTCCTCTGCCTCTATATTTGTATGTGAGATTGGTGCTTCTTCAATCTTGCATGATAATGGTTTCGAAAAGAAAATTATTTACGTTGCCTTTATATGAAAGAATTTGGATTTAATGAGATGATTTGAGAGAAGAATATCACATATTAGATGAATTTTAAATTTATAATTATAATTTAAAAAATAAGTCAAAATATAGGATTTCAATGATTTAGAGTTCATTATAACATGAAAATATGGAATAAGCTCGACAGATTTGTTTTTATGGAATTTAAAATTTTTAATTTTAGATCCATCTATCTTAACAATATGAGTGGGATGATCCTGAAATGGAAATGCTCAACTTTGTAAGAATGACCTGTTTGTTAGCATTGTTTCCTCTCTGCTGGTAAGTTACTAAGTGTGGGCCTTTTTCAAATATGAATTATTTCATTATTGTTGTGACTAATGCAAGTCCCAAAGAGTCAACTACTTGAAGAAAATAGTTGAGGAAAAATTGTTCTAATTGCACAAAATGCAATAATGCTTAATATAATTGGAAAATGCAAGGTCTTAAGTACATATAATCAACACAATTTAGTTTCTAAAGAAGTGATGATGTTAATAATAATTGCACAAAAACTTCTAAGTTATTGATTATATATAATACTTCATATGTCCATAATTGAAATGCTTCTGATTTCTTTTTTAGTTTTATCATTTATTAATAATGTCTCTTCTTAAAATGACATTATTATTTACAAAAACATATATCATTTAAATTATTAATTTGATATCTACTCCAATCATGTTGCAACGGATTTTAAATAATTGAGCTCTCGTTTTGAGTTATTTTTTTAGTTGTTAGAGTGAATTTGAAATTTAATTCATGTTGAGTTATTTGAATACTTTTTTTTTTTAAATTTTCTCTCAAATCTAAATTAATCCATCCAAATGTAACTTTAAAGAGTTGATATTGATATTTTTAGAAACACTAATGACATGATTGGTATGCGATAATGAAGTGGAAATGGAATGAGTATTCTCGAATTAATTCTCATTCATATGTTTAGTGTAATTTGGGGATAGGAATATCCATTCTAAAAAATGTGGATCCGTCATTCCCTTCGTCTCCCATGAATTTAATTATTCACAATTTGTTAGAAATAAAATTATATTTATTTTTGATAAAATTATATTTCTAAATATAACAAAAATATTAGATAAATTCAAAATCCAATCCATCGATATTTTTATGAATTTGAAATTTCTATATATGAGAAAATAATGTTATTAATAAAAAAATATTTATTTATATTTTAATTATTAAAAAAAATTCAAATATATTTATTACTTTTACATTATTAGCATAAACTACTCATTAATTTTATATTGTTATAATAAGAGTATTATATTTATATTTTAGTATATATATAACATGCATAATTATATATATATATATACATATATATAAATATACAAATTTATATCACATAAATACATACATAATAAATAATAAATATATGTGTAATATATTAGCGGATCGTATTCAATTTCTATCCAAATTTAAAAAAATTAAAATTTGAGACTTGCTCTGAAGCCCATTTGTCGATCTTTTGTATTTTTAAATATGTTAGTGTAATTTTTATTTATATTCTATATATATATGTATATATATTGTTTAATATCGATCAACATAATAATAAAAGATTCATTGATACACAACATATTGAATATAATTTTATTTCATAAATTTTATACTAAATGGTATTTTGGTCTTTAAAACTATTTTTTTTATTCCTATTATTCATTTATAATTATCAATCATTAGATTTGAATTAAATAATAAATGTCAATTTTATTCTTTGCTCATTCCTTATACATATTAAGTATAGGAATTTGTATATACATCATTCAATTCTTATTATTATTCAATTTCTATATAATTTCATTCATCTATACCAATCGCCTCTAAATGAAATCTACTATTTATATTTTTTTTTAATATAAAAAAAATATATATATATAGTGGAACGCCAATAGTTTAATTTAGAGTGCTAAGATCAACTCATATAAACACTAATGACATGATTGGTAATTTGAAGGTAGAAATTTTCATTATCTTAGAAATCCTCATTCCCAAAGTATTGATTATTTGTTTTTTCATCCCCTTTCTCTTAATGGTTTAGCTATTTTCAATTAATAAAGAATGAACAAAATTATCAAATGGGTAAACTTTTTTTCTTCCGTTAATAAATGTACTTAAATAAAATGAATTAGAATAATTCTTACCTTTCATGTACACTCAAAAAACATTTATTTAATCCTTAATTAAAGCAAACTCAAAATTTATATAATCCTTAATTAAATCATATTTACAACACGTGTAAAACTATTGATGGCAACAATTACATTATTGTTGTTGTTTTCCAAAAACTACTCTTACACCAATTGCCAGTCCCTTTAGTATTATTAACCATGAACCTGAGCATGGGACTCATGAGATCATATCACCATTAAAATACTAGTTAAGTTGGTCCAACTCATTATTTTTTATGGAAAGATTATGAGTTCAAATTTGTTTATGGTAGGAGTGAACTAGTCGATTGAGGGTTTCAGAGTAAATAAAATATTGATAGAACTATGGTTACGGATTTATTATGTAAATAATAACTGTGATTCAATTTGATTATTTTTTTTATTGGGTACGTTGTTATATTGAAAAAAAAAATAATGAGATCATATGTTTAAATTCTTTTTATTTATTTTGTATCAGGATATATTTTTTTTTAGATATTTAGTCATAATTTAAAATATCTATTTTTGTTAGATGGATGCCATAGACTAGTTAAAGTATGTACAAATTATATCACACACTATATGAATATATCAATGCAAAACCAGAAAAATTAGTAGTGGTATCTCGTGCATACATCACCACTAGGTTCATTTGAATTTGAAATCTTGAAAAGTGGGACTCCACCAAGAGTTTTGGGAGGGAGATGGAAGGTTTATAACAATCTTTTCAAACAGTTGTGCTTCTCTTTTGATTCTTGAATAATCCCATAAACCCATTAGAAAGAACATCCACCTCCAGAAAAGAAAAAAAAAAAAAAGGGAAAAAACGAAAAAAACTCTACATTCGCAGAAAGTGAAAAAGAGGAGAAAAAATGGTGGTGGCAAAGAAATCAGCGTACGAGGTGAGCAGGCAGAAGAGGCTGGAAGAGAACAAGAAAAGAATGGAAGAACTCAATCTCAACAAGCTAGCTCAAGCTCTGCGCACTCCCAAGCCTTCCCCTGTATGCCCAAATTTCAAGAAGGATCTTTTTTTCCCTTGTTTTGACTAATATCTATGAGTATGAATATGTGTTCATGGATGTTAAACAAGCACTCAAGTGGGTTTTCTTGTGCTTTTTTTTTTTTTTATGCTTTCCCATACAGATGAAGAAGGTGAAGCCGAAGGTTCCGAAACAGCCTTTGGACCTCTCTGCTGTCCGTAGATCTAGCCGTGTCGCAGATTTGCCTCCCCGTAGCTACAAAGAAGTCTGTAACTAATCTCTATCTGTTTCTATTTGTTGCTGTGTGTATACTTATATATATGTGTGTGTAAATACCATCAATGGTTTGGAGTGTTCTTGTGATGGCATGCTACTGATGAAGCCTTTTTACATGCATAAATGCATACGTGTTTCTCAGATCATTTACGGAAAGAAAGTTATAAAAAAAAAAGAAGGGATTCTCACAAGTATTAGAATATACATGTATTTGGTTTGTTTAAGTTCTGTCAAGAAAATACATTAAAAGTATCAAACTCTGTTGAAGAAGTTAAGCTATTCAGTTTCAGCCCCTGTTTCAAGCTCGAACCACAAGAAATAAGGAGCCAAGTTAAATAACTCAGAAAACATAATGTAGACAATATTTCTGAAATTATAACCTTTGTTTACATGTCTTCCAGCTAATATTGCCTACTTTGATTTTACATTTTTGTGGTATATATCCGTGGATTGTTTCTGGATAATATCCTGAACCTACTTGATAATAGCACAGCATATCATATTTGTATGGCATCATGTGGTTCAAACAATTATGCAAGTGTTTTTGAGTTATGTTTCTTGGTTCTTGATAGGTTCCGATTGAACCTATGGGGAGGCCAAGGAGGTTAGTGCAAGATTGTTATTTCATTTCACCACATTACTCCGTTTGATATTAATTTCTCATTGTTTTGCTGTTGGATCTTCAGTTATAGTTATAAAAGAAGGGATTTGTCGAACAGAGTGTATGCCTCAGATGAAGATAGGGAGTTTGCTATACAACGGGCAGAGGATCTTCAATCAGGTTTAGATCAAGACATTCCAAGCTTTGTAAAGCCTATGCTTCAATCACATGTTACTGGTGGATTTTGGCTGGTATGTTTCAATTTTGATCTATCTTATCAAGTTAATTATAAAAAAAGATTATGCATAATATCACAATTGCGACGTTTTTGTGGTGAAACAGTCAAATCTAATCACATTAACCACTATACTAATAATCTGTATGTTAGTAAAAGGTTTTCTGTTCTCAATTCAGCGCTTATATAAGAACTGTGAATGGCCTTGATCCTAGGAGGGGACAAGGAAAATAAATGTTTTTTTTACTGGCTAATCCTTCATAGTTTTTCCACATTTCCTTGATTTGGAATGTGTTGATTTTATTGCATGGGAATTTACTTAAAAACAAGTTCTGTCCAAATTAGTTGACATGATAAAGAAGTGAAGGGATGAGAAGTGAAAAATTGCTTTAATCAATAAACAAAAGGATTTCGAAAATTACAAGTACGTGATGGCTTGATCACGAAACACAATCTCAAATACTCTTGTCAATATTGCCTTCAGCTTTGGTTTTAACCTAAAGACTAAGCTGTTGTTTACATGGCTTCTTTTTTGAACAATACAAATGAAATTATTTTTGATAAAAACTACCCCTTTGATCCTGTTAGATTTATAGGCTGTGACAGGCTAGGGAAGTTATATAGAAAATATGAAGAGGTCTAAAAGCTCCATTCTGACTTTGTTAGTAATACATATTTCATTTTATTAATACAAGCTTGCCATTTTTGAAAAGAAAAACAAAGAAGGGAATGGCAACTGAATAGGTGGATTCTTTTACATGGCTGAAGTGGAAGCAGTAAACTGTGATCTCAATTTCAATAGGGTCTTTCAGTCCAGTTTTGCAAGACACACCTTCCAAGTCGTGATGTAATTGTCAATTTAGTTGATGAGGAAGGGGAAGAATTTCCAACCAAGTACCTTGCTCTAAAAACGGGTCTGAGTGGTGGATGGAGAGGTTTTGCCATTGATCATGAATTGGTTGATGGGGATGCCCTCGTTTTTCAATTAATTGAGCCAACAACTTTCAAGGTAATCTTGTGCTATTCAGTTTATTTAACTTGGTATTTGTTAAATAAGTCGTTTGTGATTTTATGGAAATAACAGGTTTTTTCAACAGAGAAACCTTCTTCTATATTGTTAAACTTGAATCTTGTAGTTGATGATTGTTCTGAATATACTGTGTTTACTTTGTTAGCATGCTCACTGCAGCTCGTAACCACAATCATTTTCATAATGGTATAACTTAAGTTTCCAATAAATAATCAAAATTTCTTTTTGGTGCTGATTTTTTTGAAAGATTATAGCTAATTAATCACATGTACTTATGTATGCAGGTGAAAGTTCAATAATCTGTAACGGACTAGGGTAACATTGTAATAGTCAACATTCTAATAGTCGTTATATGAACACTTGTTTAGCAGTGTTGGTTTTCCCAGCAATACGAAAATATTTTGCCACCAATATTATGGAGCAGTGCTTTCAAGAGCAGCCCCTGTGAACTAACGCATTTCATAGTCTTTTTCTTTGTGCTGACAGAAAATATTCTTCATGCATTGCCATAGCGTAACCATCTTGAAAAACAAGTTTTATTCTTGGGGGTGAAAATTTAAATTTTTACTGTACCAGACAAAGTTGCAGGAACTATACAAGATGATTAATCTCAAGTGGAGTAAATTCTGCATAGACCCTTGAAATGACTAGTCTTCAGTACAAGTACAAGAAGATTAAAAAGATAATCAAAAGCCTCCCAATCACCGATCTGATCTTGATACGGATGTTAGGATTGTTGGTCTTAGTTTTCACAGCGATTTTTATTCCATCTTTATCAAATATCTAAGTTTCTAAATTGTTATTTTGTTCGCATGTGTTAACTGCTCCATTGTATGTACAGGTTTACGCCATTAGGGTAAATGAACCTGGAGATAGCGGCAACTGACGGTTTAGCATTGTACCACCAAGTCGATT
This sequence comes from Paulownia fortunei, assembly GCA_019321725.1. NCBI lineage: Eukaryota > Viridiplantae > Streptophyta > Magnoliopsida > Lamiales > Paulowniaceae > Paulownia > Paulownia fortunei. Next base: position 29,517,051 of record CM033106.1, on the reverse strand, counting down.
TGAGGGTAATTTAATCAGGTATGCTTAAATCCACAAAATATGTATCCTGCAAAGAATAATTTGATGTCCATAATTGTTTTGACTTTTTAATTCTTGGACAAGTTGGATCGAAAGCCAAGGTCATCCTGGAAGCCTCTTATCAAGAGTCGCACATCATTCTTTTTAAGTTTCATAACGTAGAATTAGGTTAAATGGTCCTGTTATATCGATGCAACAATTTGATTAGATCCTTGATATGAAATGAAGAAAAAGAGAAAAAGTCATGAAATTAGATCTCACCCACTGCCTTATGTCTTTCAGGGTTATGCTGCCATAAAATTGACTTTTGTAACATCTTCATTGCAGCTATCTAACATATCGGCAACATATTTCTGTACACTGGTCACATTTTGACGAGGGGAGAAGCTTCATCTTGGCAAGAAGAAGCTCATGTGCTTGTAGATTCATTATTACCAGAATACCTTATGCATAAGCTTCCTGATTAATCTGAACAAAATCATTGTCAATATGCAATAGGAGGGGAGGGAGAAACAATTCTGTGGCAAACTAGAAATCTGCACCTTGAAACTGATTATTGTGTGTTATGAAGGATGCTACTTATTTCACATGAATGATAAATGACATAAAAATTCATGTATTATGTGAATTAGCATAAAGAGTGATTTACGGGAATCAAATGGTTAAAAGTAACATGTAAACATAAAAAGGCATGATGAAAATTTTCAAACTACTTTCAACATACAAAATATGATATATTACATGCCATTCAGAAATAGCAGTGAATGTGAACTAACAACGCGACTGACATATAAGTGTCACACCGGTAATAATAAATTGTGTAAATGCTGCAAATGACATATTTTCCATCAGAGTCTCCAGTAAAGCAGCTCGCTTATTTTTCCTCCTATTATGTGCATTGAGAATCATGTTCTTGTGAATGCTTATGTTTGTGTTAAGTCGGGCCACTTTATTTCTAATCCTTGCAAGTTATAATAGTTGAATAAATACTTGGCCATTATGCTCTCATAATTTCGCAGGACAATGACTGAATGTTGGATCTATGCAGACAACAACCTGCAATATATTGAATTGAATTTTTAAACTATCAGCAAGCAATATAATTGATTACCTTCATAAAGGAACCAAAAACTAAAGGGATGAAGGATAAAAACTACCTTGCCAACACTTTCACCAGAATGAAGATAGTCAACTGCATCAGCAACAGAATGAATGCCCAAGAATGTTTTGGGGTCTACAGCAACCTGTCAAACATAAATGAAGAATGATTGCAGCATGATGAATCCAACAAAGTAGGCAGTAACAAGTGGGAAGCGTATATTTACCTTGAGCTTCCCCGAGGAGCATAGATCTACCAGCTTATCTAGATGTTCTTGCCAAAGGTGAGCATACTGTACTAAGAAAAAGCCGGCCTGAACATTTGAGATCAGCATTAAAGCAAAACGCAAGAACACCACATGATTGAAAATTCCCTCAAAAGAGAAATTAGGCATCAAGACGAAGTTCAAAGTATATTTACGAAAACTCCAAGTTCTATTAAAGATATAATAACCTACTTCCTCGGACGACTAATGTATTCAGTAGTTTGAAGACCTTTTAAAATCTAATAGATCAAGATACAGAAAGGTGATAAACATATAAATTACAAATCTAACACGATTATTACTTTGGTAGTCATGATAACAATGGATATGAACAACAAAAGCCAAATAATTGCCGGACTGAATTCAGCAATGAGCAAAGTTTTAGGACTTGAGTCAACAAAATCTACAAGAATGAACTAAAAACAGACTCGACTCAATAAGGACTATTACATACATTATGGCAAGAGAAACTATATTATGAATTGGAAAATATACTTGTGGTGGTAAGAATCGGAGATGCTTAGCATCAGCAAAGGAAATTGGAAGAGTGAGATGGACCACCAATTAATTATTGAAGTCAGTTACGGTGGTTCATATGCAGATATAACTTGCTTACCACGGTCTGGCTCTTGGCTAGAATCTTTTCGCATAATCCAGTATAATTTCGTGGCTTCCACCCATGTTCTCCTTGATACTATAATCACATAAGTTTTTGTTTTGATGTGTCAATGCAATGAATTAGAGACCAAGAGAAATGCTTGCTCTGATTTGTCAGTAAAATTATGATTCATAGACAATGACAGATGCGAGATGCCAAAAAAGGATTTACAAATTTTATGTGTTTGAATCAAAAGTCCAAACCTGAGAAATCATCCCAATCACAACAAGACGTCCATAAGTTGCCAAAGCATTCAAGCATAAATCAAACATTTTTCCACCAATGGACTCATATACAATATCAACACCTTCAGGGAACTCATCCTTTAGAACCTGGAATATAAGAGAAAAATTCCATGAAATGAAGCATTACAAATATGTCATTGGGAACATTTAAGCATTTGGTTTTGATAAGAACTAGGTAATGAGAGTTACTGCACTCAGCCTTTATTCTGCAAAATTTTTCAAATCTTTTCCAACTGTTACATGATTTGTAACAGATTTATTAAACTGAAAATGAGGAAAACACAATCTTTTCTGCAAACATGGCAGTTATACAGAGCTGGCTATATCCTAGATTCTTAGAAAATCTTATTTACATATTTCATGCTATATCAAATGAAATATAAATCTCATGGCATTTCTGACAAATAATGTAAGCCATCACCGCAAATTTTTGACAAATAATGAAGCTCACAACTTAGAAGTACCACATATTGCTCTCACTGACAGCCAAACATAACAGAAAGAAAAAATAAGACATGCTTGATGGCTGAAACTTGAAACTTTGGAAGAACTTTATCCTAGATCAACCAGCAAATAGTTCCATGATCGGATAGGGTTACGCACGCAGGCTTAGGTGTCTAACTGAAAATTTTAAGAAATAAGATTGAATTTGTATGAGCTCAGCTTTAAAGAGAATCCTTATTCAGTTCCAACGAGTGATTTTTAATATTGTTGAGCTTCATTTTTAATCATGGTGATTAATATACTTCCAGAACATATTTTAAGAGGCATGTATATTCTCCCTAGTGATAGAGCCATAAGATAAGGTTAAGACGGAGCTGCTAATGAACATTGAACTGCATTTTGGACATAGCTGGCTGTTTACTAGGAAGAGCAGTCAATTATTGCAACAAAAAGGTATGAGGAAGAAGATGTGAAGTCTTTCCTCACAATTGAACATCAGAAGCAAAATGCACAGGTTTCAATAATGAGGAACGGAAGAGATCAGAACCACGTGGCAAAACTAAGGCGAAAATCCCAATCCCAAAGATGAGCTATTAAGATTTTCCTAATTTCATGTTCCTATATCCTGGCAACCTTGAAAAGTTAAAAAAGAAGGCAAATAAATTTTCAAGGCACACAGTTCTCATATTTTCTGGTTTATAATCAATGACTTGATCAACTACCATAAGTAATGGAAAAGATCAGGAAAGACAGTTGGGTGGCAAAGCTAAACGAAAAGTTCCACTCCCAACAGAGCAAGAGCCATGTATGCATTACAAAAATTTAAGAGAAAAAAATAAGTTTTCAAGAAACATACAGTTTTGATATTTTCGGCTTTATAGTCGATGACTCGATCCACTCCCAAATCTTTCAAAAGCTTGGCTTTGTCTTTTCCTCCACAGGTTGCAATGACCTTATTTCCAGCTAATTTTGCCAGCTGCGCTAAGACAGTCCATGATTTATTTACTTCAGAGTAAATAGATAGGAATGCTATTTCATGATAGAAAGAACTAAAAACCAGTATACGGACCAAAAAGCATATGATTGAAACAAAAGCAAAGCCCTTATTGTCAATGTCCTAGAAAACTCATAGTAGGATAAACAAGTTTGTGTTTCAACAGGGTACGGGCCCCGGCACCGTGATAAGAATGCTAGCTGCAATATGGCATTAGAAGCTCAAAATATTGGAAGGCCCCTCTCCAGGTGACTCTATATACACTAACATTTCTCTTTTCCAAAGTCTTAAGTGTCATTAGGCTCGGCCATTTAGACTTCCATCTGATACGAGGAAGAATATTCAAAAGAAGACAGACCACAAGGATTTGAATTGCTTCTTTAATACAAATGCATTGAGCAACATCGGGAATTGCTGCCAATATTCGACAACTAGGCACTTAAATGAAAGATTCTTGCATCATCACAAGTATACCTGGACAGCAAATTGCCCTGTCCCTCCTGCAGCGGCAGTTACAAGAACTGTTTTTCCCGAGTCCAATTGTGCTGCCTACAACGTCAAACCAAAGGGAGATGGCATTAGCCAAATCAAAATGCATTTGAAAAATGAAGCCTGTAAAAAAAAGGAATTGATCTACAACCAAATTCACTTTCAAGCCAAAGTTTTAATTCAAAAAGATGGAAAAGGGAAACCAAAGAACTGAGAGAAGAATAATGTATCTCAACCAGCAGCACAAAAACACCTTTTCTAAAGCTATGGATGCCGTCAGCCCAGACGCAAGCATAGCAACGACTTCTGGATCTGGTCTTGCCACAGGAAGGATGTGTTTTGAGGATATCTAAATTACAGAGAAGCCTATGCTTATAATTACCCTCAAAAAGTGAAAAATAAGAGAAAATGAAGGATAAAGGTTGTCACATTTCCAAGTCAGACAAATGTTTTACCATTGTGAATTCAGCATAACTTCCAAATGTCATGATTGCAGCTGGAGTGCCAACTTTTAAGTGTTTAACTGAATCGCCTATAGCAGCAATTATACCCACAGCCTGCAGAGAGAGATCATGAATGTGAACTGATCTTGGAGTCAGGCACTAAAAGACGACAGTACTTTTTAACAGAACAACTTTCCTTTTGCAATGGCTAATATGACTTCCACAGACCAGCATGAGTGCAACTAATGCAGATACAGAGGTACTCAGGCTAAACTAGAACCATCTCAAAATTCAAAAGAATTAAGACATCTTAAATCTGATGCACAAAGTAGAGATCTGCCTGAAGACTGTAGACACCATAGCATGTCTGTAAAGCTTCATAAATATCTTTTTTATAGCATCATTCTGTCTATTCAACAGCACGATGAATTACATCAAATTCCTGATAAAGCTTAGTATTTTCCCTTTAGCTTCAAAAATAATTTATAAATACAATCAAACGAACACAAAACGTAGGATTTTTCCTAACCTGTAAGCCAGCATCAAATGGAAGGAGGGAAACAATGTCTTTGTTGTCCCCACTAAAGTACTTTCCAGAGCTAAAATTCACCTGTTAAGAAATGACTTTCATTAATAAACAGGTCAAGCTTAAGAGATATATACTCCTCAACACAATCAAGTTCTCTTTGATGATGTCAGTTCATGTCTAATCAAATAACTAAGATAGGCAAGATCTGTAACTAAATATGAAGAGGCTCATAAACAAATATGCGGGTGTGGAAAAATAAGGTATCTACCACTTATTTTACACATCTTTACTTAATCCAATCAAAACCAAAAAATGAAGTAAAATAACATTAATGATAATTACGAGAGAAACAAACTTACATCACTAGCATTTACCCCAGCATATATGACTTTCAAAAGAACATAATCTGGTTTAAGCGGCAATCTCAATGACGCCCGTACTACACTCGTTGCACTACGGAAGTTATGACTTAGAGTGTGAACAACTCTAGAGGACAAGATCAAATCAACGAATTGTCAAGATAGAAGATTAAATCAATGGCTTGGAAAGAAAAGCAGACTAACTGACAAATTAATAATTATGAAGTACAAATGCAGGTTCAATTTTTGAACTGGAATAAATACAAGCAGCAAAAAGCAGGTACATAGTTCTGATTACAAAAGCGAGAAAAACAAAAAGAAAAGGGGATTATATTCCAAGAAAGCAGAATAGTTGTTGACAAAAACCTTCTTCTTAAGGGAAAACTAGAACAAAACTATTTATACAGTCATCAACTACTACTCTCTACAATGAAAAAAATTTCCTTATATTTAACAGTATTCGTTATCTTCTTTGATGAAATTTCAATTTGAATCATTCAAAACTTGGAAGAGAAAATGTGGCAGAGATTATAATCATACTAACACCATAATACAAGGGAAAACAAGGGTTCATAGTTTGCTCAGTTCATTTCATAGAAACAATTCCCAGATATTTAAAATTAGTAAAGGTGTTTTGTGCAACCATTAAATAACTACCAACAATTTACAGAATTGTCAACATATCATATCACAATTCACATGAGTGAACCATGCCTCCTTATTCACCAAATGGTTGTGGATTCCAAAAATTAACAAGGTCAACTCAATTTATTCTAGTCTTCCCTGAGGCAACACTAAATATAGTTCGCTTACATCTTCTCAAAATTTTGGGGGATTTGAATATTCACTGGGACCACATCTGGAGATTTTCTCCTGGAAGTCTTAGGGCGTACACGATATTTTTCTTCTTCTGCAGGAGTTGGCCAATACTCCAAGCCCCTTCTGTTAGATATCCACAAGCAAGACCCAGCTTTGCTTTCATTGCTAATAAGCTCAAAGGCACCTGCATAGTTTAGGAATTAAAAGATCAACCTAAAAACGTAGTTTACTAAATGAAGAGCATTGAATACTTTATACAAGCTTTATATAATGCGGATTAGTTGAAAATAATGTACTTATTCTGTAAAAGACCTAATTTCTCATGACTGAGCACACATTGGATACATGTACAAGAGTCTTGAGGATAATGTGTATAACAATCATCCTAGAAAATCATCAGCATTGGACTCCCAATGTCAACTTGCTCTCAATTCCATTATGGATCACCTCGCAATTTGAAAACAAAGGGAAGAAGAAAAATAAAAGCCCCTCAACAAGCTTTACCTACTGCTGCATGTGAAGAGCATCCCTAGTGGCCATGTCCTTGACACATTTTCAAGGAAATTTAAGAGAAATTAAGTCTGCACAAATATTTCAAATTGCAGCTCCAAAACATGAAGTTGAAAGGATGTACTAGTCACACACAATCATCGACAGTGTTCACTGTAGATGGCAGACAAATTAGTTGCAATAGAGGAAAGGTTAAGGGAGAGAAAAAATTAGGAACAATAATCAAGGAGGGACTCATCCTTGCATGCTTATCCATTTGCGACCATTACTGTTCATTTCCCGTGACATCAGTTCCTAGTTCTGAAACTTCCGTCATGGGCATTTGTCTTTTGTTGGATAAAAACCTAAGGGAAGATTCATATTATGCAAGCACGTATGACGTAATGGGGGATGAAATAATACAACAAACACATTTTTGGCTAAGTAAGCAATCTGACATAAGCAATCACAGTTACTGGAAACAAATCACATCTAGAAAAATGAGTTTTCAAACAAGCCAATATGTCTTACACCACATTAAGGTTTCATAATTCGAAAGTGAGTGCAGATTTGGTAAAATATCACTAAAACATGTTGTAATATCTTCTTTTCCCTCCAAAACAACCAGGAATTTAGGTAAGAATTCTTGTTTGTTTGATTTAGTGCAAAGAAAGACAATGTTTCTGATGTAAACAGCAGGTGGATGTTATCTTAGTATGCTGAAAAAGAAGATTAATTTTATTATTCAATCTTGGTGATTCCAGAAATCATGTATTAGTGCTATATGGAGCAGCAAGAAAACCTTGAAGTAGGCCAATAGTGACACACAAAAGAAGGGTAATCAGGCTACTTAACATTGTTCCCTTTTTACTTTTGGAAATAATATTGACTAGCTTGTAGAAAAGTTATTCCAAATAGTTCGAGTTCAGGTACACTCTGATTATACAAATTGTCTAAAGATGAGAGAAGTAGAAGAGAATCAATTGCAAGCATATTCCTCAATAAGATTCATAAGGCGACATATAAAGTCAATCCTTGATATGCAAGACAAAATGTTGGAGATATTTACCTTTCACAACCATTTCCATAGGAATGAAGCCCCCTATCAGATCGAGAAACTTAGGATCCACCTTAGAAGCCAACTCGGTTTGAACAAACTGCAGAAAGTAATAGTTAGAAGCTGTATAATGTACAGTCTTAGAAATTCACAGTAGTCAGTTTAGCAACCACAGTAAGATCTCTATCAGAAAGTAATTATGTATTATCAAGTAGACTGATAAAACTTTCTGCAATAGGATGAGATGGATATTAGTTATATTTTATAATATAATTCAAAATGCCTAGTATAGTCTGTTCACTGGAAGAATTAATGGGAAAATTCAAGCAATCACCACCTCAAAGTACACCCATTCTACAAGCCATCTTATGCATGTTAAAACAATATGAATGTTGAAAAAAATCAAGACTTTTCAAAATAAATAAATAATATAATGTTACAACTAAAAATCCATGACCAAAGTTCATTTTGCTCCAGAAGTTCTGTGGGAGTAGCAAAGAAACTTTTAAGAGTTTGACACTATAACTGAAAAATCTTTGACAATGTTAATGCATATGCCTCGGTGGTTATTCTTTTAAAGTTCCTTGTTAGACTGCTTTTTCGTTCTTTGGTAGCTACTTCGTTGTATCTATCTGTATCTGGTTCTTTTATAGCAGGAGAAGTGGATGAAGAATGCAAGTCGTGCTGGGTAGACAGCCTCCATTTAGTAATAAATAAGTTGATAAACATGAGTTTATTAAGCGTCCCAAATCTCCTTTGTTGGAAACTTTTGTTCTTTTTTTCGTGAGGAAGAATTGTAAGCAAAAATATGACAAAATCCATAGCTCACCTCAGGGCAAAGTACATTAACACGGATTCCTTGGCGCTTGTAAAGAGCCAGTGATCTGGTGAATAGAACTACTCCCCCTGGGGATTTTTTCTCATTAATCAGAATGTAAGGAGTATTGTGATGGAGACAAGTAATATAGCCACAACAAGAAGTTATACATCAACAATAAGTATAATAAATATTGGTATGAAGTAGAAATAGAAATCTAAGTATACACAAATGCAAAGAGCAACAAACCTTTGGAGCCCGAGTAACTAGGGTCAGCATACACTGGGTATAACGCTGCAGCAGATCCGACATTAATGATCACACCAGGTTTTTTAGCTTCTTGCATTGCTCGAATCTGTGCACCAAATGAAAATTAGTACTTAGAATCACGAGAGAAAGGGCCATAAATCAACATGTAAACAGATAAAGATGCCAATAGAAGTTATAGCCAAAAAAAGAACAAGCGGCAACTTTGCTAATTCTTCTAGATAACTTCACAACTTTCTCTTCAGAGAATAAGCTAAATGCACGCAATATGCTAAAATAGAATGAATAAACAAAACACCAAACAAAATTAAGTATAGCCTTAATTCAATTTCCTTCGCAGTTCTAACAACTTCGATGCAATAAAACTACCAAAACTTGAACTCATACCGCGAGGCGAGTTGAATCAATAACTGCAACAAAATTGATATCAATAATGCGTCTCCAAGATTTAGAGCCATCAGTCTGATCCTTATGAAATGGAATCGCAGCCGCAATCCCCGCACAGTTAATACAGATATCTAATCCTCCATAAGTCTCAACATGCTTCTTGAAAGCCGCAGTAAGTTCATCTAAACACATAATCAAACCTCTCACACATACTTATTCCATTAACAAATCAAGTGCTTTTCCGCCGCAAAAGTCTGAACATCTATTACTTACTTGAGTCAGTGACGTCGCATTTGATGAATAGTACGGGTAGAAATTTTAGTTCGGCGTGAATCTTTGAAACTTCTTTTTCAGCTAGTGATGCAACTTCTTTTCCTTTGTCTTGAGCAAAATCGATGACTGTGATGAAAACGCCTTTCTGCGCGAGAGCCAACACCAGTGCTCGGCCAATGCCGGATGCGCCGCCCGTGACTACAGCTGAGAGGCCGGGCCTGAGCTCCATTTTCGTTGTCTGAGAGAGAGGATTGATTGTTGAGTCGTTTTCACCGTCAACTCCGAGGCTAGATAATTGCGTAGTACTCGTATGATACGCAAGTGTGCGTCCATTTGCAATTTTAAATCACAGACCGTTGAAATGGAGTCAGGTTGCAATCACACACCTAATCACACTACTTAATCACGAATAATAATATTTTTAATTGGTTTATCTGTAAAATGAAGCATTTGAAAAAATAATTACTTCAGAAGAAGAATATTAAATGGCATCGTGTTATGATCATCTTTATACGAGTATTATATCCAAATCTTTACAAATCTGAAGTTAGGTGTCTTCTATTTTTTAATAGTCCAAATCCAAACAAATCCCAGCTATCCCTCGTTTTCCAACAGTATCACAATCTTAAATCTTAAAACTAATACAAATAGGACGGAACCAATAAATAACACGAAACTTTTCCCAATCCAAACACGACTCTCCCGAAACAGCAGAACTCTTTCTCAATTCAATTTCTCCCTATCCAAACCCTCTACAGAAAAATACAAGGAAAATAACAAAAAAATATATTTCTCAATCTTGTTTGTGTTTCAGTCTTCTGAATTTCTCTGGGGTGACGGTTCTTCGGCCTCCATCAAAACCAACTTCTCTGTGTATACGAGTTTCAGAAACCCTATGTTATGCGCTTCACTGGAATACCTCAACCCAACCAAACCATACAGATATGGAAGCTTCACTTGGGATTCAATAACAACAATCACTCGAAGGTAAATAGGCTCAGATAAGAAACTACAGAAGAAATCAAAGAAAGAAAAAGAAAGAGAATGGAAAGATGAAGAAGACGACGACTTGAGAATCGAGGAGGAGAATTCCTGAATTCCATTAAGTTAATCCCGAACGACGCCGTCTCCTAGCAAGTTACTATTCTCACTTAAAGAAACGTTATCTGTTGTCCCGTTGGCTCCTGTACTTGGCATGTGCAACGCCCTAATATTTGAAAAAAGAGTACCCGAAAGAAAAAAACAAAAATTAAAAAAATTGTGTATATAGATTATTGTAAGGGAGATGTTTATTTGCAGTATCTCGAAATCCGCTGAGGCGACGTTCTAGCGGTGAGCTATAAAACGTTCGTAAATTTTTGTTGAAGAAAAAAGTGGGGAAGTTAATACTGGGAATCGGGAGATATTGATCTTCATCAACTTCATGTGCAGCTCGGTGCTGCCACAAGTAAGCTCTCCAATCTTGCGCGAAATGTTGACCATATAAACGAGAAGATAGCTTATTTTAAAAAAAAAAAAAAAGGAAAGAAAAGAAAATGAGAAGGTAGGGCCTAGAAACAATTCTGGGGGAATTTGGGAAACTAGAAGTCTGTACCTTGAAAATTGATTATTGTGTGTATCATGGGATATGAAGGACGCTATTTATTCCGCATGAATGGTATATGACTTCAAAATTCATGTATTATTTGAATTGGCATAATGGGTGATTTGCGGGAATCAAATGGTTCAAAGTAACATGTAAACACAAAAGCCAAAGAAAAATTTTCAAACTACATTCAACATGCAAAATACGAAATAATACATGCCTTTCTGAAATAGCGGAGAATGGGGAACCAACATATAGTTTCACACAGGTGATTATATAAAAGGTGTAAATGCTGCAGATGACATATTTTCCATCAGAGTCTCCAGTAAAGCAGCTCGCTTATTTTTCCTCCTGTTATGTGCATTGAGAATCATGTTCTTGTGAATGCTTATGTTTGTGTTAAGTCGGGCCACTTTATTTCTAATCCTTGCAAGTTATAATAGTTGAATAAATACTTGGCCATTATGCTCTCATAATTTCGCAGGAAGATGACTGAATGTTGGATCTATGCAGACAACAACCTGCAATATATTGAATTGAATTTTTAAACTATCAGCAAGCAATCTAATTGATTACCTTCATAAAGGAACCAAAAACTAAAGGGATGAAGGATAAAAACTACCTTGCCAACACTTTCACCAGAATGAAGATAGTCAACTGCATCAGCAACAGAATGAATGCCCAAGAATGTTTTGGGGTCTACAGCAACCTGTCAAACATAAATGAAGAATGATTGCAGCATGATGAATCCAACGAAGTAGGCAGTAACAAGTGGGAAGCGTATATTTACCTTGAGCTTTCCCGAGGAGAATAGATCTATGAGCTTATCTAGATGTTCTTGCCAAAGGTGAGCATATTGTACTAAGAAAAAGCCAGCCTGCACATTTGGAGTCAGCATTAAAGCAAAATGCACAAAATTACCACGACTGAAAATTCCATTAAAAGAGAAATTAGGCATCAAAACAAAGTTCAAATTATATTTATGAAAACTCCAAGTTCTATTAAAGATATAATAACCTACTTCCTCGCAAGACTAATGAATCAGTACAGTAAATCAAGTTTGAAGACTTTTTAAATCTAATGGATCAAGATATGGAAAGGTGATAAACATATTAATACAATTCTAACATTATCATTACTTTAGCGGTCAAGATAACAATTGATAGAACAACAAAAGCCGAAATAATTTCCAGACTGAATTCAGCAATGAACAAAGTTTTAGGACTTAAAACAACAAAATCTACAAGAATGTACTAAAAACAGACTCGACTCAATAAAGTATTAGTACATCAATTAGGGCAAGAGCATCTATTATTATCTATCTGTCAAATTACTTGTGGTGGAAAGAATCAGAGATGCTTAGTATCACTAAAGGAGATTGGAAGAGTGAGAAGGACCACCAGTTAATTTATTGAAGTCAATTACAGTGGTTCAATATGCAGATATAACTAACTTACCACGGTCTGGCTCTTTGCTAGAATCTTTTCGCATAATCCAGTATAATTTCTTGGCTTCCACCCATGTTCTCCTTGATACTACAATCACATAAGTTTTATTTTGATATGTCAAAGCAATGAATTAGAGACCAAGAGAAATCTTACAATTTGTAAAATTTTCTTGGCTTCCTTTTGTTTGTCAGTAAGTAATCTTACGATTTGTAGACAGTGATAGATGCGAGATACCAAAAAGGAGTTACAAATTGTATGTTTTTGAATCAAAAGTCCAAACCTGAGAAATCATCCCAATCACAACAAGACGTCCATAGGTTGCCAAAGCATTCAAGCATAGATCAAACATTTCACCGCCAACGGACTCATATACAATATCAACACCTTTAGGGAACTCATCCTTTAGAACCTGGGAAGATAAGAGATAAAGATACCATGAAATAAAGCATTACAAACATGTTATTGGGAACATTTAAGCATTTGTATTCGATGAGGGGAATGGGAGTTACTGCACTCCGCCCCTGTTATGCAAAATTTGTCTAGTCTTTTCCAACAGTTGCATTATTTGTTGCAAATTTATTAAACTAAATATGAGGAAAACATGTTAATCTTTGCTGCCACATGGCAGTTATACAGAGCTGGCTGTATCTTCAATTATTGAGAAAATTTTATTTACATATTTCATGCTCTATCAAACGAAAATATAAATCACAGCACATTTTTGACAAATAATGTAAAACCACAACTTAGAAGTACCACATTTTTCTCTCGACAGCCGAATATTAACTGAAAGAAAAAAAAGAAAAAAGAAAAAATAAGACATGCTTGATGGCTGAAACTTGAAACTTTGGAAGAACTTTATTCTAGATCAACCAGCAAATAGTTCCATGACCGGAGAGGCTTACCCATGCTGGCTTAGGGTGCCAAACTGAAAGATTTAAGAAATAAGATTAAATTTGTATCAGCTCAGCTTTAAAGAGAATCATTATTCAGTTTCAAGGAGTGATTTTTTTATATTGTTGAGCTTCATTTATAATCATGGTAATTATCATACCTCCACAACATATTTTAAGAGACATGTATATTCTCCCTAGTGCAAGAGCCACATGTGAAAGTTAAGTAGCAAATTTCTGAAAGCCGTTAATGAACATTGAACTGCATTTTGGACATAGCTGGCTGTTTATTATGAAGAGCAATTAGTCATTGCTAGGAAAAGATATGATGAAGAAGATTTGAAGTAACTCGAATCTCTTCCTTGAATGGTTGAATGGGACGGCTTTCCATCTAATGCCATTGTTCGGACCGGACTCTTGACTTGTCAACTTCAGCCAATTTCAGATGCTTAAAAAAAAACACCAAAAAGAAATAGGAATGGAACTTAGAGACAGATATAGTCTCGCAAAACAGCGGTAGGTTCTCCAACTCGATAAAGAAGCTGTACCGAGAGAAAGGCACTTCTCTCTTTAAATATTTAAATCCAAAAGGATAGGTGGAAAGCCAGTCGTTATCCTGGAACCTTAGCCTGATATCCTCACAATTTAACATCAGAAGCAAAATGCACAGGTTTCATCTCGAGTAATGGGAGAGATCAGAGCCATGTGGCAAAAACTAAGGCAAAAATCCCAATCTCAAAGATGAGCTATTAAGATTTTCCTAATTTCATGTTCCTGTATCCTGGCAACATTGTAAAGTTAAAAAAGAACGGAACAGTTCTCATATTTTCTGCTTCATAATCAATGACTTGATCAACTCCAAAAATAATGGAAAAGATCAGGAGAAGCAGTTAGGTAGCAAAGCTATACCAAAAATTCCATTCCCAACTAAACAAGAGCCCTTTAAGATTTTGCTGATTCCACTTTCCTATCTCTTAGCCACGTATGCATTACAAAAGTTAAAGAGAAAAAAATAAGTTTTCAAGAAACGTACAGTTTTTATATTTTCGGCTTTATAGTCGATGACTCGATCCACTCCCAAATCCTTCAAAAGCTCGGCCTTGTCTTTTCCTCCACACGTTGCAATGACCTTATTTCCAGCTATTTTTGCCAGCTGCGCTAAGACAGTCCATGATTTATTCACTTCAGAGTAAATAGATAGGAAAGCTATTTCTTGATAGAATGAACTTAAAAAAGCCAGTATAGGGACCAAAAAGGAAATTATTAAAACAAAAGCAAGGCCCCTATTGTTGGTGTCCCAAAAAACTCATAGTAGGATAAATTTTTTTGTGTTTTCAAGGGTACAGGCCCCGGCACCATAATAAGAATGCTCTAGCTGCAATATCGCATCAAAAGCTAAAAATATGGGAAGGGACCTCTCCAGGTGATATTCTCACATTTTACCCTTTTCAAAAGTCTTACTGACATGAGGCTTATGCATTGATACTTCCGTTGGATACGATGAATAATAATAAAAAGAAAACAGACCACAAGGATTTGGATTGCTTCTTTAATACAAATGGATTGAGCATCATCGTGCATTGCTGCCACAGTTATGCTGCCTGTATTCAACAACTAGGAACTCTAAATGAAAGATTATTGCATCATCACAAGTATACCTGGACAGCAAATTGCCCTGTCCCTCCTGCAGCGGCAGTGACAAGAACTGTTTTTCTCGAGTCTATTTGTGCTGCCTGCAATGTTAACAAAAGGAAGAAGGCATTAGCCATATCATTTGACTGGTGAAACGCATTCTAATAATAAAGCCTGTAAAACAAAAAGAATTGATACTGATACCAATCCACTTTGAAGCCAATGTTTTAATTCAAAGTTATGGAAAAGGAAAAGCAAAGAACTGAGAGAAGAAAAATGTATCGCAACCAGCAGCACAAAAAACACCTTTTCTAAAGCTATGGATGCTGTTAGCCCAGAAGTGAGCATAGCAACGACTTCTGGATCTGGTCTTGCCACAGGAAGGATGTGTTTCGAGGGTACCTAAATTAGAAGAGAAGCCTATGCTTATCATTACCCTCAAAAAATGAAAAAACTCTAAAAGAAAAGGAAAGATAAATATTGTCATATTTCAAAGTCAAACCAATGTTTTACCATTGTGAATTCAGCATAACTTCCAAATGTCATGATTGCAGCTGGAGTGCCAACTTTTAAGTGTTTAACTGAATCGCCTATAGCAGCAATTATGCCCACAGCCTGCAGAAAAAGACCATGACTGTGAACTGATCTTGGAGTCAGGCACTAAATAATGACATTACTTTTTACCAGAACAACTTTCCTTTTGCAATGACTAAAAATATGACTTCCACAGACTAACATGTATGCAACTAATGCAGAAATAGAAGTACTGAAGCTAAACTAGAACCATCTCAAAATTCAAAAGAAAAGTAAAAGCAGCAAATTGAAAACATCTTAATCTGATGCAAAAAGTAGAAGGATCTGCCTGACGACTGTCAACACCATAGGATGTTTGAAAAGCTTCATAAAGATCTTCTATATAGCATCATTCTGTCTATTCAACAGCACTGTGAATTACATCAAATACCTGATCAAGCTTAGTGTTTTTCCCTTAAGCTTCAGAAATAACTTTTAAATATAACCAAACGAACACAAAACTTAATTTTTTTCCTAACCTCGAAGCCAGCATCCAATGGAAGGAGGGAACCAATGTCTTTCTTGCCCCCACTAAAATACCTTCCCGAGCTAAAATTCACCTGTTAAGAAATGACTTTCATTAATAAATATGTCAAGCTTAAGAGAGATATATACTCCTCAACACAATCAAGTTGTCATTGACGATGCCAGTTCATGTCTAATCAAATAACTAAGATAGGCAAGATCTGTAACTAAATTTGAAGAGGCTCATAAACAAATATGTCGGTCTTATAAAATAGTGCATTTACTACTAATTTACACATCTTTACTTAATCCAATCAAAACCAAAAATCAAGTAAAATAACATTAATGATAATTACGAGAGAAACAAACTTACATCACTAGCATTTACCCCAGCATATATGACTTTCAAAAGAACATAATCTGGTTTAAGCGGCAATCTCAATGACGCCCGTACTACACTCGTTGCACTACGGAAGTTGTGACTTAGAGTGTGAACAACTCTAGAGGACAAGATCAAATCAACGAATTGTCAAGATAGAAGATTAAATCAATGGCTTGGAAAGAAAAGCAGACTGACAAATTAATAATTATGAAGTACAAATGCAGGTTCAATTTTTGAACTGGAATAAATACAAGCAGCAAAAAGCAGGTACATAGTTCTGATTACAAAAGCGAGAAAAACAAAAAGAAAAGGGGATTATATTCCAAGAAAGCAGAATAGTTGTTGACAAAAACCTTCTTCTTAAGGGAAAACTAGAACAAAACCATTTATACAGTCATCAACTACTACTCTCTACAATGAAAAAAATTTCCTTATATTTAACAGTATTCATTATCTTCTTTGATGAAATTTCAATTTGAATCATTCAAAACTTGGAAGAGAAAATGTGGCAGAGATTATAATCATACTAACACCATAATACAAGGGAAAACAAGGGTTCGTGGTTTGCTCAGTTCATTTCATAGAAACAATTCCCAGATATTTAAAATTAGTAAAGGTGTTTTGTGCAACCATTAAATAACTACCAACAATTTACAGAATTGTCAACATATCATATCACAATTCACATGAGTGAACCATGCCTCCTTATTCACCAAATGGTTGTGGATTTCAAAAATTAACAAGGTCAACTCAATTTATTCTAGTCTTTCCTGAGGCAACACTAAATATAGTTCGCTTACATCTTCTCAAAACTTTGGGGGATTTGAATATTCACTGGGACCACATCTGGAGATTTTCTCCTGGAAGTCTTAGGGCGTACACGATATTTTTCTTCTTCTGCAGGAGTTGGCCAATACTCCAAGCCCCTTCTGTTAGATATCCACAAGCAAGACCCAGCTTTGCTTTCATTGCTAATAAGCTCAAAGGCACCTGCATAGTTTAGGAATTAAAAGATCAACCTAAAAACGTAGTTTACTAAATGAAGAGCATTGAATACTTTATACAAGCTTTATATAATGCGGATTAGTTGAAAATAATGTACTTATTCTGTAAAAGACCTAATTTCTCATGACTGAGCACACATTGGATACATGTACAAGAGTCTTGAGGATAATGTGTATAACAATCATCCTAGAAAATCATCAGCATTGGACTCCCAATGTCAACTTGCTCTCAATTCCATTATGGATCACCTCGCAATTTGAAAACAAAGGGAAGAAGAAAAATAAAAGCCCCTCAACAAGCTTTACCTACTGCTGCATGTGAAGAGCATCCCTAGTGGCCATGTCCTTGACACATTTTCAAGGAAATTTAAGAGAAATTAAGTCTGCACAAATATTTCAAATTGCAGCTCCAAAACATGAAGTTGAAAGGATGTACTAGTCACACACAATCATCGACAGTGTTCACTGTAGAGGGCAGACAAATTAGTTGCAATAGAGGAAAGGTTAAGGGAGAGAAAAAATTAGGAACAATAATCAAGGAGGGTCTCATCCTTGCATGCTTATCCATTTGCGACCATTACTGTTCATTTCCGTGACATCAGTTCCTAGTTCTGAAACTTCCGTCATGGGCATTTGTCTTTTGTTGGATAAAAACCTAAGGGAAGATTCATATTATGCAAGCACGTATGACGTAATGCGGGATGAAATAATACAACAAACACATTTTTGGCTAAGTAAGCAATCTGACATAAGCAATCACAGTTACTGGAAACAAATCACATCTAGAAAAATGAGTTTTCAAACAAGCCAATATGTCTTACACCACATTAAGGTTTCATAATTCGAAAGTGAGTGCAGATTTGGTAAAATATCACTAAAACATGTTGTAATATCTTCTTTTCCCTCCAAAACAACCAGGAATTTAGGTAAGAATTCTTGTTTGTTTGATTTATGGCAAAGAAAGACAATGTTTCTGATGTAAACAGCAGGTGGATGTTATCTTAGTATGCTGAAAAAGAAGATTAATTTTATTATTCAATCTTGGTGATTCCAGAAATCATGTATTAGTGCTATATGGAGCAGCAAGAAAACCTTGAAGTAGGCCAATAGTGACACACAAAAGAAGGGTAATCAGGCTACTTAACATTGTTCCCTTTTTACTTTTGGAAATAATATTGACTAGCTTGTAGAAAAGTTATTCCAAATAGTTCGAGTTCAGGTACACTCTGATTATACAAATTGTCTAAAGATGAGAGAAGTAAGAAGAGAATCAATTGCAAGCATATTCCTCAATAAGATTCATAAGGCGACATATAAAGTCAATCCTCGATATGCAAGACAAAATGTTGGAGATATTCACCTTTCACAACCATTTCCATAGGCATGAAGCCCCCCATCAGATCGATAAATTTAGGATCCACCTTAGAGGCCAAGTCGGTTTGAACAAACTGCATAAGGTAATAATTGGAAGCTATATAATGTACAGTCTTAGAAATTTATAGTAGTCAGTTAAGCAACCACAGTAAGACCTCTATCAGAAAGTTAGTGTGTATTATCAAGTAGACTGATAAAACTTTCTACAATAGGATCAGCTGGATTTTAGTTGTATTAAATTACATATCAACATGCCCAGTACAGTCTGTTTGTTGGAAGAATAGAATGGGAAAATACAAGCAATCAGCACCTCAAAGTTCACCCATTCTATAAGCCATCTTTTGCAAGTTAAAACAATATGCATGTTGAAAAAACCAAGACTTTTCAAAAGAAAGATAATATAATGTTACACCTAAAATCCATGACCAAAGTTCATTTTGCTCCGGAAGTTCATTTTAAGAATTTGACACTGTAAATGAAAAATCTTTGACAATGTAAATTCCTATCGGTAGTTCTTCTTTTGAAGTTAATTGTTAAAGTGCTTTTTTGTGCTTTTGTAGCTTCTTCGTTGTATCTATCTATATCTGTTTCTTTTTCTAGCAAGAGAAGTGGATCAACACCTTATGGTCCCAGATTCTAGACATAAGAATACATGATCCGTCTCAAGGTTTAGATCTAAGTAACTCTCTGGTGAAAGCAAGAACAATTCTATAGTCTGTCCTTAAGGAAATGAACTTCCAGCCATTTTTGTAGTCCCCAAGGATATATATACATCCATTGGTTTTTCATTGAACATTAATTTTCATTTGAAGATTGCAAGCCATGCTGGGTAGACAGCCTCCATTTAGTAATAAATAAGTTGATAAACATGAGTTTATTAAATGTCCCGAATCTCTGTGGAAACTATTGGTGTTTTGTTTTCAGGGAGGAAGAATTCTAAGCAAAAATATAACCTAAAACATATTTACCTCAGGGCAAAGTACATTAATACGGATTCCTTGACGCTTGTAAAGAGCCAGCGATCTGGTGAATAGAACTACTCCACCTGAGAAATTTTTCTCATTAATCAGAACAAAAGGAGTATAGTGATGGAGACAAGTAATACAGACACAAGAGGAAGCTATACATCAAGAATAAGTATATTAAATATTGGTATAAAGTAAAATTAGAAATCTAAGTACACACAAATGCAAAGAGCAACAAACCTTTGGAGCCAGAGTAAATAGGGTCAGCATACATTGGGTATAATCCTGAAGCAGAACCGACATTAATGATCACACCAGGTTTTTTAGCTTCTTGCATTGCTCGAATCTGTGCACCAAATGAAAATTAGTACTCAGAGCCAGAAGAGAAAGGGCCATAAATCAACATGTAAACAGATAAAGATGCCAATTAAAATTATAGGCAAGAAAAGAACAAGAGGGAACTTTGCTAATTCTTCTAGATAACTTCACAGCGACTCATCAAAGAACAAGATAATTTTATGTAATATACTAAAATCAAATAAATAAGAAAAATACCAAACAAAATTAAGTGTCGCCTTACTTTGAATTACTTTCGCAGTTCTAACAACTTTAATGCAATAAAACTACCAAAGCTTGAACTCATACCGCGAGGAGAGTGGAATCATCTGACAATTTTAATGCAATAAAACTACCAAAACTTGACTTATACAGCAAACTTCACTCAGACAGCGAGGTGAGTGGAACCATCTAACTTTGATGCAAAAAACTACCAAAACTTGAATTCATACCCTAATAACTTTGATGTAATAAAACTACCAAAACTTGAATTCATACCGTGAGGCTACTGGAATCATCTAACAACTTTGATGCAATAAAACTACCAAAACTTGAACTCATACCGCGAGGCGAGTGGAATCAATAACTGCGACAAAATTGATATCAACAGCGCGTCTCCAAGATTTAGAGCCATCAGTCTGATCCTTATAAAATGGAATAGGAGTCCCAATCCCCGCGCAATTAAAACAGATATCCAGTCCTCCATAAGTCTCAACATGCTTCTTGAAAGCCGCAGTAAGTTCATCTAAACATGAAATCAAACATTTTACACATAATAATTCCATTAACAAATCAAGTGCGCTTCCGCCGCGACAATCTGAACATCTGTTACCTACTTGAGTCAGTGACGTCGCATTTGATGAATACTACGGGTGGAAATTCTAGTTCGGCGTGAATTTTGGAAACTTCTTTTTCAGCTAGTGATGCAACTTGTTTCCCTTTGTCTTGAGCAAAATCGATGACTGTGATGAAAATTCCTTTCTGCGCGAGAGCCAACACCAGTGCTCTGCCGATGCCGGATGCGCCGCCGGTGACGATAGCTGAGAGGCCGGGCCTGAGCTCCATTTCGTTGTTTGAGAGGGAGGATTGATTACTGAGTCGTTTTCGTTGTTGACTCCGAGTAATACGCACATATAAAGACAAAGCACAACGCTACATTGTGTGTGTGTATGCAAGTGTGAATCGATTGCCAGTGTGTTTTTATGACTTTAACGTGGGTGACATTTATCATTCTTGAAATTAGCGCCACTGATGGTAACATTCATAATTAATTCATTTATTTATAAATTTTGAGTTAAGAAATTAATTCGATATTTTATTTTAAAAAATAATTATCAAAATAGAGTAGCGTGTCTACTTTTCTTACTCTAAAAAATATAATTGCAAATTGGGGTGCTGAACATGTATTTCAAATGAGAAAAATAAGGATAATTTAGTAGTATTAGGGTGTTGACAACAAATAATAGTTTCTGAAGATAGAACCAAATAAAGCATGTACACATTTTGAGAATATAGTTATACTTGGAATAGTTGAAATGTAGAATTAAATGGAAAATTATTATGTTATACAATAGACTTAAATAAGTGGGTATCTATTAGTATATATCAAAAATTGAACATCGGTTAGATTCGATTAATGATATAAAATTAAAAATTTAGTTTAATTGGTCAAATCTATCAAAATCGATTTTTATATTTTTTATTTTTTATTTTTAAAAAGTTTAAATTTGATATTTGTTATATTTATATAATTATTTGAATTTTATATTTTATTATATATTTTTTTACATTTAAAATATATTATATAATAAATAATTTATTATATTATAATTTTACATAATATAATAAAAAATATAATCAATTTTTATTAAATTGATTCGATCGTAGATATGAACGATTGAACCATTAATCATTAATAATATCGATTTTATCACCTGATTATGAAAATGTTGTATGAGACACTATAAATAAGACAAATCAAATGATTATGATTTAGGCAATCTTGTAAATTTGACTTTAAAAGTGACAATGTGGGTAATTTTATCAAAATTTAGAAAATACGTGAATATTTTTAAAGATTTGATAAGTTAGATAGATATATCGCCAAGTTTTATAAAAATTCAATACATTTAATTTTTTAGATTAATTTTATAATTTAAAAATATTAAAAATATATATTTTTAAAAAATAATATCTCTAAATTTAAAAAATATATCTTTTAAGAAAGCATCACAAGTATATATATAATAAAATAAAGAACTAAATGAAACGAGTGTGGTAGGATATGTTTTAAAATTAAAAATTAATACATTTCTTAAATATTTTTATAATTTAAAAAAATTACCCCCAAATAACGGAATTGTTCCGTGCTAATGTTGTCATCCCTACTTGAATTTATAATTCTAGCCACGAACCTTTATCACCCTAATCAAATATAATTGGAGCAAGTGAGGGATTTCAATTTTTAGGACCAGCTTAAATAAATGGAATTTAATTTGTGGCCCAACTTCAAAGTACAAGGTAAATTGCATTTCAATTTGTTCAAATTTAATGCAAAAGTGTATTCCTTCATGATTTTTGATAGAATGACTGTTAATTCAAGCAATATCTTACTAAACAAATATTTCTCTTATCATAGTCTTCTAATTGAACAAATAAATAAAATCCATCAGCTTTCCTCATAAAAAAACATGAATGCTTTTGATGATTTTTTGTTTCACCTTTTCATTTATAATGCTTTTCTTTAAATTATTTTGAACGTAAAATTATGATAAAATTAAAGAAAAAGTCAGTTGCATTTTAATTTGACAATATTCAAATTGATAATATGTGTATTGATGTCAGACATAATTTTTTTTAAAAATATAATTTAATTCAGAAAAATAAAGTTAATCAGCCAATTGTTTAGCTAAAAATAATTTTTCCATTCAAGCATGATATATTAATAGTTTCAAAATAAAATAAAAATTAATGTAGTACTTCCCAGGCGCCTAAGATAAATAAATATTATGTGGGATTGGAAAATTGAGCTAAGCAGCTGGAAGCACCCAGCCACCCACTAAGGCCCAACTAGACATTTGGAAATCAGAACATGAATGGGCTATTTGCTTGTGTTTCATAGTGGGCCCATTAATTTTATTTTACTGAACTTTATTCAGTAAATAACATATAAATAGATTAATTTGCCACTTATGCACGCATTACATGTTTTTTTATCTTGAAATAATGCAATTAAGTTACCAAATTAGGAAAAAATATATTTAAAAAATAATAATAATTAAAACAGAGCAATTTTCAAATTTGCAATCACACTTATTCAAGAATAATAATATCTTACTATTCTAAAAAGTAATACTTTATTGAAATAATATTGGATGGCATCGTGATTCAATTATCTTCGTATGATTATATCCAGAATTTGACAAATTTGAAGTAGGTGTCTATTTTATTTTTTAAATATAGGTAGTCAGTTAAAAATGTACAATGCATAATTAATGTGTAGTCCCCTATTTCATTCATGAAAAGCTAATCCTTTTCCATGTACCTTTTTACTAAAACAGTGGTCTGAGTCATCAAATAGAGGTGACCCATGCCTTTAAGCAAGTTGCCTCGTGCCATTATTATTAATCAACCATCAACATTATTTTATTCCCCCAAATCAAGGGTGCAAATCCACAAGCACAAAAGTGACAAAAGCCTTCTCATCAATGATGAC
Source organism: Paulownia fortunei (assembly GCA_019321725.1). Classification (NCBI taxonomy): domain Eukaryota; kingdom Viridiplantae; phylum Streptophyta; class Magnoliopsida; order Lamiales; family Paulowniaceae; genus Paulownia; species Paulownia fortunei. Next base: position 29,493,027 of record CM033106.1, on the reverse strand, counting down.
AAATAAGAGAATCTACATATCAATGCTTGTAACATTTGTACAAATCAAGGTAAGACAAGTTGAGGAACCAAGAATATAACTAAGGGTTTGAATTCTTCAATTTTGTATTTTAATTTAATAAATACACGATAATATATATTTACAATGAAAAATATGAAATAAAATATTAAATTAAAATAAAATAATTTGAATTATTGAATTCATGAAAACAAGTATACTATAAAAAATGATTATTTATTTAATTAATATGCAATGATGTATTTAAATTATTTTACAATATAGATATTTTTAAGATTAAAGTAGAATTTCGGAGTCAAATTCCAAATAAATTACCGTTATCCCTCGTTTTCGAAGAATATCACAATCTTAAATCTTAAAACTAATACAAATAGGACAGATCCAATCATGAACACGAAACCATTCCCAACCCAAACACGACTCTCCCAAAACAAAAGTCTTCTCAATTCAATTTCTCCCTATCTAACCCCTACACAGAAAAATACAAGGGAAAAAAAGAATTATTTCTCAAGCTTGTTTGTGTTTCAATCTTCTGAATTTCGCTTGGATGGAGGTTCGAGCCTCCATCAAAACCAACTTCTCTGTATATACGAGTTTCAGAAACCCTAATATTTGAAAAAAGAGTGCCAAAAAAGAAAATTTGTATATAGATTATAGGGGGATATGTTTTCTTGGAGTATCTCGAAATCCGCTGAGGCGATGTTCTCGCGGTGGGCAATAAAACGTATTTGTAAATTTTTGTTGAAGAAGAAATTGGGGAAGTTTATACTGGGAGATATCGATCTTAATCAGCTTGATGTTCAGCTTGGTGCTGGCACAATTCAGCTCTCCGATCTTGCGCTAAATGTTGATTATATAAACGAGAAGGTAGGGCCTTGTTTGTTGATGCTTGTAAACTGAGATTTTTTTTTTTATCCATGTAATTTGTTTGATTGTGGAACAGTTTTCTCTATGTTCGTTAAGAGTTCTGTACGGTTATTGCATTTTTGGAAATGATGTGTAGTTTATGATGGTTAAGCCTGAAATAGGTGTTTAGCTGGTAATTAAATGAAGACCAATTTTAAGTGTATGATGATTCTGCAATTGTTTCAACATGTTAAGTCAGGGACATGCCTTTAATTTGGATTAAAATGGAGAAGCCTTTCTTTTGTTCCTGTTTTTTCGAGGGGTGAAGGTTGGGTGCGTTTTTTTTATTTTTTGGGGTGTGGGTGTGGGGTGGGGTGGGGTGGACGGGGACATGTCAATAATTCAAATAATTATACTGATTTCTACTAACTCTTATTACTTTTCAGTTTGGAACAACAGCAGTTTTAGTGAAAGAGGGGTCCGTTGGATCGCTAATGGTAACTATGCCTTGGAAGGATGGTGGTTGTCGAATTGAGGTGGATGAACTTGAGGTTGTTCTTGCTCCTCGCAGGGTGAAGGTTAATCGAGATGAATTTGAAACTTGCTGTCACAGTAAAGATGGCAACAATAGTTCCAGCCATGGTTTCAGAAAGCTAGACAATGAGACTCTCAAAAGTGGGGTGGCAAATGCTTCTGTTGATGTTCATGAAGGAGTTAAAACCGTTGCCAAAATGGTGAAGTGGTTACTAACTAGCTTTCACGTGAAAATTAAGAAACTAATTGTGGCATTTGATCCACTTCTGGAAGAAGAAAATAAGAAAGGGTTAGATAGAATCTTGGTGCTTCGGATTAGTGAAGCAGAATGCGGAACACATATTTCTGAAGATGCTTCTTCTAGCGGTTTCACCACAGCTCATAATTTTCTTGGTTTAAGTCGATTAACAAACTTTGTAAAATTTCATGGAGCAGTACTTGAATTACTTCATGTGGATGGCCTTGATCATCAGTCACCGCGTGAGTTGTCCACTGAAACAACTATTGGCAACTGGTTTTCAGGATACTGCTCATCTGGTAACATGACTACGATAATTTCTGGAGAAAAGGGAGGTTTTTCAGGGAATCTTAAGTTAAGTTTACCTTGGAAAAATGGTTCATTAGACATTTGCAAAGTGGATGCAGATATTCACATTGAGCCTCTTGAATTAAGACTTCAACCTAGCACCATCAGATGCTTCATCTTCATGTGGGACCTATTTAAAGGCGTCGGTGAGGAGAGCGAGGACCCAGGTCATCGTGAACCACCAGATGGTTTGTCAGCTCCAAGCCCTTGCATGCGTCCTTCTGACAAGGGGCTATTTGGTAATGAACGCTTTGTCACCAACAGCTGCTTGATGGAGAAAGAACCAGATACTCTGCTATCAGAGTCGCATCTTATATCTGATTGGGTGAGTAGAAGCCAGAAAGAAAGAAATGAAGAAGAACCAGACTTTGGGGCAAGGTTGGTATAAAATAAACTCCTTCAATAACAAAATAATGGCCATAATGGGTTATTTATGTTAACAATGAGCACATTTTTAGTAGTTGAATAGAACCAGTTGGTATTTGGATCAACCACCAACTTCAACCATATCTTATAATTGCAATCATGGGTACTTGTTTGGAAGATGCAATTAGTCAATTGATCAATCTCACTTGTTGGTCCTTAAAAATTTTGAGCCCTTTGTCAGCACATAGTTCAGATGGTTCAAAGCAATTCATTCGGAGTTTTTCAGGGGAGTGAAAAACTTCTGCTATTTAATTTCTACCTTATTTTCATTATTCTTGATTGGCTTTAAAACTGTTCTAAAATCTTTCTTATTGTTTTATAAATGATTTCTTGGCAGCGTGGACCAATTTTTTGAGTGTTTTGATGGACTAAGAAATTCACAGTCAGCTTTAGGAATAGTGGCATGTGGAACTGGACTTGTTCTGTGTTTAGTGCAATAACTGCAGCATCCAACCTTGCCTCTGGATCTTTACATGTCCCTTTGGGTATGTGCTTTACTGCTTATAGCCTCGCATACAAATTTGTACTACTATATTAGTTTGATAATGTACTATTGAATTCTTAACTTTTTTTTTTTTTTACCTTTTTACCACTTTCACATGGATATCTAAAGTGTATCATTTGTTCTCTCTCTCTCTCTCTCTCTCTCTCTGGGTGGGGTGGAGGGCCAGCTTGATTGTTAAATGCACTGAGTCTGTCGTCAAGTTTCTTTTTTACACTTAATTCTATTGATACACCATTTTTGTGTTTACACATTCTTAATTAGTTGACCAAGTTTATTTGCTCGCTTACTAATATTATGAAGCCATTAACTGGACAAGAAAAGTATGAAGTTGAATCTAAATCATAAGTTTGCCAGCAGGGGTGGGTGTGGGTGGGATGCTGTTATGGATACACTAGATTGGGTTATGTGAGAAATCCTGTGATAGAGTTTCTCAAGAGCTACTAATATGTCTGTGAATTTACTGCAATAGAAACATATTATATTCATTTGCATCTGGGGGGTAATAGGGTTAGCAAGTTCAGTTTTTAGTCATTGGCCAAGCATGCCCAATCAACTATTAGTTCGTGGGCGGAACATGTGACTAACCTTTGCTGCACAAAGCAAAAGAAATAGTAACAGGACACATCTACTGACTTTTGTAATTGTTCACTGCTTTGGTGTTCCAGCCTCTAGAATTATTAAGACAAGTGGAGTGAGTTTGTTGATTAAATTAGGATCAGAGGAAACAATGGTAACTTGGGCCATGTTAGTTCAATGAACTCATTATGTAAGCATGTGAATCATTTTCTTTTTCTTCCTCAGTATGGATGAATGATGTGATTATGGTTTTGTGCACCTTGGTAAGCTTTTGGTTTGGTGCTTTTGTGCATCTATGTACCTGTTCTATCTGTTTGCATAACTGAAATATAGAGTCCGGAAATGATTTTTTTTGGGTGAGGGTGGGGAGGCGAGGGGTGCTCTGTCCTCAACCGATTTTCCCCTCATAATGGTCTAACCTCCCAAATGCCACCAACCTTGAAAATCATTTATGGAAGAAGTTGAAAACTAAAATGAGAGCAATATGAGTTTCAAAGATTTGGTTAATTTGCTTGTGGTCAAACCCTCTCGACCTGCCCACCTTGGAAATCAGAAGGTCTTCTAGAAATTGATGCTTGAAACTGTCTGTATGTATGATTAAAATGTTTTTCAGGTTTTGAAAGATTTGGTTAATTTGCTTGTGGTCAAACCCTCTCGACCCGCCACCTTGGAAATCAGAAGGTCTTCTAGAAATTGATGCTTGAAACTGTCTATATGTATGATTAAAATGCTTTTTAGGTTTTCTTATCACTATGTTTTTCTGAATACACACACACACACATACATATATAGAAAAGTGTTTGTTACATATTTTACTGAATGTTATTTCCAGTACTGCGTTACAACTATCCTTTTATCTCAGAAACTAATAATACTTTCTCTTCACCTGGGTGCAGAGCAGCAGCATGTTGAAACCAACTTTAATGCAGCCATAGCAAAAGTTTCTCTCCTTTTGTCCTTCATCGATGAAGAGCAGAAACAGTCCCCCAAGTTGAAGGATGATAACGCCAATACTGATTTCCATATTCATTGTGTGTGTGCACAGTTTGTCGACTTGCTTCTTATACTGCAGGTAATTGTATCTGGGATTCTCTTGCTGTTTCTTGGATTAGAATTTGTGATGCTGTCTTTACTCAGTAACTTCAAATTTACTTGATTTTCTTGTTAATTCACTCCATTAACGTAAAAATATTGCAAGGTCCACAGGTACGTCCTCTAGAAATGAATTTTGAAGTGATTGTGCAACATATTCAACTAGTTGATCACTTGCCTTCCAAAAATGACTTGGTGGATTACAATGTGCATGGTCATAATGACAATTCTGAAAGTGAGATTGCCTTGATTCAAAAAATGCAAGATGGTGTGCAAGGTGCTCTTCTGACTTTCCGAGACTCCAATAAAGATCCTGGAATAGACTGCCAGGTTGATTGTTCTGTTGATATTTCTTTGAGCATTCAGGATATCAATCGATGTTGTCACATGACAAATGGCAAAGATATTTGTGGGAAAGACGCCAGTGTAACTTTGCTCAAAACCTCAGGTGTCAGTCGGTGCCATGTCAGGGTAAACTTGGGTTCTTCTGGTGGCTCGATAATGGGGCCAACATCTTTTTCCTTAAAGCTGCCACCTTTTGTTTGCTGGGTGAACTTTGATCTAATCACTGTGTCTCTAGAGTTCCTGAAAGAGATGGAAAATTGTATTGAAACAACTCGCATGGGGAGTGGTTTTGTACTGGAGTCAGAAACTAAAAAATATAGATTTTCACCTCTGAGTAATCAAGGAAAAATTTCACATCCACGGTCAACCAATGTGTCGACCAAAAAAATTCTGGAGGGTAATATATTTCTGCCAAATGCTAGGATAATACTGTGTTTCCCTCTCAAGGAGTGTAAAGATTTTAGCAGCTACTCTTCTTTCAACCAGTTTATTGCTTTTGATTTTATTTCGCCAACAATTGGTGGGAAAGATGTTCCATCTGCTCCGACACCTGTTGCTAGTTCCGACAAGAGACATGCTGTGACCACATCATGCTCCTTGAATTTTAACTTCGGTGACTTTTATCTCTATTCCATTAGCTCAGCTTTTACAGAGAAGATTGTTGAAAGTGAAATCTACAACAGGCAGGAGGCTAGCTTTTCCGTTGAGAAAATTATTTCTGTTGTGAACGGAACTGGTCATCTGTCTCTCGTTAGTATGTTTTGGCAGGAAGGTCCTGCGACTGGCCCTTGGATAGCAAAGAAAGCCAAGCTTTTGGCTTCTTCAGAGAATGGAAGGAGTGAAGATAAGGTTGTAGGAAAAGGTTGTGAGTTTGCCTCAGTAACAACTGTTAAAGGCAGCAAAGATTTTGATACTCGTGCTCGACAAGAGATATTATCAAGCTCTGCTTTTTTCTTGCATGGACAATTACCTCCTGTTACAATCAATTTAGACAAATCTCAGTATGAGAACATATGTGGCCTCCTAAATCAGATGTTTGAGCATTTCTCATGCATCGTTTCTGAATCAGTCAGACCTAGGGAAGAACATTCTGCATTGCAAACATCAATTCTAGTGGAATGCGATTCTGTAACAGTTTCCATTGCGATTGAGCCAGTAGGGGATGAGTGCTCCATACGCTCGGAACTGCCTGGTTCTTGGTTTAGTCTAACTCTCCAAGTGGACAAGTTTGAGTTACTTTCTGTATCTAATATTGGTGGAATAAGGAGTGCCAATTTCCTATGGGTGGCCCATGGTCAGGGCAGTTTGTGGGGTTCTATTACTGAAGATCTACATCGGGAGTTTCTTCTGATATCATGCAGTGACTCTACAATGGGTCGTGGTGATGGAGAAGGTTCAAATGTGTTATCTTCTAGGTATTCAGGATCTGACATTATAAACTTCTGGGATCCAGAGAGCAATCATAGTTTTACTTCAATTACTGTCAGGTGTGCCACTATTGTTGCAATTGGGGGCCGCCTGGATTGGTTCAATACAATATTTTCCTTTTTCAGTCTACCATCTTCTGAAATTGAGCGAGCAGATGATAGCTGTCTGGATAAGACATGTGGATCTTCTTTCATTCTTAATTTGGTGGATGTTGGCTTGAGTTATGAGCCATACTTTGAAAAATTGACTGCTAATCAAGGTTCAGATATCAAATTTTCTTATCTGAACACCAATGAATCTAAGGAGGAGCTCTATGTTGCTTGTCTATTGGCTGCGTCTTCCTTGAAACTTTCAAATACAACTGTGGTTGATTGCATTGAAGGGAAATACAAAATTAGACTGCAAGATCTAGGTTTGCTTATATGCACGATGTCTGAATCTGAGTTGGTTGGCCGTACTTACAGTGTAGAACATCTTAGTAGGATTGGTTATGTGAAAGTTGCACAAGAGGCACATGTTGAAGCACTTTTTCGGACAAACTGTGAGAATGGCCATGCATGGGAGTTAGAATGTGCAGAGTCACACATCATGTTAAATACGTGCCATGATACAACGTTTGGATTAATTAGATTGGCTGCTCAACTCCAAAAGCTGTTTGCACCTGATATGCAAGATTATGTTGTGCACTTGGAGAAGAGGTGGAATAATGTGCAACAGGTGCATGAGATCAGCGATGAGAGGACAGTAGGTGGTGAGTTTTCTCCATTACTTTGTCGGACAGAGACTCCAAGTCTAGATAAGAAATCCAAGGTAGGGAATTTGATGGATGAAATACGTGAAGATGTCTTTCAGCTGGATGGGAACTCTGATGGCCAAGCTAAATTTTTTGAATCACAACTTTGCGCATTGGTCAGTGATAGTTCTCTTGTAGCTAGTGAGGCTTCATCATCAGAAGAAAATATCCCCGAGTTTATAGAAGAATATTTCTTGTCGGATCTACGCCCCCTCTCAGGACTTGCTTTGAAAAGCCAGTCATCTGACATTCTTTGTTGCAAGACTGGCACTGGTGGAGAGACTCGAATAGGAAATGGCGGATGGTATGCGGATACGTCATTAAGAATATTAGAAAATCATGCTTCAAAAGTGGAGCAGACTAATGTGCAGAAACCTGAAGATTTTGAAGCTTCTACAAGGGATCCTGAACATGTTGATGTTGGGAAAGTTGAGGGTCGCGTACTTCTTAAGAATATGAATGTCATTTGGAGAATGTACGGTGGTTCTGACTGGTCCAACTTTCAGAATACTTCTCAGACTTCTGTGATGACTTGTTCAAGGGATGCGACTGTTTGTTTAGAGCTTGCATTATCTGGAATAGGGTTTGACTATGACGTTTACCCTGATGGTGAAATATCTGCATCTAGGCTTTCTCTCACTGTTCAGGATTTCTGCCTGAATGACAGAAGTGATGATGCACCATGGAAGCTGGTATTGCTCAACTATCTGAACTTCAGTGCACTTGTTGATTTTTGTAGTACTATTCTCTGACTTACAATTTGGTTTGATTGTAAGGTGCTTGGGCATTATCAATCAAAAAAGCATCCAAGAAAGTCCTCTTCGAAAGCAGTGAAGCTAAATTTAGAAGCTGTTAAACCTGACCCTTCAATCCGTATAGAAGAAAACCGGCATGTTCCTTTTACCTATTCTTCTTTAACCATTTTTTGGGTATTTGAATCAAATTTATGCTGTTGCTTCAATATGTTTAATTTATTGTTTTCTGTTCGATTTTGGGATATCATATTAAAACTCCACTAAGGATTAAAGTGCGACTGGGTAGGGAGGGATTGGGATGTGGGTTTACCAACTATTTTCCAGGTTTCGTAGGGGGAGATGAGGAAGGAAAATGAGGAAGGAAAATGAGAAAAGAGGCTGAGGCATTCCCTCTCACCAATCAATTTTCAGATCCTCTTATTATGGAAGAGCTGGGGGGAAATTTTAAACTCGAAGACCAGTATCCCTTATTGGTAATAGGAGTCCTTTTGTTGATTTTGTTTGCGAATCTGCAAGGTTCAAATTTGCGAAGGCCTGTAAATGGATTCCCTTCCCTCCCTTCACTTTTCATAACCATTCAAAGGGTAGAGGATGCTCTCCCCTTCCCTCAATTTGACTTTGTTTTCAAGCATGATCTTTTCTCTGACCTGAAGTCTAGATTCACAGGGATGCATGACCTTGTGTGAACTGATTTTCTTGTGCTTTGCAGCCCCCCAGGAATTCTAGATCATTCTTCCCCTTTGTGTATTACTATTTTTTTGCTTGTGCCATTGTCATCAGAAGGCATTCATCTGAAGTCTGGATTTTGGTGAACATTGGAAACCTTTGTCTCCAAGTCTTCTCACCATAATTTCCTACAATAGTTGCATTGGCAGATAGTACCTCTCCCTTTATTCATGAGAATACAATGGACACTTTTTATTTGGTGCTTTTCTCATTCTTATTGTATTTCCTTTCCAGGTTACGTATTGCTATACTTCCTATGCGTTTGCATCTTCATCAGAACCAACTTGATTTTCTCATCAGCTTCTTTGGAGGAAAAAATTCATCAGCTGACTCCTCCCCCAACACTCCTCTGGGTTTAAGTAAATCAGGAGAGCCATTTGAGAAGAATCTACAGGGTCATGCCATCATTGAGGAGGCATTTCTTACTTACTTTCAGGAAAGTTTGAGTCTAATTTATGAATGGACCTAATTGAAGCTTAATTAGGTGACTGTATGAACACTCAATTAAGTGTTTATATTTGTCAGGAAGATGGATAGTGTTATCTTAATTAGCACTGGCCCTTTATCATTTGTGCTCTGCTCGTGTTGATGCTGCTTTGCTAAATACTTCTAATTTCTAATATTCATGTTAGCACCGTGGCATCTCAGTTATTATGTTGCTCCTAAATGGGCCCTTCATCGATCACACTGCCTACATAACCGCGCTCGCTCATCTTTCTTTGCTTTCTTACAGAAATTTGATATATGGCCTATGCTGATTCGAGTTGATTACAGTCCTTGCCGTGTTGACTTAACTGCGCTAAGGGGTGGCAAGTATGTTGAACTTGTTAACCTTGTTCCTTGGAAGGTAATTTTCTGATTTATGCCGACTCTTGCTCTGGTATCTTTAACTAATAGTTTTTGCAAACTCAAAATAGATTAGAAAATGAACACATGCAAGACCTATGATTGAATAAATAAACTTAATAAAGGAGTCTCCGACTCTGAAAAAAGAAATCAAGCAGAAATTGTTGTGTCATGAACTTAATAAATGTCATTGATTGCATATTGCTGCTCATGTTACTTTATCTGCTTCCACATCTCTGTGTTGGTGTGGTTAGGCTCTTGTGTCTGCTGATAGATACTGCATCTTGCATCTGCTTGCTATGCATTTATGTTTCCATATATGTTGAACAAACTCCTTTTTTCTAAAGTAACAAGTGTAGGGGCACATGATATCTGTAATTGACTCCCTTTTAACGGCAAAAGCATACATGTGCTGTTGTAAATACAAGCATTCATTTGCATTATAGTTTTCTCCAGAACTTTCTATTCATATTAAATTTTGAGGGATCAAACTTTATGTTAAAGTTTACTTCTTTCTTATTATTTTTCGTTAACTGTAATTGGAGGCATTACGGTTTATGCATGCAATGGACGCTTGTGTCCTGCTTCTGGTTTTTGTTTGAAGATGTTGAAGGTGGCCCTGTAACTCTTGGTTTTTAACAATGTAAGTCCATCAAAAACCATAACCAATCAGTAACAGTGTTGCTTAAGTCTGGTCAACTGACCTGGTAATTTGAGTAACTGTTACTCTTACTGAGCATCATCCTGTGTAACAATATGAATCTATAGAATGCACTGGGCGTTGTTTGGCCTCTCTGATAGTTTGTCCTGAATTCGTCACAGCTTCATAATTCTTCATAGTGTTAGTTGTCAGCCTTATTGGACTCATTGTCAAATTATATAAGTGAGAAACTGGGTGTGTTCTTTTCTGAAATAAAATTTGATATGCGAGAGAGCTAATTGTTCGTCCACCCAGCAATGTGTGATTTAACTGTTGAAATCCATCTCTAATGACTTCTGATGCAGGGTGTGGAGTTGCAACTCAAACATGTGCAAGGAGCAGGTCTCTATGGCTGGAGCAGTGTTTGTGAAATGATATTAGGAGAGTGGTTGGAAGACATTTCTCAAAATCAGGTTCAGTTAAATCTGACTATGCTTGCTTTCTTTTGCATTCTGATATTCAGAGTCTTGACAAATTGCATGTTCCATAGATTCATAAACTGTTGAAAGGCCTTCCTCCCATTAAGTCACTGGTTGCTGTTGGTTCTGGAGCTGCAAAATTGGTGTCGCTGCCTGTGAAGAACTATAAAAAGGATCATAGGCTACTCAAAGGAATGCAAAGAGGTAAACTATTTGAACAGACATGTCTCATATATTTATAGTGTGTGAGTTCTGTTTACAAGATGCAAACTCTCAGCTCACCTTCCATTTGCCTGCTTATCTGTGTCATGGAGTTCTGTTTACACATTCAATCTTCAGTACTTGGTGTTTGGTTGTGCTGAATATACAGAAGGTGAAGAACATCACATTACCCTCTTGTGAACTTGAAATGACAGCAAGGTAGACTTGAGTTGTATAGTAAAGTTGCAATATATAGAATACATAATTTTTAAGCTAGTCTATCATCAGAATTGGGTTCCATGACTGGAAGAGCAGGTAAGATGAGTGAGAAGCAGCCGCAAACCTCTAGGACAGTTAGAAAATGAGGAAGCCCTGGAATGGGGCTGAGAGATTAAGGAAACATAATTGCTCAAAATTTGGTCAAAATTCAATTTTATAAGCATGCAGACTCCAATTAAGCTATTGAAATGGATGCCCTGCTGACAGTTTAGAGTGCTGAGGTCAATTAACCCTTTTTCATTTTTATATATATTTTTGTGCTCATTTCACACCCTAAATTCTAGACCACTAGAATCAGAGCATGTAACTATTTTTCATTTCCAATTGAACACTTATGGACATCCGCATCTTTTACTTGCTCTTTTTAAAATTTCTTTTAAGTCTGTAAATGAACTGTTATTATAGGTACTTTTGCATTTCTTAGAAGCATTTCACTTGAAGCCATTGGGCTAGGAGTACATTTGGCTGCAGGAGCTCATGACATCCTCCGCCAAGCAGAGTATATTCTCGCTACTATCCCTCCCTCTGTACCATGGCCAGTAGAAAGCAGAGTGGGTACCAATGTGAAATCAAATCAGCCCAATGATGCCCAACAAGGAATTCAACAGGTTAAATTCCAACTCTTTTGAACTGTTGGTTGTTCATTATCTTGCTTTATTTTTTATTTATTAAATCCTGACTATTCATTTTTAGAGACACAAATTTTTTTTTGGCAATTTTCTCACCCCTTTATCTTGGAAAGAATAATTATAGTATAATTTTTTCCCATAGTTCCTCTTCCTGTGGCAGGCAAGATTTGTCAATGCTGTCGCCTTTAATAAGGATCTGAATTTTCTATTGGCAGGCTTGCCAGAGCATTAGTGATGGCCTAGGCAAATCGGCTTCCGCCTTGGTACAAACCCCCTTGAAAAGATACCAACGCGGTGCTGGCATGGGATCTGCTTTGGCAACTGCTGTGCAGTCTGCTCCAGCTGCAGCTATAGCCCCTGCTTCTGCTGCTGCACGTGCAGTGCATTGTGCTCTTCTTGGCTTCAGGAACAGGTCCAGAACCCCTGTGTTTTTTTTTTTGTGTGTGTATCTTTGTGCCTTTACCACTCTTTATTTGTTGAGCCATATCATAGCAATTTTTGTATGGCAGCCTTGACCCTGAGCATAAGAGAGAGTCTCTGGAAAAATACTTGGGCAGAACTCCACCTCAGGAATCCATGCAGTAGGTGTGTACAAAAGCAATAAAATTAGTATTGCATTATGTCAATTGTTATGGTTGAGATAGATTTTGTATTTTTTCCTTTGTGGCAGCTGTTATTAAAAACACAAGCGGATGATGGAAAAACGAAGTTACAGTCATATCAGAGACAATCAGAAACTCTATAGCTACAGAGGAGATTAAATCATTACGAATCTCTCTTTCTGGTTTTTAGGTAAAGAATTCATTGTACAATGTGACTTGCAGCTCCTCCTGAATATACAAGCATCCTTAGTCTGCTGAGGTCATGACAGATTTGAAACATATGTCCAATCTGTGTGTGTATGTGTGCATGTGTGTGTTTTGCTAGTGTCCAATTGAATGAACTCATGGCATATAAATTTGGAAGACCTGTTCCTGATTAATTAAATCCAGCAATCTTTCAATTGTTGTTCTTAGAAGCTAAGATCTCAGTATTCAATTGTTATTCTTAAAAACTAAAATCTTATAATCCCCTTTATAAATATTTGTTTGGTCTTGCTTTGATCGATAGGTTGTTATCTTGCTTGGATGAAGTGCGAAGCCCTTACTTTTGATAATTACTGTAGGACATTTTATCATTATATCTGATTAACATTTAATAGCCGTCAAATTTGTGCATCCAAGTGCCATTTAGACTTGTTTGGAACCAAAAAGGACATTTTCCATTACATTTTATGAATCCATTCTTCAAGGTGTTCTTAAACGTGGGCATTGTATTGTGCATATCTTGGATTGTCCACTATGGCACTGAATTATATAAAATGCCTGCATTAGAATATCAAGAAGACATGGTGTAGTCCTAGATCTGGGGCTTTGAGTTTTCATTATGTGGGTGATGCAAACTAAAACTTCGTATCACATTTAATCATAACTAATGACATTTGGGTGCGAATTAGTTAACTTAAATATGCTTGTTTCCAGGTGTACAGATGTATAGATGATGTACAGATAGGAGACTGCATTAAAGGGATTTTTTGTTGTCAGAAGACAGATTCTGTAGATAGTGTAAATGTGTGATGATTGTAGGTTTTAACACATCAATCCCAGCCTTGTAATTACAGGTGATTGGTTGGCAGTATTAAGCCTTCTTGAAACGTAATTATGATTGTCATGTATTCTTTTGGCTATGATTCCGCTGTAAATATACTCACAATGTAATACTGAAGTTATTCTTTTTTAGTGATTTTGTATGATGATATTCTTTTTCCCAATAGATCTCATCTGATGTTAACTCTGATCTTTTGCATAAGTTCTCTGTTCTGCCTTCTGTGATGGTTGGTTAATTCGCCGTATCACATTGAAAGGAAATTTAATTATTATCATTTGTGAGCTTTCTTAGGGAATAATTGAAGGTTTTTATTTTTTACATTTTTCTGACTAAGAAATTTAATATTATATTTTTACAAAAAATTAAATGAATATTGGTTATTCATTACTGAATCCCAAAAAGTCCAATAGTTGCTAGATGAGTTTTAGTTCAGATTTAAACGAAGAGAATAATTTTTTACCTGCTTATTTTTGTTTATTTTAACTTTTATATTTATTAGTAAATGAAAAATAGTTCTTGTGCGCCTTGACACGAAATGAGAGCTACCTAGAGTGACCAAAGACCACACTATAATGCATCAAATAAAATACAAAATATTATCAAAAAAATAAAAATAAAAAATAAATAAAAAGTATTATTGTGCGTTAGATGATTCTTGAGTCTTGACTAAGGCTTCAAGTCTTTGCTTCCTAGCAACAAAGCCCTGTTTTCAATTTTCCCACCATTTTTGTGGCAATTTCAACAAGATTTATTCGGTTAGGCCATCTTGATTTCTCATCAAACACCTCTTTTTATCACTCGTTTTCTTCTTCTTTACACCTTTTCTTTTCTTGTTTATTTCAGTCTTACACCATTGTTCAACGGAGTAAGCTTTCTATTAGCAAAAACGTCACACACATGTAAATAAGAATGAATTACAAAAATTATCTTAAGGTTTAATCTAATTACAAAAATTCAATTATCATTTAAAATTACAAATATTTATTTTTATTTTACAAATTAGTGTAATTTTTAAAATAAAAATTAAATATTAAGGAAATATTTATAATTTACAAATTTAAATTAGATTTTTTTATAAATATTCTAAATTTTAAAGGTAATTTTTGTAATTCACCCTAAAAATAATGCCAGCAAAAACTTGAAGTTTACCAATAGCAAGATCCATTTCAAGAGAAGCAAATAAATAATACTGAATTAGATAAAAATCAAATTGCACATATAAATTATTACATAAAGAGCTCAACCGCAAACATTTGTACAAACAAAAAAAGAAAGAAAAAAAAGAAGCATTATTAGCTTCATACACTTGTTTACACAGATCCCACTTGTTATGAAAGGAGGATGAGGGATCAAAATCAACCAATCCATTGTTTCTCTACATTAAACCAAACCTTGCATTAATTTCTCTAACATTAGCAGAAGCAAAAAAATTTCTTCCTCCTCAAGACCAATGAAATGTGCATTAGAAAGACCCTGTATCACAAAAATCACATTAACACCAAAACTTTATATCTAAGTTTAACAAATTATACTATAGTTTTACAAAATTTGCAATTGTATCTCACCTTTAAAGTTGGCATAAACATCCTCGTAAACGATCTCCGAAGTCTTCATTTCATCTATACTTTCCAAAGATCCATCAGCATTCTTATCAGATTTCTTAGGTACAATATGTGATCTCTTTAGACCTAACCTCTCCTTCCACCGGCTTGTACCTTTTGCTAACCTTGGTGACACATCCTCATAATCATCATCACCAGCAAGAAGCTCATCTCGAAGGGTAGTCGTTTTTGTGCAGTTTTCCCTCAAGGGCAGCATTTTTCCCTTGAAGAAAAGCTCATCAGCAGAGATCATGGTGTAATTAGGGACAGAAAACTGAAAATCCGAGGATACGGGGGCTTCTCTATAGCTGTTTTCAAGCTTGATGGGCTGTTGAGGATCAGCAAAATCATTTGAGAATGATATTCTTGGACTCATGGTATTGTAGAGACCTTGATGTTGTTCATTGTTGAACATGTTTAAGCATTCCATGGGCAGTACTAGAAACAAGCACAAAGTTAAGGCAAGTGGTTAATATTTCTTCTTCTTTTGGTCTACTGTGGGAGTTCACATGCAATGTGAGAACCCTTTATATAGGAGATTGGTTGTTTCATGTGCATGTAGGAATTTTATAATTTTTATGCAGAAAAATTGCAGATGAAACTTGTAAAGAAATAAGGATGTTGCCCTTTATGTGGATTGGCATACAACAAATTCTGTATTTATTCAAGACAAGAATACCACAATTATCGCATTCTTTTGGAGCCAGAGAAGTGGATATAGTATATAATAATCTTCATCAGATCTATATCATGCTGAATCATGTAGGATATATGAAAATTTTAACTTTTTCAACTTTTATAATGTCATTGTGCTTTTTCCTCTTGTAAGTTTTCATACAACTTTAAAGTCTCTTTCTGTCCAACATTTAAATTTCCTAAAGTACAATTAGGAGACATGTGAATCCACTAAATGTCACTAATGCCTAACCTCTGTGTTTTCAGTCACTACATGTTGACCATGACTGTAAACAGGTTTTAATTACTATTATCTCCTTGAAAATTTTGCTCAATCCAAAAGGATAAGCTAATTTACCAATTTTGAAACTGCAAGCTATTTTGGTGAAGGTAAAAGTTGGCAGGATGAAGGTGATTCACAGTTAAACTCTTGTCCAAACCAGATTCTTGAGGTGATTAGAAGCTGCATCCCGAGTGCCCCCATTGAGTTTATACCAAGATTTTTTTTGTATAGTACACAATTTTTTGTTCTCAATGTGCAAAATTTACTCTCTCCTGCACAAGCAAGTCACCCACAAAACTCATATGCCATGGTGTGTAAACTTTTGCCTTCCATGTTGGGTCTTAGAGTTGGCATGACTACGGATATTGTTGTGCTATCTAGATCTCAGTTGTCAACTTAAAGCTATCTAATTAGCTATTTCTAAGCCATTTCTGAAATCAAGGATTCAAACAACATTATCATCAGCAAGTCAATAGCTTTGGGTAGAAGCAAACAAATCTTTATTTTAATTTGGAATTCATACTATTAATAAGCCACAACCATTTTTGCATGCCTAGAGTCATCATCTATGCCATTTTTTTGGTCTGTCGCCATCCCATAACCATGTATAACATAAGTTTATTCACTCTCATTTGTCCCATTTCAAAAGTTCAAAAAACAAGCTATAGCATTATATATAAGCAGTCACAAGTACAATTCCAGAAAATACAATGCACAAATAGCTCAACAAAAGTTGACAGTGGATCAAATTCCAAACAAACAGAAGATCAGAATGAATAACAATGAATCAAACACCACAAGTATTATTTTTTCCTTTTTTGGTGTGCTGGATTGTCAATAAAGGCTGCGGTTTTATCCAAGAAAATTTTCAAAATTTCTGGATTTTCTACCACTGAATTTACTATTTTTTAAAGGTGCGGAAAGGACCTTCCCCAGGCGATTCATCTTCATTGGATTGACTAAGGCATTGTTTAGAGCTCCAAGATGCATCATTTCTTGTAAACTAATTTGATACAACATTCACTGTCTACTTTTAGACATCTGCACAAGTACTAAAGACTTGGTAAAAAAAGTTGCATTAAACAGACAATGATCCACATGGGAAGCAGAAGGGAAGTGCATTATTTATTTAAATATAATATTGCAAACACAAACTTTTAGTCATATCAAGTTTTTGAACCAAATTAGTGTGTGTGTGTGTGTAATATGCAAGCTTGTTTCTTGATCTCACATTTTCCCTCTTATTGGGAAAGATGCAGTCCAAATTTTGACAGTCGCAAAGCTTTTGAATGAAGGGAAGACAGCAAAATGTTGACATCTTCAAAATAATTTCTATTTCTAGTCTATATATTTATGACTATTTGTGATATTCATGAGCGCTTTGACCATAAAAAATTACACAATTACACACCAAGTCTCACAAGGTTTGTCTGGGAACTTGGACAGTATATATTATATATAGTAGTATAATACACATGAAAACCTTTTTATGCGCAAAGGGCAAAACGAGAAAAATAAGTAATGGTGTTTTGTTTTTCACATAGCTTCATAGCCTGATAACACACTATATCTGGGGAAACTTCACATTTTTAAGAGAAAAAAAAAAAAAAAAAGTACTGCAACTCAGTTATTTCCAAATTTCTATAATCTTGTCACTTTTTTTCTATCAAAGTTATTCTATAACTTTCTGGTCTCGTTATTAGTCTTTCACAAAAATTTTAAATTTTTGTATCATGGAATATATATATATATATATATTTTTATTAAAATTTTGACAGCCTCTTTGTCGTTTTGCCAAGATTTATAGTCATTTTAGTCACTTTATAAGCATTAGAGTTTACCACAAGTGATGGTGCATGGTGTTGTCTCTACAGCCAAACTGGCAACAACTCCCATGGCACATGTGCACTTTGGAACACTTCTCTCTCAACTATCTGTATGACCGACATTTTATAAAACAAACACTACTTTTAGACATTGCATTTTGACTAACACATGAATTCACGCACACTTATACATACAATCACTCTGCTGGTTTCGATTTAATTTGACATGAAATTTTAGATAAAAATAAATATTTAAAAAATTTTACACTATTGTTCTCATAAAGAACATAAATAATGGTTAATCATTGATAGTTAGTAGTATCATTTTAAATGAGAGAATATATTCAAAAAAATAAAATAAAATCCCAATTTAAATGGAGCCATCTTTTTAAAAAATCTTCAAAAAAAAATTAAGAGGGAATATAATATAATGCGTGAGAGGTGAAAAAGATTCTCAATTCTTTAATGGATGGCTTCAACTGAACCTCACATGGTTAATCCTCTTCTTGTTTGGATTAGTCAAATGGGTTTACAACAGGTGGCTGATTCCCTCTATTCTAATCTTCCTAAAAAATTTTACTTGGGAATAAAAAAAGACCAAAAACTCCATGAAAAGGTAGAGGAAACTTAGCATTCTGTTTCTTTTGGTCTCCCATCCAGTGAACAACCTTTGTCTTTTTACCCCCTTTCTTGTTTATGCTAAATTTTCTTCCTTTCTCGTATTTTTGTTCTTTGGCATGATTTGCTATATTATATCAAGAAAAATAATTAATTTATAAGGCGGCTCTTGGTATTTTGACTAACTCTTATGGGTAGTAAGAAAACTGATGCATAACACCATATATTATTTTCTGGATAAGTTTTCTCCCAACTCTATATGTAATGCCATGAGTTTTGATTGCCAAAGTTTGGTCAAATTCAATTTTGCTTCTATTTAGACGAAAATGAATATTTCAATTTTTGTGCAAGAAAATATTTTAGTATATATAAAACTTTTACTTCATCAAGGAGTGTTTTTAAAAATCAATTAAAATATTAAATACAATTATATTCGTATAAGAAACTATCACTAATTTTTTTCTTGGAAACTTCTTGTTTTTTTTATATTCGCAAGTAAATGATAAAATGACAACAATTTATATATATTCAAAGTGAACATTCAACAATTTAACTACTATCAGGGCACAGCCACACACCTCACATGAGGCTAAAAGACGGTATCCAAAAATTCACCAATAAGCAAAGACATTCACAAAAAATCAAAATGATACCTAAAAAATTCAAACTACCCACCCTCTGTATAATGTTCCAAGCGCTTTACCTTCTTGTTTTACCTTAGTAG
This sequence comes from Paulownia fortunei, assembly GCA_019321725.1. Lineage (NCBI taxonomy): Eukaryota > Viridiplantae > Streptophyta > Magnoliopsida > Lamiales > Paulowniaceae > Paulownia > Paulownia fortunei. The sequence goes on along the minus strand of CM033106.1, from coordinate 29,473,949 downwards.
GATGTTTTCAATAGTAGTTTATATGAAATTATTGCAGTGTATATCTGAATGGCCTAAAAATACTATATGGTTTAAAAAGTTTTCAAAAAATTCATTTCCTAAATCTAGTAAAAATTTGACAAGAGATGCAACCAGTTATAACTTATGTATTAGACGTAGATTACAAGCTTCACCACATGGATTTAGCTGTCTGAAAACTTAAACTAGAACCCAACTCACAAAGGGTATTATTAATTCAGCAAGACTTACAGCCCAGAGAATGACAAGAGACTATAAAATACTGCACTTCGTAAGAAATCAACGGAAAAAGAAAACAAAAAACTAAGAGAGGAAAGCCACATTATAATATTTTCCCACTGCACCACAAACCCTCAATCAACAGTATGAAATTATATGTATGCCACAGTATAACTGATGATGTTTACACCACAATCAGTGTTGTGCGCACAAATACTTCTAAAAATAACATTATGTTATCAAATATTTCTTAAATACGTAGCATCGTGTACTATCATTTCTCGAATATAAAATAATGATACATATCTATACCCAAAAAAATGAAATGGTATCAAATACAGCTAATAGGAGTTTTCATCACCCAGAAGAACAAAAAGGAACAGGGCAGAGGAAAGTCAGCATATTAACCACAAAACACATGAATTCCTTCTTATTGGTTGTCATGTCACAGCATTGAATAAACAGGAAAAACCAATGCTAACACGTCCGCATAGTTATTTTGGGATAGAAATTATTCCACTTTGGTTACGCAGGTCAGAAATAAAGAAATTGATTGTAGACAATGAACATTAAAGATAATGAAATAATTTAGCAGCAGAGAACCTGCAGCATAACTACAACATTCACGCAACATGAATTACATGTACATATCTAGTCCAGTAGACAAGAAGTTGAACTAGATTCAATCAAGCTACAATGGGAAGACTGGGTGGCATATGGATTTTCATAAGCTCATTTGACAATCAAACAATCCAATATAAGCTTTTTTATCCAGCTGAAATGGAGCATTCTTTTTTCCTTCTTTTCTAGCACAGAAGCATGCCAAGAGTCGGTTCTTTTTTTGCAATCTCTTTCAATTTTCACATTTTTTATTTTAACTTTACAAGTAATAAAGCTTGTGAAGGTCATCCATGCATGTTACCAAACTGAAACTTTACTGGTTGCTTAGAAATTTGATCAGTACTTCAATAGATGGCCAGGGAAAGAACCAAGATACCAGCCAGCTCAGGGTCATCTAGTCAATCGACTTAAGCAGTTAACATAACTGTCAGCAAAAAACAACTTGATAAACTAACACAGTTGCAAAATAGGGATATACATAGTTTCAAAAATGATATCCAAAGGACATGAAAATTGTTCATTTTTATTCATTTTTCCTTCTTTAAGACAGCATTTTTACCATGTAATATGGCAAAAAGTTATACAATAGCTATTATTACATACAAGTATTGACACAATAAACTCTGTATATCCAAAATGGCAAATACTGTTCATTCCAGCCCAAAATCAATGACTCTGATTGATAAATCATGTTAGTTTATCTATGAGATTTTGTTGATAAATGAGGATTATTGAAAACCAAAAGGGTCAAACATCTCGTAAGATCCGCTGCGCTTGGTCTAAAATTAGTGAAACAAGAAGAACAATAAGCCATATAATTCAAAAGTCTACTCAAAATCATCATCATGTATGTAAGCAGGAGATAACCGATTTGAAGGTATTTGAATACCAGGGGAAACTTTAGGCGACAGTGTGACATTAGCTTTACCTTCTGATGTTCTCATTAATTTTGAGTGTGGCTGTGGCAGAGGCTTAAAATTGAATGAGCTTCCTATTGATGGCGACGTTTTTTTATGCTTATTTGACAATACTGCTCGTTGACAGAGAGCTTTTCCGAAACTGGTCGGGTTTTTATGTTCATCTACCTGCTCTATCTTTGGTCTCACAGTTGATTCAATAGGGACAAGCTTCCCATCTACTTGATTTGTAAAAACAAATGAAACCTGCAGTATGTAAAACAAAATTCTGCTTATTCATCCAGTAGGCATAAACAATAAACAGTCAATAAGACCTCCTAACACAGTTAAAATTGGCTTTATTGTATGATTGCTTCAATTTTCAAATACAGATAGCTCTCTTAAGGAAAGGAGTAGATTTAGTTAAGGTCCTATTTCTTCACAGGACTTTTCTGGGTCCAATGGCCATAAGTCCAGATCGGACAATGCACCAATTAATGTTCCTTATCCATAGTTTTGAAACCAGGGTTCACACTGAGGCGTGAATTCTTACTTATTACGTTTTGAATTGAATAAATTCAATTCAGGAAATTTGAATTAATGACAGAAATGACATATTTGGAATTTGGAGAAACAAATACTTGAAGAATAATTCATACTTCAGGAAAGGAGGCTCAAATCCAGATTAAAATTCAACATACAGGTCTTCAAGAGTCGTTAACAAGAAATGAAAACTAAAAACATATGAGAAGAGAACAGTTGTATAACAGTATAATAACCAAGTAGCCTTGAAAAAGGTCAAAATACAAATAACAAAAAGGAAAGTCTGAGTGACAACCGTAGTAGAAATGCCAGTAAGATAGGTCCTTGTGCAAACAATGAATTATGTAATTACTAGACATAATACTTTACAAAAAAACTCATGATGAAAAAGTTCAAACTATCTTAGTTTTAAAGTTCTGAGCATCCACAACTACTTTCTCGAAGCCAATCATGCAAAATAGCTCACTTTCATGCAAGTCATATGAAAGAAAAATGTGATTTAAATGGAGGAAAAGTCTAGACTCACCAAGGCAAAAATCTCATAGATGTGGTGAGCTAAATCAAATAATGGTATTGATATTGCAAATTTTACAATTTCACAATATTTTAATTTCCAGTTGGTTTCTTAACCAACTGCAGAAAGATACGTCAAAATGTTGCTCATTGTCTACACATTCTCCTCTCAGGAGAAAGTTACTGGTGTTTAAGAGGAAAATGAAAGGAGAAGAGTAACATATGATTGGCAAACATGATGCAAATTAAGACTGGGACTTAGAAATATGGATTTCATAATTTGACTGTTTAGTGATGAGTAATTTCTCTTATGCCATCAGATGCTTACATGTGATGAACAAGTCAATGAAGCATTCAGGTACCTTGTAATGAAAAAAGATAAAGCAAAAATCACTTCACTTGAAATTCTCACCTCATCTCCTGCTGAAGCCTGAAATATGCAATCAGGTACAGAAGATGGAAAATGATGATGTCCCCAGCTAGCTAAATCCTCTTCCTTTGGAGTTCCAACCTTGAGAAAAACGTTTTGTGAGCTAAAAACATATTTTACTCCCAAGAATCTGGATATTGTGACCTTACTAACCTGTTTCTCATGGCTTTTTAAATTGTTCAAGCACCCAGCAATGCCTGCAAATCCCCCTATATCCTCTTCATCAAGCCGGCAGCCCTCATTCAGGTAATTCGATTCAAAACTGCTTTCTGACACCATTTCAGGTTGTTTACAACGGTTGCAGCACATCTTCTCATGAATTTCCGATCTACATAGGTGTATCATTAGTAAGTGGGAAAGAACAATACAAAAAGAGTTCTGACTTCAGCAGTCCAAAAATTTCTTTCTGCACTCCATTTCCTTGTGATTTTCATACAAGGAGTTCAAGAGGAAAAATGAAGTGTGAAAATCAGCACCCAGCAAAAAGATAAGGGTAGAATGAGAAAGTGGTCAAGGTCATTACATTTTGATATGAATTAAAAGTTAAAACAGTTTGCATCATTGCCACTAAATTTTCTGCCATACCTTGTAGTCATGAACACCAAGCTTTGGAGATCCCACAAAAGCGATGTTATAGAAAATCATTAGGAGTAAGGCTTGTGACTTTTAGCCTCTATACCAGTCCCTTCTATAAGTGCAGAAGTCATGTAGCCATTGACATTTTGCACAACTTTAATTAGTGCTGATAAAATCATGATGATTGCTTTTTGGGTGTTTACATGTTTTGAGGGGAGGATTCATTCTGCCTTAACTTATTTTTTGAAATCCATTATGTTCAATACCCTAGCAAAATTAAATCAAGAAATCATACCACTAACCACATTCGTCATCAACTTCTTTTGGGAATTATGATGCTCAATAGCCTAACAAAGTTAAATCAATAAATCATAACACTACCTGCATATATCATCAACAAGTTCACCGGAACCTTTTATAAACATTATATAAGTAGCAGAAAAATTTAAACAATGGCTTACCTCATGCTCTCATGAAATGTGAACAAGTCACGTAGATCTTCTGTTGAAAGGAGATTTCCCTGTGATGAGATCTCCGTATCATGCACACAGGATTAAGAACTGATTCAATGGAAATTATCAGAAAAAGAACACAAGTACCTTCTCCGAATCTACATGCTCTTTCTGAATGACTTTTTGAAGTCCTTCTTTTGACATCTGACGCTGGTATACCTACAGAAAATTTAGAACATACAATTGCTTAAAGAGAAGCATAGATAGGGAAGCAAATGCATCAAGATTTTACTGCATCAAACCTTTTCTTCAATGGTTCCAGTACTCAAAAATCTATAGATGTAGACTCTCTTCTTCTGTCCATCCCTCCAGACCCTTGCTGCAGCCTGCAAAGTTCAGAGAATTGGCGCTCAAAAGAGCTATGTCAATATATTCCTACATGATAGTAAAATTCCATACTCAGTACAGCCTTGAGATCAACTAATAATCTTCCATATAAAAGGAAAATTTACTTGTTTATCATTGGCTGGATTCCAATCAGGATCAAAGAGAACTAGTCGATTTCCGCCAATTAAATTGAGGCCACAACCTCCAGCTTTGCTACTCAAGAGAAATGCAAACTCATCCTGAAAAAATATATTAATATAACCCAATGGTAGCAAGACTCATACCACATGAACCAGATTTTTAAAGACAAAATACACATACCTTTGACGGATCATTGAAACGATTAACCAACTTCTGTCTTTTGCTGATTGATGTAGTCCCATCAAGTCTTAGAAAAGGGTATCTTCTTTCACGGCATAATTGAGCAAAAAGGTCCAATGTCTAAAGGAGAATAGAATCAAGATGGGTATACTTCTAGGAGACAAAGGACAGAATAATTCTTAAAAAGGGTCTTCTTACAACTAGACGTCACAGCAATCATCGTAAACGCTTCCACAGCTATAAACAGGTTTGACAAGCACCAGGAGGTCCACTCATGCTAATAGACTCTAAGTCCTAAAATTCTTCCATGTCAAGTGCGTACTAATGAACAACATAAATTTGACAAGATTTAGGACAGAAAACCTATATGCACATACTACTAAAACTCAACGTCAGGTAGAAAGCAATGTGCAAAAAAATTTGGTTCTATAACAAATCAAGCACACCAACTAAAGTAGAAGAAATAAAAAGCTTTACCATAAATAAAATATATACTTGCAATGCATTTGACAATCAAGATACTTTTTGGATGGATGCACGAAACAGAACGAATAAGCCCTCAAATCTGTTTTTCTAAGAGAAAGCATCCACAGTTTATATTACCTAAAGCACACTGTCACTACTCAAACCATTTCCATGTAAAAGAGGATTTCTATGGAAACAGTTGATTAAAAGATTCATTTATTCTAAATTGCTAATAAATATAGAATCCATAAGGAAAGTCTCATAAAAGTACATATTTAACACAAAAACTAAGACTCTGATCATAGTTTTTTTATGTTTAGATTTTTCTCCGTCCACCATTCCCAGTCCAGATGGAACTTGATTCAGAAAATGACCTACGGTACTTGACAGTCCTGAACTTAGAAATAATGAAAAAAGTAAAAAAATAAAAAATAAAATGATGCATGGGTCACATCAGATATATGATACATACACAACCAAAGTATTCAATCAACTACAGCTAAAAATCTGGCACCTGTGTATAATTTGAAACTAGAACAATTCTATCATCTGTTCTTTGACGGAGTTGAGCAAGTAACCGGGCTAAGACATGCATTTTTCCTGATAGTTCAACCCATACCCCATCACCACCAGTCCATGATCCAGATCTGACAGAACATTACGGAATCATTGACTAAATTAGGACCAGCTGAAATTAAATTCAGCCAAAAAACATGAGTGTGAGAATCAGGAAGGATTTACCTTCCAGAGAACATTTCTTGTGGGAAGAAACGCAGACAATCCTCAAACCCAGATGTTCCTGGACTCCCAATTTTTATCGTATCATATATTAGCTTCAAGTTAAATGTATCTGGAGTTAGTACATTAATAGCTGCAACAGAATCATAGAAATGCAAATGAAAAGATAAGCCTAACATTTTCGTAGAAATAAGGGGTTGAGATCAATGAAAATTTCCTAAACCCTTGCCACAGTTTTCAAGGGAAAATGAATTTAATAGATCAGACAGAAATTTGATGAGACCTGTATGTTAAAATAGAAGTTTCATCCCCCAAGATAACTTCGCTCATAATCACAGGATGTAATTTTCAAAGACTTGTGCCGAGTAACTCAAAACTATGACGTAATTGCAGTTACAGATTACTTATACAAGCCAGCTGATAAACCTCCAAACTCTAATGCATCCTCATAAATCAGAAGAATCTAGCTGATAAACAAGAATGCTCTATGTCATATTTCGGTGCATTGTTATAATAGCAGGCAACACGAATAATCCGCCAGGATATGGACTTGCAGTGAAAGGTCTAGGCATCACTAGTTTTTAAGTACTTAAGAAGCTGGCCACAGATGGTGAACCATGATTCTCAGGTCACTTGTCTTCCTACAGCACCTTTCAGCCTACAGTTGAAGTAAACCCACTTCTACACTTGACACCTGACTGGCACTATTCAGATTTCCCACCACATTCTACTGCATGAGTTTAAATCTGTCAACATCAGTTTACACTATTAGTCTTTGGAGTCTATATGCAAATGCGTACGCTACTATTTTCATATCACATGGCAATTTACAGAACTTAACCAATGATAATATGATACTCTACTAAATTCCATTGCCTGTAAAGTAAAATGTGTGAAATCAAGATTTAAATTTTCTCTTTTGCAACAGGAAACTAATTTATCAATATAGTATCATTCACAAAAGACTTCAGAGTTTCAGATATGATCCCAATAAGATCCATAGCACAATAATGTAAAGATGCAAGTTACTTTCCAGTCTAAGAAAAGCAATGAAATCTAAGGAGCATTCACAAATCATAAATTCATCATCCTCCAATAACAGTATACCTTTGGGTGATTGCAGAGCTTCTTAAGAGCAGTTATGTAAGCTAGGATTTTTGATTGTTTTGCTTCTTCCGAAATTGCCCGTTTAACCTGTGCTTGAAAGTTGTGAAGGTTAGAAGTTTTTCTCTTTGTCAAGAAGAAGCAGCAGCTTATGCACACTGCATCTGTAATCATATAAAAAGAATGAATATTACATTTTTTGAATGTATAAAATGATTGTACAGCTCAGATTGGAGAGGTGTCAACTTGCAGCACACAACTGCGACTATCTGTAAAAAAGGAGTGATTACTTTAATTGAACAATCAGCATATCAGCACACCAGGATAAAGTTGTTTAGATATGAAAAAGTAGGGAGTTACAAACAGCAACAATAACTCTTTATTGAGCACATGTAGAACATATCTCAGGAATTTATTTTGGGAACTTAAAGTTCCAATAGACCTAGAATAATAAAAGAATTCCAGGTGGTCCCGATTGAATGCAACGAGTGAGTGGGTTTCTATTGAACCAGAATAGGAAAGTCAAAATTATGCAGATCCATTGATTTTTTCGTCAAAATTACTTAGAATAGGAATAGAATGTGGTATTTAGATGTCAGAAAGAATGACAAGATTAACCCAATTTGTTCTAAACTCCAGTATTTGATACCCCAGCCAGATTTGTTCCAAAGCTAAAAGAGATCAGAAATTGCAACTACTAACAGATCCATATAGTTTAAAATGTATCCCTATCATCTTTGCTCCTTCATTTGACACTTAATACATAATTGTTCAACCAAATTATTGAGTGGAGTAAATGAGAAATATGTCAATAAACCAAGACCCAAAGTGTAAATCATGGTTTATGAAGTTGGATAACTCGACAGAAGGAATAAACCCAAGTAAACCCTGATGAACTTTAAACATCTAGCTGACCCATCTAAAACTATTTCAGATTTCTTTCAGAGGAAGTAATGAGCCATGCAATGAATCCCCTGAGCTTCCAATAATTGGACTGCAGTAGGAAACAGAAGACAACATTTTAGTTTCACATAGTGCAATACGTGGTATTAATTTTTACTTTTTCAATTTCTACAGACATCCTTATTGACCATCATATTCAATTTGGTCCATATATTCACTGCAACATTATGGAAAACATCTTCCTGATATTCACAATTGAACTCAAAAGTTGGTAGTTCATCAATTAGCAGTTCCCGTGCAGAATATTCCAAAATACTCCAACGCTGTACACTTCATGCGTGCAAGCCACCTCTCGACCAGTCTATCATAATTCAGGCATCTCATAATTGAAATGCTATCATGTGGATCTACACATGTCCTTCATTGTTATTTAAAGCAAAAACCAACATCTGGAGGCATAGAGAGCAAGAAAGTGAACAAACAAAATCATTGACATCTGTTGAGCAAACATGAATATGAAGCTATAGGAAGAATATCACTTTAAACATTGATGTCAAAGCATCAAAACATTAACCTTGGAGCATTTCAATATCATAACATTTTGGAAAACGCAACCAAACCCAAGTTAGCAGATATTATAATAAATATCAAGGTCTTTAAAGGCAAATTAAGGCAATGATGAATAATAGATCACTTAGTCATAAAAATCTCATAGTTCTAGTTCTACATCATAGTACAAATTATGCTACATGACGCTAAGAATTATGGATGATACAAATTAGAGTACCTTTGGGGGTAAGTGGTTAGATAGTAGCGCATTAGTCCTCCGCAATATAAACTGAAACACAAGCAATGAAACTTGTAAGAAGTAAAGTCAATTCTATATATAATACGTCTGTGTATCATAACCCACACATGAACTCTAACGAACAAGACATTGTACACAAAGGAGAAAGTTTGTAATCCTAATGGAACTTAATCAATAGCCTTTTGAAGCTGACAAGAGTGAACCAGACTCTGGCATAAAATATTGAAAAATACAGTTACCTGATTTACTTTTGCGCTTAGTTCCGCAGATCGCTCTGAACCAAGCCTCTTTTCTTCTTCAGTAGCCGTTGGCTCTCGACCACAAACAATTGGCATCTTCAAGAAGTACAGAGAACAAACAATATTAGAAATAAATGTATGCTATATACTACAGAGGAACAACAAGACTTAACAACAGAACACTGCATGTTCTTATGTGACTTGCTAATTCTATCTTTGTTGTTCAAAACATAAAGCTGCCTGACAAGGTCAAAAGTTCGTTATAGAGAGAGAGAGAGAGAGAGACTTAAAAGAGAGTAATGTTTATATTCCACAATTCTCAAATTCCAGGAATTTAGCATACCTCATAATAACGCCGAAAATAGGTAGCATCACCCAAGACCCCAGGATTTGTGAAATTAACCATGGCATAAAACTCCTCAAGATCATTCTAAATTTGAACAATACAAAAGAATGAATATTTCCCACTAATAGAACAGGGAAAGTACTATGAGAAAAGATGTAGCTGTAAGGATGCTTAGGTTGTTCTCACTTGCATTGGAGTCCCTGACAATAGAATGCGGCGTTTGCATGATAAAGCAGCTAATGCCTGGTCCATAAGTTAATGAAAGTCATCTCAAAACCACAGTCATCAAGACCTCATCCGGGTAAAATAAGCTCAAATAAAAGAATTTGATATATCTTACTCGATTGGTCAATGTTTGATCGTTCTTTAGCCTGTGCGCCTCATCACATATAAGTAGGTCACAGGATCCACTTTGGTTGAATTTTAAAGAATGCATCCGGAATGTCTCATAGGAAACAATCAATACCTGTGAGAACGTCAGTTGAGTTATGAGTTATGAACATTTGCTAAGTAATTCAGAAAGTACCAGAAAATCACCTGTAAAGGGCTGCAAGAACTAGTGAAACTATCAATACCAGAGACAACATCTTCTCGAGTACTCTCACAAAGAGCAACAAGCTTCACTCTTTCCCCAATCCATTTCTTGATTTCAGCTTCCCAGTTACTCACTAGACTGGTAGGAGTCACAATTATTGCTTTTTTAACCATTGGTTTCCCATCAAATCCCTGATGAAGAAGAGTGTAGAGTAGTGTGATAGACTGCAAGGTCTTTCCCAAACTGAACGAGAACAACCCAAAAATAATTAGAACGTCAAAGACAATAGACATAAATCAGAAAACCTTTCTTTCTTAATCTTAGAAACTGAGCATAAAAACATTATCAGTCGGTTGCTGAACTTTTACCCCATATCATCAGCCAAAATGCACCCATTGATGTTGGCAGCACTGAGAATACCAGAAACACAATCAAACATGAATTGCACCCCTTCTCTGCAAGTGAAAATCAAGTGAACCTTCCAATTGAGTGATGTAATAAAATGATCAGACTATTTATCCTCATTGATTGATGCAATTTCTCAGTTTAAGATTCAAAATTCTAACAGCACCAGCTATAATACTAAATAGATAAATAGCAGAACAACTACAAAGCCACATTATATGTATGCTTGTGAACTAATGCAAAACAACACTTCGATACGCATGAGAAATCTTTAAGAAGATGCTAACAACAACGTATGTCGGCCTGTTAGGATAATGCCCTAAAAGCATGTATTTGTACATTATTTGCTGAGATAATAAAATAAGATTTCGTACTTGATTTTTTGCATGTTGTTATGTTTATGAATATCAGAAAATCCCTATTTATTAATGTGACCATAATCTAGGTATAAAAGTTATGGATAATAAACAATTTAGTCCACAATAAAATCAATTAAAGTTTGGATCTTTAATTAAATCATTATTAGTATGGTCCATTAATATATTAGTATGTTCCATTAATATAGTAAGAATGTGATAGTCCTATCCGAACTATTAATGTAGTGACATCATAATGGAGACTGTTTATATAATGTGATTATATAGGATTGAATTAGATGTAATTTGAATTTTCACATAAATGTTGTCTTCAGAAAATTCAAATAACATCAATAGATGATCATATATAGATTGAATTATATCTCATTAATTCAATGTAATCATTGATTTGCTCATTAGAGGTTTGTTAGTTAGCATTCCTACACTTGCATCTTGCATTTTGGGATCATATTAGGATAGGTAGTTGGGAATGTAAGAGGTTGACGGAAAACCTAGCACTAATTATGAATCATTTATGGAGGGTAAAACCATATGTAACGATTATATTAATGGACTACTCATAGTTTTTCAAAGTAAATTGTTCTATAATTAGTAGAGTTCAATTTCAGATTTTTACTAGAGTAATCTTGGAATTAATAAATTGAATGAATTAATTAAAGAGTTTAATAAATTATGCAAATTTATTGGAGCTTGTAATTATAGGTCAATATTAGGTCCATTGGTCCCTAATCAACTTTCATAAACACTGTAAATTATTTCCTAATTGGGTGTTAAACGTAAATATCAAAAATACCGAGAATACATGATATTAAGCAGGATTGTATGGGTATTAGATAAATATAAGATATTTATTTTGTTATTTATCATTTAGAATTATCTGGAATTATTCATTCTAGATAATAATAGAAAGAAGATAAAAGATAATTTTCCAAAGACTCATAGCAATCTTTCATCTATAATCAGAAGATGAAAAGGAAGGAAACTAGAAATTTAACAAGTATAAAAGAGGACTCCCCACCCCATATGTTGTACACGTTTTTTAAAGAAGAATTCTCCTAGTTTTTGCTGAAAAAAAATTATTTCCTTTCTAAGCCCAATCTTTTGATTTCATGTGTTAAATTAAATATACCACTGTATATTTAATTTATAGTTGAGAACATCCACTCAGTCACATTGGCATGGAGGCATGGATTGGAAGCTGTGTGATGTTAGTAAGTATCAAAACAATTTTCTGAACTCCTTTTTATATATGATATACTGTTTAGAATGTTTTAATGGCATGAATTTTATGAAAATTTGTGTTGTGCCAGATCCCTTAGATTGGTAGCTATGTGAGAAAGTTTCAGAAGATATACTGTTTAGAATGTATTAACGGCATTAATTTTATAAAAAAAATTGTGGCACCTGATCCCACGCGTTTCCACTACGCCCAGTTTGACTGGAAAATAAAATTTCAAGATACCCTCTTCTTAGATTTTAAAAGACTTTTGTGTCTTTAGTTTCACAATCTTACACATGTTAACCTGACATATTAAAGGCAGAGAACCTATGAAACACATAAATTATGTTTAACTGTACCTTTGATGGGGCCGGAGAAATTTCACGAGCAAGGGATCTACAATTATAGACGTAAAGTCACTGTCTCTCTCTTTGGATTCTTCCAGCTGCCATAACACCAGAGGCTCAATTCCTGGAGGCAGTGACACGCTCTCCTCTGAATCATCATTCTCAATGGTAGTGGGAGTATAAAACCTGTTTGTAATGTTGACTAATGCAGGCCTTTTGGACCCCCATGGCACAAACCTCTTACGAGCCCAAAGCCGACGTGCCAGCTGCTCTTTGTTCTCAGAGTAACCATTGGAAGAGGGAGGCTTAAAGGGCTTCCTTAAGGTGGCTTCTGCATCCATTACTGAATAAACTCGAGGAAATAGCGATTGCCGTTTCACTTCTAGGTTTCCCCTGAATTAGAAACATCATACTCTAACTTTGTTAAAAGCGATATTCAGTGGGAAAGCTAATGTTTGCTGATCTCAACAAAAAATTAATGTTCTCACCATAGCAAATTACTGCTTTTCTCTAGTTAAAACACTGATACTAAATGTCACTCACACAGTCACAGAACCTTACCGGAGACTAATTACTCAAAATCAAACCAGAAACGATTAAACCCTAGCTTTAAACAACCCAATCACGTTACATACCAACAGTTCACAAAACTCAATGCCGCAGAGATTAGTAACCAATACTCAAAACTAATGAATATTACGAAATAATAGTAAGGCAAACAAACAAACCTTACAAGGGCGGCTACGTTTTGCGACTTCCGTTGGTGGGTCCGCGGCGGAGCTGAACGCGCGGCGGGCATTTCTTCTTCGTCGTTATCGCATTCGGAGCCGTTTGATTCGGATATGGATTCGGGTAATATATCGTAATCGGGTTCGGACCCCGTTGAATCGCTGGACTGCGATAGAGATTCAGATTCGTCTTCGTCTTCCATCTTCTTTTTGCTTCGCTGTGTTTCTACGACGCTGCTCTCTCTCTCTCTCTCTGCTTTTTAATTCACACAAATTTGGCGGTAAGGCTGGAAATAGTATAAGTTTCCTTTATTTCTTTGTTTAGTTCTCGGCGGAAAATATCAGGAATTTAGAGGTTATATAAATTTAAAGCTATAACAATATACTAGTATTTATTTTGATTTTTGACAACAACCAATTATATTGGTTGTTGAATCAAATTTAGATTTATGATTTTGGAACTTAATTTTTTAAATTGTTAGAATGAACTTTAAATTCGTTTATGTTTTAAATTCTTGAATAACTTGTTTGAATTTTTAAATCGCAAAATTTCTAAAGTCTAAACCCTAAATTCATGGAAACTAACTAATTGAAATTCACAACTTCCGATTGATGTTCTAACGATTGAGCTACAATTCAAAAATAATTAAATATATAACCTAAATATTTAAAACGATTATGAATATTCATTCCACCTCTTATTTCATAGTTGCGTATTGATTGATACTTGTATAGCTATTTTTGGTATATTTTAGAAGGCTATTGATTAGCCATGGCCATTTTCTTAATTGTATAATTAAATCCAAAACCAATGTTGAGCTCAATCTTGTTTTTCTTAAAATTTATTTAGATGTCAAATTATAGATTTGAATTAAAATGAATAAAGTCTTTATTCGTCTTTACGCTCTTACCTTCTACTGAGTTATCAAAAGCAATATCCATCTCATCATCTACTTAAATACTAAATATTCAAAAATAAAAAAAATCAAGCCGCAAAATCAATATGATCACATTATTGAATTCAAATTCAAAATAATAATTCCAATAATAACAAAATATTAAAATCAAAACAAAGTTTGGAGCCATATCAAATGCTTTTTACTATTTTTGGTGTTTTTTTTAATATATTGACAATTTTTTTACATTTTTTACTCTCGTTATTTTGGGGGGGAAAAGAAAAACAATTCTGCACCTTATTTTATAAAAAAAATGTCACTTTGTTTTTTATTGACGTTAATTTTTTGCCAACTTGAATTAACGTTTGGTTGGCCGAATCAGTCAAGAAGGATACTCATTTTTGGTTCACTAATCCGGTGGCCTATATGCAGCGTTTTTAATTTATCTCTTTAAAACATTAGCTTGATGGGGGAAAAAAAAAAAGACAGATAAGAAAATGACTAGAAAACTAACACATCCAAAACCATTGTTACGTTCGTGAATTTTGGCCGATTTTTTATGATTTATTAGGTCGTCTTTCAATTTTGTTTAATTCAATTTAATTTTTTTAAATACTGGCTAGGCTAAATGAGGAAAGAACATATTCTTTGAAAAAACCACAGCATTTTAGTATTTTTTTCTTGCAATTTGAAACTAAATTTATTTTTCTGTCAAACATTCACTTCTTATTTCTTTTTATAATTTTTAATTAATTTTCGAAATGACTCAACTTTTCTTTCCATATGCTTCTACGTCTTTTTCTATTTTTCCATAAACACTACCCAAGTAGGACTTTGTTTAATTATTAATTTTTTTTTTTTTGGGGGGGGGGGGGGTGGTGCGGAAACCAAAACAATAAAGAAAAAAAAAATCACTCGATCACATTTTAGTATTAACCCGCAGGCTGCTAACCCGAATTACGAGTCCGGATATAAATACACAGTAGTACTAGTACCACCAACCCCTTCAGCACCGGGTCTTCATCCATGCGCGTACCATATTCTTGGCAGTAGGGTTTATCACTCACCAAGGGTTTAACCATTCATTTCGACAGCAAGAAATATGGCGTCACCTCTATCGTCGATTCTCAGAGCTCGATTTTCCTTCTCCATTACCTCTTCTCTTGGCAAGGTACGCCCTTCTCTCGTCTTCATTTCAGTTCCCAAAACCCTAACCCGAAACACCTCTTTCCCCGCTATCAGAACCCTCTCTACCTCCGCGATACCCGACGATTTCCGGGGCCAAATCCTCAGCCCTCGACTCCTTCACTCAATTTCAATCAGAACCCGGACAATCAGTGGGCGCCGCGGAACAATGATTTCGGGAACCCTATTAGTCACAGGAACAGTAATTTCCAGAATCAGGGTTATAATAGTGGTTATACTAGTAGTGGGGTGAATCAGGGTTACCCGAATCAAGGAAGTTTGAATTCGGGTCAGGGTGATCTCCTACAAGGAGGAACAAACCCTAGCCCTAATTTTCCCAATCAGGGGTTTCGACAGAACCAGAATTACCCCCCTCCCCGTGGAAATGTTAATCAACAAAATCAAGGATACGGGCAAAACCTGAGTCCAAATTTGGATAGGAATTATCCTCCCCAAGGAGGGTTTCAGAACCAGGGTTATCCGCCAAACCCAAATCAGAGCCAGAATTATCCAAATGGAGGTGTGAATCTATGGAAGAATGATTATAATCAGAATCTCAATCCGGATCACCCACAACAACAAAACCCGAATCAGTGGGGATCACATGGGCAGGCTGTTGTAGATAATCAGGTTCAGAACCGAGGTCCGGTCATAAGTGAACAGGCTGGGCCACCTGATATTGTTGACTTACTGAGTTTGTGCCGAGAGGGTAAGGTTAAGGAAGTGATTGAACACATGGACCAGGGGGTGCGTGCGAATGCTGAGTGTTTTAGCTTGCTTTTTCAGTTGTGTGGGAATTCAAAGAAATTTGAGGACGCAAAAAAAGTGCATGACTACTTCTTGAGGTCGACTTTTAGGAGTGATCTACAATTGAATAATAAGGTGCTTGACATGTACTCAAAGTGTGGAAGTATGACAGATGCACGAAGAGTTTTTGATCATATGCCTGATAGGAATATGGATTCTTGGCACTTGATGATTAATGGATATGCGGCTAATGGGCTTGGTGATGATGGGTTGGCATTGTTTGAGCAGATGAGGAAGTTGGGTTTACCACCAAATGAGCGAACTTTTCTTGCTGTTTTAGAAGCTTGTGCCAGCGCTGAAGCTATTGAAGAAGGATTTATACATTTTGAGTCGATGAACGCTGATTATGGGATTTCTCCTGGAATTGAACATTATTTGGGACTTTTAGGTGTGCTTGGGAAGTCAGGACATCTTGCTGAGGCTGAGGCGTACATTGAAACTCTTCCATTTGAACCCACAGCTGTTATTTGGGAGGCATTGATGAGCTATGCTCGTATTCATGGAGATATTGACCTTGAAGATCGTGCTGAGGAGTTGATGGTCAGTCTTGACCCTTCAAAGGCTGTCACAAACAAGATTCCAACTCCTCCCCAAAGAAGCAGTCGGGTATCAACATGCTTGTTGGAAGGAACAGGATACCGGAGTTCCGTAACCCAACCCTCTACAAGGACGACGAGAAGTTGAGGGCTGCAAAGAAAGAGCAAGCTTATGTGCCTGACACCAGATATGTTCTTCATGACATTGATCAGGAGGCGAAGGAGCAGGCACTGCTCTACCACAGTGAGCGTCTAGCAATTGCTTACGGTCTCATTAGTACTCCAGCAAGGACCCCTCTGCGGATCATTAAGAACCTACGTGTTTGTGGTGATTGTCACAATGCTATCAAGATCATGTCCAGAATCGTTGGGAGAGAGTTAATTGTCAGAGACAACAAACGGTTTCATCATTTCAAGGATGGCAAATGCTCTTGTAATGACTACTGGTAAGTTCCCAATGATCAGTGCTGGTGATATATGACTTGATGATTATGCCTCCTAGATGATAAGGACTCTGTTCTTCTATGATGACTAGCATGATGCCATCTGGACTTGCATGCCGATTCTAGAGATGACAAATTATTCTATCATTCTGGTTATTGTAACTTCTTTGTGGAGCTCGTGGCAAAATTATTGTAGTTCTTATTATCTCTTGCCAGTTAGCAATGAAATTCAACTCTCACTAGCAGTTTGGTTTGTAAGGTGCCTCCTGTAGGTTTGTTCTAAATATCTGAGATGATATTGCTGCAGAAGGATGTTTAAGTTATTATCCATGCAAATATTCAAGAGTAGTTAGCAAGTTCCTCTTTCATCATGTTAACTTCCTTTTCATCCTTTTAAACTCATCCATACTACAGGGGAATTTTTATGTTTGCCATAATAAAATTTCTGTAAATTAATTATTGGCCAGAAGTTAATGACCACAAATCATCCGGCTATTCTAGTTCTAATCTTCACATCACGGGCTAGAGAATCTATTTAATGCTAATGTGTTTAAGCACAATTACAATTTTTGCGGAGCTTTTTATCTTATTTTTGTCCTTCATCTCTTTATTGTGTGTTCTGCATAGGACTACTCCACGCGGTCTTGCCAGTGTCCATTTATTTGTATAGTGTATGCATCATGAACGTTGTTTGATTTGTTATTTTTAAAATAAAAATCCAATTTGATTTGTTATTTTTAAAATAAAAATCCAAAACCTGTATCAGAATTTTTTTACCCGTCTATAACGGAGGAACCAAGAGTTGAAAGTAACTTCAAATATTCAAAGCTATAAACCAGGGAAGACTTAACTCTAAACGGCTATATGATATTACAGTTTACCAATCAATTGGAAAACTGTGATGGGGGTTCTCGCACTTCTCATTGCTGATTACAGGTACAAATACAAGTTATACATAAAAGTAGTTATACAAAGTGTATTTCCGAATTGATTAGTGGACTAGGCTCGGATACATGCCCCAACAGTTATTTGGCTAATATGTTATCATGGTGCGAGTCATCATAATCATGAATTCATCCGAGTCAATCACACCATCCCCATTACTATCCACAGCTCGCACCATTTTCTGGCAATCTTGCAGGCTGCACCTTTCCCCAAGCTTTTGCAGCAACTCATATACTTCTCGTACTGATATTTTCCCATCTTTATCTTTGTCAAAGGCCTGAAAAGCACGGTGCAAATCCACCGTCTTCACCCCACCCCCCTTCTTGTGCACTTCCACAAACTCGCTGAAATCGATGAATCCATCGCCATCCAAATCTGCAACCTCAAATATCTTCTGCACTTCTTTTGTAACGAGGTTTACTTTCCCTAAGCCCTTCAATATAGCCTTGTACTCGTCAGGAGATATTTTGCCATCTTTATTAGTATCAAATTTGTTGAAAACTTGCTTTAGCTCTTCTATATTTGGCAAGGAAATAGGCAATATGCCGGAGTTCTGTACGTCTCTTGATAACATTCTTGAAGGGTTCTTCAAGAATTTCCTCTTCGAAAGGTTGTATTGGATGTCGAGAAAACTAAAACTTGACATCTTTTCTGCTTGATCTTTCAGTGATGAAAGTCTCAAAACAGGATGAGTTTTGAGACAACTCTAAAAACTCATATATATAGTGGCATGGTCAAGCACCAAGTTCTATCAAAGAAATGGTTGAAGTTATTCTGATGCTTAAATGATAATACAGAATAACTTTATTCCTCGAATACTTGCAAATCACAAAATCAAGATTCCTACGTCAATAGATAAGAGGAATAAATTGCAAAGGGTGGTTTCAGAACGTGGAAAAAAGCAAAAAGAGAAGAATACATTCTTATCCTCGTGCTACATGAGCAAGTTATGATGTATTTACTTGATTCTGTCTTCCGGACATTCTTTTATGCAAGGTCATCCTTCCCGATACCAGATTTTTATTTTGACTTCTCTATAAGTTGTAACAAAATTTGGTTGAATAAATTGCAAAGGGTGGTTTCAGAAAGTGGAAAAAAGCAAAAAGAGAAGAATACATTCTTATCCTCGTGCTACATGAGAAAGTTAAGATGTATTTACTTGATTCTGTCTTCCGACATTCTTTTATGCAAGGTCATCCTTCCCAATACCAGATATTTTATTTTGACTTCTCTAGAAGTTGTAACAAAATTTGGTTGAATACAATGAGCTACAATGACTGGAAAAGTACTACAATGTCAGCATATTTAACAATGTTTCCTCTTAAGGGGTTCCTGGGGTTAGACAAAAAGTAAAGTGTGTATTTGAATAGAGGTCAAGGTGGTTTCCCATTGTCCAAGTCTTCCATCACATCAATATCCGTGCGTGCTGTTATCTTCTGCACATATCCTGCTGACAAATATATATCAGGTTTCCAATCCTTGACCAGTGTCCACGAACAGATATTCCATATATCAAAACTTGCAGAAAGACAAATACACTCTACAAATCAAACAATTTCCTGCAGCCTAGAGAGTCCGCACAAGATAGCAGCTAAGACCTAATAACTGCAATGAATTTGCAATTCTTACCCATTGAAATCAAGCAGCAAGGCAAAATAGACGGCATTATTCTGAATTTGTAATTTTCTTTATGCATTCTGGAGGAAATTGCAGCTTAGCATATAAAATCAAGCATTCACATTTAGTAATTGGGAGAGTTTGCACTTTTAAGCAAACTTTGTCTAACCTAAAACAATGAAAGCAGGAGAAACTCTTCAAACTAGCCAGTACAAATTGTGTTCTGCCAGAGCATGCCACAAATTATGTTCGCCTGTTGAAAAACTCAGGTCATTCTCTGAGAACCTTTGTTCTTCTACAAGCTAGGTTGATCCTAAGCCTAAAATTAGTAAAGTATATTGGGTCTTAAAATCAGGCAGGACATACCAAACTCTCTCCACAAGTTTGGACTCAAATAGTTGAGATTTGGGTTTGGTTGTATGTAAGTGTTTGTCCCCAGGAAAAACCTTGGGACTCTTTGCAAATGAACTTTGTGAGTAATTAATAGCTGGAAATAGAGACATGGACCAGAATTTGAAACCAAGATGTTACTGGCAAATGGAACGTACGAGAAAAATGCAAGCAAAGCATGGATATGACAATCATAATCACAGAAATAACATAATATAACGAATCATACAATATCAGAATAAAGTTTTAAAACAAGAAGAAATGTTAAAGTAAAATGTTATATTTGTACTAATAAACTTGCTAGAAGAATAGAGCCAATACAAGATATTGCCAACATAAACAATATAAATGAAAGCATGCGCGCGCACTCACACACACAAATTGATGAAAGAATAACAGGAAAAATATTGCGATGGAAGAATGACGTTTAGCATAGTTACAAACAACTTCAAAATAAGAATTGGACAAAATCACAGCTGAAAAATGAGCAAAAATTAGGCAAAGCATAATTTTTTTTGCCAAAGATTATCTATTTGTTTTTTCAAGGGATTATTCCCACTTTTTACTATTCCAAATGTATAAATAATGTTTGTTTTACACAAACTCATTGAAAATAACCCATTTTATCTTATCATTTTTTCACTCAAAATACTTCTCAACCCTGTTCTCCTCATTTTCAAACTTTTTTTTTGCAAAATGTCAATCAGTCTTCCCTTCAATCAACTCATGTCTCCCCAATCATACACAATAGAGACCCACAACTACCCACTAACTCTTATTAAGATACTTTTATTATCATCTACATCATTAATGTGAGACCCACGGCTATCCACTAACTTTTATTAATATATTTTTATAACCAACTATTACATCATTAATATTGGACCTAGCACCTAAAATTTATTTTACTAAAATATATAACTTACATAAAATATTAATTGTCGACCCATCAATACCAAATCACTTAATTTTATATACATATATTTTGTAAATGAGTCCATTAAAAATAATAAACCAAACATAATTTTATTCTCAATCCTATAATTTCCTAACTGAAAATAATTATTCAAACATATCTTCAGTTTCATACAAAAACTAATAAAACTCCACTGAAAATGTTGAAAATGGAATTTTTCAACGGAAATAAAACCAAGACCTTTCTTTCTTATACAACTGACAAAGAATAAATGGAAAGCCCACACAATGGTAGAAGTTTGATCGGAAAAACTATTTAGATTCCAGGAACAAGACAATCATCGTGGATAGGTTGGCCTTGTAACCATCAAGAATTTACTAGAAATTAATAATCTTGGAATTTATCATTTAATGTCGATTTATTAGTTTTGTCTTTGAAGTATTAGAATTTCCCTACAGAAGCTAAATCAAGACCTTAAGTTCTTAAAACTTTTTGCATTTTATAGCTTTCAAAACAAGCCTTTCGATATTTAACACCCCTTTACTTAATCCATGTAAATGAGGTTTCTGCAAGCATGAATTGTGGTGCAGAACAAGAATATTATGGGGTACAGCTGCACCTTTTATGTATGTACTAGCACATGGAGCAAAAAAATGTGCAGAGCAGAATTCTCATGGTCAATATGAATAAATTCCAATTGATTCCTGGTTGCTATATAAATGAGCAGCAAGGGTAGGGAATACACAGAGGCTTTGTTTGTGGTAAGAATACTATCTCAATCTCTCACACCACAAGTTAGACTCTGGTAGGAAATCAGTTAACACCAGAAATTCCACCCCAAATAGAAGAAGAAATAATCCAACTAGAATAATGAAAGCAATAGTACCAATCCCAAGGCAAGGTATGCATTTGCAGATGGTTTCCTTTCCTCTTTTGTTATAGTAGCTGACTAAACCAGTTCCTTGGCAACTACGACACTTCCCAGTCCATTCATAAACCATTGGCTTGCAATCCTGCAATTCATGATACAAATAATACAATTATGACAAATAGAACATCAGAATGAAACATGTGATTGGGTTGAAAATGGAATAATTAAAATTCCCATACAAATATCTTTTACAATGAAAAGAACAACTTTCCTTGTTGTGACTATAGAAAAGACAACAGAAACTGAAAAATGAATAATAAATTAACATCAGAAGTACAATGCTTCCCAGATAAAGTCACATGAAAGTTGAAACCAATCAGTTTCAACAGAAACATTTAACTCTGTAACTCATGTTAATTTAAACAAATCAAAATCAATTGCTAAGCAGCAATTCAAGACATATTTTGGAGTAGAAATTCCTCTTCTCTAAACTCCCCAACATCATCTATAAATTCAATCAAATGAGCAGTGAAAAACCTGCACTATAACTTTTATACAAAACTGTAGAGAACAAATTTATTTCATAATCAGGCAATTTCAAAAGATTCTACCAGTCACCTTTAACAGTTAGCGTTAGTACCCATTTATTTGCTGGTGATAACTTGATACAAACAATTTTTCAATTTATAAGTATCAATAGATGAAGAAGTTTCATTCTCTACAATAAAATCCAGTAGAATGAATTGCCATGTCAGCAAATTACTCGTGCTTTGATTTATCAAAAAAACAAACTACTCCTATCTTTGGAGTCCAAATCCCTATCCCTCAGGAATAATGCAATATGCTAAACTCCCAATAACATCATAATTTCTAGCCAGATGGACAGAGGAAAACCTAAAAAACTCTTGCACACAATAAAAATTTATTCATGTAGCCCACATTAAAGCAATCTACACAGTAACCTTTAATATGATGACCAATTAATTAGCTAAAGTTGACTTCTTTTATCAATATATAAACACCAATTCACGATGAAGATTTTAACTTCAAAATGAGGTAACCAAAAAAAAAAAAAAGTACCTGTATTACAGGATCGCATTTGAGTCTCTCATCAATCTCCTCCGGAGATACTGGGGAAGAATTCGGATAAGTCATGGGGAGAGGGAGCGCATCGCCGTCGTCAGTCAAGTAGCTCTCGCGATCTCGCGACCACTTCTCTTTCGCATTAATTTTCGAGTTCTTATTATTATTACTACTCGCAATGCCAGAGCCTACGTTATCCGATAAACCATGGCCAATTTTGATTGCGGCGGCGTCGGAAGCTGCGGAGAAATTGAACCACGAACGCGGGAAAGTGTTATCGGCGGCGGCGCGGCAGCGGAAGGCAGTGATGGAAGGGATGAGAGCGGGGAATGAGACAATTGGAGGTCTGGGAAGAGGAAGAATTGAGGTAGGGTTCAACGGCAACATTCCATATAAATATTCTGAATTTATAGCTAGAGAGAGAATAAGTAGAATGAATTTGGTGTTTTGGCGGAGAGTGAGATTGTGTGAGAGGTGAGGACAGTTCAGTTGAGCTGCCAAAAAGAAGATTGAAATTGTGGGTACGTACAGATTTATAGAATGCGCCGTGGGCGTTTTAAACAAGCTTTTTTGACTTTTATCAGCCTTTCTATAATAAAGGTGGTTAGTTCATTTTATGCTCCAATGTCATGGGAACAAACCATATCAATACATGTACGTACGTGTATTGTAGTTGCCGTCCATTTATATTATTTCAAGAGATGGAATATCAATTGTAATAGAAAATCGAACGATTAATAGTGAACTCATACATAATTTGTATGCTTAATCGATAAATATGATTTGTAAAATATACATTCGAAAATTAGTTACTGTGGTTTCCACCATCATTCAAATAAAATCTTCAAATATTCTGCAAAAAAAAAAGTAACTTCTAATAAGATATTCACTACTTATCTTATTACTATACTTAAAAACACACTCAAAACAAAGGAAAGAAACCTAGTATATTTTAGCTTGTGTCTCATGTTCACCATCTGTGTGATATACACATATGCACAATCATGGTGCAAAAGAAAACCAAGTACAGAACAGTTCCTATATCTTCACTCCAACAGGCAAATTGCAATCTCTCTCTCCCTTTTGGCCTTCCATGCTGATATACTATTGTCGGAACTTGAGTCCGACAATCTTCTAAGCTACCACAGTAACTTCTGATGCTTCTTTTCTTCAGTTGCTCCTCAGCATTTTCCTCTGACTGAATTTGCCTAGGAGAGCCTAATCCACAAAACATCATCTCTATCAGAGGATTCAGTTTACATTTCTAGTTTAGAAGCAGTCAATTTCAGACACCTTTATGTAGTAAAAAGTATACAAGGATGATGCTTTGAAACATGAAACAGTTGCTTGATGTATGATTTATGAAGCAAATGTAACATTAAGACTTACCGAATGTTGAGACCTTCTTTTTTTGTCAGAGATTCCGGGATGCTACCATTGAGTTTGTTGTTCTGGAGAAATCTGTCAATCAAACCAGGCTGTTATACTTTTTATATGCATATAAAATCATCGTGGACTGAGAGAATTTCAGCTGTAGAACATACACTTCACGAAGATTTGGTAGTTCGCCCAGCCAACTAGGAACTGATCCTTCGAATTGGTTGTTCTCTAAATGCCTTTTCCGAGATCAAAACCAAAATAAAGTCAAGGTAATTACTCAATCTGTATAAATTACATAAGAGAATAATATAGGAGAATTTTGGGAACTTACAGAGTTTCTAAAGACTTTAATGCACTCAAATCAGGTATTGTACCTGAAAGTTTGTTGTCTCCAAGCAGACTGAGATACAATTCCAATTATTACAACTTCACGGGGAAAACAACATGGTATGTTGCTGAATATTGGGATAAATGACTTACAGATGCTTGAGTGCAGTCAATTTAGATATACTTTCTGGAAGTGATCCAGATAATCCAAAGCCTGTCAGGTTCCTTCATGCATTTCAAACAAAGTGTGAAAAATCCTTATATACTCAACTATAGAAACTGTACTTTCTTTGTGAAGGATGTCTAGTGAACCTAGGCTCAAATATCATTTCATAGTTTCTGATCCTGAAGAACCGTTGAATGACTTATTGTAATAGATAGGAGAACTTACAAAGAGAGAATTCGAAAGGGATCCTCGCTTGAGCATGAAACACCAGTCCATGAATTCTCTCTTGGCAGGCATGGATCCCCTGCCCAATCTTCAGGCAGTTTGGTGAATTCTTTTCTCAATTCCTCTATTGCCACCACTGTCAAAATATTTGAAAGCATATAAAACAATGCAAGAAAAGTCAGAAACATGCGACTAAACAAGCACCTAAATAAATAATTTTTTTACAAAACTTGTTAAGTAGAAAACAAAACAGGATACCATCTCTGGTGACAGTCTTTCCTCCAACAGCTAAAATCTGAAAGAGTTCACCAGCATTGATCAATGGCCCAACACGAGCATCATTACTCGGAATCAGGGAAATCTCGGTTTTTCCTGTAAGGGGCCATTCAGTCCCTACAACACTCTGACCACTAGCTGTGGCATTGAGATTTTGGTAAAATTTATCTCCATTGACATGGATATCAAAAACTCTCCAGCTATATGGGCTTGGGTGCCGGTTATCTTGAAAGTAAAATGCAATGTAATAGAGTCCGCTAGAGAGTGAAAATGGTGGCCAGTTGAGTGTAAGATTCTTTCCCCTGCTGGTTGTCAGTGCTGATGCAAAGGCCTTCTGTGGTGGGATGTTCCAAAATGTTGTTGGAGTTACATTCGACTGGCTTGAGACGAAGGGATTATCATCCTTGAAGGGCTGCCAGTACCGATTGAAGTTGTCCTCTGGAAAACTGATTTGATGTTCATTAGTAACAAATCTTTTTCAGATACTAATAAAGCACTTCATTTACTAATCGCTTAAAGCAAATTTTGCCACACACTGCTCCAGGGTTCCCTTATATTATGCAAATAACTGCATCTCTTTCTTTTCTAAGGAATAAATTTAGTTTGATTAACTCAATGGCATGAAAATAATTGCACAACTGATAATGATTGAAGCAACCATTTATTTTTTACTGTATTTCTGCAATTTTGTTTAACTATGAAACACTTGCTTGTGATCAACATTCCCTCATGTCTTTCCGTCCAGCCATTCTATTGCCTCTCTTTTCGACATTTGATGCTCATTCAACTGACACTCCTTAAAGAGTCTCTCATGTCACGGATAATTCGAACTTGCTAGACAACCAAAAGTTTATGATAACAAGCAAAAAGTAGCCAAGTCTTTGTACCTAATAAAGTCTCCATTTGAGCCAAAACTATGATAGTATTATTGAGTCCAGTTAGTTTGATCAACTCCATGACAAGAAAATATAAGGTGCATATTTGAGTTGGGTAATGGTTCAACCAAACAAAAATTTTGACCGTCAAGAATTCACATGCTTCTATTTAGGAATAAAAGTCTTTCTTATGTTCAGATTTTCTGTCTGCTTTTCTGCATTATCTTTTCATTGATCTCTTTCTTATTCATCTGACTCTGACCAAATTTCTTTGTGAAATTGCTGAGTTAATCACTACCTACAAAGTTTCGTGTTGCAAAGAACACATATTTGCTAGAAATCAAGAATAGGTAAAACTTTTGTACCTAATGATGTCTCCTTCTGAGCCAAAACTATTTCTTGCAACAGACACCAACAGGGTCTTCTCGAAGTTGGTAGAATTGTAAACAGAATCATCAAGGTGATACACTTCAATAGATGAAATAAAAGGACTGGAACCAGCAGCGGTATGCTCATTTCTTGCTAAACAAACACTCAGAAACTTGTTCTGAGCCACGACAATGGCTTCATAGTATGAGGATCCCCCACTCGCATAGTCCTCCGTGGTATTCACAATGCTCCACTTTGTTCCATCAATGATCTGATCAAACACTGGCGGCTCGTTTCCTCCATCAAACCCCCCATAGAAATAGATGGTTTTTACAAGATATTTCCCTTCTTTGATCACAGGGAAGCTATAACAATACTTTCTGGCCCTGGCATTTGGGAAAAATCGGAGAGTTTGTAATCTAGGTAATATGTCTGTTCTGTTTAAGGTTGTTTTGTTGCCAGTTGAAATGTAATTATCATCTGAGACATATATGAGAGGTCCTTCTTCTGCATCATCGCTCGAACCACAGTTTAGGAGGTAACCTACATGTATATAGATATGCAATGATGAGGAAGAGAACAAATTAAAGAAAAGATATTGGATTTGCAATTTTTTATGCATGGATGTTTCTGAAAATTTAATATGTTATCAATTGAGAAAAGTTTTTCTTGTTTTCGAGGCATTGTGGATTAATGCATGTGTTTGTGCATAGGTGTAGATAGGTAACCTCTAGGTTGTGGGATGGCATGGATTGCAAGGGGGATGCTCACAAGCCATAAGAGGAAGATGCAGGTGGACATGGTGGCGCAAATGGAGGATTTATTGGAAGTTTCCGGCAAGGGGAGAGAAAGAGAAAGAGAGAGAGGTTGGAGAGAGAAAATAATGAAATAAATGAAATGTTGGACATGAATTTAGGGAGATGGTATACATCAAGGGCTATGCATGAAGATAGATTGCCAGATAATTGACTGACCCTCATTGCTCAAGTTCCCTTTTGCCCTCTCCTTTATATTTCCCATTTTTATCTTTTGGCTTCTTGATGTGTAATCATATTGAAGAGAAAGAGTGTGTATAGCTTGAGAAAATGGAAAAATAGATTTGTACAAATTCTTGGAATAAGATTTGTGAGTATTCTTGTATGACCTCATGTATGCCTAAGTTTTTCATGTGTTGGTAAGAACCATCTCTTTTGTTGGTCAACTTGATAAATTAATCCCTTGTCTAATAAGTTCTATAAAAAATAATTTTAAAGAACAAATGAAGAGATTCACTCAGATGGAACAAATTCATGTTAACTATATTCCATCTTAATTCTCTTATTGAACAATATTTACTAATAAGAATATATTTTTAAAGTTACAAGATTTTTGTTATTTATTGCTACTAAACAACCAATATGATATCTAGTGATTACAAATCAACTAATAAGATCTAGAGATATAAAACATAATACCATTCAATATAATGAATATACAAGTTTCAGGAAAACGTAATATATGGGACAATTATTAGTAATAGTTCATATAATAATTACTTACCTTAGCGTTTTAAAAGATAAAAGTGCGCCTGTAGCTCAGTGGATAGAGCGTCTGTTTCCTAAGCAGAAAGTCGTAGGTTCGACCCCTACCTGGCGCGTTTTCTTTTTTGACAACTTTACCCCTCTTACGATTTTACTTTGACTCAAATTTACCCCTTCTACAATTTTACTACATTTTTCACTTTTTGACAATTTTACCCCTTTTTAAGATTTTGCTTTGACCCATTTTACCTCTTTCACGATTTTACCTTATTTTTCACGATTTTACAACACTTTAAAGATTTTTTTTCATAACAAACTCCACACAAAAAATATTATAATATTTATATTATAATAGGTGTATGATATATTTAGTATATAAATAAAATTTAAATATTTTATTTTATAAAAAATTAAATATTTATATAATAAATATATTCCAAAATATGTATAGTGTAGCGTCTATAAAATCTAAAATTTAAGAATACTTCAATGTGAAACAGTATTTTGACTTATTTTCCCCCCTTCATTCGAATTTTCGAGAGCAGGTATGAAGGTGTTCGAAGTCAGTGGCACCACTCTCTCTCTTGCTGTGTTCGTCGATGTCACCAACTCCAAGTACGCTTTTTTATGTCCCTTTTGAAGTTGTAACTGTAAAATTTCTGTGTATTATGAGAATTTTTTTCTTCATTTTTCTTTTTTAATCATTTAGTAATTATTGCATGAATTGGGGTTTCCGGAACGAATTTATAGCTGCTCTGCTTCGTGTGTGTAATTCAATTAAAATTTCGAGTGTTACTCTGATATAATAATGTTATTTTAGAGCACGTTTTGAATTTTGGATTCTGCCCTTTTTTGTGTGTGTGTACGGTCTTAATTTAATTGCTTAAAACTTAAATGGGTTGGAGTCTACAATCTCAGCCATTAATGTGGTGCTTGTTGTCATATACGGGGTGCAATATCTTTTTAATAGGTTTAGAAAGTATAGTAAAACTCAGAAGGCTGCTATTCCATCTACCAGCTGAGTCTGATTGATTTTGCTAGTTACTTTTCTGTTTTGTATGATTGGGATGATGTTCTTTGTAACCAAATAGAATCATATTGCAACTTTGGAAATCAACCTTTGTCGTCAATGAATCTTTTTGATGATGCTTAACTTATTGGCCTATTATCCAATGATGTTTCAATTACCCATGTCAGTGGAACTCAACTGCTGGAGTATGAAGTACTAGTAAAAAGAAGTGGCGTTGCTTACTATATCTCTGTTCTTGTTTTTTCTTTTTTGTCTGGCATTGGAACTCTGTCAAGCAAATTCTGTGTGTTTCTATGAGCATTTTGATAATGAACACGCAGTCTCTGTACTCATTTCTGACATGCTTTTTGCAAGTAATTCACAGGGATCATGGCCACTGTTGATAACTATGTAGTGCTATTTTTCTACTCTTTTCCTAACCTTTTTATGCCTTATTTCATCTTTCTACCTACTTTCTTATTTGTGTACTCATCGGGGTAGCTGGATTGGGTGGGGAATTAAATTTTTGACTGCTCTAAGTAATATAGGCATCTGTCAATAGGGTCTAATTCTGAGTTTGTGTGGACATGCCTGGAACAAGTTTATATGTCCGTTATCTAGTAAATTTCTGTTGTGTGTGGACATATTTTTTAACATATGGACATAGTTATGCCTATTATGTTCTCATTTTAGCATCTTCTTCTTAGAGTTCATCTTGGTACTTTATCTACTGCAAGGGATGATAAGAACAATGAGCTTTAAAGGGTTTCATAAGAAACTGTTTGCCTCATTTAGGGTATGGATAGAAATCTCTCATTAATTCTAGCATAATTATTGCTTAAATATTTATGAGATTTGGAGTTACTCCTTACAGCTTGTAGTTCTATTAAAAATATTCATGGTGGATTCAAGCACATAATATGCTTACAGAAAACTTCGGGATTTGATGCAAGCAGGAACTTTGGAAACAGAAGTAGCACTACTCAATGATTCACTAGTAAGTGCAACTGTTCACATAGTCAGCACATCTTCCCTTTCATATTGTTGGTGCTTTGGTCTTTGTGGCCCTGTTACTGATATCTATACTGTGCAATGATACCAGACATTTTTCCTCCTCTTGCTGCTGCACATAAAACACTTGTTGCCAAATCATGAGACTCCTTGACATCCCACACTCTTCATTCAGAGCTGGTACACAATTACTCGGGTTCCAAACATGTAAGAAAGCCTTTTATCTCTTCGCATCATGCTTTTTACACTCTATTGGAGTGATAATTCCACTGTTGTTTACATCATATATCAGAATCCTTAAAACGATGTGGCATTCTGACAGCACAAGTTACATCCTCGCAGCTCGTTTTGGTGCTTCTGCTGATGAGGTGAGACCATTCCATTCACTAATGTATATTAGCATATTTGATCTCTTTTAGAGCTTTTCCTTGCTTTACAACATATTATTGTTTCACCAGATGTTGTTCATAAAAGGACTTATTAAGGGGACTGAAGTTGGCTTGGAGGAATTGGAAGGGCGAGCTGACCAAGCCCTGATACAGAAGGTTTGTGTTTTATGTGCTCTCTCTCTCTGTTGTGTGTGTGTGAATACCAACATTCATTGTAATTGTGGCATGCTATATACTGTTATCTTGGTGCTTGTTTTGGTCCAGCACTATAAATTATTAGCATCGGAGTTGGGGACATCTTCAGTTTCAGATGCTAAAACATGCAGAATTGCTGCACGAGATGCATTGTGAGGAGAAAAATACACAGTTCAGCATCTCCTTTGTGATTTTGTATCATGACTTTCCTCGTTTGATGTCTCTATCTCTGGTTCGTCTATTTAAGATGCTCTTTAATTGATAACTCCCGATCTGTGGACAATTTGGCCATGGACATAGCTGAACATAGAAATTTTGAATTTATTTTTGGTATACTCTTGGTTCTTTTTCTTGTGTAAGTGTTGCTGTGAAAAATGGTTTAGAGTGCCCCCTTAGCGGGGGACTCAGCGACATATCACGACACCATCTGCATCTTATTTGATCACAAGCTTGTCGTATCTAGAAAAACAAACTGTCGAGCGAGAAATAATTTAATTCCCTTCCCAATTCTCTATGATACGAGAAATTAGGTGGTGGTTCTTTTTCATTTAAGCCATTTGCTGGTAGTTTCGTGAACTGAACTCAACATTACAAATATGAGACCGTATGGACTTTGAGGATAGTGCCAATACATACAATCTCCATGGAGAATTAACCTGAGTACAAAATTAGAGCTTTAACCAAGGTTAAATTGGATATTGCGATGATGCATTAACAAATTCACAACTCACCCTGAGGTAGCAAACAAATGGTGAAGATGTTTTATACAAGAAACCTTAATCCATTAAAAGATCAAGAAATCATGATTACAAAGGGAGAAGAAAATGACCCACAAGGAAAAAAGGAAAAGACTCTTTATATGCACACGAAACAAACAAAATGTAGGCAATAATATAACTGCCAAATCGACCAAATCCCTGAGTTCGATCATTCATCGCTTGCCAGACATGCTGAAGGAAGTAACTTTCATAGGAGTTGCCACAACCAACGGAGCCTCAGGAGAATTGTCGAGTGCAAATTTGTCATGCATGAACCGACTCTCAATAATGGATTCATCCTTCAACACTATTTTGTAACAATAGCAGCTCTTAAGCCCTTGCTGATTCTGGTAACAGTGATGTGCACTGTTCTTCACCTGCTGAAAATTCCATATAATGCTGAACTTGCCCACTGTTGCCACCAGATGTTTTTCTTGTTTTCCACTTTCAGTAACCTGATAAGAGGCGGCAAAATAAGACAATGTACCAGATTAATAAGACACAACTGCACAAAACTCAATTACATGATCAACAACCACAACACAGTTAGAAACCCATATTTGTCACATACTGTCCAATTAGGGCATCTGCTTCATAGCATAACAATTTAAAAAAAAAACATGATTGCAGAATATGAACTTTAAAAAATAAAAAATTGCAATGGAAGAGATCAAAGCAATATATGAGATCAACTCTTCTACCAAAACCAACGAAGACCAGAAGCTTATTTACACTAATTGGGGAGTCCTAAAGAAACTAAATTGCCAAAAAAAAATTAAAAAAAGGCCTTAGTGGACTCATGGAAATGGTTCATTGGAATTAATAAAAAATATTTTCAAATTTGATTAGCTTTAATTCTAAAGCTAAACCTTAGACCCATTGCTACCAAATGCTTTTTTGAGAACTTAAAAAAAAAAAAAAAAACTTATACTTGGAGATAGATTATGCAAAAAACCTAATATCATTTCAGAGAATACCATTAGAGATTTTTAGAAAATAATATTATGTAGTTCAACCTATTGCTTCAGAACTAGGTTTTGAGAAAGAAGATTTGGAATGAGAACTCCAGGAAAATAGACATAATAGACTTGCCTTCCACAAAAGGGTAAC
This sequence comes from Paulownia fortunei, assembly GCA_019321725.1. NCBI lineage: Eukaryota > Viridiplantae > Streptophyta > Magnoliopsida > Lamiales > Paulowniaceae > Paulownia > Paulownia fortunei. Next base: position 29,441,460 of record CM033106.1, on the reverse strand, counting down.
ACCCTATAAGACATAATCCCGCTATGACCGTGAGATTTATGTTACAATCACCTTTGTACAAAAGTCAGATCCCATCCACGAAAAAAGGGCATCTCCCTTGGGGAGATTTCATGCCCCTCACTTGGGTAGTGTTCAAATGGCCTACGAGCCTTAGATGATAATATTATAAAGCAACTGATGGCATAATTATGTATAATCCAATGTCTTGCAACCCCACTCACGTCCTACTCAAATAGCATCGAATGGGTCCCTCCATTGTAGTCTATAGTGAGGCTAAAGTCGCCAACTTTACATGCCAAATAAAACATTGATAGGACAATAGGAAGCACTTGCATGCTGAAAATTCATGCAAAACCAGGGCATGCAAAATATGCATTATAACAACCAAATAAACCATGTTTCAAGTCAAAAAGTTCAACCAGCAGTGCTGACATGATTATAATGAAAGAAAACAATTAAAACAAGCAGCATATGAACAAAATATACAAAAAATCACATGCAAACCGATTGACATGCAATGCACATTCCTACAAGCAAACAAATATCTTACACACTATACTTCGTGTCAAAAAGTAAATAACATTGGGTTATGATGAAACAAAGGAAGTCAAAAGGCAGTATATGCATAAGTAACTTACCCAAGAGAAATGGCCAGCATGGAACTTGTTATCAGCTCCAGCCAGATGCGCATCCACAGGGGTGAGCTTTAGTAATCTTGGAGCTGGGATTTTGTTCCCCATCCGACCAGAAAAACCAGTTTTTGTTTTACCATCCTTATCTGTAAATAAAGTGCATATCAAGACCAAATAGGTGTCTGTCGTGCCCAACACCCACTTCCCATCATATGTAACATCAACTGATGTAATGGGTGAACCAAGCCCCGGAAAAGCAGTTTTCGCCTGCCTCATAGAAGTCCTCGAGTATAATCTTATCTTCCCATCAAGCGACCCAACGACAATGGAACCATCCCCAGCGGTTGCAAAACATTGAAAATTTGTCCCTCTTGAGAACTGGTGACCTTGGGTCCAATGCAACACGGGTGAATTTGCATTTGCTATCTTGTGAACCATTCCCTTCTTATCACGCATATCCCACTGACACAACCTATTGTCATCCAATCCCAAGAAAGTTGACTCAGAAGGGTCCAACTGCGACCCCTTTGCATCACTAGTAATATCTTTCATAGTGATATCAGCACCATCCTTTTCGAACTTCCAATTTGTAACAATCTTCCCGGTCTCAATATCCAACTGGAGAAGCCCAGGGGAATGTGATTTTCCTTCCTTCAAGGGACTCATGAGCATCATATTCGTCTCTCCCCTCATCAGAAGAGCCTTCTTTGGCGTTCCAGGGTTCCCAGCACTCGACCCCAATTTCCGGTCATCGAACTTTACATACACTCCCTTCCCATGAATCCCATGACTAAAGTTCTTCACAACCTGAACTCCTGAATCACTAACCAAAAAACTATTATCCAATGCCCCCAAAGCCAAGCTCTGAATGCCGCCGCCTGTGGCTGCCTCCTCAAATTCCTCTAACAAATCTTGACTCTCCCTCTCCGGAAACTCCACCGGACTCTTCCCAGGACTCTTCCACACACCATCATCCGCATCCTCCCACACAGAATCATCCGACTCCTCAGGCTTCACCCAACCTAGAAACTCTTTCCCATAAATTTTTAATTTATTTTCCTCCGTAGGTATCAACCCGTAAACATTCTCAAACAAACTGTCCTGAAATTTAGTGACAAAACTGCTATACTCCTCATCTGTGAAAAATTTCAAAGCCCAAACACCACCATCCACAAAATCAACCCTCCTCTGATCCCCAAAAAATTTCATCTGCAGATCCGTGGAAACCCTAACCTTAATTTTCTTCCCCACTTTCAAAACCCAAAATCCTTCACCACGACCCAATTCATCACCGTCATGGTCCTCGTCATCATCAATTTTCAACTTCTTAACAAATTTATAAGAAGTCAGCTTCTCTGAAACTACCCATTTCGCCTTTGGCGTGTTGCCACCAATGTGAAGGTAAAGCTTAACGGCGTTTCTGAGGTCAACATTAGGTTTCTGAGGGGAAGGGGTGGAGTTTTTCGGGTATTTCAACTTTAAAGCCTGTAGCCTAGAATCGACTTCGTCTAGGGTTTTTGCACTCACCTGTGGGGTACGATCCTCGGCCTCGGCATAATCTTCCGAATCCTGCTCCTCCTTTTCCTCCTCCTCGTCGTCTGAATATTCCGAATCGGAAAGATCGAGTCCTTCGCGACTTTGTGAACCGCCCATAGAGGTGGCGCCCCGGGCACTCCAATTGATCAAAAAGTTTCCGTTTAAAGTTCAGAAAATCAAAATCCCAAAGTTTCACACACACACGGAAAAGCAGAATTCGAATTAGGATAATTGAAGGATTTGAAGCGTTGATTTTGAGGAGATTTAGAGTGATAAAATGGAAAGTTCTAAAAAATTTGGGGTCGGTTACGGCTTATATAGTGGGGAATAAAATGATATCCAGTTGGCGTAGATATGACGGAGACACGTGTGATCATTGCTTGTTGATGAAGGAAAGAACGAGATGCGTTTAAGCGCGGAGAAATCGTGTTGAAGCCCGTGTAAATCGTGCTCCTAGTTCATGGAAGCTAGCGACTGTTGGACTAAACCACTTTCATGGGGTTATTTTCAGATATCTGTAATTGATTTATCTTAACATAAGGAAACCATTTATTAGAAAATAAATGCCATATTATTCAGATTTATTCAAAAATAAGTTAAGCTTATTTTATAATTTAAATAAAATTGATTGATACATTCTGTTAAGTTTAAAAAGAGGATTCTAATCATAATTTCAAATGCTCTCTAATTTCTAGTTTTTGTTATTTTGAAGTCATTTGGTAAAAAAGTCTTTTAACTCTCTTTATCAAGTACAAATTAAAACTTGTAGGTAAACTCGACTTATAAAATATGAAATAATCTAAAAATCTTTAACTCTAACTTGTTTTGTTGAATCACATCAACAACAAACCAAGCAAAAAACAGTCCAGAAGCTCTAGAGAAGTTTTCTATATATCTTGCCAGTCATGTTTATTTCTCATAGGTGAGACGGATTTGTCAAAAGTTAAATTTCCACCAAAATTTTTAAGAATTATTGTAACACAAATTTTGTTTTCGGTAAAATTAACAAATAAAAAAAATTATACAAATTAAATTTTATTGAATTAAAAAATAAAGTGGTTACAATCTCTATAATTTATCTGATTTTTCTCTTTAAGAACAATATTTTTTAGAATTTGAACTTTTGGATATACAATCACCAATTTAATCTCATCCGAACTGGATTTCGTCTTTTAATAACGTTAATTCGAAAGTTTAATACTTTAATATCGAATCAAATGTTAGAATTTTAAGAACGTCGATTTTGGAACTTAACAACTTGTTGATGGAATTGACCATTTAATTTCTTTCAATGTGAATTTAATCTTTATTAATGTTAATTCGAGAATTTAACAACTTAATCTCGAATTAAAATGCTATTATTTGAACAAACTCCTTGATTAACGCCTTCAACACCGTGTATTTTCTTAAATTTGATTGCATTGGTTGAGAGAATTTCCTCCAACACCTTTCTTTATTAGATTTCTCTTCACCAATTATGTTTTTGACTCTTGTGAATGACCCCTATTTATAATTGTGGGATAGGAGTTATTTGATAAGTTATTGATGAAATAGTATTATTTGATTGGCTTTTCATAATTTGATTGATATCTATCATTTGATCACAAGATTTGATACAATCTTGATTCCCAAAAATTAAAATTTGACACTTGCCAATGTTTAATTAACCAACAAAATATATATTATAATATTAATTAATTAACTATTTAATTTAAGAATTAAATTTGATTAAATTCTCAATATAAATAAAAAATAGAAAATTAATATTTAATACATTTAATTTTACATGTGTCGCAATTTAATTGACACAAATTTAATTTGTCTACAATCATGACCTACCATTCAAATTATAATCGTTAAAACCCTTTTATACTTTTTAAAATATGAAAAAAAAAATTGTAAAAAATAACACCAAATAATATGTCATAATTACATATATATTAAAATCAAATATAAATAAAAAATAAATAGAACGAGTTCAAAATGTAATGAGTTTAAAAAATAAATCAATACCCATTCTAAATTCATTTATAATTTTAAAAAATCGATCTTTTACCGCCCGATGACGTGCTAAGCCAACCATTTAGGCAAAATATAAAGATAAAGAAGTGAAGGAAGACAGAACTGACGATGGAGATGCATTTAGAAACTCCGGGCCAAGCCCACTAGGCTCGCCCACAAGCTCTATATTTTGGGCCGAACTATATAGGTCGGGCTTCAGTTAAAATAGATTTATGGGCTTAAGTAGTATAGGCCCATATTCCTTTCATTACCATCGATTTTGACTGAGGCCCTAACTAACCACCAATTATTTCAAGGCCCAATAGGTGATATAGATTTAACTACCTATTGTGAATAGATATACACCCACATTAATATGTATGACTTGAACCGAAAACTTCTTAATCTTGCTTGCGACTATAAACATTTTAATGTCACACTTTGATTATAATTATGGAAAAACATCATTTTTTAGTGAAATAGTAACTAATTTCTCAAATGTTTTGGGGCTTTGAAATATGGTGGAAATGAAAAAAGATAAATGCAACTTTATAGATCACAAAAATAATATGATTAGTGCTAATTTCCAATATGTTGCTTCATGAATAAAATGGAGGTGGTATTGATGCTGTCAATGAGTTCAAACTTACTCGAAAATCACAAATTAGATTTGATGATTTTCAATTCAAACTAAATTTAATATGATTTTAAATCAAATTAAATTTGAGCTAAATGCCCGAGATTGAATTTAATTTTGAACCCTAAGGTCACGACTTTTTCTAAATTCAAGCACATCTTGAGTCAAGATACGTTATACTTAGCTTAAGGATATAAATATATATTTTTGTGTCTGAAAATGAATGCTTAATTTGTTACAGTATAAATTCAAGTTATCTGATTATTTACTAAATTATTATATTAATTTATGACAATATTAATATGACATGAGCGTAATATTTGATAATCGAATATTAACTAATTAAAAAAAATGAAATCATGAAAGTCCATCAAGTAAGTATAAATTCAAATTATCTGATTATTTACTAAATTATTATATTAATTTATGACAATATTAATATGACATGAGCATAATATTTGAGAATCGAATATTAACTAATTAAAAAAAATGAAATCATGAAAATCCATCAAACAAGATCATGATTTTTTTATTTTTTTTATTTGGGGGGGGGGGGGGGAACATTAAGTGTATATATTATTTATTATATATAAATTTTAAATACCTCAAATAGGGACAATTACGTTATTCATAATATTAAGATATTAAATTTTAACATAAAATTCTATTATGTAAATATATATACCCACATTAATATATATGAGTTGAACTGAAAACCTCAAAGTCTTGTGTGTGATTAACGGGAAATGAGTAATGGAATAGAATTTATCGAAATGAATTATATTCTACATCATAAATTAATGTCTTCAACTTTCCATGTGTTCTTCATTCTTAATTTAGAAGGGAAAAACATCATTGCAATAATCATAAAAGTTTAAAATTATTAGCAACTTGGATTTAGTGAAAATGACAATATGCATGTTAATCCTAATAGAAGCTCTAAAACGTGAAAAAATAACAAATAGTAAGATGTCCACTCCTATTGGCTGATTTGATAACCTAGTAACAAAAGTTTTGGTCACGTGTGTAATTTCTTCATGGTTGAATAATTGGTGTCGTGAAATTCCAATGTGGTGGGTCAACCCCAATCCCACCTCAAACTTGGCTTGTTTCAAATAAATTTTTATAATTAAAAATAATTTTAGAATGAGTTTTGAATTTTTATTTTTAAATTAATTTTTTTAATTTGTTTATATATATTTATGTAATTTTTTAAATATTTATTAAAAAAATTTAGTGTATTATTGCTTTAAAAATATATTTTTAATATTTTTTTAAAAAGTAATAAAACGGATCTAACCGTTAGATTCAGTTTCGGGTCCTAAAAATTCTTAACGACATGAGTCTCAGATTTGTCCAAACCTGCCCCGTGGACATCCCTAGTTTGAACTCAAAATGTATTAATTGGTCATTGCTATTTATTTGAAAATCTATAATTATTTTCCTATATTATTAGATCAATCAAGAAACTATAATTTTATCACTTCAAATATTTTATTTTAATTTAATATTTTATCTCGTATTTTACTACTAAGAAACAAGTCAAGTATATATAATTCAGGTGAAAAGTTTCATATACTTATAATATAGAATGCGATATAAAATATAAAATGATAAAAAATATAATTGTACGGATTTAGAGGCAAAGTTTGATTTGGACCTAATTAGGGGGCACATGACACAACTAGGAAATAAATTATTTTCCTTGTTGATCCATGTACGAAACATGTCACATGTATAATATTATTATATTATATGTCTGTAATCTCAAGTAAGAATATTACACAAATCGCATAAGAATAAGTCAATTACTAAACATTTGTGTGCTAAACAATCAACTTACCTGGCTTTCCTAATTGTTTGAGCATGTGGGAATAGAATCACACTTATAATATATATATATATATATATATATATATATATATATATATATATATATACACCTCTGATATTAGTCAAATAATAATAAAACAAAAAAGAAAATATTAAATTGTTCCAACTCAATTATTTACACTCTCTAATAATTTAAATATATAAAATAACGTAAAATCCCAACTTGAAATACATGGTACACAACATAAAAGTCTTATTAACTTAAAAACTAGTCTCCATAAGAATTGAAAATGCTACGCACTTATTTTTTTTTCAATTATTAATTGAATAATAATCCACCTATCTCAATTTAATTATTTAACATTTTTTTTGTGACAATCCAAAATGAATCCCTATTATTGAAATGATTTTTTTTATTCTTTTAAAATAATACTCATAATAATATGACATAATTAATTCTCAACTATTATTTTTAAAAATAATATTATAAAATATAAAAAATATTCACTTGTTCAACTCAATCAAAATTTCAAACTTTAATTGTGGGCACGAGGACAAAAGAGGGAGCAATACATCATTTTATTTTTAAAATATGTCATTTTAAAGATAACAGTGAGAAAAAATAGTTAAAAACACAAGTATTAAGAATATGTTTCTATAAAAGTGTAATAATTATAGTTGGTTAAAAAAATATATATGTGGAATATTATTTGAAAATAATATATAGATATGAGATAAAATTATAATGATTATGTGACTTTTTTTTATATAGAAAAGATGCTTGAATTTGAATTTGAATTTATTTAAAAAAAAAAAGACTAAGAAAAAATTTTAAATTTTAATTTTTTTTTCAAAAAGAGTCGCAACCTAAGTGGTGCACTTCACTAAGTACATGGGGCCTCAATTGCTTAAACAAACAAGTCACAATGATTAAAAAACAAAAACCCCACCACTAATTATAAAAAAGCCACACACAGTAACACTCGTGGTAATATATCTTTCTTGTACTATATATAGACACATTTTAAATATGTTTCAATTGGAGTTTATATTACTTTAATTTATTCCAATTCCAGCACATGCCTCCAATTAGTGTTGTTGTAATAATATATTTTTGTGATTTTCAAGCACGTGTCAATAAAATTATAAGTGGCTTTTTGTCTTCTTTTCTTTGGTAAAATTTATGTGTCTGGATGTGTACGTGAACCCTTCCCAAAATGTCAAACACCTCTCAGGTGCTATGTCCATCGTCATCAGATGGACCCCTTTTGGTACCGCAATTCCCAGCACTTTATTAAACCTTTCATTATCGCGTGGGGAATTTCAGGAGAAAAAAAAAAAAAAGAAGAAGCAATATTTATTAGGTAGTAGTGTGAAATAATTGGACTCAACTACTCTTCTTGTTTTTTTTTTTTTACATCATTTCATGAGCAAATTTTCATTTATTTCATTTTTTTTAAAAAAAATATTTATATTGTTAGAGTTGAAGTGGGAGAAAATTTTAAATAAGTACTACTACACAAAAAAAAAATAGAGATATAAATTTCTTTTTGTTGAATAAAAATATTTTTTAAGTCTTTATGCATGTGATGTCGTAATTATAAAGGGTTTCAAGCATATTTCTATAATCTTTATTTTGTCATTTGGAAAACTTTCATGAATGACGTCTTTTTTGTTGTTATTAATAGGCTAATTAGTTTTTTCACGTGCAAAAAGAAAAACAGTTTGTTTTCTTAATAATAAGCTAGAAATGTTAACTACTTTTTTCTAAAGGCAATTTTCACTGTGGAGTCTTTCCTCAAACGTTATTCGTTTGCATTTTTCCACTAAACAAACGTTTTCAATAGTAAACTACATATGTAGAAAACAATCTTGATTTTCTACAACATTTTCCACTGGCAAATGCAAAGACTTATAAGTTTTCTAATTGTAAATATTATGATGTCATAACTTGTTAACATACTGTAGCTAACAACACAGCAGAAGCCCAAATTTGAATTAAAAAATTTCAACTGAGCAACCCCTGTAAAACCCCGCCAACCAACACCCCCCCCCCCCCCCAAAAAAAAAAAAAAAGAAAAAAAGAAAAAAAGAAAAAGGATTTTATTTACTATTACATTACATACTATGAACATTCCCGCCATTAGCAGAATCCGATGAATCGCCATTGTTAAAATCCATTATCATCATCCAATCTTCAATTTCATCTTTCCCAATCATCAAATCCCAGAAATCCTTCTGATTATTGTTAGTACTGGTTGATCCAATTTCCAGTATTCCTTTATTTTCCTGATTTTTCTTCTTCTGCAGGTCAATCACATTTTCTTGTTGCTGCTGAAAAGATGAACTCGCAGCCGTAGTGACGGCAGGGGAAGGGGAGGCGGAGGTGTAATCTGAGAATGGAAAATTGAGCTTGGCTCTTGGGCCGCGAAATTCAATCGCCGCCCTATCGTAAGCACGCGCCGCATCCTCCGCATTCTCGAAAGTGCCCAGCCAAACACGAGCGGCCTTGCGTGGGTCCCTTATCTCCGCCGCCCATTTTCCCCACGGCCGCTGCCTCACACCCCTGTAATTCTTCTTCTTCCTCTTCTTCCCCGCCGCCGGCGCATTGTTATTACTATTCTTCTTCTCCTCATCAAAGAAATTACACCCCAAACACCCCTTTATTCTGCAGAACCGGCAAGTCTCCATATCTTCAGAAACAGAGAAAAACCCATCACCGACGACGGCGCCACGTTCGAAATGCGACAAAAAATTGAAGTCGTGGGCTGCGTTCTCTGCGGATGTGGCTCCGGTAATGACGTTCTTCAAGGCTGCTACCATGACTGAGACTTCCTCCTCACTGGTTAGCCGCGGGGGAGGAGGTGGAAGCGCCGCCGTCATTGAGCCGCTATTGCTATTACTATTTCTGTTACTTTCCTCCTGATTAATTCTCTTGTTTGTCCTCTGCATGTCTTCAGATGAGCTGACTTTGCTGAGAAATACTTAAATTGCTGTCTGAAATTCTAATTTTCGATGGGGGAAAATTGGTCAAAGGGGACGTTATATATATGGGAGTCCTCGAAAAGCAAGACGGGCGCCAGCTCAGAGTCTCGTACACTAGTTTTACACGGGGTGCTTTTGGGCTTAGAAAAAGCCGTTTTTGTTGGCACGTGGGGAATTTGGGGGGTGGCGGGGCCTCTAGTAATGACGTCGCATTTTTATCTGGATTATTATAATTGAAAAATAAGTGATGAGTTGACAGGGGTGACGTCAGCGGGGAGAGTTCACACGGTAATTTTGACTCTGAAGGGGACGGTGCAGGGGGCGAACGAGATGACGTCATCTCTTCCAGAATCCCAAACAAGGTAAGCCCATTGGGCCATTGGTGTATGTTAAAGGCCGTTTGAATTGGTCCTCTTGTAATAAGCGAAAATATAGGGGGCAGTAGTTTCCTCCTTTTTTACTGTTCTACACAATATCGACCACCAAAAATTATGAGGGGATTGGTACTCAAAATAATCTTTAGGATTATGTATTGTTATGGTTAGAATTGTTGGTTTTTTTGCTTATTTCCATCCCACATTGGTTGTATATCAAAGGAATTTGATTACTTAGCCTATAAATAGACATTAAACTTTATTTTGAAAATACACCAAAATATTCTCTTCTCTATATTTGTAAAATTCCTTTAATTAGAAAATTCTAAGTTGTGGGTAATTTTATCCAAGTTGTAATTTATTCGGGAGATTAGTGAAGCAGTTGCGGTGCCCGGAGACGTAGGCAAAAGTTGGCCGAACTCCGTTATCAAATCTGGTGTGCTTTTTCCATTTTGTCTTTTAATTTCGCATTTAGTATTCTGGTATTCTTTTGTTAATTGTTAGTATTCAATATTTACTTGCTTTGGGGTATTTGTCCGCTGTGCATAGTACTTTTAATAGTAAGGTTCTGTTTAAGGAGACTGGATTTTAAGTGGGACCGTTGTGACCCCTCCACCATTTCCTGGGAGCTTGCTATAATTAGTACTATTGTTGAGTATTTTATACTATCGATACCTCAACAAGTGGTATCAGAGCTGAAGGTTCGGCCTAGGCTCGTTTGTTTTGATTGTAATATTGAATACTATTATTTGAGTTCGAAATGACTACTGAATCTTCCACAACCGGAGCATCAACCTCCTCGTCCATACCAGGAAGGATGGTAATGCCAAATGTTAGATTTTCGGTGGAGATATTTGATGGTACGGGTCATTTCGGCATGTGGCAAGGCGAGGTGCTGGATTGTCTATTTCAGCAAGGTTTAGACATCGCCATTGAAGAAAAAGAAACCAGATGATGTTGAAGAAAAAGAGTGGAAAACCTGTTGCTGATTATGATTCCTTACATATTTTTGGTTCTCTTACTTACTATTATGTGAAGGAATCAAAATTAGAATCGAGAGCAAAGAAGGCATTGTTCATGGGAATCACCTCTAGCGTAAAGGGATACCGACTTTGGTGTTTCGAGTCGAAGAAAGTGTTGTTTAGCAGAGATGTTACCTTTGATGAACTTGCCATGCTGAAGAAAGTAACACGTGAAAAGACCGACAGTACTCCGCAACAGGTGGAGCATACACCAAAGCAGATGGAGATAGAAGGAATGACAAAATTTCCAGCTAAGTGTGACAATCCAGTAACAGAGGATTTGTCAGATGAAGAAGAAGAAGTTCAGACCCAAGAATCATTGGAGCAACCTGAACCAATTGCAATGAGAAGACCTAGACGTGAAATTCACAAACCTGCTCGATTTGCAGATATGGTGGCGTATGCACTTCCAGTTGTAGATGATGATGTTCCATCCACTTTTCAAGATGCAGTTCGAAGTTCAGAAAGTGAGAAGTGGAAATGTGCTATGGAGGAAGAGATGCAGTCTCTTCAGAAGAACAAGACTTGGAAGGTGATGCAACTACCAAAAGGCAAGAAGGCAATTGGATGCAAATGGGTATTTGCAAAGAAAGAAGGATTTCTTGACAAGAATGATATGCGCTACAAGGCAAGATTGGTAGCTAAAGGCTATGCTCAGAAGGAAGGAATTGATTATAATGAGGTATTTTCTCCAGTTGTTAAACATTCTTCCATTAGAATTTTGTTGGCCTTGACAGCGCAGTTGAATTTGGAGCTAGCTCAACTTGATGTGAAGACGGCATTCTTGCATGGTGATTTGGAAGAGGAAATCTACATGACTCAGCCAGAAGGATTCAAAGTTGTTGGGAAAGAAAATTGGGTTTGCAAGTTGAACAAATCGTTGTACGGATTGAAACAATCTCCGAGGCAATGGTACAAGCGATTTGATAAGTTTATAATGAGGCAGAAGTACACTCGAAGCAAATATGATCATTGTGTGTATTTACACAAGTTACAAGATGGATCTTTCATTTACTTACTTTTATATGTTGATGATATGTTGATTGCATCGCAGAGCCAAATGGAGATTGACAAATTGAAGGCTCAATTGAATCAAGAGTTTGAAATGAAAGATCTAAGGAAAGCCAAGAAGATTCTCGGAATAGAGATAAGCCGGGACAGAACGAGAGGTAAGCTTTGTTTGACTTAAAAACAATATTTGAAAAAGGTACTACAACGTTTTGGTATGACAGAAAACTCAAAACCTGTAAGTACACCACTTGCTCCTCATTTGAAGATTAGTGCCCAGTTATCACCAAAGAATGATGAAGAACGAGAGTACATGGCCAAAGTCCCGTATGCTAATGCAGTTGGTAGCTTGATGTATGCAATGGTGTGTACGAGGCCTGACATTTTACAAGCAGTTGGAGTTGTGAGTAGGTATATGCATGATCTGGGTAAAGGTCATTGGCAAGCTGTGAAATGGATTCTACGGTATATTCTTAATACTATAGATGTTGGTTTAGTTTTTGAGCAGGATGGTAAAATTGATCAAAGTGTAGTTGGATATTGTGATTCTGACTATGCAGGTGATTTGGATAAGTGAAGATCAACGACTGGATATTTGTTCACTTTTGCCAAAGCACCAGTCAGTTGGAAGTCTACTTTACAATCTACGGTTGCTTTGTCTACAACAGAGGCAGAGTATATGGCAGTCACTGAAGCTGTAAAGGAAGCAATTTGGCTTCAAAGTTTGCTTGAAGACTTAGGAGTTGGTCAGAAGCACATTACAGTGCATTGTGACAGTCAGAACGCTATTCACTTAGCGAAAAATCAAGTCTTTGATGCAAGAACGAAACAAATTGATGTTCGCTATCACTTTGTACGGGAGATTCTTGAAGAAGGTAATATACATTTTCAGAAGATTCATACTATAGAGAATCCTGCAGATATGATGACTAAAGTTGTCACAACAGTTGAGTTTAAACATTGTTTAAACTTGACCAATATTCTGCACATTTGAGATTGCGCCAAAAGGCTCGTTTGGAGGCACTGCAGAAGACTACTTCATTTGCTCAGAAGACAAGAAATTTGAATTTCGAGTGGGATTGAGAATACGCAAAGGTGGAGATTTGTTGGTTTTTTTGCTTATTTCCATCCCACATTGGTTGTATACCAAAGGGATTTGATTACTTAGCCTATAAATAGACATTGAACTTTGTTTTGAAAATACACCAAAATATTCTCTTCTCTATATTTGTAGAATTCCTTTAATTAGGAAATTCTAAGTTGTGGGTAATTTTACCCAAGTTGTAATTTATTCGGGAGATTAGTGAAGCAGTTGCGGTGCCCGGAGACGTAGGCAAAAGTTGGCCGAACTCCGTTATCAAATCTGGTGTGCTTTTTCCATTTTGTCTTTTAATTTCGCATTTAGTATTCTGGTATTCTTTTGTTAATTGTTAGTATTCAATATTTACTTGCTTTGGGGTATTTGTCCGCTGTGCATAGTACTTTTAATAGTAAGGTTCTGTTTAAGGAGACTGAGTTTTAAGTGGGACCGTTGTGACCCCTCCACCTTTTCCTGGGAGCTTACTATAATTAGTACTATTGTTGAGTATTTTATACTATCGATACCCCAACAAGAATAACTGTGAAATTTAGGATTTTGTGATGGTTAGAGTATTAAATCAAGATTATGTTGTAATTTCATCAAAACTCATTGTTTGTGTTAAGTAATTTGAGAATTTGGTTATAAATTGTTCAAATCATATCTACTAAATATGTTATTATTTATATCAAAATATCGCACAAAGTAAAGTGTTTGTAGTCCTATTAATTGAAATCCAAATTCCCTTTTTTTTTTTTGGTCCTTTTATATGTAATAATATCTAAAACAACAAAAAAAGGGCCTCATGATTACTTCAAGTTTAGTTTGACTTTTTTAGGAGTTAATCCAACCTAAAACATTATCATGTATAGTTTATAATATTCCTCTTAAAATTTCATTCAATAATCATAGAATTTGTGAATACATAAATTTGTGCAATTGATTTTTTCAACTTTGAAAAAATCAAACAAGATCCTTTACAAACTCCTTTTCAGTTTAAGTGAGCGTTGGGGACCTTTCATATCGAGAAGAAAGGGAGCCTACCGGCCAAGATAAGAACATCATCTGAACTTGGTGGACCCCTTTGGAATTTGGAAATCAACAAAAATAGCTCATGCTTCCTATTTTTTGTCTTTTCATTCGAAGGTATTCGATTATTCGGATAATGGATATATGTTGCTCCCAGATTAGAACAAAAATATCTACGAGGTAATTGTAAACTAAAGCCGAACCGCGATGCTAATAATATTGCATATATTTTCATGCCATCAATTCAAGTAGGATGTGAGAAGTTAGATATGTATATGATAATTTTATAAAGTAAAATATTGATATTATTAATTTATAATTTAACAGTCAACAAATTCCAATTGAATGATACCTGACAGGGTGGCACCAGATAAACCAAGAACTCAACAATCTTATTGTCCTAGAGACGGATAAAGACATCAAAATGGGAATGCTATGAATCCAGCTCATCAGGGGTGGGGGTGATAAAACAGTCCATATATGGCGAAGATATGTACGCAACATATACAGATAGGTGTGCGATGGACGCATGCTATTGACTGGAATGTATTGTCCATTAAATTTAAGTCAAAGCCAAAGCTACGGAAAAAACACGTTCCAAGACCCAGTCAATCTAAAAGTCAAAACTAGTATTTTTAAAAAACTATATCAACAATCTATTACAGAAACTTACAATGAGCCGTAACTAGACCAAAAATAGAAACGAATCCTCCTATTCGTCCGAATAAACATTTTGTGGCCAGCTGGGAGAGTACAAATCATACAATAGTAACTGTTAACGAAGAAACCAATATCTAACTGAATATAACGATGATCGATCATAACAATGTGCTCTGCTAATCACATACTCTATTCAACAGCCAGCATTAGACCTCGATGAAAAGATTTAACCATGAGGTCGCTGCACCATCAAACAATTTGAGAAAGGGATATGGGGAATTGGAATGAGGCGGCTGAGGTCTAAAATCTTCCATTCATTTTCATGGAGGCTAATAGCAGGGAAAATCATACAGGAAGCACCTATCATTTTTACAGCGAAAACATAGTTTCAAACGTGAAATGCTAGATAGTCCTATCTTTTTTCCTATTACAAGAATGGAAAACAGAAATCAGAAAATTGTGTAGGATTTCAGCTATTACTACATGAGTAAACCAATCATTAGAAGAACCGAACCTGCAAGAAATCAAAAGCAATTTTCCCAGGCTAACACACTTCTTTAAAAGGACGATTCTGACTAGTCATCATCTTCTGAATCTGTGCAAGGATTGAGAAGTGTTAGTAACAGAAATGGATGGATGATCTTTTTTCAAGGAAAAAAATTGAAACCTGACCTAGAAATTAGGAACACAAAAAGTTCAGGAAGGTTTCTTATTCAGAAAAGTGTAAGGAAATTGTTTATGTTGCGATTCAGTATTTTTGCAAGGCCATGGAGTAGAACCTAAATAATTCATGAAAAGATGGTTCAGATAATTTGAATCTAACATTTATCTGATAACTTCCAGGAATATGACCAAGCAGGATACCTACTTAGACGCCATATGATTAGGTCTTTTTCCTCTTGAGCTTTTGGGTGGCCAACTAAATGCCTATTGTGTCAGGCACGAAATTTCCTGGGAAGAAGAAATGAGAAGTCTAGCCCATGAGAAAGCAGCACCTCTCAAGTCATTCAATCCAGAATGGAAGGAAAACCTCTTGCCAGAAGTTCCAAGGCAGACTTTGATATCATAGACAAATTACTCCAAATGAGTATATGCTTAGCCAGGCACTCTTTAGGAGCTTAAAAGGTTTCAAAGTAAGGAACTTGGAATTGAAAACTTATCTAAGGCAGAGTTTCAAAATTTGGTAGCAGTGACAAATATCCAAAAGAACATTTACTTTGCAATCAATTGAACAGAACAAGCTCCATAAACAACTCCTCGGGCATAACATGAAAAAACTTTCTCACAAAATGCACTTTCTTTAAGGCCACAATTAGCAGGCAAGTGAATAATTATGCACACATACAAAATAAAAAATGCCTACCGGATCGTATATCTTCCCCAACTTTGCCTCTACTTTTCAGCTGTCTTATGATCATTGCGCATATTAGTTTCCACCAGTAAATGTGAAAAACAAGCAGGGTCAGTAACATCATATTGAAGACATAGTATAATCCTTTATGGTAAGGTTCTGACAGGTGCAAGACTTGGCATGAGTAGTAGCTGAGGAACAGCAACCAGAAAAGTGATTTGAGGGAAGAGACCAATATAAAAACTAAAAAAACTTGGTGAGAATCATTTGGAAACAAACCTTGATGATCTTATGACCCAAAATGGAAAGAATATAAGCCTAAGTACAAGCCATGAAAAGGCAAACAAACCAAAGCA
The DNA here is from genome assembly GCA_019321725.1 of Paulownia fortunei. Lineage (NCBI taxonomy): Eukaryota > Viridiplantae > Streptophyta > Magnoliopsida > Lamiales > Paulowniaceae > Paulownia > Paulownia fortunei. The sequence goes on along the minus strand of CM033106.1, from coordinate 29,424,958 downwards.
CAAGCTAGCTCCAAGCTCTTTCCCAGAGTACTTAAAGACCTTTGCAGCTTCCAGGAATACATCACTGGCGTCATGCAGTGCAAGAATAACAGCTCCTATCCGAAAGAACCTATAAGAAAGCACATCCAACCATCCATTTAAAAAGACAAATAAATTCATCAATTTGTGTGGGTGGGTAACTTCGTGGTGCACAAGTGGAATATTCCAGTTTCCGTTTTCTCGTTTTAACAAGGGAATCCACCACATGGTTTTAAAAATGGCCACCTCATTTGATACCTGTGTTACCACTCTTTCAATAACTAATTAGGATTGAAGAAATCAGAATGAAGCCGTTCAATTTTAACTTGTAAAAGCATTAAAGCAGAGAAAGACAACAGAAATACGCTCTAATGTTTAGCTTCTCACAATTTCATTCAATTTTATTCTCTCATTTATTTATCTGGTAATAGGCTCGCATATACGTTGTGACAACAATTTGTTATTAAACAAGTATATATAACATTAATAAGATGTTTCTACCAGAAAACAATGAACTGCTATGGCTGATAATTTACACTGCATGGAAGCATGATTCTTTGATATAAGAAATAAAAGTCAAGTCTTGGGACTGACTTGATCATGCACATAAATTTCCCTTTTGCCGACAGAGAACAAAAAATTCACAGTGCAAGGCATATCAATCACCTCAAAGGTTTCTCATGCACTAAGCGATAAGAGGCAAATAACTTTTATTCATTTCCTGGGACCTTGGCACCAAAGTGCAGGGTGATCTGCAAGTTATCAAGCCCTAGTTGATCAATGCATTAATCTCACGCCATTTCTTTAGTGATATGCCGAAATCTTGTAACAATCATCTCAATATTTCAGCAACCACAAGCAGTAGATAAGTAAAAAGATACCTTGTGATGTATGAATACGCAAGCAGGATCACAGTGACAACATGATGAGACATCATCACAGAGAAATCCTTCCGTCGCGTTTCCCACATAAGGAGCGCAGCAATGCCATAGATGTAGAAACCACACTGGCACATGTAGATAAGTTTCATTGGAAGTCTGAAAAGATTAAGCCATAGCTGATTTAGTTACAACGAACTCAACCTATAAATAGTTTATATATTATAAGGCATGCAACTGTGGTGAAGTTTATGAAACCTTCTATGCATATAGAAGAATACCCACAATTAACTATGTGAGCTCAAAAGCACGTTCATTCAGCATGCAGCAATAGAAAAAAGCCTAATAAGAGTGTGAAACACCTGAAGGAAGGTCTGCATCAATACACAAATAATACCAGGCAAAGTTTCACATTGACCACCGTCTCTCTCACTCAAAAAATCAACAAGAAAATCTAAATTTTTATGGGTAGGAGAACCATAATGAGATATAAAACTTACTTCAGCTCTTGGTCAGGCCAGCCTCTAAAGTACTGCTTTACATCTGTGAACCATGGCTCGTGGTAGGTAGTTGCCAAAACGCAAAACTCAACAGTACCATAGTATGTAAGCTTCCACATGGACTCTGAACATTTCACAATTTTTGGCGTTGTTGCCTCATTAAGTTTCAGCTGAGTGGTTCCTCTGCTCAACAACCAAATGGCCAGTCTCTGCAATAGATGAAATCAATGTGAGAAAGGAAGATCTACAAGACATGTGCTTTTTATCTCAAAGGAGCAATAAAGTATCTCGAGACTCCTTTGAAAAGTTGAGCCATTTTGTAACATAGAGAGCCAAAGTAGGAAGAAGTAAAAGTATAAAGCTTATTTGTACAAAAAAAAAATCATAATGATTGGCAGCATTGTAACATACATCAAAATTTTCTCCAAATTAGGCATTTCATGACTCAGCTAAGGCAATTTGCAGTAGGAATACTAGTTCAATCAATATTTTTTATATCTAAATATTTTAAGAGGAGTAGGAATCTATATAATCAAATGTAGTTCCTGATATTCTCCAGACAGAACGATTTCTTTAAATAATACTCACTTTTGAAAAACCAAAAAAACTAGGCTATGTTTGGATGTGTTTGGGTTGGGTGTTTTGAAGAATGTGTTAGATGAATTTGTGAATGAAAGCAATGTTTATTTATATTTTTGGGAGATAATTTTTAATGTATTGTTAGTTTTAATTTGGTTAATGGTGTTACGTTAAATTTTTTTAATATTATATATTGTATTTTTTAAGATAAAAAAATATATATTCATGATAATATGAAATTAAATAATATAAAGATATTACTCTATGTCTGAATCAATTATGAAAAACCCTACGTAGTTGCTACTTCCAGTTGCTTACTAAAAAATGCCATAAGCACACAACTTATGCAGATTTCACCAACAATCAACTAACTCATGTTATATATCACTCCAATTTCTTCAAACAAATTGTGAGCGTTACCATGTAGAACGCAAAACCTCAAAACAATGATGAAGAGATTTATCAATATGTACAGACCTTTTTAAAATATATTGTGACAAGCTCTCCGCTATTATTGTTACTTTAACCGGAAAATGTTTGATTAAAAAATAGTCAATGAAGAACACTAAAATCAAATTCAATAATCTAAAGACGAGAACTTATGCAAATCACCACAATCAAACACTTTACTTTTTCCGTTCCTTTCTTCAAATGGATTGCAGCATTATATGCACAATGCAATACCTTCGCTCATCAAGAAATTTATCAATATCCACGTGTACTAAAAAAAACAAGTCACAAGCTCTCTATTATTGCTCAAGTTAGATCACAAGTTAAACACTCCAATACCAGTAAAATGCACTTCACCAATCAAAAGCCTTAGAAATACGCTATAAGCATGCAACTTATGCAGGTTTCTTCATCAATCACCACCTCAGTTATTAAAGTCTTTACTTCAAACAGATTGACCTCATCAGTAGATTTATCAATATCACTAAAAACAAAAATCTCACAACAGCTCCAGTATTGCTCAAAATGAATCCAAAAACGCTCCGTAAAATAACACTCAACAAATACAACTAAAATGCACCTCACAAATCACTATACATCCAATTATCCAAGTAAACATCTAACATGTCTATACATACAGAGAAAGCTTACACGAAAGATGAATCTATCGAGGAAAAACCTCGCAGCAACGGATGCAAAAGCGAAGTAGAAAGCGACGATGAAATGCCAAGCGCTGGGGACGCCATTGTACTTCCAGATCGATTCCATCAGAGGATTCGAACCTCAGTTAAACGACAAAGCATCAATCAATCAACCAACCACCACAGCATTAACTACCGAAATTCAAACATAACTCTACACGCATTTATGGTGTAGAAACGAAAGCAAAATCACAATGGCTCTACATTAAAAAAAAAAAAAAAAAAAACTCTCCAAAAACTCAGCGCGATAGCGGAGAGACTAGAGAGAGAAGAAAAAGGTTAGTAAAGAGAAGTTAGTGAGTAGAGTGGATGGAGGGTGGCAAAGGATAGGTGGAGATCTTGTGCAGTTTTTTATTCATGTGGAATGGAATTTTATATATTTGGTTGGGCCGCGACCTTTGCCGGTAAATTCAGTCACGCTGCTGCCTCCACATTTTACTGGCTACGTTCCCACGCTCTCGATATTTGTGCTTTTTGAACTTTTAAATGTTACTACAAATTAAGAAATTTTATTTATTTTTTATATGGTAAATGTGTTTCATAAGTAAGGAAAAAAAATTACATTTTATATTTTATATGCTCAATTATAATTTAAATTCAAAAGATTTAAATGGTCTGTCCAATAAGTCAAACTCTACGAATTTAGGATCCTCAATAAGTGCAAGCATCATATTTAAATACCTCCACATTCTTTTATTTTTTAAAAATATGTTATTTACATTAAATATTTATAATTTATAATTCTTAATTTATTACGACCTTTATTTCTCACTTGAATATTGCAAGATTATTAGAAAGTGAGAAATAAATAACATGTGATTGAAAAGAAGAAGAAAGTAGGAGAAGACATACACGAAGAAAGGGGAGAGAAATTAGGAAAATTGAGGCCTATTAAATAATTTCAGGAAAAATATAATTTAAATCAGTCGCCTGCTCCAAAAGCCATTTCCACTTAAATAAATATTAGTAAAGATCTCTATATACTTGGACCTTTGTCCAGTTGCATTGCCTTTTTTCTCTTTTTAAATAATTTTATCCGCAATTGGATATTGTCATCCAAGGATAAGCCTTGAAAGAAAATAATCAAACCAACTTTAATTTAATCCATGTTCATTGAAAACTTTTAACAAATAAAATTTGAGCATTTGTTTGTGCTTCAAATCTTTAATTCCACTTTTTCTATTTATTTTATATTTTATTATTTAGATGTATGATATATATTATAAGATAAATATGTATTATTAATTATTTGAACATTATTTATCTCATGGATACGCATCATAAATCGAAACAGAATACAAGTGTAGTAAAAAAAGTGAAACAAAAAATTCAAAGTTCTACTCAAATATATATTATTGATTATTTGAATGTGATTTATCTTATAAACATACATCATAAGTCCAAACGAAATACAAATATAATAGAAAAAGTGAAACAGAAAAATTCAAAGTTCACTTAAACTTAATTTTAATAAACCCGATATATGATTAAATTAAACTCGGATATAATTTGAATAAATTAAACCAAATTTAAATAATGTATCATTTGGCTAGTCTCGATTCCTTTTTACCTATAAATATCTTAAATATTGGTGATACATACGAGAATTGGTAAATATGTTTTTATCATTTTGAGTGAGGCCGTTTAATATACCATTATATTGAAATATCAAGTAACAACATATTCATAATCATCAATTGAATATAAATTAGTAACACATTTATAATTATTAATCAATAAATTACTAGTACCAAATATCAGTAACCAATTATTATAAAAATAAACAAATTACCGCACATATGCGCACTTGACTAATGGCGATTTAAGTGTGAAAAATCAAAATTGCCTCCCATGGCAACCCAGTGTATCAAGAACGAAAGTGGAATTGAATCACTAGTTATGATTTTAGAAAATGAAAAAAAAAAAAAGAGACGAATTCGATAAAGATTATTATTCTTGCATCTCAATTTTCAATTAGACAGTAACTAATTTTAAGAAAGTTTATATATGTAACTGATTCTAATGAAAACATTAATATAACACAAACCTCTAAAAAAAAAATATTATTTAAAATCATACGAAGATTTCTTCTTCTTTTTTTTTTTTTTTAAACACAATGTACAAGACTTTAAACCAACACAGAATCAATTTCGTCCTCATGGTTCAATTCTTGTATCCATTTCTCATCAAGGTTAATAGCAGAAACAATTGCCCGTAAGCACCCATAATTTTGGACACCAAAAATACAATTCCAGAAGTGAAAAGCTAGAAACTCCTACCCTTTTCCTGTTACAAGTATATAATCATCAGTCATACACATGGGTGCAGTTTCAATTGCTCTATTTGAGTACATCAATCATCGCAAGAAATCAGAACTAAATTTTACCCAGCTAAAAACCTTATCCGAGGGCATGATTTTCCACCTACTCCTCGTCTTCTGAATCTGCATAAGGATTAATAAAATGTTAATGTTAGATATAAGATGAGAGAATCCCTTTTTTTTTTTTTTTTTTTTTTCTTTCTCTAAACACAATGTACAAGACTTTAAACCAACACAGAATCAATTTCGTCCTCATGGTTCAATTCTTGTATCCATTTCTCATCAAGGTTAATAGCAGAAACAATTGCCCGTAAGCACCCATAATTTTGGACACCAAAAATACAATTCCAGAAGTGAAAACCTAGAAACTCCTACCCTTTTCCTGTTACAAGGATAGAATCATCAGTCATATACTTGGGTGCAGTTTCAATTGTTCTATTTGAGTGCATCAATCATCGCAAGAAATCAGAACCAATTTTCCCCAGCTAAAACCCTTATCCGAGGGCATGATTTTCCACCTACTCCTCGTCTTCTGAATCTGCATAAGGATTAATAAAATGTTAATGTTAGATATAGATGAGAGAATCCCTCTTTTTTTTTTTTTTTTTTTTTTAAGGCAAACATGATAGAACGAAAAAGCTTGGAAAATACTAATTATATATTTAAGAAAATATTTTATACATGTTGATTTATTATATACAGTACAATATGTCCTGAAACATAGAAGACATGAACTGTTTGTTTTGTAATAAAAAAGAAGCTTCCAAATAACTCCTCCGACAGAGACAAGAGAAAACTAGAAAACAAAAGCATATTCTGTATGGACACAATTAGCAGGCAAGTGAAATATTGAACACAAATTTGACATAACACTACAGCATGGCTACCTGATCGTATATCTTCGCCAACTTTTCCTCTACTTTTCAGCTGTCTTAAGATCATTGCGCATATAAGTTTCCACCAGTAAATGTGAAAAACAAGCAGGGTCAATAACATCGTATTGAAGACATAGTATAACGCCATATAGAATGGTTCTGACAGGTTCACGATTTTGCATGAGTGGTAGCTGAGGAATGGCAATAAGAATAAGTGATTGGATGAAATAGATCAATGTCAATAACAATCAAATTGGAGCTAACCTTGACTCTCGTATGATCCAAAAAGGAAAGTATATGAGCCTTAGTAAAAGCCAAGACAGTGCAAACAATCCAAAGCACAAGCTCGCTCCAAATTCTTTCTCGGAATATTTGAAAACCTTAGCAGCTTCGAGGAATACATCACTGGCATCATGCAGTACAAGCATCATTGCTCCCACTCGAAAGACCCTTTGGGAAATGGACATGCAAATAGTTCATCACAACTTGGTCAAGCCTTCATTAAGACAAAACATATTTCCTCTGCATTTTCTTCACTAATTTATGGTATCTTGCAAGAACTACCCCATGATTTTAGCAATGATAAGCTGTAAATGATAAGCAAAGAGATACCTCATGATGTATGAGCCTGCAATAAGGATCACGGTGACTACATGATGAGCAATAGAGACAGAGAAATCCTTCCGTCGTGTTTCCCAGGTAAGGAGGGCAACAATGCTATAGATGTAGAACCCACATTGGCACATGTAAATTAGTTTTAAGGAAAGCCTGAAACAATAAATTTTAACGCAAATTTAGTTCAAACAAACACTGTCTATTGACAGCTTATGTACTGTAAGCCATGCAATGCTGAATTTCTGCAGCTTGCAATTGAGGTAGATATATACTCCAGAAGCTAAGGCCTGAGGGATTCTCAATAAAAACGGAAAAAAAGCTTAATAGACAATGTAAAACAGATGTAGCAGCAATGGAATTTGCATCTGCTTAACGTATTAAAGATTTTTGAATTTATATGCAAATAATGCATACAAATGAAACTTCACATAGACCCCTAGAAATTCTGTCATTCCTCTTGCTAGAGATGATTAGCATACTATTCATATATTTATTCCAAGGACAACTCTTTAGAAACATATGGCATACTTCAACTCATGATTAGGCCAGTCTCTCGAGAACTCCTTTACATCTCTGAAAAATGGTTCATGGTAGATACTTGCCAACGTGACAATCTCGATGGTAGCAAAGTATGTAAACTTCCACATTGACTCAGAACATTTCGCTCTTTTCGCCCTCATCGCCTCATCAATCTTCAGCGGACTGGTTCCGCCCCACAACCACCAGATGGACAGCCTCTGAAATAGATGAGTAAAAGTAACCCTTAATTTTATCATAGAGCCAATACTTATAGTAGGAAAAAAAAAGGCAACAATTTAGACCCAATCATGTTGTATTTCTCCTACTTAGGAAGGCACTGGCAAACTTTTCAATTCAAATGCAAATTGCCATATAACACTGTGGATACTACTATGATATAGGTATCCACCCACTATTATCTAAGTCCAATCTTGGACTAAATATCCTTCAAAATATATTTTGTTTCTGCCAATCCTGTCCAAAGACTCGCCAGCTTTTCTTTTACTTTCCCTTTTTTTCTATTTTCTCTTTATAACGAAAATGTCTCTCTGAAATACGTGTGCCATGAATCTAAAGAACAAAACGCACGTGGAATATGGAATAGAAGATTAAAAACTCTCTATTACTGCTCCAACTACTGATATAAACTCAATCAACCCATCATAGCTAGTAAAATGAACTACGCACATCACCACAATACATCCAAGATCCAACAAAATGTATCAAAAAAGCTTACGCGGAAAATGAGTCTGTTGAGGAAGAATCTGGCGGCAAAGATAGCGAGGGCGAAGTAGAAGGCGACGACGAAATGCGCGACGGTGGGGACGCCATTTAGCTTCAAGATTGAGCCCATTACAAGCATCAATGATTCGAACCTCCCACTCAAACAACAAAGTACGTCCTTCGAATCACAGTTTCACTCTGTACACACAAAACCCGCAAATCATTTTCATTCAAAAGCAAGGGAGAAGGAACAGAGAGAGCAGAGATTGAGGGAGCAGAAAAGGCGCAGAATCTTGTCAACTTTTGTTTATTTTATAAATGTAAGCAGGGGCAATTGGCATGGGAGTTGCAGAGAATTTGAATAATTGAATTTTCGCGGGCCCAGAAAGGATATGGGGAAATTGCATGCTGGCCCCCCGGTCTAGTAGTTTGAGTCGGGAAAAGTTTTAAAAATCGCGTCTTCGGTGCGGGTTTTATATCAAAGTATCAAAGTTGTCTGCTCCTCTTATCACATGGAACGCGGAGGGACTGGATTCTATCAATTAGGACAGTGCGCCTAATTTGTTTTATCTGATTATTTAAAGGTCAATTATCTTGGGACAAATCACCACTATTATAAATTTTTTTTTTTTTTTTATAACCTAGATTCTTGACTTGCGTCGAACTAATCTTGAATCTCCTAAACACATGCCCCTACCACTTAAAAATGGTAAATTGCGGGATATGTTTCAACCAACACCTAAGTTCCCAACAAAAAATATACACTTTTGCGCACAAAAAGCCCAACTCATAATAATCACTCGAGACACTTCAGTCGCAGGGTTCCACTGGCAGCACAGTAATTGCTCCATACTGAAATGTATCCACAGGTTCCCATAAAAATTCGAACTCCCACCCTACCGTTGAAAGCAAGTCCAAGTTAATTATTTCGACAGTTAAGCTATGTCCCGAGAGCATTATAAATTTTTTTTTGGTTTACTAATACTTATGCAGTTACTTATCCCCTTTATCAAACTCATATTAATTCAGATTAAAATATTTATAGACAAGGAAAAGTAAAAATTTGAAGTCATGCAACTCAACATAATAGAAATATAATAAGACATTAGGATTATTAGGCCCAATAATTTGTCACCCACTTATTATATAAACTTGCTGTTAAAAGTCAACTCAATCTAATATGTTTCAAATTATATGTGTGCATGCACATATAAAATTATTCATCTATTTAAAAATCTATAAATACTTTAAAGATGACCACTGATAAGTATATTAATTATTTTAAATTAATTATATTATTATTGTTACTTTCATTTTATCAATATCGAACTAATTTTAATTTGATTATCGAAAGATTTTCATCGGGACAAGTTCCGACACTTTAACAACTTATTGAGACGCAAACAGGAGCCAACTTAAAAGTTGATCCACTGTCGGAAGTTTAAAAATTTGGAGCATTCCACATCAATATATATATATATAATTATGATTAAAATGAATATATATTTTTAAAATAAAATGATCGAATAAATTATATTACATCATATATCAATTAATAATAAATTAACAATTTACAAGTACAAAACTAATCAATAACCAAATAATTTGGAAGTAGATAATTGTCCATGTATGCATATGAAATGAAAATTCATGACTAATAATCACCCTAAAGTCAAAAAGGCCTAGTTTGACAAAAGAGTCAAACAGTGTCTATTTTCAACAGAAAAAAAAAAAAATACCGTTTGTTTTATGAGGACGATCTTCTGAACTAAAATTTTCGGACGTTGGGCGAAATCCGATTTTAGCTAAATTTCATATTTCAGGGGTCAAACAACACTTTTCAGTTTTACGTATAAAAGTATTTTATAATTTTTTTAATAATTGAGGATTTATTTGTAATTATTTATATTTTTTGATATTAGAATTTGGGTGGTTCCATTAAACTCTAGTAACTTCTCTAAGTTAGGGAAATGATTATAAATAAATACTTGTGAAAGTTTTCTCATTTTTTTCTCAATTTTTTTATATTCACATAAATCTACGAATCTCGTGGGATTTAAATTGAAAACCTAACAATCATCAATCAATACTTCAAAATTAATAAACTCTCAATAATCAATTTCTATAAAAATAGATAAATATTGTGGGATTCAAACTCAAGGCTGAAACTCCTAGACCTCAACTTAATTTGCCTCTTGAACTAAAAACTTCATTGACGTAAATGACACATTTAAGTAACTGTTTGGATAAAATATTGTATTAGATTTTTTATTTCTAAAATTAGCAACAAATTGCAATTTGGAGATTGAGAAACAAAAAGGATATCGTTTTGTTCAGTTCATAAAAATTAATCTACTTTTATAGATATATGTTGAACGAAATTAAGTGTATTTTTTTATATTGATTAGATTATTTAAAAATATGTCATCCATTACCACATACCTCAAATAGTTACACAAAAACACTTTATATGTTATAAAATCGGAATATAAAATAGGCATTACAAATAAATAATATTTAATCGAAATATGAAAGATCGCTGCAATTCATACTCGATAATCACTTTAAATTATATAGTGTAAATGCGTTACTCCAAGTTTTAAATTAAGAAAATATGTAAAAATAAAAATATATTTGAATTAGTTGAACTATATAACTTTAAAAATAAAATTTATTTGTTTTATAATATTTTTTGTATGAAAAGAAGTAAAATATTAATATGTTTTTAAATGAATTTGAAAAAACGTAAAATGTTAGAAGATTTGAAAATAAATTTTAAAAATAAAAATAATTTTATTTTCATTGAAAATGGGTACACAAATTCATTTTTGGAGTTTCAAATGATAAAAAATGGAAAGATTCCTTATAATAATAATGAAACCAAACGGGCCCTTGGAGTCTCTCATTTTGCTGAACATTATTAAAGATCAATAGTAATTACATGCAGTTCTGGCCGCTTAATTTTTCTTTACTTTCTTTGATACTCGTTTCTATGCCTCCTAAAATATGATTAACCTATGTCTGATTCTTTCATAAATCTTGGACGAGAAATTAGTATAATCCTTACCACTGTATGATGTCTCCAGAAAGGTCGTGTCGTACAAACAAGTTTTTGCTAAGTTTAAAATCATGTGAAAGGATGCAAGATTACTAAATCAGTGAGCCAACCACATGTAGTTTGATCAAGTTATAGATAGATTTAGTACTTAGTATCTGTAGTACTTCATTTAATTTTCTCTATAGTATTGGGCTTTGGCAGTATTTACCATGCACTTTTGGGACCCAAGATACTAGAAGAATCGCAGAAGATAATCAAATTTGCAGATGAGACAGTTTTTACAGGGATGGATAGGTAAATTTGAGTCTAGCCTGATTGATGTTGACTGGGAATGGTGCTACACAGACAAAGATAAGAAACCTGGATCCAAGGCGACTATCTGTCATAGATGGTTCACGAAGAAATTTTTATTTTGAAATCCAAATTCTTGAAGGTTCATGGACCTACGTAGCCAATGGGAACCGTTTTCGTTTAGAAGTTTATTCGCATGTGCTGATCATGTTTATACCCCAATTTGCTGAATGAGGGATCTTGGTTATCAATCACTTTAAAGGGAACTCTAACTCTGTTCTTAGCTAGAAGTGTCTAACTATAACTGTACTACTGTTTACTGAATGTGATTCTTTGATAGAATCAGTAGTTTGGTTGACTTCTCTTTATGGGCAAGTACCTGCATCGTCCATGTCTACTTAGTCGGTGCAGTCAAGTCACCTAAGATGTTGGTTTTGTTATTTTCAGGTCACTACAGCTACTGTCAACTGATGTTGATAGTATTATTGAAGAATTTAGAAATTTAGTTCTTAAAAGTTTTGTTTAGCCAAGAAGATGTGTTAAGAATGTGTCGGGGTGTCGACCAATTTCAGGATCTGTAATTAAATGGGATCATGGTGTTTTAAGCTCATTGTTTCCTTTTCTGTTGATTATGTGTTGATGTTTTTTGAACTACCAACTGTTACTGCAATTTTTCCAGATATTGATTCTGATAAAGGCCATGTTTTTTACTATGATGGTCAGGGTCTTTACAAGTTAATTCAAGTACACCATTACATTGAACAGTGTTAAATGATTAATGACCAGAATCTCTTTTCTTGATCTCAAAAAACTTTGTTACAGTTTAGTGTTTTCCTAATGTTATAGTTTACAGTTTCTGGTCTATATCAGAAACATTGAAGCAAAGTAACTGTCACCTTGTTAAATAAATTTTGTTTCTTTCTGTTAAGTCCTCTTTTTCATAGAAATATTTTTGACAGATTTTCATTTTTGTCACCTCAAATACTCTTGAAATATTGTCTTCTGTTTATGACAGAGAGAATCGAAAAACAGTTTTCTGTTTCCTTTGTTTAGTCTTTGTATTAAGTTTGTGTTTTGGGCTGAGAAAACCCTTTTTCAAGTTCTATCACCATTATGAAAAACTGTCAATTTTCTGAGTTATTTCAGACTTGTTATTTTTAGCTGCATTTTATGTATAAAATTGATAAAACTCTATGCTTCTTTCCTGCTCAAACTGTACAAGAACTGTGGGAATCAATCCTGAGATTTTTTGTGCAATTTTTAATGCTTTTTGGTACCCATTTTACATTAATATATAGCCTCCTGAATTTTTGGGCAATTTTGATGTTTAATGTCCTTCTGAAACATCACATGATTGGCTTGCCGGCCAAATTGCATTAGCTTCAAAAATCAGCATGAAAGAGGTGGTCACAAATAGCAATATGTTGTTTTCAAAGGACCCACCATAAATTTTGTGCACCTGAAAGGGTTCCCTTGGGCTAAAGGCATTTCTGTTTTTGTGAAGCCCATTAAATCAATTCCAACTTTTTTTTTTTTTTTAAATCTTCTCATTGATGCTGACCTCCACGTGAAGTAGAAGAATGTCATTCCAGGCCATGCATGATAAATTAACCCTAACTTTGGCTGGTAAAAAACTTTTCTTCATCTTGAACTTTCTTAACCTTTGCACGTTTAAGGATAATTGGAAGTTGGAGTTGTCATTTACGGGTGTTGGTTTGTTTCTTCAATTATTTTTAATTTCTCAGTTGAATTCATATTGCACTCAATACTTTATTTCATCATGACTTCTCATGGCATAATATATTATTGTATATTGATATTGTAAAATTGTTGTTCGCTTTATCACGACGAGGAGCATCAGAGTATACGTTTTATAAATTTAATGAATTTTAAGTAAAAAGAAAAATTTGTAGAACGAGCAATACAAACTATAAATAACAAAATGATAACATATTATTCCTTGGAAAAAAATTCACAGTTCGATTCGCGAAAATATTCCCCCTGAACATCATTAGTTTTTCATATTCTTGCATACAGAGAAAATACAGGGCAAATTACTGCTAAAAATTACAGATTTGTGGAAATAAAGATTGCCCCAATACCATAGTACTTAGATATTTGACCCTTTGGTTAAAAAAAAAAACACATAGGGTCTTGGGGTGCATGCTAATAATACTTATTTAGTTTGTTAGGTATTATTTTGCAATTCCTTGCCTAAATTCTGCCTTAGGTAAATTTCTGCGAATGGTAGATTTCTTGGTTGTCGGGCTCTTTCCAAAACCGGGCTGGGAGCCCATTACGAGGAACCAGAAATGGGCTGTACTCTACCATATCTTGGGAGCCCACCACTTCCCACCTGCAGAGACCACAGGACGAAATAGAATTATTAGCCAACACTTCACTTTTTGCATTAATTATTAATACAAGAAAGATTTATTTCAAAAATAAACTAGATCAAAAACACATATAATTAAATTTAATAGCATGATATATTTATACATAAAATAACATATTTTCCAATCTTCCAGAAAAAATTGATAAGTATATAATTTTTCAATTTTGAGAAAATGACTTTTGTCATGATCTTACCTCAATTTGTTTACCAGATGATGGATCAAAATCAGCATCTCAAGTTTGGCAAGTTCATTTCCGGGACAGGAATGGGCTCCATTGCCAAATGGCAGATAAGTATTGGGCTTTGGAGCAACCTGCATGAGACAAACACCACAACAAAATTAAATAAAAACACCACCTCAAAAAAAAAAAAAAAAAAACCTCATTTCTTTAGCTTTTACTACTTTTCTAGAAAGGTATAGAATTGGCATCAATAAATACTTCTCCTTAATGGAGTATTTTTCATACCTCAAACCTATATGGATCAAATTTTTGAGGTTCATTGAAAAATTCAGGATTGTGGTGAATATTTCTGAACAATGGCATAACCTTCCAACCCTTTGGAATAAGATAACCTGCCAAAAAATTATAAAAAAATATATTATTGTCATTATTTTCCTTCAAAAATAAAAATAAGGCCTAAGAAATGAAACCCACAAAAAAAAAAAAAAAAAAAAAAAAAAGTGCCAATTTTGAGAAAAATATAGCTTAGAAATGCTGAAATCTTACCATTATATTCTACATCAGCCACAGCTTCTCTGAAAGTGAAAGACACAATGCTTGCCATCCTTAAGCTCTCTAATATTACCTGCCATAGTAAATATGTCTATTAGGAGGCCATTGTTCTCTTATACACTGTGCCTTACCAAAAAATGAAATTTTTTCTATCAAAATAGGAAGTCAAATCATTCACATACATATTGAAAAATACTATATACCTTATAAGTGAGTGGCATATTTCTAGTTTGAGTCCATGTCAGGCTCCTATTTCCTTTTTCATTTGACAGGTAGATTGCTTTCTGTTCTGCCTGTAGTGATTGCCAAGAAAAACAAGATTATGTAAGAACATACTAGAGGAACCATCCATAAGACAAAAATAAATAAATTAAATACTACTAATTACCTTAACAGCTTCTAAAAGTTTTGGATAATCATGAAGGTACTTGAGGATCCATGTTAATGCACTAGCTGTTGTATCTTGAGCAGCAAACAGTATTCCTATGATGTTATCCGCGATTTGATCTTCGGTTAAAGTCTGCCCTTTATCATTTTTGAAGTTGAGAAGATTGCCCAAGAGATCATTCTCCAGTAACTTTTTCTCCTTTCTCTCACAGATTATCTCCTGAAGAATCTGACTTAGCCTTTCTCGGGCCTTTGATAATTTGTCCACAAGAAGAGAGGGTCAGTTTTATTGAAGCTTTAGCAGTAGTTTATGTTTCATATGTAGGCTGATAAATAGAGTTGTCTGATTCTTACCATTAAAGCTTTGTGATATGCGGTTCCTGGTAGGTTTGTGGGGAAGGAATTGTAGCCCTTGTCCACTATGGAGTAGTTCACCTTTAGCTCTTCCTTATGTTGTTTTTCCAAATGGCCAAAAATAGCTAAAATTCCCACTTCAAAGGAGAACTGTAGAAGACCATGACATATAGCAGAAAAGTGTGTTTAGCCTTGGAGGACCCATTAGTACAAGACAAACAAATTCTGCATGACCCCAGTTACAAAATACTCATTTTTTAAAAAATATGCTACAGAATCAGAATCCCATTTGAGGTAGTATTTAAATAAGCCAAAAAAACAAAAAAACAAAAAAATTGAAAACCCTCCAGAAATTAAACAATATGAAAACTTCAATTTAAACATACCTTCTTCATTCCTTGGAATGTGTTAGTGACCTGCCCACTAGCCCATGAATCCAAAGTAGAGATGGCTATGGCTTCTATCCCTGGAATTAGTTTCCGAATAGCCTCAGGAGATAATGAACTCTGGACAAGCTTCCTCAGGTGGTAATGGTACTCGCCCTGGTGGAAAAACAGCGCAGCAGGGCCGATCATCTTCTCTTTGCTCTTCGGATACGTCGGCTTAAACAAGTCTGCATTAGTTACCAGCACGAACCTTGATGCCTCTGGACTAGCCAACATAACACAAGGGCAGCCAAGAATGTGCGTTTTGAATATGTCCCCATATCTGCATGATCAGAAACACACATGAGGCTACTATTTCAACAACCTGGAAAAAGCTGAAGGATTTGAGTAAGAGATTTTCACAAGGGATAACAAAGGAGCAATCAAGAACCTTTTTTGCTTGTCAGAAAAGAAGATGTTGGGGTCATTGTAGTATAATTGAAGTGTCTCTCCTATGTAAGGCCAACCCATTGAACCTGGCGGCAACTTTGCTGACAGTTTGTGCTTTCTGTTCGATTTCTTTGATAAATGATAATAGAGAAGAGTAGAAAGAAAGAGGAGAACATAAATGATGGTAGTGGAAAATATATCCATAAACTTATAGGAAATTGTTTTGGCTTCTGTTCTTCAATTCCTTGTAATTAGATTGAGTGTGAGGCACTTGGGATATAAGCTTATGTGGCTTTTTTCTTGGAATCAATGAGAAGTATGAGAAGGTTTATTGTTTATATAGAGCCAGAGGAGGAAGTGGATAGTGACAGATGATGTGTGAAGGGAGAAGGTTTACCAAATTGTTAGGGGATGTCCTTACCCGGCCCCTACTATGGCAATGGTAGATTTATGCACATGAAATGTTGACATGGACCACTTTCAACATGGCATGCAAATGGAGTGAGACATGTATATATATGTTGAGATAGCTTATTGCAGGAGAGATGATCAGAGAGTTTTTGGTGAAATTTTTTGGTTTGTTGGACTATTATTAGTCTTGAATAATTTAAAGTTATAATTTTAGATTTCTGTCCTGTGTGCATAAAGTACTACTGTGTGATCAAGTAAAGGATAGTTAACTAGTAGTCCCATCATTTAAAAAAATAATTGTACTTCTGTGGATATATACCCATCAAGGTGTAGTTTATATAGCTTGACCATGACATCTTATCAGGTTAGGGGTACGAATCAATTATAACTTTAATTTCGGAGAGGTTTCAGTTTCACTTATTGTTAGTTCAAATAAGACATTTTACGACGTTAAACAATTAGGAATGGTAATTGATTGAGTTAGAATTGGATCTATTTGAATTCAAGATTCGATTCTTATTAATTTTTAAAGATCTAATGGTTAGACCCATTATATTAATTTTATAATTTAAAAAATAATAAAAATTATATTTTTTAAAAAAACAATACTATTAAACTTTCTAAAAAAACTTTATTTCAAAAAAAAAAAAAACAAATCATATAAATATATGTAATAATTGTTTTAAAAAATAAAAATTAAATGGGTTGAACGTGGGACTGGTCGGATTTTGAATGAAGAATCCGTCCAATTATTATCCTTATAAACAACTCCTATAAATATGCATACGAGCTTGCTATGCTCATGACTCCTATCATTTTTCTAACTCTCAAAAGCGCTAATGAAAAGGGATCGGCTTGTTTTGTTTCATTTTGGGAGAACATTTTCCTTCTCCCATAAGGGAAATGTGTTTGGCAAATGTTATTTTGAAAAAATATATTTTCATTCATCTAAAATATTTATTATTTATTATTATAATTAAATAATTATATATTTTTATTATATCTCTACTAACATAATAAAAATATATTGACAAAATATTTACAATTAAAAATATTTATGATTGACTATAATAAAAAATATTGATATGATATTTATAGTTAATAATGTCTCCTAAAATACATCACATCATTTTTTTCCCAATAAAATATTTAAACACATTTTTATTTTCCACATATTCTCTAATTCCACTACCAAAAATACATCAAACTATTTTCCTCAAAATGTCGAAAATAATGTTAAACAAGCGGAAGCTTGTTTAACATTGCACTAACCAAAATGCCCTCGATTTGTTTGAGTAAATGATGTTTATATTCATGCTTGTATAAATATTTACGTTATGTTTTTTTGTTATTAAAAGTATATATATTTTTACTCAATATTTTGTTCACTTACATTCAATTTAAACACATAATTGTATCGTACATAGCACGGATTGACTTTTCTTGGAGCTCCCAGAAAAAACGAGTTTGACTTCTATACTTGGTAAAATGCTCTAATGCATAACTGATGAATGAATCTTACACAAAAATGAATCTTTATATTTTTGCTTTATATTATATGGAAGATACTCTCATAACCCTATTCTCCTACTGCCATAACAAAATTCCCCAAATTTTTGAAAAAAAATCAAATAATTTTTTTTTTTTGTAGGAAGTTAGAACCCCAAATATATATTTTTTTATAAATTTACGTGACGAAATTGATCCAAAGCTTTCATTAGTAATGCAATTTATTGTTATTTCAATAAAGTTCAAGTAGTTGGAGCAAATATATTATACTAACATGTTTTTTTTTTTTTATCTTTTTTCTCAATACATATATATCAGTTTTACTTGATAATATGATTTATATTGACCTTTTAACCCATCTCAATATATCATATTCATCAAATAATGGGTATTTTTTTATCAATATATTCACAAATTAGTAAGAATTTTTTATGATGAATTTTTTGATGTTAACAAGATTTTTTTCGAATTTTCTCTAAATTATTTTAAATAATACACAAATCACAAAATTTAAGATCTAAGTTATACCTAAATCCTGAATATATTACTATGACTCTCCAACGTAGAGTGTCCCTACTAATTGACATTTGGCACCGTCATTTGTGGGAACTTCATAGGTGCACCCATGGTGCTGTTGAGGAGCACACAAGGCTAGCTGTGTTATAGATGCAATTTTTGTAATCAAAATGGAGTCTGATTCATAATTATAAGACTCAATTGAGAATTCATTTCCCTTGAAAACTTCAAATTGCAACTACATATTTGCAAAATTACATTTGGTTTTTTTTTTTTTCATAATATTTCAACACTTTGTTTTCCACCACCTTATCCATCGTCATCTACCAACAATACGTTCACTTCTCCGGCCACCACATTTCCCCATTTAGTACTGCCCTAGGTTGCCTATTCTCCACCCCGATGGCCCCGAATGCCACCTCTCCTCCACCAATGACCACCACTTAAGCCATGAGAACTAGAACGGAAAAAGGATGTCATTAAGAGGAAGTAAATGCAGACAGTTGTTGGGGGTGGGGGCAAATAAGGAGAAGAAGACTATGCTAGATGGGGGTAGTTGGAGATGAGTGGGGATTGTTTTTAAAATTAAAAATATATTTTGAATAAAAAGTGAATAGTTTTGAGTAAATAATAGTGATGCATAGCATTATTTGAATTAGTTTAAAAATATAAAATTACGGTCCAAAAATAACTGGATTGTATGATATAGTAGAGATTTTTTAGGTTTGATAACGTAAAATTGCTAAATTTTGTGAATAAGGGCCTCTAAGAATAACTTCACACCTTCAATCTAAAAAGAAAAAAGAAAAAAGAAAAAAGAAAAAAGAAAAAAGAAAAAAGAAAAAAATAAGGAAAAACAAAAAAGAAAAGGCTAGAATGGTAGTAACTCTTAGTGTCATCTTAATTGCTTTAATTGCGACTCTTGAAAGCCAGCGCGCTTGCATGGACACAGTGGAGTGGCAGTGGAATCCAGCTCATGCACACGATCCGTAGGGCTCTCACACTTTCTAGATCCAACGGCCACTACGTCACGTCAACATATCTGATGGACCAACGTCGGTGATGTACGGATGTGAACCTTCGCGAGTGTGGGACATCTCTGTTCGCTTCTCCTCTGTGACGTCGGCTCCATAGTCCAGCTTGTACTCGCCCATCTGAAGATCTGGGAGCGACGCGTGTTCTGGTCCATGACCTAGGGCGAGAAGGACCTGGTATTGTGTGGGTGAGATTACAGAAGAAAAAGTGTAGTTGCCTGATTTAGCAACATGTCGGCTGCCTGATTTTGCTAATAATGGCTAGTTTGCAAAACTTCTACTGTTGATGCCCACTTCCCAAAGGAAAATATAACATGATCTGTTGGATACTCTTATCGATCATTTGATTGGTTTATATATTGTCATGACTAAAGTCAAATGAGAGCTTCAGAACACATTTGGTTTTTATTTTCAATCATATTTTTAATATTTTTAAAATTGAAGAACTTATTTGAAGTTAGTTCTTTTTTAATTTTAATATTATCATAGAAAATAATTGAAAAAATTACTGTGTAAAAATATATAGAGAATTGTAGTTTTTATTTGATTTTAATTTTAAGAGAGACGATTTCTAATATAGATGTTATGCTATGTTTGTTTGGCGATGTCACATTATTATCTTATATTGTTATTATATATTATTTTATATTAATATAAAAATTAAATTATTTGAATATATATTATTTTATATTAATATAAAAATTAAATTATTTGAATATATATTTTTTATTTATAACATGATTTAATTATGTATAAGGTATATATAGATATGTATATATATATATATATATATATATATATAATAATAATAATAATTAGGCTTTCTTTATAATATTTTGAGAAGTGATGAAAATGTGTTTTAGAGAATTAAGTATTTGAATGTTTTGTTTTATTTCCTGATATACTGCAAACAAGCCGGAAAATTTTCTGACTTGGTTTTCATGTAAAAATAAAATATATTTAGATTACTTATATTTTTATGTTAACTGTATAGATCTGAAAATTCAAATGTATTTATTTTATTGTGTTTTAAATATAAAAAATATGAAATATTAGTAGGCATGACAATGAGTTTGGGAGGTATATTTTCATTTATAATTTGACCAAAAAAATTTAAAAGTAAAAATAAGTGGTATTTCTGTTAAAAATAAGTAAAATAAATAAATTTTTAGAATTTCAAGTAGTAAAAATTGAAAAAATACTATTTAGAAATGAAACCAAATAACCTCTTAATTTTACCATGAATGCAGTAGTATATATATAACCATTGCCCCTTTCAATTAAGAAAAAGAAGAAAATAGAATTTCAATGTAAACCATGCACAATACTAGTCTGGTATGATTGCTATAATCAGGATTGAAGCTAGAAAAATGAATATCGATGGGGTGAGATTTATTTTTTTTGAAAAAATAGTAGAAAAAGAGATAATTTTAAATATTTAGGGGATTCAATTTTTAAAAATTTAATAATTTTATATAAAATTTACCCTAATTTTGAAATTTTGTGAAATTGACGGAACTCAACCTCTCGCTATGACAATCTATCAATAGGTCATTATCAAATTAATTTATTTTCATGCATGGGATCAAGTTCGTTGTTATAACAAATTATTATACAAAAGTTTTTATTATAAATTTTAATATATTATTATTCATCACTTATAAAATTTTATTCGTGAACTACGATAATGCAAATGTAATAGATACAAAAACATTCATGATTCTAAATATCTTTTGATCCTCCAATATTAAAATAAGCACCACATACATATGGAGTGTCTGTGCGTGTGTGCCCAACTTACATACACCTTCTTGGTTAGCTATTCATTGCATAAAGATTGATATGACTTTGCAGGCGTTTACCCTTTTATCCAGACTCAAATTACAACTTCCAAGCATCGACCCTTTATCCATTCCCTATCCAGTGATATAATGCTTGTATATATATATATATATATACATACATACATATGGCCTATAATACTCCAGGCTGATCTTTGGACATGGCAAAGAATATTATCTCTGACACATTTTGAAAGAGAATATAGCCCTAGATGGAGGGGGAAAGAGTAGTAACTAAAATAAGGCACGCCACTTGAATTTCAGTAGGATTTTTTGGGATAGGATTGTTACATAAAATTTCCACACATGGACAAGAGCCGTTATAATTACGATGCTTTGCCCTATAGGTCACACTTTCAATTTTTCTCTTCTTTTTTTTTTATTGGGATCATGGTAGTAAAATTAAAATTAATAATAAATTGTATATGTAAACAACTTTTAATAATTACGTTACAAAGTTGATACCAAAGACAAAAGCTACAAGTTTGATGGTTGATATCACTGTATTTCGCCTAAATAACTGGACATAAATGATGTTGACTGAACTCTTAAATAGATTTAATTAAATGGGGTGAAGTTGGGTTTAGATATGAACATGTGTTGTTTTAGGGTATTAGTTGTTTTAGATATACCATTTTTAAAAATACAAAAAATTAAGAGATTGGATATTTAGCTTGATAAAGAAAAAAATATATATATTATACAAAATAAGTAAGTACCTCTTTCTCTTCAAAACAAATAAGTTTTTTTCTCTACGTGAGATCGATTATAAATAAATTTTATTCTCCATATAAGATCGTTTTGAGATCTATTTCTCACTTGAGTATCGGAAACCAACCATTTCGCCTCACACTATGCTAGAGAACTCAACATTCCTCGTAACATTCTATTGTTTTATAAATCGAGTTTTATTATTTTTATGGACAATAATGTAAACTATGGAAATTACGAAGAAAAAAAAAAAGTAAAATTCTTTAATATTAATTTTTGCAGGCATCAACATTAATAGGTAACAGCATAATCTTGAATAGAAAACGGATAAGAGCAAGCACAGTGTTTAACAGAAAATATCATAATCATAGAATTTTGAACATGAATATTTTCCACACTTGAAGTGACACCCACATTTCCAAAAAGTTGACTTAACTAATTGAAGCCACAAAGTATAACAAATGTGGTATGAGGTCCAGGACAGCTCCAAAAGAACCAAGCAAAAAAAGCTGCAACAAATCTAAAGACAGCACGCCTCTTCTTGTGTTGTGCCTCAAGAAGCACATTTTGTTTCTTATCTATTTCAAATATGCAATAATGACACATGGGTTTTAACCACTAGTGAGAAAAAAAAAAAAAAGATGGTGGGTTTGGCTATTTGCCTCATCGTCCATAACATTATGACCATATCCCTGATAAGTGATAAGGAAATAAAAAAAAAAAAGTGTATACACTTATAGCCTAGCTTGATTCGTATTAATCATTTGGAAAAATTCTTGAAATGTAGCGAAAAGTCAATGAATGAATGCTCTATCCATTTAAACTTTTCCAGGATCAAATTGGTATAGAACAACTGGTTCATTTGTGATGCTAACACATGCATGCCTCTCTCAATTTTGTAAGATATTCTTATTTATCGAATAATGATGATGCTGATTGAAATCTACAAAACCAATTGCTTTCCTACGTGGATATATTGAGTATTGATTTATGTTATTATTTGTTGGTTGAATTTTTTATTTTACTTTGATGTTGTATTACGTATTGTATTTTATAGATATATGTCAAGTGTGTATTTAAAAAAATATTTTATAAACTTAACGTGTATTTATGAAGTGTATTATGAGATACAACGTTAAATTGAAATGAAAGATCTGAAGTGCTATAGTTTAAAGAGTAAATAAATAGTCACAAGTATTACTTAATTAGTGGTAACTCGTAAGCTGTTTTTTTCTAAATAAAGTGTATTATCAACATAATTTAAAGTTGGTCTAATATGTTATTTTCCACAATAAAATTATAAGTTCGAACATGTTTATTATAATAGTGTGTGAATCAATCACATTTGAAATGAATTGTCTTTTATCATGTAAAAATATAAGAATTTTACTACAATGTATATTTTTTTCCAGAAAATCTATAACCCATTTTCAAAGAATTCAAAAGTTTATACTAACTTGCAACTTCATCGCTCAAATTGTCTTATTTAGTTGATCATCATGTGATTCGATATTTTCGAAAGGAAATGGAAAACAAATCCGCAATATGTCTTAAAATTGGGAAGTTTCATCCATATATCCTATAGAGATTTCTTCGTTTATAGCGATAAAACAAATTATTTTCTTTTTTGAGTGAAGCAGTTATCAATAATTAATTAATGATCAGTAATCTGTCACTTGATTTAAGTCTAATTTTTAATAATAACTCGTTTTATAGTCCAAAAAGAACAAGAACATCATTATATATTATGATCATTTTTCTATGTCTGGTTTCTTAAATAATTACTAGAATCAAGTTGAATGATTTATACTAAATATTGGGGCCTTTTTGGTAATCTATCTCTCTCTCTCTCTCACTCACACACACACACACACACACTGGCTCTAATAATAAGCTCTGACAGTCTGACTAATGGAGACAAAAATATAAAACAGCAAAGAAAAACTATGTAGTAATGAAAATGAAGAGGATCTGGAGACATCACCTGAATACAAACAGATCCAGACAAGTGCTTCCAGATGCCAAGAATGATGCCAATATCTGCCTAATTTAGCCAAACAAGGGATGATATCAGAATACGGGCTTAAAAAGTGAACCCTATTTTTCCCAACTCATTTTTGTTTTTTTCTTACTCAAGAGTGGTGGTGAGTTGAGCAAGATGACGTGGCCCCCTAATAATCTAACTTTTTGTATTTTATACGATTCTCTCATTTATGAATGAGAAATTATTTTTATGGGATGTTTGAAAAAACATATTTAAAAACATTCTCTTAATCTAATTGTAATTTCTTGTCGTGATTTTAGTTACTTATTACGTTTTAGTGCTTTGAATTTCTCAACATAAAAAACCATATTCAGAAAATTCTGTATGGAATATTAGGTGTTTTTTTGTTTCATTTTTAAATTTTGTTTTTAGTGTTTTTAAGTGTATTTTTATTTTTGCATTGGTTTTTGTAATGAAAATAAAAATGTGATTGGATATAATGTAGAAATATTGATTTTATTGAATCGAAAATAATATATTAGTGTATGAGTAATAATTAATATGTTTCATTCTTTTTTTTTTTTGTCTTAGCAGCCAAATTATATTGAGCTAAGAAATTATTATTTAATTTATTATGGATCTTATTATTAAAAAAATTATTATTTAATTAGTTAGTGAATTTTAAAATTAATAAAATATCATGTTAAGTATTAATATTTTCATCCCATTTTATAAATATTTGTTTAAGTTTTAAATTGGTGGTTATAATCATTATTTTGAAAATCGGATCGGACTGATCGGTTCAACAAAAAATCGGAGCTTGGTCTAGTCCGATTAATGGTATAAAATTGAAAATTCGGTTTGACCTGCCAAATCGGGTTTAACCGGTTTGAGTTTTTTTATTTTTTTATTTTTTCAAAAAAAAAATTAAAATTGATATTTTATTATATTTATATAGTTATTTGAATTTTGTGTTTTATTAGATATTTTTTAGATAGTTATTTATTTATTTTATATTTAAAATATGTTAAATAATAATTAATCTATTATATTATTATTTTATATAATATAATAAAAAAATATAATTAATTTTCATTAAACCAATTCGACCGCCAGTTAAATCGATTCGACCGTTTGAATGGCTAATCATTAGTAAAATCGATTTGGTCACTGATTCGACTATGAAAACACTACTTATAGTTATAAAAATAAAAAAATAATATTTTTATTAAAAATAAATAAATAAAACATATTTTTAATATATTAAATTAGAGTTTGAAAATAAAACAAAACGAATTCTAAACCTTTGCAGTCGCATGTTGAGGAGTACCTGCTGTCATCACTAAACAATTCTACTCATTATAGCATAGTATTAATACTAATACATATTTAGCACTTCATAACTCAAACTATTTGGTTTCTTTTTTCTTTTTTCTTTTTTTTTTTTCATGTCTCGTCAAAATCATGACAAGTATAGAATCGTGTGGAGTAATACTAAAGGCAGAAACTTGACAGTAACATATGTGGCTGTGCGAAAACGTTGGGAGCCTGGGGACGCAGATT
Organism: Paulownia fortunei; assembly: GCA_019321725.1. Taxonomy (NCBI): domain Eukaryota; kingdom Viridiplantae; phylum Streptophyta; class Magnoliopsida; order Lamiales; family Paulowniaceae; genus Paulownia; species Paulownia fortunei. The sequence continues at coordinate 29,399,177 of CM033106.1, read as the reverse complement.
CGCAGCAACCTCCTTTTCACATCCTTACCAACATATTAATAATACGTTGCCACAACCCTCAACCTCCTTATTTATAACAAAACACACATTAACCCTAAACTTGATGTGTATAGACCTTATATGCTTATTTCACTTAAAAGCAATATGTATTTATAAAATTGGTCAAGATCTCTGTAATTTTTATTTTTTTTTGTCTAAACTCGACTCGAATTCAGGATTCGAGTCGATTGGATCTCTATTTATTGATTACTTTATACGTTTTAAGAAAAGAACTGCCATGATTATGGCACTTATCCAATGCCACGTGTTCAATACGTGGACCAAATACTATAAATACCATTTGCACGTTACAGTGAAATTGTAATGTGATTTTTAATATTTCATACTTGTTTATATAGAATTTAATTATTTTTTGAATTCAATTTATTTTAAGTATTGAAAGTTTTAATTGAAAATCACCCAAATAAATCATGTATTTTTGGGTATAGATTCGCTTGATGGTTGCGAATTTAACCCGACCTTACTCGAAGTTTGTGGTGGACCACAAATTGGTTTTAGTTGTTTTTTTTTTTTTTTTTTCTTTTGGTTTCTTGTGCTGTCTTAATCTCATAAGTTTAGTATGACTATTTGTTAGCTCTTGAAACCGACGAATGAATGAATTTTCTTGCATGGTTAGTTGGGGTTTGAAAAACAAGGATGTTGGGCTAATATTATTGAGCAAAATTTGATATGTGCATGTGTTTTTGTGGTTCAGTTTTGTGCTACGATATCTCGACTAACTTAAAAGCTAACCAAGAATCTTGATTGTTTTCGGTTGAAGCAACGAACAAGTCATAAATAACGACAGCATTTGTGTCTCGTTGCTGTTGGGAAAAGATGAATTGCTTATAATATATTCTTCTTTTAGTTTTTTTTCTTTTCTTTGGACGAATTGATCATACAAGAATTATTACAACTATAATTTTTAGAAAATACTAATAACAAATCTAATATCGTTTATAAAGTAGTATAATTAGATTACGTCTAGGGTGGAATTAAATACATTCCAAATCTATATATATATATATATATATATATATATATTTGTGTGTGTGTGTGTTTGTGAATAAATATTTAGAGATATTTATCGTCCTCTCTAAATTAGGTTTCATCAGAAGTCTGGGCCTAGATCCAATCCATCAGTCTCACTTGGCCCACTCTGTATTCGGCTCTTAAGTTATTGGTGCCCTTCAAAGAGACAGTTCGGCCCAATAAATATTGGTCCGGCTCGAAAGCATGATAGTGTCTAGGTACTGCATAGTGCATCGGAGAATGGATACATAGAAAGTATTGTTAATTGTATAAAGGGCCCAAATCTGCAGTAGGCTGACAATTCTCCTGCTGTTGATAAATTTGTTAAGATTTATATTTTGGGCTCGGTGTTCACTTGAATAATTGCAATTATTTCCCCATTTCTCCAAAAATTTAATGGAACATGTAGACGTGCTATAAAAAAACCTAAGAAGGCATTTGACCAAGTTTATAAGATGACTTTATGTATTTTTCAGAATTTATTGTAAGATATTTAGTAAGAAACTATTAATTTATTTAGATAACTACGCAATAAGGGTTTTAAAAAAAACGTCAATTATTTCGTTAAACAAAAGGAACTTATGGGAAAAGAATAATTAGACTTTCCACCCTTATTTGGTTAGAAAATTAAGAAATAACTACAAAAAAGTGATTTACAATCTATTTGATTTTGAAAAATGCGAAAAAAAATATTTGTACGGTACAGTCATGAGATGCATATATTGCTTTATATATGAATGTATTTATTTTTCGTGATATTTAATTATATCCTTAAAAAATTCAAAGGTGATACTTATTCATTTAAAAAAAAATAATGGCAAAATTAACTTTTTTCATACTCTTTTCCTTTTTCCTTTTTTCTCAGTAAGATCGTAGATTCCCATAGGAAGGAAAAGGACAAAAACAAAATTAAAAAATATATATATAAAGCCATAGAGTAGAAGTATATGTGTTCTGGTTTGGGAGATTTTGAGGAAAAATTTAAATCCAATACGATAGTAAAAGACTAACTTGTAATTGCACACTTCACAAATTAAGCCATTTGAGATGGTGGAATTCAATTTATTCAACGATTAGATTGAGATTATAATTTTTTAAATTATATATCCACATAATTTAATTTATTTGTCATTGCAATTTAAAAATATAATAATAAACAAACAAATAAAGAAACCTATTTTATAGTTGCAAGGCAAATAAATAGAACTTTTTAAAAAATAGAATAAAATGAACGGACAAAAAGATCGAGAAATGCGCAAGTGAAATTCATTAATATAAAAATTAATTTTTTTTATGAGAAAAATTTTTGGAATTTGAAAAACTTTTGATTGTTGAAAAAATAAAAATAAAAAAAACCAACCCAAATACAATGAATCTTAATAATAAAACTGTCCCTATAAGAAAAAAATAATTCAAAACTAAAATGTTTTCAACAAGAGGGAGGGACGAACAAAAAACCTAGGCGCCACATGTTTTGGAAATTACAACTTGACCAAATTTTGCTTATTATTACAACATTAAAAAAATATGAGGCGGCTCGATAGATCGATCAATAAATGACTAGATCTTGCCTCTTCACTCTTGACCTTTCACTTTTCAGTGAGGCCACCCATCACCCATCCTCATCGTCTTATTTATTTATTTATTTTTTTAAATGCAAATTCCTTTTTAATTTATTTGTTTGATTTCTGTAGGGTACATGTCCTGGTTGACCAAAAGGGTATGCATTAATTTTAAATGAAAATGTACGAGCAATGATAACGACACTTGGCTTAATTTAATGAACGAAAAATAATAATAATAATTTTTATTATAACTTTATTCTATACATGTATTATAATCAGTTGAACCTTAATCTTGAAGACTCCTAACTCAAATTTGATTTGGCCCGCTTAATATCTGTTTGGGGATTTATCTCCACTACTATTATTCATTTTTTTTAAATATATAATTCTCCTTTTTTTATTCTTAACATTTCAAAATTAAGTTTTGTTTCTTGAAATAAATATTATTTTTAAAAAGCACAAAAAATTATTTTCTCAACTCTTATTATTTCGAGAGGAAGGGATGAAGATTGTAATATTTACATTTGTTACTTATAGCTTCTGACTAAGTAATGTCGGGAAAATTGTAGAACAATTTTCAAAAAATAAACTTATATCATCCTAAGATCAAAATACTTGAAATACTAATGCCTCTTGCCCTGACTTGATCAATAAAAGAATGGAACAATTTGAAAAAGAAAAAAACACATAACTATACTCCACTAACAATAATAAGACATATCAAAATGCTTTTTTTAATCGTGAATTTACATTTTTGTGTGCTTATTTGGTGTTTATGGTTGGTGGGTTTGTCTTGATTTCTTGGTTCTTGAGATTTTGATCATTAATTCATATCAATTATCAAGTATTCGATTGAATAATGAATTTATATTTGTGATATAAATAAATTATTAAATGAGTTTGACAGTATAATAAATGCGGACAATTAAAAAGCTCACAATACCTTTTTATTTGATGAAAATTATTTAACAATCCAAAATCCATGTATTCTACCATGGGTTACGCCCGACTTGAACTCGATCAAATTAATAATTCGGAACTCCAATTACATACAGCGTGCGCATTATTTGAATAGGAATACGCTACTTGTCAAAATCAACACCTATATAAACCCCCAAACTTTGTTCATAAAGTATGTATGATCGTAAGAACCCATTTATTAACCCAACTCATACATTTTCAAAACCCTATTTAATTTAAATACTGAACGATTTTTGGAGGGGCTTACCCCAACAAATCCAATAACTTATTAACGTGCAGGTCTTATTTTCACGATCATCCTAGCTTCAATGATATCTCCACTACTTTAGATCGAGTTCTTCGCTTCTCGATTTTCCTAGCTTCAACGATATCTCCACCGCTTCAAATCGTGTTTTTCTCGCTTCTCGATCCTTCAAATCGAGTTCTTCAGATACGGAATGGTTGTTGCTCATGGACTATAAATATACTTGACTTGGGTTTTTTCATGCGACCTAAATCAAAGCCGAAGGTTTCAACTAATCAAGCCATAATCAAAATAAAGGAATATTTAGAGAGAGAATAAGAATAATGAATAAAATGTATTGAAAAATGAAAAAGAAATCATACTCCCATGTCGGATGGTGAATGTGCTGATAATATTCCTTCCATTTTAAGCTCATTACTGAGCTATGATAAATATTATTAAAGTAAATCAGTGGATTATTGCAAGTGCAAGATAAATTTATCAAGATGTACTAAGGAGAAGTGACTGCAGCTATTACGGTAAAAATAAAAAAATAAAAAAAATCAGCATAATAATTGTAGCTCTTTATGTTGTTGAATTTGTGGTCGGTGAACAAGGAGCAGAAACAACCCAAATGCACTGCCATGAGGCCCAATGTCCGAATTATAGGCTGAGACTCTTCCTGTTCGGATTACAGGCTGAGAGTTTTCTTGTTTTTCTTATCCCCAAGCATCGACACCGCCACAAGCCAATCTCTGTCTCAAATGACAAATCATCCCTTAAATATACAATATTCCCAAAATAACCCCAGAATTGCCGCACCTTCACGTGGCACACCTTGCTGGGTTACAACTGACCCCACACTTCATAGAATAACTAACACAAGGATATTTCTGTCAAACCACATCAACTGTCACCTTAGCATAGAGAAATGACCTTTAGCAGTATTCAAGAGTCCAATACTTGATCCCACACACACCTCTTAAGGTCCATTCCCCCACCCTACAAAATGGTCTCATCTCAACCCCTCCTCTCTCCACCACCACCACCACCACCACCGCCGCCTCCACTAGCTATATTACTATTCTGAGCTTTCTTGGTTGTTACTCAGCATGTCATCACTTTCTGTCAAATTCTTGGCACCATCATTGCCAAATTCTAGTAATAGGTTCAAGAGCATCAGACTTCAGGCCACCCCACCGCAGACGGTGGCTCCACCGGCATCTGGGGCTGCAGAGATTGATTCCGGGAGGCTGGAGCCTAGAGTGGAAGAGAAGGATGGATATTTTGTGCTAAAGGAGAAGTTCAGGCAAGGGATAAATCCTCAGGAGAAGGTGAAGATTGACAAGGAGCCAATGAGATTGTTCATGGAAAATGGAATTGAAGAGCTTGCAAAAATCCCTCTTGAAGAGATTGAAAAATCAAAGCTCACTAAGGATGATATTGATGTGAGGCTCAAGTGGCTTGGTCTCTTCCACAGGAGGAAACATCAGTGTAAGTTTCAATCCCATTGTTTTTCAGTGTATAGTACATTACTAGACTTTCTCCCTTGTTTTCATATATGATCAGCAGTTATTTTTGAGCTCTAAATGAATTTACATTTGTCTTTTTATAAATCTTTAGAGAAGTGGGATCATGTGAGAGCAATTGTGGTATCTTCTTTTCTTGCTAGCGGACATGGTTGTATAACTCTAGATAAGAACTAAAAATTATGAAATTCAATGTTTGTACCTGAAAAAACTCCAGATGGGAACAAAAGGAGCAGAAATTTTTTTGTTGTGTGCTTATGTTTGATTTAGACCCCTGCTTTCATAAATTGGTAAAATAATTCGGGCAACTCATTTGGGAAGATCTCACGATAAAATTGTAATAAGCCATTATAATGTGTGGTTTGACTTTATCTGATGTGATTCTTTTGCTGGATATATCTTTTAGTAGCTATTATTTTTATGATGTCATGCATTTCTATAAATAAATGAAGGGATATATACATATAGCAGTGACATCAATCTCATTATGAAGGAATGCAAGTGATTGTTTCACGTAATCACTATGTTTATTGTAAATGGAAGATGTAATCTGGTAAACATTCTTCCTATTTTTGGATCTGATCTTAAATTTTGTCTGATTGCTGATAATCAGATGGTCGTTTCATGATGAGACTTAAGCTCCCAAATGGGGTAACAACAAGTGCCCAAACTCGGTATTTGGCCAGCGTGATTAGGAAGTATGGGAAGGATGGGTGTGCTGATGTTACTACAAGGCAAAATTGGCAGATTCGTGGCGTTGTTTTGCCTGATGTACCGGAGATTTTGAAAGGGCTTGAAGAGGTTGGCTTGACGAGCTTGCAGAGTGGCATGGACAATGTGAGGAATCCAGTAGGGAACCCTCTTGCTGGGATTGATCCGCATGAAATTGTTGATACAAGGCCTTATACTAATTTGCTCTCTCAATACATTACTGCCAATTCACGTGGCAATCCTGCTTTTACCAACTTGTAAGTTCTGCACATTTCTAATCTCTCCCCCTCTATCAAAAGTAAGTAGAAAAAAGAACAAAGGAATGGGAAAAAGGAAAAAAAAAGAGTCAAGAAAGAAAGGTGCATATTATGTTGGTCCAAATTTGGTATTAGTTACTTGTCCAAATTTGATAATACTCCATGGCAAATGCAAATGCTAAGTCTAAGTTTCAATCTTCTTTTAAAAAATTGTATGTTTTCTGGGAGACAGAAAAGATATGATCTACATGACATATTATTTGCTTTTCTTATGCTGAAACCTTGTTGGCATATTTTTGCAGGCCAAGAAAGTGGAATGTGTGTGTAATAGGATCACACGATCTGTACGAGCATCCCCACATTAATGACCTTGCTTACATGCCAGCGACAAAGAATGGACGTTTTGGATTTAATCTTCTTGTGGGCGGGTTCTTCAGCCCCAAGAGATGTGCTGAGGCAATCCCTCTTGATGCATGGGTTCCAGGTGATGACATACTCCCAGTTTGCAAAGCTATACTGGAAACTTTCAGAGACCTTGGTTCAAGAGGGAACAGGCAGAAAACAAGAATGATGTGGCTGATTGATGAACTTGTGAGTGATACCAGCTCTATTAAGTGCCACCCTTAAATATAGGCAGAATATAATTTCAGAAGAACAAATCTGATTAACATTTGTCCCTTTATAATGATGCAGGGCATAGAAGGATTCAGGGAAGAAGTTGTGAAAAGAATGCCTCAACAGCATTTGGAGAGAGCATCTTCTGAAGACCTGGTGCAGATCCAGTGGGAGAGGAGAGACTATTTGGGAGTTCATCCTCAGAAGCAGGAAGGCTACAGCTTTGTCGGTATTCACATCCCAGTGGGCCGCATCCAGGCAGACGACATGGACGAGCTTGCACGTTTGGCAGACACATATGGCTCAGGTGAGCTCCGGCTTACAGTTGAGCAGAACATCATCATCCCAAACGTCGAGAACTCAAAACTCGAGGCACTACTTCAGGAGCCCCTCCTCAAGGACCGGTTTTCCCCTGAGCCACCTCTCCTCATGAGAGGCTTGGTGGCTTGCACAGGCAACCAATTCTGTGGGCAAGCTATAATTGAGACCAAAGCGCGAGCACTAAAGGTGACCGAGGAGGTGCAGAGGCTTGTTTCTGTCACGAGGCCGGTGAGGATGCACTGGACCGGCTGCCCTAACACCTGCGGGCAAGTGCAAGTGGCTGATATAGGATTCATGGGATGCATGACAAGGAACAAAGATGGGAAAGTCGTCGAAGGGGCCGATGTTTTTCTTGGAGGGAGAATTGGGAGTGACTCACATTTGGGAGATGTTTATAAGAAGGGTGTGCCTTGTGATGATTTAGTACCATTGGTTGTGGACTTGTTGATAGAAAAGTTTGGTGCTGTTCCAAGAGAAAGGGAAGAAAGTGAAGATTGATCACTTCCAAGTGCAAACTAGTTATGATGATTTACTAAAAGGAGCTATCTTTTGGATACTGAATAAGGACATGAGCATTTCTTTTGGAACTTAGATGATTTGGCCATAATGCTGGAAAATTACGCATGAAACAATGGGACTTGGAAGCACTTTCTAACATGTTGGATTTTGTTTGTGAATTTGAAAATACATCTGAGAAAGAGTAATAAATCCTTTGGTACTTGGAACTGAGATGAAAGCATTGTGTACAACTGCTGTATTCTGATATAGATATCCTTTGCTTATTGTTGTTAATTTTCTGAATTGTAGCATTTTTTTTTCCTTTTACTTTCCCAAGTAACGGTCTTTAAATCAGAATTTTGACTTTTTTTTTCAATAACATTATAGTAAAGAAGCGAATTTTGAAGTCAAACACATTATATATATATATATATATATATTATATATATATATGATACATTACAAAAATTACTATTAAAGTTTAAGCTATTTATAAAAAAAAAAATCAATAAATTTGTAAATTACTGTAATTATTTATATAGCTGTTATATATATATATATATATATATAACAGTTTGATCTTAGATGTTAAGTACTGAACTTATATTTATGTTAATGCTATGTAATTATTCATTATAAAATTAAATTATTTAAAACTTTTGATTAACTTATTATATTAATTCTTTCATAATTTTGCGTGTTACCAAACTTTAAATCTTAATATTTGTTATATTATTTAACATTATTAAGTTTATTTCTTTAAAATAAAATAATTTTAATTATTTTTACTATTGCATAAAAACAAAAATAGTCATATCGAGTCATTATTGGGACAGAGTGAGCAATTTTTCTGAAAGAAGCTGCTAATATTAATATTTATACTGCTTGTAAGTTGTCACTTCATCAAGGCATATAAATGTAGTTCCCATTCAAATGCATGAAGTGTACAACCTGGGAAGATCTATCTCATGTTTGATTCGTTGGTTTAAAGATGAGAGATATTGGTGTCTCCTAGGAGCCTTAGTTCATGGTAACTGGAAATACTTGGAAGAAGACAAAAGGTATTAAGGATTAAATATAAAATAAATAAATAAATAATTAGAAGAAGAATAAGAAGATAAGGTTAGGAAATTCACGTGGCTGTCTGTGCAACCAGATTATATGGCAATAGTCCCCATTTTGGATTTTTGGAAGGCTTTTTCTTGTGGAGGGTTCTCTGTTTCCTAGTTTCTCCTGGTGCAAATTTTATCCTCATGCACCACCGCTAAATAGAGGTTTCATGTGTACATAAATTTTGCAAACAATGGCATTTTGGGAATTGCGGAACTCAATTCGAGGGTGAACTCGAATTTTGCCTCTAAATCAAATGGATCCGAATCCAGTTTAGATCCAACCAAATATTCAAATGAAGATCCACTTCCGTAACAACTATATAAGAAACTAATTTTAAATTAAAATACAGTTGATAATTATTTATATATACAGTGTGTAAATTTTAAGCAACTTCACTTTTCATTAATATGAATTATGTATCTAGAAAACACATTACCTCTATTCAAGATTTATCAGATTCAACATGATCTGATTCAGATACGGATCCAAATCCTTGAGCAATCACAGAATTATATCTCAATGAGATTGAATACGAATAAAAATCCAACCGTTTACGACATTCGGGCCTCATTAAAAATGCCCATAAAGGCCCAAGTACAAGCATACTAATTCTAGCCCGTTAGCAGAAGGAAAAACCCCCAAAAAATAATAAAGATTAGCATTCAGAAAATGATTCAAATTCACATTTTACGCAGAAAAGATTTTATCCAAGTGTCTAACTGAGAGAGCAAATTAAACAGTAAAGGTCACCTTAACTTTTCAACTTTGACCACCTTTCATGCTTAACTGAAAAGACTGGAAGTATTGTGTTGTCCATGTATATATTACACCAGTATAACACAAGAAAATTATCTTACCTGATGACAAGGGTAAAATAATGTAATGATCTCATCTTCTGCCCCTACACATGGATTAGGATATTGAGTGAAACTAGTCGATACAATGTGAGCAATTAGGAGAAAGAAAAGATGAGCGACGCACCCAATGAGTTAACCATCCTACAAAAGTGAAGGTAAGAAGACCGTCGAGCAATGGCCCAGCTGAGACCCCCCTGCTGCAATTTCCCAATGCTACAACCAAAGGAATCCGGAAATCAACTTATACAAATATGACTTCAAACTTGGCACATGGGTGGCTCTCTATGTGATTCCTGAAATCAGAATCTCCTTTGTATCTAAATGTATACAATGCTTGCCTCTGTGTCATTCCGACGGTATATATCTTGTAAACTTTGAGCTCATTCCCACCCCTTATGCTTTCTGGCCTCTCCAATTTCCAAATGGGTACATGTTTCAGAGACTTAAACTTCAGTAAAACAGCAGAAGATAAGGCCTCCAGGGTCAAATTGTCTGACCTGCATGAAGGTACCAGACATGAGCGCCCAAATATGAAGAGAAACAATTATGGAATATTTTCTATATGAATTAGGCACTATCTTAATTCGCTAAAGGAACCATGTAAGTAAATTACAATGAAGAAATAAAGATGCTTAGAAGAGTTGCTCCTTTTCCTTTCTCTTTTTCTTTTCCTGGGTCAAACTACTCCAAGTAGGTGATGTGAAATAGATACACTGCAAATTAATATACTACATTCCAAGGTAAGCTCCTAAATGAAGTAGATTGTACCAACAAACTCAAAAGAAACAAGAATATTATTAATTGTTAATCCAGTTGCAGAAATAAAAGTGATACATAAGTAGAATCTTATTAAAAAGATCACTTAAGTCTTATGGTATCCATTCGTATAATGATCAATGGCAAGTCGAACATGTCATACATACTAGAATGTAATGAATTTCATCATATTACTAGATTCAATAAGTAATATAAGAACTAGAGGTGCAAAATCAACCCAACCACTGTTACACACACAACATGTACCTTAAGAAAATGGATTCCATCTCAAACCTCCCTCTTTCTCTTACATATATGTGATATATGGTTTTTGAGCCATTGATACACTTGCAGGGGCGTTTTCTAAATTCTGGACTCTTTTCATCTTTGTCTTGGATCTTGGTTGCCAAGTAAATGCATAAACGACATGATGAGTGTACTGCAGCCATATCAACCAGGGCCTTGAAAGAATCGGATGGCCCCTCAAACTTCCACCTAAACAAAAAGTACCAATATGAGAAAAGGCCCTCAATATGTTAAATGTTATCCATTTAATCCGGTTCATACACTGATAAAAAATGATATGCAAACAGAAGCGTATCAAAGTTGAGGCATGAATACATTAATAAAAAGAATAACTTAAAGAATAAGCCGATTTAGTTTCATGGGTTTGGTAATGAAGTCTTTTACAAGAAAATTCACACAGGTCATCACTATAATGCAGACCTTAATGATTCATTGTATGCACTGGCATTTTCAGCAAGATACTTCATTGTCTTGGCAACAGAATCAACATCTTTCACCTCCCTGATATGCAACAGTGAACCAGGAGAAGGAGCAAAATCTTGGATATTAGGGGCGCCAATGACCACAGGAACAGTACCTACAATGTATGATCAATGCCCTTTGTCAGACAACAGCATCATAAAGTCCCAAATTACGACTACTCCCAAGAGTAGAAGTTACACAAGTAGAATCTTAAGCATGTTCTAGAGTATCTTTCTACACATCAGAAAAATTTCGCAAATTGAAAGCATTGTGCTAGAAAGAAAAGTGCTTGTTCAAAAAGGTTAAGCCACTCAGGCTTAAACCATGCATTCATCAACTTTTGCCAAAATAGACCACATCCTGAACTCAACTTATGTATTAGTTCCTTAGAAACATTTCAGTTATTTCAATTTCTCCAATGCACGCATCCCAAATTCCAAAACTTACTAGGGACTTTGCTCTGTATCTTTCGGCCACGTCAAATTGTCTGAACTTATGCAGATTGCACTAAAAAAATCTAAAAGAAAAGGGTGAAACTTGACCTGAAGTCACTTATAAACTCTATAAGCAGGCAAAATTAATGTATGTATATATTCATACAGATTATACATATACTATAATATTTATTTATACATATAAATGTATACAAATATAATATATAAATATATTAGAACTAGTCTGGACTCAATTTGTTCATCAACAACAAAGCAAGAAGTAAGAAATTATATAATACTTTACCAGCTACAAGAGACTGGAAAAATTTTTCAGTAACATAATCCTCCTCGTTGGAGTTTTCAAAAGCCAAGCTAAATTTGTACCGCCTCAACGTTTCCACTTTGTCCACTGCAAATATGAGAAAAGAACAAATCTTCATACAAGTCCACTTAAGCCATGTCCAAACACAACTGGATACAGAAAATCAATCAAAGAATATCAATTCTATATTAATTGGTCTACAGAGGTACCATCCACATAGATTTTTATCAATTTTTTGTCTTCATATTTTTGCGTCTTAACATTGAGCTCCAAAAAGTTAATTTTTTACGCTTCTTAAGAGGTAGGTTTTCATTAATACTTTTTCAACAATGTAAACTATATTCACAGGACAAATTTCTCAGAAAGTCCAACTTTCCACTTGACACATGCAAATATTGAGTAGCCTACAAGAAAAAAATTATCCATCACACTATTCAGGATGCAGTTCCAGAGCTGAAAATCTATGACCAAAACGAATTGTAGACGTGCATGTGTGATGTATCCAATAAATAAATGATAGTGAGCATTCATCCTATAGAAGTTTGCAGATGCAAGCAGAAGCCAAGGAGAAAATAGAACATCCATGCAGTCATGAAATGTTTAGCAAAAGGAAGATTCTCTGTGAAATAAAAACTTCTTTCTTATATTGACAAATGTAGAGTTGACATGACTTAGCAAATACAAGAAAAAAATTAAATAGATATACAAAGTTAAACTGCAATCTCCAATCATTGAACAAAATATCAATAAATTTACCTCTTCCGTCACGGTTTCGATGGCAACCCCCATAAGAATCAATTTTAACGTTTGCATTCTCAAGTGCTACCAACGCTTGCAATCGAAAATTCCGAGCACCACAATTAGAAATAAAGGCAGCAGCAAGAGCATTTTCAGTTTTTGGTTGGACTGGAGCCATTATATCATATTCAGCCCAAGAGAAATATCCCACAGGCACATCTGATGAAAGGCTGGTAGTCATTACAACATCATATCCCTTCCTGTGACATAAGAAACATACCATAATCAAATTAGTAGAACGAGGAGTAATAGTATGAATGGTATACCAGTTGAAGCTAGCTAGAAAACATAAAGGATGAAGAGGAGAACCAAATGAGCTCCCAAAAATTTGAGCAAGCACTAACAACCATAGTTACTAAAATCCCAATTATCTATACTTTCAAAGCACCAAAAGAATCCTGATTCAGATTATTAACCAATTCCAAAATTATCCCAGATATACATTAAAAATGAGCATAAAAAGTTGCTAACTATTAAGTCCATTAAAATTTTGCGGCCTTACAACATTATCTTCACTAAGATCTACAACATAACAAGAATGGAAAAGACTTTAAACTTCAAGATACCCACAGCATCTGGAATATTAAAATTTAATTGTATGATATGACCCTCTAATCATCCAAAATAACAGAGTATTCAATTAAATTCTACAACACCATCCTTGAATAAACTATCAAAAGTATGGGATCCCAAAATTAGACCTAAAATATGATCTTCAAGTCATCCAAACTATTAAAAGTAGGACACACCAATTTTAAAAACCCAGAGTTCAACTAGTTATTGAAATGATAATTTTTGGTTTAAAGAATAATCTCCAAAAAAAGATCAGAGTAAGATATCACTTGCATTTTGTGTGTGCCTAATGTGGCTTCTAGCTGATACTGAAAACATGATTCATGTAGGGGCATGGGTAAAGCATTAAAATAACTTCCACATTCTTTGTCTAAATAACTTCTCTATCATTCTTCTTCTTGTTATTTGGTCAATAAACAGAGCACAAAAACACATAAATCAGTTAACTAGAATGTAACCATTAAATATTAATTGACTTTAGTGAGAAAATATCCAGAATATCTTGATTTATGCTCGCAGATAAGGATTCATAGTCTGAAAATCTATAGATATGGCTTTAGATAGATACACACTGGAAAAAGAGGCAAAAGCAACCACATTATGTGCTTACCCACCGTCGTGCCACGGCAATATTATTCTCGGCATAATATGTAGCTGACTCCATTGACCTAAGCACACTAGCAGTGCCAGGTTGTTGAGGAATTCCAAATGCAGCATCAGGTTTCTTACCAGCTTCAAACCCAAACTTACATCCAACAGCACAGGTCTTCCAATCCTGCATATTGTACTATAGAAGTCAAAACATGTAATGTTGCACAGTAAATCCACCAAACTGATCAACAGCTATAGACGCAGAGATAAATTGGCAGAAGAAAATGTTGACCCAACAAACATATACTCACAAAAAACACTGACAATTTCCATTTTGAATGCCTTAAAGCTATTGGCATTGTTATCACATTTCAGTGACTCCTCCATAAATTTTTGGTTACTCGCGTAATCTGGAACATCCATATGTTGGCATTAATGAGCCTTATACAAACTTTCCTCTTTTTCAGGACAGGAAATCAACAATGTCAAAAAAACTTAGCTGCAATCCAATTTGGATTGTTATAATAAATAACCACAGGCATTTAGCACAAATGTCAGCAAAACACAATAACATGCTACAAAATGAATAATAATTTTATCAAATATCCACTTACTAAGAAACCACCCTCCAACTTTTCAAACAATAAAGGAATTTAACAGTTCAACAAAAGGAATAACTTGAATATCCAGAATAAAAGCTACCTCATCAGCCCCGTGTACATAAATGGGTTTTTCTTGAAATCCCTAGAATAAGGCACAGAGTCCTCCTTCTCCAACCATGCTTCACAGCTGTCATCATGTTCGGAGAACCGATCGTGACCCGACCCCGCATCTTCGGTTGACCAAGAAGACGATGACGTCGTTTGAGTGAAGTGGTAGAACGAGTCCGCCCATGAGTTGACCAGGTCAGCGTTCTTGACCATGTCGAGCCGGCCCAAAAACGCGATCTCTCCTATCACCACCAAGCCCACCAAAATTGGTAGAAAATTCGACCATTTTTTCTTGTTTGAATTTGAAGAAGAAGAAGAAGATGATGATGAATAAGACGTTGATGGGATATCCAGATCGGGTAATTCTTCGGGTTTCGGATGCTGTCTATGGTTAGCAGTAGCCATGAACTCGGATTGGAAATAAATTCCTGGACTGAAGATTTATTAAACAAAAAAATTGATCTTTATCAAAATATGGTGTGTAAACGTTATAGATGGTTGTCTCGAAAAATGGGACTCATTTTATTTGAAGAATTAAACGAAACTCTTCTGCGTGCGTGAGTGTGTGTGTGTGTGTGTGTGTGTGAGAGAGAGAGAGAGAGAGGGTTTTAGGAGTGGAATACAAGGGAAGTGGAAAAAGGGTTTGTAGTTCTGTCGTTTGCAATGATTCAATATGTTGAAGTCCAAACCTCCATGGAAGAACAGGAGAGGGTTTCGGTAGACTTGGACTTACCCCCACCTGTTTTCTGCGTTTTCTTTTGTCCAATTTTTTTATTTCTGGGTTTTATTTAGGTTTTTCTGATTTTCTTTTTCAGTTTTGACTTTTGAGGATGGTTTTCTATTAACGTTTATGAAGTAGAAAATAGTTAACTTAGCATTATATCAATCTTTCCTAAAATCGTATCGTATTCATTTTATACTATTTTATGAAAGATAACTGGCACTATCATAAATTTATGAGGAAGTAGAAAGGGGAATATAATCCTTCAAATACACACAATTTTATGTACCCCGTTCTAAGTACAGATTAAGTAAATTAAAATAAAAATTATCTATTATGAGCTTTTTCTTTTTTTGGTGTGGGGCGGGGGGAGATATTTTTTCTTTTTCCTTTTTTTTTTTATTGGGTGGGGGTGAGGTTGGGGGTGGTTTGAATAATCTGCTCAACATATATTTTCTCTAATTAGTTTAACATTTTGAGTTTCCACTAGCACTACAACTTTGCATGTCAAAGGTGAAATTTTACCGAACTTAAAATAAATCTTATGCAACTTTGCACGTCAGAGGTGTTTTGTTAATTTCGTCAAATTATTATTGACCAGATCATTATAAAAAAAATGCGTAGATACAATTATTAATGGATCCAATTAAAGCCAAAGGACTACACGCTTGCCTTGCATATATGCCAGAATAAATAAAGTTTATTGAAACCTGGCTAGTGAAATTAATTAATCAAATAAATAAAGATTTTTTTTGAAAAAATCAATTTTATCATTATTACATCATTAATATCAATATTTATAGGACATGACTGTAAAATTAATTAATCAATTATCGATTTACAGATTAGATTGATGCACACATAAGATGTGATGCTATTGGCAGCTATGAAAATTTGATGCTTTTCTCCCTCAAGGAATTGATTTCTGCTAATACTTGACTTCAGAGGCAAGAGTTCCCAGAATAAAAACAAAAGCATATTATATAATCATCTAAAATACTGCAAATTAGCTTTAAAATAATACGAAAAAGCAAAAAGGCTTGATGATTTAACCTAACACGACACCGGTGTAGTACCTACTAAAATGTTTACAAAGGAAAGAACAATACTAAATTCCAAAAGGCTGTTGTTATACATTAAAATCTAGTAGATCCATGTAAAAGCAGATCAGATTAGTTGAACAGATCATACTTTATTGGGATACTTTGCCACATCCTCATGTTAGCGGCTTGGGCCACATCTTCAGATGCCCAATTGAACCTGTATAATACCATAGCTGTGGCGGAATATAACATCCCCTTCAAAACTTTTGAGCTATAACAATTAGGATAGCAATAGGTCCCTCAAACAAGGACAAGCCAGCAGAAATGGTTGGCTGCTCAAGCTTACAACCAAGACTAAATTAGATCTAATGCAAAAAAACAAATAGAAGACATTAACCATTTGTCAGCAAAAACGTATAGACAAATATATATACATTTGGAGCAGGCAATCCACAAACTCCAGCACAACTCACAAAATTGAAAGTGGGAACCTAAAGTTCGCCAGGAAAGGAGCCTACATATCCATGAATCATTTACATCTCATCCATAATGCCTGAAAGGAGGGGAAAAAGCAGATTCCTCACCTTTACACAGGTAAATATACATACCTTTTACATCTACATTTACATCTCATCTACAGATCAAAGAAATGAGTTCATGCAAGAATGAAAATTTATGTTCCTACTATGACTATGGTCCATAATTTCAGAAAAGCAAAACTTTGTAGGATTGCATCCTTTCACTCTCAAATCACCTGGATCTGGCTTGAAATTGTTCCTTCAATTAGGCACTGACAGAAGAAATTAAAAGCTTGTACTACTAGTCATTGTGATCATCTTTCAAAAGCAAAGTCTCACAGCGGGTTCCATGTCAAAAAGAATTTCAAGTTGGAGGATAAACAAAGCTCTCAAAATTTTCAGACACAGATTCATGACGTGCTAGTTCTCCTCCAAGAGTAGAACTATTGATCACTGAATAATCTGCTATAGGACATTTCCTGGAAGAGACAATTTTAAAGAACAGATACCTGGATCAAGAAGAGATCTAATAGTTTCTTGTACAATAAAAAGAATTGCTAACAGAAAATCAAGTCTAGATATTACTTGATCCTGACGGGAACTATCTGCTAAAGCTGTCTTCAACCTTTTTGCCTGAGACTCAAAATTTGATGTACTTTGATTGTCTTCATCCAGAAAATTCTGACCCGTTCCCTCTGCAGAAAACCCAATAATGTGAATAAATGATAGCAGAACAAAAAAGAAGGGTAAACTATGCAACTGAAATGGCATCTTTCCAACTATTACATGCATAAGCACTTGCATTTCCACAAAACAAAAATTATTCAACTAAATGAGTAGCGAAATATGCTTCTCAGTTAGAGAAAAACTGGTCACATCGGCAATGCATTACTCAATCTCCTCATTTATTTTTCATCAAAAATAGAAACCTATCACAACAGTGAAACAAGTAAAATGCGCATAAGTATACATACATGTTTTTAAAATAATTAGGTAAACTTGAATATATGGACCAACTCCATTTGCTAAGTTTTGGATACCATACTCGTCAATGTACTTTTGTTGTTGCTATACTAATGAGTTTAAATAACACATTTAGTCCCATACAAGATTTACATTTCATCCCCGCCCCTGTTTTCAAATCATTCCTTGCAGCCTTCCCCCACCACCCCGCCCCTGTTTCCTTACAGAACCGTGTACAACCAGATGGCGCCGACAATAAGAGACAATGGGGGCTGAGGCCCAAAATCTTACACTAGTGTTTGAAGCTCAGCAACTTCCACAAAAATCCCCCAATCTATCCCAACATACAAAGGTAACTATGAGCCTAGATATTTTACAGATAAAGCAAAAGTCCTTGAGTCAACCCCATATATTAACTAGCACCCATTTCATAACAAGTTACTAAGAAAAGCAACAGTACTTTGGAAACTTGCAATTTCTAAAGGCTGATAGTGTGAAAAGCTAAAGTAACAATCAAGCTATTTTGTCAGATGCATTGCTAGTAAAAACAACATCAACGGTATACTTTTCACATCAATACACAACTACATAACAATTGTTACATGAAGTTCAGGATTATGTGATAGGAGAATTAATACTTGAGAAGTGCAGCGACCTTTCTGAAACATCTATTCCCTAGAAAGCTCATCTGTTCCGTTGTACCAGTTGTCATGAGAGTCAAAAAGGCAAAAGGACCAAAGGAAGAACCCAGAAGACTGAATATTTGGGTGCTTATACATACAAATTGATGTATGAGATGGAAGGATGTTATCTTTGCATGCTAGAGTGGACTCACAAGCAGATAAAACAGGAAACCGTGCATTTTGTGCATCTGAGTGTGTGCTTTTCCATCGTCAATTATACTTCTCCAAATGAAGTGACAAATATGTTTATGTACTCAATATCATTAACATATATCAATAACAGATAATAGAAAAACTCACATCAGCAACAGAGCAAACTCATTCAGAACTTAAAAATACCATCTCCTTCCACAAAGGAGGAATAACAAAGATTAAGACCCAGTGATCAACAAGGATAAGTTAAAATCACCTCTCTTTAAGTCAAATAAATCCCCAGGGAATGGGTTGTTGGAAGAACATTCCAGTGAACATGTTGCTAATCCATGAGTTATTGTCCCTTTCCCGCTTTCCACTGTACTGCAAAGCTTCAGAAACCCCGGCATTTCAGCTGATGGTGGATGACAGTGCATGCCCATACGCTTGAACTTATATCTCGATTTACTCTTAAGAGAAGCGCAGGAATCAGCTGAAGTACTACTGGAAAGAGGCTCACCCCCTACGCAGTTAATCTTTTGCCAACAGCCATTCCGTAAAACATTAAACTGGTAAAGACAAAAGAAACAAATAAATTTTCATGTTGTGTTATATGCAGTTTGCCCATGCAATCAAAGAGAATTTAACAGCTTAAAACATTAAACAAGGGCCCCAAACGCATTCCTCAACCTGTTCAGAAGCATTTTCCACATTGATCAACCGCTTTTGAGACATATTTATGCCTCCCTGGTTTTGCTCTGAGCATTGTGCAAGCAGACACTTTGACTGGTGCAACTGTTTAACAAAAGACACTTCCAAATGATGAAGATATAAATTGTGCTTCTCATCCGTCCATCTTGTGCGGTCATCCTGCAGAAAGGAATGTGAGAAAAACTCACACACTCATAGATAGACTGAAAAGAAAATCAACTGTGACCACTATCATTTACTAATCATATAGAAGCTTTTAACCCATTATATTTTAGTGGAAAAGGAAAAAATGGTTATCAAAATAAGGTAGTAAGTTTGACAAAAACCACCAACGGAGTTGGGGTACATTTGGGAGCACATTTCGATATTGATGGATTTTGAAATTTTTTTACCTGCATATTCTACCAAATGGCTACTAATATGTGTTTCATCAAACGTTGGACAAACTGTGGAAGCAATTTTCATAAAGCCCACACTAAAATATCCACTTCAGCAATGGACTTTTCATTCTAAGTGGTGCAAAAAACTACCTCAGTATCTATCTTTTTCCTTTGTCAGTTACAGATTACCATGCTTCCTAATGGCAGATAAGAACATTAAATTTCAAGGAAACATTGTCCAAAATCTTGATGAGGCCTATGTGATCATCAACATAAAAAAGAAAGGAACATGTCTACAGATGTAAACAACAAAAATGGCATATATATAAATATATATAATGACTAATTCTAAACATGAATAATTGCATTTGAGTTGCAGAAGTATACAGTGATAAGTGAGTTTTATACCCATTAATTTAGTACAATTTACTTAACTTTTTTATTAGTTTTCGAAATTCTTGTGAAGTTTATCATCGTTTTTAATGTTATTTTGCAGATTTGATGATGAAGAAAGAATGTCACTTGGATGTACTAAAATCTACATTTATCTTATATTTGTTTTAAAAAAATAAAAATAAAAAAATCATCCCGAGTACAGTAGGTACAATGCCTATGCGCTGCCAGACGGAAAAATAAGGCTAAAATGGACATTTTGCCCTATTTAAGGCATCTCCCATCTGATTTTTAACATCCCAAAAAGCCTCCAAGGTAGTTTTTTTGGGGAGGAGCAGAGGAGAGTTAAGAGAAGCCAAGAAAGAATAAGGAAAAAAAGAAGAAGATAAGAAGAAGAGGAGATATTTCTTCCAAGATTAAGGAAGAAGACATCACAAGGGAAAAAACTCGTCCTTTTCCAAGTTCTATTTTATTTTCTTTTTCTAGGGTTGTGAAGTAATCTAATTAAGATGTTTTGAATATTTATATCAATTCAATTTTTGATTTATTTTTCAAGTTGAGTTTTCTACATGATTCCTAATGTTTTCACTTACTTGGCCACTAATTGAATTATTTGCTAATCATATTGACCCGAAAAATGATATGTGTGTCTAGTTCTATGTGTAGAAAATCATAAATTGCATGTGAGATAAGAATATACTTGCATGGTTTGTGCAGTCTTGTTTGTGATCCATAAAACCTAATGAATTAATAATTGTTGTAATTCACATAGGAATATAGTGGTTAGCAATTGATGATATTTTCGTTAGATCTCGGGAGAGACTAGTGGATAATTTAGGGATTCTCGACTATCACTTGAAAAATAAATTAAAATTGATGAGATAAATTATTCAATTCGGACTAATTATGGTAAAATCATACCTCTAGGCTTTTAAGTTATTGAATTTCATCTTTAATTGTTTTTTATTATTAGTTTAGTTTACTTATATTTAGTTTATAATCATAAACACATTCTTTCATTTGTTCAAAAAAAATTAGAGTTAATATAATTTCGGTACTTAATAATTCAACAGTTCTCGTGGGAGCAATACTCTACTCATCACTTTATTACTTGTCTACGATAACATGCACTTGCGTTCATAAAATTCCGCAACACAAAGCAGCTAAGTATCTATAAGGAAAAATTAGGCCAGTTCAGACAGCTTCAAAAAATTTTGAAACTTGGGTAACACTTGCAGAAACATGTAGAAATATGAATACCATCACTCCCCCCACCCCCCAACGGATAGTAGAGCTAGAAAACATTAGCAGCCTGATCTTACAATTCATGAGGGAAAAAATTCCAACACAGTTCAGCGGCGGCCTAGCTGAATATGTGTCAAAAGACTAAACACAAGAAGTCTTCAGAAGAATAGTTTTAATGTTGCATATGAAGGCAGAGATAATTGGAAGAGTCAATCATAATTTACTGATTGTTTGTGGCTTCAATCTATTACTAAACGACAACACAAATTTTGTCATCTAGAAGCTTCTGGTTTGTGTCCAACTGGCCAGTTCTCCAACACCATATCACTACAGCCTTTTTAAAAATATCTAACAAGTCTTGAGAATTCACACTGAAATGTGATAATTCATTCAACCCTTTCAATGAAAGGAAGCAAGGCTAATCACAACCATGTCTCATATAGAAGCCCTTGCTAATGCCTCCACTGTAACTAAAGTCAGACAGCTTCACAAAATGCTCCATCAGCTGGTATTGGATTTCAGTTCTTCCTTGTGTTTGGTAATTCACTGCAACACAGCAAGTGCATAGAGACACAGATACGTAGAAGACGATACTAATCACCAATCAGACTAAAGGACATGGTTCAGCATACTTTAACGCCAAACTAAGTCACCAGATTGTTGCCCCTTCTTCCCACTGATGATTCTATTTCAGCTAATAAAACCTGACAAACATTCAGAAAAGATCTATAGGACCTGACAAGAAAATTCAAATCCTTTCTAATTTCATCTCATTATTATCAGTATTAATTTCAGGTTTAATTTCCATATAGGATAGATTAATTTCCATGTGCACAAGACATTGAAAAGGCCACCATGTAGCAATGCTTGAATCCGTGAACGTATTTGACATTCATGTCAGTTCATTTCTTTCCTTTCCACAGCAACACACTTTAATCACAAAAATATTTTCCTCCTCCAGAAGCCACATCAAACTGAAAAACTAAGTGCAACTTAAAATACTCAATCCGAAAATTGACAATTAGAGAGTTGTTCTTCCTTCCTTTCAGTGTAGAATAAGCCACCCCTTGTGCTTGTCCTTTTAATGCAAGGATCGGAAGCGCACGCAAAATCTAAAGAAATCACGGGAATTACATAGGTTAACTACTCTCTAATTCAATAAACATTTGCCTACATAAACTTCACACCAAACCACTGAACAAAGGATCACATGCAATTAAATTACATACAACTACTGCATCGTACAGCGTCAAAATCAAACGAAAAAAGAAAAAAAAAAAAAAAACACATTATGAATCGGAGAGTCACTAAATTCGAGAACGAAAGAAGAGAGTTACCGGCGTCACATTCGCCGAGCGGCGAAAAGTATCTTTGCAATTCTCAGCAGTCAGAGATGACGCATCCGAGTTCGACCGAGTCAACTCTTGGTTGCAACCTATATTCGCCGCCGACGGCAGCCAGGGCGGATGCGGACTCTCCCGCCGGCAATTTCCTTCCATACGCAGTATAACAAAATGCGGATTGTACTAATCAAACCGAAAAAATCTGAAGAAAATATAGCAAAAAAGGCAAAAAACCCTTGGCAACAAAATTTCTTTTTTGAGAGAGAGAGAGAGAGGAGAGAGGCGGTGAAGGAGAAAGTGAAGTGAAGGCTCCACATGGAAGCGCTTTTACACGTGTCAGTAACAGCGATTGGGTGCCACGTCGGACGGGGCTGATAATATCTTCAGCCAATGCCAGCCAGATATTTTTTCTTCCAGCACCGGCGCGTTGTGCCACGTGCCACGTTTTTGTTGTGTTGTGTGCGTGTGTGGTGGGTGTGAATACTTGATAAGGATGTGGACCTTAATCCACCCATGCACTTTTTCCCCCTCTTATTTTTTTTTTTTATTACTATTCGTCTCTATTAAATCTTTATTTTTTTCCCTTATTATTTCTTTTTCTCTTTTTTATTTGGAAAAAAAATATTTGTGATATATGATTTTCTTTAGTGAAATGATTACATAAGTTATTATACTAAAAATATCAATTATTAAGAATTAATTAGTAATCAGCAATTTGTTACAAAATTCTTACCCAAATTTTTTTATCTCATAGTCTTGAGGGATTTAACTTTTTTCTTGGACAAGATTTTATTGCATGTAGAATGTGATATTGTAAACTTGAAATGGAGCTGGAATTGAATGATATATTATAAATATTGTTGTTAATCTCTTGGATTTTAATGAAAACATAGTAATTATCTATTTTTTATTAAATAATGAACATGCATCGTAATAGTTATATATATATATTTATTTATTTATTTTTCTTTGTTTTTGTTTTTGGTTTATTGATTGGAACCTTCATTGTATTTAAACTAATATTTTTCAATTTTTTTGGAGATAAAAATTAGTGTATTATAGTTCAGTTCTTGATTTTCGAATTTCAAATGCCTATTGAATGAGTTATGCTTTAGAAGAGGATAATAATCTTAGTTTCTAATCATGGAGTATTAGTTATAAAATCTTTGCTTATATCTAATAATTTATTTAAAAAAAAAAAACAAAGTGTCCATCTTTTCATCATTTGAATCTTGATATTTTGAACTAGAACAAGATATTTTAGTGTTGTGATATCATAATTTATTAATCCTTGAGATAATTAAACTTGAACAAGACAGTTTTGTTGCTTTCACTTTCAATAAAGTTATCTATAATAATATTGTGATATTATCAGTGTGTAGTATCTTTTTAATTATTGAGATTACAAGAATGCCTTGAGGACAAAACCTTTATATGTAATTTATATCTATACTTTGAGATTAGAAATGCGAAAGTCACGTTAATAATTTGGAAATAAAATCAATCTGAAAAGATGTTTTTTAAGTTTTTTTTACTTGATTTTATATATAATTGTTAAGAGGATTAAATAAATAATTTTTGATAATTAGTTTGTATATGTGTAATGATAGTTAAAATAGTTATATATATTTTTATTGTTATTAAATTATCATTATAAATATATTTTGTCAACAATAGCAACTTATTAAATTTATAAAAATTATTATTATCGAATACATATATATATTTTTTCCAAGCTCAATACAACAAGTAAGGAAATTCTTAATCAGATATCAATTCAAGTGGGATATTCCTTGCACTCAAGTGGAAGATTCTTCCTCACTTTTCTTTGTTTTTTTTTTGTTTTTTTTCAAAAAGATATAATAAGAATAAAAAATTAAGAACAGAGAGGGAGGCAAGCAAGCCCATTGTCATCAGATTTCGTCAAAATCTTCAAAATAATTACAATTATTCATTAATTATTTCTAATATTACAGAAAATTTAATTTGCCTTTCTCATATTCCCCACAAAAAACAAAAAACAAAAAACAAAAAAAAACCTTTTATTTTAATTTAGTTTCGTTATTTTGTTGGGGTAAACCCAAAGATATATAGAAATGAAAACCTCATAAATAAGCAACAGATATTTTTCGGGGTCCAAAAATTAATTGCTCCACAAGTCACATTGACACTCATTCACAAGTCAGCTTCAAGTTTTATATTCAACAACTTGTGTGTGTGTCTATATATATATATATATATATATATATATATATGTATACACACACACACTACACAATGAAGGTAGGTATTTTATTTTTAAAAAATAAAATATTTAAATTAATATATATATATAATGTAACATCTATAAAACTATATATATATATGGGGTCAATGCAGCAACAAAATATATGAGTCCATTGAATTCAATTGGAATTGTAAACTAAGGCTATGGAAACCAACACCATAATATGGACCAATAATGTTGTATTGACGGCGGCTTGATTATTTATATAGTTCAATCACTCAATTTAAAAGCAAAGATGGATTCATTCGATGGTTTACACTCTTTTGTTTTATTTGTAAATTCATTTTTATATTGCAGAATTTTTTTAGTATTAAAAATATTTTACTAGATTTTTGTATAAAAATAAAAATATATTTAAATTTTATATGTTTTTAAGTAGCCTATATAGATTATGAAAATAAAAATATATTTATTTTATGGTATTTTTTGTATGAATAGATATGAAATATTAGTAGGTTTAAAAATAATTTTTAAAAATAAGAATAAATTGTATTTTTGATGGAAATGTGTAAAATAAATATATTTTCAAAGTTTTAAATAACAAAATATAAAAAGATACTCTGTGGGAATGAAAACAAAATGGCATTTAATTTTTTTTATTTTAAAAAAAAAGAAGCCAAAAAAAAGCTGTTTCCTAAAAGGAAATCATTGTTATTCTATATAGCCCTAACATAATTAAATATTAATGTGACAATCACATTGTACCTACCGCCTACAGCTCAAACTCCATTAGTTTTAAAATGAGCGACAATAAATTAAATTGTTTATTGCAATTTATGTTCATACGACGTAACGGTTGGGCGGTTTTTACATTGTGTTCACAAATATTTTTCCGAATGCATCTGTAACTCACTTAGCAAGTATTTAATCGGACCATGTCCCAATTCTTGTGGATCCGGATTCTCTACCTTATGAAAGCTGATCAGGAAAATTGAAAAAACCTTTTCATTTCGAGGACTATAATGATATTGTAGCTAAGAACTGGCAGATAGAATAAAAAACTAGGGCTAAAAATCTGGTTTGGAACAATATCAAAGCATGCAGGATTGGATTACTGAAATAGAGCATAGCGAAATCTGGTAACGCCAGTAAACGCGTTAAAGCTTGATGAACTAGGATTAAGAAACAGATTACGAGAGCTGATTTATAGCTGGTTGATTTTTTTATTATAATTTTATATTGCATTATAAAATATTTTTTTAAAATATATATTTCAAATTAATTATGCATACGCAACGTGTATTTGTGGTGCGAAATACAAGATGTAATTCAAAATTAAAATTTTGAAGATTCAATCTGAATTTAGAGAATACAAATTTATAATAATAGAAGATTCAATCTGAATTTACTGCTGGCTGCTGGCGGCTGAAGAGGTGAAATAGAATCAATGAGGTAAGTCCCAGCGACTAGCCGAAGGTGACCGTAACAACACTGCATTTTTACACGCTGGCACAACTAATAGACTCCAGTGAGGTGCCGAGTTGTCTAATTATTCGGGTGGAGGAGGCTAAGGGGGGGTACGCAAGGAGTTGTTTTATGTTGACTAGCCCCAAAGATTTCCCATCTTTTGTTTGGTGATGATACACTTGTGTTTTGCCAAGCCACAGAAGCAGCAATGGAGTCAGGTTCTTGGGAGATATATATATATATATATGCCAAGACATCGGACAAGTCATAAACTTAGAGAAGTCTACCTTGGTTAGTTTTCAGTAAGAATACACCAGTTGAAATTAGGTAGACCTTACCTAGCTAGTAGAGCAGCGACACGAGAACTACCTTGGGCTACCTTCGATAATTGGAACATTTAAAAAGGAAGTGTTTGCAAGCATCCGTGGTACAATTTCCCGTCGTGTACAAGGATGGAATGGAAAGATGTTAGAGAGAGAGGTTTTAACCAAACCTGGGTTGCAAGCGATCCCGTCTCACGCGATCAGCTGTTTCCGTCTTCCCCGAATACCTTATTGATCATGAAGGAAACTCAGTCCATGGTTGCAGCTTTCTGGTGGAGTGGGAAAGCTTACCGTAAGCTCCATTGGATTGCCTGGGATGATTTGCGCATTAGAAGAGTATTGGAGGTTTGGGGTTTCGAGATCTAAAAGCTTTCAATCCCCAGTAACTATCCACAAAAGGCGGGGAGACTGGTCGATCGCTGGACTAGAGTACACTCTTCTTAGCCGAATTTGGAAGGCCAAATAGTCCCATATTCCGCCATTTTTTTTAGACGTAAAATGACTGCTAATCCCTCTTTTACTTGGTGTTGTGTCCTGAAGTCGATAGATCTGATGGCGTGTTTGGACGGGCTTATCCATTCAAATATGGAAGGACCTTAGATCCCAAGGCCTCATTCTTTCTGTCATTATTCCCATTCATACACTGCCCCGATTATCCAAGGCCCCTTCACTTAGAATCTGGAACCATGATTTAATTTAATTCCTTTTTTCGTGCTTCTGATGCAGATATCATCAAATCAATTCCTCTAAGTAGCAGTGCTGTCAAGGATGAAGCTTTTGGCAAAAATGGCAAAATTTCTGTGCGTAGCGCTGATCATCTTGCAAAGGATATTGATAGCAGAATGAGTTTTCATGTAGAGGGTATGCAAAGATGCCGTGCAACTGTGAACCTAAGGAAGACACGTTGTAGTTTTGCTACCGGATGTCCCCATTGAAGCGAGCAGGATGAAGACAGTCCATGTGCTATTTCAATGCTTCGTCACATGTACCCTAGCCTATTATTTCTAATTGGAAAGGTAAAAACGAGGATTATATTGGGTTGATTTGTGAGCGGAAAACTCTTAGCAAAGGAATCGGATATGTTTTCTTACCTTTTTTGTTTTTTTGTTTTTTTTTTTTCAATTTTTTTTACTTGTTAGGCATTTCGGTGGCAGCGTAACACTAAACTTAAGAAGAATCAATTGATGCAACCTGATGCACTGATGAACTTTGCCGTGAACTACTTAACCACCTTTGTTGAGACCACCACTCACCACAAATAGCTCGGGAGTGATTAAACTGAACTTCGATGAGGCTGTTTTCAAGAAGAATGAGGGGACATGAGCTGGTATCATTGCACAGGACCATACAGGAGTATGCATAGCCTGCAGCCGCTGCCATTTCCAAGTTCAAACAGATACGGAGCATGCTGAAGCACTGGCAGCAAGAGCTCTACTAATGAGCTAGTGCTGAACCGAGGTTGCCGTAGAATTGTGTTGGAAGGAGACTGTTTGCAAGTTTCCAGATACTTGCCTCAACTGAAAATGATCTCTCTCCCATTGGTACAATCATTCAGGATATTAAAGACCTGCTTTCTAGAGTGCATAGTGTCAATTACCAATCTACGAAATCGTAAGGGGAAATAAGGCTGCTCATTTCTTAGCTAAAAAGGAATTAGCGTTTGAGGATGGAGTGAATCTATTTCTCTAAATTGTCAAAGTTTTTGTCCAAGTTGAATCTTGCATTTGAATGCAATGATATCCACCCTTCTTTTCTTGAAAAAAATTAATGCCAAGACTTAAATGCAATCGTATGAAATTTTTGAATCATGGCAAAGACTAACCTAAACAAAGGGGATGCTGCACACACACACACACACACACACATATATATATATATATATACACATAATATATTTAGATATATGAATAAAGAAAGTGCCAAGTATATGCATAATAAATATTTTATATATATGGTGTATAATGCGAAATAGGATATCAAGCATCATATTAGAATTATAAGATCTGAATTGCTATACACATCATCACATTGTAAATAAGTATTAGTATAATCAAATTTAGCTCGAGACTTTCATCAATTCTTTATTACCATCGT
This sequence comes from Paulownia fortunei, assembly GCA_019321725.1. NCBI lineage: Eukaryota > Viridiplantae > Streptophyta > Magnoliopsida > Lamiales > Paulowniaceae > Paulownia > Paulownia fortunei. The sequence goes on along the minus strand of CM033106.1, from coordinate 29,370,241 downwards.
AATTCAAGTAATTTCAAAATTTTGGAACAGCTCAATTTGCTCGAAATTTTAAAAACGTAATCGAAGATTATATGTCAAAAAAATCTCAATACCAATTATAGGAAACAAAAGATTAATTACAACAACCCCAATTAATTAGGGCAAAAAATTCCACAATCTTCAACCACTGAAACCAGCAGGAAAAATCCCAGAACTTCAATTGCAATTTGCAGCAACTATAATCGGAAGAGAGAGAGAAGAAGAAGACGAAGAAGAAGAATATCTACGCTTTTTTTTGTTTATTTTTTTATTTTTATTTTTTGGCTTTCCGCTGTTTTTTTCCTCATGAAATCATGAATCACCATTGAATCATAAGTTAGGCGAAAATTGGCGCACCGAACACGCCACCACCTGTGCCCACTGCCTCAACCTCGTTTTCACCATCTCTGGGTCTTCACCTATTACAATTCACAAAGTCGTATACAAGTTACAAAATGCTTTATTCTAGCCACATTGATCTTGGTTCAACATCAGAAAAATTATATTTTTTCCCGGATAATTTTGTCTGCTACACGGAACCAACTACAAATATCATTAAAAAAAAATAGTAAGTTGATTCTTACCTGGATCAATAATCGACCTGGGGCTCCCGACAGACGAAGAAGCCAAACAATCGGAAAACGACGCCGAAGAAGATCGGGACAGAGTATTACTATACTGCCGGTTCACAGAGTAGTAAAACTCAAGTGCGGGGAAAGTAGAGGAGAGTTTCGGATCCAAATCAGGCGAATCGAAGTTGAATCCCAAGTCAAAGCAGGCGCGTAGCTCGTCAAGGTCATCGTCCGTGACGCTGCGGCCTCGTCGCAGGCGATGATTTCTACGGCGATTGGTCCACGCCTCGTCCCGGAGGATGTCAGGGGACCATGAATTCTGCTTGTACAACGGCAGCGGAGCTTCGCGGCGGAGGCGTGGGTCTGATTCCAACATGGAAAATACGCCGCCGTAGGGGTGGGGGTGGGGGTGGGGGAGGGGAATATTTCTTTTTTGAAGTCTTTTTTGTATTTTTATATTCAGGCAAGCGGGAATAGTGGGATATGGGGTATTTAAAGGTAACTGCTTGGCTGAGTTTTCTCCCGTGGCCTGGTTAGGTCTGACGAGGAATGTGGGCCCGGGTTCACAAAAGTGGGGTCTACGCACCCTATCGCCGCCTCAATTTTCTGGAGTCGACTTTCATTGGTCCTAGAATATTCTCAACTTTTTAATCTTTGACATTTATTTTACGTACAAATTAATCTTTAATTTTTTTTATTTTGTATTGGCAGAAAATAAAAATTACAGAATTTGAATAAAAGTGAATTAAATGTAAAAGAAATAAGGATATAAGTAAATTAATGGTGGTAATGCCTTAATCAAATCTTTCCTTATTTATCCTCTTTTTATTAAGTTTCGTATCTGTTTCCTTGGTTTAAGCATATCCCTGAAAAAGAAATAATGTGTAATGTAGCCAAATTAGGAAGGTATTAAATTAATTTTCAAACATATAAATGCCTTTTGAAATTCAAGTCTGCCATCCTTTGAATTTGCATTGATGAATATAAGTTTGAAACGTCTTAATTGGAATTATGGAATAAATTTGAATCAATTTTGAAATTAAAATATTTTTTTTATAATTTAAATTCATTAATTTCTAGTTTGTACAAATAAACCCTTACATCCTAGAAAATTTCACAAGCCCCGTGGAGATCTAAATATTGGATCCACAGTTAAATGTTTGAATTCCAACATAAAATATATTCGGGTATAAAGAATCGAGTGTACTCGAATACGTTATTATTCAAATTTATTTGAATTTTTATCAAATTTTAAAAATTATATTTAAAGTATATTTAATTATTAATTCAATTTAGTTTGAATGAATTTCAATTGTAGTCGAATACAAATTAGTTCAAATAGTCTGAACTTTTTATATATATTTATTTATTTTTTTAAATGATGGAATTCGAATCAACTATAAAATTCATTAAACGAAAATTTATATTAAAATATAATTTGTTATGTTTAATCAATGAAATTAAGTACAACTTTTAACTATTGATGTTAAATCAATACTAGTTTACTATGTATTCCAACCTTATTCTTTATAGACTGCAATGCAAAGCGTGTACTCCATCTGGATGGAGCTTATGTCTCCAAGCAAACTCCTGGTGTTTGCCACAGTTTGCCCACACCGTTAAATCCAGATAATTGAGTTCCTCCAAGCTAATCGACATTAGAAGTAGAATACACATTTGTGTTGGTAAGTCCATGATGGCTATCAAACAAAGAAAAATATCATTAAATTTTGAAAAAATAAAAATAACTACTAAATTATTGAAATTTGACAGCAACCTCACTTATAAATAGAGTTTTTTGGGTAGAGAAAAAGGGCACAGAGAGAGAGAGAGATAAGAGAGGAAGAGAGTAAAGAGAATTCTCTACATATTTGAGAAAAATAAAGATGTGTTTTGAGGAAAGAAAATGTTGAGGAAAAAAAATGTTGAGAATACGCACATTTTTTCATGCCATATTTATGAGAAATAGAACAAAAAATAATAAAACAACATACACTATTTACGTGTTTCGCCACAAACTTGCATACTCTACGGATTACTGTATATTTTTCACTAAAAAAAAATATATATAATATTTACAATACTTACAACTCAAGAAAATTGCACCTCACCACACTCTCTTCACTTCGCCGTATGAAAACACAAAATGGGATGTTGTATTTATAGAATCAGCAGCTCCCTTTTTATATGTTTTTTTGGTACCTATAATTTCAGCTGTTTTCTCACATATTTGTCAAAAAGTGCAATCTTTTTTGACAAATAAATGGTGACAAAATTCAAAAATGATAAATGATTGATTGTTGAGCCATTTTATTTAATAATTGGTATTAATCACTTTTTTGATAGAAAATGGAAAAAAACTCTAGAAGTTGTTCATTTTCTTTTAAAATAGTATTCATATTTTTCTTTGGTATTTTAAATTGAGAAATTTTAAAAATTTATGATTCAAAATATATTTTTTTGAGAATTATTTATGTATTTTTTATTTTAGAAAGAATTTTATACCCTATGATATAAATAAGTGAAACTTTTACCAGGATCACGTTTTCATAACTTTTCTTAATTTGGATTTTCTATGAAAACTTATTACCATTTATTTTACCATGCACTATTAGGCCTATTAATAGTAGCAAATACATTGGTGATGGCTCGCAACTCTATCACATGTGGAAGAAAGATGGGGCTCAACAAATACTTCAAAATAATTTAGACTTTTTCAAATTAGTTCCGAGTCAAATAGCAATTATTTTATACTATTTCAAAAATAAAGACTCAATAATATGTATATGTATAATACATTATTTCCAATTCTAGCAAAAAGGGGAGGAAAACGAATAATAAACTTAGATTTTTTAAGAACGGGTCTTAGTAAAACATTATTTTTTCTACACTATTTTGATAATTAAGGACTCGATTATATAGATATATCTAATGCAGGATTTTCAATTCTAGCAAGAAAAGAAAGGATTGCTGATAAAACAAAATTTCATATATAATAATCTCAGACATACATATACAATTTTGAGGAAAATTGTGGGAGAAATCTTTCATATTGCATTTGAATTAAAAAATTTGAATTTGACGAGATAATTTATAGAAATAATTTCAAATAACTTCATATTAGATAAATTTGAAATTCACTATAATAATTTAAAAATAAAAATTTAAAAATTTAAAAATTATTTTATATGAAATTATCCAAATATATTTAATAAATTTATTAATATGAATATGAAATTTCTAACTTCATATTCATTAATTCAAATATATTTTCGCCATCCATGTATTTTTGATCATATGCCAAAACCCCTCTATTGGCGAAAGTATTCCCCTTTACTCCACCAGTTCCTCAAATATCTTACACAACTTTAGACATTTGTAGGGTATTAATCATCATCAGCAGCTGATCCATTCAAGGCGTCTGACATCACACAAGACTTAGTGGTGCAACTCATATACCACTTTCAGGTTACAACCTCAATAAGACAGAAGCAGGTCCACTAGCACAACCTGCCCTCTAATGTCATATATATATATATATATATATATATATATTTTATAAAATATATTTAAAATTACAATATAAGATACAATAGAAATTTGTAACAGAATATCCAAAATTGCCTACCAATTAAAATCCCAAAACGCACAAGAGAATTCACTTGAAAGGATATTTGACCTTTTAATGAGCTTCAAATCACCCACTCAACCTTGTATTTTTATTTTATTTTTTATTTTTTACTTTTTATCTTGGAAAAGTTTAATCTTCATAATCTCATCCCCTGATGATAACATGATCTGAATTGAAGTTTCGCCATTTTGGCCCTTTTAAATTTACTTATCCTAATTTTCAAAAGCTACAAAGAATGAATTTCGACCGTGAGAAAATTGCCCTTAGAAATAAACAAATGAAGAACCCAATGGAATGGGTTCCACCAGCAATGGAAAAAAGAAAGCAGTCAAAACATTTTTTTGCCCAAGATGTCAGGAATGTTGGTTGTACGGTGAAAATTCTATTTCAATTTAAGTGAAGCAGGAAGGAACGAAATTAATTTTTTTAAGGTATTATAAAAATTTGGTTGTTTGTCTCTTCAAATATAATATTTTTTTTTAAATTAGTACAATAATATACTAATTTAATCGGATGAATCAAAAGTTCGATTATATATTTCTCAAAAGATGATAAAAATATTAAAATATCAAAATATATTTTAATAAAAAAAAATAAAAAAATTAATTAAATTTGAAATGAATGAGGATGTTCTATTTATAAAATTTAGTGGGTCATTTAGGATTAATTTGTCTTTTGATTCGAATCAATCTGTATCATTAGATTGCATTTTTTGATATTTGGTCTTTCATGACTTGTGTGGATTGCGACGTGCGCGTGCGCTCGGGCGGTACTTTGTATTTAGATCCTTGAATTAGCTAAAACTAGGTAAAAATCCATTAAATCCACTAAGATGCATCACAAGAAGAATTACTTATTTTACTTTTTTTTAAATTAAAATTCTATATATACAAGTTAAATTTATTTTATTTTTTCAATATATAATGCACTTCAAACTAACTAAAGACAAACATTTTAAAATTTAAAAACTTTTTTCGTTTACACCAAACTTTTTGGATAAAACCCATTCCAACTAATAATTTACTTGCAATAAGTAAATTTTAGATTTAGTATTAAAAAATAAAATTAAACGGCTGAAAAATTAGCATACCCTAACATACATGTGAAATTGGCTGTACAATTAGAGAGAGAAATTAAAAAACAAAACAAAACAAAACTCCCACAGTAACTTCAAATTTCAAAACTGCTTGAACATGGAGAATGTGAACGATGTATTGGGCCGAGACTGATTGCCCCCAAGCATAGCCCAGTGCTAGAGGCCCAGGTTCGTTCAAAGGTTAGAACTTTGAAGGATGACTACAAAAAAATTGAAAAGAACACCAGAGGAAAAAAAGCAATAATAATTAGGTTATACGATAATTTATTTAGAATTTTTGAGCTCCAAAATATAACGTAAAAACAAGTTGTAAAGTTATCTCTTAAAAGACAATTTATACTGGGTTTGGACTTTAAATTTTGATATATATATATATATATAAATTTATTATCTTTTGAAAGTAATATATATATGTATATATAGTATTTTTGTAACTAAAATGAAGGACCAAACATAGCCTGTGCTTGTAATAATTCAATTTAGGATTAAAAAATTGATCTTCAGGCCGGGTAACACAAATGTCATTCGGATCATAATTCCATGTACCAGTAAGAAAAGTACCAAAAGAAAGCCAACTATGTAGATAGATACGGAGAAAAAGATAGGGTAGGTAATATACCACCACCTGGGCTTTGTAGGATCCCAAAATAGATAGTAGGATTGCATTAAAAGAATAAAATTTTAATATATAATTTTGACAATCACAATTATTTAAATGATATCAAAATCTTAAATTTTTAATCTTCTTAAAAGGAATTACGAGGGGAAAATATATATATATATATATATATACTCCAGATTGTTTCATACTAATTTAAATTCGGTATTGGTATTATGAAAAAAAGTATTTGCTAATTTGGTCCTATTAAATACGAGTTGAACATATTTAGTTCAAATTCTTCAAAAATATATAGCAAATTGAGGACAATTTATATAAGGAAAATATTACTGGTTTTGCTTTTGCCCCTCGCCATTGTTTTCCTGCATCACAATTAACATAAACAAAATCTTCAACCAATTTTCCTTTAACAATTGCCCTAAATGCCCACTATTTTCCTACACTATTTTCAAAAAATAATTATATCCACCAAAATCCCATTGGATAATATTTTGGAGCTACCACTAGAGCATTTATGAAGCTGAACATTTTTCTGTGGATATTGTAGTTGTGATGAAGACACATTGATGGAAAATAGCAATGGTTTTCTATTGTGGAAAATTTTATTTGGCTAGGAAGAAAGAAATGGGCGTACATCTATAACATCACAGACACAACATCACATGATAGTGACATGGGACATAATATTTTTTAAAAAATTTAGGACACTTTGATATATACTCGGTATATAAAGTGCAAATATATAGGTTTAACATAAATAATTGATAATGTAATTATAAAAAAATTAGGGCAAGTACAAATATAAAGACGTTGATGTTGAACATTTATTAATGTTATTTATGAGTATCCAACATCACACAAGATGAATGGGAATAAAAAGGTGTAACTCATTATTGTTCCTTATCACAAAGAAACTAATATCATTGGCTTCATTCCCATGTAAATGAGAAAGAGATTAAATTCCACTGCAACTTCAAAAAAATACGATAATTTAAACTCAAATAGCATAGATCTAACTCTCAAATTCATAATTTATTACAAGTCAAACTAATAAAATCAATTTAAACTCAAATAGCACTACAATTAGTGAGTAATTAGAAAATGAATGAGTTATAATTTAGTTATGAAAAAAAAAAAGAAAACAAATAGACTCATATATTTTATTAGGTTTTCTTTACATATGCAGACTTTAAAATATAAGTGACGATTATATAAAAGGAGAGAGGCATAAATTTCCTCATTGGAAATTCATGATTAACCAATGAACTAGCCAACAATCGAAATTTCCCTTCATTACTAGTGACAAAATTCATAGATTTTTTTAAAATATTTGAATAAAATATGATATTTTCCTAGAATATTGGAATCTTGTATATATCTTTTATAAGTAACAATGTGACATTTTTTTTTAAATTTTCATCAATAAATCAATTTATTCCCAATTTTATTCCTGTTTAAATAGATTACATGTGATAACTTTTTTTTATATTTTCTCAATACATATATATGATTTTACTAGACAATATAATTTTTATTTGTAATATTTATACATGAACCCATTGTTTTTATAAATAATTACATATTTTGTATCAATATATTTCAAAATTAATTATGAATTTTAAAAATAAATTTTATTATATAAACAAGATTTTGTCAACTTTTTTTTTTCAAACTATCTCAAATAGTATACAAATTATATATTTTAAGAAATTTTACTATTGGCTTACTGCCAAAGACCTGCCGACCCAACTCAGCAGCCGAAAGCAGGTCCACCAACAAGGAGGTCGGGTCAGCCCACACAAACCAATCATTATCGGATCCAGCCCATTTTACTATGCGCACGTTGGCGAACTTCCACTCTCCAAAGAAATTCCCTTAAGGGGCAAAGACCCCACCAACCGCCTTTGTGTGCGCAGTGCACACCCAAGCGCACTCCATAATGGTGCTGCCTCACTAACACTGACATACACACGCGCGGAGTATTCCAGTCACCACTCCGTACTCTCCGCTGCCCGCACCTGAAATCCAACCAGGTACCGCCATTTTTCACCTTGTCGGGAGCCGCAATGGGTCCTGATTCTTCCACGTAACGTACTCCCATTGGCTAGTCCGTCACATCAAGAACCCAAGCCTCACCTGATTGATCCACGTTACGCAATTATAGACCTCCAGCAAATTAAAAAATTGCGAAAAATGAAATAAAGAAATGAGAAAAATGGGATTTAAATTAGGGCGAGGCGTGTCGAAGGGATACTAGACACTTGTCGACTCCACCAAGCATCAAACCGGCGAAGAAGAAGGAAACGACACGATCACCATCTCTCCCTATAAGGGTAAATTCGTTTCTCTCTCATTCTCTTTCTCTCTCTAAAATCCTAATTTCCTCTTCTTTCTTTTACTTCTTCTTTTCTCATTTTCGTTTTTGTGATTTTTTTCCATTTTTTTCTTAGTTACGAGAGGAAGGATGAGTTACTTTTTTTTTTTAAGTTTCTGCTGTATTTTTAAGTGATCTCGAGACTGATGGAAATGTTATTGTTCTTATCTTATTTATGTGTATATATTTTGTATAATTCCTCAGTAATTTTAGTTCAGTGTTAAAGTTTCGGTTTTTCCGATTGAATTATTCGTTAATGCACGGAAAAGGGGAAGATTGAGGTTTGGGGTTTGATTTTCAGAGATTTTAATTTTTTTTGTTATTTATGTTTCCATTTTTGAGCTGCAAAATGGGCTCTGGAAAAAGGAAAAAGCGAAAAAGAAAAATAAATTATGCAGATGATTATGAAGAGGATCGTATAGTGGATTTCCCGGATGTCTTTTTGCCTGAAAGCATACTCCAAGTATGTATACTGATTGAGAAAGTTAAGTTTTTTAGTTTGTGTATTAATCGTAGTTTAGATTGCAGTTCTTTTGTTCGTGTTTAGTTTCAGATCTGAAATTAAATGAAGTGACTGAGATCAGGTATGGGATGTGCATAAATAGGATACTTTTATGTTTAATCGTAGGTGGTCTTCGGATTGGAACTTGAATGTTTTATTTTACCCTTTGTTTTCAAGTGAAAGCTGCCTTGCTATAGTGTTGTCAATTCTTCAAAGCTAAGTATTCAATTGATATCTATTATACTATTATTAAATGCACGGAGTGAGATCTGTTTTGGGTTTAATTATTTTCTCCTTTTTCCTTTTGTTTGGTCTCCTTGTTTTCTCCTGTTCACTTCTATCGGGTTTCTGTCTTTGCAAATTAAAGTTTTTTAAAAGGAAAATAATGTGCAAGCTCAATTTTTTTCAAGGTCTAATGATATTTGCTTGATTCATTTGTGCAGCTGGTTATTCCTTAATTTAGAAAGAAGGAATATTGTATGCATTATGGTGTATATGCATATTGCTTTCTATCATCATTGTTGAAATACTAATGATATGAATTTGGTCAGCTAGTGGCTCCGCTTTTGGCGTACTTGCAATAATGGGCTCTTACATGAACTTCAAGAACTTCGGAGATACGGCGCAACCAGATGGTAGTGGTGGGAAGCCAGCGGTAATTATCCATTGGTTCGACAGTCTTCTGTATATTCCCTGACATTTGATGAGTTTCAGAACACTTTGGGTGGACCTGGAAAGGACTTCGGATCTATGAATATGGAGGACCTTTTAAAGAGCATTTGGACAGCTGAAGAGAACCAGGCCGTGGCATCTTCTACAGGTGGAGGAGATGGGAGTGCCCCAGGAAATTTGCAACGGCAGGGTTCTTTAACATTGCCACGGACACTTAGCCAGAAAACTGTTGATGAAGTCTGGAGGGATGTCCTGAAAGAAACTATTGGTGTGAAGAGTGGGGGTTCAAATTTGGGCCAAAGGGAGCCCACTTTAGGTGAGATGACATTAGAAGATTTTTTGGTTAAAGCAGGGGTGGTTAGAGAAGATATCCAACCCTCTGGAAGGCCAAATGGCACTGGTTTCTACGGTGGTTTACCCCCGTCAAGTGGTAACAGCTCTGGTTTAACCATAGGATTTCAACAACCATCTCGGAACCAAGGTGTGTTGGGCAATCAACTCGCAGAGCAGAACAATATTGTTCGTAATTCACCAGGAATTAATACGAGTGGTGTAGCATCTTCTCAGCAACAACCTCAGCAGCCTCAGCCACAACTACAGCCTCTATTTCCAAAGCAAACAACTGTAGCTTTTTCCGCCCCCACACAAGTTGGAAGCAATGCTCAGCTGTCTAGCCCAGGAACAAAGGGTCCAATGGTTGGAATGACGAATGCTTTGAATAACACTATAGTTCAAGGTGGACAAATTGTCATGGGTGGATTTAGCAATGGAGCAGCAGTTGCAGGAGGATCTCCTGGGAATCATCTATATTCAGATGCTATTGTTAAGAACAATACAGACACACCATCTGTACCGCCTTCACCTTATAATTTTGGGGAAGGTGGACGAGGTAGGAGATCATCTGGTTCTTTGGAGAAAGTGGTGGAGAGACGGCGGAGGAGAATGATTAAAAACAGAGAGTCTGCTGCAAGGTCACGAGCTAGAAAGCAGGTGATTCATTACAAATTGAATGAATTTTGTAGTTATCTGTACTGCTGTCTTTCTTATGAGCCATAAGTTTTCTTCATCCTAGTAATCGTGGCAAAATCCTACACAAATGGTAGCGTGGTGAGTATGAGGTAGGTTGTGCACTCATTCATTAACTCAAGGTCCAGCAAAAGAATATTTAATGATTGATGGTTGAGAAGTAAATATCCCCCACCTCTTGATTTGAAAACTGTCTTGGAACTTACAAGACTATATATAGACTGAAGTCCATTTAAATTGACTTCCCTATGCTATTGCAATGATGCCGAAAACATTATTTTCATATAGATGCAGAGGCATTAATCTCTTGTTAACATGGTTATCAAGATTGTTAAACGAAGTTTCTGTGATAAATAGTGATACATATGGGTGCATTTTCTTATTTAAGTTTTGGAATTTTTTGGACTAGCAGATTTGTTCCTTCATTTTGCCATGACTTGATGTGGACATTCTGCATTAACATGATGGAGACAGCACAAACTGAGATCCACCAACCATATAATTTTCTTATTCCACTCTCCTCTTCAAACATGTATGCATCATGCATCCTCAAAAGCATGAATAAGTATGATGTTCAAGTGACTCCATGATATTCATTTGTGACAGTACTTGGATAGTTTCCAATTCACCTTGGTGACATCTCTTGCTATTCAATATCTGAATAAATTTTGAATCACATAATTCATTATCCTTTCTATTATCTGCTCATTCCAATAGATAATATTTATGATGCAATCGGAAAAAATGCAGGCCTATACTCTGGAATTGGAAGCAGAAGTAGCAAAGCTCAAAGAAATAAACGAAGAGTTGCGGAAAAAGCAGGTAAATCTATTTTCACAGTCAAAATAGACTTAATGAGATCAAGCTGGAAATTGATGGTTTTGACAAAAGAATTTTATCATGTCGATGCAGGAAGAATTTGTGGAGATGCAGAAAAATCAGGTACTTGATTCTTTTTCTGCTTACATTGCCTCTACTTGCATCATTAATTGTTGTACTTTCCACATACTTAAAAAAGATTAATATAATTCGTCCTGGTCTGGTTTGTAAAAATGCCAATCATCACATTCTCTTGTTATATATACTTGAGATCTGGCATCACTCATAAGAGATGGTTACCATCATTCATCTTACTTTTAGTAAATCCAAGGATTTTGATTCACTTTCCAAGTGGCAGAGTTAGGTCAATTTTATCATATTCAAACAACCAAAATGAGCAAGATAAAAATAAATAAATGAATTCTCTGCATATGATTGGTTAAGCCTCAAAACCCTTGTAATAATATTGCATTTTTTCCGCGAGTTCTTTCTTTTGTTTTCTGGTGCCTGGCTGACTTGCTGTACATGATTGGTTTTTTTGGTCCACAGATCTTGGAGACAATGCATATGCCCTGGGGAGGTAAAAGAAGATGCTTGAGAAGGACGCTAACTGGACCTTGGTAGAATCAGAGCACAAACTTGACCCTTTGTTTGTTCATAGGACTGAACAGCATATAATAATCCTATTTGGATCTTCATTCTATACGGGATATGCTATGCGTAGCTTTATGTACAGAAGCAGAGTGTAATGCTGTATATTAGCTTTATGTACAGAAGCAGAGTGTCATGCTGTATATTATGGTACCCCCTCAGTATGGTGTCTGTCTGTATGACTTCTGTTTGCTTCTCATTTGGTCAAGAGTGAATGTGGACTGACTAGTTCATCTCACGTAATGTGTTAGCTAGAACTTAGACTAGTATCTCTTAGAAAACTTTTTGGATGTTTGGTATTAGCAGAATATAGTATTGGTGTTGCAACAGCATATTAATTTTATGTTCTGCTGTCGTTGTGATGCGCTTTGTTCCTTAAAAGTTCACAAATTTGGTTTGATTAGTATGTTTATGTAAAGCAGTAACAAGACAGTGATCTGATTGTTAGGAACATTTTACTCCAGTGTTACTGCCAGTTCACATCAGCATTTCCACTGAAAAAAGGTTTTAAGTCTAATTCAAACGCGTCTCAGGCACTTGGAGATGAATCCACATACAAATTAGAACCATTGGAGACTGTCGAGCTTGTCAGCTGATCTTAGAATCGCTTGGCCTCGTAGCTCTGGCTGAGGCTATGGGTTCTTAGGTTACAAATCGACCTGCTTCCGTCAATTAGTGACACTTTATGGTCGAAGCAGCTTTGAATAAATTCCCCAATTTAAGTCCCAGTTATTACAGAAGATGGAACTCTTGTGTAAATGTTGTACCCTAGCTCATTTTTTACCCAGTTTGCACAAAGTGTTCCTTGCCTCCTTTTCTACTTTTTATTCAACTCCTTGTCTTATGTTTTAATTTGAGTCAATAATCTTAACAGCAGGGAATGACTACTCATGGACTTAAGATGAAATTGACCGCAAAATCCAGCGTATCAAGATTGAAAAAGGAACACCATTCCATATACAGACGCTACCCAGTTAGATGCACTTGTAGAAAGTGCTACTTAGCCACCGTAGTTTCTGTCGACAACTATGACAGAAAACTAGGCCAACAGCCATTGTCAAGCAGTCATATTTTCTATTTTTTCAATATAAAATCTTGAACAAAGAAAAGGAAAAGAATACTTATTTCATAAGAAAATTACAAGATCCAGCGATTTTTTCCAGTCATTTGTTGTTAGGTGCTTATCTAAAAAGGATGGAGGGTTAATTTCATTGTTGAAATAATGCAAAAAAATAAAACAAAGAGTAGAGGCACCTTCCACGTATTTGTTTTCATGGTCCTGAGACTGTACATACTTTTTATGCCATCAAAGGAGATAAAGGAACCAAAAAATAAAAAATAAAAAATAGTAATATTTATTTAGTAAATGGAGTGATAGTAACTGCATTCAAATACCAACCAATTGGGAAAAGAACACTTGTCTCCATTTTGGTTGATAATCGGGAATAGAATCACTGGTTCAATAAGGGGAACCTCACCATTTCCTGTGATTATTCGCAAAATAATTGACAGCATAAGGAAGAAGGCCATCAGTTGCAGGATGGCAAGACAGTAATGCACTGTCACTCTGGTCCGTTGTCTGATTCTTGCACCAGCCCAAAGATACCAAGCAGCATGCATAATTCAAGTACAAAATGTAAACATGAGCTCAGATACGATCTGCAATAAAGCACAAAGTATCACATCAAGATATGTTAATTTTTTATCGATAGACATCCAACTTAATTTTGAAAGACCTGCTTTCTTAGCTATAATGTGTGGGGAAATTTTCACTTGACTACTGTGAGTTACTTGATTGTGAATCTCGTCTCCCAGAGAAGGCAAAACCCTTTTCACAGCAAATAGTCTTCTCTTCCCAAGTAGAAAGAATCTATCCGTAGAATAATAATGTACCATGTCAAATACTTATTTCTCTTCATTGATTTGGGGTTGGGAAAACGCTCTTCTAAAATTTTTGATCGGCACTGGTGAAGATAACCTGCCTATCACCAGGGGTACCCAAAAACAAGACCCTCCGCCACACTCCTCGCTTTTGCTTGCCCAAAAAGCTTGCTTAAGATAGCAAGTGTAAAAATTTGTTGCAGTATCAAGTCCCTTGCTAGCGATCACTTTGCAGTCAATAACAACTTCGGCACGGGCACCATTCACTGCACCATTGAGCATGCTTATAACAGAGGGATGAGCTGTGGCTCGCTTATCCTGTTTTAAGCAGAGCAGCCATTTAGTTTAATATTCTACTCCAGTGGATACAGAAATATTGAGGTGACCAATCCTACCTTTAGCAATCCTTGTCTCTGCAGGAATGCAGGTGAAGAACAGATTGCACCAAAAATTCTCCCAGCTAATTCTTGTTCTTTTAGCAATTTTTTCAGAATCTTTGACTTGTCACTTCAGGAGGAAAAACAACACAAAGCCAGAACCATAAACCATTTTTCCTTCATTATGTCAATTTGTCAGCAAATGAGCAGATGATGCAAGAGCATCCACTTATTGTGAACAAATGTACAGGAAGTGCATATGCATCTGGAGCAGTGGCTTATCAGCTACTACTATAAAATTCGAATGAATCAATTGCACTTAAAGCATATTAAATGATAAAAACTTCATTTCAATGACAAATATCCCAAACCCCACCCCAAGAATAAGGAAAAAAGATAAAGGAGGAAAGAAAGAAGGGTTGAGGGAAAAGGGATTTCTGCCAGAGAAGATGTAAAGTTATACAAGTGTAAATAGCTTACCGGCAGGATAATTAGATCATAAATTGACTCGGCAGCAGCACTAATCATCATGTCTGCAACGATTTTTTGTTCCACTGGATCCCAAAAAATCTGCAAAGATTTTCCACTGAACCAACTACAACATTTGTTTTGCTCATCGTAAAATATCTATGATGGTCACCACTTCAATTGCTTCAGAACCATTAGCAACTGGAATGATAACCTGTGACATCTGTCAGAAGAAATCTTTTGAAGAACATCAAAAGAGTTAAAGAACTGTAGTATAAATGAAGAATTTCAAAGGGCAAACATTGCATAGGCTATTGAAACTTGAAGGCACTTTTCAAGCAAGTCCTTAATTGTCAAGTCACTGCATCCCTAAATTTCCTTCACCGAATTAATATTAAAGGTCATAAAGCTTTTAAATCAGCGAAATATTCTCCACATCCCTTCTCCACCACATAGGCGTGCAAGAGAGGGACAATGCCAACTAGATGTTGAAAGATGATATCCATTCTCCTAAAACCAATTAAACCATACACTCAAAATAAAATAAAATAACAAATTCAGAATAAAGGGCCATTTTTCTTAAAAGATATTCCAAGTTTCAGCAATCTGTATTTCTCCAACACCTATGCATATCAAGTATGGCAGTATCAATTAGATTGCTGAGAAAAATGCTTAGTTGATATTATCTATTTTCGTGGGTAATTTCTGTTTATTTATTTGATAATACAATTTTTTTTCTGTCAATGTGTGCTTAACCATTTAAATTTTATAAATTTAAAAATACATTTTGTTAATTATTTGATAATACAATTTTTTGCTGTCATTTTATGCGTTTATATGTATATATGACAATTAAAAAAGCAATCATATTTTAAGAAGCTAGAGGGCATAATGTGGTATGGAAAAAATACAGAAAAAAAGAAACTAGAGAGAGAAAGAGAGAAAAACGTTAAGAATAGAGCGAGAGGATGAGTGCAAAATTAAAAAACAAAAACAAAAACAAAAACAAAAACAAAAAACTAGCATGTGATTTTAGAGAAAAACTGCTTTCACACTTGTAAGTTATAAAAGAAGCTAGAAGAGATGATGTGGCGGGGGGAACATATATGTATAGAGAGCGAGAGAGAGAGGTTGAGAATTAAGAGAGAACGCGAGAGGAAAAAACACAACATGTGATTTCTGAGATAAATACAGACAATATAATAAAAAGGTTCTAAGATGGACAAACCAAAGAGAAAAACTGGATTTCCTTGAAGAGCTCATCAATGATAAATAAATTAGAGAATGAACACGAGATACAATATCAAACATCAATTTAGTCCTCCTAACGTGGTTAAGTGTTCAATAGATGTAGAAATAGAAAACTGGAGTAGTTACCTGAGGCGCATGATCGAGAGACCATGAAACTTCATTGAATTCTTCGTTTCTGGAATCATCATCAGCAACATTTAGCAGCTATATAAATGAGACAAGCAAAAATGTCATCTCAAGCTGTTTGTGTACAAATAAGCAAATAATACAGTAGAAGATCAAATAATGCAACCAAGTTACAAAATAACAGCATTGCAAATATGAGCACTAAAAAATCCAGAAATTCTTTACCTCAGGTTCTGTGCTGTTTACTAACAAAAGGCTAGTTACTGCTGACGTGAAAATTTTCTTTCACTTTTTCTTATGATATCTCATTTCTGTATACATGGATGGACTAGGAAATGCATTAAAAGAACTGAGGAAAGTAAATACAAGTGCCTACCTCTCTTTGTTGATTAAGCAATCAACAAGGGAACAAAAAATATCACCTTTCAGCTTAGTCTGGTATTTGACAAAAATATGTTTAGCATCTCCATCAAAATTCAAATACTTGGTTCATGTTTTCATTCCTTATCAAGATAAGCAGTCATGGCAATACATGTCTTTCTGTTATATTCTAAAATCAAGCACAATTCTCATATTCTTACCATCAAGTCACAGATGTCCTTGGCTACCGACTTGCCATAGAGCTGCTCCACCAATGATACAGTAAACTCAAAACAAGTACCAGGGCCTTGACTAGTTGTTAGCTCTCCAAAGATGTGTAAATTCGATTTGACAGCCCAGACAGTGGGAAGCTTGTCCATAACTGCGGGATGACAAGTTGACTTGCAGGATAAACTATGAGTCAATTAATTAACCCAACAATGCAAATATATTGGATGCGAAAAGAACAGTAGAAATTAGTACTATGACAACAGTTGGAATTACCTGTTTTCTCCTAAGTAATCCCCAAGGCAAAAGTGTAACTGCTGGAGCAGCAAATATTGCACCATACAACTGCTTTCCCTCTGCCTGTTTGCTTGTGATATGCAGAAGAACTTTGCAGTCCCTTAAACGTGCAGAGCCAGGCATTCCTCCCTACACACATACAGTGAGTTTTACTCAACATCAAGTTTACAACCCAAAGTTTTAGTAACATATTCCACAAACATAATCAAAACTAGCATAAAAAATTAACAAAATAAGCAAAGTTATAGTGTGTTTTCCAGTTTAAAATTCTTAGAAATTTGACCCTTAAAAAAATCAAACGATTAATTAGTATCAAACAAATAATGGTAAATTGCAATTTTGGGGTTCTATCTAGTAGGGGCACGCAATTTTAGTCCTCTAATTTCTGATTTTTGCAAATTTGATCCTTATATACTTCTAATTTCACTGTTCTAGTGTACTTTTATACAATGTTATTACCTGGGCATAAAATGGTATCAGAGCCTTAGGTTTATTTTGAAATCATGTTTAATTTATTATTGTAAGTTTTCTCTTTATATGGAGAAGACCTTTTCAAGTTAATATGGATCCGAACGAGTGTTCGAGATACATTTCTTGTTTTCTTTTAGTTTATTAGAAGAATATCAATAGGAACATCTGGCAAAATCTAGATATCATGAGAATCGGTATTTTGGATCTGACCGGAATATCTATTCGGTATATCGGTTGGAAACCCTTGCTGTCAGACAAAAAGATAGTTCTGCTATCGTAGCTTGGGTGTAACAACGCCACGTAACATAGATTTTTCTATGTCAAATCCGGAATGGATCAAAATCAAGCCTAATTCCAAGATATCCCAAGATCTGAGGGAGATTCAAAAGACAATGCAGAGTTTAAGCCATCAACAATCCAAAAGGATTGAGAAACTGGAAGCTCATATGGAAGGAATTCTAAGATCTATACCTGAGATCTCTACCTCAATAAAAGATCTAAGGGTTATGATTGAGGAATTAAAAATAATACGAGTCAGTCCGAGATCGATCGGAGGCATACTACCACCATCATATGGAGAGAACCTCTTCTTTATAAAAAAGGAAAGACTCACGAGATTCCAAAGCCTAAAACTCCAGAAGAAAAGTTACTAGAAATTATTCGAAGTACTACTTTGAAATAATGGAGTTTTCAAGAGCAAACCTGGAAGATTTGGCCGAGTCATTTAAAATGCTTGTGATAAATGACTTAGTGGATCTTAGGGGAAAATACAAAATTAGTCTTGTAACAAATATGGGTTGGCAAAATCAGTTGTTTAATTTCTTAGGGTAGCAAATTAAGTCCTTTAACATTTTAAATATCGCAAAACTAGTCCTTTAACTACAATCTTATAAATCTGTTTATAAGATGGAAATAGTCAATTACGACCATATCAGGCCCAACATGCTTCCGAAATAAAATTAAAATCCCCATAAAATTATACCTCTTTTTGACCAGAACAGCACCGGGTAAGATGGTTCACAACACCACCAATTGAAAAATCACTGCCCCTAGACCGTTTTACGAATGGTTCCTCACCATCCAACTTCAACCGCTCCGGGAAGATGATCTACAAGTTATCCAACTCCTTCAGAAACTACCCAGCACAACCCTAATTCGTTTTCTACCTTAGGGCAGAAGAGATACTCAAGAATAGGAAAATTAATAATACTTTTCGAGAACAAGTTGAAACAAAAGCCTCACATTTATTCCAAAATCATGAAAATTTATTACATAAGTAAATCTCCTTTTAGGAGGAGACCACTAGTTTAGCCTCTCATAGAGAAGGCTTGAATTCGAAAATACATAAACTATCCTATCACACAATATTTCTATTATAATTTTTATTTTGTAGAAAACTATGAAAAATGTTCGATATCCTTAGCTTTCTTCAATCCCTGCATTTATAGAATTCCACGGACTTAACATGCGGACTTTAACAGCCTGTTACTTTGATGACGTAAGTGCTTACATCTTCAAACCGCGTGAATAACTTTTGTCAGCTTTTCTTTTACTTTCTCTTGACAAAAGTATTTTGTCGGGGCACCTTTTCAGAATTTTGGCTTTCGTAGTCCTCGAGGAAAACGCGTCTGTCCTTGTGGTCCCGAATCATATGAAGGCCCTGCTTGATGCTTGTCCTTCTTGTTGGGTTTTGCCCTTGCTAGAATTCTGGTTTTTTCTGATTTGGGCAGTCTGAGCAGACATCGTCCGATGTGCACATGTTGCAGAATTTTTGGCGGGTTTCTGCACTTGCTAGTAACTTGTTCTCCCACGTGAGTTTCCTCTTCTTTTCAAACAAGTCTTCTGCAAAGCTCGTCGTGGATCTTGTGATAGTGTGTAAAAAGAAAGATTCATTCACAGACTTTTGGAAGAATTTGAATTGAAACTTGACTTTGTCCATCTCCTTAAGACAGACCCAAAAACTCTATGCTCGTCTAGTCGAAGCATCATCTTCACTAAATGTTGGAACCAGAGGTGTTCCTTCTGAAGGTGGTGCCTTGATTTGTTTTAGAGCATTTATGTTTGGTCTCCTAAACTTGATGAAATAAAAAACCTCATGAGACCCTTTTTTAACTGGTTCTGGTGCAGCACTAAAGAAATAGAGTTCCAAAACATCTCCTCGTGCAAGGTGCTGATTATTACTCTATGTCTCATAAACACCTTCCTTGATCCATCCCTGTAGTTGACTGATTTTCGGGAATCCCGGTGATTGAGTATTAACTGAGACGATTGTCCCAAAATCATACGAGAGTTTGACCTCGGCGGGATAGAAGTCTGGTTTTATCCACATCCTTGGATATTTGCCTGACCAGTTGGCCAAGCATTTAGCAGAATTGATTCCAATCCTGGTAATTAGTTTCTCCCATGTTTTCTGATATACCAGACTGGCGACAGATCTACTAATCAACTAGTTTCAAATCTAACACCACAAGCACCTCCTCAGGATCCCTCAAGAAGCACCAGATCTAATTTCCAAAAGATGAAAATATGAGAAAGACAGGAGATTATAGTGTCAGAAGATCATACCATCATCTATCCTCTACACGACAAAGATCCAGACCTAGTTTTAATCCATATAGTACACCGTAGGGAAAAACTATACTAGAGCCCATACATCCTCATGGAGTTATGCTCAACGTGGATGTTGTTGACTTCAGGAATCGAGAAAAACTCATTAATGAATGGGTTGCAGCAATGAAGAGTTTTCCCAGAAGTAAACAAGGAGTTTTCCTAGAAGAAGTTGGAGAAAGGCTTCCAACTGTTTTAGGGAAAGATTTCTCAAAAGAAGATTTTGAAACTGGACAGAGGAATCAAACAAGCAGAAATCTTAATTGGTAGAGCTGATAATACACCTTGGTATAAAGTCAAGACATCACCGATTTATTTCCATGATACAGAAGCAGATATCTTGCTCGAAACAATTTCTTGCAAACCTTCAAGAGATATATGCAAGATAACGAACAAACGAGATTGGTATTTACGACTAATTGTGATCATAAAATCACTGTTTTGCGGTTAAGAGAAGCATTCCACATGAAAATGCCTATTCTTTTTCGCAGCAAGTGTGGTGATATTGATGATGGGAAGCTTCGAAAGCCAAAAATGAAGGATGAAAGAAAATTTGGCGAAGCCCTTCTTTAATGGAGACATACAGGTAAAGGTAGAGATCATTCAGAAAAGGTTACAGGAGAAATCCTCGACTTAATGAAGGTCAGCCTTACAACAAGCCCACATATTGACAAAGATGTTGAAGGTCAAATGGAGCTAGAGCATGTCAAAAGAAAAATTCAAAGGAATTACAATGAGAATCCCTTGGCATGGTGGGACAAGAACGAGATTGAGACAGTTCTAAAGATAAAAAAACAATTTTAAGTATGAACTGGTTCGATACAAACCTATCTTGATGAATATGCAGGATAAGAAAGATGTGCAGATGATCATCAAGGAGCATTTGGATTTAAAGCTAATCTAACCAGGTTTTTCTCCATACAGCAGTCCCGAATTTCTGGTACATAAACATGGAGAAATTAAGAGGAAAGGCCAGGTTAGTCATCAACTATAAAGGAATAAATAATATCCTTGAATTTGATGGTTATTATATCCCGAGTAGAGAACACTTGATCGACTGTATGAAAAGTGCTAAAGTATTTTCAAAGTTTGATTGCAAGTCTGGATTTTACCAGATTAGGATAGAGGAAAATTCAAAAAAATACACAGCCTTCTCCACATCACAGGGTCAATATAATGCTCCCCAGATATGTCAGAGGAAGATGGATAATCTGTTTAAAGATTACTTTTCATTTATATTTGTTTACATAGATGACATCTTAATTGCATCCAAGAATAAAAGAGAACATCTTAAACATTTGGAGATTTTCTCAGACATATGCTACAAGGAAGGGTTGGTGCTATCCAAAAAGAAAGCAGTAATCAAAACTAACAGGATTGAGTTTCTTGGAGTCCTGATTGATGAAACAGGGATCGAGTTGTAGGAACATAATGTTAAAAAGATAATATAGTTTCTTGATAAACTTGAAGACAAGAAGCAACTGCAAAGCTTCTTGGGAGTTATTAATTTTGCTAGAATCTTCATCAAAGATTTGGCGAAATACAAAAAGGATTTTGGCCCTTTACTGAAAAAAGATGCACCCTTCAAATAGGAGGAAATCCATTCTCAAAGAGTTCGGGAGCTTAAAGAATTAAGCAAGAATTTGCCCAAGCTCGCCATTCCACATGATGAGGACAATCTTATACTCTATACCGACGTTAATGATTATCGTTGAGCTGCAGTGCTTATGCGAAAAGGCGAATAAGGAGAAGAGCCATGCAGACACACTAGGGGTTTATTCTCAAATTCCCAGAAGAAGTGGCACATTAACGAGAAAGAGTTCTTTGCTATATGGAAGGCTTTTAAAAAATGGCCTTTATTCTTATTGGCAAAGAAGTTCACCCTTGAGATTGATAACACTAATGTTAAAGCTTTTCTTAAAAATAAAATTGAATCCAAAATTGAGAAAGCTAGAATTTTAAGGTGGCAAGCTGAATGTCAGGATTATGATTATAATATTGAAGTCATTAAATCTCATGAAAATTGTCTTACAGATTTCTTGACAAGAGATAGAGGGGAAAGACGATGATTTCATCCTCAAGATGAATAGGCATCTTCGGGATCACCTAGAGATGTTTTCCCGCAAGTTTGATGCTCTGGCAATCAATGCTGAGGTCGCCGGACGTCTTCAACAGGCTGATCGAGACACTGTCTCTGATCGAATACGAGGTTGCATAACAGCATAGGATCAACTGTGGTCTATATTGCGCAAGCCACTCCTCCGAGTTGCATCGCCATTGGTGCAAAAATAAGAGTTTAGAGAACGGGGCTCTAACCCGGTCGCCGAAGATTCAAGTACCCCGAGCACAAGTGCTAGGTTGGATGCATTTAATGATGCTCCGGCTGAAGCAGAAATCGATCCTCTGAAGTCAAATCCCAAGAATTCGAGTCAACTCGACACCTCCAGGTTAAAGAGGAAAAGATTAATCTTATGCCACAGACCGGCAAATCTAAGATTAATATTGACAAGCTTCAAATTTCTCTAATGCAGGTATATCAGAAAACATAGGAGAAACTAATTATCAGGATTGGAATCAATCCTGCTAAATGTTTGGCCGACTAGTCTGGCAAATATTCAAGAATGTGAATGGAACTCTATTTCTTTAGTGCTGCACCAGAACCAGTTAAAAAGGGGTCTCATGAGGTTTTTTATTTCATCAAACTTATGAGACCAAACATAAATGCTCTAAAACAAATCAAAGCACCACCTTTAGAAGGAACACCTCTGGTTCCAACATTTAGTGAAGATAATGCTTCGACTAGACGAGCATAGGGTTTTTGGGTCTGTCTTACGGAGATAGACAAAGTCAAGTTTCAATTCAAATTCTTCCAAAAGTTTGTGAATGAATCTTTCCTTTTACACACTATGACAAGATCCATGACGAGCTTTGCAGAAGACTTATTTGAAAAGAAGAGGAAACTCATCTGGGAGAACAAGTTACCAGCCAGTGTAGAAACCCGCCAAAAATTCTGCAACATGGCGCACATCGGACGATATCTGAACACATCTGCCCAGACTACCCAAATCATAAAGAACCAGAATTCGACCAAGGATTCCAGACAAAACCCAACAAGAAGAACAAGCATCAAGCAGGGCCTTCACATGGTTCGGGACCACAAGGACAGACGCGTTTTCCTTGGGGACCACGAAAGCCAAAATTATGAAAAGGTGCCCCGACAAAATACTTTTGTCACGAGAAAGTAAAATGAAAAAGAAAAGCTGACAAAAGTTATTCACGTGATTTGAAGATGTAAGCACTTACGTCATCAAAATAGCAGACTGTTGAGATCCGCATTTCAAGTCCGCGGAATTCTATAAATGCAAAGATTGAAGAAAGCTAAGGACATCAAACATTTTTCATAGTTTTCTACAAAATAAAGATTGTAATAGAAATATTGTGTGATGGGATAGTTTATGTATTTTCAAGTTCAAGACTTCTCTATGAGAAGCTAAACTAGTGGTCTCTTCCCAAAATGAGAGTTACTTATGTAATAAATTTTCATGATTTCGAAATAAATGTGAGGCTTTTTGTTTCAACTGGATCTCAAAAAGTATTATTAATTTTCCTATTCTTGAGTATCTCCTACGCCCTAAGGTAGGAAACGAATTAGGGTTGTGCTGGGTAGTTTTTGAAGGAATAACTTGTAGATCATCTTTCCGGAGAAATTGAAGTTGGATGGTGAGGAGCCATTCATAAAATAGTCTAGGGGCAGTGATTTTCCGACTGATAGTGTTGCGAACCATCTCACCCCGGTGCTGTTCTGGTCAAAAATAGGTATAATTTTATGGGAATTTTAATTTTATTTCGGAAGCATATTGAAGCATATTGGCCTGATACGACCGTAATAGGCTATTTCCATCTTATAAACTGATTTATAAAATTATAGTTAAAAGGACTAGTTTTGTAATATTTAAAGTGTTAAGGACTTAATTTGCTACTCTAATAAATTAAAACACTGATTTTGCCGACCAATATTTGCTACTAGACTAATTTTGTATTTTCCCCGAACAAATAAACAAGGATAACAATAAAAAGCAAATTACAGACGCCTCAACCTCCAGCAGCCTCAACCTCCAGCTGCTGCTCCACAGAAGCTACCGTCACTGCTGCATCCGCTCGCCGCAAAACATCAACCATTATAACCGCCTCCATCTCTTCTGTCCCGATTCCAATTGGAACCAGTACCTAGAAAAATACAAAAAGAGCATTGAAGAAATAAAAAAGAAGTGAACTGATACATAATAAGCAGAAAGTCCCTCAAAACCCCCAAGTAGAACTCTTCAAAATCTTAGAAACCACTTAAATTTCCTGGAATAATAAAAGAATAAAAATCAAGGACCCCTTTATTCCTAAATTAATGTGAGCCAAAAAGCGACCTTTGGGAGGAACTGAAGATGGTGGGAATGTAGTGGGAGTTGGAGGGATATTTCTGGTTGGTTTTTGGAGAGCGTTGTTTAAGAGTATACTTCTTCTGTGTTTTGGGGCTTGGGATTTCTGCGCGTTTTGAGAAGGTTGAGAAATGGAGAGTGGCGACAAATATGGCTGCCGGAGTCTTGGACGTGGGCATTAAGAAAAGCGGCTAAATTTATTTAAAAGATTTAATAAATTTATATAAAGTATTTTTTAAAATTTTAAAATATTTAAAATATTTAAAATATTTAAAATATTAATTTTTGAAAAAAATAAGTTATTAATTTGTTTGATTAAATAAATTATGAATTTTTAAATATTTTAGTAATACTAATTTTATAATTAAAATTATTAAATTTTAAAAAAAATAAAATAAAAAATTATTTTGAAAATAAATTGAGAAAGATGTATTTTTTTTAATAAATTTATAAGTTCTCAAATAATTTATTTTTTTTATTTTATAAGTTTTTTTAAAGTTTAATTTTTTTAAAATTTAATTTTTTAAAAAGTTTGTGAACTCAATCAAACATAGAAATGCTAATTATATAAATCCTTTTCATAAATGATTTTTGAGTTTTTAATTTATGGGACTGAGAAGAAGAAGAAGAAGAAGAAACGTATTTAGGATTTTCCCAACCTTGTAGTTGTCGGATTCGGATTATTATTGATTCTAATTTGGTAGAATTTATAGTATTAGCTTTAAAACACAATTGATCTAATAATAAAAAGAGTATGAACAAATTTGTAGAGAAAAATAGGAAGGAGAAGTTTTTAAAATTAAATGAGATTCATGAAGTTGTCTTTTTGGTAGTAATATAATAGGTCATTATTACCTGATTAGTCACTAAATAAATAAGTAATTTAATAAGTTTGTTAATAAAATTAGTCAAATTAAGATTATATAGAACTTCTCATTTTTGTTTAGATTGTTCCAAAATAAATAAAGTAAATAAAAAATGATATAATCTCATAATTTTTCTCAAAAAATATAAACACAATTTAAAAAAAAATACACTAATTATTAAAAATAATAACAAGCACACATATTTTTCTATCATCTTTATCTATCTTTTAAATACATTCTTATATTTCTTCAACACATTGAAATTATATGAAAATAATGAAATGCTCATATTATTGAAACAAACAAATAAAAAACACACTTAAAATACATTAAAATACCACTATATAGTTACCATTAAATTTGTTCTCCTAACTTTCCAAGTAGAAAGCCTAGATTACCACATTAATTTGTTGCCACTGTCACCTATGTTATCACCTTCATTCGGCAACTAAGAAGACGGGGGAACATAAAAAAATAAAAGAATCGTCAATGCGAATTTGATTTTGGATTTGAGTAAACAGAAACTAATTGAGTCATGATTCATAAAGGTCAATATGCTAAATTTACAGTATCAATTCGGACGATAGGTTAAAATAAAATTAATACCCATTAGGCTTAATTAATGGGATTCAAAAGTCAACACACAAAATTGAATTATAATATTTCGATTATAAACTCATGAAGGATCAGGGATCAAATTTACGAAAACTCTTATATAATCATTATAAAAACGTCAAATTTTCATATTAAAAAACCCATAATTAATTACACACTTAATTGTTATCAAATTCTCTAATTTTCATTCAAATCCCACCACTTCTAACAATAACTTTTTATGATTCAAATAGTGACCATAATTCAATTAACTTTCAACTAAGAATTTCGAGAAGAAAATTAATACTAATCGATTTGAATTTAGATTTAGATATTTGAGCATACATATGGTATGCTTAATTGAAGGTTAAAAGTGTTTTCAAACGTTAAATATATTTCTACTCTTTTTTTTTAATAATCTACAAAAGAGTATTTGTATAATGAGCAAACTTCAATGAAGGTTGGTGTACATTTAACAAAGTTAAGAAGAGAGGGTAAATCGGTCATTTCATCCTGATAATTAGGGTATTTGACTATATTAATTTTACAAGAGATAAATATAATTGAATATACGATAAGATATGTACTTGTATAATAAACAAAAAAACGTTACAAAATCCCGTAATTAACCCATGAATGAAATGTTAATAGTGTCTAAAATAATAACTGATATTGTGATAAATGAGCATGTATAAAAATACTTTTGAACTAATAAAATAAAACAAGGGAGCATTAGTTTGATCTCCAACCAAACATCCAATTTCAAAACTCAACCATATATAGCGATTATTTTATATAGATTATAGCACAATCATTTAATTATAAAAAAGAAATAAATCAAGATAATATAATTCCGGGATAAGAAAACGTGGATATGGAGGATTTTGCTGGATATGAATTACAGCTCGGACAAGCGCCATTATTCTCATTAGGATTAGGCACTCCTCAATCTGCCGTAATTTTAAATTGGCGAACTAGAAAGTTATAAAACGACACCGCTGGAGAGCTAAACAGAAGTAGAGAGAGAGAGAGAGATCAGAAATGCTGAGAAACTTGGCAAGAAGAATTTCATCATCATCGGCTTCGAGCCGATCAAATTCAGGGCGGCGGTACCCGACTCTACCCGCCGACCCGACCCGACATTTATGTTCCGGTGTCCTACCCGACACACTCGACCGGAGCTCCGAGTCCTTCGCCCGCAACTCCGAAGCTATGGAAGGCCTAATTTCTCAACTTCACTCGCACATTCAACAGGTATCGCCTAACTCACGTCACTGATACGTGTGTGATGTGTTGCATGTATATGCGTGCCTGAAAATGGTGATTTTTGGTGTAATAGGTGATGAATGGTGGAGGGCCTGAGGCTGTGAAGAGGAACAGAAGTAGGAATAAGCTTCTCCCTAGAGAGAGAATTGATCGCTTGATTGATCCTGGTTCTTCATTCCTTGAGCTTTCTCAGGTTTGTTTTTCTCGGTTTAACAAAAAAAAAAAAAAAAAAGACAAAACCGTAATATGGCAAACTTTCATTTTGTTGATTTTATTATTTTAAGTCTTGGAAATATGTATTCATTTACTTGTTTCAGCTCATATCTTTGTTTTTCCAAATTTCAGTTGACTGTACTAAAAGGACAATAATTATGGCAAATCAACAAAGTGCAAGGACTCATGATCTTTGTTGTAATGATGGTTCATTTTGGTATTTTGAATCCTTTGGGCTCACTTTGAGTAAAGTTGGAATGGTGCAATGAATTTGCTTATTGCATCGCAACACAAAATGATGGAGTAGAAAGATAATGAATAGCATTGACACAGTAAAGCAAATATAATAGGGATGCGATTGATGTATTACTGTAGCATTTGTGTACCCTTAGAGGAATGCTGCGACTGTTTAGCATTAGCCTCTTTGCTTGTAAACATAAGGATAATCAATTAGCATGCTTAGTTTAAGGTATCAATCTCGACCAGTTGGTATTAGATTGCAACTTATGTTTCATTGCAATATTGAGTATTGACTTGATATTGGATTGTACTGTACCTGATTTCCTGTTTTCTTAAACTTAGCTTGCTGGCCATGAATTATATGATGATCCGTTACCATCTGGTGGAATAATTACTGGTATTGGTCCAGTGCATGGGAAACTCTGTATGTTTGTTGCAAATGACCCCACTGTGAAGGGTGGTACATACTATCCCATCACCATCAAGAAACATCTTAGGGCACAAGAGATTGCTGCTCAATGCAGACTACCCTGTATGTATCTCGTGGATAGTGGAGGTGCTTTCCTTCCAAAGCAGGCTGAGGTCTTTCCCGACAAAGAAAATTTTGGTAGAATTTTCTACAATCAAGCTTTGATGTCTGCAGAAGGCATTCCCCAGATTGCTTTGGTACTAGGTTCTTGCACAGCTGGTGGGGCTTATATTCCTGCTATGGCTGATGAAAGCGTGATGGTCAAAGGAAATGGTACCATATTTCTTGCTGGACCTCCACTTGTGAAGGTTAGTTGAAAACTTCTGGTAATCTAAAAGGCCTGCTTGGCTAGCCTTTAGTTCAGTTATAGTTTATATCTTTTTTTCTTCACATCCTCTTTAATTGTTATAAGAAAGTATGACAGATGCATTTGAAATTATTGAACTTTTTATGTATATGGTGATAAGTTTGCTTCTTGTGTTGTAAGACTTCCATATGCTACAGCTTACAGTTTTTTCCATGTGCCTACATTTTTAAAAGAGATAATTATTTGAAGTTTTAGTAGGCTGCTACTGGAGAGGAAGTTTCTGCGGAAGACTTGGGGGGTGCATCTGTGCATTGTAGGACATCGGGTGTTTCAGACTATTTTGCTCAAGGTAGACCTTTACACTTTATTTGTATCATATTGGTCATTTTTAAAACAAGATAATTGACCTTTGCTTCATATTAGATACACTTCATTTTTAAGCTTATTGCTTTATGTTGCCTTGATGAAATGACATTGTGCAAGTTATGTTTATCTTGTAGACGAATTGCATGCACTTGCTATAGGAAGAAATATAATTAAGAATCTGCATATGGCTGGCAATATGGGTGGACAGCATCATAAAATATCTGATTTCAAGGAGCCTTTGTATGATGTGGCTGAACTTCGTGCTATTGCACCAACAGACCTCAAGCAGTCATTTGACATCCGATCAGTTATTTCACGTATTGTTGATGGTAGTGAATTTGATGAATTCAAGAAACTGTATGGCACTGTAAGGCCTTTTAATTCCCTTCAAACTCTGCTCTGTTTATCAATATATATATATATATATATACATACAGTATTTTGTAATTGGTCCTCTTGTTTTCCAATGAACAGACACTTGTAACAGGCTTTGCCAGAATATTTGGGCAACCTGTTGGAATTATTGGGAACAACGGCATACTGTTCAACGAATCTGCTTTGAAAGGGGCTCATTTTATTGAATTATGTACTCAACGTAACATCCCATTGATCTTTCTTCAGAATATCACTGGATTTATGGTATGCAGTATCCCTACTCTTCCTATTAACCTCAGTGATTTGACAGATTTTATACTACTTCAATCATATTTAGTGAGTAAAAAGTCCGGTTCACTTAATTTTATTGCTTTTCTTTTTCTTATTTCTTAATTCTGTAATTAATTTCAGAATAAGCATGTGCCATTTGTAATATATACAGCTACTGCTAGAGTTGACATCATACTGATAATGATTTGCAATTAATTGGATGGACCAATAGAATATGTGGAGCTATATTAATGACTAATAGCTCAGACCCGATTTAGAAGATGCTTGCCAAGGAACATGGCTTATGTTGGAAATTGAGTGCACGAGTCAAGTTTTCAATCTACTCTGTCACTATTTACCTGTTGTCACTTGAAAATTTTCAGTAGTATGACAAATCCTTCCATTTTTGTTGGGTCTAAACTCCATATTCGTTGCTGTGAAGTTGTTGTTACTGTTTCTCATGCTGCCATGTCTGGGCACCAATCTGGTAGCCGTGATGAATGATGGAATCAGTTCCTTTATAGCTGACCTCAATTCTCAAACTTTGAACAATTCGAGCTGTAGTGCTTGTTAGAAGATAGGAAGACCTCTGCACTGTTTTTCCATTTTGAGCCATCAAGTCAAAATATATACATTTACTGGAGAAATTTGAAATAATCACACAGTTCAGGTGTCAGCTCAATTTAATGCGGAAAGCAAGTTAAATACTGTTTACTTGGATGGGTTGATGAAATCTGTAAGGAACATCTCTTATCCAGATCTGTCTTTTACGATTGAACTTCTATGCTCAAGGAGTATTTGTGTTATCTTTTCGCCCTTTTATCTTATTTGAGGGGTTTTTACATTTTAAAGATTAGATCATGAATATAAAAATTCAGTATGAGATCCTCTTGCTAAACAAATATTGCAGGTTGGCTCAAAATCTGAGGCCAATGGTATAGCAAAATCTGGAGCCAAAATGGTGATGGCAGTTTCTTGCGCAAAGGTTAATTTTTTCTTTATATCTCTCATGCCTATATCATTCATATGTTGCTCTTGTCCTTTTTTGTTTCAAATTATGACTTGCATCCCTCTAGTTTATTCTTTCCTTTCCCAAAGAATTTAGAGAACCTGGGTAATTTGGTTCTTTTTATCTGTATGTATCATTTCAATTGTTTTTATGGAGTGAAAAATGGAAACTTCAAAGGAATTACTAATTCCTCTGTTACCTTCAACTACATTCCATTTAGGTTCCCAAAATTACAGTTATTGTTGGTGGAAGCTTCGGAGCTGGAAACTATGCAATGTGTGGACGTGCATACAGCCCTAATTTCATGTTCTTTTGGCCAAATGCTAGAATATCTGTAATGGGTGGAGCTCAGGTAGTCACCTATTTTGCATTTGTAAATAAAGGATTTGGCTTGATTTGTTGGATTTGTTGGATTCTCACAAATCTAAAACTGGATTGTTTTTTGAATCATATGAAAACCCCAAAACATGTTTGATCTTACAAGATTTAGGAATTTCAATTTTAAGAGAACTTTGACCATCTGATTCTGATTAATTTGAAATTTTAAGGCAATAAATATTATATTAGTTGATTTCCTTCTATCAATATTTATGGCAATTCATGTGAGGGAGATTTTTTATCCTCCCTTTGTTTCCAATTCCAAATCCTAATATGTCAAAAATTGCTTCCAGATCATCTCTTGCAAATATCTAGATGCCAAGGAAGACATTGCCGGACAATGGCAAATTCTTTTGTTTGATTCTTTTGTTATTTTTTTCTTAAAGCTTAGCTTTTGATTTTACGTTCATGCTGTCAACTACGTGTGGCTACTTGGAGTGGAATTGTCTATGTTTCTAGTACTTATCATGCAAATGGAAGGAAAAATCAGTCTGTCAAGTATCAGCTGATATTCAACTAGCTTTGAAGTAGACAAATTTTCTTAGTTTCTCAAATATGTGAATTCTTGAATAATGGAGTATATGATGGCTTTCTTGGGCGGTTGGGCCTAGTATTTGTTTACTCCACTGTAACTGATGAATGTACTTGTATGTGATGAATTCACAATTATTAAAAGGGGTACATTTCCGAAATATTCCTAAATGGTTTCTTTCGGTCTCTGTTACCTATTTCTCCTTTGAGGATATTGCATTACTATACCTCTCTTGTAAATGTAGTCATCTTGGCATATTTGTGTATTATGTTTTCATTCTCAAGACATTGTTACTCCTCTCAGTTGCTCAATGTGTTGATAGAATTGTAGAGTTGAAAATTTGAACCGCACCATGAGAATCGTAACAGCCTCTTGGATTTTGTATATGTTGGTATGATGCATTGTATGGAACTTATTCTGGGAAGCCTCATTTCTCAGTCCAAATGACTTTCTTCAGGCTGCTGGTGTGCTGGCTCAGATAGAACGGGGCAATAGGAAAAAGGCTGGAATCCAGGTAAGGTTTTAATTTAGCCATTGACTGGATCTGCAGCTGACCATACTCACATATAAATATTCTGCAGTGGAGCAAGGAAGAGGAGGAGAAATTCAAGGCAGGAGTGGTGGAGGCATACGATCGAGAAGGCAGTGCATACTACTCCACATCTAGGCTTTGGGATGATGGCGTCATTGACCCAGCAGATACGAGAAAAATCTTAGGTCTCTGCATTGCTGCTTCCATGAACCGGAAGCCTGAGACTACCAAATATGGTGTCTTCAGAATGTAATGCTGATTAGTCTCTTCTGGGGCTGCACGGAAAACAATATGGCAACCAATGGCATGTTGCAATGTCAAAGACTGAAGGACCCTTACTGAATGTTCATAAGGCAATTTACCAGCACGCTGCCAAGAATGGGGAGAAAGCGTACCAGCATGCTCAAAATACTTGAGCTTGATATTAGTGTTTAGGTTGCCACGTGATATGCGTATACGACAGAAATCAAAGGAAAAATCTGATGAAGCAACGTACTTTGTTCTAGTTTCTGGGCAGCTGGAGATTGTATTGTGGAAGGGTGAATGTAAATTTGGACACTTTACATACAAATTATAAAAATAATATGATGCGAAAAGGACCTCAATCTTATCGAAAACCTTGTAAATTGGGAAACAAAATACATTGATCTAGTAAATTTCTTTAAGATGATTAATAGCAAGACGGTCACAACGCCGAGCGCCCGTGGCCTAATGGATAAGGCGTCTGACTTCTAATCAGGCGATTGTGGGTTCGAGTCCCACCGGGCGTGCGTTTTCGTTTTTTGGTCTTTCGTTTTTCCATATGAGAAAAGAATCATATATGTGGGCCCCCAGTACCGATCCAATAAGTCTAGTGGGCCCCCCCAATTTGTGACGTTTCATAAAAATCTAATCTGATGCAAGGAACTATTCGGCTTTATTCATTTTTACTGATGCTCAATTTTTTTTATTTTTTTTTTAAGCAAAATATCTGTAATATTTTTTAAAATGATTGTTTGTGTTACGTGTTGTGTTTTCATTGCGAGAGAGATCACATTAGTTAAGTAAAATACACTGAGAAATTGATAAAGGAATTAAATTAGAATTTTAAAAAAGTATATTTGTTATCAAAAGGAATTTAGATCAAAAATTGGATTTATGCATCAAAGTAGACATTGATAGGAAAAATTATTAGTAATAACTATATTGTTGGTCAAAAGTTTTGTGATACATTAACGTCTGAAATGAAACCAAATTGATTAAGGGTGAGTTTCGGTTAACTTTTTGAAATAATTAATTATATCAAATTTTAATAGTATAAAAAACTAAAATATTTAACATTTCAAAACTCGATTTTGATTTAGAGAGTGTTTGGCACCCATCCTCAATGAAATTCTAGATATGAAAGATATGTGTTTGCTGTTTTATTTTGAATTAAATTTTAAAATATATTAAAATCTAAAAGTTTTTTTAAAGTGTTCAAATCTTGGAAGAAATCTATCAGTGTAACCCTACGATTGAGGTGTCTCGAACGATCATTGTGGGTTGGATTTTTTGTATGCAAAAGTGTATAATTTTTATTGGGTACTTGGGTGTTGATTGAAATATATATCGCAATTTACCCCTTTTAGGTGTTAGGGACAAATGTTTAAAAGGTTCAAAATTAATTTGAGATAAATTGAAAATATAAGTTATCAAATAAAAAATAAAAAATAAAAAAAATACTTTCCAAAAAAAGTTCATCGTATAGATGGATTTATTACATGAAATGTGAAATTAAACCAACTTTTAAATTTAAAAAGAAAAAAACAGTTTGAAATTTTGTTATTTATTTTATAAAAAAATATACCTCCAATCCTTATTTTCAAAATAAGATTTTACTTTAACAAATTTATTTATTTTTTATAATTATAATTGCAAAATAATAATTATTAATATTTTAAAAGTTTAATAAACTTATTTTATTCAAATATTTTAATAATTATTTTTAAAATAAAATTTAATATCTTATAAACTCTAAAAATATATTTTAAAATATAAAACTTTAAAATATGTTTAAATAAATTTAGTCAAATATTCTCTATCCATTGTTGCCAACGATAGTTTTTTATCGTCCACATTTCATTGAACTAACGATATTTGATGAACAAAAATTGTTCCACCAATCTATCAAGAATTCACTTTTTGGGGATTCCAACCTGTGTCCAATTCAATCTTCACCCTTTGGGTGTGTAGAACGGAACGAAAAAACAAAATCAATTTCATGAGTTTTGAGGACAGATATTAATTAACAAGGAAAATTTAAAGCAAAACTGTGGACTTATTAGTCACCATCTCCCCCAGAAAATCGAAAACCCACGTGCCTCGTTGTTCAATCATCCACTACCATGCCTTTATTTGTCTGCTACTGAACCACTGTGAATAAAGTGTCTATATCCTCTCCCCAACCGGCCATCGCTTTCTTTTCTGCAACTCTAATTACGCACGCGGCGACACGAAACACGTATATATAAACATATATATTGTATTTGCGTATGCGTGTACGTTTAAATTTACACACAGACCACGCAGTAATCGTCAAGATTTTGCCGATAGTTGAAGTGGGTTTTGCATTTCATATGTTTCGCTAGAAAATGGCTGCTTCTTGTTGTTCTGCTGCTCTCTTTTCACTCTCGCGCCCGCACCCTCGGTATGGAGTGGTTTCATCGAACTCAGTGAGTCAACCGCAGAAGAATCACCGATTCGGTCTTTCATTTCGGGCTCAGAGGAGACTCGAGGCCCGAAAATCCGTACGTGTCTCCTGCCTTGGTGATAACAAAAGTAAATATACTATATACCCAAGAATCCCATGAATAGTTGCTTATCTTGGATTGGGTTTTTTCTTGGATTTGAGATTCATTAACGGAGTTTATATTTGCATTGATTCATGATCTGATGATTATTTCGTGATTGTAGGAAAGATAACGTGAATAGATGAATAGCGGTAATTTAGCTTTTTTTCGTTTTTCTTTTTACATTTTTTTATCTGGTCCAATGGCAATCTTTTTCTTTTATTAATTGACAGGAAAAGAATTGAAGGTTTATGTGGTTGCTGCAATATTGATTAGAATGGTAACTTTTGAAACTTTAATTAATTGTATTCATCTGTGTGATGCCTTGATCTAAGGGTTTATGTGGTTGCTGCAATATGCATTAGGATTTAGGCCTTTGAGAGTCAATTCCAATTTCTTTTGTAAATACAGCGTAAAGAAAAAAAATTCTTGTTTTGGACAAATATAGTGACTTAGTGATAGATTCCATCATCTTCCTTAAAGGAAAGAATCTGACATTAAATTGTATTCAGTCATTGCTGAGATATGAATATTCATTAGTAATTTAGGGACCATATTTTGTTACCACTTATGATATGATTGTTTAATCTGCACAATATGAGTTTCGATATGATGCTGATTCACAAGAATTTAACTCGATATGATGCTGATTCACAAGAATTTAACTCTAAAAAGGGAGTATTGATTGTAGAACCCCTGTGTCGAGAGAAAAAGA
Organism: Paulownia fortunei; assembly: GCA_019321725.1. Lineage (NCBI taxonomy): Eukaryota > Viridiplantae > Streptophyta > Magnoliopsida > Lamiales > Paulowniaceae > Paulownia > Paulownia fortunei. The sequence continues at coordinate 29,334,823 of CM033106.1, read as the reverse complement.
TGGACAATTTGTTATGTATCAAAATATAGATATTTCTTTGGTTCATAAGAGTTAGTTGTAGTGTATTTACTTGTCTGACTGTCACGTATCATATATTTGTTTGTTTAGTTATCAATTTATTGTTGACTTAATCGTGTTTTTGGCGGGCTCAGCGGGTCATTGTGTGTAAAGGAGGGGGGGAGGCAAATTTAATTGGCAGTATTTGTGGAGTTTAACATCTTTTTCTGTTGGTTCGGCTTTTTGGGTGTATGAACATCTATATATCGAGTCAATCTACCAGGATGAATATGTTTGTTTGATGGTCCAGCACTGAGTATGGCAAACTCAAGTTCTGGTTTTGTCTCTGGTCATACTCTTATTTGGAGATAATTACTTCCTATCTTGTCATCTGCATATAATCAGTTAGGACGTTTTGATGTCTTTGCTGAGCTGTTAAATCAAATTTTTGAGATTCATGGAAATAGAATTTTTTAACCAACTTAGAGTTGTTCAGTATTACTATTAAAGTAAATAAGGTAACAGGCCTAGTTTAGATGCTTCAGAGAGAAATTTTGAACTTGTTACACTTATGACAGCTAGTGATGTTTAATGCTATACATGGTGCCACTTTTGGACATCAAAGTTATTATTTTGTGTATTTTCGGAACATTTGATCTGGTGGAGAAATGCATGTATTGAAGGTTTACTTGGCGCCTATTGGGATTTGTGGTTGTAAAATCTCAGACCTAAATATAAGGTCTAGAAAAATGTGCAAGTGTTGCGTCATTTTCTTTGTAGATTAATGTTCTTAGTTTTCACACGGTCTGATATACAATGGATTTACAGTGATTATTTCTGTTTCTTCAACTGAAGAATGACTTTAAAGTGCACTCAACAAAATTGTACCATAGGTTGCATGGTGCAGTTGCATCAGTGCTTGCTGGTGATAGTTTGAAGGAAACTGATGCAGATTCAGATGATTGATGTTTTGTCTCGCTTAACTGGGGGAGATTGATTCTACTCTAGGGTTGAGATGTATTAACTCTCTTCTAAATGCTTTTTCTTTGATGATGCAGCTGCAGTGGTTACTGGCAAGTCATGGGATAAACTGATTTTAGACAGTGACACCCCTGTGCTAGTGGAATTTTATGCCAGTTGGTGTGGACCCTGCCGCATGGTTCATCGAGTAATTGATGAGATAGCAACTGACTACTCAGGGAGATTAAAATGCTTTGTACTTGATGCAGACAATGACTCACAAGTTGCGGAGAACTATGATATTAAGGCTGTACCGGTGGTCTTGCTGTTTAAAAATGGTGAGAAACGTGATTCTGTTATTGGCACCATGCCTAAGGAGTTCTATGTGGCTGCCATTGAAAGGGTTCTGGCTTCATAGATTCGGCTACTAAGAGTGAACCACCTGGATGGTAAAATTCAGATTTTGTTCGAAGAATTGGTGGAATATATTGCTTCACCTGTTAAATTTCCCAATATTTTGTACATTGTCACGATCTTCCCCTTTACTCCCGCCAGTGACCCTGAGTCCTAGGGTTGTCGTTCAAGCAAAGCTCTCCACTTTTGCCACTGCCATATGTACAGGAACCAATTCTTAAGTGTATCCAAGAATGTGTTCTTTTTGGTAAACTAGTTGTGGTATTCAAGAATGTGTTAGCTGAATTTGGTGGCTTTGTTAACTGCTGCTTTCATTTAAATTTGGCGGCTTGGCTTTTCTGATTCCTGTTTCCTATTGTACTGACTAGATGTAGTAAGAATTTGGATGGATTGAATCAGGGTGCATCCTTGTTGCATTGTTTCTTGGGTCGATATACATTTGGTACCTTAAATTTGTTACTGCAAGACTACTGATAATACAAATATATGTCGAATGGTGGCATGAAATTTCCTTAAACTAGGATTGCCGCCCAATTGACTCCTAATCCGTGTTTCACGTGCTAGATTAGTACAGAGTTGCCAACAAGTTAAAGTCAAATCTATTTTTTGCAAAACATATGAACTTGTGATTAAGTTTATACAATATTGCTTTAACTTGTCACAAAGGGCTCTTTCTACCTGTCTTAGGTAAAATTCATACTATATATTTGTATAATGCATGTATGAATAATTGAAAATACAAATTTTTTTTTTTTTTTTGCTCTCATTTTTGCATTAGTTCATTAGCTTCCTAACTCAGTAGCTACCAGGTCCATTAGCTTTTTGTTTGTCGTATATATTCTGAATCATTGCATAATACTCTTTATTTTTAAGGTGAAATATTTAACATATATATTATGCTTACTCGTATGATGAATAATACTCTATTTTAATAAATATTTATAATATTTAAATATAATTTAAAAATTATTCAAAAGTTATTTAAAAGTATTAATGAAATGTTATATAAATAAAAAATAATAACTCTAACGATTTATGAATATATTAATTATTAATAAATAATTATCTTTAAATTATGCCATAATTATAAATTAAATAATATAAAATACTAATAAAATAATTTTTATATAATTTAAAAAAAAATACAAACACAATTTATATAAAAATAACAGAAAAATAAATTATATTTTTGCTCTCGAATAATTATTTTATATTCGTATTTTATCTGTATGTCTATAAATTCGTATATTAATCGTTTTCATATATTTTGTCGATTTTTTCACCATGACTTTTAACAAATATTCATAATGTACTCGTATGTATTAAATGCCGAATTTTTTAGACAATCAACAAAATATATCATTGTATTTTTGGCAATCAAACCGTATCAAGAACAAGAAACTCTACTCTTTGCCAATTCCTTGAATTTACAAAATTCCTGCCCCAAAGAAAGTACAAAAAATAATTAAGGGGCAGAGAAAATGGATATTGGATATTTCATATTTCCTCTTTTTTCTTGCAACAAGGATATGAGGCAAAATAAAATAAACAAATGAAAAAAACACAGACACACAAATAGAAAAGGAGAAAAAAACAAAAGAATTGTTTAATTACTACTGTAGGAGGTACAACCAACGCTATACTCTGTACTCATATAAGATTGCAATATACGTATTACGTATATCTGTATGTCGGCTCACATTTGATTTTATTATTAATATTTCTTCTACTAAATTACGCAAACCTCTCCAATTCCTCTGTCGGCCATCGCCACCCCATAGAATGAAAAGCCCTTGAATTTTTTTTTTTCCGAATCAGAATACACACCATGACTATAGTGTAATCCAGACTCCAAGAGCAATACTTATTATTATTTTTTTTTTTTTTGGGGGGGGATAGAATTTTACAGTCCTTGCCGACTCAATAAAACTTCATATCGGCTTCTTCAGGTTAGTCGTCTCTCTCTTTGCATTCATTGATGTGGACAGAAATCCATGATGGGTTTCTGAATTGAGATGTTTTTAGTTAAAACATTGGATCTTTAATTGCTTTATGGGTTTGCTCTTCAATTGTCGAATCAAGAATAAAACATTTTTTTTTAACCTTTCTTGATTGCTTTGTTAGTCTAACCATTTCGTTATTTTGTTGATCTTTACTAGGTATAGTGGCACTGGGCTGGATTTCTTAGTTGAATTTTCTTTTCCTAATAGAATTATGTTTACTTGTGAAATTTTTTTAAGTCTGATATTATGGAGGTGTAGCTGCAATCTTATTCAATTGCAATCCAAGCTTTTTTTCCTCTGTTAGTTTTGATTGGAACTTTTGAAGGTTGTAATAGTTTTTGTTTTTTCCGATTCATAGGAGCTGATTTTTGGATTCTTTTGGATATGCACTTTAATTTTGGAAAGGAGTTCTTGCCTTTTTTTAGTTATGTTGGCAAGAGCTACCTATCACCCGATCCTCAATTACTTCGGTTATTGATATTGGCACACCAAAAAATTATACAGGCGCTCCGATATTTCTTTTCTTTCTCCTTAGGCGATCCATGTTATATTTTGGAGTTATATAGATGTTCCATTGCTATATTGAATTTTACCAATTTTGAAGATCTTGGGCCGTTGTTGGCAAATAGTAAAGGCACTTATCATTAGTTTAAAATCTGAACTCCTCTGATTAAGAACTATGTAGGCCCAACTGATTTGATTTAGCATTTCTTCACAAGACATGGAACTATGAATGGAGATAAATAGCTAGAATACATGTAGAATCGGACAAGTCATTTTGTACGATTGAGTATTTGTGAAAATACTTGGTTAGATGACTTCAATATCCTACTTGAACAATAGCTCGATTTTATAAGCATTAGATCATCCAAAAGTGTTTTGTAAATTATTTTTTAGGGTTTGCAGTATCCTGTTCATTCCTTTTTGAGTGTCTTTTTTTTTTTTTAACAACTTGGGTTTATTTGTTAAATAAATATTTGAATGATTCTGTTCCTTTTTTCTTGCTATGGTCAATGACATTCTGTTAATATCAGGAAGCCAGAAGTCATTTACGCATTTAATACAACAGTGATGTCAAGCTTAAATACATCTGTGCTAGCATTGCCGTCAGAATACTCGGAACAGGGTGTGAATCAAATATCAATCTCAAATACAAATCCATCTCTACCTCCTTTGCATCAAAGTCGGACTTCCTTGCACGGTCCTGTGGCAATTCTTTGGGACATTGAGAACTGTCCCGTGCCCAGTGATGTGCGGCCTGAGGATGTCGCTGGTAACATTAGGATGGCCTTGAGGGTCCATCCTGTTATTGATGGAGCTGTCACTTTGTTTTCTGCATATGGGGATTTTAACGCCTTTCCCAGGCGACTAAGAGAAGGTTGCCAGAGAACAGGTGTCAAACTCATAGATGTCCCAAATGGGCGGAAGGATGCTGCTGACAAGGCAATCTTGGTTGACATGTTCCTTTTTGCTCTCGACAATCCTCCACCATCGTCCATCATGCTTATATCAGGAGATGTTGATTTTGCTCCTGCTCTCCATATTCTGGGTCAGCGAGGATACACTGTAATCCTTGTTATTCCTTCTGGGGTGGGCGTGTCATCTGCTCTAAGTAATGCAGGCAGGTTTGTTTGGGATTGGCCTAGTGTTGCTCGCGGGGAAGGCTTTGTGCCCCCTGCTAAGGCATTAATACCTCCTTGTGCAGGTCCAGCAGAAATTGCTGGGTTTTTGATGCGTTACCAGATCAATGATGATGTGGAAGGTCAGAATGAAGAAGAATCAATAGTGTATAGGGGGATCTCAAAAAACTGTTACAGTACCAGAGAATATTTGATGGTATCACAGTCTCTATCTGAACACAGTAGTAGTTCAATATTAATGCTCCAAAATCCTGCCTCTTCCAGATCATGTAGCCTTCCGTCTGGTTTAAACGAGGTTTCAACAGGACCTCATGCATCTAGTGAGCATAATGACTTGATGTGGGTGCAGCCAGGAGATCTAAATGGTTTGAAGGGCCAACTGGTTAAGTTGCTTGAATTGTCGGGTGGCAGTTTGCCTCTAATCCGCCTTCCGGCAGAATACCAAAAAAATTATGGCCGGCCTCTGTATGTTTCTGAATATGGGGCATTTAAGCTTGTAAATCTCCTCAAAAAGATGGTTGATGCGATCACTATCGAGGGAAAAGGCAAAAGGAAGATTGTCTGCCTCCGTAACTCAAAATCTGGATCAGTTGCTCCTCCAGTGATTTTGGCAAGGAGGGAAATGAAGGGAAAAGGGGTTCAGGAAGATAACATTGACGTAATGGCTGGAGCTGGATCTTCAGACGAGATCTCAGACGATGAAAGGATGGCTATTGGGGAAAATGATGATAGAAGGGGAGGAGAGAAATTCAATTTGGAGACGACAGATCGTTCTCAAGTTATTGACCATAACGTCAAAAAGTTTAGATATGAACTTCAAGAAATTTTGGTGAGCTATTCTTGTCGAATTTTTCTTGGTTGCTTTGAGGAGATATATCATCAAAGATACAAAAGACAACTGGATTATCTGAGCTTTGGTTTGAATCATCTGGAGGAGCTTCTAGAAAAGGTCAGAGATGTGGTGGTGTTGCAAGAGGAACCAGTAAGTAAAAGGAAGTTTCTGGTTGCTGTTGGTGGGTAGAACAAAATATATTCCTGCTTTTGGTTAATTGTCCGAACATAAATTTGATGCCTGAGGTTCCTCATCCTCGTCCTGTTCTCCATTAACATGAAGTTTTATTTTGGAAGAGAGAATATGACAAGCTTCTGCATCGTGTCTCTTGTCTAACTTTGTATTATTGTAGGTTTATTTTTAAGTGATTACCGTAGTAGTTACTCATGCAAGAGTGCTGAATCTGATCCAGTGATAAACCAAAAATGGGAGCTCTTTCTGTACATTAGCTTTCATTTGAATTATTGATTTGTAATACAAAATGACAATCTCTCTCTTTTTAATTATTTTGTTTGCAATAGAGTGTGAAACCTAACAAGGAGAGAGAATTGCTTCTTCATCATGCTTCCCTTAGTAAAACTGTTAGCCCGATAATGTTCTACATCTTTTATATAATTTATATGGGCTTATATGGCCATACTTATGATCCTGCTTCTAAATCCTCGGTGCCCACACTACACTGTTTGACACCAACAGTTCTCTTCCATCTCCCCATTGTCCAGGATAATGTTTGTATGATCAGGATTCAACTAATTTGATAATGTCTGACCTTGGTTTTTCTTAAATGGGTAGAGGTTGCCCCTTTCTGGCCCTTGTGAATGACAACTTACTGTTGCTGCAGAGAAAGTGCTGCTTATAAATGACATCTGCTGCACAAATGTGTAAGTTGCTACTGAACTGTGCGCTCTCCTATCTGTTATTGACTAATCAGCTCTTATTAGTTATAATTGGAAATAGTATTGTGCTTGCTCTGAAATCTTGTGTTGCAAAGAGAAACAAAGTCAAGACTTCATTATTGAGAAGAATATTGTTTCTTGCTGAGATTTGCTTACTTGCACAGACAACTAAATTCATTACTTTGTTTTTCTATAAAAGTCCAAGCTAATCTAACAGATAAAAGTAATGCAAATGATGTGACATTTCTGTGTAGTAGGAACTCATGTTTCAAAGATCATACTGTATTTTGATTGGACAAGAACGGGACTCGAATTTTAAATTTCTATGGGAATCATACTTGATTAGCAACTTTGATTTCCATATGTTCTATAAGCAATTCTTTCAAATGACTCTAGAGCTTCTGCAGTGCTGAAGCAGGTCCTTCAGGTAACCGTAAGTCTCGTGCTTGAGCTTATCTCAATGAAACCTTCTGCACTTAATGGTGGATGATTCATCTGTACTTGAGGAGATACTCTGCTCCATCTTACCATTATATTTTTGAGGTTTACTTTGTTTATTCATGCTGTGTTTTTATTTTTATGATACTAGTGGTCTTAATTTCAGGCTGGCGAGCAGTCAGGCTCCTTAATGGTCCTAATGGTCTTTGTAATCTGATATAGAGATTATTACTGAAGATAGGTTTAGTAAGCAGAATATAATATTTATCAGAGACAACTGCCTTCTACCAGGTCAATGAGAGTCCTACTGCAATATGCCCCACTTGATTTTTCATGACCAAAACATGTGTTGGTTTTCTGAGTTTTCAGTAAAAAGGTTATGAAGTGGCTGATATTATTCAACCACCTATCATACTGTAGCCAGCAAAACCTCCATGCAGTTCCACTTCCACCGCCTGACAGAGGAGGCAAGGAGCCAGCCACCGGAATGGTATAAGCTTAAGGGGACATGCATTTGCTGCTGAATCTGGGATAGAAAGCAATAGAGTACTGATTCATCTATCTAGGTTGCTGGGCTCGGTATTCATATGTCACATGATAGGGTAATTATCATTGTTTGGAGGTCATCCATTACATGTATAGCAAGATTTTTGACGATGCTGTTGGTCAGTGAATTCTCTGGGTGATGAAGCCAATGGGCAGCTCTAGCAGTGTAAAAGTACTGGTAAAACCACTAATTGATCACAGAAATGAACCTTGTCTAATAGATGAGGTTTTCAAGTGGGGATAGTTGCCTTTCAATATACATAATGGAGTGATTTCAAAGATAAAATAGCAATGATACTACCTCAACCAGGTTTTCTATGTTAATACAAGTTTGAATGTTTATGATGCTTTTCCTATCACAATCAAAAAGAAAAGAAATCAATCAGTGGTAATAAGAGTTGAAGTATTAAAAAATCTACACTTTTCCTACTGGAATTTAAACTGTTTGAATCAGTGGAAATACACAAAAAGGTTGCAAATTTCTCTTTGATGTAAATGATTCCTCCCAAGTTGTTTGGATTTTGAAATGTGATCCTCTTTTCAAGCCTTGGGCTGTTCCAAACAGGATTTCAACCCAGAAGATCAAAAAGTATATTATTTCTTCTATTCTGCACTTTTCTTCTGGTGGTAATACCCACAAAGGCATGATGAGCTTCTATACAAACTTTCTGCAAAATATATGGCAAATAACCCCATCCCTTTTCTCTGTCGGATTATTCCCAACAGAGTATTAAATACGCGGATAACTCTGAACGATTGGCCTTAAATGGATGGGATATTGTTAGGTGACTGAGGGGAACCCATTTCCAGGAGGAAGCTTCGACTGCAATATGATCTAGATGTGCTAGAAGAAGAAGCTAGACACCTTCCATCCCCACTGAAAAATATATTCTTGCCTCTGCTCTTCCTTCCCCTACTTTCACTTTCTTCACACTCTTCATCCTCCACAGCTTCAACAAACCCACTGTGCAGTGGGTCTGCACTTTCGTACAAAAGCCTGAGAACCTGCTTAATTGAAGGCCTTGCCCTACCTTCTCTCTGAGTACACCATTTCACAATTGTAACGACGGTTTGAAGTTGATCAAAGTCAAAAGTATCACCAAGATAGGGGTCCACAAGCTCGGTTATCCTTGACTCTGAAGCAAAAAATACTTGCGACCACTCAACTAAGTTCTTGTTATCTTGTATAGCTCGTCTTCCTGTAACCAGCTCCAATAAAACAACTCCATAACTGTACACATCACTCTTCTCAGTTAGCTCTTGTGTTATCACATACTCAGGATCCAAATAACCTGACAATAGTTGAATATTTAGTATCTCCAAACAAAGTATCAAAAGAGAGATTGTCGTTCAAGATAATTGGCAGACCTGGAGTTCCCCGTATATCGGTGTTTACAGGTTCAAAGCAAATGGAGCCATCTTTTGAAGCATGCGCAAGGCCAAAATCAGCAACCTGGAGATGACAAATTTTATCCACAGAGCATGTCATGAAGACATTCAGATTCATATAAATTAAGTGTCATTGAACTAAGGATTGATGAATCACAAGTGAGTAGCAAGCTGATGTGCTCAAAAAGTTCATATAAATTTGCCTTTGACTATGTAAGTGTATTACCTTTGCAACAAAGTTTTCGTCTAGTAATATATTGCTTGACTTAATATCTCTATGGCACAAAGGAGGGTCACAATAAAAATGGAGGTATTCCTGCACAAGAAAAATGCATCAGACAAATCTGAAAGTTTTTGAGACTATATTGTCAGGAACTTGTACAGATCAGCATAATCCTGGAGTTTACCAGTGCATTTGCCACATCAATGGCTATTTGAATTCTTGTGCGCCAGCTCAGAGGAGTTCTACCTTGTGCTGAACATAGGCCATTAGGCACTTAGTAAATCAACAAGAGAGGGTTGTTTAACTTTTTAACCAAATTGGGTGAATGTGAAACAGGGAAGTAGAAATGATCGTATCGCTCCTCAGAGCCTCACAGACGGGCAGCTAAAGGGACCAAATCTTTTCTTGGTAATCATACAGCATCAGTGTCTAAGAAGAAAATATGCCAACATTCTCCTTGCCAGGATGATTTTCCTTAATCTGGTTTCTTCTTCTTTATAGATGCTAAAACTACAATACAAATATATAAACTAGAAAAAAGAAACATAAGAACATACTGTGGAGATGATCCTTTAAGCTTCCATTTGCCATAAATTCATACATTAGAAACCTGTAGAATAAGTTGTAGGTATTATTTTTCGGTATTATTTCCTCGCGTTGTAAATTGAATGTGCACATCTTTCTGATGCAGGAAAGATGATAAGGGGAAAATATGGAATTAATACCTTTCATGCCTTTCTATACAGAAGCCTCTCAGAGCAACAAGATGGCGATGGTGTAGTCGAGCAAGGAGCTCTAGTTCTCTGCAAAAGTCATCATCTGCCTGCTCTGAAACTTTGCTCATCCGCTTTACTGCTGCAACTAAACCATCCTGAAACTCAGCTTTGTACACAATTCCAAATCCTCCTTGTCCAATAACAGTGTCAAAGTTGTTTGTAGCTTTCTTTGTCTCTTTGTAGCTGAATTTTCTGAACATACAGGATGGACCTTCATGTAATTGGTATAGCACACAACAAATAAAATTAGGAATACATATCTAACTTCATAATGATTATGTCATAATGCCAAACTAAGGGAGCAAACTTGAGAAGAAACCAGAACATACCATCCTGAAATTTTCTTGCAGGAAGAGCAATGGCTTTTGGGGATGTCTCATCATTTATATCAGTATCCTCCAGCTCTCTGTTTTTCCTACGAATGAGGACAATCAATACTGCAAGCATTGTGATGGCAAGTGCTGTAACTGCAATACCAATGCCTGAAACCATTGTGAGGTGGTAGGGATGGTGATTTTCCTTCAAAGGCATGTTCAGAGAAAGCTGAGTTGGACCAGCAGCAACTGGTGGACTCGCAGATGTCTGGGGTGGGAATAAAGAAGGGGACAACCCTGAAATTGGTAACAAAGATTGTGAAGCATCTAAATGATTCAGTACGTGGTGTACGTCTTACATTAAAAACTGCCGGCCAATATTGAGTATGTTTATTGCATAAACAGCAAGAGGTTAAAAAATTATTATTGGAGAAATGATAATGATTCAATAGATTCATGTAAGATCCCTTTAACCCAGTGATTAAGGCAGCAGAGTCCACAGTTCAGGCACAAAGGCAAGTCAAGAAGGAATGATAATCTTCATTACTCTTCTGCAGGCAGTGAAGAGCTCTGCTGTAGTAACTTGCTCTTAAGCTACCAGGGCCTGTTGACTCTGATATCTTCTTACCACCCCACAAAAAGAAAAGGTTAAAAATCTCAAATTACGAACAAGGTTCTGTCGTCAAAGAAAATCTTCTATTCATTGGTCATAGCTGCCTAACCATCAAATATGTTTCAAATTAAATTTTGAGAGAACTTGTCTAAGCCAAATGTGAGCAAATGGACAACAAAAACATGAAATTATTGACAAAGACCAAATAAAAGCAAAAACAAATCAAGTACAAGGTCAATACACAGGCTATGATAACTTGTAGGCTGACAACTTCCTTAAAATTTCATATCAAACGCTTTTTCATTCTGAACTATCCATATCATCAGATCATAGTTATTAAACACATGGGTTCCAAGATCAATCCGAGCACCTCACCTCAAGGGCCTTGTTTTACTCTCAAGAAAAGTAAAAAACATGTGTTACATCCATGGTGCTATCATCAGGACCAGAAATATGAATAGAATACGAGAGCAAAACTACATCAATGCCAGATCGATTCATTTGAGAATTTATTAGAATAATTCAGTTAAAGAAACTGATATTGGCAAAATGAAACACAGCATAAAGTCGGGAAACAAAAAATCCAATGAAAATGTTCAGAAAAATGGGTTAACTAAGTGGCAAATTTCCAACTTATAAGAAGCCCATCACAAAAGATGCTACTTTTTCCTGAACTCGCGTACCTGTGGGAGTGTTAAGACCTTGAACCCCAAAGAAACAGCTTGCAATGTCAATAGTTGACATGTAATCAACTTGGCTGGCAAGAGCAGCAAAAGTTGCATCCCTACAAGTACTCAATGTCACATTATCTACAGGCCCCAGTAGATTCCGAAGGTATAGAATACCAGCATTCAAGCACTTTCGACAAGTAATGCCCTCTGATAGAGGCACTTTACAATTTTCAGTAACATTACTAAATTTTGGAGACTGAAGCATCTGGGTAACAGTTGATCGACCCTGGCATTCATAGTTTACAGGTATTTTTGTCCCAAAGCCACAGAAAACTGTTGCATTTCTTGTCACTCCATAGAGCTCAAAAGTTTTAGATATGGTATGGAGGCAGATATCAGATAAATTTGAAGTAACCCCCAAGTTACTTGTTGCGTTTGCATACTGGGAGACAGAAACAGCAACCAAGGCATTGATGTAACGACAGCACTTTCCTCTATCTTCCTGGTTGGAGCACAGGGAGGCGGCCAGTGTAAAGTTAGACCTACTCAAGTCCAAGGGGCAATCTGCATAAATTGAAGAAGAAACAAACCAAATGGTAGACATCATTACGGTTGATACGCTTAAGATGTATTCACAAGCTTTATTTGGGGATTATTCATCCAAGAAGTTATGATGCTCTAATGAGCTAATCACACACCCATAACCCCCTTGTCTGCATCTAACTCATCTGCTCCCACAAACTCATGTACATAAAAATGGTAAAGGAAAAAAACAACAACAAAGAAGCTGAGTAACAGTTGCCAGATGGGAAGTGCAGCTAGTAGGAGAGTCGTATCATAAATTAACCAAACAATTTAACTTTTCTGGAGAGCTAATCACAGCATTACTCGGACTTGGTGCCAGAATTATATTTGCACATTAGTGCCACTAATTAAAGAGCAAGAGCTCTAATGGAATATCATAAACTTACAAATGGTAGAATAACTACTTTGAGACTTTTATAATTCAAGTTCAACAAAAACTGAAAAGCCCTATACGTGTATGGCTAACAGTATTTTGTCAATTTGGTAAGCACACCTCCAAGAAATTAACAATCTTTCCTTAGTTTCTGTTAATCTTGTATTAATCGTATTCGTACATAAATCCGTATTCCTAAGCATGCATAGCAACATAGAGATTCTGCTTCCCCAAATTTACAGCATTTTCCACCTTATTAAAACTAGCACCAATCCTTTTCAGTCCAAATCCGAATGCTCTGGAAATCAGTGCAAAATACAGATGCCGATTGAACTAAAAACCGACCCATAAAAGTTACCAGCTTCAGTCAGTTCTCAGTTCACCACATAACCACATCAACATGCACCCAAATTCACACAATAGTAGCAAGTCCAAGATTTCAAACAACAATATGCAGCATTTTCTTAAGCTATACAGAGAAAATCACAACACGAAAAATACTGTAAAGTAATGGGGCTCACCAAGAGCAGCCATGGTTAAAGAAAGTCGCATTTCAAGAAAGACCAGCGCCAGTAGTAGACCAAGAAATGCCGACGGTCCGTACAGTGCCATGGAAGAAGGATACATGGGCCCACAAAGAGAGTGAGTGCAGACTGGAGCTTCAGCACCGGCGTATTTTAACACCTTGTGGGAAGAAGTGTTGGAAGAACGCAAGGAAATGGGGGTTTGGGGAGGGGGCCCCTGGCACTCGGGAAGTGCAGTGAGTGAGGCTTTTGACTAGTTGTAGACTATACTCTCTAACTTCTTTCCTCATAAACTCGTAATCCTGCTTATTTGTGTTTTCTGTGCAAATGTGAGCGTCACGGGGCATTATTAATCCCATCGCAATCACAAGAATTTCCCCTAATTCTTTCTCAATTTTCGGAGCTTTAAATGATGGGGCCATGGGTGTTCTAACTAGGCTTTGCTAGGTTTACACCCGCAGCTCAAACATACTCAGGGTAGGCTCAAACATATTTTCGGCTAAGGCTCATAGTGCCATTTTGGAGCACAATTTCCTCCTTTGCTAGGTGGGTGGGGTTGGGGTGCCTCCATCCCAACCTAAGTTTTTTTCAGCAACAATCGATCAATATTAATACTTCATCCGTTTTAATTTGACCCGACACATATTTTATATGAAAAGTTAAAAAAAATAAAAAATTTATTATAATTTTGAAATTAATTGTTGAGAGGTAATAATGTTGTATTAATACTTCAAACAATATGGTATTTTTGCAAAAATAAAATAAATAAATAAAACTTTATTTTGAAATATATTAAAAATAAAATATGCATTACATTATAAATAGAGATCGTTATTCCATTAATTATATAATTTGTCCTCGTGGCTTGCCGCTTCAAGGATTGAAATCGAAATCTTCTCTTCATATGCTTTTATTTCACTTAATTCTTTGATTGGTTTTTTATCTTTTTTGCTTCTTGGATCCGAATCGAGTAATCCCTTAAATATAAAAATCTCTAGAAGATTGGTAGGATTCAATTATAAATTTTGGAAACTCTAAAATAAGGTCCTGTGACTTGCAATGATCTTATTATTGAGGCACGTGATGATGCTAACAATTCCAATTCCCACTTTTACCCTCGTCTCTTTTGTGGACCACAATAAAAAGAGATGCTTTGACAGGGCCCAAATGAGATGCACAGGAACGTGTCTGTATGTATGGGGCACGGGGTTCTGCTTAGACCTTTTTATATAACAAATTTTTAATTTATATGCCAGATATCACTTGCCTAAAGTCTAGAGATTTGTTCACACATTAAACTTTTTCTCTTGTTTTCTTTTGTCTCGATGTTCTTTTTTTTTTTTTTTCGATGTAAGAATTCATTGATTAAAAGTGTATTTGGCTAAATTGTCTGTTTTTTATAAGATAATTTTAAAATTTATACGATATTAAATTTTATTTTAATAATAAATTCTTGAAATGTTTAAATAAAATAAATCATAGAGTTCATAAAATGTTAGTAACACTAATTTTGTAATTAATATTAAATGAGTTTCATAAAATCTTAAAAATAAATTAGGAATTCTTTTCTTTTAAAAAAAATAGCTTGTGAGATATTTTTGAAACTTATAAACTTATTTTCTAAAAAAAAGGATCAAATACTTTAAAATAAGATAATTTAAAAAAATTTATAAATTCACCCAAAACACCCTCTAAGTAATTCTTTCTTAAATGAATTTCAATATAACAAGCTTTTGAATTAGTGTGTTATTCACGTTTTTGTTTATAGTATTAGGCTTAAGTTTAGAATTTTGACTTTTTTATTAGTATTAATTCACGTCTTCACAATGACTAGAAAGTTAATGTTTATGAAATACAAATTAAACTTCGATCGTTAAGCTTGTTTTAGTGTGGTTCATAAATTTAATAAATTAAACTTTAACACATATTTTTTTCGATAAGATTTAAAATTCGATTTAATTATTAAAAAATAAAAAATAAATAAATAAATTAAGTTATTTGAATTCGATTTATATTCAATCAGATTAAAATTCATTTAGATTAACAATAAAATTAAATTCAAATATAAATTTATAATTCGATAAAAATTTAAATAAATTTAAAATGTAGTTGATAACTTCACAAGTTGGCCAGCTCCATTGGCCACACTACATTATTGCAACCATAAAGTTAAGGTAAATAGTAATAACATTATACTCTCTCATGTTCCCATTGCTATTTTGTTTTTACTCATACAGTGATTTAGGTATCAATTATTCAAATTGGTGTTTGTTTCTTTCTTGTCTTTCTTTAAAGAAAAGGTTGAATTATGCATTTAGGGTGTAATTTTTTAATAGTATTGTAACCAATATTACCAGTGGCTTATTTTTTAAAATATAATACTAGCAAATATGCATTACACAAATAATACCCTCCATCTGCCTTATAAGCAAAATATGGTCCTTCACATTTTTTATTTTTTGTCTTACATAAGATTAGCTAGACAAAAATATACAAACAAACAATGTTATGTAGGCCCATTTAATAAAAGCCCAATAAACGAGGTAGGTCCAATTTTTGGGTTAAACTATGGTTGTCAATTTATAAAAAAATTTACGCGACATACGTAGTATTGGATTCGATTATCTGAAAGATTTCATTAAGTTGATTGATTAGAAAATGAGTTGAATCCATATTTTTAAAATTGGATGGATCGGCCGTTCAATCAGTTCAATCGAAAATAAAAAGTTGGTCCAATTCGATTAGACACATAAAATTGTTTGATCGGTCAAAATCGATCAAACCACTGATTTGATCGATTTTTATTTTTATTTTTTAAAAAATTTAAATTTAATATTTTGTTATATTTATATGTTTATTTGAGTTTTGTGTTTTGTTAGATGTTTTTTTAAGTAGTTATTTTTTTATATTTAAAATGTATTATGCAATAATTAATCTATTATATTATCATTTTATATAATATAATAAAAAAATATAATCAATTTTCATTAGATCGATTGAATCGCTAATCAATAGCAAAATCGATTTAATTATCAATCCGAAAATACTGAATTGAATATGAAAATGAGCGATTTGATTTGTCCAATATCCGAATAAAATAACTTCAATTATACAACTCATTAATAAGAAGTTGTATTTCACTTATATTCTTCATAATATATACACTTAATCACTTCTAATTGCAAAATATAAGCCATATTAAGTTGCTATTTATTCAGCACGATCTTTCTTTTTAAACTTCAAATATTTATTTTTTTTTAAATGAGACTCAACCTTAATTATTTCACAAAAGAATAGTTGAATTAAGATCTTTTTCAACTCAAAATATTGTGAAATTTGAATTCAATATCTATATACAAATCATTGTCCGATCTCCTGGATAATAATCAAACTTGGATTCAATATGAATATGCTCCGCTGACAAACCTAATTTGAAAATAAGCCGAATAGAGAGAAAAACTTAGTCTCTCTATTGATTTTCTTCTTCTTCTTCTCCTTCTTCTTTATAAATCATTTCAAAATGCAAAATCAACTATTAGCTTGAAATTATATATTAAAAAGTGACAATTATATCAATGAGGTCTATTTTAAATAACAAAATTAAGATCTCAAAACTTATAAGATTATGATTCGAATCGGACAAAAACCAAAAAGAGTGCATTTATTTACTTTAATAATATTATATTCCATTTATTGTATTAGTTGATAATAATTAATTTTTGATTACTAATTAATTATCAAATATTGATATTTCTCATATAATGACATATAATATGTTCAACTCAAATAAAAACATATATATAAACTTTAGATTGTAATATTAAAATATCCAACTTCAGAATTTACGCCAAACTATCCATCTTTATAAAGCAACATTGCTTGCAAGGATTACCATACCGTTTTCTTGCCTTTACTCTTTTGTTTTCCACGGAACAAACAAAGGAGCCGTATGATGTAGAGCCAGCCAAAATTCTTAAAAGTAGTGATGTGTAATTCTTCATTTCGGGTAAATGAACAAAACTACAACAGTACAACTGTCGATTGATAAAAAGACATTTATCTCTGCATTTTCTGTACCTTTTTGTCCTTGTTTTTGCATCTCTTTCACCTTTGCTTTGATTTAAAATTTAATTGAGAAAACAAAAAAGAGTAAAATCCATGAAAACTTAGACGTAATTTTATCTCCTTTTTCCTTTTTAATAAAATAAGTACTAACTTAGACGAGGTATAAATGTAAAAAAAAAACTGTATATAAATAAATGAATTAAATAATATCTTGCATTACGGTTTTGGTACTTTTTTTTTTTTGCGCTTTATTTTCAAATTAAATAGCAAAAAGTATTGGTTTTTTAGATTTTCCTCATTTGTATTCGTTAAAAGCTTAGTCTAGGAAAATAATAGGTGAAAAATGAAAATAAAATAAAAATAATATTAATTGCTGTGATTGATAATAAAAAAAATTGCCTCAAATTTCCTCAAACGACCGTGGCCATGAGTTTGAGACTCATTGAAAGTTTGAGACTCATTGAACTTATGGCATAGTAGCAAGACATGTAAAATGTGAGTATCAGATGTTCGAATCATATTGGTGGTAAGAATATAGCGTGCAAGTATTCGTCCATTTGGAGTTTTCTTACAACGCTGTAGGTGGATCTATTGGGAGGATAGGTGATTCGAAAGTTCGATCAAAGTGTATATAAGTTGTGTTTTTGAATTTACACGGAGAACGAACAGGAAGAGAATCGCTCTTCCCTAAAATTAATTAAATGAAACTTGAAACTTGAGTCATTAAAAAAAATTAAAAAAAGACAAGTGAAAATTAGCTTTGTGAATGATAAAATAGATACCAGTCATCTTTAAAATAACATATTAGGTGAGTTATGAGCATACGTACCGAATTGTTGAATAAAATGTTCCTAATTGAATAATTTCATCATTAAGCATGTTATTTTACTGTCAAGTCTATAACTAACTATAAATAGTCTTTTGACTAGTCAATAAAATAATGTATTATTAATGCTATTGGAGCAACTCTTCTGAAATTTGCCCACTCAAAATAAAAGCTTCAAAATTAAAGGTTTTGTTTGGTGTTATTTATTGCCTTTTAGAGAAATTATTTTGAAAAATGTATTTTAGGTAGTGGGATCAAGAGTATGTGAAGAAATATTTTGATGTTTTGTTGGAAAAAATAATATAATGTATCAATATTATTTATTATGATTAATTGGAGATATTTTCAACTATAATTTTCTTATTAATTTTACTTTATTTTAATTATTGGGACATATAGTAAAATATATAAATATTTAATTAAAATAATGATATATAAATATATTCCAGAAAAATAAAAAAGTATTTATCCAAAGCGTTAGTTTCACAATACATTTTCCTACCGAGAGAGCAAAACATATTTCCCTCAAATAACACCATGGCCTTTATTCTTGACTTTGATTTTCCTCGTACACATTGGTCTTAATTAACTACAACTTAATTATTTTATTTATTAACTGAAATCTACATAATTATACAAGTGATCGTTTTATTTAAAAAAAATTTAAATTTACTGATTTGGACGAGATTTTTTCAATTTTGTGTCTACTACACATTGATAGTTGTGCCAAATATGAAGACATTTTACATCTTGTGGCAATTTAAATATAGATATTTTGTTAAATCCATATTTAAGTTTTGGAACTATATAAATAAATTCCAATTACCCAAAATTCTTAAATAGAAAAATTAGAATCGAGTGATATTTAGAGAGTGTTTACAACTAATTCTTCAAAGTGATTTTTAACTTCTGACTTAAAAAAATAGTTTTTAATATTTTCAAATCACAACTTCTAATTCTGCTTAATTTAATTAAAATTTTGAAAGCAGGAGTGAGGTAATTTGTATTTCTCTAAAATGCTTCTGCTATTTTTATAAATATATAAAAGTTTATTTTAATATTTTTATCTTAAAATTTTTGTATATTCAAAAAATGCTTATGGCTTTTTTGTGATTTTACTGAAAAGCTAATGGAAACTATTTTTTTACCAAACACTCTAATTCAATATTTTTTAATTTCCACTTTTTGTTTTATTTTATTTTATTTTTTGCATACACTAACCATTTTTTTAATAATCTCTAAATTTAATAAATTTTAAAAGCACAAACACTCCTAAAAAGCTTAAGCGCGGGGATTAAACAGTTTTGCTCTATAAATAAACCCACACTCAGCTTTCAAGTCTCCTCTCCTGTAACCGAAATTGCAAAAGTCACTCGTAAATTTTGAATCCGTTTTAGAGAGAGAGAGAGCGCGAGAGAGACGTCACTCTTCCTCATCTGAATCACTTCATTCCGGTAACAGAATTAATCCATTATTCACAGTTCTACATACATACACACGCATTCATGTATCTGTATGTGTGTATAGTGTAAATATCTCTGTATGATTATGTTTGGAATAGAACTATGGGATTTTTTTGGGAACATTAACTATTTTCCTTGGCGCAGGTACGGATTTATGAGGATTTTTCATATTTCGATGCTGTTCTTCGCGATTTTTGTCTTCGGTAATTCCTCAGCTCTTAAGGTAATTGTTTCTATGCTGCTGCTTCTATATTTGCTCGATTCAGGGCAAAAAAAATTCTGAAAACTCGTATTTATGTGTGTAGATCTCATTTTTTCTGTTTACTGATGCAATTTTATCTGCTTTTTGAACGGTTACAGCAAGGAGAAACGTGCATCGCGAACAAAAACTGTGACGCAGGGCTGCATTGCGAGACTTGCCTCGCTAATGGTAATGTCAGGCCGCGGTGTACTCGAACTCAGCCTATCATTCCTCTTTCTAAGGTTCGTCATTAGTTTTGTATCTCTGCGCGTATGAAATGTGCGTAGAACTTTTTAGTACCACATTCACATTTGAATTGAATGGGGTATTTGGTATAGTATGCAGTTAATTTGTCTAAACTTTTGATTTACTTATTATATTGTATTGAATTTGATGAGAATTTTGATGTTATAAAACTTACAAATTCTGGTACACTTTTTAAATAACTTTTTTAAATTGATAAAAATAATTAAGTTGACTAAATAACCACACCGACAAGATATTTATGTGTGGAAGGAGCTAAAAAATTTTCACATTTTGATTATTGTTGGGTGATTAATCTTCATATGATCGAATTTTAGGTGAGAGGATTGCCGTTTAATCGGTACACGTGGCTAACCACTCACAATGCCTTTGCTAGATTGGGGGCGAGGTCAGCAACTGGAAGCGTAATTTTATCTCCTCAGAATCAGCAGGACTCCATTACTAATCAGCTCAAAGTAAAGTGTTTAGTTTTCTTCCATTCTCTATATTGTATTTTACATATCTGTATTATGTTCATGTGAATATGCGCAGTCGCCAGAAAAGTGGGTTTGGGGGTGGTTGGGAGTGTTTTTGCTGTTTCTCAAATGAGGATGGGTGAATGTTTGTTGGGTGATTAAATATTCCTCATCATTAATTGTATTTATTGACAATAAACAATTGAGGTTTGACCAGTTCAAAGACAGAATATTCTTGCAGAATGACTTGTATCACAGGGTGGCAGTGCTACGAGACTAGTATTTAAATTAGTAATTGTTGGCAAATGGTCTGACATGGCTATTAAAAATGGAACAAGCGTGGTAACCTTTACTGTTTAAATTTAAGTGTTTTTCATGAGTGACTGCTTTGGCAGCTTTAAGATGTTCTCCTGGATATTCTGCACGCTTACTACACTTAATATTGAAGTGCAAGGTTAGTTGAACACTAGAAAATTAATTTTCAGTAAGAGGAATGCCAAAATATTTATATCTTTATTATTCAAGAGTTTATGTGTTATACGTTTTATATCATACAAATCTTTAACAGGCAGCGAAAAAAGCTTCATTTCCATCCTCACTTCCAACAATCAACACACTTAGCTGAGTAACAACATACTATTGGATGTTGTAAAGTTGCTGAATTTTTAACATAAACTCCTAGTCTTCTTGTGCAAAACAACATACTGTTTAATACTAAATACTGTTTGCTTCTAAAATTTATAAACATGCTTGATTTGTGATCTAAGAGTTGGTTACGTTAAAGCAATATCGAGGGTCCTAGAACTTGGGACCCACTTTCGCTTGAAACTAAAATACACTAGAGTTCTGATGCTTTGTGAATGGGGTCTGACTCGAAAAGTGTTGAAAACAAATATTGATAAATCCTAATCAAGTTGATCAAATTAGGAATGGGGAGAACTTCATTTCTAAAATTATTCCATGTCCATGATTGCAATCTGACATACCACTGCAGGAAATTAAATGTGATTGCTTAAAATTTCTGTCAGATTCTTCTTAAT
The DNA here is from genome assembly GCA_019321725.1 of Paulownia fortunei. Lineage (NCBI taxonomy): Eukaryota > Viridiplantae > Streptophyta > Magnoliopsida > Lamiales > Paulowniaceae > Paulownia > Paulownia fortunei. The sequence continues at coordinate 29,313,275 of CM033106.1, read as the reverse complement.
CTTCTGTTTTCCTGTGATTATGTTAACTTGAGCACAACATATGATAATAATATGACCTGTAAAATAATAAACAGTGCTTAAGAATTTCGCATTAGGCTTGTCCTCATAACATTATAGGAAAAATCAGTTTCATGCGCATCTGATGATGTTCACTGGAATCAATTCAGTGTTCTGGATGGTTTTCGGTGATTTTCTGTTATCCTTAGAATAAGTACTTGATTGATTATACAATAATTTGATGGTTACTATGGACACATGCATTGCAGAATGGGGTCAGAGGGTTGATGCTCGATATGTATGACTTCAACAATGATATCTGGTTATGCCACTCGTTTGGGGGAAACTGCTACAACTACACAGCTTTTGTAAGTATGTGAAGGGTGTTAGGTATCACGACGCCCTTTATTAATTTACATTTTCTTTACTGGATCCTAGATAAGTATACTGGGGCATTCATCACAAAGTACACGCCAGTCCACTCATTCAGATCCAATAATGATTGTCCTGCTATTTGATATGCTTGTATTATTTGATTCTAACCTACTGAATTTTGCTTGCCAGCAACCTGCCATAAATGTTTTGAAAGAGGTCCAACTGTTTCTTGAAGCAAATCCTACTGAAATAGTCACCATAATCATCGAAGATTACGTTACATCTCCTAATGGCTTGACAAAGGTTTTTAATGCCTCTGGGTTGAAGAAATTCTGGTTTCCATTAGCTCGAATGCCAAAAAATGGTGGAGAATGGCCAACAGTTGATGATATGGTCAGACAGAACCAGCGTTTAGTAGTCTTCACTTCTAAAGCTTCCAAGGAATCTTCAGAAGGAATTGCGTATGAATGGAGATACTTAGTAGAAAATCAATGTGAGCCTTCTCTAGAAAACTGACATCTTAGGTGATGTAATGAATAAAAATCTTCAACCATCACTTCATGGGATTCTGAACTTGCAGATGGTAATGGTGGAATGGTAGCTGGATCGTGTCCAAACCGTGCAGAATCACCTGCAATGAATGTAACATCAAGGTCCCTTGTTCTAATGAACTATTTTCCAGATAATCCAGATGTGGCGACAGCTTGCAAACACAATTCAGCCCCTTTAATTAGCATGATGAACACATGCTATCAAGCAGCTGGTAGAAGGTGGCCTAATTATATTGCTGTCGATTTTTACAAGGTATTTTTGTTTGTTGAGGAAACTTCGCACGATATCAATGTATTAAAACCCGGTGATCTTCTATCTTTTCAAGTATTCATTAACATTTCACAATGTAAACGTTGCAGAGAAGTGATGGAGGAGGAGCACCTGAAGCAGTAGATATAGCAAATGGTCAACTAGTTTGTGGCTGCAAAGCTATATCCTCTTGCAAGGTTTGCAATTTGGACATTTTCTTCTTTAATATTACTTAACAATGCTCTTTGTTTATTTGTGAGCCTTACTTTCTGGTCCAGAGATATACTATGTTGCTTTAACAACTGCACATAATTACGACAGAACCCTTATTTTTTTAAGTCTATAATCATACTATGCAGGAAAATATGACCTTTGGAGCATGTGAACTACCTCAGGCAAGTATTGCCCCCAGTGCAGCAGTCAAAAATGAAACCAGCTTCGGAAAATTTGACAGCAGGCCCATTCAATTACAATGGATGTTCAGTGTACTTTTTACGGCAATCCTGTCATTGTGAATTCCAATCATCTAGCACTGTTCGTTCATTGTTTGATCTTTTGAAAGGAAAGGTAAGGTGTAATATGGCATCTTACTGAGTGGACTGATGAACTGTTAATGTAGTTGGTGTCCTGATTAAAAGTTTCGTCTGACGTCTTACTGATAGAACTGATGAAATGTTAATACAAGTAGATCACACGGCTTGATAACGTAGTTTCGTTCTAAGCACGAGCTTGCAAATAGCAGCCAGATGAGCATTGTCCCTCAGTGAAATAGTTTGGTGTAATGTGGTTCATGCAACTTCAAAATTCGAATCTTCCTGTCGGAACTGAATGCTTTCTTTTTTCTTCCACAATTTGGATCAACTAATCGGGATATATGAGCATTGTTCTTATCTTTTCGTTTTCTTTTTTTTGGGGGGTTGTGCGCTGGCTTTCAGCTGGTTTAATGAGATCTACATATTCGTCAGCATATCTATGGCAATTCTTGCTCTCTGTAACTGTGTTCTATGCGTCAGAGTGCTGACACAAGCCATGGCAGCCTGCAGCATAATTTCCAAACTTAGGTTGTGGTTGAGCCATTTGGATCGACAAGCACAATTCTGCCTCTGTTAATTCCTATTATTGGAGTATTTCACAATATCACTTGAAAATGTATAGCCCAACAATGCTCTTATTTGGATCATAGGCGTCAGTACGTACGAGACCTAAGATTTGATGCAGTCTAGACCCAATATCAAATTGGGCCTCCAAGTGCCTATCTAAATACTCAATCCGCTTCCCTTTTGGTCTCAGATAAGTTAGCACCTTATCCGTGAGTATGTGTATCTCAAGCATATTTTTTAAATATATTTTTAAAATCTAAATACAATAATATATATGCACATATATCTATATAGATGAATTCACGATATATTGGCAACGAACAAGGATCAGCAAACGACATATCGAAGCAGATAAAGGTTAGGTATTTGAAAAACGCAAGAAAAAGCAAAACAGACTTGATAAACTTCCACATACAATCTTTTCAGCTTTATTTTATTTCATTTTATTGTGTTGTATGTCCAAGGATAGTGGCTTCTGATATTGGGCTTTAGGTAAGGGCCTTAATTGGTAAGTCTAGGCAGTCGTTTTAAGCCCATCAAAGTATTTGGATCCGACCCGATACATCTCCAATCTTAAACGAGCAAAGCAAATTGTACATTTCCAAAAAGCTCCAAGACAACGTCAGATTAAGATAAGATTAATTAAATTAAGTAAATCAATTAAGAAAAAGAAAATCAAGGATTTAATAATTAGAAAGCGCAGGGCTCAAGGGCTCTGCATCACTGAAAAAGTTTGAATTTCAAGGTAGATAACATGTCAAACCTGCAGCAAACTCAATTTAACCCTTCAAAATTAAGCACACTTATCGAAACTAATTGCTTCCTTAATTGAACCAAAACTAAGGATTAACAATTAAAGTACCTAATCCCACTTTTGGTAGGGGAATCAGCGCCGGGAATATGTCATCACCCGTGATATATAGCAAAATAAATAGAGAGAATATTCCAATCTTTTAACCTTGTATTTTTTCATATATATATATACATAGAGAGAGAGAGAGAGAGAGAGAGAGAGAGAGAGAGAGAGAGAATCCATTTTACTTGTTTGCTTTAAGGTAAGGGTCTATTGCCTTTATTTTATAATAATGCAGTGAAAACAAAAAGGGGGGGACTAAATGATGTTCCAACTTGGGCAAAATTGCAGAGTGTCAATGTGGTGTGTTCATATTTAGAACAAACAAAGCATCAACGTAATTTAATCCTCAACCCGTAGCCTTTTGATAACGAGAAATTAGCTTATTATGGAATATAAAAATAGGTACATAAACTTGTTTTAGTGCATATGTAGAGAATTTAATAAAGTTTTTGTGTCGATGATAGTCATAATGAAATAGTAATAATTGTAAAAGCGAAAACAAAAAAGTGGATTTTTGTTGGAGTACTTGTTAATTTAAATAAAAGTTGCATTAGGATGGAGGGAGGTGAGGGCCACCAAGTCTATATAAATAAAAAATTTATGTATAAATTTATTTAAATTTAAAATTTTATCCTTCAAAAATAATTAAATTGACATTCATATAACTGAAAATATCTCTTTAATTATTATTTAAAAAAATCCAGTCTCAGGAGGTTAAAATTTATCCTGAATGAGAAAGGATTGCTTATTCTGAGAGTTGTTATTCAATTTGTACCTGAAGTCATCAACTTAAATTTAATTTTATTTACCACTTACATTGTTTCGACCAAACAATAAATAAATAAAAAATAGAAAAAATGAAGAAGTTGTATAAGAAATATTACTCCATTTTCGATACGTTACTCTCTTAAGCAGTTTTAGGTAATTGTTCAACAGAAATAGATCATGTCATTATGGAGGTTTATAAATATAATTAAGAAACAAGGAAGTATATCAGAATGCAAATTTTCTCTATTTAATTTTTTAAAGACTAAAATACACAACAATTATTATACGAATCAAACGTGGGCCAAAACATCGCATGCAGAGAATCTATATGTAGAGTAAAATTCAAAAATAAGTAAAATCTTAGAAGTCTCAACTCATAAAAAATCAAATAAAATCTAAACAATCATAACAATTAATATTAAATATGTATATAATTTTTATTTATTTATTTAAATAAAATTTATTGGTTTGAGTGGTTGTTGCGTAGATTTTGTGTGAAAGTGCGCATGCTTGGTTTGGTTGCAGCACTCATCCTTGACTTGTGAATACAGATCCACTCATTTCGGTTTTCCCCATCGTTTCTACTTTGACTCCATCAATTGCAACTCACGCATGTGAACACCTTCATTTATTTATTTTCCTATTTAAATTAATCTTTTATTTTATGTTTCCTTTTTTTTTTTTTTTTTTTTTACTATTTTGTTTATTTGAGAATAGATCGTCAGAAAAAATTCATTTTGGATATATAGTTTTCTTAAACAAAGGAAGTTTGAGAAGCTGCTACATTTTCATGTGCAAGAATTTGTTAGTGTTTTTTTATTCTTTATTCTATTCGAACATATTTTGTTACATGAATGAACAAAAAAACCAAGAGAGGGAACATATTAATTACAAAAAATATCGAAATAGTTACTTTTTAAAATAAATGTATTTCATAACCTTTAAAATATTTTATAAGATATAATTAAGAGCATTTAATATGTTTAAAATAAATTTATTTAAACACCCTCCAAACCAACTTTTTTCCTTAGTTGAAGTTGAATAAAAGCGACACGCCACAAATTCATCTGCCTTAGCCCATCAAATATATACCACAAAATGATATACAAATCTAACCAAAAATTCAATCAAAAATTTTGAAAACGTCACGTCAATAGACCATGTTAATTAAATTTTACTATATATTAATGCAGAAATAACTTCATTTATTGTCACAACTGCAATGTTCAAAGTGGACTCAATTATTTGACAATCGGACCATAAGAAATTTTTACATGTTTATATATATTGATGATATAGTGGGGGCGAATCCACGACCCAATCAAGGCTTTACTTCCTTTACACACTAATCCTCCAATGGGAATTCCTTAAAAATAATTAGAGGAATAATTATGATTCTTAAACCATGGAAAGTAACTCTAAAGTAGGGAAAAAAGGGAAAAAAAAAGGAAGAAAAGTTTAATTTTTGGCCTACCCTAATCCTTTATTAAACTATATTAGAAGTTAGGGTAGTGTACAATTTAATCAAAGGTGGGCTTTCTTTACCCCCTTAAATCGATCATTTTCGAGAACCGTGTTCCCTACAAAAGATTATTCTTTGGGAAAAATATCATTTTTGTTATAAAGTTTTTTATTTCATTGGCAAAATTGTCACACACTTTTTAAATTTGATTAATTTCATTCATCTGGCGACTTTTCTATTTCAATTTTTGAGCAAAATGCCATTTTTTTTTTTTTATGTTAACTTACAAAAATACCGTCCTATTCAAAGAAAATAAATTATTCAAATATCAATTTAATCCCTATCATTTGGTTTCACTTTTGATTTGGTCCTTGAGAATTAGAATTGAATAATTCAAATCAAAATCATCATTAAAGTGTTTGATGTTTCTTAAGCAATTGCCTTACAATTATCATCAAATTCGTATGTTACATGATCCTTGAAATGGTAAAAAATTGGGACTCAAGTTTAATTTGTTAAGTCTTTAAATCGTAATTCATATATTATTCACGTTATATTAGGAAACATTCAACAAAAATATCATATATATAAAAAAATCATCATAAAACTAAGTGATTAACCTCATAACATTAAAATTTGTTGTGATTATGGATTGAAGTACTACTTAGGGAAGTTGTTAAAGAAATACTAAGTATTTATTTGTAATCAAACAAGACATCCGGACAAATAATGTGCGAGTGAGGATGTATTTGTGATGAATAAGAATTATTTTTTACCCAAAGTTGGAGTTACATTCTATTCTTAAAAAAAATTATTATTTTATTAATTATGAGTTCGAATTATTAAAATAAAATTAATATTTTATTGATTATGAGTTCTAATGAAATGAAGCGAAGGAGTTAAGAGAAATAATTAGTATTTTAAAAAAAAAAATTCCCCTAAAATAATAATAATAATAATAAAATAAATTTGAGCATGATGAAAAAGGGAGTTGAAGATTATGTTAGTGAATTGTTAATCTAAAGTTAGGCAAACTGGAAGATGCCAACTCTCGTGACATCAAAATAGAACATGTTGGGAGCAAGCCACGTCATTTTAGATTGGAAAAATACCCTAAAGCCGAGACACTCCCTACTTTTTTCTTCTTTAATATTTATTGACTTTCTGCTACAAAATCCATTGGCCCAAATTAATATTTTCTTTTAGTCCTTTACTTCGAACCTATCCCCACTGTTACATTAACTATTTTTGTTCATGCATGTCTGTGTTTATACTCCTCTTTACAACTTTATTTATTTATGTACTATAAAGATATATATATATATATATATATATATATATAAATTAGAGTATTAGCTTTAAGAAGAAAGGATTCCTTAAAATAAGCAAGAAAAATTCCTCACCATCGGTTCTACCCTGGCAGACAACTTCATTATCTGTCTTGACAAAAGTTTGACTACAAGTTGTCTTCGTCTTGATTCTATCATGATTACTATTGGATTAGGCTTCAAAAGATATTATAAAACTAACGAAGCATGAAATTCCAATGTTCTATTGTACTATTATACTTTTTTATTACGTTATAATAATTGTCGCTACAATTATAGTTTAGGTATATAATTTTACATGTATAAAAAATTAATACAATACAATAAAATTTATAATAAAAAATCGTATTCGAATTTGTATTGCCCAATAACGTTTGACTAAAACCTTATACGCCCAGTCAAGTTTGAAGAGTACCTAAGTCATTGCAACAAAAAACAAAGGGCTCTAACACCATTTTTACGAAATGGAGATCTCTTAACACAAACATTGTTGTGTAGCCTTTGGATTCATTCTTTTTATGTAGGTAATTCAAATTCTAATACTGCCCTTGGTTAAAGGGGACACATCATAACAACAGTATGGTACATGTCTTAAATACTGATGTGTCACACGTCATTCCAGACGTGGGAGAGAACAAAGGCTAAAGGACATTCAACAATACAAATTTGTGAAGCATATAAGCTTTCTTATTGTAGAATTTTTTTGGGAGACATTATACAGTAAAAATGCAATGTGAGAATAATTAGATGCAAGCACGTTAGTGATCTTAGTACATGAGAAATAATAATTAAAAAAAAAGAACAACATTTATGATTCTTAATTCTTAATTCTTAATTCGATCGATTAAAGTTTCACAGGTCATGTCTTGTTTTGTTAGGAATTGTTTCCTATTTAAACGTAAGTGGCTTTAAATGCAAATATATATAATCTCTTTTCGATGATTATTCAAACTTCTTTTGTTTGATGTCTATGTTTTCCGACAAGACATTCAAGAAATCTGTTCTCGATTTCATTGTTCCCAATTAAAACACACAATGCCAATGAAGATTGTCACATGTTAAACTCTTTGTGCGAGAAAAACATCCGCCCAGACAACATCTGCAACAGTAGTAGAAAAAATTCAAGTGTAATCTCGTGCTCAAAAAGGATGATGGTGAGGAAGGGAGGTTGATGTTTCCCCTATAAAGTAATAAACTTAATTAAGAGCTAATCTCAATACAGATTGGTACCTCCTCTGGATGTATTACTTTAGGATATAGACTTTTTATCTAGCGAGTTAAAATGATTCGAGTTCATAAAATGAGCACACGTCATGTTAATTGGGGCAGCTCCCAACTAAAATTGTGCAAAGTTTTAATTTAATCAAAATCTACATCGCTATAAATTAATAAGTGAAATAAGTGAAAATGTCAAAAATTACATAATAAATAGTAGTTGGTGATTATTTATAACTTAACTATACACGTATGATTATTCTTATTAGAACATGTATCTCCATGTGCCATCTTATTAAGTGCGTGGTTGTCAGAAGATCAATAATATTTGTTATTAGGTTAGATCGGATCGTGACCCACATCTTTATAAGTTGGTCTAGTCCTATTTTTTATTTTATTAATTTTTAAGGACAATACTATCTTTAAGCCTTATCCATCATATTACATATAATAAAGTAGTTTACCAGTATGTATAAAAGAAATAGAGATGATAAGAAACATGGGAGCTCATCTATTTTTAGGCAAATCAAGGAAGAAAGATTCAGGGGAAAAAAAAAGCAAAATTCAAATGCACAGTACAAACTATTAATATTACTAAATTTATTAGTATTAATAAAAGGGGAAGAGGACAACTGGATGGAAGAGGTGGAATGACAAGACGCTCGTGTGGAAGCAGAGGAAGGGACAGAAACACCCCAACCCACCACACAAACGGCCCAGCCCCGCCGCTGCGGCACACCAGCCGCCCTCCTCCCCTTAAAACAATGGTTCTCTACTCCCATCTCTATCAGAATTACTATACATAAATTGAACTATAGCTCAATGTTCACTCCAAGATTCATGAGTATTAAGGGTTTCAATAGGCAGCTACATAAATTGAGTTGAGTATATGTATGTTTTTAGGGTTATATATTAGGACATAAAATAACTATCATCTACTGCAAGTCGAGGTAGAAATTGCAGAATTTTTATGAATGCATGGGTCAACACACTTGGGAAAAATTCCTGCCTAGATATTATTCTTAACATCCAAAGGAGATCAAAGATATTGTGACGACGACTGATGTACATAATTATAATTTTTTGTGAGAAATGAGGGAGTTGTTGAATGAGTTTTTTGTAAGCAATACACTTTATATATTTTTTTTAATAAATTTTTCGGAAAAAGTTTGCCATTGATGTGCCAACGACATGATGAGTTGCTGGCATAATCTGTGGCCTGTCAGATTCTAATTGTGCCATAAACTCATCAAGTCGTTAGCACATTAGTGAAAAATTGATATTTTTGTGAAAAATGTTAATAACATCCACACCTTTTAGACATTATTTAAAAATAAAAAAAAATAAAAGACATAGATGGGACTTATACCTCATATTCATAAATAAAAAATTATGATTTGAAACTATTGGTTTAAACCACGTTTTTTATAATTAATAATAAAATAAAATTATGGAGTAGAGGTGTAAGAATTCTGTTTGTACAATATTTGATAATCTCTTTTTATTTTTATAATAAACAATTAAAATCGCCTACATAAAATACAAGCAAAGATGAATTGAAAGAAGAGCTGAAGCTAACGTGTGAAGGATAAAATAGATCTCTCCACTCCAATTGGGTGATGCAAGTGACATCAAGTGGTCCAAATGTCCTGGGGCCTACTTAATCAACATCGTTTATAACTTGGTGGGGGCTGGGGAGGTCCCACCCAACACCCCATCCCCCCCTCCAAAAGAAAAAAAGAAAAATGGAAAAAGAGAAACACCATCCATCAACTGTAATGCAATGTTGTTGTTATCCACGAGAGAGAAAAATTGTTGGGGCCGAATAAATAAATAAAGTAGGGAGAGACAAGCTGTCCCCCGCGCATTCCTCTGTTCATCTTTGACCTTTGACCACCAGTCACCACCAGACCCCACCGTAAAATACCAAACACCCTATGCTAGCTGTTTTGCTTCAATATTATTAGTGTCTTTGACTGTTCTAGATCTTGCTGCTGTTTTTTCTACCTTTAATTATTTGATAGCAGACATTTTCCCATTACATTGCATTATCTGCAGTATAAATCTTACTGAGTATTGACAAATTGTTTGAAAAAATATGTAATAAACATTTAATCTCTTTGACAATCATATGTATTTCTCTTTTTCTTCACATTTACTTGCATTGAACTGCAAGATTTTTAATTTCCTATAATTATTGGAATGATTTGAGTTTTTTTTTCCCTTAAATTTGCTCTTGTCTGAAATCTTCCTAGCTTATTGGCACTAAATTCATCCAACCAACCTATCACGACTGTCTTAAAGTATTGGTCAAGAATGCCCAATGGGAAGTGTTCAAATTTTCCACAATTGGTTGTTTTGTATTATTATTATTATTCATGCCAACAATTGGTTGTTTTGTACGAGATTGAATTTGAAAACTGGTGAGTTTCTCTTGGGAATCTTCATCCTTACATAAATGTTAGAACTCAACTACATTGTCATCAATGAAGAGTTGAAACACCCAACCATAGATGAGCATCCAAAACTAATGTTCATTTACTACTCAATGACCTCTCCCTTCTTTGAATGCTATGCCCACTTTTTCTCCAGTAGCAGTATCATAAATTTGGCCTGTGCAGGAGCAGCCCTAACGGGTTGCCTTTTTCATTTTCTCCGGTTTTGATGGATGGCAATCCGTTTTAAATATAAAATTGGGCTAAGATAAGGAATTTTTGCGATTAAATTGGTCAAACCTGGTCCAGTCTAATTTTAAATACCCCTAGACAATTTTTGTCATTTTCTCTCTCACTTTCTAGAGATTTGTTGAGAAGATAATCCTCATATTAAACCATCAAAGATCTTCTGAAAGCTAGTAGTCTACTTTCGATCTGCAATGGATTGCTTCCTCAGTGTAGTGCTTGGGGACCTGGCTAGTGCCAGTGAGCCCATTTTTGGAAAGTCATATGCGACTTATATGTATATGCATATTGCTTTTTCTGATTAAGATGATCAACCCTCTACCTATTATTGTACTACTGTTGCTCTTAACCAAAATGGGAGCTTAACATAAGGTTTGGTATGAAAAGATTGAAAAGGGTTGGCTCAACTATTCCAACACAAGGAATCAATGGCTCACATCATAGGGAGTAGCATTGGTTTTTGGGTACTAGCAAATGAAAAGAGCATATTGCAAGATAGTATACCACTACATAACTTAAGTTGAAATTTTTGTGGTTATATTCAGATGGGCAAGAAATAGAATCCGGCTATTAATTGAGAGTGAGAGTGGTAGTTGAGAGAACTATTACTTTGTTTTGGTAAAAATGCAGGTCTATAATAGCAAGTGTTAAAGATAGCTCATCTATTAATTCAAATACACATGAACCCAATCTGGGATAAAACTTTTTGAAATAGTAAATTTTCAGATCCATCGCATAATTCTGACTTGACAATATCCTTGAGGGGCAAAAAAAACAAGAAAAGGGTTTTCTATAATTGGTAATAAGATCACACAATAGGGAAAACATGATTATTATAATAAAGAATGTGACATTTTTATCCATAGTCTTGAATAACCACTTAATCCAACTATCAATTTTATTAAATTACCTTTACGCCAAGAATAAAATAAATGTCAAGAGTTAAAATACGGATGCAGCAAATCAACAAGGCAAAAAGGCAAAGGACTCAGCCAAATCAACCAAGCACAGCATAAATACAGTCATTCTATTGTGAATTAGGTAAAATATAGGCGTCTTAAATTAAAGAGAATGATAACAGTACCATATTCTTCATCTAATAATATTAAATCGATCGGATATTTGTATATGTCCATCCAGAAATTCACAAACAACCAACCTAAAAGCAGTTATAAACGATGAGATGAGGACCATTTAATTAATTTAATGCTAAGTGATGTAAAAACAGGAGTTAGATTTTGAGAAAAAGATTGAGCCTCATTTCCCACCCAGTCCCCACTCACATTCCCTTTGACCATACACCCCCACCAACCCAACCATGGTTCAAAACCCAACTATTTCCCCGAGTAAATGAACCACACGTGTGGCAAATGAATGGAATGAATATAGTACAAATCGGTCAGAATAAAAACGCAGAGAAATGTCCCTCTGTTCTTATTTCGTATATAACCCATCACTCCCCCAACAAAGTGAAAGAGAATTTGCAGTCCTCACTGATTTAGTATTACTCTTTCTCTAGTTCTTGTTCCTCTTTATATTCTTTGTTGTGTTTTTCTTTCTTCTTTTTTTTTTTTTTTTCAAATATAGTCATAAACACGTACAGAGGGGAAATAAACAAAGAGGGTGAGAAGAACATGCCTGGAAGTTTGGAGCCATTAGATATCGGCGTGCAGATCCCGTACCATTTCCGGTGCCCGATTTCTTTAGAGCTGATGCGTGACCCTGTCACTGTTTGTACCGGTCAAACGTACGACCGTTCCAGCATAGAATCATGGGTGGCCACTGGGAATACCACGTGTCCGGTTACCCGGGTCCCGCTCACGGATTTCACGCTCATTCCGAACCACACTCTCCGCCGTCTTATTCAGGATTGGTGCGTCGCGAACCGTTCTTTCGGAGTCGAGCGGATACCAACTCCGAAGCAACCCGCCGACCCGATTTTAGTTCGGACTTTGTTGAATCAAGCTTCTTCCGGATCGGGTCCCTTTAGCGTGAGGGTTTCGGCTTTGAGAAGGCTGAGAGGACTGGCACGTGACTCGGATAAGAACCGGTCCGTCATTGCTGCTAATAATGCACGCGAGATTTTGCTCTCGATTGCGTTCGCGGATGTTGCTTCGGAACCGTCTGAGTTGAATCTCGAGTCCCTCGCGATTTTGTCGATGTTTACGCTCTCTGAACCGGAGTGCTTGTACGTGGCTTCCGATTCGGACCGGGTCGGTTACTTGGTGAATTTACTGTTCCATTCATCGATCGACGTCCGAGTCAACTCAGCGGCTATCATTGAGATTATTGTGGCGGGGATACGGTCGCCGGAGCTTCGTACGCAAATCAGTAGTACTGACGGAGTGTTCGAGGGTATTGTCGGAGTTTTGAATTATCCTTTGGTTTACCCTAGGGCGTTGAAGATCGGCATAAAAGCCTTGTTCGCTTTGTGTTTAGTGAAGCAGCACCGGCACAAGGCTGTAGCGGCGGGGGCAGTGGAGGCCTTGATTGACAGACTGACCGAGTTTGAAAAGTGCGACGCGGAGAGAGCACTGGCCACGGTGGAGCTGCTCTGCCGGATTCCGTCTGGTTGTGCGGCGTTTGCCTCGCACGCACTGACGGTCCCGCTGCTGGTAAAGATTATTTTAAAGATCTCGGATCGCGCCACGGAGTACGCAGCTGGGGCGCTGCTCTCGCTTTGCTCGGCATCCGAGCAAGCTCAAGGCGAGGCGGTGTCAGTCGGGGTGTTGACTCAGTTGCTGCTGCTCGTTCAGAGCGACTGCACGGAGAGAGCGAAACGTAAAGCGCAAATGCTGCTGAAGTTGCTGCGGGACTCGTGGCCCGACCATTCGGTTGCCAATTCGGACGATTTTGCTGGAAGCGACGTCGTTCCGTTTTAATCTTTCTTTTTGCCCTTTTTGCTGTTTTTTTTCCTTTCATCCCTTAAATTAAATCACTATTTTGTTGGATAGGTAAAATGAAAAAAATTGCAGCCCTAAAGAGAAAAATAGGTTAAGAGAGCTTAGGGTACATAGGGCAGATTGTGTATGTATTTGTATGTAAATTTTTTTTTCGCGGAAAAAATATTTTGTTAAAGAAAAAAATTGAAAGTATCGATTCTATATTGTCCGGGTTCTTATGAAATTTTTTGTGCATCTTTTCCTGGTTTAAGTGGAGTTGATGTTTATTCATTAGAATTAACAATGTAAAATACAGTGTTGAATATTGATTTTTTTTTAAAAAAAAGAAAAACTAAATTCCTTTCCATTTTTTCTGTTTCTTCTTTCTTTCTTTCTTTTTTTTTTTCCTGACAAAAACATTTTTTTGTTGATTTTATAGAAAAAATTGTCTCCCAAGAATGGCTCAATTTCTAAAGGCAGGAGACGGATCAGCCCTAATAATCACAATTCATATGAATCATATATCTTGTACCCCGAATAAAAGTATTAATCGAAAATCCTATAATTATCCCCAATTCAACTATATAAAAAGTTACATAATCCATTTTATTATTTACATAATTTCTAATTACTTGCAATCTCATTTCCTCTCCCAACCATTTCAGGTTAAGCATGTTTATTTTTTTCTCAAATTATTTCTGATTTGAGCATCTAAAATTTTTTATTTTGACAATTTCGACACTCCTACCTACTTATTTTGATGCAAGCATTAATCTATATGTCAATTATTTTCCACTTCAGGAATCAATAACTCGATGTAATTCTACATCATCTTTCAATCAGATTTTATTGTAAGTTGAAATAGGGAGATTCATTGCCTCATAATAAATTCATATTACCTCATACCTATTACATTACTAGTAGAAAATCGTACACCCTCCTCACGTGCTTGATAGAGATTTTGCATGAACTACCTCAATTTAAGAAGACGCATTCAATTTGGTCATAATATAATTTCAATATTACGTACAAGAAAAAAAAAGAAATGATTTCACAGTTTTGATCTTCCCCTTTTATCTTGTTTGTCAATATTAAGGTTGATGTCATAATATTTGATAGAAGTTTCATGAATTTGATGGTGGCCCATGTCGAGAAAGATAATGAATGAGGTGTGGTAGACCAAGGGGAAGAGATTCATCAAATATGTTGGTATAGGTAATAGAATTGATGGTTCAACCTCCTCTGACCATAGACTGACCAGAATAATGCTGGAGCTGGGCGCATGCCTACAAAAGATCTATTACAAATAATGGCATGTTAGCAACCATGAATGGTGTATCCCCACTTCATTTAATTTATTTTTTTATTTTTTTATTTTTTTATAATATATACATGTCATATGTATATAATTAATTTTATAACGTATATGTATTATACAGAATAAAATAAAAGTTTGAGAAGTATATGGTTTAAGTGGTTATTATTGTGTTCAAATGTGAAGTAATTGTGAAAGTGATACTTTCACATGATTATAGAATGGGGGTTTTCTTTTTTCAAAAATATTGATCATAAAAAATAGTTCTTAAAACAAAAACCATTCAATGAAATTTGTAGTGAAACTCATGTCACCCATCAATTTTTGATTGACACGTCTGAATTATTATTGACAGGGGTTTTGGAAATTAGATTTTCAAAGGGGGGGAAAAGGAGAATATTTATAATATACCCCCGATGTATTCTATATTAGGTATTTGATTGATAAGTGTTTCTATTTTTATTATTTATATATTCAATATATTATTTATGTGAGTGTAATATTTCAAAAATCAAAAAACAAATCTTTATATAATAAGACCATGGAAATGGCATCTCACGTGGGCTTTGGATTTTTCCCTTTCTTGATTGTCACTTGTGCTCGTACATATATACAAACACAAAACATGTATATCTGGCAAAAGAAATTGACTACAACCGTCAAACGTGCCCCCACAAATATTTTCTTTTTTGGACCACGATTTTTTTTTTTTCAATTTTATTTGGATGACAATATGTGGGGGAATATATTTTAAAATTGATGCCATTTAATTTGGGGGTTTTATTTTTCTTTTTTTGCTGTAGTTCCTGGAATTTAAAAAAAAAAAAAAAAAAGCAAACTACTCATATTAATTCCTGTATAATGCTGTGGAAATGTCTTGAGCATTTCCCTTTCTTCTCTCAAAACACACAATTTTATTTTATTTTTCACATTTGACGTCCATAAAATTAAATTGAAGACTTAAAAACTTTGTATATTCAATCTTCCTCCTCTGATCTCTTAAGAAACTGGAATGTTTCGAACTTTTTCAGAATTACACCCTTATATTTATTTCAGTCCAATGGGGGGGAAAATATCTGGGCCTTTCTTAAATGTATTTCGTGTATTGTTACTTGCAAGCCCATTTATAAAATAAACTGAAAGCCCAAAGTTATTGAAAGACTTACGTGGCTTGTCCTTTAAAAGGCCCAAATTAAGACTTTATGGCTTCAATTAGGCCCATCAGCACCTCCTTTTGCTTTTGGTTGGGGATTCTCTGTGTTCAAAATCCATAATACTTTTAACTTGAGGCTGTCAAGACTTAGAGCAGGTGGCTTTGGGTTTGACTTTCACTTAGTTATATTTTAATAATAAATATTTCTTCGCTTTAGGTATATATGATTTCGAATCATTATTGTATATAATAAATATATATAATTACCACTTGAAATTATTTTTGGGTAATATTAAAGCCTTGGGGAATTCAGTTTTAGATTATTGCCTATCTTGGAAAAATATAACACCAATTTGTAAACTCGATGTAATGCTCCAATATTGATTTCAAATTTTCAAATTTTTGTATAATATAATTTTGTTTTTTTTTTGTTTTTTGTTTTTACAATTACCGGGGCCTAGAAAATAGAAAAGATAGATTTGATAATAGGTGAGGCTAGCAACTAGCTAGATGTACATATAATGAAAGGATTTTTAATATAATATCCTTTAGAGTTCTAATTTTCAGCCAAACTAGGAATTAACCCACAGAATTATTTCTGCTGCTGCTTGCTTGTATATTTCCTCAACTGGAAATGCCTGTTGGAACTGGTCTGAACCTCCATTTGCCTGCTACATTCACCACAAATATAAGTAACTTAAATTTTGCCAAAATATAGTGGACATGTAAGACTTCATAATCTGCTACTTAGTAATATACAAGGACCTTAATTAAGCTATCTAATTACAAATATATTTTGTAAAAATAAGAAATCAATCAAGGTTTTCTTTATTTGTTTTTGGGAAACCACGATTTGTTTGCAGTAAAAGTGTTAAAAAAACATGCAATGTCACACCAACAAAGATAGAAAAATCAAATTCATCCATCTTATGCACATACCATGTGTTCCTAAAAGCTAATCATGATTTAATGCAACGAACTTATTATCTAAGAAAAGTGTTAGTTTATAAACTCAAATTAATCAAATTCTCAAAAAAATAATAAAAAATAAATAAAATCCGCATTTTTCAATTAAGATTAAAAAACCCTAAAAGAAAATCCGCAATACCATATGACACAACTAAAAAAATTTAAATATGTATGCGCGTGTCTAATATACATACGTTAAAAAAAAGACAGCACTTACACGGGCATGAATCATGTACATGCATCTATTCCGATCCGATGAAACTTGGCCAGAAACCAACTCCAGTTTGTGCTTCTCCATCACAAAGCAGATGGCAGTCAGCAAGCCGGGCTTTTTCATGCTGCAAACGCTGATATGAGCATCTTTCCCACAAACATTCAGGATTACATTTGGAGAAGTCCATGTCTTGAAAATGGCTGGAAATTCGGGCCCCGGAAATAGTGGATTTGGGTTTGATAAAGCGACGGCCGAGTTACTTGTTGATCCCTGCTCGGCTAAAAATGCCTCCCTGGATTGGATTGCAAGGTTTTGTTGGGTGATTAAGGAGGGATCATAGTTGATGGGATTAGTGGTAATCACCCCATGGAATCTTTCAAGCTTTTGTTTATGAAGTTTCTGAAGAGTTTGCTGCAGTTTTTTAATGTAGTTTACTGCTTCATCAACGATGGTGGATTTGTCTGCCTGTAATAAATATTAAGTATAATTGATCCATAATCAAATATTTATTAAAGAAATTCATAAAATAAAAAAAAAAACATAAATTTAGAATAAAGAATTTGAACTCATGAAATCGAGGGGTAATTTAGCACTCCAAATTATCTATAAGGCAAACATATAACATTTTTAGTCACACAAATTATGTATTGATCATAAAGGTACGGATGTGATTTTTTATGGTAAATTCTGTTATATCCACTATTGCATTGTCCGTCATATTCAAAATTATATCCGCAAAGTGTATAGGTAGCAGCAATCCATACAATATAATAGGATTTGCAATGAAAAATTCAATCCATAAATGCAATAACCCCTTTCCTTTCAATGAAATGCAAGATAGCTAAAAAGAGTATTCATCTAATTCTTGATACATCAACTCAATAATAGCTTCAATTTTGGCTTCCAATGATGTAATAGAGATGAATTAACTAATTTGAACTGAGTCACATTAATGTTTCCCTTATAAGAAATTTTATTTTCCCATCCTAACTTTAAGTTGTTCTTAGATAGGCATTTCAAGAAACTCTTTCCTTTTTAACATTCGCTTTATGTTTTCACATGCCTAATAGTAGTACAACTTTGGATAAATATTAGTCTTGAGAAAATATTCAATATTCAATATTAAATGTTTCTAATAGAAAATTACTCCTCTTCATACCATAAAACAATTAAACCTCAAGGATGAAAAATCAATGGGATGGACCTAGGGGCTGCTGGCAGCGGCAGCAGCCACCTCCCTCAAACTCTATAAGTATAAAATTTTTATATTAAAATATTAAATATTAAAATTTTGTTCCTCTAAAAAATAAAAAATACTTTTTTATCTATTATTTACAAAATAATAATCTCGCGCCATCAGACATGAGAACATTGAGAGAATACAAAGAAAGGCATAATGAGAGGGATGTCCCAAAAACAGCACCACCAGATAATCACATGGGCAAGAGAAATATGCACGTTGATAAATAGTTTGCATGCACACACTATAATTATTGAAAGTTGAAAAGCCCAATGGTATATATATAAATCTTTGTACTATTTTATGATGAAGGCTGAGAATTCTTTGTGACATAGATATTGTCTTACTAGCTAAAATAGTAAAATCAAAGAATCTTTGTCAAAAGCAATCTAAAGTTGGATCCTTGATTTTGACAGAGAACCCATGTCTTCTCCAGCCATGACTTGGATCAGAAGATTCTTCTGAAAACTACTCAATTTAGACAGACCCCAAAAAAACCTAATCATAAAAAGAAGGAATTAAAACTGAAAAGCATCCCCCCCCCCCCCCCCCCCCTACTGATTTTTTTCATCTTGAAATATGCCTATGTGCTATCTGTGTGTATTGTGTGTGTGTGTGGTGCTACCAAAAAAGGTACCTTTTCAAGAAACAAACTCTGAGTAGTTGTCATTATTAACAAATAAAAAAAGAGGGAAAAAGAGATCAAGAAAGATGGGATGCCCTAGCTTGAACAAGTACACACACAAACACACACTTTTGGGTGAATTTTCCCATTTTCTTTATTTATTTATTTTTGGGTGAAAAGGTTTCCAAGAATATTTGTTGATTTAGAAAGTCTGTAACATAGAATTACCTTTTGGGGGAGGTGAGGGAGCAAAGCATGAAGATTGGCAAACATGTTCCTCATCTTCTTCCTCCTCTCCCTCTCAGTCCATATATGCAACTCATGATCAGATTCTCCACCGCCACCTTTCCCTTCATTCCCTTGATCACCTCCACCTAATTCCTTTCTGGCGGCGGCGCTCCTCTTCTTCCCCTTGCCAGCCGGTGGCGGCGCTTCCTCATCCTTGGCCGCCTGCCCATCAGAATTGCTGATGTCCGCCAACTTTTTGCCGCAATCTTCTTCACCCCCTAAATTTGGAAATGCCCATGATTGGTCGTCCCACAACAAGTTGTCATGGCCAAGCTCTTCAGACATAGCTAACATAACCAAAAGCTAAATATATGAAGACACAGATAAGAAGTTAAATATAGAGTACTCGGGGAGGAGTTTGCATAGGAAAAGTATATACACAGACACACATGTATATATGATAGAGAGATTGGGTGGTTGGGGGTGGGGGTGGGGGGGGGGGGGGAGTGGCAAAGGTTGTATAAACAAAGCATGATTCGCTGGGGGGTTAATAAGAACAAACCAAAATACAATCATAAGCCAAAATGCCGTTACTGGCTTTAAAACAAGAACGGTAGCTAAAGCACATTACAGAAATTTTCTCTCACTCTTGGGTCCTACTTTGCCCTTTTGTTTTTTTTTAAGAAAAAAAGATCCCTTACTTCTTTGTTGACAACTTTGCTATGCCATGGCCACTATTTCTTGATTTATTGTACATTGATTGGAATATAACTTTAAAAATTAAAAAAAGTATTATATGTGAGACCATTTTCCTAATTTATGAAAAGTTAAATATCATGTGTTTAAATATATATATATATATATATATAGCACACTCTTTTGTTTTTGTGGGGGAAATTCAAACCTGAACCTTCAACCTAGTTTCTGTCCCTATTATGTTGTATTTGTGGAAGGAAACAAATTACCAAATATAAATTGTAATTATATATCCTTTACTAATAGTTGGCTTTTGGAAATCCAATATATATATTCTATTATTTATTTTATGAGAGTTACCATATTCGAATCTATATTCTATTATGACTAAGACAAGTAGTTTGATGATTGAATTAAAACAGGCATAAATTTTATAGTTTGTTTATATAAAATTGACAATTTTCTTTTGGGTTTGTTTTTTTTAAATTGATAATTTTATTTGTGAAAAGAGTACAAGTTCTTTTATACTATGTTCTTATCTTGTGATTAACGTAACAAACACATAATTGTTTTATATTATATCTATAGCAAACAATATTACATTTTTTCGTGCAGTGTTTACATGTGAATTTCTTGGTGGAAGGAAACAATTACCAAGTATATTTCAGAGATATCCTTTACCATCAAGGTGGCTTTTGGAATTGAGTGAAGATGCATAATTTAAGTTACCATAATTGAGGATTGTCTCAAGATTAAGATCAAGCAGTGTGATGTTTGGGATATTAGGGCATGTAAATTTTTGTTCTTATTGAAGTCAGACAATTTTGTTGACAAGAGTACAACGTTTTTTTCAACCTATAATCCAATGTTCTTATCTTGTGATTAAGATAACCAAGACATAATTAAGGGTTCAGAAAGCGCAAGCATTGCATTCACACTTAACTGTTAATTTTATATTACACTTGTTTTACTATGTGAAACATAATTGTTTTTACCGTTTTATGTTTATAATAAAGACTATGTTCTTTTTGTCGCAAATTTATTTTGTTTTTGTTTTTTTAGAATATTCCAAAGTAAAATTTTATTTATTTTACCAAAACCGCTGTCACTAAAAATAACGATTTAACCCCCAGTAATTCTCACTTAAACTAGGACAATAAATATTGGAACAGATAAGTATTATCTGTCGGAAGGATACAAATTACCAAATATATTCCCGTTTAGGGTGTAAAAGTATCAAATAGAGCCAAATATTTTATTGTTAAAGCTTGTTTTAATTATTATCGAATTTGAAAATTTATATTTAATTTTAATTTGATTGTTAATAGAACCGAGTTCAAATAATTTGATCTTTTAAATGTAATTTATTATTTTTTTTCTAATTAAGTCGATTTCAAGCCTAGCTGCAAGTTTTATTGAATGGAAAAATATTTTTAAGTTTAGTTTATTAAACATAACGAATCAAGTTCAAACGAGCGTTTATCAATTATTCTTGAATCGAATATCGAGTAACTTGATTTATTTTTTAGTACTAATTATGTTAACACGTAATAATTTCATGTTGTATATACTTTTCCTTGCTACTTAACTTCATACAAAATGTGATTACTTTTACTGTTTTACGTGAAAGAAATGCAAATCTTGCTCTTTTATAAAAACTTCTAGTAACAGTAGTAGAGCTAATTAAATGTTTTTCACCCTCTTTGACATGCTCTTTGTGTACCATAAAAATGTGAGTGCCTTGTATGCAACGTGCTATGGTGGCAAACAGTTTCACGCAGTGCCCAAAGCTAAAAGCTTACTTTAATTACAATGATTAGCATTTTAATACATGCCAGAAAAAAAATGTTGATATTAGATTTGCCATTCGTTATATTTTGCCAAATCTTACTGATAAAAAAGTTGAATTAATTATTATAGAATGACAATAAGGGCAATGAGTTTGTAATAATTCTTTCATTTTTTATTAACTTACATTAATAGGAAGTTGTCTTTTATTGATAAATTCACCTGTTAACTTATCTGGAAATATTTACTAGCTAGCACAAAACCGATTATTTCTCAAGGTTAATTATACTTATGACTTCCCAGTGAAGACCAAGCAAGATTTCAATGATTCCGCCTTCTTTTCATTTATTATTACTATATTATTTATTTTTTTTTAATTTGTTATTCAATACCACATAAATGATGACTTTTAAGCAAATTTAGGCCGGAGGTATTTGTAATTATAAAATAGAGAGAGGAGTTAATAATTAAATTATTTCAAAGATGATAGTACGAGTTTTTTTATAATTTTTTTAACCTGATAAATAATTAGTTACTCACTAAGTAATAAAAAGAAAAATTTATTCTTAAACTTGGTGAATAATTAGTTTTAGTCACTAAATATATAAAGAGAAGAACAGTCAAGATGAAAAGTTGTTAATGCGCTCTTCAACACGTTTCTCTCCATTTCACGTGCAAAAAAAAAAGAAAAGGAAATATATAATCAGATACAAGGATAGAAAATGAAAAAGAAATAGAAAGAAAAAATTGGCAAAAGGATATGGGTTGTAGTAGAGGAGTTGTATTTGATTTGAGTTGTTCTATGACTTGTTCAACACCTTCACGACTCATACCATAATTTCCTCATTTGTAACAATTACGATTTGAAAAGTTACGGTTATTAAGGTAGTCTATAAATTCTTTGCACCTATATTCTTATCCATTATAGCTTCGATTTTATCTAATAAAAATTAAGGATCAATCAATATTTTTCTTAAAAATATGTATATAACTATATATATATATATATATATATGTGTGTGTGTGTGTGTGTGTGTGTGTGTCCTAGTTATTATTTTAGTGGGGGTGGGGGGGTTTGAGTTTGGTTTGTTGTGTGTCTGTGGCGTGACGTATTGTGAGAGTGGGGTTGTCGTTTGGAAGAATCCTGCTCTATCTGCAAAAAACTTTATGAGCACCCCAAGCAGCTGGGTTGTTGATTTTTGGAGTGTTTTATGGCTAATGCTTGCGTTTCAGTAATCATGAAATTCTGTCTTTTTCTGGTTTTTATGATGTTTCGGCTCTTTGTCCAGCCCCAGCAAATTACCCATTTCCCCGTTACATGCCATGCATCCAACTATCTATTGGACCCACTCCCCCGTTTCTCTTTTCTTTTCTTATTTATTTCTTCCAAATTTTTTGCCGGAGGAAAGAAAAAAATGGGTTTGTGGGGTTGAATTAAAAACAAGATTTTGTATATAAAAAATAGAAGGGCTAATTTATCTTTTCAAATTTTACTAAACAAGTATGGTAATGCACTTCGAATTTTTGAAAAATCGGACAAAGTAAACTCAAGACGTACACTGAATTTCACTCTCCAAAAGGGCTTAAATATGTCTCAAAACATAATTAATTTTGTCCCCTCTGCCCTATAACACCACCACCCCCCACCCTCCACCCTCCCCCATGCAGAAGGTGCAGCGGTCGGGTCATCTGAGGGAACAACCATGGCCGCGATGGTGGTGGTTACTGTCCATGGCCGCTGACAGTGATGATGGACAGTGAAGAAAGGAAGGGAAAAGAAGAGCAATAACAAAAAGAGAGAAAAAATCATTAAAGGGTGGTTTTTCCAATTTCTCAAGTCATTTTACTTGCCCTACTACCATTCATCCTTAGTAACCAAAACTTCATAACATAAACTAGTATAAATTATTAATCAATCCAGAAGTTATCTATCAATCGTCTCTTATCATATTCGGTCCAGACAAATGCAGGCCTTCCCAGTACAAATTGAAATGGGAAGCCTAGAAAAACACGATCCTGTAATAAAACACTAAAACAGCTAACCTTCCAAGAACATAATAATCTCCAGTAATGTCACTAAAAAGGTATTATTTAATCAAATGTCAATAGGCTCAATTTTTGCATGTGTTTTTGGAAGAATACAAAATTGTCCATAAATCAGAGAGTTTAAGAGCATTAAGGTATACACAGGCTTCTTCATTGCTCACTCCCTGTAAATGCAGCCTTTCATTCCTTGAACCCACCTAGTCCATGGGCAAGAAAGAAAAGGATTTTCAGGTCGGAGTAAAATACCACAAGCCAGTGTTGACCAAGCTGTAAAACAAAAGAAATGACCCTGCAAGGGGAAGGGTGAAGAGAGGGGGTGGGGGTGCAGTGAAGTTATTTTTGGGGGACAATTGTTGCTCTCCCACCAAAAATGACGTTTACTTTCAAGTTTCCAAGGCCGTCATTTTACAGATGGGACACAGGTTCTTCAGTGTAAGCCACTGTTTGATGCAACTGGTATGAAACTCGTGCCCACAATTCAATATTCCAATATCATCTCCCGTGATGTAATCCTCCTGATCAATATGAGGAAAATGAAAACTTCATGTTTGGGCAGATGCACTAACCAAATCAAGATGATGAATATGACACCCTTACCAAACCAACATATGGAAGGAGAAATTTGATGCTACCCACTTAATACGAAAATGTGATGTGAGCCAATGGTTGTGCAAATGATGCTGTAAACATTTCATTATTCATGCAATGTTCACATCAATTTTTGCAAATCCAACAGCTGAAATTTGGTGTGACTTGCGAGTGTATCCAAGTGGGTAGCATTGCATGAACAAGGTCCCCGTTGTTTAGGAGTTTATGTAATAAGATGTACTATTTGCAATAAAAGAAAATGGCTCTAACCTGACATATACAGCATGGCTCCACGTTTGGCAAGACTCCCATTGCTTCATACTTTCTCTGTTTCATAGAGCCCTTAATCTGTTCCTCACTCAGTCCAGTACTCACATTCCCAATTTGTTCCTCCAACGCCAACAATTCCTGTCACACAACATGGAGTTTTACAACAATAATCCACAAAATTTTCTTTCATTTGTTTGAAACTGAGAACGTGAAGATTCAAAGGATAGGTAAATAGACTAAAGTACCTCATAAGACATATTGTCAACATCAAGCCTCATATCTCTGTGTCTGTCATGCAACTCAGCAAATCCATTTACAAAAGGGTCAATAAGCATATAATCCTGAAAAGAAAAGTCAAGACATTTTGGCATCATCAGTTTTCCCCCAATTAAATAAAACACGTGAAAACACAATAATTTCATTTGACTCAATTGCAAGTACCACCTCAAGTTTCAAAATTGAGAACCACAAAAACTCAAATAGTTGTGTGCCCAGTTGAGCTGTTCTATGGCTATCGTTTCGGGTCAAGCCAGACCTGCCTCAAAATGCCATGCTTGGGGCGGGTTCTAAGACCATACACAGGTCTTGAGGCAGCAGGTCTCGGGCTTCAGTATACCGAACCCAACCCAACAAGTCCAGGCCCATTTAAATCTGATATGTACATAAATTTAAGCATGTCTTTATGTAATATGTATAATATATATATATATATATGTATATGTATCAAAAAATGTGTACTACATATATATTCACATAAATAACATACTCTTATAATTCAAAATAAACAAGTTAAAACTTTCAATATATACAAGTAAAAAAAATATGTTTGAAATTATAATTATTCAAAAGCTAAAGCATGCATACATAAATTTGTAAATAAAGTTCTTTGGTAACACCAATATTATCTCATACGATAATATTTTCAAAAAATATATTTTTTAATATTTTTAAAATTACAAAATGAGTCTAGCGGGTTTAACAGGTCTCAACCACCGAGTCTCATGTTTAGGGCGGGTCACGGATTCATAAAAATTCTGTCAGGTCTCGGGTTTTAGCAAACCCTAGGCCAAACACGACTTGTTGCCATCCCTACTCTTAGTATCTCTCCACCAAATGTTGAACCAAATGGTGTAGCATGCTAACCATGATGCTGGTCAGACAACCTTAAAACATGAAAGGCTTCATTAAATGTTGGAAAGTATCAAATGGGTGCATGATGATGAACGCTGAGCTGGTCAGCTATAATAGGCTCCCAGTTTGTAAAAGATCACCCATTTCTTTGGGAAACAGTGAGGGAAAAGAGAACTAATTTAGTACAACAAAAAGATGGAAGTGCAGTTAAGCTTCATAGGTACATCATAAGGCCAAGCTACTTTATAGCAGTTAAACCAGCTTGCTAATAGAAATGTTTCCTTCCACTGTACATTCCAAGTCACACATGGTGTGCTGTGGGGATCACAAGGGAACTACAAGTGAAAATCACTAATTCCTCCGTTGATACAATGAAAGCTACATCATTACGTTTATAATGTATAAATGCAAGCATGTGTCAAGTAACTTCCAAGGGCAAGCTACTGCCCTAGCATATTTTTAAGGGCCGCAGGACATAGTGAGGATTAAGACAATACATAATTTCTAATCACAAAGATTCAAAACAAACCTCAGCTTGTAAGTGGACACCCCTCCGCATGGCATTCAAGACTTGACGAATCTGTTCATCAAAGTACGGCAAAGTAACAAAGTGACAATTTGTTCATTAATTACAGCTATTTTTTTTTTCTAATAACAGGTGATTTACTGGCAAAGTGGTTATACAGAAGATCTAGAGAACAGTTCAATTTTCATATACCTCAAATAATGCAGACCAGAAAAATCTTCATATAACAGCTATTTTTTTCTAATAACAGGTAATTTACTGGCAAAGTGGTTATACAGAAGATCTAGAGAACAGTTCAATTCCATTTACCTCAAATAATGCAGACCAGAAAAATCTTCAAAGACTTCACACCAATGAAAAAGATCAGTGATTTCATCTATCTATACTATCACATTTACCATGGCATCAAATACCTTCCCCTATAAAGGAGGGGCGTTAAGCTTTGTAAGTTGACATGCTACATAAATATATGTTTTCTGATGAATTTGTTGAAGTTTTGTAGTTCTTCTAATCTCTACTTATCTAGAACAGAAAAGAAAAAAAGGAAAAACACAACAACATTTCTAGAACCAGAAGATAGTCGAAGGTCTAAAAAGCCAGTTCATATGAGACTAGATCCATGTTCAACGAATTTGTAAATTTCATTCAGCAGAACACTTGAATACAACGCTCATTGTGAAATCCTAGGTTCTTTCAGAAGCAGATCCATGATTCTGCACTAACTGTAGATTTAACAAAGAATTTTCTGATTTAAACTTCCGAAACAGATAGTTTTGCTCCTAAGCCACTCATACCCAGTCCTCACTTATAATTCAATAAGGTGAGAAAGCATAATACGAACCTCAAATTCTTTTGGGCTTATTTATAACTCTAAAACAAAGAAGCTCCTAGAATAGGCAGAACAGGTTAGCAAGAATGCATGAAGCAATTTACTTACTCCAAATATATTTATTCCTTTTCTAAGAAAGTGGTGCTATAAAAACTTTAACATAAAAATCTATAGAACAAACCAAGAAATGAATATTTCAACATTATCAATCACAAGTTTAGATAGGGAATTTTATTAGAGACTTTTAATTGTAAACTATAGTAAACTATATGCTTTGGGTTTATTAGACATCTGTACAGTTTCTGACGCTATTTGGAATGTTGCAAGAGCTCTTCCCTAGACAAATTTCGAAACTTGCATGTTCATGATGTACACTTATACACTACAATAGCATGAATATTCAAAATGTAAAAAAAAGGTAATGTACCAGTCTATGTCTGCCCTCAACAGCGGCCAAAGCACGCCAACCATTAATATCATCGCCTGGCATATCCATCAAGAATGCTGCTGACCTTTGATCTAATTGATGTTGAGCGCGACTAGTAGTAGCTGCTTCATCTGATGAAGAAGAGGCAGGAGGCAAAAGAGTAAAGTGACTTCTCCGAATTCCAGATTCAGATTCCACGCGATGGAAAGGAACCCAGGGAGCAGCTTCAGATAATCTTTGATGATTTTGCAATGTCTGGTTTTGATGAGGCAACCAGGCAGCGGAAGAAGTCCGGCCACCAGAACTGGGACCAATCCGTGAACCAGAAGAATGATTTCGAGAAGATGCGGGAGTTCCAGGAGCAAAACTCCAATCAATTTGGTCTTGCAAGACATTTCTGGTCTCAGAGGCAGTAACAGTCATGGGATACTCTAGATTATTTCTTCGAGAGCTTCTACCATTAACTTCCTCGCGCGCTGCAGAACCTCTTTCTCCAGAGACCATAGAAGAACTTGATGAGCTGCCACCTCGTGAACCGAAAGATCCATTCCAATGGTATGAATGCATTCCTCTAGCCTCATTTACATGCATTAAATGAGGTTGGTTCAGGGTGTTGTTTGGATTCATTGGCAGTGTCATTGGTGACCTCAACTCCGAAGAATCAGTGTTTGAGATAGGTCGAGACAGCCGGGCAGCAGAAACACCAAAGTTCCTCACAGAAGTGCCTCTAGGTGTATCAAATGGAACTGACTCATGCCGTCCATGATTTGACCTTATAGTGAAATTTCTAGCTGAGCTTTCTGCTACTCCTGGAACACTTGAAGAGGGGAAAAAGCCAGCGGCTACTCTACTCATACCAACCCCACTACTTTGATTTAGCTGTTCCGAGTAATTCGTTGGAGATAAGTTCAGTGGGCCAGATGATATATTTAAATTTCCTGAAGCAGTGTAACAACCAGGAACTGGATGCTGCATTAAGTTCTTCTCCATTGGCTGGTTAGAGCTTGAACTTCCACCAGGATAAAATTGTCCAGAAGTACCCTCAAGAGCCTTTCTCTTGCAAGATGAACCCCAAGTACCAAAAGATGGACCTGATGCATCATTATTGTCGGAAAAAGCACTGGAACTGCCTGAAAAAGTTCCTACATTACTGGAAGAAGCATAAAAAGTTGGAATCTGCTCCATTTCTGAATGATCAGACTTGTAGAGACTATGAGGCAGGCCTGCTCCAAGAGCTATGTGGCGATCATGCTCCCTCACATGCCCATGGTTTGAACTTACATTCTGGGAACCACGGTTTGAACTGTAATTTTGCATACTTGGGGATCTGCCAGTCACCTGATTGCCAGCATAGCTAGTACTGCTGATATTGGATGGTTCAAAAGACCAATTTTCTGACCTTGCATCAGACCCAGAACAAGCATTGAAAAATGACGACCATCCAAGACTCATATTTGAATCGTCGCCGCAAGCTCCTTCTTGCATATTATTTGCACTGGAGCTGGATTCACCACGGTCCCAACCACTAAAACTCTGAGCAGTGTCATTAGCAGCATTCGTGCAACTAACATTCCCATCAGTGGATCCAAGCATGTAATTTGACAATCGATTCTCTACTGGATTCCGCATGTTATTCCAAGAAGCCGAGTTATCCATAGAAGTGTTGTTAGGAAGAGATCCTTGGTTCAAATCAATTGGTTCAGGAAAGGAATCGAGGGCACTCCTTTCCCGTTGCATATCTGTAATTATATGTCAGAAATGCTATGCACTAAAGAACAGTTTCAGGGCAAATAGTGCTGAAAAGTTTCGATAGATCTGCAGAGGATTAAGAAAGATAATGAATTCACTTTAAAGCCTAATATAAAGCTACAAATGTGTTAAGATACTCAAAAAAGTTGAACAAGACTAAATAATTATAGCTATTATTATAAAGTTACCACCAGTCCACCACCATTATGCCCATAAAATGGAGAAGGAGAGACTGATATGCAATCATCCCAACCCTCTTTTGTGCCCAACATAGAGAGCAATAGCAACATAGATTTACGCATATTAAACAAGTTCTATCTAAAAATTCAATCTGAATGTTAATTTCACTTCAGAATCTTAAATTGTGATACTCTTGATACTCTTCCATCTACTTCTTGAGGCAGGTCAACAAAGTGATACTCTTCCATCTACTTCTTAATTCAATTAACTGATCTACTCATCCAACAAATGGAGTGTGATAAGGCATCATTGACTGGACAAAGCACTACAGCTTGGAAAATCCATGATGCGGCCACAAGACTACACAACCGATTATTACTAGCAAACTCACATCTGGCTATTCAGATTTAGCTTTCGTATGTGTAAAATGGTTTGAATGCAATTGTCAGCCTCTAATAGTAATGCATAAAAAACTTAAATTCACTAAAGAAAAATTCAAAATGCTGATGTTGTGATTATGTTAAGAGAATATGATAATAGGAAAATTAGGGAAAAAAAACTATTCAGATAAAGCTGTATACTCTTCTACTTTGGTAGAAAGTGCACACAACCGATATTGAGTATCAGTGAATATAATTTCACATAATATTTGCAATCTTCACCTTGAATTCAGTAAAGAATCGGAAGCACCGATCAATTTTACCCAGAAAAAAAATTGAAAAATTATAGAGAGAGAAAAAAGTCGTGCTTAGTACAGATATACAGGAACAAGAAAAAGATTGCAACTTTGTGAATATCACCAAAATTAACTACTTTTGACCAATGAGTTTCTCCTAAATGACCCACTACAAATTCGAAAATTCTGATGTTATCGAAACTCATGAATTGAACTTCTAAATAATACACAACCCATCAGGCAATAAAAAACTTAAATAAAAAATTATTATCAACTGTGTCAAAAAACAGAGATATATATACATATAAACTAAAAAAAAAAATTGCGAAACATGTACACCTTAAATTGCAGATCCCTCTTTCGAGATTTTCGATCTCAATCTCACGTACTTTAGAAGAAAAATAATCTATCTCAAAACACAAAAATAAAAAAATAAAAAAAATGCAAACTCAGTTCATCAATAATAAAATCATCATCCCAAAAAAAATTACTACCAAGACAAAAGAGCAAAAAATATTAGACAGGTCAAGAATAAAACCTCAGAATAAAAGATGATGATCAACGGAGCTGGCGATCGGGCAATTGGTTTTTCTTCTTTTTTTTCTCTTTTGGGTTTAAATTACGGTAAGAGCAGTAGGTGGAGAGTAAGGGGCGTTTCTAAGAAATCTGGCAATTTTTATATCTTCTTAGTACTAAAAAAAATAAAAAGATTTTCCTTTGTTTGCTGTTTCTTTAAGGTGAGACGACGGTTTCACATGTAAAGAGAGATTGAAGATATGCCCACGAGAAGACAAAGCAGAAGGGGTCGCTGAGACTACATAGTTTTATGGATGAAAGGGAATGTAGATGTGCGCTGAGGCAGACACACACAAAAAAGAGTGTTTGTGTGTGTGTGTGTGTGAGAGAGAGAGAGAGAGAGAGAGAGAGAGAGATGGGAGCGGTGAGCTAAATGTAGTGTTTTGTTGTTTATATTATATTAATGGGGGTACTTTGGGGTAATCAAAATATTTGACCAAGGGTTAAAGGGCATGTGACTTTTGTGTCCCAAAAGGTTAAAAAATGAATTGGACTCTGTTTTCTTTTTTTTTTTGGGGGGGGGGGGGGGAATTTTCTTGGATTAGTTTTATGACTAAGATTTAAAATTTGAATATTGAGGTTAATTTCAAAACATTTGTTTAATATTTTTGGTGAAAAAGTACTTTTATTGTATTTATGAAATATATATGTTGATATTGTTTACAATTAAAATTCTTTACTTGGCAATTTACTAGAAAGGTAAAGAGGCTTCAAGCTTTTTGGTATGAGAGTATAGAGCATTATTGTAATATAGATTTACATTGCATACGTTTGAAATTTTTGGCAAGTCCCTATCTTAAATTCATTTAATCTATGAATATATAGATTTAAAAATGCATTCATTTAAAATTTGTAATCAGTTTAAATGGGTATATGCTTTTATTTCATATCATTTTTAGTCCATTATTTTTAATAATGAGTTCATTTTTGGGCTATTTTAAAAGTTATATATATATATATAATAATGAGTTCATTTTCGGGCTACTTTTTCAAGTTTTATATATATATATACTAAGTTGATGTTTTGACAAGTTCCAAATAATGAGGTCATTAATTTAAGAAATTGGTCCAATGCGAATGTCCACTATAACTCTTTATTTTTATGTTTTGTGAATCGTCAAATTCGAATCTTTTAGACTGCATAAAAAAATTTCATGATTTTTATTTCCTTAAAAAATCTTGCATTGTTTTTCAAATATTTGAATCGAATATTAAATATATCAAATCTATAATAGAATACTCATAATAAAAAAGCAAACATATTGGGCTTTGTTTTCCTTTCTAACTTTGCATTGTAGCTTATACCTTTCTCTGTTTAGTCATAAGGCCCGAAATTTTGAAACCCCATAAATTTTGGGCCAGTAGATTTGTTAATTGGATTTTATGTTTTCTTTTGGTAATGGGCTTTATACATTTTTTCAGCACCTTTTCATGAGAGGATGTTTGGTATAATGCTGCTGTTTGGTATAATGCTGCCAATGGATTGTGTTTTTATTTGAACTGAGTCCAATTAGTAGATCCAATGCTTTTCTCTCTAAATTAATATTATTTTATTTTTGTTGTGTGTGTGCATAGCAACTTACTAACATTGAGTGTCCATTTCTTTTCATTTTCAAACGGTATTTTTTTTTTATTATTTAAAATTCTAAATTGCATTTGTTTTATTCATTTTTATGAGAAATATAATTTATTTTTATTTTAAAATTAATTTTAAATATACTTATGATGCACAGGATGACAAACATCCACTCAAAATATATTATCAGTTTTGGCTGATCTCACAATTTTATCCAAAAAAAGATGTTTATTTAGAAAGAGGTTGACCTCTTACTTATAAATTATAAGCCATCCATGCTCGTTCAATGTGAAATAATTTTTTTTTCCAATATGAGCCCAGTAAATGGGTGACCCATGACTTATAAGTAAGGAAAAATGATAGAAAGAAAAGGGTGGCGGCTATAATACATTTTCACACAAGAAATAACATAAAATAAATATATTTTTATTTTTAAATACACAGTCAATATGATTAATTCAAATATATTTTTATTTTTATAAAAATATTTTTTAAAAAAACTTAAAATATAAAAATGAGTTTGAAAATAAAATCAAACCACATCCATTGTGTTTTTCTCTGTGTTTTGCATAAAAATATTTATAAATCGAGATTGGTGTAATTTATTTATGGAGGATAATTTTTATTTTTATTTTTTTGTTCTAAATTGAATATTCTCCTCTAGTAAATTAAGTCAATCATATGATAAAAATTTGACTCATAGATGGCTAATTATATGGTCGTTTGCTAGTAATAGGTAAGGTCATTAATTACAAGTTTCCCAAAGAGCAATGCTATATATTATTTTTTTAATCTTCATCCCTTTTTTATTATTTTATCTAATTTTGATAAATAAATATTATAATTTAAAAAAAAAAGTGAAGTATTCAATTTAAGATTTTTCCCATGGACCCAAAAGTTTCAATTTAAAAATTTTGCCATTTCGACATGTGCTTTTCATGGAAACTTGTAAATCAGAGTGTTTTATTTCCTTCGTTTGTCTCCATTCGCACAGAAATCGAAAACCACTCCATCTCCGACACGAAGGAAAACAAAATCCACCAGCAGGGGGAAAAGGATAATGAATTCCAGAGCTTTGGCCGCTTTACTTTCCTCTCTAATTTCTCAACTGCTCATTATCCTTTCCCTCCTTTTCCCTCCCTCAAACGCCATAACCAATCCCAATTCCTTTTCCTCTCCCCGTCACGATTTCCAACAGTCCCTTTTTCTTCTCCTCCGCCATTTCCTCTCCACCACGGATATAGCCGCCACCCTTTCCTTCCTTTCATTTTCCAGAAAACGTAAGCGGGCCAACTTCCAAGGGCCCGATGACCCGGACAATGACAATGACAACGACCCCGGGTCAAGACTCGGTCGACTCGGCTCAGTCGTCTCCCGAAACCCCGAGTCGTTCAAGCAGTTCTTTAGGATGAAGGCTTCGACTTTTGAGTGGCTTTGCGGCCTCCTCGAACCGCTGCTCGAGTGTCGTGACCCGGTCGGCTCACCTCTCAATTTACCCGCCGAGACTCGGCTCGGAATCGGCCTATTTAGGCTCGCCAGCGGCGCTGATTATACGGAAATCTCGGGCCGTTTCGGAGTCTCTGAAGCTGATTCGAGATTTTGTGTCAAACAGCTCTGCCGTGTGCTCTGCACCAATTACCGGTTCTGGGTGGGGTTTCCGAATCACACCGAGTTGGATTCTGTGTCAGCCCGGTTTGAAACCCTCACTGGCCTGCCCAATTGTTGCGGAATCATAAGCTGCACTAGGTTTAATGTTGAAAGAGCTAATGGCTTTGATTCGATCACCGATAATGTTGCTCAGCAAGAGAGCATCGCCGCTCAAATTGTGGTAGATTCATCATCTAGAATTTTAAGCGTTATAGCTGGTTTTCGTGGCAATAAAAGTGATTTACAAATCCTAAAGTCGTCAACTTTGTATAAAGATATCGAAGAAGGCGTACTCTTGAATTCACGGAGGCATATTAACGTGAATGAAGTGGCTGTACCTCAGTATTTAGCTGGGAGTGGGGAGTATGCTTTGCTTCCTTGGTTATTAGTACCGTTTGTTGATCCTGAGCCAGGGTCAATTGAGGAGAATTTCAACAATGTGCATCGTTTGATGCGTGTTTCTTCGTTAAAAGCCATGGCAAGTTTGAGGAATTGGGGTGTTTTGAATAGGCCTATGAAGACGGAATATAAGCCTGCAGTGGCTTGTATTGGTGCTTGTTCTATACTACACAATATGTTGATCATGAGGGAGGATTATTCAGCTTTTTGCGATGATTTGGATGATAAAGTATTGGATAATCAGAATATAGCTAGTTTGGAGGGGATCTTAACTGAAGAGAAGGCATTTAATATAAGAAAGGTCTTGGCAACAAGAGCAAAAAGCTGAGATTATTCAACTGATTGGAGTAGGTCATATCATAAAGAGCATTGACATTTTCGGGTTTGCAATTCCAGGAATTGGCCAATGGCCAGGAAAACAGCTATTTTCTTCAATTTTGTAAGGAGGTAAATTGAGCATTTTTTTCCCAGCACCATTCATTTATTGAATTATAGTGGGCAGCTCCATGCTTAAGTAAATTGATTTTTGAAAATAATAAAATTCTTTCTATCATTCAAATGCGGAATGGGGAATTTTTTTGCTTCCCCTTACTTTCTAGAATGTTACAATGTTTGTTTAACAGTTTCAGCTATTTTAGTTCTATTCCTTGTAGAAGTATCATCATATTATCTTTAAATAACACTATGAGGTTTACTTGGTAATTAATCGAAAGAAATGATAAATCTGAGAAACCTCTGATTAAACTTTTGTGGCAAATCAAATGTATTAGAATTTCCATGTATCACTGCATGAGTGATATATCAATTGCTAAAAGTTCTTGATATAGAGAGGGTGCACTATTTATGCAATACACTGGTAATGGCTGGCATCCATTGTAATATGAATAAAGAATCAGTGGCTGTCTCTTTTGCATTAAAAAAGCCACTTTAGGTCTACTTTGAGTCCACAATTTTGCAAAATGCGAGATATGTGGGGTTGGATGAAAAACAGAAAATGTGGAAGTGAAGGTATCACAGATATAGCTGAATATTTGGAGACTGTTTGATGAGTCTCCTGTTGTCTGAATTTGAGCCAAGGTTCAATGTAGATGCTTTTGAAATTTAAATTGGTGAAGAACTTTAAACATGTGCTGGCTTTATTATGTTATTAGAACACTAATTAAAGCTGAGACAGAATTATCACTGAAAGTAAACTTGGAACGAAATTTTAAAATATAAATAATAAATTAAAAAAAATCCTTAGTGAAAAATTGATGCCTCAATATCCCACTACAGTCGGGAATAGGACCATCGTGCTGAAAAGTCTGGCAAGCTCTTCACTGAAAGGTCTTTTATTCATTTAAATATCAGATGCTGCCATGGGGAGTTGATGTGCCTTCGAAAGCAGAGGCTTAGGCTACTAAAATTTATGTTCATTCATGAATTAGCCTCATAAAATGCTCAACTGTTCCTCATTTACTTCTATGAAAGCCTGAATGTATTTATTTAGAAAATGAACCTGATTTGAGATCGAGCAACTTGATTAAGCCACATCACAATCTATACTCATTGACTTGATGAAATGAGCCTGGGCAACTTGACTGGCTTGTCTCTTAATTGATATTCCCGAATCCCGATGAGTAGAGAGCAATTTCATCTGAAAGATTTGGTAAATGAAATTTACCAGACTTGGCCTGTTACAAGTCCCTGGCAATATTGGCTATACAAGTGCAACCCTCCAAAGCCTTACAACAAATTAGAAAGGAAAATAGCTACATCAATTTTGAAAAAATATACTTAGTTAATATTCTCATCGTTGACCCGGGTTGACTGCAAGATGAAGCTGAGGTTTTGCAGAATATTCTTTTTGCTATTACTTTTTGATTCTTCTGTTACACGATAAAATGACTTCTTCTTTGGGTGTCGATACATACTTTGCTATTTTTCGCGGTATATAGTGGTAAAGACTGATGATTATATCAAATTAAAAAGTTGTTAATAAGATAAAAAAAAAGCCATAGTTCTTTTTGACCACCTAATTACATAATCAAATTTTAAATTTCTTTCGATACTGGTGATATAGATTGTAATGTGGAAAATGTCCTTGGGATGATGGAAAATAAAGTCCATCACGAAAGAAGTCGAGGTTTTGCCAGAAAGGAAGAACAGTCTGATTGTTTATTATTATGTTGATCACTTTGTTTTCATTGCAATGTTGCTAAAATGGTTGGAATAGGATGATGACTCATAAAATGGAGAGTGTTTCTTGATTGCTATTTTCATTCTGACTGCCAAAGGGAATGATGAGGGATTTATGGAGTCTTCCAATGACTCATGGGGGTGGGCTGAGAGATCTTAAGAAAAATGCGTCTTGGGCATGTTTTGTTCATTCATATTGTGAAGAAAGATCCTTGAATTCAGATGGTATAGTAACTATAGTTGTAAAAGTAGAAGTATGAAAAAGGGATGGAAAAGAAAAAAGCAGCAGAGGCCTGGGATTTACTTTAACTAATAGGTGATCTTTGCTGTTAGACTTTCAGTTATTGACAACTTAAACTTCTGATATACTGAGCAGAAAGCGTTTTTGCAATGTGGCTATGTATCTGCCTTGCTGAAATGTTTCTCAGATGTTTTTATCTTGGAAATAGTCCTTACCTGTACTCTACAAACATCTAAGTACTGATATTTCACCTGGCCGATCTTCTGTGTCCGAGACTTTGGTCCTCAGAGACACTTTTGTTTTCAATATGAGGTGTTTGATCCTGGAAAGTGGTAAAATTCTGAGAACTCATTTCTGACTGCTTAGTTGAATCAATCCATAGATACCTGGAACTGAATATGCTACAAAATTCTGAGACTGGTTACGTTTTTCCCTTCCTCAGATATATACCTCAGTGATGGTCTTATGCACATTCTGTTGCCTTCACATTCTTTATTTACCTGTAAGTATTATGTATTATTCATTTTGAAGTTCACAACAAAGCTCGTTCTTGGAGAATAAAAGACTACTACTTGCAGTTAGGTTGAGATAATTTTGTTCTTATGATAGCAGTCTTTACTTTGTTCTAATGTTGGCTTTTATCTTCACGGGTTGCAATTAGTTGGGAGACACAAAATTTATGTTTTTTGGTTTTCTTGAACCCGCGAAAGGGTAAACTTTGATTAGGTATCATGGCATTTGGCTTATCTACTAATCTGTTGCTTTTTATCATTTTATTTATTTGTGTGACAAAAGAAATAGCTTATTAAAAAATCTTCATTAAAATAAATGAAGATGAAAAGGGTTGTCATAATTGTGTTGCTACACATGTTATCCTTCATTTTCTTTTAAAAATATTTGACTTTGAGTCCTTTAATATTGAATTCCATGAGAAAAATGAAGAGGACAAAGACAATTCCAAACTATTTCTATATATATATATATATTAGATACAAAGCGGAAAATAGACTTCCAAATATAGTTGAAAATTAATGAATATAAGAAATCCCAAGTGTACCCCGATGAATGTAACTAAAAAAAAAAATTGATGAATCTCTTTACGTATTCTAATTTTTCTTTAACTTCTCTCATGAAGAAACATCTATGATTTAATGACATACTTTCTCTATGAGCAAGTCAACGATATATAAACATTTATAATATATATACATTGACGGTGTCATGCAAAATCACGATAGTTTAAAAAATGTATGTAAAGGGGATGTATCAATGATACGTGTGTGTTGGCATTAATTAAGAAAATTGGTTGTTGAAGAGTGGGAGAGTGCTAATAGCATCTCCATTTACTAAACCAAGAAAATAGATAAAAAATAAAAATAAAGAATTTTTTTAGTGTAAAAAAGAATAAGGAGTATTATTATAATAAGTTGGCTCATGGGGTTGGTAATGAGGACGACTCTCAAGTCTTGATGGTTCCTCAGACTTCACCAACCTCAATTTCATGGCTATGGACTTAGATTAGTCAGTGAGATACCATACCAATTTATTGAGTCCTTTCTTGAATCGTATGTTGGGACATTTGTGGCCCGATGAACTATATGATGCATGAGCAATTATGCATACTTATTAATCGAATTTTGGACATGACACTTAATTTTTATTATTTTATTTTTGTTAAAAAATTTACAAATCATCAAACTAAGAAAATTACAACAACGCAATAGTATTAAATATTAAATATAATTCTCTGCAAATGTTTTGACATTTTTCACAACTCCCACTTTCAGCAAAAGGTTGGCTATTGGAACTTTTTTTTATTATTTTAAAAATATTAATTATAAAAATGACCTCTGAAGTTTGACCTATTTTCAAAAACTACTTATTTAAATTTATAAATTTCAGAAACTTTTTTAAAGTATTAGAAATACCTTTGAGGTTTGTTTCAGTTTTACAAACATCTCCTCTCAGGTGGTGCATTTTGTAAAATAAAAATAAATAATAATGGGATTCTTATAAATAAAAATCTTGAAAAATAGATTTTATAAATCAATCAAATTTCAGGGTAACAAATATTAGATCCGGCTTTTCTAGCCCAAATACTTTATGGGAAGCACTTGCCTCCCATAAGAATTTGCTATGGCTTTTCTAGTCCAAATATTTTACTGGTGTAAGCATTGAAAAAATAAAGTAAAGAATAATATTGATATAGGATAACTTTTCATCTGACAGAAATCTTCAAATTAAACAATTCAAGAAGTTCCAATATTAATTCCAATATCCCTTTATAACAAATTCCACAAAAACAAATAATCCAGATTTCATTTCTAAAAAAAATATATAAAATTATCAAAATCTTATAAATACTAAGATACATTTTGGAACAAGTACACCAAACGAGCACCAAAATGAAAGAAGAGTAGAAGACACATTCTTCCCATCTGCTTTGAGTACAGTTCCTCACCATCCTTTCACCAAACGTCTGGCCACGTGGAGTTCTTCCATTTGTTAGTTCCCCCAACTCATGACCCACCTTCAAACCAACCACCTTCCTACACAACGGCCCGCAGACTTCATGCACCGCAAGCAGCAAACGCAAGCTTCCGTCACATGACGTAATCATAACCGGAGTCACTAATGATTGAGCTCTAGCTCCACTTTGTTGACCCCGCCCAACAACTGCACTTGGGCTCCACAGAACCACCCTTTGGGGATTTTTCACCAACCCCCAACCGGTTTGGCGGGCGGTTCACCGTGCCACCCACCCCACCAATAGAATAATTCCACTGGGCTGAACCGGGTTGAATCATCTATATATCCACCTCCATTGCCTCCCCTTCAATTTCAGGAACAACCCTCAATCCAGAATTCTAAAAGGGAAAAAAGAAAAAAAGAATTCAGATAAAATGGCACAAAATGGTGAATCTGCAGAAAACCAAGCAGGGAGGCATCAGGAGGTTGGGCACAAGAGCCTTTTGCAAAGTGATGCCCTTTACCAGGTATCTAGTATATCAAGTTTAAATCAGTCTTGTTTGAATGATCCATTTCCAGCTTAAAATACTGCAAAAAAGAAGACATTTTTATCTTTCAAACGACTTCTTTATTTGACACTGGCTTGGGATAATCTTGAATTGTTCTGAAATGGCTAAGTTGTCACCTTCTGGTTTCATATTCCATTTTATTTGGGGACTGATTGGTTGCTTTTGCTGTTACAGTACATTCTTGAAACCAGTGTTTATCCAAGAGAGCCAGAGGCCATGAAAGAGCTCAGAGATATAACTGCCAAGCATCCATGGTTAGTTTAGTCAATCTATTTTATTTTATTTTTTTGATTTTGTAATTGGAGAAAATGGAAAATCATTTTTGTGCAAATTTATTTTGAGCTTCTTATGTGTTAAAATGGGTTTTTGGGTTATGGAAATAG
Source organism: Paulownia fortunei (assembly GCA_019321725.1). Taxonomy (NCBI): domain Eukaryota; kingdom Viridiplantae; phylum Streptophyta; class Magnoliopsida; order Lamiales; family Paulowniaceae; genus Paulownia; species Paulownia fortunei. The sequence continues at coordinate 29,273,122 of CM033106.1, read as the reverse complement.
GAATATTATGACGACATCTGCGGATGAGGGGCAGTTCTTGAACATGCTTTTGAAGCTGATCAATGCCAAAAACACCATGGAGATTGGGGTTTACACTGGTTACTCTCTCTTGGCTACTGCCCTTGCTCTTCCAGATGATGGAAAGGTATTGTCAGTTAATTCACAAAGCAATTTGTGCATTTCTATATGAGGCGATGTTTGGCAAAATGGTTTCATTAATTAGCATTTGGATTTCAAGGGAAACCATCAAACACTTTATCTAATGTATGTGTTTGGAACATTGGGATTCTAGAATGAAACTGAAATTACACGACATGTTAGAATCATCATATATTCTGGTGATAAGGTTGAGGTCTCAAAGAGGTTTTGGTTTCGAAGCCCATCTATGTGCGTCTTTATCTACTTTAATAATAGTTTTTTACAAATTGTATGTTTGATTCTGAAGCGGAATTGGTACTTGATATGAATTTTTTTGATAATTTTCTTAAAATTGGTTAGAAATGGTTGGATTTTGATTTTTAATTAAGCCGGATATCTTATTCTGTGTCACTGTCCTTTATTTCATCAGATTTCAACGGTTAGAAGCAAGCAATTCTAAATATTTCCTTTCTCCTCCAAATCTTAAGTTTCAATGGTCTTTTGGCTTGCTTGAGGCTGATGCATAGTAGATAAAGCATTGAAATTTGTCCTAAAAATGTTAGTATTCTGAAATGGATTAAAAAGTGACATTTACCAAAAGTTGATATTGATGACAACAATAATAATAACTAGTGGATCTGTAATAACATCATGTTTGGCTGCTGATTGGTTGCAGATATTGGCAATGGACATTAACAGAGCAAATTATGAGTTGGGTTTGCCTGTAATTCAGAAAGCTGGGGTTGCCCACAAAATTGACTTCAGAGAAGGCCCTGCTTTGCCTGTTCTTGATCAAATGATTGCTGATGTAAATCTCACCAAACCCTCTTTCTTTTTGCATTCATGATTTCATATTTCACCTAATGCATTTGTAAATTGTTGTGGATTAATTTTTAAAAATAATTAACTCAAGTCGAACGAGTTTTCTAATTCTTCTTGGGTTAGAGATGTAGTATTATTTGTAGTTTAGATTGTGTAAAAAAAAAAAAAAAGTTGATTAATTCCTTATTAATTGATATTATCATGTAATGATATATTTGAAAATACAAAAACTATTTTTTTGGTGTGCACGACCACCCACAACATATATGCTAAAATGTTTGAATTATGTATAATTCAAATAGAATAATTGAGTATGCATTGAGACTTTTAAATTATTATTTAAAAAAAAAAATAGTTCCGCAAAAAACTCTGTATTTTTCTTGAATGATTAAAATTGATTATCCATACATGTATTGCAGGGGAAGTATCATGGGACATTTGATTTCATATTTGTGGATGCTGACAAAGACAACTACCTCAACTACCACAAGAGGCTTCTTGATCTGGTTAAGGTTGGTGGTGTAATCGGCTACGACAACACCCTGTGGAACGGATCTGTGGTGGCGCCACCTGATGCGCCAATGAGGAAGTACGTTAGGTACTACCGGGATTTTGTACTGGAGCTCAACAAGGCTCTTGCCGCTGATCCAAGGATTGAGATTTGCCAGCTGCCGGTGGGTGATGGGATTACCCTGTGCCGCCGTATCAGCTGATCAGCCCCGTTGAAACTATTATTTTCAAAATATTAAACCTGCTATTTTCGTTCTTATTTTTGAATTTGTGATTTGTATTTGTATCTCATTATAATGTGGATGAGTTATGAACAAATCTAATTTACCCCAAACATAAATATAATACTTCATATTTGATTTGCGTCACTTAAAGTCTTTCTCCATCTTAATCTCATTGATTTTTTGAATATTGTCTCATTGTGCAGCAATAAGGTGTTTGTCTAAACTTTTTTCAAAAATGTTAAATAAGTTATAAATTTGGTGAAGTACTTGATTAAAATAAGATCATAAGAATCTAATAATGATAAATTTTTAATTCATATGATTAAATTAAAGAGTATATTAAGTCCAAATATTTTAAAATATTATTTAAAGAGCTTGTAAGATCAACCAAACACCATCTAAATATGTAAAATACGATAAACTATTATGTTTTACAATTGGATGAAAAAAATGCATTACAAATGCATTAATTATAAGTATAGGAAAAAAATGGAATATTGAGTAATCAATAGAAGCTAGACAGCTACATTATAATTTAAACCTTATATAATAAGTGGATAATGTCACCTCTAAATCAAGATTTTGTGTTTTTTATTATTTATTTTTTGATCAGTCACATGAATTAACATTTTATTAAGTTTGTTACCGATAATCAAAAATGGCAAATCGATAAACAGGAAAGATAAAGGCTCCTTTAAAGATCTTCTACAATTATGTTTTGTAAATTTGTAAAGTTCTTGACTACCTGTATTTTGTTATTTTCATAATAATATCAAATTCAAAATTGGCTGAGACCTTCTGAACCAAAAAAAAGTAGCCTCACAAAGGATACAACTCTTTAATTTATTGGCACGGTGATCTAATTAATTGTTTCAAAAAATGGTCTATTTTTTATATAGGATCGAAATAAAAATATATTTCTATTTATATATAAATAAAACTTTTATAATTTTAAAATCGCAAGCGTAAAATTTCAAGAATAAACCTCAACTGCAATATTCATGTATTTGCCTAACCTCCTCAACTGTTTTATTAGAAGAAGAAAAAAAAAAATCGAATTTAATTCGATAGATTCTTATAATATCACAAAAGTTGGAGACAATATGCTGCCCGAAAATTTCTCAGTCTTTCAGCCCAAATAGTCACATATTAAAAGCCCAAGAATATAAATCAGCCCCACAACTCGATCCATCTCCGAGGCTCAAAATACGGGCAAAGGCAAAACAGTAATTAACGCTGGTTTTCAGGGCATTTCACCAACCACGAAAACCCTAATTCACTAGCACATTATATCCCAACGCCTCCCCAACATATATATACTCTCTTCACACGCCCTTCTAAACCTTCGTCTACTAGTTAGGGTTTCCTCCGCCGCATAGAGAGAAAGTGAGAAGCGGAACCCCACCGAAACAATGGCGGCGCCAACCGAATCTGTGCAATGCTTCGGCCGTAAGAAAACTGCAGTCGCAGTCACTCACTGCAAGCGCGGCCGCGGCTTGATCAAAATCAACGGCGTTCCAATCGAGCTAGTTCAACCTGAAATCCTCCGCTACAAGGCGTTCGAGCCGATCCTCCTTCTCGGCCGTCACCGCTTCGCAGGCGTAGACATGCGCATCCGCGTGAAAGGCGGTGGTCACACCTCTCAGATCTATGCTATCCGCCAGTCAATCGCGAAAGCTCTCGTCGCCTTCTATCAGAAGTACGTTGACGAGCAGTCGAAGAAGGAGATTAAGGATATTCTCGTGAGGTATGATAGGACTCTGCTGGTGGCCGATCCTAGGCGTTGTGAGCCAAAGAAGTTTGGTGGACGTGGTGCTCGTGCAAGGTTCCAGAAATCCTACCGTTGAAATATTGGTAGTGGTTACCCTTTTATCATTGTCATCCGTGGTATGTTTTTTGGACTAAATTAAAGTTGAGATACTGGCTGTTATCATTTGGATATTCTGGTATTCGTTTTGTTTTGTGCTTAAGGATCGTATGAGAGAGTTTTGAGACACTTTTAATCAATAGTTGTTACATTTCTGGTTATAATGAGGATGATTGTTGCGTTTTAATTTGTTTTTGCAGTATTCAGTTTTTTTTGTTTAATTTATCATCTCGTGTCTGTTCTGGGCTTGTGGCTTTTCTTAGTATGTTCTATGTTTTGGGATTAGGTTAGAGAAAATTGATGCTTGATTTTTCTAGGAATGATGCCTGTTTGTTGAAATGATGTTGAGGTTGTGTTGAGATTTCTATGTGAAATGTAAATCGCTCCATCATTATTCTGTATCAGTTAATCCTAATAGATATCTTGTGATTATCATAGTTAATTAAAACTTCTGTATTGCAGAGTGATAGGAATGTCAGACTTCAAATTAATTTATCCAAGTGATGTTGGTTCTTACAATTATATATCTTGCTCAGTTTCATGAATTCATTCATAGTTTTGTACTCCTATGCTTTGTCATGTACTTGTTATGTTCAACCTTGAAAGCATTGGGTGTCCATCCTTGACACATGATTTTCATTTTTGACTATTGGAGTAAATTTGACGTAATGAGTTGTTTGTATTCAGGATAGTTGATTACCATTTTTCAACTCTTAGTTTCAATTTCTCACCCACCTCTTTTTTTTTATTATCTTGTAGTGTTGATTTTGTGATACATGGGTGATTCATTTCTACATGTCAACTTACCTGAGAGCTAAATTTAGATATTTTGTTTGGTTGTTCATTATAGGTCATTTACATTAACCTTAAATTTTGGTTATTATATGGTCTGTTTGTTGCTGTGTATCAATCTTTAACAATTCGTGTTCTGTTGTTTGCATCCTTTGTTTGAGGTGCTAGGCACCTCCCCCCCCCCCCCCCTAATTTAGTATTGTTCTACAGTTTAGTTTGGGATTGGGGGAGTTGAACGTTTAAGAAGATGATATTCCTAAAGTTGGTAATTGATTGTTGTATTGATTTGGTGGTTTAAATTTAATTTTATTGGGTTGTTGCTGGAGTCATATTTAATTTAAAGCTATGTTCTTTCTTTTGTTCTAAATAGGTTAACTTTACTTGAATTTGTCAAAATATCTTGAATTCACTGCAATTGAGTTACAAACTTGTCTAAATCTTCCGGACTTTTTTCCATTGAAGTTATTATGAAGTGATAAACCCCAATCATGTCTAGTAACTTGATCACCTGGGGGAGTTGGAGCTGAAGTTGGGTTGAAGTATATGCTCCTTAAATTCTATTAACAAGAACAGCCTTCTTGGTATTTCAGTGAAGTCATTTCCAGAAAAAAATCCAAATGCTCCAGCCTAGGGGTGCAGAAGGGCTTTATATGGAGTGGCTGGTGTGGCTGAGATGGTGTAATTGGAATGACTTCTGAAGAAGTAATATGCTCCAATTTAATGAAATTCCCTATAATTAGCTGTTGATTTCCTCTTCTATAAGCTGAAATTCATGTGTACTCGATTGGGTTAAATAGCATTCAGTCGAAATTAACTAAAATGTTGCTGAAATTTACTGGACTTTGCTCAACATTTACTTGGTAGATATTGCATATATTGTTACTCCTTCCTATTGCAAACCAACCTTGACAAGGGTCCCTATTCTCCTTGCATGGTATATAGCTGCACCCCGCAATCCTGCAGCTTTGGGCATCAAAGACTGGTTGGTTGATATCTTGATATTAGGAAAATTTAGGCCTACTTTACACTGACCTCAGGGATGTTACTTCAATCTCCAGCAAAAACATTGGCAATAATCCATAAATTGTTCTTTCATGTTCAGTTTTGCACACTGTGGATGTGAAATATGGTACCTATCACATCTCTTTCAAGGTTCATTAGATGCAACCCATTTGGGTTCCTCTATTCTCACAAGCTATTTTGATTATTGAAGTGTTTAAACTGTCAGAACATTAGGTGTTTTGAAATTATCATATAACTAATTTCCTGAAACTATGTTGAGTAAAGTTTGATTGAAGAAATTTGGATTTTTTCGTCGTAAGTTTATTTATTTATTTTATTCCTGTATGTTTCTTGAAATGGATAATTCCATGTGATTTTGCTTGTTTTGTGACCTGGAAGTTTATTTGTTTTCCTTGCCTTCACCTTCACCTCATGTTGCAGAAGAATATTGATTCTAACAAGTAACAATTTATGTTGAGTTGGTTGTATTTGCTCTTTTTAAAAAAAATATTACATGTCATTTTTCAAAGTACAATAGTGCTCATTTTATTTACCCGTTATATCACCCTCACCAACTAAATCTTGGTTTGTTTAGGTGAGTGACTAAAGAACACTTGTCCATATTGCAAAAATATCTGATAGCTCAAATAAGCCATGTTCTCTCAACGAAATCTTGTTCAAGTGGTGATATTGAGTAGGGGTATTCAAATCGGTGAAAGCAAATTAGAGTTGAATCAAAATTTTAGTACGTAAAAATGCTATATAAACCGAAATAATAGGTTTGGGTCAATTATGTGATTTTTTTATTTTTTAAAATATTAAAAAATAGTTAAAAATTTAGATATGATAATCATGATTGTATTTTTTAATTTTGATAAATAAACAATTAATAATAATACAAAAATAAATATGTATATAAAAATGAAATATATAAATATATAAAAATAATAATTTGGTATTCGGTATAGTTCGATAAACTAAAATCAAATCGAATATTAAATTGAGTTTTTGGTTCGATTTCATTACTTATATTTTCAATTTCACTTTGGTTCGATCAATTCATCGAACAAGCACTCATAATGTTGGGACTCAAAAGTTGTGAGAATTTGGATTTCAAATTATATTAAAAATATGAATAGTTGTCTGCTTTAATAGGATATAGTTGTTAGTTATGATTGGTGATTATTAATTCATTTTCAACTAAAGTTATCGATTGGTGATTAATAGTTAATTATTAATTAATATTCTATTGCGTGGAATTAGATGAGTTAAAATGAAGTCTTATAAGAATACCAATATCAAATGCTGTTATACAAATGGATGGTCGGTTTTGCACCTATTGGGATATATAGAACTAGGACCATTTTTTATTTTTTTTTCACAAACTACTTTTGCTCTTTGTATTTTGTAAGCATTTTTAATTTATATCAATGATCTTATTTGCAATTCTTTCTAATCATAAATTAAAAAAATTAATAGTTCGTTAAAGTATCAAAATACGATAATTTATTGATAAATAAACAGTAGATGTCTTTTTGTGTTTTAAAAAAACTTATTTGATCATGCTTTTTACTTAAATCTGAAAATTTGTACTTCAGAAATCGTTTAAAAAATGAGTATGATAATACAAATATATGTGAGATTTAAAAATATTTGAATTTAAATTAAGTCCCCAAATAACTTAAAAAATCTCGAACTCTTTTAGATAAAACTTATAATTATATGTTTATTTAGATTTTAGAAAAAAAGAATATTAATGATATAATTGGTACGCTGGAATGAAGTGAAAATTGAATAAACATTGTCAAGTCTATTTTATTCACATGATTGATATAATTTTATAGTAGAAATTTTTATTCCCACATGGATCCCTATTCCCAAAAGTGATGATTAGGCATTACTTCATTTTCATGAATTTAACTATTTCTAATCAGATAAGGAATAAACTCAAAATTATTTTTGATAAAATTATTCTTTTAAATATAATAAAAATTATTTGATAAAATTAAATACCTGACCCATCAAAATTTTTAAAAACTTAAACACGAACCTGTTCATAACTCGAGATCTATTGAATTTTTAAAAATAATAAAAATTATTTTTTTGAAACAATATCACCATAACTTTCTATACATAAAAATATACTATTACTACTAAAAAAATAATTATTCAAATTTTAATTATTAAAAAACTACAAATTTAATATATATATATATATATATATATTACTTTTACATATAATAGCATAAACCATTTATTAATTTTATATTATTATCATGAGAGTATTATATTTATATTTTAGTATCTATATACCATGTGTATTACATATGCATTACATAAATACATACATAATAAATTAAAAGATACATGTGAAATATTTTATCAGATCGTATTCAAATCCTTTTCGAGTCTAAAAATTAAAATTCAAGACTTGTTTTGAGACTTATTTGTTGATTTTCTATATTGTTAATAAAAAATATATATTAGTTTACAAATTTATTTATATTCAATATATATATATTAAAACAATAATAGACTTATTTATGCATAACTTACTGAATATAATTTTATTATATAAATTTTTTAATAAATGATAATTTGGTTATTGAAACTATTTTGTTCTATTTTTATCATACATTCCTAATTATTAATCTTGATATTGAAATCATGCAAAAAATGACAATTTTGTTCATTTCTCACATGGTTCATTTCACATCATCATTTAATTTTTACCTAATTCAATTCATGCACACAAATCACCCTAAAGTGTTATTTATATGTTGTAATAAGAATGTTAATGTGATGAGTTCAAATCTGAATTTATCTCAAACTCCTTTGAGTGTATTTTTACTATTACAATTAAATTCTGTTTAAGTTTAAAATTTTTATTTTCAAACCAACTCATTTAATATTTTTATTTTTAAAAAAATATTTTATAAGAATCTATTCTAAATTTAAATTCTAAGAATCTATTCAAGTGTGCACACACTTGATACTTTAATATTTATATTTTATTATATATAAATTAAAAGTTTGGGCAGTGAAAGATTCATTTTTCAGGTACGGATCCATCTAGTCAAACTCATTGACTTGTGGTCTCCTCATAGATTCATGAGTCTAATCAATGTTTTTTTTCCCCCTTTCCTTTTCATGACACGTATGTTCATGTGATTTGTTTTGGATTTTTCTAGAATTTACGATCGAAAAGGATGAGATAAATTATGTTCGGTTTTTTCTTTTTCATAATATATATATATATATATATATATATATATATATATATATTATGTTTTTTTTGGAGTGGGAAATGAAAATTAGTCATCTACCACAACCGTATAAAGACGAGGTTGGTACCATGATCCCATAAGTATTGATGGTATAAATTATGTATGGTGTTATGAACTAACAATTATATTTGGTTGCAGTCTATTTAATCATAGTTAGTTAAATACGTAATGAAAAAAATTAATATTTAATATATAAGAGTATATTATAATTTTTTAAAAAATTATAATAAAAAAATAAAAATAATTAATATATGAATTTATAGACAAATGAGTAAAATTCGAATATAAAAAAATTATTAAGTAACAAAAATATTGTTTATTTTGATATTATTTTTTTATGAATTGTGTTTACACATATTTATAAATTATGTAAAAATTATTTGTATATTATTTAATTTATAATGGTAATATAATTTAAAGATAAATATTAAATAATAAATAGTATATTTATAAACTATTAGAAGCTTATTTTTTATTTATATGATATTCCATAAGTACTTATAAATAATTTTAAATTATATTTAAATATTATAAATATTTATTAAAATAGAATATTATTTATCAAGTATTATATGAATAAATATAATACATATAAAAAATATTTCACTTCAAAAATATAGAGTTTCATTGATTAAAATGTGTATAGAAAATAAAAATATATTTTAATTATTCGTATATATTTATACTATATAAATATAATATGAATTTTAACTAATAAATTATTTAATACGAGAATTTATTATATTTAATTAATTATATATTAATATTGTGTCATAATAATATAATTATCATTTCTTTAAAAAAACTTATTTATCTTTTTATCATGATGGAGCAGTATATATGTAGAGCACACTGACAGGCCCATCAAAAGAGCCATAACAATCATAGCAGCCAATCTCTCTCCTAATTTTCCCCTTCGCATAAATACAAAAAATCCTTTGAACAGAAAGAATTCCCCAGAGCAAAAACTATCAACTCCGCCCCACTCATGGAGGAGACTGCGGAGAGGGACCAGCCACTGACGCCGGCCGGCCGCCTCTTCCTGCAGCCACTAATGAACCAAGTCATAAACTGCGCCATCGCCGGCGAATACCCCATCGCCCTCGACTCCCTTAAAACCGCACTCCAAAACTCCATCTTGCTCAAACACCCCAGATTCTGCAGCCTCATGGTAAGAGACTACAGCGGCCGCGAACACTGGCGCAAAACCCAAGTCGACGTTGACCGTCACCTTATTATCCGCCACCACCCCCTCTCCGACGATCCTTCTGTCTCCGACGAAGACGCCGTTAACGATTACATAGCCAATCTCTCATTTTCCTCGCCTCTCCCGACCGATAAACCCTTATGGGAAATTCACATTCTCGTGGCGCATAAAACCGCGGTTTTCCGTCTGCACCACGCGCTGGGGGACGGCATTTCCTTAATGTCGATGCTTCTGTCGTGCTGTAGAAGAGTTGATGACCCGGCGCAGCCGCCGACTATTGGTGGCGTCGGAAGGGCGTCGTTGGCGCCGAGGAGGTGGAGTGTTTGGACGTTGGTGAAGGTGGTTTGGTTTACTTTACTTTGTGTTTTCGAGTTTGCGTTGAGGGTATTGTGGCTGAGGGATAAGACCACCGCCGTGAGCGGCGGCTCTGGAGTGGAGCTCTGGCCTCGGCGGTTGGCGACGGCGAAGTTTCGGCTCGACGACATGAAGGCTGTCAGGCGAGCTGTTTCTGACTCGGTGAGTTTTCGACTGTTGGATTTTAAGTTTAATACTCCCTCCATTATATTTTAGACGACGGTGGAAAAAATATAAGTTTTGTTTAATTTATATTATCATTTTTAAAAATAGTAACTGAAAGTGGGTGATGAATTATCATTTTGAAAAGAAAAAAATATATTTTAAAAAAAATAGAATTTTATTTTAAGATATCTTAAAAAAATGAGAACAATGTAATCCGAAATGGAAAATGTTGATTTCTGTCGTCTAGTAAATAGTAATAATTAATTCCAGACAGGGATTTTTGTTGAAATTAATTAGCAAAAACTTTTATGACCTTTGATGGTTTCCCTCGTGGCAGTTGGGACCTTTATTGTGATTTTCCTGCAAAGAAATCCCATTTTTAGTTTATTTATTATATTTTTATTACAATTTTAACGTATTTATATAGGGCAAATATCACGCATTTTTATGGCGTCTACTAATACTTTTACTTTTTTTAAGTATCATTTTATTTTTTTATTTTTAATTATTTTATTTTATTATTTTATATTTTTATTATCTCACTTTAATCTTTATATTTTTATTGTCTCACTTTAATCTTTATATTTTAAAAAAAATTAATTAAATTATTTTTATCAATTATTTATTATAAAATTATTTAAAAAAATAAAATTAATAAACTTATATTTATATTCTAATATTTTTTCAACTTAATTAATAATAATTAACATTAAATTTATTTTAAATTTTATTATTTTTAAAATTTAATAATTCTTTTTTAATTTAACATAATTTCTATTAAATTGTATATAGTAAAATATTTTTTATTAACTAATACACTTTACATATGAATTTTATATTCAATATAAATTCAAAAAATATATAAATTATTTTTAAATAATATCTTACTAAATACATATAACATTAGTAATAAATTTTTTATTACTAATAGAATTATCATAAGTTAATAAAAACTATGTTAAATTCAAAAATAATTATTATAATTAACTAATAGTAATAAAATTAGTTAGTAAAATGATTATGATTTTTTAAAATAGAATATAGTATCTATTAAATTATGATAATTCGACTATTTATAATTATTTAATAATATTAAATTATACTTAAAAATAGCATTTTTAATATAACATTATTTTTATAAAATTTTAATAATTTCATTAACAATAAAATTTTTTTACTAATATTTTATGTATTTAACAAAATATTTTTGAGAAATATGTTATATATTTAAAATAAATTTAATATTAAGTATTATTAATTAAGTTGAAAAAATATTAGAATATAAATATAAATTTATTAATTTTAGAAATTTTTAAAGTAATTTTATAATAAATAATTAATAAGGATAATTTGATTATTTTTTTTAAAGTATAAGAAAGTAAATTGAGATAAAATAAGAATATAAATTAATAAAATAAAATAATTAAAAATATAAAAAATGAAGTAATAGTTAATAAAAATGAAAGAGTATAAATGAAATTTACCTTATATTTTTACATAACATTACATCATCATTACTTCAAACTGCTATTCTTTTCATTTGGGCCATTCGATTTTTCTGAATGAGACAAGATTTGAAGCCGATGATGGCCTTTCTGGTTTCGTGGCATCGAAGCCATAACATTAATAGAACAGAAAATGACAACTCCATAACTTTTTTGAGAATTAATTAGAACTATGCTACTTTCTATTTGAGCGGGACCATTTTCTGTGGCCATGTGAAAATCGACGCATTACAGGGTACAAGCTTTGATCTTGGGTCTTAAATTTTTCCAACAACTACATCATCTCACGCCTAAAAGACATAAATGTGAATTGAAAGAGTGATAGATTTTGTATCTTTGAACGTTGAATTATGGGGTGTTCATATTTGAATTCAAGGGCAGGAAATGCTATAATTCAATATTTTTATAATAAGATCGATGAGAAAATTAATTTTATTGTTAGTTAAATTGATTTAATTATTAAATTGGACCCATCATTTAGCAATAGAGGACACAATGTCATATGCTAATAACTGCTATGACCATCTAGCCTGTAGTAATAATGTTGCCAGTTAGGGTTTGGATCTATTAAAACAACATTCCTATCTTAAATTTGAAATGAATGACATGAATGTTCTGTATGAAAATGTGCAGACCATTAATGATGTCCTTTTTGGGGTAATCTCAAGCGGGCTTTCTAGGTACTTGGACATCAGATCACACAAAGGTAATCTTCATCACTAGTGATCCACAGTCCTAGGTACAATCCGATGATAGATCAATGTTATTAATTGCATTGAATGACTTGTTATTCATCTAGCTCCACCAGAGGGGGTCCAAATCACAGGTGTGGCCATGGTGAATTTGAGACCACAGCCAGAATTGCAGGTTCACATGCGTTTCCCACTTTACTTTTTGACCACAAAGAATTTCTTTAATGAGCTGCCTCTTTCAGGATTTATCCAAGCTGATGAATGGTAATTCTGGAGCTCGGTGGGGTAACAAATTCGGGGTGATTCTCTTACCTGTTTATTATCATAAAGGTGATTCAGATCCTCTCCAGTTTGTGAAGAGAGCCAAAGCAATGATCGACAAGAAAAAGCTTTCGTTAGAGGCCCCCTTCTCATACAAACTCTTGGACTCGATCACTTCTCTTTTCGGGGCCAAGGTGAATTTTCACTGAAACTGTATTTTCTTTTCCTGATAAGAGTGTAACATGCAAGTCTTTTTTTTAACCCGACCCTTGTTTCTTGTTTTGTAGCTCAGTAGCATTCTCAATTACCGTATTCTTTGTAATACAACGTTTACTGTCTCAAACATAGTTGGCCCTCTGGAGAAGGTCACACTTGTTGGCAACCCTGTAAAGTACATGAGGGTGACTTCGAGCAGCCTACCTCATGTAAAGTTTCCCTTTGTTTCATTTCTGCCACAAGTTTTAACTATGTAGTTTTGTAGAAAATAACTGTGGCTTGTGCTCTTCTTGTTTGTCTAATTGGTTATGCAGGCAATCACAATGCATATGCTGAGTTATGCAGGAGTTGCTGACATGCAAATCTTGGTGGCCAAGGAAATAATTCCAGACCCTAAAGTTCTAGCCAAGTGTTTTGAAGATGCCTTGTTCGAAATGAATCAAGCTGCAGAGGCTGCCCTCGAATCTTAAGGGAAGTACTTATACTACCAGAAGAATCTGCATGCATAAATTATATATCTGTGTGTAAAAATGGCAGAATCATTAGGAGAGCAGTTACCTTAGTATCCTGTGTTTGTTTGTTTTAAGAATATTTAATTGAAAGATGATGTGATTTGATCGCCAAACACGAGGATGATTTTTGTCATATAATCTACGAGATTGCTAATTCTATTATTCAATAAGCTTCTGTGGGTTCAGCGCTCTGCTTTGGGGGCCATGAAAGAACAAAAAGAAGAGTTTACCTGCATGAGGACCATGCAACATCAATAGTATACATTAACATGGAATCGTAGTTGGATAAGTTGTAAGTGGGAGGCAAAGTTAAACTGAAACAATGGTTGTTTGAAGTGTATAGCAATCTTGAAATTGACAAAATATTTAACAGAACTTGAGATAATTTTACATCTAAATTAGAACATTCAACCAACAAGATAGAAAAAGCCCAGTCAACATGTATTCACAACAAAGACCAATATTTATTGCAATCGTTGCCTGCAATCTATTTATTTACCAAAGTAAATGGAGGTATTCTTGCTGCTAGCTTTCTTCCTCCTAAGCAATAACTTTCTCAGAAGGCCAATTCCTCCACCCCTCTTTTTGCTTGGAACAATGACCAAAGCTCCAGCATTGGCATGCTTAGTTTCGTTCTTCATCCCAAGATATGTTTTAGGAGTTGCAACTTGGCCATCCGGGAAAGAGAAGGCATTGCAACTGCTGGCGGGAAAGACAGATTGCGGGTTCGTTTCTGTCGTGCTTATAATTTCTTTTGTCTTGGGGGACTGTAGATTCTTCACTTCTGCATTATCTTCACATAGCATCTGATCACGCAAAGATGACCGCTGCTTAAACTTTTTATCAGTGATAGACAGAACCTTGTCAACAACTGATAATTCCTTTGCTGAACCCAGTGCTTTTAGATGCTTTCCCAGCTTCAGAATGGTTTCTTCACACTCTGCCAACTTAACAGAGGCTTTTGTAATCTCCAAGCCCTGCCAATTTCAAGACTTATTTTTCAATAGTATGGATATTATTAATTCCACTTCAAAAGCCTCAATGTTATCACTACTATCTAGAGTTCTCTGTTTACTCAGTTGCTGATAATCCAAATAATACCCTCGCTTAAAACTGGTTATTTTGATTTGCCAATTAATATTTCTGGTTTTAGAAATAAATCTCGTAGATCCAGGAAAAATTAGATTGCCATTCACAAGTTATTGCTGAATTAAGCACGATATTAGCATCACCAAACAAACCAAAACATCTATAGTAGATAATATTTTTGGATGTCCAACTTCTTGCTTTGCATCTAAATAATAGCAGTATATGACTATTCCGTATGCCTCAAACAAATTATACAAGTGATGCTTAAGGTGATCAGCAAAATTCTTGGAAGATTCTGCTCTAGACCTGTTTTGCTTGCGCCCAACTAATCACATGGTAGGACATTCTACTCCAGAATTGGTTGGTGCCGCCTAACTAGTCACATGACTAGAATCTCCCACTGGGCAAATTCAGTTATGTTGGCTGCCCTAAACTGTAAAGGATCCTACCTGCTCACAAGAATTCTTGATAGATTGTCTGAAAGATGGGCAAGAATGAAGTAGGATGTCCATGGTTAGATGGAAAGTTACAGCTCAGTTCACTTAAGTATACATTTGTTAGGAGGGTGGGGTAAATAGGATAGGATAACATGAATATAACTTTTGGTGCATGTCCTCCATAAATTGGAAACAAGGTACTTGAGAATTTCAGGTCTACTTCGAGTGGAGTAGGAAAAACGAATATAATAGTGATATGTTGAAATGCTATTATTCTCTTGCTTTCGATATCATGCATGCAACTATATCCTCACAAGGTCCACGGAAAAAAGTTACCAGCTAAATTTATTCTTGTTCTTTCACAGTTAGACAAAAACTTACAGTTCGGAGCAGCTCTTCTGGGTTTTCATTTTCCTCTGAGTATTGGCTGCTTGTGATACTGTTCGTCACAAATCACAAAAGAAAGACTCAATTCATTTATTTTGTGTCTGAAGGTCGATGGAGTATTATTTATAATCTTCTTTGAAAGGTTAAAATTAAGAAAACAGAAGGTACCTTTGAAGTTGTAGTTGAAGCTCAAGACAGGTTCCTTCCAATTCTTCACAGCAATGACTTTTATTATCCAATTCCACTTCAACAGAAGATAATTTCTGGAGAACTTCATTTAGTTTAGCTTTGGTAACAGTGAGCTGAGTATCAAGATCTTCATTTATCAGTCTCAGATTCTCAATTTGATCCTCAGCTGTTCTTTTTGATTCTTCCAAGATTTCCATCTCATTTTGTAGACTTGCAATGCTTTGCTGTGATTGCTGAAGTTTATGCATCAAGGCCTCATTATTCTGCCTCCCTGATTGCAGACTTACATCCAAATCTTTGTCCGATGATTTGATAAAGTTGTCATTCTTCAATCCTTTAATTTCTACTTGGAAAATTGAATACATCTTCTCCATTTCAAGCATAAGGTTTTGCACAGATTCAAGTTCCAGTGCAGTTCCTGGCCCATCCCCACCCAAGTGCTTCCTGAATTCATCTCTAACAGTAGAATGATCTTGATGGGAAATACAGTTGTTGATGATCCATCCAAGAATAGATGTCAAATCCCCAGTGAATTTCTCAAAATTGATCTTCCCATCCAATAGATTATTACAACTATGAATGAATTCTTGTAAGACAGTGGTTAATTCACTGCTTTTCCATCTGAAAACATGAATTTTGTAGTCAGCCACTTTTGAAGATTTCTCACGTGGTAATGTATTGTAATCTCTGACTAACAAATCATTCTGCATGTTACGATCTTCTGAAAGTGATAAATCAAATCTACCAACAAGCTCAATAATTTTACTGATAGATCTATTCACATCAGACTGCAGATATTCATTGCTTGAGTCTTGGAAACTTGAGCTTGGAGATGATGTTGGAGATTTCCAAGTAATATATCCACTAATTGGAAGCAACTTAGATGGCTCAGGATGGATAATGCTGTGCAAAGCCATTCTGATGTCTCCAAGAAGTTCATCGAGGCTTCTTTTTGTAATATTATGTTGCTCCAAGATCATTTTCCTGACACCTTGAAGCCAATCATTGTGTTTTTCGGAAGATGGATCTTTTTTCTTGAGTTCGTGTTCCATGTCACTGAACTCATCGTGCCCCATTGGAACAAGTTCCTTTGTCATGGAATTCATATGGTGCCCAGGTGTCTCCTTCGAGGAATCTGATAATGTGCAACTCACATCAGAAGCAGCAAAAGAAGCCTCAAGTGGGGCATCAATAGCAACTATTGCTAATTTTTCCATTTCAACAAAATCATCCATTAGGCTCATGTCAGAAGCTCCAATCATTTTGCACTCAGGTTCAGTTTGTGGGTCCCTAAATTTATCATGCTCCTGGTCTGAAATTAATGCAGTAGCCCATGATCGAGAACTAGCAATCTCATTTGAATCAACTATGCCATAACCTGATGCAAAAGAAAGTTCATCTGGTGCAGGATTGGACATTGTCAGTTCAAATTTCTCCTGAAACGAAAAGTTCTTAACTTTTGGATGATAAAATATTTCCTCCTCTTTCTTGGCCAAACATTCTTTCAGAATCTTGTTTTCTTTTTCCAAATCCTGCATCTGATCAATTAAGAAACTGAGCTTCTTACCTGTGTTGTCAGGACAGTAAATGATACTGGAGTCTCTGACAACTGAACCTCCAGTTATAGCCTTTCTCCTGGTATTAATCTGACTTCTTCCCTGTACTTCAATATCACTCTTTATGCTTGCCAATATAGCTGGACCAGGCAGCCGCTTACGTGTCAGAGCACGTAATCGTTGGCATTCTGCTTCTAACTTCTTTATTTTCTTAATATTCTCCAAGTGTTGCTTGTGGGAAGCTTCTGCAGAACGGCGACCATATTCCATCTCCTCATTCCGAAAATCAAGTTCCTTCTCAAGAGTTCGGAACTCATACCTTAGAAAAGCATTTTCTTTTTCGACGGAATCTAATCTTGTCATTAGGGCTTCAAACTCAGCCTCTGTTTGACACTTGATGTTATTGAGATCCTCAATCAATTTTTCTTTTACAAGTAGAGCCTTGCTAAGATAGGAACTCTCAGCAGTTAGACTTGCAAGCCTTTTACTTGTTTCTGATAACTTTTCTTCTATTTTCTTATGTGCTTTCTCAAATTCTTTAGATGTTTTCATAACAGCGTCATGCACTCTTTGCTCTTTTTCTTCACGAACTAGATTTAGTTGCTCCATGCAGTCCTTCAATGCAGAGTTTAAGTGGCCTAACCTTTCATTTGCAGCCACTCTCTGCTGTTGAACTTCATCCAGTTCTTCTTTTAGACGCCGTGCTTCTTCTTCTGCTTTGTGCTTGTCTGAAGTGCAAGTTAAGCATAAACCAGATTAGCCATAAAATTATTCAACCTCAAAAATAAAAAAATAAAAAAAACAAAGAATTCAAAGAGATAAATAATAACATAGTCATAATCACCTGCCGTAGCATCTTCTGCCATTTTTTCAGAATCTTGCACAAGTTTATCTTTGGCTGAACACTCATCAAGGACAGAAGCCAACTTCTCATTTAAGGTTTTCAAAGAATTCTCCAGATCTACTTCTTTTTCGTTGGGAACTGATTGCACCTAAACAAAATATAAATATAGATAGAATGTTATGATGACAGTTCCTGAATAGAAAGTTACTGCTGAGAAAATTACAGCTGAAAAACTACTACTAATTTATAGCTGTGGGTTTTAAGATTTGCAACTCTGATGCAACTAAAGGTAAGATAAGGCTGGCATGTCAGGCTGGATTAAGAATACCAAAGTAACAAGATTCACTTACTTCCTCTCCATTTGCTACAATTGTCTTCTCTGATGACCTTTTTCTCCAAAGCCAAGTTTTCTGATCCATGATTCTCTATAAGCAGAAGTGGAAATGCTGAAAAGAAATTAAATCCCACCAAAAAGAAAATTACTATCATTTTACAACATATTTTTCCAACTGAAAACCCAAGAAAAGAAAAAGAAGAAATACTAAATCAAAGTATGCCATCTCAACATGTGGTCTTCTGCTATAACTACCCATTCTGTGAAAGGTGTCAAGAGGAACACAAAGTGTTGTGACATGACAGAATTCGCAGGCACAAAATTCACTTCCCCTCTAAATATCAAGGAAATGCATAGTAGATAACCATGTGGCTGCACAAATTTAGACAGAAAAACAAGCCAACTTTTGCAGCAGGAACTAGAAAATCATCTGAAGAACCTGCAAGCAGCAAGAGAATCTCTTACACAGCAACTGGAATCAGAACTTCATGATTTCCAGAGCCTAACAGTTAAATAAATTTTCCAGTCTCTACTCTAATTTAATATAGAGAAAAAGATCAAGAAACTAAAAGAGGAAGTATAGTTGAAAAAAAAAAAAAAACCCAGCCTGATCACATCATGTAATAAGATGATGCTGCATGCTTACACTATGAAGAAAAAAGAAAAGGCAAAATCACCACATACATACACACAAACATAAAACTATAATATCACCATTTTAGTTGAAGCTTTAGCAGTAACACTCACCTGAATAAAATTTACATAAGCCTATTCCCCCACTATTCTGTATTCATAATTCTATCCAACCCACCATTGTCACAACCTGGGGCCAAGAAACAGAACCCAAAAGAAATGAATAAAGAATGGAAAAGCCTGGAATTAATTAATGCAGCAGCACCCCAAGACTTCAATTCTGCAAGATGAACTAAAGAAGGGAATGAGAGTCATAAAAACACAGGCCTTGAAACTTAGAACCACTAAAAAAAGAGGGTACACAAGACTTTGGATTTTAATTACACTAAAGAACTGCCTCCAACTCCACCGACAACATTGGTGAGCTGTAAATAATGAGTGAAAGAACAGTGAAATGTCCATCAATTAGAGGGGTAAAAATTGAAAAAGAAAAGGGTCCATAGAAGTCTTGAAAATTAAAAGGATCATCTACCCATGGCCATGAATCGAGTGGCCCCAATAATAAAAGAATTAAAAGAGTGAGATGAGAGCATTTGAGACTATAAATTTTGATTTTGATATTTTGTTTTGATTAAGAGTTACAAATACATGCATGATGCAACGTGTTGAGAGGTATGTGAAAAGACAGTGCACCATATTTTCAGGACTTCCCGTTTGAGGTTTCGGGGCTTTGGGTCCACGACCATTATGATGATCGAGATTTATGTATGCAGATTGGACTTTTATAATAAATTTATTTTGTATTTTGTATTACGTATTCTGTAATATAAAATTATAATAAAATATTTGAACTTATATTTAAGATTTATAATTCACAATAATTATATATTTTTGAGATCAAAATCTGAAAGTTCTTCTAAGAATTACTCTAATTTAGTTAAGTTTCTGCATAGATTTCAGTGTTTATTTATGAAAAATACTGCATCAGAATTAGAATTGAAAAATAAATAAAATTATTCGATATTTAATTTGAAATTAATTATTAAAAATTCGTTTCATTTCATTTCAATTCGTTAACTTAACAAATTAGTTAACGAATCAAATTTGAATACATTTTTTCATTTGACAATATTTAAAATTCGACTTTAGTTCAACTCGATTAATGATAAATGAAAAAATATGTATAAAAAAATCAAGTACTCAAGTTCGTTTGTATTTAACTCGATTAATAATTAAATTAAAATCAAATATAATTTTTAAAATTTTATAAAAATTCAAATAAATTTGAATATTTAATATATTTGACTTGATTCTTTTACTACCCTAATTAGAATTATTTTGTACTTTTTTTGCGACAGAGTGAATTTTTTTTGATGGGATTCTGAAAATTACTAATTTAACGTGTTCCAATATCAATTTAATACCCATTTATTATTTCCACGCACCGTCGTACTTTATTAGCAAGTTTTTTTTTTTTTTTTCTGGTTATTATTAGCAAGTTATTTAATGATTGCGTGATGCTATAGTTTGGCCATTCACCTTTTCACTTCACATCCTTTAATTTAAGTGAAGAAGTATTGTAATTATATACTTAATAATTTAACACTTCTCAATTCAAAAAAATTGAAAAAATAATACAAAACTAACCAGTGATATATAATATTCTTTTTTAGAGATATAATTAATTAGTTCTAATAATCATTATGCCAAAAACTAATTAAATATAATTAAATTAAAAAATATTAAAAAATAAATAAATATCCACATAAGTAGGCGTCTAAACCAAAACTTTTATTAAGTAAAGAGTCTTGAGACTTAAGTTTTATGACTTGGCCCACTCATTCCACCTTCAAATGAAATTGCAAATCATTGAATTCTATAGGATAATATCAGTATTTTAATTTATAATTATATATATATATATATTTAACTGTTCATAAATTCACTTAAATTATATATTTAATGATGTTATTCGCAATATATAACATTTCTATTATTCTAATTTGAGCATACTCTTCCTAAAAAAAAATTCAGATTTTTCCAAATAAAAAAATTATCAAAAGAAGAGGGTGGAATTTAAGACTAAAATATTTATACCACTAGCAACATAATGATTTCGTCAATATTTCTTTTTCCTTTTCTAAAGCATCATTTGTCCTACTTGCTTTGAAACTTACTGTGTGGGCACACCTTTTTCCTAGGATGGAATCAACTGGGCCTGGGGATAATATATTTATATATATATATATATATATATATATATTTCTTCTTTCTTTCTTTTTTTTGTGCCTTTTTTTTCTTTCCCTGATTTAACTTTTGCTCTTATCTTTAGGAAAAAAGAAAAGAAAAAGAATAATAATAATAAGAAGAATTTCCTTTGACTTTATACCTCATTAGGTGGATTGATGTATCTTTATTCTTTGATATGATAAAAACATAATAAAAAACTTCTGTAGCATAAAAAAAAATGTTAAATTGAAATAAGTTTTTGCCATTTAAAAATTTGTGTTGATTCCTTTATAAAGGGTGCAGGTTAGTTTAAATATATATATATATATATATATAATATTTATTAAGTGGAAGGGGGTATAAAGTAATCACCTTGTCAATCAAGTAATTATCTTTAATGGAGTGAGATAAGTGGTCCCATGTAAAAAGAATAAATGCCAAGGCTTTGTTTGCATTGTCCAATTATGTAGTTTCAGTATCTTTAAAAGATGAAATCAAATATTTAAATATTAAATTCTCTTATATTATTTGCTTTCATTCTCAAAATATTATAAAAAATCATAATAATTATTATATAAACATATATATATATATATTTAAATCAACTTATTAATAAAAAATATATATTTATATCATCCATCATTATATTAATCTAAAAAATAATATAAACAATATAAAATAATAACGTAATGTAATATTACTAATCTGATAATATATGACTCTACAATTAAAAATATCTTCTTTAAAAATAGAATAAAACATACATTCAATTTTTCATATATTTTTAAATAGTAAATATTTTCATTATTTTTGCATAAACATTGAAATTTGAACCAAATTAATCTTTGTTTTTTGTTTTTTCACATATCTTTTCTCTCCTCTAATGCTTTTTTTGTTCTCTCTCGAAATTCTTTCTCCAACTATATTGTTCCTCTTCTCTCTCCGTTCCATTCCTTTTCTCTTTCTCCAATTTTTTTCCTCAATCACATTTGCACAATCAAATCAAACAAAAATATAAAAATAATCATAAAAATCACATACTATCATACAAAATTAATAAATATTTTTAATTTGATAAGCACACATATTAAATGCATCATAATAGTTGGTGTGTATATATTTTACACACATATACATATGCATGTGTGTAGGTGTGAAATTAATTTGTTATATATAGATTTTGGTACGTAATTATTCAATATTTCATGATTAAATAAATATTGATTTGATATTTTGATGTGATAATATTTTATCAATCATTTTACAAGAAGGTTAAATCAAAATGATGTGATATTTTGATTCAACAACAGTTTACAAATATGTGGAAAGAAAATGACGTGAAAGTTTTTTTTTTTTATAATTTAATTATCCATATATGGCTTAACTAATTCTGTTAATAATCGATATTTCCCTAATTTGAGCAACAGTTAAATGGTAGACAAAGATATGAAAGAATCTAAGTGGCCTGGTGGTGCTAGTTGCTACATTAATATGTATAGTAAATAGACTTTTGACTTAACAATCATAATTTTGTGGTTGTGGAGATTTTGACAAGATGAAAATGAAGAGCATTATTGCTTGTCGACTTTCGCTTGTGTTTTCGTTAATGACATTTATAATCTTATGTTTACTCTCCATTAATTACTATTTTTAGGCAATGTTTGTTTTTTGTTTTTTTTTTTTAATGTTTTTGCTATATTTGATTTCATTTTTTAATTTTTTTTTCTAAAGTTGAAAATGTGTTTGTTACTTAAATTTTGCGGGAATGATATTGTTATTCCCTTATAAAATCAATCAATTATTATAATATTTAAATAATTATATATTTTCACTAACTACGATAAAATGATATTCATAAAATATTTACAGTTGAAAAAATCTTTCACACTATTTTGACCGTAATAAAAGGTCATTCACAAATGTAAGCAATTATAATTATATAAACACAATTAATAATAAATTAATCAATATTAAATAAGCAATAAAAATTTGTTTGATTCATTTTTTTATAAACAACTTGCATATTAGCCTCTCAAATAGAACCACATTCCTTCTCGTTACAATAAATATTAGTAGAGCATTCACTAATTTTATCTACATAGCTCAAGCATTCGAAAATATATAGTGGTGATATTTCAAGAGAGACTGAGAGAGCAAGAGAATGTGTGAACAAATATGAATGTTTTTTAGTGCAAGGTAATATCTAGGACCATCTTAACAAAAAAATAATTTGCATAAACATATATCGGGCCTTTATCAGACCAGAAATTCAAGATCTCATCAACTACCCATGACTTTTGCAATCATCTCACGTGTACTAAACATGACTTTTGCAGCCATCTCACATGCACTAATAATAACAAAATATTTATATTTGAAAATATCTTCAAAATAAATCATATTATTTTTGCCAACAAAGCATCTAAACACATTTTCATTCTATACACGTTATTTCCAGAATATATTATCCTAAAATACTCTCCTCATAATAGTCAGAAATGAAACCAAATAAAGTCTTTTCAATCTCAATTTATTTTTCAAAAATAAAATTAACTATATATCACGTTCTTTAAAATATTTTTCTCTTAATACCTAATATTTTTTAATACATTCTCTCAAAATACCCAAAATAAATCCAAATATTTCCTAAGAGTTTGTTCGTTTCTTATTGAATTTTGTTGGGGAATGTACATGGTTCGTTTACAATACTCAATTGTTTTTTTAAATTTGATCGCATATAAAGCTATATCAAACTCAATTATGTATAGTTGAAAAAATTAATCTATCATTTTTAGAAATAAAACCCATTTGTAAGAATTTTAAACATCAAAAGACGCTTCAAAATAACTTAAGTTAGAAAAGAAGGATGTTGATTTGTGCATCAATTTTCACATCTTGCATTCATACCCTACTTTTCCATTATTCGGAAGACTAAATTATATCCTCTATTGCTAACTAATTAAATTTCCAATTTCACCATTTTATTTGACTAATTATTTTTTGAATTTATTTAGTGTTGAACACTCGAATAATAAATTAAGTAAAAATTTACACCCACAATACATGTAAACAAAATATATATTTTACTAAAAAAAATCAAGAAATTCAACTAGTTAGCGAGTAAGGGGGATTAAGTAATTCTAATAATTAAAAAAAAATGAAGCATAAAATACAGGACATAAATTTTGAAGTGTAGAAATTAGCATATAACTCCAATAAGAAGTTGAAACTAATCTGCTAATTAACTCACAAAACCAACCGCAATCAAGCTTCTGGTTGTGGGCTCTCTCCTCTTTGCACTTTCGAGAAATTCAATTTCATTCTTCATTGTGGTGGGTAAGCTGTAAAGGTCAGATATTAAAGCATTTGAGTACAGCCCATTGAATTCCTTTAAATAAAAGCTACTACATTAATTAATTTTTCGGAAAGAAGAAATTTTAATTGATGACTGCAATTATTTATCATTTGACTTTTACGTGTACAAGAGTGGTAGTTGCAAGAAGTATATCAATAAATTATCTTGACTCGTTATAATTTATATATTTTTTAATTTTGTAATTTTATTTATTGATTTTTCACTATATTATTTTATAATATTTTTTTTATATTTAAATTCGAGGATTTTGTTAGACACCTGTCTAGGTATCTAAGATTTTGGGATGCCCAAAATTTCTCATGGGTAAGACTGCCCAATAATGACGCGTGACATATTGATAGCTCATATTTAGAAAATATAAATATCAAAATATAATTTAAATATAAAAGTATAAATATCAAAATATAATTTTTTTTAATCAGGTCGAATTATGTTTTTTAATTATTTGTTATTTATGGGCTAAGGCAAAAGTTATGATGAAGTGAGTATAGCTCATAATGTGGCATAACCTGCCAAGATTTTTATTAAAATATTATATTTTAATAAAATAATTATCAAAATACCGTGAAATAAAAATGGCTTAAGTTTTTATGACAAAACGTTAGTCTGACTAACGCTTTTTATTTATTTATTTATTTTTATTCAGGTACATTAACCAAAGCGTTACTTTGGCAAAATGTCAAATTGTCATTTTGTCAAAGCGTTATCCAAGATAACGCTTTATGTTTTTTTTTTTAATTTTTTTGTTTAACTTTTTTATTAAATTTAAATAATATAATTTCACATATATATATATATATAATTATTAATTAAAATATGTTAATTGTGTATATATATATGCAATTTATTCATATTATATGTATTTAGCATTTTATGTAATTATATTATTACACATGTAAATATAAAAAGTTTACATTTTAAATAAAATTTAACCATTTTTTTAAAAATATTATATAAATGAATTTCAAATATCTTATCAGTTTACAATGTATATAATCTGTTTAATTTGATTAATTTATTCATTTATATAATAAAAAAAATTAATCGTTGGTTAAATTTTATTTAAAATTTAAAATATTTATATTTATGTGTGTAATAGTATAATTACACAAAATGCTAAATACACATAATATGAATAAATTACACACATATATACAATTAATACATTCTAATTCATAATTATATATATGAAATTAAATTACTTAAATTAAAAATATAAAACAAAAAAAAACAAAAAAACAAAAACAAAAAGAGAGATTTAGCAAAGCGTTACCGAGATAACGCTTTGGCTGGCGTTATTTCGGGTAATGCTTTGGTTAAAGCGTTACTACAAGTAACGCTTTCGCATGAAAAATAACAAAATTAAAATTAAAAGCACTTAACGCTTTGTCATAAAAATCTAAACTCCAATTATTACACAATATTTTAAGAATTGTTTAATTTAATTATAATATTTTGCTAAAAAAACACATATATATTGCCAGAAGCCATCTATAGTAACGACTACAACTCTAAAGATCATGTTAAAACTCGAGAAGTAGATGAATTTAAAATTTTAAGGTTGAATTATCTTTTTAGGGTATCTCAAGTAGGGGTGGTCATCGGGTCGGTAATCGAGTTTTTGGATAGTTGAGTCGGGTAGCATATTTTGTTACCTAATACCAACCTGATATATTTGGATACCCAACTTATCGGGTTTTTGAATTTTTTGAATACTAGATGTTTCGAGTTTTAAGTTTTTCTTTACAAAAAATTTATACCTTTTTTTTTTCTCTCGAGTCCTCCAACTCTTCTTTTCTTGCATCTTTTACTATTTCTCTTTATTTCTTCCTTTTTTTTCTCTTTCTCCCGCTTTTCTCTTCCTCTTGTTTTTCTACCTTTTCTCTTTCTTCTTCTTCTTCATCTCTTTTTTCTATTTCTTCTCTCTTTCGTCTCCCCTTCCCGAATCTCCTTCCCCTCTTCTTTTTCTTCTTATTCAATTTTCTTATGTTTTTGTCTCTTTCTTCTTCCCCATTTCCCTCTCCTCTTTTTCTTCTCCTGTCTTTTTGTTTTTTGTTTTTTTGAGTTTTACACTGCACTCTTCATCATCTTCTTTCTTTTTCTTTTTTTCTTCCATATTTCACCCTCTCCCTCTTTTTCTTCTTCTTCTTATTTTTTTTTATATTTTTTTGATTTATTTCCTTTTAGATTCCTCCATCACATTCTTTTTGTTTTTTTTCCTTTTTCCTATTTCTTCCTATATTCTTCTATTCAATCGAGAATAAACTTGAGGGTTTAGGACAAAGTTGAGAGAGTATGTTGATGATGTTAAGAATTTGAGATTAATTTTTTTAAAATTTATTTTGGGTAATCGATGAATAATTTGAGTAGAAAATTTCTACCTGATAATCGATTCGAAAATTATACAATTGGTTTCGCATTATTCGAAATTTGATTTTTTTTTTTTAAATTCAATCCGATCGGGTTGGAATCCGAAAACTCGAAACCGAATGTCCACCATAATCTCAACTCAATAATTACCGTTTAAAAAAAGCTGCAAAATGATAAATTTTAACTCCATTTTAGTTTTGGAATCAATTATTCTAAAATCCATTTTACAAACATATATTGTTGCAAAATAAGTTTTCCAAAAGCTGTGCCAGAAAAGGCCAAAAAAAGAATAATACATGCTTCAATACAAAAAAGGAGTTCAAGCAAATTGCTTCATTTGAGTGCAAAGCGAAATTTAGAAAGTTATAGAAGTGCACTTTTGAGTAGATTCACATAAGTAATAATTGAATTGAGTTGAAACAAACATGATAAAGTTCACATTTATTTAAATTTTTATTAAATTTTAAAAATTATATTAAAATTTAATTTAATTGTTAATCGATTCGAATTTAAATAAATTTTAATTAATTTAAATACGAATCAAGTTTAAATAATTTAATTTTTTTATATATAATTTATTATTTTTTTACTAATTAAATAAAATTCAAATCAATTTTATGTCTAACTGAGCAAAAAGTATTTTTAAATTTAATTTGCCCTATTTAACCCGAATAATTTAATTTATTTTTAATCCTACAAATCCATTGGCCTAATGGTCAAAATCTTCTCCTCAACGCAGTTGACCAGACGAAAACATTGGCCGACCTCCATTTGATGGTTCTACTTTCATTTCCCAAACTAGCCTTATACACCAAATCAATAAAGCCCCTTAAAACAGGGACAAATCCGTCATCTCAACTCCGCTTCCCATCCTCAACAATAACCTTTAAATTACAATCGCTAGTCCCGGTCCCCAAAACGCTATCCTACTCCATTTTTTTCTATCGTAAATTCTTAAGTAGCCCCCTAGAAATATTTATTCTCACACAACTCCCAATTCCACCTCCACAAACCACAAATTTTACCAACCCTAAGAGAGAGAAAGAAGATCCACCGGTCTCTCCACCGACTCGATGGAGATCGGACCGGAGACGGCGACGGCGGCTGAGAGGTCAGAATCTTCTATGGCGGCGCCGTTAGAATTCGAAACGTCGTCGATCGGTTCTTCGCCGGGCGAGAATAGTAGCAGCAGTAATAATATTAAAAACAATAATGATAGTAATGGTGTTGGCAGGTATGATTTATTGGATGAGGACGAGGAGGAGGATGTTTGCCGGATCTGCAGAAACCCTGGTGACGCGGATAATCCACTGCGCTATCCCTGCGCGTGCAGCGGCAGCATCAAGTTTGTTCACCAGGATTGCCTTCTTCAGTGGCTCAATCACAGCAACGCTCGCCAATGCGAGGTTCGAATTCTCAGACTCACGTGATTGCTAGTTGTTGATTAGTGAGAATTGTTATTTTGTATTTGCGAATTGTAATTACTATTATTTTCCTTGATGTGATTTTTTTCTTGTGATTAGTTGAATTGATTGATAATATGTGTTCAGGGAAAACAGTGAGGTTATTTTATTTGTTTGGTTGA
Source organism: Paulownia fortunei (assembly GCA_019321725.1). Lineage (NCBI taxonomy): Eukaryota > Viridiplantae > Streptophyta > Magnoliopsida > Lamiales > Paulowniaceae > Paulownia > Paulownia fortunei. Next base: position 29,244,539 of record CM033106.1, on the reverse strand, counting down.
ATTAGTATGAAAGGATGAAATTGAGCGGAGTTCAGCATCACTCTCTTCAGTTCTAGCAGAGGCAAATTTTATAAAACCTTAGCTGAAAGTAACAATTAATATCTGTCAGTGACTTACTGTTTTTCATCCTTTTGAGTCATGTTTTTTTTTTTTTTTTGTTGGATTGTTATTTATTTATTTTTTTCCGGTTGATTAGTTGTTTTCTTTAGTGGTGTAGTAGATATGGTTTTCAAATGTTCCATAGGAAGTCGTTAGGACTAGTACAAGAAAGGCTATCTAGAAGACAGCTCAATGCCCAATCTAACTTATGTTGAATGAATTGAATTCCAATTTATGCAATTTATACTTTGTTAGATATCATTAAAATCTCTCTCTCTCTCTTATGAACACATACACACACATGTATGAACATTGTGACCTTAACAGCTGTTTGCGTCTAAGTGTTACGTTCTTGTTTTTGTGGCTATTGCTATTTTCATTTCCTTCGCTTTGGGCTTATCAAGTCGTGGTGGTCAAGAGAACGTCTAAATTGACAGCTGATCTCCTTTATTTGTTTTGATGTGCAATGCAGGTCTGCAAACATCCGTTTTCATTTTCTCCGGTTTATGCTGAAAATGCCCCTGCAAGGCTTCCTTTTCAGGAATTTATTGTTGGGATAGCTATGAAAGCCTGCCATGTTCTGCAATTCTTTTTACGCCTCAGTTTTGTACTTTCTGTTTGGCTTCTCATTATTCCGTTTATCACATTTTGGATTTGGCGATTGGCATTTGTTAGAAGTTTTGGAGAAGCCCAAAGACTATTTTTGAGTCACTTATCTACAACAGTCATTCTCACTGACTGTCTGCATGGATTTCTGCTCTCCGCTAGCATTGTCTTCATTTTTCTTGGGGCAACTTCCCTGAGAGATTACTTTAGACATTTACGAGAGCTTGGTGGACAAGATGCTGACAGAGAAGATGAAGGAGATAGAAATGGAGCTCGTGCTGCAAGAAGGCATGCAGCTCAAGCCAATAGAAATATTGCTGTTGACGGGAACGGTGAAGATGCTGGTGGAGCACAAGGAATTGCTGGTGCTGGTCAGATGATCCGACGGAATGCAGAAAATGTTGCAGCTCGTTGGGAGATGCAGGCAGCTCGCCTTGAGGCCCAGGTTGAACAGATGTTTGATGGTTTGGATGATGCTGATGGTGCAGAGGATGTACCATTCGATGAACTGGTTGGCATGCAGGGACCTGTGTTTCATCTGGTTGAAAATGCATTCACAGTGAGTCTTTTGATCTTTACTTCATTCGACCTTTTCAGGTCCTAAACGGGAACTGTGGGTCTGTGTTATCCTTGAATCTTCATTTCTAATTGGAATGCTGCTCTTATATTGCTTCCATGTTCCATATCTGTGTTCCGACAAATCATGTTGAGGCTTTTGTTTTCCACTTTTGGCTATGTTTGTTTTATCAGTTGCTTTCATTTGCTAAATCATCAATGCCTTTTCTTTTTCTGCTTTTGTTTTGCATTGGCAGCTATCTATAGCAAGAAGCAATCAGTATTTGGATTCTTTATACCTGCTATACCTGCTGATATAATTTTTAAATTCCTTAGCTGTCCCTTTTTTTTTTTTTTTCTGGAATAAATTTGCATTTGGATTTTCTATATCCTGTTAATTTTATAATAAATTACCCTCCCCCAGCCCCCAACATGCTCAGAATTTTTTTTACTGGAAGTGTTTAATGTATTCATGGGATATTTCAAAAGCATTTTCTTCTTTTATTTGCAGTATTGTTAATTCATCTCCACCTTTTCTTTCCTTATTGCAGGTTCTTGCAAGCAATATGATATTCCTTGGAGTTGTAATCTTTGTGCCATTCTCATTAGGACGTGTTATACTATATTATTTATCATGGCTTTTGTCCTCTGCTACCAATCCAGTGTTATCCACAGTTGTGCCACTTACTGAATCAGCACTTTCTTTGGCCAATATTACACTGAAGAGCGCATTGACCGCAGTTGTAAATCTGACATCAGATGATCATGACAATAGTTTGCTTGGCCAGGTTGCGGAGATTTTGAAAGTAAATGCAACAGGACAAACTGAGGTGTCAAGCAACATAAGCTCTACAATTGCAACTGACATCTTGAAAGTGCAGTCAGTTGGGGCATCACGTCTTTCAGATGTTACTACTCTTGCTGTTGGCTACATATTTATATTTTCTCTTGTCATCTTCTACCTTGGGATTGTTACCTTAATCCGGTATTCGAGAGGAGAGCCTTTGACGATGGGGAGGTTCTATGGTATCGCTTCCATTGCAGAAACTATTCCATCCCTCTTCAGGCAGTTTGTGGCAGCAATGAGACATTTAATGACTATGATCAAAGTTGCTTTCCTTCTGGTCATTGAACTTGGGGTTTTTCCTCTGATGTGCGGGTGGTGGCTGGATGTTTGTACTATCAGAATGTTTGGGAAGTCAATTTCTCAGAGAGTTGAGTTCTTCTCAGTCTCGCCACTAGCAAGCTCCTTGGTTCATTGGGTTGTAGGAATTGTTTACATGCTGCAAATAAGTATCTTTGTCAGCCTTCTCCGAGGGGTATTAATTGTGCCAAACTAATAATGCATGTTATTTTGACTAAGGCGTTTTATACCTCTAAATCCATGTACATATGCTGTAGGTTTTGCGCAATGGGGTTCTCTACTTTCTCCGAGATCCTGCTGATCCTAATTACAACCCATTTCGTGATCTGATTGATGATCCTGTGCACAAGCATGCCCGTAGAGTTTTGTTGTCTGTCGCTGTATATGGGAGTTTGATAGTGATGCTAGTATTTTTGCCAGTTAAACTTGCAATGAGGATGGTTCCTTCCATTTTCCCTCTAGATATTTCGTAAGATTGCTCTTGACAGTTCTCTGCAATTGTTCTATTGCATTTTCCTGTTAATATACCATCTCTATTCTAACTTATGGTTGGGCACTTTTTTTTGCAGCGTATCTGATCCTTTTACTGAAATTCCTGCTGACATGCTTCTCTTTCAAATATGCATTCCTTTTGCTATTGAGCATTTCAAATTACGGCATACTCTCAAATCCCTTCTCCGCTATTGGTTCACTGCTGTTGGCTGGGCACTTGGTTTAACAGATTTCCTACTCCCAAAGCCAGAGGATAACGGTGGACATGAAAATGGGAATGGGGATCCTGGGAGACATGATAGAGGACATGCACAGGCAGTTGGTCAGGAACGAGTTCTGGCCCTTGAAGATGTAAATAGACCCAGGCATGTGGTGGCAAATGCCAATTCTGCAGAGGAGGTTGACAGTGATGAACCAGCTGATCCAGAGTAAGTATTAATAAAGATCATTAATATCTTATCACTGCATCGTGGGTGTTCTTTTTCTACAGTGTGCTGCCTTAGTTTTTATGCCTGTTCCCCATTTATTCTTAAATTGATTTTCATCAGTGAACTTATATAATTTAGACCTCCATGAGCATAGTTTGAGGATGAAGTTGGCCGAACTGCCACTAGCAGCCAATTGTGTGTTTTTTTCTTCTTATCTTTGCATTTGATGACACACTCACAAAAATTCAAGTGTCTGTTGACTGTTTATGTGATTTGTTTTTTTTTTTTTTATAGAAGTTGAGTTTTGGAGTTGTAGGTTTCCTGTGGTTTTGGAAGTTATGAGAAAATCTTGGAAAAAAAGAAAATTAGTATTCTTTTGTTATACTAGTAATTATTGCTTAAGGTGAATTTTTGGCAAATCAATAGTATATTCCTGAGAAATTATGACGGCGACCGACAGGTCAAGATTTAATCACTACTAAGTTGTAGTTTTTAGGCAAATGCTGAGTGAAAAATCTTTTGCCTGTGCCCTGAAGTTGTCTAGAGAATGTAGTCTCTGATTCGCTCTATCATCCCTTCTTTAAATATTTCTTTTATTCATAACTTAGCCCATGTTGCTCCACATTATTGTCAGTTCTGGCAGTGATGGAGATTGCTGCCTGGTTATTCATATGCTTTTGGTTCTTTTGTGATTTGTGGATTGGCTGACCTTGTGATGACACTGTCCGATAAGGTGTTCGTGTCATTAATAAATTATGTTTCTCCTTATTCTTTCAAATAAATTCTCTGTTGTATTGGTCGGGAAATATTAAGGAACATTGGGTCTTTCTCCCTTGAGATATGTCCTATGCACAGGGTCACCCCATGGCAGTCCTAAAAAATACAGCCCTGGGATCACCGAGGGGGTGGATTATCTTGGTGATCTTGTTTTGCCATCTATGTTCCATTCCAGGGCTTGCTTTATAGCTTTCAAATGAATTATTCACTTATGAATTTGTTGCACGATCATAGGTTCATTAATATCATTGTTGCTACTTTTTGGTTTTTGTTATTGTTAATAGTCTTTATTTTCTGTGACTTAAGCCATTCCTTGTGGATAGTTTCTTGATGAACTTCTATACATACTCACTCGATCACTTATTTTTTAATTCCTTTGTGGTTGCAATCCATTTGTACGATTGCCTTATGTTGTCTGTTTGAATCTTTTAGCAGGTGGGCTTTTGTACTTCGCATCGTGCTATTGTTGGTGGTGGCTTGGATGACTCTGCTTGTATTCAACTCCGCATTGATAGTTGTACCCATTTCACTTGGGCGAGCACTCTTCAATACCCTCCCACTTCTCCCAATAACTCATGGCATCAAGTGCAATGGTAAGAAGATAATTGCAATCAAGCCTGGTAGTGATGCAACTATATTTACTCTAAATGAGGTAAACTTATATCTTTTCTTGGCCTTTTTATTCAGATTTATATGCTTTTGTCATTGGAAGCTATGTCATTTGGACTGGTTTGGCTGGAGCGAGGTACTGTATTGACCTCATCAGAACAAGGAGAACGAGACTGTTGCTGGGCCAGATATGGAGATGGTGTGGCATTATTCTCAAGAGTTTTGCACTGTTGTCAATATGGGTAAGAATTTAGTTAGCTGTGTTTCAATAAAATAATATTGGGATTTCATGTTCTGCTAACATGTGCGTTGTCTCCATATTTCAGATTTTTGTTATTCCAGTATTAATCGGGCTGCTGTTTGAACTTCTTGTAATCGTGCCTATGAGGGTACCTGTCGATGAAAGTCCAGTTTTCCTTTTGTATCAGGATTGGGCTCTAGGATTAATCTTTTTGAAGATCTGGACTAGAATGGTGAGCAGCATCCTCCCCCCCCTCCCCCCAACCCCCCCCACCCCACCCTGCACGGATGTGGTGGTAAATTTTCATGTCTTCGTTGTTTTTTACTTCGCTGCTTTTTGTGTTGTGTGGTAGGGATATCAATATGCATAAGATTGTTTCCTACTGCCTCCAAATCTGTTTGGTATTTGCATTATTACCTCTGTTATTAGCAGCTATGCTTGTACTTTCTCAATGGTGGGGATTTTTGGGTTGGACACGTTTAATGCTTGATTCGATTCAGAGGGGTTCAGAGGGATCACAGATGGTTTAATTGTCTTTGGCTTTCATGCTTGTTTTAATAGGTTATGCTGGATCACATGATGCCGCTGGTGGACGAGAGCTGGCGTGTAAAATTTGAAAGGGTGAGGGAAGATGGTTTCTCAAGGCTGCAAGGTCTTTGGGTTCTGCGCGAGATCGTCTTTCCAATTATTATGAAGCTGCTTACTGCATTATGTGTTCCCTACGTTTTATCAAGAGGGGTCTTTCCTATATTTGGGTATCCATTAGTGGTGAATTCGGCTGTCTATCGATTTGCCTGGTTGGGATGTCTGGTCTTCAGTGTACTGTATTTCTGTGCCAAGCGCTTCCATGTTTGGTTCACCAATCTCCACAATTCTATACGTGATGACCGGTACTTGATTGGGCGTAGACTCCATAATTTTGGGGAGAGCTTAGAGAGACGGACCGATTCTGGTGCTGCCTCGGAGAACCAAGTTCCTATTGCAAATGATACTGACGAGAATCAAAACAACTGGGAAGCTGCGGATGTAGGGATGAGACAGAGGCATGTTGTCCGACAAGATGCTTAAATCGACAGTTGCGCCAAATTGCAAATTTTCCCCCTCATTATGCATTTAGAGAAAGCTGGTGGAAACACCAATGTAAGAAAGGGTTGAGCCTTGGAGGATGGGGTGTCAGTGTTTGTGAATATGACTCGATGGATTCTCTTGTAGAAAACTTATTTTAACAGGTGACTGTATGATCAAAGAGGTAATATGATGTTGATAACTAGTGCTAGGGTCAATTGCGAATCTTTCAATTTCATTTAAGTGGAAGTGCGATGCTCTTTTCTGCTTTGAACCTCAAGTTGCTTTATAATTGTATATGGCTCTATATCAACTGGAAATGGATTAGGCTTTGTTTCGTCTCATTTTTTAGGGTTTTGGGGGAAAATATTTAAGAAAAATATATTTTGAGAAATTATATTGAAAAATGTGGAGCATATTTTATTATATTTTTAGGGAAGTTATTTTATCCTATAAATTATGAGTTGTAGGATTTTGTTTGGTTTGTGATGTCAAAATTTTATTTTATATTATTATATATTAATTTTATATATTTTTAACCGATACAGAGACTCAAATATGTACAAAAATGTGTAAGAATCTATCATAATTAATATATATGTACGGTAATGATCAAACTTTTCATAAATATTTTGAGTAAAAGGAAAATACATTTTAGAAGAAATGAATTAAATGTTCGGCATCTCAAACTACAAAGTTAAAATGCTTGGTGATTAACTTACAAATTAAAGAAACTCTAATGATCGTCAGAAAGTCAACTTTTTCAACGTGAGGCAATTATAATAAAGTACGCAACTCCATTTACTCTGCACACTTGGGGAACTAGAACTAACTGGACAAAACAATCATCCGAGGCCATGAAGCACTTGGCTTCTGGACTGCTGCAAACATTTGTTTAGACTTCCATAACCTCCGCAACCTACGAGTTAGTGCTGCTACATATTCAATATTATTCATCAACCAATTTGTTAACATAAAAGGTCAATCATTTCTCAGAATAAATCACAAATACTCTCAACATAGACACTATGGCCATTCTAAATGGAGTAGTTTTCGGCCAATAGTGAGTCAACCAAAGAAAAGAATATGAAAACCAAACAGTCAAAACATGAATATTTATGTCCCAAAGCACAAGTTTGCTCATTATTGAAAATAAAAATCCACACCTACACTGAGCTTTCAGAGCGAAATATCTAATAAGTAGAAGGCATGAATAAGATGCCAGACTTCAAAATCTCACATAAAAGCATAAACACACCAGGGCCCTGAACTGTATCATAATTTAGAACGACAATTTTTTAAACCATTCAGTATCATTCCACCTCTATAGCACACAATCTAAAAGAACATCATTCATTCAATGACAATGAAGCCAATTGCTTGGCAGCGCTGGTAGCCTGCTGCTGAGACACATTCCTCAGAACCTCCATAGCCTCTGCAACCTTCGCTTTAAGAGCTTCAGGTGACTCCAACAAGTGCAAAACCTCCGTCTGATCCATTTCCAAAAGCATGCCGGTCACCTTAGCTGCCATCTCAGGCTCCAATTGTTCAACAAGTGGGTACAAATTTTCACCCAACATCTGCATAACAAAAGCAGAATTCAGCCATGTGATCAATGGCATCACAATAGCAGCAGCAACCACTAGCCAAGCTGCTCATAATAGCTTTACCAAAGTGATTAATACAAATTATTCGTGTTTGCACATCAGAATATGATCTGCACTACAACAAGTTCCTTCAGTGTTTAAGCAGTAAATAAATATCAGACATCTTGCATATCAAATGGTTCTTATTATGATTTACTCTTTAATAGCAAGTGATATATAAGTCCACTTGCAAATGTTCTCAGAAAAGTTTCTAAAAACATAAACTTAAAATTAGTTTCTTAAAAAAAAAATTGAGTGCGCACTAGAAAAACTGTTTGAACTCAACAATGAAAAGGTCTGGCTGAGTAATTCCTTTATGGAAAAATTACATGACATTAATTAGATTCTGCTGGTACTTACACATAAAAAGATGTTCTCTGAGCACTGTAATCAATTTTCTTTTCATCAACAAAAATATTGGTTTTTAACACATTGGCCCAAAGTTCATCCACGAATACACACGCATGATCAGTATTCAAAAGTTAGCTGAACAAGAAAGTAAATACACAAAGTTCATCATAGATGTCAAGACTAGCTAAGCCTAGAAGCAATCACAATTTTTCAGAGGATTAATAGGTCTTTTTTGAGATGGGAAAGAATTCATGGCCAGAGCATCTGAAATGATCCTGAAATTAAACATTGGTGGGAAAAAGAACATAATGTCTGTTGCAACTTTTTGAACTATTATATTGGGCAAAGACTAACAAGAGATATGACTCGCAGGAACACTATCCTACAAAAAGAACCCAAAAAATGCTCACCGTCCTCTGTTCAGTGGGTGAAGCATTTGCAAGTGCAGATGCCAAAGCTCCAATGGGAATTGGTTGAGACATTCCCGCATCACGCAATGGCAAGCCACCCATTTCATATGGGACAGAAAACATGCCTCCACCCAGACCTTGCAACGAAATATCAGGCATGCCGCGTCCAGGAGGATAGCGATATCCACGTCCTCTTGGAAGCATCTGTACAGAAGAATGAATGAAAAGTTGAGAAAAAGTTTCAAAGAGAAAAGCACAAGTCAAAGCTACACCAACCTGCTGCGGCATTACTGGAACTGGCTGTGGGCCTTGTTGCATTGGAACAGCACTGGTGCGCCTGCCACCAGGACGCGGACCTTGCTGCCCTTGTTGGACTAGGGGCACAAACATATTTGGCATGAGAGGCCCAGCAGGCCTCATACCAGGAACAAGTTGCTGTTGATACCCAAATCCAGGCTGACCAGAAAGATTAAAGCATGAAAAATATGTTAAAAACATCTTTCAGTCGTGAAGACTGTCCGAAGTTCACATCAATCAGCTAACTTAATAGAAAAAAGATGCATTTCAAGTTCAGTTGCGAGACTATCTTCAGTGACATGCTTAAAATGAAATGAGTGAGTCTGAAATCACAGTTCACTGGATGTTCTGAATTATTAAGTTGTACCGATGAAAAATTATGATCATTACCTAAAAAATCCCAGTTTAGGATAAAACATATCACATTCTACTCTCTATCCCTATTAACACCGCTCTCCCTAGTTTAGGATGAAACATAACAAATTTCTACACTCTATTCCTATTAACACCGCTCTCATTGTCTCCAACAGCAAATATACAACCCCCAATAACAGATCATATTAGCATAGGTTAGGCCTATGTTATCGATGACTTATTTCTTAACATTTGATATACATCTTAACATCAGAATTTCTTTAACCATAAAAGTAACATATGAAGAATATAATTACTTGGGGAGGCATAATGGCTGGTGGAGGTTGTCCATAGAATATTTGTTGCCCTAGACCAGGACCGCCAGGGGTGTACATTGGCATACGGGGAGTGACAGTAGGCACCATCGTAATTGGCCTCATTTGAGCAAATTGAGCCTGAATAAAATGATTGATGAAATTAACATTTTCATGTAATTGTTCCCAAGGAAATACCATAGGATAAGCATATAGCTTGTGTTCAATCAACACAACATGAGGACACTTAAATTACGGGCCACTTATGGAAGAACAAGAAAGCATTTCAAAAATAGAGAATGAAGACTGAACCAATAAAGAACTGCTATTATATATCAGACAATTTGATCAGGCTATAGTTGGCGTTACAGTTTTTAATTTTCTCATCACTAGGTTCCTAGATGATATATTAAAAAAAGCACGAAAAACACATTGTAAATACCTGTAACTGAGCTCTTCTATCTTCCTTCCTTTGAGCGAGTGCAACATAAAGAGGTTTGCTAACAATGATTTTACCATTCATTTCAGAAAGCTACAAAAACAAACGATAATTTAAGTTTTCTTCATTAAGAGAAAATCACGCATAAACTGAGGCAAATGCAGAGAACTGAACTCACAGCTTTAGAAGCCTCTTCAGGTGATGAGAACGCAACAAAGCCTGATCCTCTGCTTATCCCTTTTGGATCTCGCATCACCTGTATAGATATCGGGGCAATTGAGTAAGCTATACATTACTGACACGGTTCAATTTATCAATGATGAGTGCTGATAATTTCCAACCAAATGAAAAATCATCCACCAACCTTGCATGATGTTATTGAACCAAATGGAGAAAACAATTCCTTAAGCTTCTCGTCACCAATGCCATCATCCAGATTTTTGACATATAGATTAGACCCTTGCGATTTATCAACTGCTTCCTTCACACTCTGCTCAAAGCGGTGTTTCAATTCTAGCTCTCTCTCAGATTTCTTTTGGGCTCTCCCAACATACCATTCCTTGTTATCAAACTTCTGGCCATCAAGAGATTCAACAGCTCTTGCAGCATCCTCAGCATTCTCAAAGTTCACAAATCCAAAGCATTTTGAGGTTCCATCTTCATTTCTCATCACCACTGTACTGGTTATTAATCCAAATTCACCAAATATCTTCTTAAGATCATCTTCAGTTACCAATTCAGACAAATTCTTTACAAACACATTAGTAAATTTTGCCTTGTCTACAGACATCTCTCTTTCTTGCTTGCGAAGGAAGGGTCCCACGTAGACTTGCTTTTCATTCAATAGCATGCCATTGAGCTTCTCAATAGCTTTCTGGGCGGACTCCTCACTAACAAATTGCACAAAGCCATAACCCATTGACTGACCAGAAGCATCTACTGCTACTTTGCATGAGAGGATGTTCCCAAAGGACGAAAACGTCTCATGTAGAGCTTTGTGGTCAATTTCCTTGTCCAAATTCTGCACAGACAATTATATCTCAACCAGCGAGAACAGTAAAGACAAGACTCCAAGGAAGTATGGGATCTCAAAAACTATAATGAAAATGGGAAAGGAAAAGATAGGAAACACTACCTTAATATATATATTTCCAGCACCACTTCTACGTACACTGGGATCCCGATGAGAATACATGATTCGAATAGGTTTTCCACTAAGAGGAGTGAAGTTTAGCTCCTCCAAAGCTCTCTCAGCTACCATGAACATGAAAAGAAAAAAAAACTGTTAGACATGGCTGTATGGTGAAAGAGGAGAAGGAGGCCTGTATAGCTACACTTCAGAAAACATTTCAACGAGCAATCAAATTAACAATTATAAGAAACAAATATAACCCAACTATCTGAGTGGAAAAACATTGATATTAGAGGCTGGAATACATTGATACAAATCCAAACCACCTAAAACACGTTCCCATCCAGGGCACACAATGTCTCAAGCTATATCACGGAATTCCATGAATAACAAAGTATATTCCCGAATCAACTTAAAAAGCAGAAAATATATGTATTCTGCTATCATGAAATTCAGAAGCTGATATTTCTTTTTAGCCAAGGCAGTTATCACAAATACTATGTAACAATGACACAGGCATTGGACCAATTTTCCTTGCAGGCTATCTTGTGATTTAAACAAAACAATACAGAGTCAATAGGAAAAACAAATATAAGCGTGAGTTCTGATCACATGAAAATAAGAATAGCCACAACTACTTGACCAACAAAAACGAAATCAACCAAAATTTATCTTATGAAATCTCATATAACTTCAGCCACACACAACACTGCACAATTTTCAGGCCTCTAAAAGTAAATCCTGAACCAAGGAAGCCAGGTCATTCACAGCATAAACAACACAACAAAACAATGATAAATGCAATGTACTTTGTTAATTGCATGCAAGAAAACTATATGGATTGCTGAAGTTAACAGTTAGATACTTTATTAATTCAAAATCTTTCAAATTCAACCTACCTTACAATGAGTCGCAAAAAGACTAACAAATATATATATATATATATATTTATATATAAAGTAAGAATAGAGGGAGAGGGTTGGGGAAATTTATATTTCCTGTCCTTCTATGTTACTTAGATGCCCACACAACGTCCTCAATCCATCCGCCATATAGGGCTAGATCGATTCTGAAGCCCTATGAACTGGACTTTGACAAGAATTAAAAGATGGGTTTCTTGGGCTGAAATTGTCCATATATGCACCTAACTAGGCCCTATAATTCATCAGAAATGCAATTTTTATAATACTGATTCAAATATTTACACATCCGAAACTCAAATGTTTTCTTAAATCCTTATTACAAACAAACATAGAAACCAAATAACTCAAGCTAAAGGTATCGAATAATTGTAACGTGGTTCAATAACTGTTCATATTTCAATTTCACTAAACACATAAATAATACAATGGCCAGCTTTTACCGAAATTTTTTGCCTTTAGTTATTAAAATATTTGATTCTCTTTCTTGTTCATTTGAAAGCACACCTGTTTTAGTACATCAACTATTGTGCATTTCAACTATTGCAAAAAATTAGTGAAGAATCCATGGGCTTGTCCGGCCACACCCGAGCCCCACTAGGATCAAACTTGGATTTAGAATGGACCAAGCTGGACTTTGAAAATAGTCAGACTAACGGCTCAACATGGACCAACATGGACTTTGAACTTGCTGCAAACGTTTTATATGTCAGCAGCCCAACCGGAAACCACTCAAGCCTGGCCCATGGACACCTTAGTCATACTTCGGTAAGAGTGTTGGATGCAAATATATTTACAATTTTTTTGCTTACCAAACCTTTTAGATTTGGATCTTTACACATGGTAAATGATGAAACTCCATCTTTTAGTCTGATACTATTTCCATAAATAAGGTTCGACAATAAAATTTCCAAAATTGAAATTGAACATACCACAATAAATGGGAGACGCGTGTCATACACGTGTCCAAGTTTTAAAAGACCAGAACAGCTTCCTTCCGTGGAAGAGCAGGAGCAGTTCCATCTATTACACCAACACCCTCTTTTTTGCTCTTTTTGCAACACAAATGAGGACAGCTCTTTTCAAGATAATCGCAGGTCAATTTATGTCATCTGTCTTTAATATAAGTGTCTCAAATGTTTGTGTCCGGTGTTTTTTAGGGCTTGGCAGCATTCACAACTGTACTTTTTATTTTCAGCTGACATGCCTAACTTGGATGAGTTATTAGAACTAACTTCCAATCATTCTTTCCCATTCAAAAATATCAGAAACAAAATTAAGCATCAATTAACAATATGCTTCAGCATTGAACAGAACGCAACTGAATAAATTGCCCAGATTATATTAATTCGTCAACACAAGTAGGAAACTTAGAATACGAACCATCTTGAGGGTTGCCGTAGTTGACGTAGCCATACCCAAGCGAGCGCCGGCTAGTCAAATCCCTGCAAACCCTAACCGATACCACATCCCCCATCTGACTAAACAGATCGTAAAGTTGCGAATCGGTGACGTTCGTGTCGAGATCGCCCACATACAGTGACGTCACGAACGGCGCGCCACCAGAGGCCGCCGCATTCACCATCTGCACCTGAGGCTGCATCTGAACCTGCGCCGCCATCTCAATCCAAAAAAAATCCTAAAATAATAAGCAGGTTTTTTCCTTTTTGAAGAGTTATGTAATTTTTTTGTTTTTTGTTTTAATTACTTCCCTCTCCTCTTTTATTATCACAATCAAAGAAAAAACAAATCATAAATAGGAATTACGTGACCAAATGCAAGAAATGAAATCAGGCTAAGAATTTTTCGATTTTTTGGTAAGATTTTCTATTTTTTCTTTTTTGCGGTTTTTAACAAAGAGAGGAGAGGGAAGGGTGCATTGGTCGGATATCCGACGGAGAGAAGGAAGAGATCGCCGCCTGCAACGACGGGCGGCGGCGACGCCGAGGAGTGTCGGGTAAGGAAAAAGATAAAAAAAGCTGGAGTGCAGCTTTTGAACTACGCACTGCAAAATCCGGGGAATCTGGGGCGGCGCTATTTATAGTGGGGCGCGGGGTGAGGGATTACCTGTGAGCATCAAACCCTAGATAATCTGTACGACAACAAAGATGCCGTTTGATTAGGAAGAGCGGGTCCCATTGTTGATTGTCAAAGGTGACCTGTGTCCATAGCTGGCAGAGGTGATGAGGTTGCAAGGTATAAGGCGAGCATGATTCATCTGATCATCACGCCAAGCAATTTTGAAAATTAAAAATTGTCAATCCAAGTGAGATGCTAAAATTATATTTGGATATGTTTTGGGGAATAATTTTTATTTTTTTGAATGAAAATTGTTCATTTTAAATTAGTTTAATAAATTTATTCCCTCAAAATATATTTTTTCTTTCTAAAAAAAGGGCCCATTGTATTAACATTATTATATTATTTAATAATTCTATTAATATTAATGAATTATTCAACTAAAATATTATTATAAATATATACCATTTTTCTTTTATATTAAAAAATTAATATAATTTATAAAAATATTAATTGGACACCACTAATCACAAAGTCATACTAACAATATATTTACAGTTAAAAAAAATTCTCCAATAATAAAATTAAATATTACTTTTATTCTCAATTTTTCTTCCTCAAAACACCCAAAACATATCTAAATTTAGCCTAAAATTTGCACATGTGAAATTACTCTTTTTATTAAGACGAGTGGAAAATTTTGTTTATATGGCAATTGAAGAATAAAATTCGGAGTTATAAAGAAATAAAACTTTGAAGTGCTATTTAATTACTATTCTACTACTCATTTTCAATTGATTTTGAAAAAAATGATTTTATAAAATTGTAATCAATTAAAGTTTACCATTTTTAGTTATCGTAAAATAGGGATTATCATATTTAAACAATTCAAAAGTAATATTTCAATAAAAGGTGTCAAACTTTTTAAAGAAAATTCAATTTTATTCTTTAGATTATAATATAGTTGCAAAACCATCCCTAAATGTTTAGGTTTTATTTGGTTTTAATGAAGAGAAAGGATGAGGAGACGAGCGAAAAGTGAGACTTTTACATAAGAGAAGCATATTATTTTTTGATCAAGTTGTTTGGTATATTACAGAGAGAATTATATCTCTAATATTTCTCTATGTTTGCCACAGTTGCTGTTGTGTTTTTCATGGGCGAGAAATGCAAGTATAATGAATTCAGATTCTTACATATTTTAGGAATTATACTTTCAGTTTTTTGTCCAACTTGGGGAGAAATAAAACTACTCTATCTAAATAAGCGATTTTTTTTCATATATTATAATGTTTAAGCCTCGCGCTACTCAATTTATCAATATAGTTCATGCATTTCATGCTACGTATGTGTCATTGCATTTTTAATTGATATTTCATAATACACTATATGTTATATGATATTTTTAATAATTAAACTTTTAAAGTTGTCACTCGATATTAGTTTTCAAATTTTTTAATATAATTGATTGAGTTGGTACTAAAATACGATGATCTAGGTGTCAACTATCAGATAACATTATGATACACGTAAGTGAAAAGTGACATCATTGTATTTATCGGTGTAGGATAAATTATGTAAATAAATTAATTAGGGATAAAATATTAATAGTAATGGTAATAATAATAATAAAAGAAAGTAAGGATATTATCATATTAATTAAAAAACTGTAAATTCTTAATAGAAAATAAACTTGGGAGTTTATAAATAAATATTAAAATATTATATACTAATTATATATGTAAAAATAATATATATATATATAAGTATATGTGTAGAGTATAATAAAATGATGTATATATGTGTACAATGTAGTAATAGTTATAATATATTATATTAGGTTTTCTTAATTGTTATGTATTAACACACACCACACACACGTCCGCACGGCAGCAAACAAAGGAAAAGAAAACAAAAAGAAGAAGAAAAAAGAAAGAAAAAATATATATATTTCAACTGTAGGAATTGGAGGAAATTTTGAATAAATTTGTTCTTATTTTTGTACGGATAAAAATATATATTTATGTCGTTTTATTTTTAATTTGAAAGAGTTTTTAATCCAAGTTAACTAGATATGTACATGCGAGACAATAATTAATATACACCTTTAATTCGAATTAGTTATAAATATTTAATTTTTATTATTTTGTATTAATCGGATAAATGAGTTAATTTAATTGATGGATTAGTTGTGGGGATTATAACACATCAATTAAATAATATTAGAATGAATTCAAAACGATAAATTAAGGCATTGAAAAGATTATGATTTGGTTGAAGTATATATTTTAAAGTTTGACTGTTACTTAATTTAAATTTAATATTTAAGATCTCTTATGATATATGATATAGTAAATCTATTGATTATGAATGAAAATTTATACTTTATACTTTTACAAACAGCCTTATATCTCATGTTATGATGAGAATCTTGTTAACATTCGGTAGAATATCAAATGTGAAAGGTAAGTAAAAATCCATTTGCAACTACAATGTATGAATATAGTATTTTGTACATTATCTATATTAAATGTGATCATTGTATCTTGATGTGTGTATTGTGAGTATTATACATACCTTATAGTGCATATGTTACTCTGATGATGGGACATAGGATCTATTATGTCATTGGACATGCCATTCATCAACATTTACACGTGCATGCATAATACGTGCTCACAGTTAAGGTTTTGCATGCATGACATTATTTTCAGAAAGAAAATATTTTGGTTGGCCACTATTAGTGTACCGATGCCTGTATGACTTATTAATATGATATTTTGGGGCGCCGCGAATATTACTTTTCGGAGGATCATAGGGGTGGATAGGGGGTGTGTATGTGGTGGTCATGAGAGGGTGGACCACTTGATTGTGCCCTTATCGACGCCGTTGGTGGGAAGATTTCTGGAGGATCATAGGGAAAGACAGGGGGTGAATCTCTGGTGATCCCAAGAGATAGCTCCAAACTGTGTCGATCTGTTTATTACCATGTAATTTTTTATATTGCTGAGAGCTCTATCCGGTACATACTAGCTAGACCAAGAGCCTAATGATGAAAAATGATTTTGAATGAACTGTTTTTATGCATGAGTTTGCATTCTTGTAATGATTTCATAAAAATACATTATATATATGTTAGATTATTATTTCAGCATGCATTATTTTCACTTACCGATCATTAGCTCACCTATTTCATACATTATAGGTAAAATTGGTAATACTTGAAGTCATGAACTTATTGGGCAAGTGGCTGGAGTTCCTTATAGGTTCCGAGGATCATTGATGACGACCTGTTAGGCTTGTTGTTAACTTATTTAATTTTGGAGTCTACTGTATTAAATTTTATGACTTGTATTGTATATTACTTTTAAAACTTTTCTGTACATATGTATGTAAATATTATGGTTGTTATGAGTCATCTGTAGATATATATATATATATATATATATATATATATGTATATTAGTTTGTGAGTGAGAAAAATAATTTATTATTTATTAAGTTGTTATAAGGAAAATAAAAAAAATATTTCATGTATGTATACATGTTGTATCATGTCAAATTATACTATATATATGGTTGTGTAGTAATGGAGGTGTTACATATATGCACTCATGTTTTAATTTATCTTGTATATACATTTTTCATCCCAATCAAACATAACATTAAAATTTCTTAATATCGTTTATCCTATCACATCCCGATTTCAATTTAGGTTACTAAATATCTTTACAATGTATATATCGAGATATAATTTAAAATTTTAACACTTGACCGAACGAGAATAATATCAACAAATTACTTTAGAAAACGTTTGGAATATATATATGCGTGAGATTATATATTCAACTGTTATAAAATATTTCCTGCATTATATTCTTTATAAATTTTTATATTTTTTATTATTTTATTTTGACCTATACATCAATTTTGTATCCTTTACTAGTAATTTTTAGTTTCATATAATTAAATACTTTCTTTTAGTTACATATGCATCATCAATGGATTGTGCATATAAATAACTAAAATTATTGAATTACATAAATATCTATGTTACTTCATACCAAACACGCCCTAAGAAATTTTCCCCATTCCCACCGCCCTTTTCTGGCGCTTTCCTAAACAGAGAAGCTACAATATACACGCAAAGGCATAAAATTCTACCGTTAAAACACACACAGTCACACACTACAGAACTGGAGAATGTGAAATATCTAACTTCTCTTTATACATCTCAACTGAAATCGTTCGTTTCTTGCTTTCACTTTTGACACGCTCATGGACTCGATTCTTTTCACCGCTGATTTCCACGCCGTTGTTCCACTTTCGGGAGTAGTTTCCACCGTTCATGGCCGCAGTTTACCCTGCACCCACACGGACTGTAGCAGCGCCTTCTTCCCCAGGCCCGCCGTTACTGGTAGTTCCGGCCGACGAAGGCGGCGGAATCAGTTTTCTGAATTTCGACGGCCGGATGCTCTTCCATCCGCCTCCACCGGTACCACCAATTCCGTGCCTGTAAGTAATCACGCCTCTCTTTGTCTACATCTTAGCATATTTGAATTCTTTTATAAAGATAGAGAGAAACAGGTGAAAACTTGACCGAGTATATAATTAAGTAAATTTGTGTCTTACCAATAATACTACAGACCGCTGCATAAAGAATCATGAAAAGGGATGTTTATGAGGTGGCGTCTAGAAGAATTTACAGTTAGGTTGAATATTCGAGACCTTATATTACATTGTACCTAAGGATTTCTTAGCTATGAACCGTGGCACTTAAAATTCAAGATTTTGCTCACCTGGATCTGAAATTAGTGGGATCAGTTATGACATTTAGGAAGAAGAAGTGGCTATGTTGTGATCCCATTTATAAAGTATGGGACTCGTCCCACATCGAAAGTATGGAATTTCGGTGTGGTGTTTATAACCGTTTGGGCACCCTCCCCTTAATAGCTAACTTTTGAAGGTGAATTTTATCTAAAAATTTATAACAAATGGTATCAGAGCCATACGTCATGTGCCCGAGTTGCAAGCGAGCGGCTACGGAGGTGAAGCCGGCATTGCAGTGTTCGCCCAGGACTAACCAAAGAGGTTAGTGCACAGCTACGGAGGTGACACTGGCATTGCAGTGTTCGTCCGGGGTATGGGAAGTGTTCGTCCGGGACTAGCCAAAGAGGTTAGTGCACAGCCTGCCGTCGTGGGCGTCGGGACTGTGGAGCTTGGTGGATTGTTATGATCCTATTTGTAAGGTATGAGAGTTGTCCCACATCGAAAGTATGGGATTTCGGTGTGGGGTTTATAACCCTTTGGGCACCCTCCCCTTAATAGCTAGCTTTTAAGGGTGAGTTCTACCCAAAGATTTATAACAAATGGTATAAGAGCCATACGCCACATGCCCAAGTTGCAAGCAAGCGGCGACGGAGGTGACGCCGGCATTGCAGTGTTCGCCCGGGACTAGCCAAAAGGGTTAGTGCACAACCTGCCGTCGTGGGCGCCGAGAATGCGGAGCGTGGTGGATTGTTATGATCCCATTTGTAAGGTATGAGACTTGTCCCACATCGAAAGTATGGGATTTCGGTGTGGGGTTTATAACCCTTTGGGCACCCTCCCCTTAATAGCTAGCTTTTGAAGGTGAGTTCTACCCAAAGGTTTATAACAAATGGTATTAGAGCCATACGCCACGTGCCCGAGTTGCAAGCGAGTGGCGACGGAGGTGACGCCAGTGTTCGCCTCGGACTAGCCAAAGGGGTTAGTGCACAGCCTGCCGTCGTGGGCGTCGGGACTGCGGAGCGTGGTGGATTGTGATGATCCCATTTGTAAGGTATGAGACTTGTCCCACATCGAAAGTATGAGATTTCGGTGTGGGGTTTATAACCCTTTGGGCACTCTCCCCTTAATAGCTAGCTTTTGAGGGTGAGTTTTACCCAAAGATTTATAACAAATGGTATCAGGCCATACGCCACGTGCCCGAGTTGCAAGTGAGCGGCGACGGAGGTGACGCCGGCATTGCAGTGTTCGCCTGCGACTAGCCAAAGGGGTTAGTGCACAGCCTGCCGTCGTGGGCACGGGGACTGCGGAGCGTGGTGGATTGTTATGATCCCATTCATAAGATATGAGACTTGTCCCAGATCGAAAGTATGGGATTTCGGTATGGAGTTTATAATCTTTTGGGCACCCTCCCCTTAATAGCTAGCTTTTGAGGGTGAGTTCTACCCAAAGGTTTATAACAAATGGTATCAGAGCCATACGCCACGTGCTCGAGTTGCAAGTGAGCTGCCGGAGGTGACGCCGGCATTGCAGTTTTCGCCCGGGACTAACCAAAGGGGTTAGTGCACAGCCTGCCGTCGTGGGCGTTGGGACTGCAGAGCGTGGTGGATTGTTATGATCCCATTTGTAAGGTATTAGACTTGTCCCACATTGAAAGTATGAGATTTCGGTGTGGGGTTTATAACCCTTTGGGCACCCTCCCCTTAATAGCTAGCTTTTGAGGGTGAGTTCTATCCAAAGGTTTATAACAGGCTATTGCTTTTAATGGATTCCATGAGAACAATGGGCATGCATAGCGAACTTGATGGAACAGGTAATCAGTAGGCGTACTACACAGTTAAAGATCAATCTAGGTATAGAGATAAGAATATGACCTTTCAGAGGACTCTGATGATGAAGTCATTATGTTGCGGGTCTATCTTTCATGTTTTGATTGATGGGACTGTTTTCTCTCTTTACCAATTTGTAGACAATTATAGCTGACAGAGCAGAAACTAGCATCAACTGTTCAAATAAAGCAAAATTTTGCACATGAATGCATGTGTTGTGGAAAGGATGCCGAGACACTTTGTATGCCAAAACGGTGCTCAATTTCTGATAGCTTGTGCTGTTGTGCAATCCCAAGCATATGCTATGTCCTAAAAAAATGCATGATTTTCCTTCCACGACTGTTCATGGTAATATCATCTAAGGGAAAGATAAGTAGAAGTAGATAACTGGATGAAATTCTAAGAATGCATGATGACTGCAATTATGGTTGATTTCGAAGAGTAAAAATAATTTATATCTTATCTGGACGGGTCCCGGACAACCTCTTTGAAAGATGCTAGTGATGTAAGTTTCATAAAGGATATGATTGACCAAAAAGGTTGGCTTGATAGAGTATGAGAAAGGTTGGCATGGTGCAAGTAGGATTTCTTGATTTGGTATGAAAACATATGTAGGAAGGTGCTATCCACGGAAGTGCAGTTGTTAAAGCTTGAAAGGCTAGCAACTTAGCCCAAAAGACACAATGCAGTGGCAACTTAGTGTAAATAACACAGGGGGCTATATTTCTAATATCAGGCAAGAAGTTTATTAAGTCCAGAAAATTTTACTGCAGTTTTTAATCAGAGTAGACAAGCTAATTTCAACAAAACCAAAGAAAACCAAGTTGTTGAACTGGCAGAGAATGGGACTAGCCAACTAGATGATCTATTGGTGATACAATGATAAGGTAGGTTCTCAATCCATTTTCTTGTCATGACTTGATGTTAGGGGCAATATGGGGCGCAATAAGGCAATGCATAATTTAATCTATCAGCTTTATGAAGAAAGAGTTAAATTTCATTGTCTTACAATTGTGAGCACCCATTTTTTTTTCTTTACTAACATGCATGAGCTTGTTTATAAGGATTTTTTTTTTGTTTCTGTAAAGGACCAATTCAACTCATACTGGAATGTGGAACTATGTCTTAAAAATATTGCCACTTGTTTATTTGGAGCTTTATGGGGTGCTTCTCATTTCCTGAACTACTTAACTCATAGTCAGGGGTGTAAACTCAGTGAGCTCAGTTGAACACTAGAAGAAATTTCAAGCTTGATTTAAATTGGATTGATCTTATTAGCGTCCAGTGTTATGCTTCTCAAACACACAAAATGCTATTCAGCATGTATCTTTTGATATTCTATTTAATGACAATTTCTTTCATTGTAAGTTATTATGTAGTAATTCTGTTTCACTAATTTATTCTTGAGAAACATATAAAGCCTTGCACGACTGGGAGTTTGTGATCTCGAAGCTTAAGCTTGATGTGATTGAGTATTTTCCCTTTTGTTTGCTTGAGGTCAACTCAAATAGCTTTGAACTGCCTTGTGGATCCACCAAATTAATTATTTTGGTAGTATACTCTTAGTCCATAATGCCTTGTGGATCCACCATGGATTGAACTGTGTTTACTTAGGAACACAATGATCGCCACAACAAACTGGTCCTACCATGGATTCAGGAAATTAAATGCTCAACACTCGTGATCCATCAGTTGAATAAACAGATAGGGCCACTTTTAAACCAGTTACAATTTTTTAGTAAATTCTTAATTTTAGTAAGGACCAATTGGTAATACCCTGTAATAATAGACAAAAAAATGGTAAAGACCATGTTAGAATATCCTAATATATTTAGCGTTGAATGTAGAATATTTTGTTTTATTCAACATGTATTTTAGTTACGAAAGTATATATTTAGTTTTGGACGTAGGAATATTTTGTTTCATTAAAATGATTATGTAGATTAGGTAACTTACTTTCTTTCCTTTTGTGAGGGTTTTGACTTTTTATCCTCCATCTATATATGTAATTTTCTGCTTCAAATTAATTAAAAAAAAAAAAATGAAGACAGAATTTTACCTCCAGTTCTTGTTTCTTCTTACATGGTATCAGAGCCGAACCTGGTTCTAAACCAGAATCAGCTTCAAAAATTTGATCGAAAATGAGTTCCGGCAAAGAAGTATATGCATTGGACAAGGAGGCATCTTCTACCATGTCATCTGATCCTGTTTCTCAATCTTCTACGACCGTAACTCAATCTTTTGGTGAAAATCCATCACTTATCATCACTAACCACAAGTTGGATGGGAAGAACTTTCTCCAGTGGTCCCAATCTGTCCTCATGGTGATCCGAGGAAGAGGGAAAATGGGATACATCACCGGGGAAGCGAAGAAGCCAAATATTGAAGATCCTGGTTACCCCAATTGGGAACTTAACAACTCCATCGTGATGGCGTGGTTGATCAATTCAATGGAAGTAAAAATCAGCCGCACATATCTTTTCCTTCGCACAACAAAGGCCATATGGGATGCTGTTAAGGAAAATTATTCAGATCTCGAAAATGCTTCACAAGTTTTTGAGATTAAAAACAAGATCAAGGATATACATCAGGGTAACTCTGATGTAACAGAGTACTATAACTCACTGCAAACACTTTTGGCAAGAACTTGATATGTTCTATGAAGCCGATTGGGGTGATATGGAGGAACACGTGAAGTTTAAGTAGTTTATCGACAAAGAGTGGCTATATGATTTTTTTGCAGGACTCAACAAGGAACTTGACGATGTTCGTGGGAGAATCTTTGGAAGAAGGCCATTGCCCTCCATTGGGGAAGCTTTCTCCGAAGTCAGACGAGAAGAAAATAGGCGCAAAGTTATGTTGGGAGAAAAATGGGGTCAGGCTGGCTTACCTAGCCTTGAAGACTGATCTGCGGAGACCACGGCATTGATTGTAAAAGGTTCTTTGGAATCTTTTAGACGGCCTGGAGGAGATCAGAAATAGAATCGACGTGGAATCAGGTGCGATCATTGCGAAAAACCTGGACATACAAGAGAGAATTGTTGGGATATTCATGGAAAGCCTCCAAATTGGAAGCTGCGTAATGTTTGCAAGAATAAAGGATTTCAAGCATTAATGGAGTCTAAGTCAGAGAATACCAACACTAATGAAACCATTAATGCCTCTCTCAATATGTCACAACTAGAGCAACTCCACAAACTCTTAAGTCAATCTACCAACACCAATTCAGCCACCAGTACACTCCCAAAATTATCATGCAATTTGTTGTAAATCAGTAAGTTGACTCAAGACCTTGACTGCCTTACTAAATTCTCTGCTACGATTTGTGAAATACAAGAGCGAATCTCGGGGAAGACGATTGGCAATGCTACAGAAAATGGTGGATTTTACTACTTTGTGGATGATTATCTCTTGGAGAAGCAAGCTTCAATTGTTGAAAGTGAATCGATTTTTGTTTCCAATAATAATGTAATTATGCTATGGCATCATAGGTTATGCCATCCTAATTTTCCTTACCTAAAACGTTTGTTTCCTACATTATTCTTGAATAAAAACCCAAGTTATATTTCTTGTGAAATTTGTCAAGTTGCAAAGCACACTTGTGTCCCTTATCCAGTTAAACCTTACAAAGAATCTCGTCCATTCTCATTAATTCATAGTGATATCTGGGGGCCTTCTCGTATAAAAAACATCTTAGGCATCAAGTGGTTCATTACCTTTATTGATGACCACACAAGAGTTTGTTGGGTTTACCCTCCTAAAAGAAAAGTCAGAGGCATCAAAAATTTTCAAAACTTCCACTCCATAGTTAAAAATCAGTTCCAAACAACTATTCAGACCTTTAGAACTGACAATGGAAGAGAATATTTTCACTCTATTTTAGGAGAATACTTAGCGACTCAAGGAATCATACACCAAAGTTCCTACCTTGATACACCACAACAAAATGGTATCTCAGAGAGAAAGAATCGTCATCTTCTTGAGGTTGCTAGGGCCCTGTTGTTTACTATGAATGTGCCAAAGTACTTGTGGGGTGAAGCCATTTTAACAGCCTATTACCTCATAAACAGAATTCCCTCAAAAGTCTTACAATTTCAGTCTCCATTTTCGGTTCTTTTCAAAACCCATCCTTCATTTCGTTTTGTCTCTTCATTACCTTTAAAATTTTTCGATTGCACTGCCTTTGTTCATATTCAAGACCAAAATCGATCCAAACTTGATACCAAAGCCAACAAATATGTGTTTTCCAGATACTCGCCTACTCAACAAGGGTATAAGTGTTATTCCCCAATTCTTAAACGAGTATTTATTTATATGGATGATACATTTGTTGAGTCACAACCGTATTTTTCAAAATCTTCTCTTCAGGGGAGAACTTAGGTAAAGACGAATCTTGGGAACTAGTTATTGATCCCTCAAATTCGCCTCCTCTCTCACATCCTCCTACAGTTCCACTACTAAATATCTCCTCTATTGACCCTATTATGCTATCAATAATTCATGATAACTTGGAAACAGAAGGAGTACACTCTAAGCGCAATAAACCAGATCTCCTTGTATATTCAAGGAAGAAACAACCACAAGGCAGTGATAAGCTCGAACCTCAGCCTTGCCAATCCACTAAACCGAGGCTTAGCTCTAATGCCGAGTCGCCTATTGAATCAGAACATGGGGAATTTTCTTATCCCGAGACACAACCAGATGAATTGGAGCTCCCTATAGCACTCAGAAAGGGAACAAGATCTTGCACACAACATCCAATCTCCGGGTTTGTTTGTTATGAAAGACTATCTTCTGTTTTTCGAGCTTTTACTATTTCTATTTCCAAGGTACAAATTCCCAAGAATATACAAGAGGCTCTCAACAAACCAGAATGGAAGCAAGCAGTTTATGAAGAAATGATTGCATTTTAAAAAAAAAAAGGAAACCTGGGAAGTTATGGAGTTGCCACAGGGGAAGAAAACTGTAGGATGCAAGTGGGTATTCACAGTCAAATACAAGGCAGACGGGAGCATTGACAGATAAAAAGCAAGACTTGTTGCCAAATGATTCACCTAAATCTATGGCTTAAACTATATGGAGACATTTGCCCCAGTTGCCAAACTCAACACTATGAGGCAACCAACTTAGACTGGACACTGCAACAGTTAGATGTTAAAAATGCCTTCCTTAATGGTGATCTACATGAAGAAGTGTGTATATGGGCTTTCCTCCGGGATTCGGAGAAGATGGGAAAAGAGCATGTAAACTTAAAAAGTCACTCTATGGTCTGAAGCAGTCTCCCAGAGAATGGTTTGATAAGTTTACAAGAGTAGTTAAGAGTCATGGTTATGAACAAGCCCAAACTAATCATACCTTGTTCCTTAAGCACTCTGATGATGGTAAAGTTGCTATACTAATAGTTTATGTGGATGACTTTATTGTGACAGGAAATGATCCTGCAGAGATAGTTGCATTGAAGAAATTCTTGGTAGGAAAGTTTGAAATTAAAGACCTCGGAAACCTAAGGTATTTCTTAGGAATGGAGGTAGTAAGGAATAAGGATGGTATATCCATCTCACAAAGAAAATATGTTCTTGATCTTCTACAAGAGACTGGAATGCTTGGGTGTAGGCGTGTCGAGACACCAATGGAACCGAATCACAAGTTAGGCCTGGAAGAAGACTCTGGGGTTGTTGACCGAGAAAGATATCAGAGGTTAGTTGGCAAACTGATTTACCTTTCTCACACCAGACCAGATATTGCCTTCGCAGTGAGTAAGGTAAGTCAATTTATGCACTCTACAAAGGAAAGACATTTAGAAGCAGTACACAAAATTCTAAGGTACCTCAAAAGTAATCTTGGAATAGGCTTATACTTCAAGAAGAATGAGTGAAGACTAATTGAGATCTACACAGATGCTGATTGGGCAGGCTCGTTAATAGATAGGCGATCTACATCGGGGTATTGTACCTATGTCTGGGGCAATCTAGTAACTTGGAGAAGTAAGAAACGATCTGTGGTAGCTCGTAGCAGTGCAGAAGCCGAGTTTAGAGCTTTGGCTCATGGAATTTCTGAAGGAATATGGTTGAGTCGTCTAATGAAAGAGCTAAGGATGCCCAATGCTGTCCCAACAAAGCTGTATTGTGATAATAAAGCAGCTGTAAGCATAGCACACAATCCTGTCCAGCATGACAGGACGAAACATGTGGAAGTTGATCGACATTTTATTAAAGAGAAGATTGATAACGAGAGTGTGTGCATGACCTACATTCCTACTAAGCAACAAGTTGCAGACATCCTTACAAAGAGCTTACATAAATCAAGTTTTGAAGATCTAATAAGCAAGCTGGGAATGATTTTACACTCCAGCTTGAGGGGGAGTGCTAGAATATCCTAATATATTTAAGCTTGAATGTAGAATATTTTGTTTTATTCAGAATGTATTTTAGTTAGGAAAGTATATATTTAGTTTTGGATGTAGGAATATTTTGTTTCATTAAAATGATTCTGTAGATTAGGTAACTTACTTTCTTTCCTTTTGTGAGGGTTTTGACTTTTTATCCTCCATCTATATATGTAATTCTCTGCTTCAAATTAATTAATAAAAAAAAAATGAAGACAGAATTTTACCTCCAGTTCTTGTTTCTTCTTACAGACCATATACTGTTAAGTGCAGTTTCCTTTCCTCATATATATGAAACCCTTATGTAGTCTTCACCCTTGTTGATTTTGTATCTTTGTCACCTTACAGACACGAGAAGGAATCTACACTGTTGGTGATTTTATGACAAGAAAAGAGCATTTGCATGTTGTAAAACCTACAACTACTGTGGATGAAGGTATTGCTGACTCTTTATTTGCTGCAAATATACTTTGATTTGTTCACACTTTCAGTCACAAGCTTTTTCTGTTATCACAGCGCTGGAGACTCTTGTTGAAAAAAGAATCACTGGATTTCCTGTGGTTGATGATGACTGGAAGTTGGTAATGTTACATTTCCTATATGATTATATTTTGCTATGAAGAGCAGCTGCATGAATTTAGAGGGTAAATTTTTCTCTCCTTTTATTTTTAAGCACCGACATGGTAAGAAATTAGAAAGAACTTTGCATCTAAAAAGGAAAAAGAACAAGAATGGTGCACATCCAGAAGCAAGATGTAGGACTGATGATTTAAGTAAGTGCTGATGACAGAAGATCACAACTGAATGGCACTGTTGGCAAATTTTACTTCTCTGTTGTATCCGTCAAAGTTAAATTCTTGGTAAACATCTTTCTTGAATCATTTTGGAAAAGAAATAAAAGAAAAATGTATTAACGAAATGTGGCCCAAACAGGACATCAAGTGAGCATACTGCTTTAGGAGAGCTATTAATTATTTGTGCACTTAGATCCATGAGGCTAGTTTTTTGAATTCCTGGAATATATGATAAATGCTGAAGAAACTTATTTTTATCTGCTACTGAACTGTCACAATTTGTTTCTCATTTGATTCTACTGGCTGATCAATTAAAATGAAGTTGGGAATGGTGAATAAATTTTATTTGCTTAATTAATTGCAAACTTTTGCTCTAACATGTTGCTAAACTGGATTGCCCCATAGAATGGCTTGCAATAAAGGTTATTGTCCCATTATTAACGAAAGAAGAGTTTGCCTCACCCACCAATGATATATATACTACTATTGCCTTCGCTTTACTCACATCAGTGGCAAATACCGTATAGCATATGCTTCACGTGGCTCTGAGTTTGTATTATATTTTATGCATCGAAGTATAGATGAAGTCATTAAACATGCTAGGAAATCTATCTGATATATGTTGCAATTAATTTTAAAGAATGGACTTTGGTCTGACCCAATGCAGTTTGTGTAACTTGTAGTTTTTTTCCTCTTAATTTATGTTTCTTACCATCCATGATGCATTTTTTTTAGAAGTGTACATGAAATTCATGCCCCATATTGGGCTGTATTTTGTTAATTCGCTTTTGACATGTGCAGTAGATTGATGATAATTTTCTTAAGGGTCATCTGACAAAACGAGTAGTAGAAGTTAACATGGGAGTGTCATTCTTAATTATCTGCCTGATTTGGCACAAAATATCCCATTATTCATGCACAGTACATTAAATTTTGTGAGCTATATTTGTAAATGCTGATTTGGAAAGTTGTGAAGACCATTAACTCCTTTAACCAAGTAATAGCCAAAGGTTTTTGTTGAAGTTCTATAAGTTTAGTTGTTAAAGAATTCTTCGTGGATCCTGAAATTCTCTTTTGTTTGGATATTGTGCCGTGGTGGTTTTCTTCATAAATCTTGACAAATTCATGTTTGCTGCAGGTTGGTGTTGTATCTGACTATGATCTGTTGGCACTTGACTCCATCTCAGGTATCATTGAGGTTGCGAATCCAGTCTGTGTTTGTCTTTTAGCTGAACTATTCAGAATTCGAAGGGACATGCTTTGCTAGATGAGGCGGTTTTGTTGGTGATTAAGTTGCAATAGTTTTAGGAATCATTGAGTTTGTGAGTTCATTATGTGTTTTTTAGGTTTTAGCTAAACTATCGGAATTCCCAGGGGCATGCTTTGCTGGATGAGATATAGTTTTAGGAATCATTGAGTTTGTGAATCCATTATGTGTTTTTTTAGCTAAACTATCAGAATTCCAAGGGACATGCTTTGCTAGATGAGGAGGTTTTCTTGGTGATTGAGTCACATAGTTTTAGTACAACAGAGGAGAATATATGCATGAAAAGAAGGCTTGTAGAAATGGTGAAGGGGACCACTTGCAGATAGCTGATCATTGTCTTCCCTTCCCTCCGTTGGAAAAGGACAAGGAAGAAAGATATAGAAGTAACAAAGACCACCAAGCGGCATTAAACAGAAATTTAATATAACATACTGATTTCTGGCAGTTTCATGAGGGTTATAATAACATCTCATTGTTTGACATATGTGTTATCCAACTAAACATTATGTAAGATAGAGAACACACCTTTTGAACTCTGTTCAGCAATCTGCATTATTCGTCTTTGTTTCCCCATCTTGCTAAAGAGAACAAGGCTAGTTTGAACAAATCCAACAAGGTATTATACCTTGCTAATATCAAACATATATTAGCATATATCTATATCAAACATATATTAACAGTTGCATTAGATTAGATATTTTCATTATGTAACATCGTGTTTTCTTTTCTTTTCCTCTATGTTGAGTTCTTAGATTTTAGTGAGAAAATTATTAAAGAAAATTATTTCCTTGTTTCAAAAACGTAACTTTATGTTTTATGTTTTAGATATTTTGCTTTTCCTTGGCCTTTTCCTAATTAAAATTCAAAGGTCCAAACATAGATGTCCTTTCATTTTTTTGGGGAAACCGGGCTTCTCGTTGACAGGTTCAGTACTTTACCTAATGATGTCTAATTATGTTTATCTTCTTCTCTATCAATTTTAGGTGGTGGGCAGCATGATACAAATATGTTTCCGGATGTCGATAGCACTTGGAAAGTATGTATAACTCTTCTCTGTGCTAGCAACTATGCATTCTGTCATCGCTGAGCACCACGTTCTTTTCTGTAAAGACTCTTATCTGAGATTTCTTTTCAAGTATAATTGTGTAAAATTGCTCCTGTGACTTTCAGAGGCACAAATCATGTATTGTGGTTCTGTGCTTTTCCTAGCTTTTATCATGTTTGAGAAAAGTGGAAGCGTAGTTATTCCTTTTTTGTGCACTTTATACACCAAAAATATATTGATTTTTAAGCACTATCCAGAAGAAAAGAATTAGTAGAATGTAAATCAGATGTAATTTCAAAGTAGTTAAGTGCATAGGATAAGATAATTCTTTTTTATATTTTATTAGATTAAATGGAAACTTCTATGTTTTCCAGCTCAAAACTGTGGTCTATATATATGTTGGTTCCTCATACATGCTAAAGAGCATTGGCTACTGTGAGAAACCCACATATCAGTCTAATTTCGTAAACTGATGTGATTATGTAATTCTTTTGGATTTTAACATAATAATAGCATATGATGCTATAAGTGACATAAGTTCATAAAAATGACCTCATATTCTTTGTTTTATAATCTCCATATATTTGTGTTGTGTTGAACTGGATATCTGTGATAATTAAATGAGTTGTCCAAAATAATGCCGTTTCAGTAGAAGTTGATTGATTGGGATACACCCCAAGGTATCATATCTACCAGTTTCTAATAGTTATCTCATGGCAGACATTTAATGAAATTCAGAAGCTACTCAGCAAAACTAATGGGAAGGTTGTTGGTGACCTTATGACTCCTGCTCCCCTTGTTGTTCGTGAAAACACCAATCTTGAGGATGCTGTGAGGTATTTGAACACCCCGCCCCCCGTTGTGGTTTAAATTGATTTCGTTGTCTTATTCATTTATCTTTTAACTTAATTAAAAAAGATACCGTCCTGGCTATGGTTCTGAAGGGAATGCCCTTTAGCCCCTGTTGGTCGGGGCCATTGGCCAATGCCAACTTCAGTCAATTCATACCCCTCTTGGCTATGGTGGAATACATATTCTGTAGTCAAATCAATTATCGATCAAAAAACCAAAAAAATAAAAAACTTTTCTTGTAATTAAGTGGCGCAAATTCTGGGATTCAACCAAGTTGCTGTTCCCATTAGGTTTTGCAACCAGACCCCGGCTTGTTCCTGCCTAACACTTGTCAAATGGGTTGTGGGGATGAATAAATAGTGGTGAGGTAGTTGTGTTTTTGTTTTAGTGAGAAAACAGTGTTAGTGGATTATAGTCCTTGGAACTGTGGTAAGGTTGCTTCTTTCTGATCTGGTTGTCTTGGTGTCAAGTGGTGGAAATCGATCATTGCTTGCAGGATTAGAGCTATTGCATGTGACCTTTTCAGTCCTTGGTGTGGTTGGAGCCTCGAGGATTGGATACGTCCTTTATAAAAAACTGAAGCTAGCGACTAATTACTGTAGGCATCAATAAAAACTATTTTCCGTGGTTTAACTGAATAATTGCTGGTGCTCTCCTGCCAAAGGTTGCTTTTTTGTTATTTGGGTTTTGGTTTTAAGAACAATATGCAATCAAAATATTTTTGGAACTAGTCGTCCATTAATACTGTTAGGAAGGATGAGTGTATTCATTCAGGCGAAATTCCTACTCATCCTTCTTTTACTATTAAGAAGGATGTAGAGTTTGAGGAAAAATGAGAAGGAAAAACAGTAAAAGAACTACTAAGAGAAACTAGATAGCTAAATTACGAATGATTTTTCAATATAATTTTTCTAGTCTTCCTCTAAGAATTGAGAATAATGATTAAAGGCATCATAGGAAGAGAGGAAAAGTAACCACAGTGCTAACTTGAAAGGTATCATGCATGACATGATTGTAGAGGAAACTTATTTGGATCAATCTTCAGCCACTCCACTACTTTCAAATTCAAATGAATCACTATATCCTGAATGATTATCATTAAGTATGTTTAGCCTGGTAAGTTGAATTTTGCATGGATCAATTTAGCATATGGCTATTGAACAAGACATACAGTCAATTTGTTAGCACCTCAAGGTGCTAACGAACTTCACATAAACCACAAGTTAAGATTTCAGAAGAAAATTCCTAACCTGTCTGGTTAGGTGTACTCAAAGTTCTGTGTATGCCATGACGATACATGGCTGTAACACTCCGTTCTACTTCAATTGTGGGAACTTTGGTTAATGCAATTATGTTAACAAGTTCAAGAGAGAGAGGAGTTTAATCTGGGGTCCACATGGTCAACTCAAGGAAAGGAGATCCATTTTATATCATTAAGGATAAGAAAAGTTGGAGAAGGAGAAATTAAGGATATGAAAGTTATTCTGATGGTTGGCAAAAAAATTGCATTAAATTAAGGTTCATTTTACTTTACCTTCTTGTACTCTCATTCGGTCTCACTTTACCCTATTGTACTTTCATTCGGTCTGCCTTTACCCCCCTTTTACTCTCATTCGGTCTGCCTTTACCCTCTTGTACTGTCATTCGGTCTGCCTTTACTCCCTTGTACTCTTATTGTCTCACTTTAACCTTTTGTACTCTAAAAAATAACCATATTACCCTTACATATTATTTATAGTAAAATTGCTTTACGTTCTAAAATTAATGGACTTGTATTTATATTCTAATAATTTTTTAACTTAATTAATTAACACTTAACATTAAAATTCATTTGGGATTTTATAGTACTTAAATTTTAATAGCTATTTTTTTATTAACATAGTTCCTATTAAATTTGTATATCATATGATATTTTTTATTAATTAATACATTTTATGTATAGATATTTTACTTATCAAAAATATAAAAAATATATAACATGTTTCTAAAAAGTATTTTGTCAAATACATAAAATTTTAGTTATAAATTTCTCATTGTTAATGGAATTATCAGAATTTCATAAAAGTAATGTTAAATTCAAAAAAGTCAATTTTAGGTCAATTTAATGTTATTAAATAAATTATAAATATTTGAATTTTCATAATTTAATAGATACCATGTTCAATTCAAAAAAATCATTGTCATTTTAGTATTTAGTTTTATTACTATTACTTAATTATAATGATTATTTTTGAAATAAAAGCAATTTTAAATTCAAAAAAGACAATTTTAGGTATAATTTATTATATTAAATAAATTATAAATATTCGAATTATCATAATTTAATAGATACTATGTTCAATTCAAAAAAATCATAGTCATTTTAGTATTTAGTTTTATTACTATTAGTTAATTATAATGATTATTTTTTGAATTTAATACAGTTCATATGAACTTATGATAATTTCATTAATAATAAAAAATTTATTATATTTTATGTATTTAATAAATATTATTTAAAAATATTTTATATTTTTTTAAATTTATAATGAGTAGAAAATTTATAAGTAAAATGTATTAGCTAATAAAAATATTCTACTATATACTACTATATATTAATTTAATAGGAACCATGTTAAATTAAAATATAAAAGTACAGTATAATTTTAAATGAATTTAATGTTAAATGTTAATAAATTAAATCAAAAAAATTATTAGGATATAATTATGAATCTATTAATTTTAGATATTTTTAAAGTACATTTACTATAAATAATAGGTAAGGGCAATTTAGTTAATTTTTTTAGAGTAAGGGGAAGTGAGATAATGAGAGTATAAGGGGAAGTGGATACGAGGAGGTAAAATGAAATTAACCCTAAAATTAAAGAAAAGTAGTGGAATAATTGAAAACTTGGTGAACCAGCAAATACCTTGAACTGATGGATAGAACCTCTTACAATCTTCTTTTTGTGTTGCTTCAATGAGATGTGCCTCACTATAATATCTTGTTTCTTCTTGTTATCTAATTTTTGGGGAGGGAGAGGCACCTAGAAAGAGGAGAATGTTTATAGTTGTTAAATTTATTTGAATTGCTCAATAAGTCTTGATTCAAAAAATATTTTGATCCTGATGTAGGTTATTGCTTAAAACAAAATACCGTCGACTACCAGTTGTAGATGGTGACGGAAAGCTGGTAATGCGACCCCACTTTCTGCATTGGTGTATGATTACAATTATCAGCAGAAAGTATTCATACAGTTTCCTATTTGCCATGTCATACATAGGTTGGGATTATTACAAGGGGCAATGTTGTTAGAGCTGCTCTTCAGATAAAGCAGGCCACTGAGAAAATGTGATCGCTCCATATTAATGCTGGTCATCACCATTAAGTGAAATATTAATTTGTGCATGATTCTCCAGCTATTCTATTGGACAGGCTACAGCATTATACGGTGGGATGTATTGACTGATTGCTAGCTTCAAGTGATCTTTGAAGCAATCACTACATGTGGAGATAAGAAATAAGGTATTGACTTTGCCCCATAACTGAGCACTTCATCCTTGTGCGGCTTCTTCCTGTAAATTTTGTATTCATGTTTACTTAGTGGAAGTTGTTAGAAGATAGTATTCTAGTTGAGATTGGAGATCAGTAGGGTTACTGTGCCTATATTTCATTGTCTTCCTATGGCCTTTATTGCTGTTGTGATGAACAAATTTGTGGGTCTTACTGTGTGATCTAAAAGAAAATTCAATCTGGTGAAACCTAAGACTTTTGAAAATCACCCGGGCAATTTTTCTGTTGCTTTGTTTAATTGGCATTCCAATAACATGCCTTAATCTCTGAAAAGTTCAATAACTTCCAAAACAGAGCATGCATAGTTTTAATTGTTTACAGGTGGAGGGCATCTGCTGGGCAATTGAATGTCATTACTACTTTTACGACCAAAAAGTAGGTGGGATTTGAACAGCCATCTTTGTATGGGGGACCCCGAGTGGGTTGGGTCCTAATAAATAAAAATAACCATCGAGAATAATTAAATTCTTATTTAGCAATTTTACTGGATAAATTTGAAATGGAATTCTATATTTTTAACCAATTATACAGAAAAAAATAAGTTTGAGTCGAATCTTGATTCTGAGTATTTAGTGTTCAACCCAAGATTGGCTATCATGTTATTATGTTTGGCCCTCCTTTCGTTTTCGCCTTGGATGTAGTTGGAGGGCAAGATTGGTTTATTAGATAGTATCATGAGCACTTAGATAACATGATATTTTATTTTATGATATTGTTATTTTCGTAAAGCCACTTGAGTACTAGCCAAGATGACATTATTCGAGAAAATTTTCATGTCATTAGTTGTAATAAATTTGTAATTGATTAGTTATGCATACTATATCATAAAATAAAATAAAATATTAATATTATTATGTGTAGTCTAATAATTTATAATTTAACGGTAGATGGCATCCCCGAGCCAAAATTTTCCACTGGCTAGCTGGTTAAAATCAAACTTAATAAGACCATAGAAATTTCAGTAATCGCTCTTAAATTCCATTGGCAAGTTGGTCGTAAACGACTGCGTTGCCGCCGACACCTTCCACCATTGGGCATGATGAACGTGCATGATGAACGTGAGGCCGCCACCGTCCATCTGGAAGTGGTACTAACTCTAATGCGTATAGGCATTAATTTTCACATATTACTATAATATATGATTATTATTTTTAAGAATGTGACTATCGCATAATTATTAATGAAATCAATCATAATGAGATGGTTTGCAGAAGCATGTTTCTTTAAATTAATTTTCTAAAATAAGTTATGGTTTTCAATATTAATCTAGTTTATCTTTCGCAACGATATATTACAGTTTAGTTTCATTTTCAGCTAGTTCATATGGAATTAATTTAAAATTTTGCCATCTATTGTGAAGATAAAATATACCACAAGAGAATGCTTGGAATTCTTGTAATCAATGCCAAAGAGTTCGTCTCAACATTCCTTACTTATCCGACTATTGTTTTTTTTTTTTCATTATTATTATCTGACTATTGGTGAGCATGTAGAAGTAGTCGCATATTTGATAATATAATTTTTTTTATTGGTTGTACCTAATTGATAAATGTCGTATTCGTGGGAATGATACAATTAACCATTCTCTTTGTAAAAACAAAACCACACGACTCTTCCAAAGGTAGAAAAACTTTTTCAGTTAGCAAAGTATACAAAACATGAGTGAATGAGAAAACTAGACCCTAGCATGTGTTTCTGATGAAGTGGATTAATAAGTAGATCCACATCCTAGTATGAGGGCCCATTGGGAGATCCTAGTATTAGGGCCCATTGGGAGAAAGCAAATCAAGAAAGAAACTGAAATCCATTTTCAGACCCTCACACCATGTGAACTCTATGTAACATCATGGTCAATTTGACTCTGACCTGGAGACCCGACAGCATTACGACTTTTCCTATTCTATCAGACCACGCGAACGGTGTTCATACTAAAAGAGAAGTCTTCTTGCTGGCAATTGCCACATTCAATTTGTAGCTACCTGTTTTCCCAATCAACATCTCTACTAGTACAGAAGACAGCAGATTTTTCAAGGTTCTTCCAACTTTTAGGCAGTCATAATGTAGTAGTTTCCAAGCAGCAGCAAATTTTATAATTTCTTTGCAAGAAATTCTCCAAGCCCCTTGCAGCAGTCTATATATACAAGACTTTAGTTTGAACTCTCTCATCATACATCCATATTACATAATTAGCAAATCAAGAAGTAGTTTCCCTCGATTTCATTTCCTGAATTCCCATAATTTCTTTACACCAGATTCCATCCCTTTTGAAATGGGACAGCTACATATTGCCCTTCTTCCAATGATAGCTCATGGACACATGATCCCAGTGTTGGACATGGCAAAGTTGTTCACCTCAAGAGGTTTGAAAACAACTATTATTGCCACTCCAGCATTTGCTCTCCCCATAAAAGGAGCCAGAGAATGGGGACATGATATCGGCCTGAGCATCATCAAATTCCCTCCAGAGGGATCTTCATTGCCCGATAATATTGTGAGCCTTGATCAGATGACCACTGATTTGATTCCAAAGTTTGTTGAGGCCCTGGCCTTGCTCCAAGAACCGGTTGAGAGACTCCTCCAAGAATTGCATCCCAATTGTCTTGTTTCTGACATTTTCTTGCCGTGGACTACTGATTCTGCAGCCAAATTTGGTATTCCCAGATTGGTTTTCCATGGCACGAGCTGTTTCGCGCTATGTGCTTCTGAGCATATGCAGCTTCACAAACCTTATAAGAATGTGTCATCTGATTCTGAGCCCTTTCTCCTGCCTGATCTTCCGCACCAGCTGATGTTTACCAGGACACAAGTGCCTCAGTTTGGACTAGAGGAAGACGAAAATGACTTCACAAAGTTGCGGGAGCAAATGAGAGAGTCAGAGGGGAGAAGCTATGGAGTTGTCATTAACAGCTTTTACCAGCTTGAATCCGCTTATGCTGATCATTACAAGAATGTTTTGGGGAGAAAGGCATGGCATATAGGTCCCCTTTTGTTATGCAACAATGGAGGAGCTGAAGAAAAAGCGCAAAGAGGAAAGGAATCAGCCATCGACGAACACGAATGCTTGGCGTGGCTTGATTCGAAGAGGCCTAATTCGGTTGTTTACGTGTGTTTTGGAAGCATGGTGACTTTTACTCCTGCACAATTACATGAAACTGCAGTTGGGCTTGAGGCCTCAGGCCAAGATTTCATTTGGGTTGTCAGGAAAGGCAAAACTGATGAAGAAAACGAAGACTGGTTGCCTAAAGGATTTGAGGAGAGATTGAAAGGTAAAGGCCTAATCATAAGGGGATGGGCACCCCAAGTGATGATTCTTGATCATCCTGCAATAGGGGCTTTTGTGACTCATTGTGGATGGAATTCAACACTGGAAGGAATATGTGCTGGGGTGCCTATGGTCACATGGCCCGTTTTCGCAGAGCAGTTTTTCAATGAAAAGTTGGTGACAGAGGTTTTAGGAACTGGAGTTTCTGTAGGTAATAAGAAGCGGCAGAGAGCGGCAAGCGAAGGCGTGCCGAGGGAGGCTGTGGCGAAGGCGGTGCAGCGCATTATGGTGGGGGAAGCAGCCTCGGAAATGAGAAGCCGAGCTAAGCACTGTAAGGAAATGGCAAGAAAGGCTGTTGAAGAAGGTGGATCATCTTACAGTGGTTTGAATGCTTTGATAGACGAATTGAGCATCTATGTACCTCCGAAAAAACAGGACATAAACTAGAATTTCATATAAAGTTTCCAGCTAAACCAATCACCTCTTGGTTTGGTTTGAGAGTTACCCTTTATTATTCCTAAGACTATTTTGTTTGTGTTAGAAATTTCAGTGGTACTCCTATTAATAGAATTGAATTCTCGGAAAGTCCAAGAAACCTGAGCAGAACAGTTTTGGGCAGGTAGTTAATAGTTTCTACGCCCTGGAATCGGCTTATGTTGACTATTACAGAAATGAAATGGGGAAAAAAGCTTGGCTAGCTTGTCCAGTCTTAATTTCTACGACAGGAATATTGAAGACAAGGCGGGGAGAGGTCAAAAAGTAACCACTGATAAGCATAGCTGCATGAATTGGCTTGATTCCAAGAAACCCAATTCAGTTCTTTATCTAAGTTCTTGCAGCTTAGCTCGAATGAGCAAAACACAGATTCACGAGATTGCTAGTGGGCTTGAGGCCTCAGAACACCCTTTTACATGGGTGGTTGGGAAATTCTTGATGATGATAAAGGAGGGAAAGTTAGCAATTGTTTTTCGGATGTATTCAAGGATAGAATGGTGATTTCTAAACAGGGACTGATAATCAAGTGGTGGGCAGTGGGCACCCCATTTGTTGATCTCGGAACGTGAGGCTGTGGGGTTTTTTTTTTTTTTTTTTTGACTCATTGTGATTGGAATTCGACGCTGAGGACGGTATGCCGGCATGCCGATGATCAGATGGCAGGTGCCGGCTGAGCATTTTTACAATGAGAAAAAGAAAAAGAAAAAATTTATTAGCACGGGGAATTTTAGAATATTACTCAGATTCGATCGGTAAATTATTATTATTTATATATATAATTATTTTTGAATTAATTATTAAAAATTAAAATATAATATATATATATATATTTATATATAAATATTTTATATTTGTTATATTTGTATAAGTATTTGAATAAAAATTAACTTTTAAAATAATAATTAATTTTAATTCAATTCAATACAAAATAAAAATTAACTTACAAGAATTTGAGTATTAATCCATAATGATTAACAAAATTAAATAATTTTTTATATCATAAAAAATTTACATTTATAATTTCTTGTGAAATAAAAATTAGTTTAACCTCAAATAATAAGCAACAAAAAGTGAATGAAATAAGTTAAAAATTAAAAAATAAAATAAAATAATAATAATAAGTATTTTTTAACTAAAATATTCCTATTTGTAAAAATAAAATCATAATAAAAATTTGAATGTTCGTATAAATACTTTTTAAAATTTTATATCAATAATAAATTCAATAAACTAAAATATTTTAAAAAATAAAGTTTAAAAATAATTTTTAAATATTTTTAAATTTATTAAATTTACAAATAAAAATTCAATTCGAGGGCGGCCAAAATAATTTAATTATTTGAAGTGGGAAATTTTTAAATTTACTAAAATTTATATATTAAAAATATAAATATAAAAAATTGATGGGTCCCCCATTGGTGCAGGGCTCAAAAGTGTTGGACAAGAGGATAGGATCATAGGAATGAGTACTCCCGTAATACAAAATGGGTGAAAAAAAAAATGTTTTAATCTCAACTCTTGGCGGTGAATGGCCGACGCAAGAATGATGACGTAAGGGATTACGTAAGTGGTGATATGACACTAGGAATACTAGGTATTAAAATACTTGGTGTGGGTGGATTTCTCTTTATTCCCCATCAACTACATGGTTGCTATCATTTGACCCCTCCAATTAAAAGAATATTATATATTTTTAATTTATTTGAGAAAATATTGAAATTAAAATATTAAAATCTTTAAAATCTCATTTGTATTTTGTAATAATAACAGTATAGCACGAAGAGAAATATGTGTTTAGAGAATAATATTATAATTATTTTGTACATCCTAAATCTATTACATAAATTTGTCTAACCATTATTGCTTAAAGTTGCATGTTGCAGAAGGAGGATTGCTAATCTAGTACATGAATCTTAAGCAAACATACTTTAGTGCCTTCATTTATTAGAAAATTTGATTGCCACAAATCCTTTTGACTTACTTAATTAGAAAAGATAATTACATATGTAGGCTTGTTCATGTAATATTAATTTAAAACTTTGATATCAATTTTGCTAATAAAATATACCATAAGAAAATACTTGAAATTTTCGAAATCAATGCCAAATTGTTGGCCTCAATATTTCTCACTTGTCCGAGTATTAGTGAGCAATTAGAAGTAGTTGTATATTTAAAAAAACCTTAAATTGTTACTTTTACCTAATGATTATTCTAATTTTTTTATTGAGTGATATCGTATAACATGCAATAATTGTTATCACAAAAATTTTAATAAAAAAAGATTTCTCTGTTCATTTAGAAAAAAATGCACTTTAATTTGCTCATATGCTGTTAATTTAAAATTTTACCACTAAATGCTACTATTTTTACCCCAATAAAGTATACTATAAGAGATTACTTTAAATTTTGAAAAACATAGGTAATGTGTTTTAAAATAATCACATAATTCAAAAACTTCGTGCTTGTATGTATTCATTTTTCTTGGTGACATTGTGTTCGATACAACACAATAGGTATTATAATATTTTTCAATTAAAATTGATTTTGAAATTCTCTATTTCTTGTACATGTAGTTCTTCCACTTCATGCTCGTATGAGACTTCCTCCATGGCATAACAATGTAGCTAAGAGGGCCATTCCATTAAGCAGGAACTTTTCATTTTATATGGATTGAATGAGTTACGAGCTTTTAGCTCTTTAATAGCTTATATTCTCTCAATGCTTATAATTAAAAATAGCGATTCATTTCTTAATTATAGGGATGCTTATAACTAAAAATAGCAACTCATTTCTTAGTTATAGGGTAGAAATGAGTTGTTCCTGCAACTTGATTTTTTAATACTGAATTTATTTATTGTAACAACGTAACGTAACGCTATATACATTGTAAATACTTCTAGAAAAAAAATGCTTCTCTCTAATATTCATTATCAAAGGTTTTAGACAAATTATACTAACATAAAAATCATACTCAATTAGAATGATAGTCAGGATATTTACGCGCTTTTAGGTTTTCGAGTTCGATTGAAATGATAGTGATGAGAATAAATGTATTTATGATAAAGGGTGACTAGCTCAGCTTCCTAATGTCAAAATAGAGTTAGCTTCTCCCTAACGTTTGACTAGTTTTATAGGATTTGAGTTAAATATTTATTTGATAAATTAATTTATTTTTCATTATCACAAGTAGTGATTGATCACATTTGAAAACAACTTATACACAATTAGTGTTTTAAATAAATGACTAGACATTTAATTATTGTACTAAGAAAAATAATTGATTCATCAATTAACTATAGCAAAGGAATCATAATTTTGAGATGAAATGAGTAGTATATTTTTTTATTAATTGTACTTAATCAATAAATGTCGTATTAGCGTACTGAATGATACAAGTAACCATTGTCTTTGAGAAAAACCGCACGACTCTTCGAAAGGTGCATAAAGCAGACTTTTTTATTCTGCAAAATATACAAAAATTGAGTTAGTAAGAAAACCAGAACCCAGTGTGTGATTCAGATGAAGTTGAATTAATAAGCAGATCCATCTCCCATTGGAGAAAGCAAAGCAAAGAAAGAAATTGAACTCCATTTTGAGACCCCACAACACGCGTAACTCTACTGTATCATCATGGTCAATTTGACTCTGACATTGATGTCTCCTATGTTGTTCAGACCATGCAAACCCGAATGTTCATAAAAAGGGAAAGTCTTCTTGCTGGCAAGTGCCAACTTCTTTCTTTTTGGTTGGACTTTGGAATCCCCAAAAATGCACTTACGTGAGCAAATATGTCAGCACGTTTTGTAGTTTTCCTAATTTCCATTGGCATATTCAGGTTGCAGCTCCTGTTTTCCCAATCAACACATATCTTCTAGGACAGAAGACAGAGGAAGCGGACTTTTCAAGATCCTCTCAACTTCTACGTAGCCATATTTTATTATTTTCCTGGAACTCTGTCTTTCCTTATCCCCCAAGCATTTAGCAGTTCAAGGAGAAGAAGCAAATTTCAATCTTATCATTCTTTCTTTCCAAGAAACTCTCCAATCCCCTTGCAGCAGTCTATATATGCAGGACTTCAGTTTGAACTCCCTCATCAAGCTTCCATTTTTACATAATTAGCAAATCAAGTAGTAGTTTTGGTTTACCTCAATTTCATTTCCTGGGTTCCTATAATTGTTCAGATCAGATACTTTTGAAATGGGACAGCTACATATTGCCCTTCTTCCAATAATGGCTCATGGACACATGATCCCAGTATTGGACATGGCCAAGCTGTTCACCTCAAGAGGTTTGAAAACAACTATTATTGCCACTCCAGCATTTGCTCACCCCATAAAAGGAGCCAGAGAATCGGGACACGATATTGGCCTGAGCATCATCAAATTCCCACCAGAAGGATCTTCATTGCCCGATAATATTGTGAGCCTTGATCAAATGTCTACACCGGAATTGATTCCAAAGTTCATTGAGGCCCTAGCCTTGCTCCAAGAACCGGTTGAGAGACTCCTCCAAGAATTGCATCCCAATTGTCTTGTTTCTGACATGTTCTTGCCGTGGACTACTGATTCCGCAGCCAAATTTGGTATTCCCAGATTGGTTTTCCATGGAACGAGCTGTTTTGCGCTATGTGCCTCAGAGCAAATGGAGCTCCACAAACCTTATAAGAACGTGTCATCTGATTCTGACCCCTTTGCCCTGCCTAATCTTCCACATCAGCTGATGTTTACTAGGACACAAGTGCCTCAGTTTCAACTAGAGGAAGACGAAAACGACTTTACAAAGTTGAGGGCGCAAATGAGAGAGTCAGAGGGAAGAAGCTATGGAGTTGTCATTAACAGCTTCTACGAGCTTGAATCCGCTTATGCTGATCATTACAAGAAAGTTTTGGGGAGAAAGGCATGGCATATAGGCCCCCTTTTGTTATGCAACAATGGAGGAGCTGAAAAAAAAGCACGAAGAGGAAAGGAATCAGACATCGACGAACACGAATGCTTGGCGTGGCTTGATTCGAAGAGGCCTAATTCGGTTGTTTACGTGTGTTTCGGAAGCATGGCGACCTTTACTCCTGCACAGTTGCATGAAACTGCAGTTGGGCTTGAGGCCTCAGGCCAAGATTTCATTTGGGTTGTCAGGAAAGGCAAAACTGATGAAGAAAACGAAGACTGGTTGCCGAAAGGATTTGAGGAGAGATTGAAAGGTAAAGGCCTAATCATAAGGGGATGGGCACCCCAAGTGATGATTCTTGACCATCCAGCAATAGGGGCTTTTGTGACTCATTGTGGATGGAATTCAACACTGGAAGGAATATGTGCTGGGGCGCCTATGGTCACATGGCCCGTTTTCGCAGAGCAGTTTTTCAATGAAAAGTTGGTGACAGAGGTTTTAGGAACTGGAGTTTCTGTTGGTAGTAAGAAGTGGCAGAGAGCGGCAAGCGAAGGCGTGCCGAGTGAGGCTGTGGCCAAGGCGGTGCAGCGCATTATGGTGGGAGAAGCAGCCTCAGAAATGAGAAGCCGAGCCAAGTATTATAAGGAAATGGCAAGAAAGGCTGTTGAAGAAGGTGGATCATCTTACAGTGGTCTGAATGCTTTGATAGACGAATTGAGCATCTATGTCCCTCCGAAAAAGAAACAGGACATAAACTAGGATTTTTTATGAAGTTTGCTTCCTGGTTGATTTTGAGTTTTCCCTTTATTATTCCTGAGACTATTTTGTTTGTGTTGATTTTTCAATGGTGGCCTATTAATACAAGTGCAGTTATACATGGGACGGTGTGTAAATCTTCTGGTAATCAACAATGCTTGCTATTTGTTGACTTGATATTTTAATCAAACTAGCATGGTTTAGCCATTTGCTAATTAAGTTCCATTTGTTACATCATAGGTTCTTGGGGTGGGGGGTGGTATTGGGGGTGTTAAATTTTACCTCTGTGGATAAAACATGAAAAATTGTCTGATTTTGACAGTGTAAGCTTACTGGGTAATCTATATTTCCTACCTTTAACATTCAACTATAAATATTCTAATCATTTATTACTTTTGGTGAATTTTCGTTCTTCGCTTATTATTTCATATTGTTTTCCCTAATTGGTATTTGAACTTACAAGGCTTTTGCCACTAACGACTTTACTTGTGTTATAGCTCAACTCATCCCTTACGGCTAGTCACCTCCAACATCTCCACCCCTATCATCTAATCCAAAACCTCCCCCAAAATTTGGCGAAACCCCATGTTAAACTCTAAGTGTGAGTATGACTTGGAGGATATATGAAACAAAAGCAACCAACTAGGGAGTGGAGGAGCTATAAAGCAAGAAAGAAAAATATGGACTCTTAAAGTAGAAGAGTTGGAGAGTAATTTCCCTCTACTAGACATGGTCTAAGTTTTCACCAACAAAGTAAAAAGCATAAATCTCTACCTAACTCATATATATAGGGTGTAGAGCCTCTTACAAGGGCTGTCCTAAATAAGTTTGGACACATTATGGGATGAACTCTTTACAAGAAAATCACTCAATCTTAATTATTTCCAATTTATAATTTTATTTTTAAAATATTTTTAAATATAATAAATAATTCTAAAATTTGCTAAACAACAAAAAAGAGGGGTAGATTATGA
The DNA here is from genome assembly GCA_019321725.1 of Paulownia fortunei. Lineage (NCBI taxonomy): Eukaryota > Viridiplantae > Streptophyta > Magnoliopsida > Lamiales > Paulowniaceae > Paulownia > Paulownia fortunei. Next base: position 29,199,778 of record CM033106.1, on the reverse strand, counting down.
AATCTTTTCGCCAAATTGATGCTCAGCCTGAATTTGCTGTGGGGTTCGGTTTGCTGTTATGAGTATAACCGCTGTTTCACATAAAATTCGGAAGAGACCTATTTGAGTGGATCCCTGAAGTTTATGGACTGTATCCTAGGAAAATATTCACTACCCCTACCATTCATTACTTATAGTAAGTTTTAGACAGAAATTTTTTTTCGACTATTCTAACAATTTTGTTCGTATTGTAAGTGGACTAATCTTATCTCTCAAAAAAGAAATTTCAGATTCAGAGAAAGAATTCTCTCCCTTAAAGCTTCAAGACCTTGGACAACATCACAGTGCTAAACAAATGCAGTAATCCCAATCAAATGATGGGCTAATGTCAAAATTTTGCATCTGATTTCATCAGTTAATGGGAGACGATTGAGGTAACATAATTGCATTCAATCCTCCAGGAAGTGGGAACTACTACCTTAATTCAGGTATAAATGGACCATTAGCCCGTTAATCTCAGGAAGTATGGACAAACACTTCTAATGTCCTAACTATTTTATGGGCTGGGACTGAGATCGCATTTCTGTGTGGCACTTTTGGGTCTTCTACCCTCATGCTTTCAATGCACATTTGAAAACCAAGAAAGGAAAAAGGTTTTCGAGGACCATTTACAATATATATTTAGCGATAAAAAGTTGAACATTTAGGTTCAACTCGACTCATTAATTTTGAATGGCGGCTCAAACTTATAACCCCCAAACAATTATTTAATTTCTCTTTTATCATATGAATATACACACTTTCTCCTATATTTATCACTCTCATTCTTTTCTCTTTTTTGGAATTTCTCTAACATGTTTTTTTTATAAAAAAAGAAAAAACTATTCTTTAAGTTGAAATAATGATGTGAAGCGCAAAAATATAAAATATATTAAAAAATTTATACTTTTTAAATTTTTATTAAAATCTCTGTATCGGCTCAAACAAAATCGAAAATTTTGGTACAGAGGAAATATATCATTGAGTTAAATCATTATTCTTCGATTTTACAAATGATTGACAAACAGGCTGAAGAACATATGAGTAAACACGTAATGAAGGAGAAAAATACTAAGTGAATAGAGAAATAATGTAAAATAAAGCTGTTTTGGTTGAGACATAACATCTTTGCCCCCCACTAGCACCATCAAGCCCAAAATTTGGGCTTGTTTTCTGTTTAAAGTTGAAGATTCCTCATCATTCTTCTTCTTTACAAAGGTGGTCACATTCATATCTAGGAATTCTGCTGTTTTGTCCTAGTCTTTTTTGCTTTTCTAATTATACTTTTACTATAAAATTTTAAGCTAAAATATATTTATTAAGAATGATAAAATGGGGGTTGGGGGGGGGGGGGGTGATGGCATATGTGGTAGCTGGTCGATATGTACGGAGTGATACTATGCTTATATATAAATATATTCCTTTGACTTGATTGAAATTATGGTCTGTAAGTGAGCAGTAATAGAGATAAGAAACAATTGCCATTATGTTAGAACATGAATCAGGCCATGTCAAACTTAGGACTTTTGGATGAAAACAACAAGAGCCCAATTACTAATCTATGTACCTGTCTTTGTTTGGATATGGGCTGCCAGTCAGTCCACAATTCTATGCAATTATGAATAGAACTGCAAAATGGCGTTAAATGCGGAATTTCAAAGTATGTCTTTTTGCCTTGAAACCTGCACTCTCTCTTTTTCTCTCTCTCTCTCTCTATATACACATAAACAAATATATATAAATATATTATCCATTTCAAATTACATCATTATCAACGGCATAACAAACTGTCAATCCCCATTAATTATGGCTCTTTATACTTTTTGGAAAGATTTTACCCTGAATAATTTGTATTACTAAATTTAGATAATTTGTAAATTGAATATACATTTCATTGTATAATTATATATATTTATATATAAATATATAATTTATTTAAAATGTGTGATGAAATACACATTTAATGTATGTAATCGGATATAATATTTTTTAAATTAAAACTTCACGATAAAATTAAGATTTTAAAATTTTACAATTAACAAATATTGGATTAAACTCACATAAAAAATGTGTATCATGTATTAAATGATTTTCCTGGAAAAAAAAATTACCCTTGTGAGGATGATATAATCCAATGAGGCAAAAATGGATTACTAAGCTCTTAAGGCAATGTGATGACATTTTAAAAGCATTAGTGCACTTTATTATCAGGCTAAATGTTATCAATTAGCATGTGTAACTTTCAAATTTGCTATAATTGCTTCCTTTAACAATACATGTTTGATCTACCAAAATTTTGTCACCAATTGACTGATCAATATTTTTTTTTTTTACCTTATCCATTCAGGCATGCTTAATAAAAATCACACCTTTTTTGGGTGTAACGATATAAGATAATCACTTTATTTAAAAAATAATAAAAAAATAAAAATGGCATCCATTTTTGAGTCCATCAGATAGGTCTCAATGAGCAAGGCTTATTTGCAATTCTACGTGTGAATCTCCAAATTTTGCCAAGGGAATTCGACAGTTACATGTTATATCTGAGTTTATGCCACATGAATTTTTCTAATTAAGTTTATTGAGTTGATAGGGCAACGATGATTTTGAAAGAATGGTATGCCCTACAAAATCACATATTATGTTGCATGCATATATCTAATAATGCATTATGTAAGTTCATGATTATATTACATAGAATCAAGTTAGTGACGATGATAAGTAAAATTGAGATTTAATTTTTAATTTTTTATAATAAAAATATTTTCACAACTTGTAAATATGTTGGGCACCATATTTATTGTTAGAGGTAAGTCTCAATGCATCACGAGTATATGTAGATGATAAATATTGTGTTTGTGAAATCTAAGTTGAGACACTTTTGTGTTACATTTATCAATATTATATGTACGATTTATTGAATTTAAACTATAGGAATTTCTAACAGATTTATCTAATATCTCGATATACAAGTATAAATCTACTGAATCTGTCAAATTCGATATTTGAATACGTATCCATAGCTTAAATTTAAGTTCATATAATATTGATATGACAAATATCTTGCTGTTTAAATTATATTAGATAACAAGTATAACTGTTTATATTTCTTGATCTCTAGGACTCTTTGCATCATTATACGAGGTAAAGGACAAATATTTAAGGGAAAAAATTACTAACCAATATTAGCCTAATCTTTCATGTTTAGTAATTTGTGATAATGTCATTAAATCCATATCTGAAAAGATTGGGATTCCCCATTTATTGCAATTCATCAGCTGTGGGTATAAAGCAAACCCAGACACACTAGTCCCATACTCACTCATAGTAGCACCTACCTACCAACCATCATACTCTCTCAAGGAGCCCTTCATTCAAGCCATTTTTCACTCCAAATTCCTCTCAAAATTCCCCCCAAATGTTTACACGTCACTGCGCGCTAAATTCCAGTTGACCCCTGTTTTCTTCTTTTCTTCGCCCCACACAAAACTAACAAATTTTCATGTCTTGTTGGACTTTTAATTCAACTATATGTATTGCTAAAGGAAAAGGGTTTTCAAATAGTTATTCAACCGACATTTTACACAGAAATAACCATGCATCAAGCAAGTTTTGTCTGAAATTTGTGGGGATAGTTTCAAGAATTGATAGAATTTGCAGGTAAAATCGTTCTTTTTTTTTTTTTTTTTTTGTCACTCCATCTCCACAAAATTGGGACCCAAATTCAAATTTCCCATAATTCCCATATCAAATCATTTCCCCATTATTCATCCCAAACAAACAAAAAAGTAAAGGTGAAAAAGAAAAAGTTAAAAATTTTGAAAGAAAATCTCAAGTATAGTAGTACTAGCACACAGTACACACAGCTCACCTATTAACTAGTGCCGTTCTCTTTAATTCCTCCATGTGAGATTTAAAAAAGAAACTGAAACCTTTGTCCCTCCACCATTCCTAAACAAACTCAAGTTTCTGTCTCTTTTCCTCCTCCTCCTATTTCTATCAAACACCTTGCATTCATATGAAGACCAGCGCCAAGTTCATCGTTCTCCACCCTTCCGTACACAAGCCCGGCGGTGGCGGGGGACCGTCGGCGGCGTCCCACCGCGCGTGGCTTGCGGTTTTCGTACTATTCTTCATCTTCACTTTCGCTTTCACTCTCTTCACCACAAGGGACGCCGCCGCTGCTGCAAAGGCAGCCAATAATGCCTCCGCCAAAGCCAAGTCTCGGCTACCCAAACCCGTCTTCGACGCGCTCCTCCACTACGCTTCAGCTAACGCTACTTCCGCCGGCCGCATGTCCTCCGCCGAGGTGAAGTACATAGCCGCCGTACTCCGCCGCTGCGCCGCCCCCTGTAACTTGCTTGTTTTCGGGCTCACACACGAAACCCTCCTCTGGAACTCCCTCAACCACAACGGCCGCACGGTTTTAGTCGACGAGAGCTCGTATTTAGTCTCCAAACTCGAAGAGAAACACCCATCCATCGAAGCGTACGACGTGCAGTTCACGACGAAAGTCAGCGAATTGTACGATTTGATAGAGCATTACAAAGGGGAAGTAACCAACGAGTGCCGCCCCGTGCAAAACCTCTTGTTTTCAGACTGCAAATTGGCCATAAATGACTTGCCGAACCACATATACGACGTCGCCTGGGACGTGATATTAATAGACGGGCCGCGGGGGTATTTCAGCGCGGCGCCAGGGAGGATGATGACGATATTCACCGCCGGAGTTCTGGCGAGGAGCAAAAGGGGTGGGGCTGCTGAGACTCACGTGTTTGTACATGAAATTGAGAGAGAAGTGGAGAGAGTTTGCAGTGATGAGTTTCTGTGCAGAGAAAACCTGGTGGAGACTAAAGATTCATTGGGCCATTTTTTGGTGGGAAAAATGGAGGCTAATAGTAATAGGTTTGGGTTCTGTTCCAGTTCTGGTTCATCTGTTTCTCCTAAATCAACTTGATTGCTGTTCTACTCTTTTCTTTTTTTTCGTTTTTACTTTTGATTTTCTGTTTATTTTCAGGTATACTATAAAATGTGTAATATTTTATAGGATTTTCAAATGCCAAATATACTATATTAGCATTTCTTGTTTTAGTGTGTTTAAAATAGTGGGATTTGAAGTTGAAGGCAAATTGTTCAAAACATGTTTTAGCCATGAAATTAATTGACTTTAAATATGAATGCAGATTGCAGACAATGAAAAAGTGGGAACTCAGATTTCAAGAGAATAAACATTACTTATCCAAATTAAATTTGTTTGTTTAATGTGGTCATTGTCTAAAGAAATTTTGAATTTTAAGGAAGGTACTTTTATATTTTTGTATTTCTAGAAATAAATATTACTAGTCCTAAATCCAGCATTAATGTGGATAAGTTGTTTTCCTTATGTACTTTAAAAGCAGGAAAAATATGTAAAGATTCTAATTTTGGTGGTCCTTTTGATTTTGGTTTTTATTTTTAAATGATAAGTGGTCCTTTTGAGTTTTGATGTATACTAAGACTTAGTATAACTCCATGCACCAATTAAAATTTGAATTTTTATTTGAATTTTAATGTGAAAAATATGAAAGAATTCATATTTTCTCCACTTCAATAGTGATATTTCATACTTTATTTTTTTAAATTTTTTTCTTCATAAAATTTTAGTTTCACAGGATATAGCAAAAAGGTTTCTTAAAAAAAATGAAAAAAAAAAAAAAAAAAGAAACACTCTTAAGTAAATGGTGTTAGACTTGGCAGAAGTGAAAAGAACAGAGGTAACAGCAAATAGTTTTGGACATTGATTGTCGGTGGACTGATTGATTGATGGAGTATCTAGAATTATATATGCAGCTTTAGCAGTTTGTATTTCTTTTCCTTTAAACTGCCAAAAAGCCTATGTTCAATAAATATGCCAAACACGTCCTTGTGTGTCAAATCTCAAATTTATCAACAACTAAAATGATTCATACCTAAAATCATAATGCGATAGGTAGGAGTGTATGGTGACTTGAGCATGTTATGAGCATGTTAAATTAAAGCTCGATTCGATTTTAAAAAAAATAATTTTTATGAGTTAAATTCCATCTAAAATATAAGTATTTGAAAACTATTCACGAAACTTTTATTTTCAAATAATAATATTATTATAATTTTTAATAATAATAACAAAGATAATGATAAAATTATATCAGTAATCATGTAACATAGTAATGAATTAAGATTATATTTTGAATAGTTCTACTATGTTACTAAACCCCATTATTATTCTATGGTGATAATATTATAACATAACAATATTAATGATTATCAGTAATGTAATAATTATATTTAAATAATTATAACAATACAAATTACATTAATTTAATTAGTATAACTATTTTTTTTTTTTTTGGTGTAGGTGATAAGGTCGAGTTGAATAGGCTTGACTTTTAAATAAGTAGAGTCGATCTCGATATTTTTAAGTTGAGTTCGAGCTCAAATTTAATCTTGAGTTTAAAATATTTTAAAAATTTAAATCAAACTCGACTTATTTAGGCCCGATAATCGTATTCAAGCCTTGGCGGGCTTGGAAGTAATTTCCTACATTCATTGAGCTCATTGTCGTAAACGTGATAAATGGTGTTAAAGTTAATAATCACCTGATATTAAAAACTAAATGATATGTGAGATGTGTACGTGAAGTGGTGTAGTGATAAAATACTTGAAACATATATTGAAAGATCGTGAATTTGATTTTTTCAGGTGTTTCAATGGTCTCTATGGGTGTTGTTTTCTAGCCTCGTCTTTAGGCCTTACGAGGGGAGTTGCCACTGAGCCACGGTAGGAGTCACCAGTTGCATGTCCATTTTGAACGTGTATAAATTACAATTATGCTCGTATTTACTCGGTGGACGAATCAGGAGGAAGACCATCCGCTCCCGTAGACGAAACAAGGAAGAAGACTGTCCACTTTCAAAATTAATCATACCAAATATTAATACTTTCGCCGTAAAAATAATTATATGTGAGACACATTGTTAACCCAATCAGAGGAGCCATTTATTAACCTTACAACATTAACTAATGAATTTCGAATTAAGTCAGTCTCAAAGCAAAAAAATGAAAAAGTTCAAACTTACAAAAACACACTTTTGTACATAAATTTGAAAAATATCCAAAGGACCTCTGCTAATTTATCAAATTATAATGTTGACCTTAATAGTATGGAAATGTACCATAGAAACTTCTGATAATTGAAAGAGATTTATGACCGTGGAACAACAACACTAGACTGACTTGCAGACGTACGTGGAATGGAAAGGAACTAAACTTGTTACTGTCAGCGAATTTCACGTGAGGCATTTGGTCCATAACCTTTATTACACTACACAATCACGTGACTCACGTGACAAAAGCTAGCCTGTTATGTACTTGGCCCTTTTGGCAGTAGGATTCTACATGATTTTTCTAAATAAATTTCAAATGAAAACGTTACACTTAATCTGCTGTAAATTAAATATTTATATTTGTTTGGATCTTGTACTTTTAAAATTGAATATATATATATATATATATATATATATATATATATATTATTTATTTAAAATACTGATACGATACTACTAATTTCACAATTATTTTATAGAACAAAATTTTAGAGACATTCGAGGAAATAATTTTTTAATTTGTACTTAAAAATTCAATCTCAATGTAACTTAAAACATTCAAGATGGGAACGGGACTTAATCCTTTTGAGTTTTGACTAAAGCAACAAAAAATGAATAAAAACATAGCATAAGTGATTTGAGCCTCCGTCTTCACCTTTCATACCATGCTCGAGCTTCAATGGTCCACGAGGTAAAATGGTTTGAATTTAGGAAAACTTATAAATTGAGCACACGTAAGAGACAAGCTCTAGACTAAAATTCTTCGAAATTTGAATCAAATCAAGGTGTATAGACTAATAAAAACTGATATAAATAATAGTTGAAAATTATTTATACCTTAACCATATATGTGTGATTATTTATAATTATGTGTGTGGTTGCAGAAAATCAACAATATTTATTTTCAGATCGAGTTGGGACTCTGTCTTTTTATACGAATCTAGTTCTATTTGATATTTTATTGATTTTTTTAATGGCAATATGGTGATTTAAACCTCATCCATATCAATAAGAGATTACTAATGTTAATTAGATAATTAAGCTATGAGCTAAATAAAATTTGCACGATATCCAGAAAATCAGTAATTATAGTCATAAATGAGTTTTAAACTTTGATAAGAAGTTGTCGGTGAGGGGACATATTCAATAAGTTGAACAATAATACAGGCAGTAGGAGCCTTAAAAGAGCAATAATATTATTTATTCACTTATTGAATAAAATTAGGTGAAAAAAAATGAGTGGCGTCGCAGGGGTGCGGCCAAGAGGCAGGGCGTTCACAAACTATGTCGCCTCCCATTTATGGCATTTTGCCTATTTAAACATTTCATAGTGTCCCCAATAATATCAATGCAAAACCACAATCTCTTCGACTTTTAGAATTTGGCCCACTTCATTTCTTATTCGATTCATAAAGTTATAACTATTAATAATATTACTTCACAAATTTCATAATTCTTCAAGTTGAATATAAAGAATTTCCACAGAGAAATATACTAGAAATTCTTGGATGTTGTATAGCTCGTTTTGATTGTTGTTAAGTCTATTATTTCGTTTATTTAAATTTTGATGTCCGGTTAATTTACTGTAATATCAAGATAAATGGTCTCGTTTTTAACTAATTAGTATAATTTTTTATGATGTTTTATTAAAATACTTTAATCAACTAAATTTTTGATATGGTATTCTAGTAGATGACCCAATTAATTTTAATTTTATACTAAGTAATGCTAAATTTATTACAATTGGTGGGGATTTAAAGCAGCATAAGAACGTCGCGACTCCAACGGGACCGTTGAAATACGGACAGAGTTTGACGACTCAAGAGACTTCCGTCGAATACTGCCGCTGCATGGAATCCAATTGAACGAACTTTCATCGGCACATGACTTAGCCTTGGAGAAGAATGCATGGCACTCGTCCGGTGATCTTTGGGCCGGCAGGCCCGGGATGCAATTCATCCTCACATCCAGCACATTTTTCTTGATCAACTTCCAACATTCCGGGCCAACCTTTGTAAAATAATTGTAAGGCAGTGAAAGGTTCCCCAGATTGGGCAGCTTGCAGACGAGCTCGGGTACAGGCCCATATAACTGATTATTGGCCAAGTTCAGAATCTCCATCTGGCCCAAACAGGCAAAAGATTGTGGGATTGGGCCAGTCAAGAAGTTGCGGCTCGCGTCAAAGAGTGTGGCCTTCTCCAAAAGCCCGATTTCGCATGGCAAGCATCCAGACAACTGGTTGTTCAACAATAGAACTTCAATCAGAGTCTTACCTGCTCGGCCAATGCTTTGAGGAATTGGGCCAGTGAAGTTGTTGTTGGCTAGAGTTAAATAAAGGGCCGGGACGGAGCCCAAATTATCAGGGAGTTTTTGCCTGAAATTGTTGTTATTGATGTAGAGAACATCAACATCTAGCATGAAGACTTGGGGTGGAACCATGCCTGAAAATGAGTTGAACCTGAGGTCCAAGAAAGTTAATTTATTGGCACCAAGAAGTTCATATGGGAATTCACAGGAGTACTTGTTGTTGCTTAGGTCTAGTTCATATAAGTACTTGATCTCGGAAATTTTCAAGGGGAAAGCACCTTTGAAGTTGTTGGAATTTGCATGGAAAACGGTTATGTCTGGCAATTCATCAATGAAGCCATTGAGACTGAGTTCAGGGCCATCGAAGTTGAAGCCATTGAACTTAACTCCGGCAAGGGCCTTCTCGCCGTAGTCGAGGAGGATGTCACAAAAGAAGCCTTTGTATTTGTTGCATATATCAGGACCAACCCATGTCTTGGTGATGCCATAGGGGTCATGCTTGATTTTTTGCTTGAATTTTTGGATGATGGGGTAGACTATCTCGATACGCTTGCTCTCGAACGGAGGAGGAGGTGGCGGACACGGTGGTGGTGGTGGAGGTGGAGGAGGAGGAGGAGGAGGAGGAGGGCAATCTTGGTAGTCAGGAGGAGTAGCTGGAGGAGAGCTACTACCGCCACCACCGCCGCCGATAATTATCTCCAATGCTTCTCTAGCGTTGCCAATTATTGGACCATCTTGTACTTGATTGTGGTGCGAACTTGTTACATGAAACAAAAAATTGGCTGCTAGTAGAAGAACTAAGGCAAGAGAAACATCAGATGAGATGATCATCTCTCTCTTTTCAAGTTGATTGTTTTTGTAGTGATGAGATTTTTATAACATTTTTTTGTCAAAAAGAGGTGTGGGTAATAATTGTTAGCTAAGTAGGGTTGTAGAGGGCAGCTCATAGTCACGGGCAAAGAGACTATGTTTATTGTAGTGTTTTTGTCCAAAAGTGAGTAGTTGTTGCCCTCTCATTGTCATAAGAGAACTTTTTCTCTGAGGGTTTGTTTGTTCTCAATATTCTATATTTTCATACTATTGTTTTGATAAGTTAGTTGCATTTTGCCCCTTGTAAAATGTGAAAAAACTAATTTACCCCCTAGAAACTAGAAATAGACAAAAATTCACCTATGTTTTTTCAAAGAGAAAAGCAAGTTTTATTATTCATAAGCATGGGAGGTTTTTTATTTTTATAATTGTTGATTTTGTCAAGGGAGTAAGGCTATGTTTGGTTGCCCTATGGGAGAATGTTTTCTTTTCTCGGGAATAGCCTAAACATATTCCCAAAACACCCCAAACATAACAAAAAATAGCCTAAATTTCTTAAGCTTCACTCGTAGAGACTCACACCCTATATAGTCCACGAATTTAATATACATTTGCGAAGGGGAGGAATTGGAGGGAGTACTATTGGTATGCCCCTCTAAAAGTCAATTTCCCCTTAAAAATCATAGTCCCGTTCAAGTCAAGTGATAAAACTCGGTGAATTGAATGATTTTCTGATAAAAAATTAATTTTTTTTGGCTAAAAGAGAATTTTTTCCAAAAAATATTGTAGTCCCGTGTAAAAATTTAGTGAGTTGAATGATTTTTCAGGGCTTAAATACAATTTTCAACCAAAAATCATAGTCACTTGATAAAACTCAATGAGTTCAAATGATTTTATGGCAGAAATTTGTAATTTTATTAGCAAATTTGACAAATTTGCTAATAAATCAAAGGATGCAAAATTAGTATAGATCAAAAGTGGAAACGGACCAGGTTATAAGATCAAAAATCCTATTCTTAGGAAAATTGCATCTGTTCAAGTGATAGTTGGGCTTGAATACTAAATACAAATGGTTAGTTTTGAAGCCCAAATATGCTCAACTTTTTCAACAAAGATAAGTACGTCAAATAGTGAAGCTCTTGATTAAGACAAATGCAGACTCCCAGAAACTCTGTGCCAAAATCTTGCTCCTCAAGTCCACAAAACTAATAAAAATATGGAATATTCCAGGTCAAGCTTTCAACCAGAGCAGGTATTATGCATACAAGAAATGAAGAAAAAAATAATATTCATACACGGCTCTTAATCAACATAGTAATGATCTACTATTTCCCAGAGATTGCTAAGAAGTAAAAAAATCTGAAAAAAAAAAAAAGTGAGTTTCCACATCTGAATGATACCCAATGTTATAGCTAATCAACTGCTGTTAAAAACATTCTCCCCACACCAGAAAGATTAAACTACCTTAGAAAATGATGTGAATACTGAGTACCGTACAAGAACCAATAATGATACATTTCTTGCACATCAATCTTGGAAAAGTATGTATATATTGAAAACAAGCAGTGATTGCTCCAAGGCAAAGACTTGTCAAATAGAAACAAAGTTTGAACACGTCTGTTTTTTGACCTCGTGGGTCTTCCCAGCACACACACACCACACACAAAATAAAACAATAATGAGGAAATAAGAAAACAGGCACTATTAATATGGAATCAGGTTAACAGGGTTCCCCATCTCCTGCAGAAACTTGAACACTAGTAAAGAATTTGTTTTGCCGCAAAGCCATACCATGAGTGTAGAAGCTCATCAACTTCACATATACTTTATTCCAATGATGGCACCTGGCCACATGATCCCAATGATAGATATTGCTAGGGAATTTGCTAGGCATGGGGCAAAATCAACCATTATTACAACATCCCTCAATGCATCTCAGTTCTCTCAAACAATTGAAAGAGATAGAAAACATGGCTTTGAAGTCAGTATTTCCCTCATCAAATTCCCTTGCCATGAAGCAGGGCTGCCGGAGGGCTGCGAGAATCTATCCTCCACCACCACTCCCGAAATGTCTCTGAATTTTCTCAAGGCCCTGGATTTACTTCAAGAACCTGTTGAAAAGCTTTTGCAAGAAGAAGGCCGACCAGATTGTATTGTTACAGGGGCTTTCTTCTGGTGGGCTAATGATGTCGCTCTCAAGCTTAATATTCCACGGCTAGTGTTCTACGGGACCGGTTTCTTCCCTATGTGCGTCTACAACACCTTGAAAGAACAAAAACCTCATGAAAAAGTTGGATCAGATTCTGAAGAATTCGTTGTGCCTGGCCTCCCGGACGTGGTAAGGTTGTCAAGACGACAAATTCCAGACCAGTTAAAAGAAGAAGATAAGAATCCACTGGCTGAGACACTAAGAAAGGTCTTGGCATCAGACTTGGCAAGCTACGGAATGATCGTAAACAGCTTTTACGAGCTGGAACCTGCTTATGCAAGACATTACAGGGAGGTCATTGGTAGAAAAGCATGGCACATAGGTCCCGTTTCACTTTTCAATAAGAGCAATGAGGATAAAGCTCATAGAGGTAAACAAGCCTCTTCAGGTGATCATGACAGCTTGAGTTGGCTCAACGCCAAGAAACCAAACTCAGTTGTGTACGTCTGTTTTGGTACCATGGCAATTTTTTCAGCTGCTCAGCTGCTTGAGATTGCAAAGGGCCTTGAAGCTTCTGGCCAACAATTCATATGGGTTGTCAGAGAAAAGGCAAATGATGAAGGAAGTATCGATTGGTTGCCCGAAGGATTTGAAAGAAGGATGGAGGGGCGCGGCTTGATAATCAAAGGGTGGGCACCCCAAGTGCAGATTCTTGATCATGAAGCTGTTGGAGGGTTCATTACACACTGCGGATGGAACTCACTGCTGGAAGGAGTTGCATCAGGTGTCCCAATGGTCACATGGCCACTCTCTGCTGAGCAATTCTTCAATGAAAAGTTGGTGATAGAGATTCTGAAGACGGGAATTCCGGTGGGTGCTCAGGAGTGGACTAAACGAACCGATGACAGAGAGCCTATAAAGGGGGAAAACATAGAGAAAGCAGTGGCTCAGTTGATGGCTGGGGAAGAAGCTGAGAGAATGAGAAGCCGGGCCAGAAAATTAGGAGATACGGCGAAAAGGGCTGTTGAAAAAGGCGGATCATCACACGATGATTTAAACTCTTTGCTGGAAGAAATAAGGATCTATCATCCTTGAGGCAAAGAGCGTTCACATTATTCATTGGATTGATCCTGGCAATTGTTTTTATGATTTTGCAACATTAATTGCCTCAGCTGTTTACAACAAAAAAGAGCTATTAGTAATGTGATCCTAGAGCTAAACTGTATTGTGCCAAAACTAATTGAAGATCATGTAAAAGGGGATGGAAAACATAAAGAAACCATTACATTGTGAAATTCTTGAAACATCTGTATCACATTTAGTATATTGTAGTGTGAGGATCTTGGTATCTACTACTATATGTCTGTGCTTTTCAAGATGACAATTGTCTTGTAAATGGCAGATAAATGCAAGCCTTTCAAGCAATTTGTACTATTAGATAATCTTCGAATTCAGTTACTTAACTTGAGCAGCCAACATGATGTGTGATCATAATAAACGAAAATAACATATTTATATCTATTCAGAGCAATTTTCGACGACGATGTGAAGTTGGTGACTGACATTCTGAAGATAGTAGTTGCAGTTGCCGTCAAGACTGTATAGGCTTAATGAACCGGGGTACTCTGTAGGGATTTAATCAGCAGGGAAACATAGCCTAAGGCAGTTTACCAATTGATGATTGGTGAAGATGCCATGGAAATGAGAAACAGGGCACTTGCATTCAGTGATAAGGCGAAAGGAGGATCTTCCATTACACCGTCTATTGCATTCCATTAATTACAGTAACGTATGCACAAGATTTTACACGGGACGAATAATCAAAGGATAATCAAAACAATGCAATAGATAATATAATAAGATTTGCAATAGAAGGACAATCTTAAAAGTTGGATCCTCTTACAATTATTGGAATTCATTGTTGGATGAATTAAGAAGGAAACTATTGTAGTGGAACTACTTGAATTCTTGAAGCTGCATCTATGCATCTCTTTTCTATTGTTTTTTCTTTTAAATTTTCTGCATTGGAAGTATCAACCAAGTTTTCATTTCTTTGAGCAACTGATAAATTAGCCCAAAATCTCAGTACACCATAAGAACTTCAGAAACTAACAGAGAAACATAACTAAGTAAAGAGAAAATGTCAAAACCTTCTTATAATACTTCAATCAAATGAAAAATCACAGTGCAGACAATTAATAATACCTTCACCACTTTTATTCACAAATTTTGCAAACTGATTTTGGTTTCGACTAATCCAATAATGAAAAAACTGTTTGCTAGGATTATCTTGTTTAGCTTTGTCACTGTATCTTTTGTATTGGAATCAAAGGAAACAACATAAGCTAGTTACATTCGAGTATTATTTTTGGGTAATATATCTAAAGCACACACCAACCAAACAACAAATTTGTGTGAAAATTTCCAAAAAAATAAAAATTGAAATTGAATTATTATATTGCAGTTCTGGTCCTCTGTTATATTCCATATTATAAATGCCACATCCAATTGTATATTGTCACCTTCATTTATTTGTTCATTTCCTTTCCTCGCAATGGGATATAAGATGAAACAAGAATATATAAAAAATCTAACTGATTAATGTGATATATTGTATAATAAAGAGCTTAGGTGACAACAGTATTATAAATCGGAAAGAAAAGGTGGATTGGATGGCATCTCCGGCTGTAATATATGAACAGCTATAGTAAAACAAATAAAAGAATTCAAATAATTGAAAAAAAGAAGAAGAATTGACTTAGAAAACTCAACAAATATTATAATGATATATACCAAAATGTATGATTTTAACTCTTTTAATATGGAGTAATATATAGTTTTAGGCTTGTTATCCAGGAACTTATTCAAAAATACAATAATGAAAGAAACATAGAATTTGTCACTGGATAATTGACAAAATAAGATCGTTTAATTCCTACATAACCTATCACTAAAATTCAAAGCGGAATATGAACAAAAGAAACAAAACAACGAGGATGACTCATAGTTTAGAACTTAGGATAACAATAGGGCGAATTAAAATCAGAACCCGCTTCATTTGAGGTTAGTTTTATTATTACAAATGGGATTGCAAGTGAATTTTAAATTTTTTATTTTTTTAAAAATATTATATATATATGTATATATATGTATATGATATGCTTTAAAAATATATTTTTTTAGAATTTTTTAATATATTATTTTTAAAAATATATATTTTTAATATTTTAAAAATAATAAAATAGATGTAGCAGAACTATCGGATTGAAATTCAAATCCAAATCCTACAAATTCTTGAGGAGACAAATCTCGATTAGACCAAACCCTTGAATTGCCATTCATACTTAGCAACCCAATATTAAAAAATGAATTTGAATTTAGACATTTCTATGGGATTCTTGAAGTTAATAATTTATAATTATTTTTTTGTGATTTACAGTGAAATGCTCCTCTGAATGCTTTGGGCTTGCCTCACACATACATGTGGCCCGTTTCATATGTTAACCTAGCTAAGCCAGCCCATGTTTACCCAGAGTTTTTATGGGCTATACTTTGTGTTAGAGTTATTTAGGGTTTTCAAAATTGAATTTTTTAATCAAAATTCCATCGAATTATTTAAAGTATGTGAAGGATTAGAATATTTAAATGGATCTGATCTGATTAAAGGATTTAAGAATTGATATTGAGTTGACTGATTTCATATATTGAAGATGTGATAATATATTCAAAGCTCGAATCTTGCATTCAGATTTTAGAATTTTTTTTTTTTAAATTCAGATTGAGTAATTATATATAAAGATCGTCCAGCAGAGGGTCATCGATTGGATTTGGATATCCTGAACAATAATTGGATTTACAGTAAAAATACAATATCCTAATCGAATTCGACTCACTCTCACTGTCGATAATTTTTTTTTTGCTCTTGCATTATCATCTGCCTAAAAATATAAAATTTTATTTTCGCCTCCTATAATCTTCAACTTTTTTATAATCAATTATGAGGAATAATTTTGCCTTTGTATAAATAAATATCTTATACTTGAGGAGAGATTTTTGCCAAATAGAAGTAGGACGTCAACACCTAACGTTATATATAAATAGATTTTAGCTCCAAATATGAAAATGATGCAATTTTAAATATTCACTCTGATAATAATCTTATGCGAAAAAATAAAAAATAAAAGCAAGCTTAAACATTAAATATGTATCTTTGGAAACGGCCTGGAGGCTATATTTTACAGGTGCACGCTAATGTTAAGCCAACCTTAAAAATTTTCCTTAGCATTATTATAAGTTCTCATATTATTAATTCTTAAATTTATATACTTCATCAATTAATATCGAGATTACTTTACTGATTGTTTTGAATTTTTATTTTTATGAAAATAGATTTACTACATTATCCACTACATCAATTAGATTTTACTCAAAATATAAAACTAAGGTTTTAAAATTTATTAATTAAATAGGCATATTGCAATATATTTAACTTGTAGTAATAGGATTCAACTCAAGTGTAAGTTACTAAAAGGCAAAGAATTATTATTAAAAGGCAAAGAATCAGATGAGAGATTTCCCCACATGGGTACATAAGTGTAATACCACAGCAATATCATGCAACAAAATAATAATAATAATAATAGGATATCTTGACAGCCACGAACCCACACCACTCTCTTATCTTATGCACCAAACAATCCTTTAATATTTACTATGTTTTCGTGCATGTTGGATAAGGTTTCACATGCATCCTATTAAATGACATGAAGTTAATCGAACCACGTCTACTACATGAAACCCATTTGTTAAGTATAATCCTAATTCCCACACGAGTAGTACTAATTAATCATGATTTTAACTGAATTTAGTAATTCTATCACAGTAATTGATACGTGATACCACAATATTCAATGGAGATACTAATCAATCATGAATTTTTCACTAATTTTATCACAATCGTTGATACACGAATTGTCACAGCAATTGATACGTAAATCCACAATATTCGATGGAGTAATACTAATTAATCATGATTTTTTTCCACTAATTTTATCACAATCGTTGATACATGAATCCACAATATTCAATGGTTGAGAGTAGTATTTGTAAACAAATAAAATTTGTATCAATTAAATTGTAACATGTGTAAAATAATATATTAAATATTAATTTTTTATTTTTTATTTATATTGAGAATTTAATTAAATTTAATTTTCAAGTAAATAGTTAATTAATTGATATGATAATATATATTTTATTGATTAATCAAATATCGCTAAATATCAAATTTTAATTTTTGTCAATTTAAAATTGTATCAAATCTTGTGATCAAAGATATAAATATCAATCGTTCTACTTTATCAAATGAGTTATCAAAAAATTCCTAAAATTTTTATAAATAAAAATAGAGGTCACATCCAAAAAGATAAACATAACAATAATAACAATATAAGTTGTAAAGAAAAAATCCAAACAATAAACGTGTTAAAAGAAAATTCTCTTAATCCAATACGATCAAATTCAAGTAGATCTACAATGTTTAAGACAAAAATCAAGGCATTCATCGCGGATGTTACTTAAATAATAATGTTCAATTCGAAATTAAGTTGTTAAACCCTCGAATAAACATTATGAAAATCAAATCAATTTTGAAGGAGATCGGAGTGTCGATTCCACTAACAAATATTTAAATCAAAAAAGTCGACATTCTTAAAATTCTAACATTTAATTTGAAATTAAGGTGTTAAATTCTCGAATTAATATTATTGAATGACGAAATCAAATTTGCACGAGATCAATAAGGGATTCCACCTTAAAAATTTTCAAATCCCAAATTTTTTATTGTTTAAGAGAAGAATTAGAAGAGATATAGAAATTATAATAATTTTATTCTTTCAATTCAAAATTTAATTTGTACTATTTTTCTTGTATATTAATTTTTGCAAACAATGATAATCAAGTCATCAATCAACTTTTTGAAGGAATATACAAGTAAGGCAAATGAAGGTGGTGTTCTATATGCTCCTCAAAATTATGTTCAAAGTAGACAACAAATGTGGTATTTCATGCCTTTAGTCAAATTACGTTTAAAGGAGACAACAAGACGTGTTTCATGTTTTCACTCAAATTCTATCCAAAAGGAGCAAATGAATGCGACATTCTCCGTTTTCACTCAAATTTCATTCAAATGGAACAAGTGAAGGTGATGTTCCAAAGAGCCAAAATGAATGAGTCATTCCATGCTTTACTCAGAATTCACTTAAAAGGAGTAAATGAAAATGGTGTCATGGGCCTTCACTCAAATTCCAATCAAAAGAAGCAAAATATGAAAATTGAAGTTGTTGAAATCTAATTTCGAGTAAATGAGGAAAAAAAAGTGAAATCATCTTCAACTTTTTAATGCTCATAGATACAAGCACCAACTATCTAGAATTGTCATAGTAAATATTGCTTAAATGCTCATTGATAAGAGTATAAATTGTCATAAAACTCCTTGATATGAGTATTTATTAGTGAATTCAAAAGCTCATTTATGTGAATAGAAAAAGTTTGCAAATCAAATCAAATTGAAAACTCATTCATACAAGTATAAGCTATCTATCAAAATTCAAATAAATACTCCTTAATATGAATATAAACTATTTATAAATTTTGAATTCAAATAGAGAATCCTTGATATGAGTATAAATTATTTAGTATCTACCAAAATTCAAATTCAAATGAAGTATCCGTGATGCGAATAAAAACTATCTAACAAATTGAAAACTCCTTGACATGAGTATAAATTATCCACCAAAATTCAAATTTAAATGAAAACTCTTTGATACGAGTATAAATTATTCACCAAAATTTAAATTTAAATGAATTTTTTTTTATATGAGTATAAACTATATACTAACTCCAAATAAGTTCAAGTCAATAACTCTTTTATATGAGAATAAAATGTTTATAAATTCAAATCAAGTCAAAAACTCATTGATATGAGTATAAATTATCTAACAAATTGACATTCAAATTAAATATTTCTTGATACGATTATAAATTATCTAAAAATTCAAATTAATTTAATAGAAAAACTTTTTGATATGAGTTTAAACTATCTCTACATTCCAAATAAGTTTAAATAAATTATTGTGACTTGATCATAGAATTCAAACTTATCACTTTAAAACGCATTGTCCGCGAACAAGTTTAAAGGGAGCATTTATAGACAAATAAAGTATGTGTCAATTAAATGGTGACATATTTGAAATAATATATTAAATATCAATATTATATTTATCTATTTATATTTAGAATTTAATCATTAAGTAGATAGTTAATTAATTGTTATGATAATATACATTTTATTAATCAATCATGTATAGGCAAGTGTCAAATCTCAATTCTTGTCAATTAAGATTGTACCAAATATTGTGATCAAAGAGATAAATATTAATCAAATTATGAAAAATCAATTAAATCGCGTGATTTATCAAATGACTAACTTATCCAAAAATCAATATCCTATAAGTATAAATAGAAGTCACATCCAAAGAGGTAAACTTGTTGGAAGAAATTCTTTCAGTCCAAAATGATCAAATTCAAGAAAATCAAAGTGTTTATCACGAAATTAATTTAAATAATATCATTTAATTTGAAATTAAGTTGTTAAACTCTCGAATTAACATTAGTGGAACTCGAATTAATCTTGAATGAGATATAAAGGTTAATTTCATCAATAAATATTTAAATCTAAACTATCGATATTTTTGAAGTTCTAACATTTAATTTGAAATTAAGGTGATTAACCTTCGAATTAATATTATTAAATGATGAAATCAAATTCGGATTAGATCAAATTAACGATTCAACCTCCAAAAAATTTAAATATCAAAAATTCTTGTTTTTGAAAAGAAAAATCAGATGGGCTGTAAAGATGGTATTTATTTTATTCTTTCAATTCAAAATTTAAATTGTATTATTATTTTTATTTATTAATTGTTACAAACAATAAAATTTGTGTTACTATATTAATTAATTATAATTTTCAATTTCAATAATTCCATCACAATCATTGACACGTGAATTTATAATTCGATGGTTCAGAGTCTCTCGTTGAATTTCCATCCAGCATAGCCAATAAAAGCTATTTTTTTTTTTATTTTGAGTAGCATAACTAAAAGTAAATGGAAATGACTTAAATATATATATATATATATATATATATTAAGTAGCGTTATAGAATCTCCTTTTTACCCTCCATAGTCAAGTAGACCATATGCTGGTTAAATTATTTAGTTCCCAAATTGCCCTGTAGTGAACAGCATCCCACATAAAATTTCACCCATGTGCCCCACTTGCCAAACCAATTTTTCAACTCTGTCTTCTTGAAAACAAATTATTTCATCTTTTTATGCTCTTTCAAATTGCCTAGAAAAAAAATACTCCCTTTTCTATTAAAGTTGAGACATGGAACTATACTCGACAAGTGGACCAAAAAACCTATTTCGTTATATTAAAATATCAAAATAATATTTTATTTTTAAATACTATCATAATCTTTAAAATACCAGAAGATAATGTTATTAGTAGAGAATCATCATATTTTATTTTAAAAATTTATAATTTTAAACATATATGTTTTACCTTTGTGTACATAAAAAGTATTTAGAGTATAAAGACATCTTGAGGTTTGAATTTTTGATAGAGACATCTCCTCTAATATTTTTTAGCCAAAGATTTTAATAAAAAAAATATTTAAAAATAAAAAGACACTTAGCCTAATACATTTAAAAAACAATCCATCAATTTTAAAAATTAATAGGAGTTATTTTCTACATAAAAATTTGAAAACAGTGCCAAACCAAAATTTAAATTTTAAAATTCTCTTTTATTTTTCAATAATACATGATAAATTAATATGTAGTTAAAAAAAAGGAAATGAGAGACCACTACTTTAGTTTTTGACCATCTTCAACAATATGAATAATATTATTTGACTTTTATGTATGAGAACTAATTTTCAAGACATGAAAATTTGAAATGAACTTTTGCAAAGCAAAAAGTGGAAATTAAGGTAAGTTTTTACTGTCTTCATTAACTAAAGAGACTATATTAGCTTTAATATGAACACAACACATAACAATTAAAAACATGCATAATTTTTAAAACAAGTAAACGATCAAAATTAAATTTTAGCAATATTTACTAAAATAAAAAGCGCAGAATACGATTTATATGTTTAAAAAAATTAAATAATTTTGAAAATATTAAATGAGGTCATTTTTTTAAATCATTATTTTTGAAAAAAAATATGAGACCAATATTTAAATTATGAAGTTCAATGATATACTTAATACACATTATTATTTATCTATGAAAAATAATGCATTAAAAAACACTCCAATTATTGTACTATTAAATGATAGACTTTGTAATGAGCTTATGTATCTTGATTTATTAATGAAATTATGCATTTGAAAAATCATTAACCATTTATGTTATACAAATTATGATTATCCCTTTTGTATAAAAATTAATTTATACTTTGATGTCATTGAAAAAACCTTAAAATATAAATTTCGATCTCACTGATTTATTTTCCTCAAAAAATAAATGTTTTAGTCTTTTAAAAGTTTACCTTTTTCTTTATTTTCCTAAAGCATAGGGATATGAGCATTTTAGTCTTTAAATAGAATTTCAATATATCTTTAGCATTAGAGGGGAAATGTTTGCTAAAAATTTAAATATCAAGAAAAGTGAATGTTAAAAATTAAATTTATCGAGGTGGATGCAAATAACTCAACAATTTAATCACTTAATACTAATTTTTCTAGAACCAGATCCTAAAAATCTTATAATCTATACTCACCGGTCGAGTACTGAGGGTTTCGAATCGAAAACTTTCGACCCTTATCGGTTATAGTTTGGGTCCAGAAATCAACGAACGGTTTTGGTTCCGATTAACCTCCTAGTCTGAGCAGGTTTCAACCCTCGTTGTTTTTTTTTTTTATATAAATTTTGAGTTATGTTTTAAAAATTTATTATTTGTTAACTAAAATTTAATTTTATGGAATTACAACTTATTAAAAACAAAAAAGGGTTTGAAGTTTTAAACTTAAATTTGAATAATTTTTTTAACTTAAATTTAAAAAAAATATTGTTAATTTTTTAACTTAATAAAAAAATAATCTTAAATTTTTAAAAAAATATTGTTAACTAAAATTTAAATTATCTAATATACTAATTATAATAAACTTAAAAAAAATGCATCAACTTGAATTATTTTACAAAAAAATATAAAATAATATTTTATTAATTCTTAATTAATTATTTTTAAACACTTAATGAATACCTTTAATTAATACAATTTAATTATAAATTAATTAATTATTTAATTATTAATTAGAGATATAAATTTAATATTCATTATTTACAATCAAATATTTTTTTTTCAAAAATAAATATTGGACCCGCTGAGTCCACGGTTGAGTTTTTCCAACTTATAATCAGCCCTTGAATTAAACCGATTACGAATTGAATACATTAACCCGTTCCACATATTGGTTATAGGTCGAGTTTGAATCGCACTTTATTCATGGTCAGGACTACCATAATCCAGATATCGAAGGATTGCGGGTATTAATGAACAGACCTGTTTGGCAAAATTGCCCATATATTAATGGAATTATTTAGTTCCCAAATTGCCCTGTAGTGAACAGCATCCCACGCTACTCCTAAGCAGAAAATTTCACTCACGTGTGCCCACTTGCCAAACCAATTTGGCAACTTCCTCTTCTTGAACAAGTTTACATTATTAGTTATTAAACAATATTTTCATATTTTTTTCAAAGAAATATGAAATCCGTTAGTTCATGTTTATAATTCTTTAACAGAAAAACTTACACATTATATACATGCACATACACGTATATATAATTAATTTTAATTATATATTTAAAAAAAATATTTTATATACACAGCGAGTAAATCTTTTATAAAATATAAAATACAATAAAAAATTTAAATAAAATTTTTAAATTGTGTCTATTGAATATATAATGTTGTCTTGAATATTGTTTATGCTCTTTGTAGAACATACTTATTCCACACTTTGAACCTCCATTTGTTTGATAGGGAGGGAAAATCAATGCATCAAATTAGAAGTTTGATTACAGATTCCATAAGTTTGATTACTTGTAATCCCTTTTTTTAAGCTTTTATGGCATTTGGATTAGATAAGAAATCATGAAAGAAAAACGACAATTTTTTATTTTATTTTTTTGCATGTGTTTTTCATATATGTTAAGTAAAATTAAATTTTTATTAACAAATTTGAATACAAGATTCTTCATCTTTATAATTCAATTTCCTTTAATCAAATGTATGAAAATCATAATTCTAAATGACAAGAGAATTGAGATGGATTTGGTACTGTCGTAGCTTGAAGCATGGAATCAAACCTGATAATGAGACCTGACAAACCTATTTTGTTATTTTATAAATATTAAAATATTAATTTTTTAAATGGATATTATTATAACCTTCAAAATATAAGAAGATAATGTTATTATTAATAAAGAATCAATACATGACGCACTTACCTTTGGTTATTTTTATTTTCAAAAATTATAATTTTAAATTTATATGTTTTACGTTTGTGTACATATAAAATATAGACCCTTAGCCTAAGTACGCATGAAAACAATCCATCGTTTTTTCAAAGAATTAATAAGAATTATTTTTAAAATTAAAAATTAAAAAGTGACAAACCAAAATTTTAATGTTATTTTTTTTTTATTTGTACATAAAATAGTACATGATAAAATAATTTATATTTTTAAAAAGAAAATGAGAGACCAAAATTTTAGCTTATGTCCATCTTCGACAAGTTCGATAATATCGATTGACTTTTATGTATGAGAACTAATTTTCAAAACTTAAAAGTTTGAAACAATTTTTTGAAAAACAGAAGGTGAAATTAAGTTAAATTTTATTATCTTCATTAACTAAAGAGAATATACTAATGTTAATACGAAAACAGCACATAATAATTTAAAACTTAACTTTCGAAATGCATAATTTTTTAAAATAAGGATCAAAATTAAAGTTCGAGTGATACTTACTAAAATAAAGAGCTTAAGTTACTTTAATATTTTCAAAATAATTACAAAATTTTAAAAATATCAAACGATGCTATCTTCTCAATTCATTATTTTTTTTTTAAAAAGCATGACATCAAAATTTAAATTATGTACACATTACTATTCATCTATGATAAAAAAAATGCATTTAAAAATAATTGACTTTTGTTTTTATTTTTTTAAAAAATACACTACTTATCGCACTATTAAAGGATAGACTTTGTAATAAGATTATGTCTTCATTATGAAATTATGCATTTGACAAATTGTTAACCAATTATGTTGTAGAAATTATGATTATCCTTTTCTTATAAAAATCAACTTATACTTTTATGTCATTGGAGAAACATTAAAATTTAAATTTTGATCTCACTTATTTATTTTCTTTAAAAAAATATATGCCTTAGTCTATTAAAAGTTATGCTTTTTTTTTTTTTTTAACATAGGGATAAGGGCATTTTAGTCTTTAAATAAAATTTCAATAGATATTTAGCATTAGAGTGGAAATTTTCAGAAATATAAATCTCAAGAAAATTGAAAGCTAAAAATTAAAATCTTATTGGAGATGGACACAAATAACCCAATAATTTAAACACATAATACTAATTTTCCTAGAACAAGGTCCCAGAAAGCCCATAATATACCTATTGGAGGATTGCTGGAATTTATGGACAGACCTGTTTGGCAAAAATATCTATACATTATTTTACAAAATATTGCAGAAAAGATTTAAGCAATGATGTTTATAAGAATATCTAGCGAATTTATTCACTATTACATGGTATTATTTGTTTTCCAGTTTTTTAAAGAACCTGCCCCAAACAATGCCTTTCTTGAGGCTTGAAGTAGACCGCCTCTGAGAAGTGAGCGCCCTCGTGAGCTGAAACTCCCATTCCCGTACCAACTCCTATTTTGACGGGCCCTCACAGTAACATTTTCTCTTTCTTCTTCATCAAGAATTAAAAACACAAAATAATCCCATTCCCACTGCAACCCAATCTCACGTCGCCTTCCATCCCCCCATTCCCCCATTCACATTCCTCCTTGTCCTTTTCTCTACCTCGCTCCCTATAAGTAGCCAAAGGGCAACTGCCCTTTCCCCGTACCTTCTACGCTTCTTCAACAATGGCTTCTCCTCTCAAACTATCGTTTTCCGTCGTTCTCCTCTCATTTTTCATTATTTCCTCCGCCCTCGACATGTCCATAATCAAATACGATCAGAACCATGACACGGGCCCCGCCCGCTCCGAGAGCGAAATCATGGCGTTGTACGAATCTTGGCTTGTGAAGCATGGTAAGGCGTACAACGCCATTGGCGAGAAGGAGAAGCGTTTCGAGATTTTTAAGGACAACTTGAAATTCATCGACGAGCATAACTCCGTCGACCGGCCGTATAAGCTGGGGCTGAACCGGTTCGCCGATCTGACGAACGAGGAGTATCGGTCCATATTTGTGGGCGGGAGGTTAGACAGTAAGACCCGGTTGATGAACCAAAGAGCCAGTGATCGTTACGCGTTTAAGGCGGGGGAGGAGTTGCCGGAGTCCGTTGACTGGAGGAAGAAAGGCGCCGTTGCTCCGGTCAAAGATCAGGGCCAATGTGGTAAGGATATTTATTTATGCTTGATTATAACGGAGAAACTTATATCAGTAAATATGTGAATGAATGGATGGATGTATATGTACGGTTATCTTGTCGTGGGTGTGAGAAGAGGAGACTCGAATCATGGGTTTTCAATGGTGTTTTGACAGGGGTCTTTGGTTGGATTATTCAGTCTGGATCCTCCAAAGATGGGGACAATTTTCGTTTTTGTTTATGTATTTCGTATTTGTTTCCTTATTTTGGTTTTTGGCCTTTTATGCTTGGGGCTTGTTTGTTTGAACAAATAGCTGTTTTAGCAATGTTTTCTGAATGTGGCTATTTTTCCTTTGTTTTTTATTTTATGTGAATTACCACGGAATAGTATTTTTTATGAAGATTTAAACTGTTGTTGGGACTTGTTGGGGGTTGAAATTCATATTAGGAAAATCTGCGGCATTTGGTATTGTTTTGGAGAAAATATTTTGAGGAAAAAAATGTCTAAAAATTTAAAGTATGTTTTGTTTTGTTTTTTTTTTTATTATGGAGACATTTTTTCTGGAGATGTGTTTTCATGTGATTTTTTGTTAGGGTGCTCATTAAATTTTTATATTATTATACATTGCTTATATTTTAATATAATTATTGAAAGAATATACTTATATGAGTGTAGTGATTATAAAATTTAAAATATTTAAATATTTAGTTTCGCGTATGAGGAATGAAAAGGCTCCCCAAGATAAAAACAAAAACAAACAAAGTCGTCTTTGTGCTTTATCAGCTGTGAGCCTTGCGACTTCCCCAAAAGAAAAGGAAAAAACGAAAAAAACTGTGGGCCTTGTGGCCTAGCAGACAAAAGCCATAATATGGCTTGGAGTTCAGTTTTTCTTCTGTTTTGAGATAAAATTACTTTTTGGATGAGCTAGGGATCATCTTGACTTGGTTTACTTTCTTATTTAATATTCTCCTTATTTTACTTTCCTGTCCATCTGGAAATTTGTTCTCTTTTTGATAAGTTTATTGATATTTGTTTATAATATGTGCATGTGCATATGCCATATTGAGCTTTTAGCCCATCAGTTTTATCACGTTACAGTGTAGAGGGATGAGACCAGCTTGGGGATACCACATGTAGAGTACCTTCATGTGATGCATCTGCTTGCAATCTTCTATAGTTATGAAAATTGTCGGATGTACATTGAAATAAAAGATGTTAATAAATATTTTCTTGTTTTATACTAAAGGGAGTTGTTGGGCTTTCTCAACGGTTGCTGCCGTTGAAGGGGTAAATCAGATAGTAACTGGAGATATGATAGTCTTGTCGGAGCAAGAGCTAGTTGATTGCGATAGGTCATACAACCAAGGCTGTAATGGTGGTCTTATGGATTATGGCTTTCAGTTCATCATTGATAATGGCGGCATAGATACAGAGGATGATTACCCTTACAGAGCTCATGATGGCACTTGTGACAATTATCGGGTATGAATTCAAATTGGGATTTTTGGTTTTATTTAATTTGTTCTTTGGTTTATTCTTTAATTTGTACTTCCATTTTTTAGCAATTAGTCCAGTAGCTTAGTGAATTGTCATTCAATCTTTCAGAAAAATGCCAATGTAGTCTCCATAGATACGTATGAAGATGTTCCTGAAAATGATGAACAAGCGTTAAAGAAAGCTGTGGCAAATCAACCAGTCAGTGTGGCGATTGAAGCTGGGGGCAGAGCTTTCCAACTCTACCATTCGGTACGATCATCCTGCTTTCCTATTTTGCCTGATCAATCCTGCTTTCCTATTTTGCCTGATCTATAAATAACACCTTACAATGACAATTTTTAAAGATCTACAGATTAGACAATAATAGTTTTGTGTGCTTTTGCAGCAAATGTCAAAATTTTAGCCCTTTTGAGCTGCTTCAAAATCTGACCTACCGTTATAGATTTTTAATGTCAGTTAATGGTATAAATTATGCTTAATCAAGCAGTAAAGCAACCTTCTGACTGGCACTTTGTGTCTGTAGTTGTGTTGTTTGGTATGTCTTGTGGAACAAATTTTCAGTTGCTCATATGAATGATTTTGATCTCAAGCTGATAGTGCTGTGTCATCGACAATTTTGATTTACTTGCACATTTAGGGTGTCTTCACTGGACACTGTGGAACGGATTTAGACCATGGCGTTGTTGCTGTTGGATATGGTACAGAGAAGGGTAAAGACTACTGGATTGTGAGAAATTCATGGGGTTCCAGCTGGGGAGAAAAAGGGTACATCAGGCTTGAGCGCAATGTGGCTAATACCACCACAGGGAAGTGTGGGATTGCAGTGGAAGCCTCTTACCCTATCAAGAAGGGTCAGAACCCTCCTAATCCTGGTCCCTCTCCTCCAACCCCAGTAAAACCCCCCACAGTGTGTGATGACTACTACACATGCCCGGAGGGGAGCACCTGCTGCTGCGTCTACCAGTATGGCAAATTTTGCTTTGGCTGGGGATGCTGCCCCTTGGAGTCTGCTACCTGCTGTGATGACCACTCTAGCTGCTGCCCACACGACTATCCCATATGTGATCTTGAAGCTGGCACTTGCCTAATGGTAATTCGACTCTATTTTACTACATTATGTTTCTGCTCTTCACATGATGTCTTGCAAGTACTGATCTTATGATACGGTGCAACAGAGTAAGGACAATCCAATGGGAATACCAGCATTGAGACGAGGCAAAGCTAAGCCAAACTGGTCGAGTCAACTTTCTGGTAGGAAGATTAGCATTGCTTGACAGTCATTTGCTTTATCTAGGGTGTGGATATCTTCGAAAAGGGCAAGACTTGGAGAACGTTATTGTGCTATAGGACACTTTGACAGTCAAGGGATAATTAGAGTGTGGAGCCATTCCTGCTCAAGTTATTTAGAACCTTTATCCGCCCTGGATACATTTCTTAGATCATTGTAAATAATTCTTGCTTTTCTTTTTCGTCTAGACATTGGGAAAACTGATAACGTTTCGATTGAGTATTGCTTGTGTAGTCTTTTGAGGTGTCTCTTTCTTTTGCCTTTTCTATATAGTTTACAGTCCGCTTGAATTTGCAGGAATCTGCTTGTTCCGCAGATTGAACGGGAGATCATTTACTAAAAAGGCTTCATTTCATTTGTTGGGAAAAATCTTGTGGGGAAGTACTTATCTAGGGGATTATTAATCTAAAGTGAGAAAAAGTAGTTGTCTAAGAATTCTGTTCCAATCAATATTTGGATTCCAAGAAAGCTGACCGAAAGTTGTATACCTAATGATTAGATGAAGGCAAAAACAAAAAAAACTTTTAAGAACATAAACACAGTCAATGAAATACATTACGAAAACATTCAAGATATGAATTTTTTAAGGATAAAGTGGTTATTCTTAGAAAGATTTTACGATTTTGAGATTTGAGATTTAGGATAATCATAATTATTTACACGGTGAATGTACATGGGATGGGATGATAGATGATACATTATAAGTTTTCATGAAACCTTCTAAGAATAGCACTGATAAAATGAACTATTTTCTTGTAGGAATAAGAAATGAATGCATCATGTGATTTATGGAAAATAATAAACAAAACTTACATCTTTTTCACCTAGTACTATGTTTTTCTTTTTTGAATAGGTGCATATTTTGTTACTTCAAGATAATAGTTTTAGCACAGGGATCAGATATAAACTTAAGGAAATCAGCATTCATAAAATTTGCCAAAAAGTGCATATAGTCATCAAAAAGTATGTCTATCAGTCTATGCCACTTGAAGCTGCCGATTTGCCAAAAGGTCCAATGGTGCATTTTATTTCTTTGTAGCAAAAAGAATTAGCTATTATATGATCAAGGATTTTCTTCAATAGCAAGATAGAATGGAAAAATATCATACTAGCATCTTATTATATGGGATTTGTTATTACAATTCAAATTTAGGGAAGGGGCACATAACATATTATGATTTTATAATAGTAGGATTTGATCGATAATATATTTATAATTTGACTATACCGATCTGACTAGTTCGCATAGAAATTTAAAATTATTAAAGAAAATAAACAACCTAATAATTGATGAGATTGTAATGTGAGCAAACTCTAGAATAAAATTGTTACTCATAATATGAAAAAATACATTATAAGTTATTTATTTTGTAAACAAAATTGCATACCTCGATTTAGTTCACAACCCTAATTAATGTTAATCGAAGTTGTTGTCCTCCAAGAACTTGGTACTCTCTCAATAAATATTTAATTATTTAGTAGAGGGAAATTTTCATAATACTCATATGATTATTACTTAATTAGATTTAGTAGTTGTTGGATGTGTATAATATTATTATAAAATAACATATTGATATTATCATAATCCAACAAATCACAACTTCAATTGATTTTATTAGTATTATATTTTATTTATATTATAAATTTATAATCACACAATAAAAAGAGGGCTTTCTTTCGGTCATATGGCAAACACTAGGCAAAATTTATATATAAGCATATGTTAGATTCGTTTTTTTCGAAAGTTAAGTACTCGTGTAATTGCAAAAGTCGCTAGTGTTGAGTAAACAAAGAAGTCGCTAGTAGTCATTAACAATTACTGAATATCAGAAAGGTGAAAGCTGCGAACTGCTTGTACCGTCGCGTCATTTGCAAAACACTGGAACACTTCGACGTCGTATCGGCGAAACCCAGCAACCACCGCCACCTTTCGCCGCCGTTGACTCCGATTTCAGGTAGCTTTCAGCATCCTTTGCTCGTCCATATGCAGTGTGTGTATTGACATGCAGCCAAAACACACTGTCTTGTTTTAACTATTAAATTGTTTAAGAGTTGAAAGCTGTAATTATTCTCATATTTCTCTCGCCCCTTTCGGAATTGGTCGATTTTTTGGATCGTTGAAGGAGTTGATTTGAGAAATTCATGAATCGGATTTTAACTGAGAAATTGGTGTTATTTGCTGCAAATTACCTTTCGTATACATCACGCTGTTAATTTTAGTGATTCATCTTAGATTCGTTCATAATTTTTGCTAGATAAGCTTTTTGAGGTCGGATTCTATACTTAGTCATAATTTGATCGTTCTCATATTGCCCAAGTTACAGAGTTTGATGAACTATACAAGTTATTGGTAACATGCTACAGGAGTAATTACGTGTTTGTTTAGTTTCACGCTCATCATAATATGTGAGAGTTTCTGTCTGAAATGAAACTTTTAATACGTGTATGGAGTGCATACTCTCTAATCTGTAATGAATGTATCATTGGGTAGGTTTTTACTTGTTTCTTTTTTAGGGGCGGTTTTGCTTGGAATGTCATTAACTGTTTTGTGAGATTATTGGTAGAGCTTTGAAGAAATGGAAAGAAGCCCTGATCAGTATCTGATGTAATCTTATATTGTGATCTATGTATATCCTTCATGTCTAGCTGAATGTCATTGTTGTTCTATTTCCACGACATAAACTAAAACATCCACTGGTTCTTGTTGTTATTATACTGTCTTAACTGCAACAATGTTATGTGGATCACTTTTTTGCAGAGAACTTAGAACTAATTTAGCTCGATCTTGCCCACACCATATGGTAGATTACATTGTTAATTACTGGCTAATTCATTGTCATTATAAAGGGATTTAAGTTCAATTCCCATTTTGCAAAGATTGTTTTCGATCCTTTTTCTTATTTGGCTACTGTTATAGTATCATCTGCACCTTGTCGTGGTTTTGCCTTTTACATCTAGGGAACCTCAGTGAAACTTTACTGTTTCTTCAAAAATTCTATGAATGTCTCTAACAAATTATCAGTTTTTTTCTCAACTTTTCTTGGGGAGGCACATAATTCAGTTGTTGCTGCAAGGTTCTAAAACTTCTCTAATTGTTGAACACTTCCTTTCTTGGATACTGTTCAGGGATCTGGGCTGTGGAAAATGAATTTGGATTCTCCTGATTCGTCAAATCCGCAGGATCTCAAGTCTGCAGATATAAAAATGTCAACTTCGGTGGACTCTGCACCAGATAATTCTGAACGTGATGTGTCTTCAAAATTCTCTGCTTCTGGCATCTCCACTTGGGCAAAAAATCTAAAAATTCCCCAGCCATTTGTTGGATCCCAGGAAGTATCACCATCTGGAAACTCAGGGAAGTCACCTTTTTCGCGTTTCACTAGTGGGTTTGGATTGCGCTCGTCTCCCAAATCTCCTCAATCGGAAGAAAGTTTTGGTGGATCTTCACCAACTGCACAATCAGGTTTTATTGGAACCATCACAAAAGGATTAGTTGACTCATCTAAGAACGCGGTGAAGGCTGTGCAGGTCAAAGCTCGTCATGTTGTATCTCAAAATAAGCGAAGATACCAGGTGGCTTACTTTTTTTGACACTTAGGTTTTTGTTGATTATTATAAGTAGGCCATTTCTATTGTTTTTTTCTATTATACAACTACTTTACAAGCTCAAATAATTCTGTTTATGATAGGTGTAAGCTCATTGTTTTTGGTTTTTTTCATTATCTATATGAAAAAATGTGAAGTGCCAATTCTTGAAATAGTTTCCTGCATTTAATTATGCAAATTACCCTTTATATTTCCGGTGTTAAGTTTGGTAGAGCGCTTCCATAAATTGGTGTGTGGCTCTGAGAATTTTTATTTTCTATAGGAAGGAGGATTTGATTTAGATATGACTTACATCACCGAGAATATTATTGCTATGGGCTTCCCTGCTGGTGATATGAGCTCTGGTTTTTTTGGCTATGTTGAGGTATAAAATCCAAATCATCTGAAATTTGACACACGAATCATTGTTGATTAATGCTAATTTTAACTTGATGGCGTTTGTGGTTCAGGGATTTTATCGGAACCACATGGAGGAAGTAATCAAGTTCTTTGAAACTTACCACAAGGTAATGGCTGCAATACAGTGTCTGTCAATATTGGTTTTACCATGATAAACATGGGCACGACATCTTGTTGTCACCACCTAAACCTTAAATAATTACGGTGCATTGCAGTTCACCTTAAGTTTTTGTCATTTCATATTGCAACTAATAGAATTACATGTTCAATGTTGATCTATTCCAATCATGCAGGGCAAATACAAAGTGTACAACCTTTGTTCTGAAAGATTATACGATGCATCTTTGCTTGAGGGAAAGGTTTGTGTATTCTCTATGTTTCCTAATTCTCTTAATTAACCAAATTGAATGGTTATGTTATGAAATTAGTGCTTCTATGTTTTCTTGCCATTTATTCCTGGTTATTCTTCCTGTTCTTCTGAATCTTGCAGCAGGTGTGATACTATCTTTAATTTGATGGTGTTGCTTGAGCTGTTAACCGTTTTGATACCTTTTGTTATGCACACCCTAAAGATATTGATTTTTTCAAATTTTCAGTCTTTCTTTTTTGTAACAGCATCTCACTTTATCTTTCTTCCTTATTTCCATTAATTCCATTAGTGTGTTGTGTTCAGGGGGCCATGTAAAGGGGGTTGAGTTGCTGAAAATTTACTTTTTTTGTTGGTATTGACAATAACTTGCTCTAGCCTAGGTTCAGGGAATTGGCTGGCATATAGAAAGTGGTTAGTGTCACACTGTTATTGTGTCAGACTGAGTTTTTATTCATTTAAAAAAATTGTAGCTGACGACTTGTCATAATTTTCCATGCTCAAGGATTTTCACTTGTGGGAGTGGATCTTTTAGACTTTGTTGAGTCCAGAGTTCTAAACATGGTGTTGCAGTGTTGTTTGGCCCGTGTTTAGGCTTTTCAGAGTTATCTATACCTAAGTCAGATTATGACTCCCTACATATTTTGAATGCTGGCATTACTTAGCGTTTTAGAATGGCTTTAATTGGGTTTAGTTGTATAAATCAAACTTAGTGCTGCAAGTGTCCTGTTGGAGGAAGAAAAGTGGTCCTGGTTTAATTTAGTGTGCTTAAGTTGGCAATTTTTCTCTGGATTTAGGTTATTGTGCATGAAATTGAAAAGTTTGGCTAAATTGAGGCTGGCTGGCAGATATCTTAAATTATGTTAGTGCCATGTGATTATGAAATCTTTCTTCTTTCCTCTTTCTACAGGTAGCTATTTTTCCTTTTGACGACCATAATTGCCCTCCTATTCAACTCATCATATCATTTTGCCAAAGTGCATATTCATGGTTGAAGGAAGATATTGAAAATGTCGTGGTCGTGCATTGTAAAGCTGGAATGGCTAGGACAGGATTAATGATTTCTAGTCTTCTTCTGTATCTGAAGGTAAAGTTGATCGTGAATTTTCTTCGGAATGCTCCATATGCCGTTGGCAGCCAAAATAGTGTGGAGGTTATTTTCTAAGGAATATGGTCCTATGTTTACAATCTAATTGCATCATCATTATTATTTTTTAGTTCTTCCCCACGGCTGAGGAATCAATTGATTATTACAATCAGAAAAGGTGTATTGATGGGAAAGGGCTTGTTCTGCCTAGTCAGATTGTGAGTCCAATTTTTTTAAATCTATCGTTGACAGCTTTTATGGCTAAGCACCTTTACACCTTTTAGTATCTTGTTGTTTCTTTATAGAGATATGTCAAGTATTTCGAACGGATTTTGGCATACTTCAACGGAGAAAACCAGCCAGGTCGTAGGTATGTACTATTTAGGATTTATATTTCGTGTGGACTTCTAGCTTTATAGGTGGCTGATCTTTAAGTACGACAACATTAGTCTTTTCTTATTTTATATTATCGCAAAAGTTGTTGTAGGATGAAATGAGGGATGAAAAAAGATATATGTGGTCGCTATGTGTTAGATTTTTTGAAATCATACTGAATTACATAATGCAGATGCATGCTTAGAGGATTTCGGCTGCATAGATGCCCATACTGGATCAGGCCTTCCATTACAGTCTCTGATCATAATGGTTACTTTCATCTCTCTCTTTCTCTCTCTCTCTCTGTGCATATGGGTACACTTTCAATTTTCTAATGAGCAATTTTATCTTAACTGATGCCTTCTGTCTGTAGGTGTGCTCTTTTCAACAAAAAAGCATCCAAGAACCAAGGATTTGTCGGTGTGTTATCCTTCATGCATTCAGTTTCTTTCAGCTGAACTAATAATTTATTGAAGTACTAATGATGTGCTTGGGAAGCTTCATGAC
Source organism: Paulownia fortunei (assembly GCA_019321725.1). NCBI lineage: Eukaryota > Viridiplantae > Streptophyta > Magnoliopsida > Lamiales > Paulowniaceae > Paulownia > Paulownia fortunei. Next base: position 29,164,545 of record CM033106.1, on the reverse strand, counting down.
ATCTTTTACAGCATTATTGACCTCTTGGGTAACTGTATGTAATCATTTATAATGATCTTTGCTGCTGGTTTGACTATTTATACTGCTTAATAAATAGAGACTATAAACTGCTTTAATATTCACAGAATTCAGGATTTTTAGTCATACTTTGACCTGTGATATTGTTTTGATAATTCAATTTTTTCAAAGATATAGCCCGTTCATAGTTGCATATGCCTTAGATGGCAATTTTAGGAGAACGTTTTTCATAAACTCATCGATTAGGCAGTCAGTTATGATGAAATTGTTTAATCAATTGCTGCCAATGTGTCACATTGAGCCACCAGTTAATTGGAACATTTGCTTTTCAGAGATTGGTGAAATTTAATGGCCTAGACATGTTCAATTTGACCTCCTGCTGTTTTGCAGCCTGAAGATTTTTGGTTCAGTGCACCCAAGAAAGGAATAATGGTATTTGCTCTTCCTGGGGAGCCTGGCCTGACAGAGTTGACTGGCGATTTCAAAGTCCATTTTCATGATCGCCAAGGGGACTTCTATTGGTATAATAAATTACTGATATCTGATCTTTTTCTTGTACAGTAGTATGTCTCCTCCATCTTTGCAAGAGTCTGGGAAAGAATGGAGAGATAATATTGACTTGTAATGGTTGCATATTTAATATTATGTTTTTTATTGTCAGCTGGTTGAACACAACAATGATTGAAAACAGAAAAGTTCTAAACACAAGCGATCTCGATGGCTTCGACAAGGTAAACTATATTTTGGGTATCATAGTAAGAGGTGGCTTATTCATCAAATATATTTCTTGATCTTTTTCCTTTGTATATGATCCTTTTCCTAGGTTTGCCTTATTGCTTCCCAAGCTCCTCCTAATGAGGGGGTTCCTTGGCATGAACTTTTTTCTTTTCATAGTGTCACTTCAAATAGCAAATAGCAAATATGTACGATTCATTGTGCAGTGCATAAACTTGCCATTTGCTACTTGTGTGCAGTGCATAAACTTGCCATTTGCTACTTGTGTGCAGAGAAAACTGCCATCCCCAGGCTTCCAAGTTGAAGTTGTGCTTGTGGATTATGATGCTGCTGCTGTTTCAGCAAGGCCTCCATCGGAGACTACTGCTAGTGAATCAGCCGAAAACTCAGGTGCAGATACAGTCTCAAGACCCAGTCCTGCTCCAGTTGAGGAAACTGCAGCTGCAGCTGCAAAGAACACAAACGAAGACAAGGATGATGAGTTCTCTGACAGCGAAGCTGAGGAAACTGCATCGTCAAAATCCAGGCAAACTGGCATCTCTTCCCAAGTTGCTGGAACTGTGACTGCAAAAGATGCTATACCTTACAACAATGTTGATTCAAATCAAATTGCTAATCTGACGCTTAATGCAGAGCAAGTCTCATTAGGAACTTCAGCTTCTACGCATACTGAGCTAAAGAAGGAAGCTGTTGGTGGAATGTCAGGAACTGAATTGTCCAACCCAGTGGGTGAGGTAAGTGAGTTCAAGGCAATGGCTGCTGATGCATCAGTTTTTTCATTTGGAGATGATGAAGATTATGAAAGCGAGTAAGGGGAGTGGCTTCAAAGACCTGTACATATATGCTTGTGAATATTCATAAGTCCAGCCCGCAGGCTGCATGGTATTCATTTATTGGATTATAAATTATGGTGTTTGTTTGGATATGCAGAGCTTGATGATTGCTACAGTTCAACTATATGTATTTCATCTATCTGATATTGTTGAGGAAATGTACTTTTATAATTTACTTGCATATACATACATCCAATTCCATCCTGGGAGACTTTAATCTAGTTACACTTCAATGGTTCATGTGTGTTTTAGCAAAGTAACATCTGCTACTGAAAATTGCATTTCACGTGTAAATAGGAAAGATTATGAGTTCCATACTAATAAAATCGGGATTCGAAAATAATTTGTTAGCTCTTAAAATTCATAAATTGGATATTATTAGGGATAATTTAAAACGTTTTTGCTAAAATTTTATTTATATAATAAGATTCGTCATTATAATTTGTAATAATTAGAAAATATTGATAAAAATTATTTATTTATTATATAAAATAGTGCATCAATATAGGAGTTATATCATATAGTTAACTTATATATATATATATATATATATACTGAAAAAGTAGAAAAATAATTTTGTATAATGCAATCTTATTAAAGTTGAAAAAAATTGATAATAAACCATTGTATTGGTAAAAAGTTTGGAGATTTGGTCATATTATTATTCATAAAAAATATATCATAAAAGATATATATGAAATTCAAAGTCTTATAAAAATATTATATTTTATTAGAATTATTTAAAAAATAAATAAAAAATTGTTTCTATGGTTATGATAAACTCTGCAGAGGAAAAAAGCGTTGCTAAGGAACCCGCAGGTAGTCAGTCAATAATTGGTTTTTTTGGAGTAAATTAAGAATTTTAATTCTCGTTGAATGCTCAAGAGTCGCGGTCTAAGGGTAAGACCGCGTTTGAATGTCGACATTCAGGAGTGTTGGATCTTAAAACGGACCTAATACTCAATTTCATATTCGTCCACTTATTTCGAACCATGAATTTTTTAGGCGGATCAAATTTATCAAGTCTTCTAATACGTTACAGGTTCTGAATTATGGGTTAATTCAGATTAATTAAAATTAAATGCAACCTCTGACAACCCTACTATATTGCATTTAGTTATTTTATTTCTTTATTTGAATGCCATAAATCATAATCAAGTAAAATATGGGAGTTAAGGATATTAACAATTCATCATTGCATTTCTTTCATTTCATTTTTTTCAAGAATAATAAGGAGATTAACAATTAAAATGATTGATTTTATATCAAAGATCACTTATAAAACTAATAATATGAAATTAAAAATGCCTATTTATTGTAAAACTCAAACACAATATCTCATCATTATCAGGATTTGCTTTTTCTTTCTTTTTTTTTTTTGGTTTCCCACTTAAATTAGATGCGTCTCAATTAAAAAAAAAATCCCACATTAATGTTTATTGCAATCAAACATTCTTGAGTAAGAGACAACCTTGAGTGAAGTGGTCAAGTAACACTAACAAAAAAGAAATGAAAACAATTTTGATTAATAGTCCATTAACTTAACTTGGTTTTCTGTTTCATTGGATGCTATCAATTTTGATTTTATTTTGATGGAATTAATACGAGCGTTTCACTTTTATGTCGTTATAACTTATATATTTAACAACTCATAAAATTACTTTAATATAACTTAAATTGATAAAATAATTTTTTTATTAATTATTCTACTCCTACACTTAATGTTATTTTTGTAGCGCTCGAAACTTACCACACGCATTTTCAAAGAAAAATAAACAACACATTTATGATTATATTACTGTCAAATAAAGAGTAAACATCGTACCAAGTCAACCATATGGATTAACCAGCAAGATTTTGAAAACCACTACAAATTAAGTTATTTATAGAATTTTATTCCCAAAAAAAAAAAAAAAAAAAAAGAGCTTGTGTCTTTCTATGAAAATAATGTAGAAGACTTGTCTTGGCCCCGGCATTCCCAATAATACCATACGCGCTAGTATCTGGGACCGGTAGAAAAAATGCAGGCACCCAGATACTTCACAATCCACATGCTGCAATGGCAAGAATCTGCTTGGAAAATTCCTTTGTAAAACCCTATTTAATCCAATTTTGCCGTGTACAGAAGAATTCCCCAAAACCAGAACCCATCTTAATTGGTCAGCCCTAAAATTTACAAAATTCTGATCCAAGTTGATTTCTTCAATTCTTATTTCTTTAATCGCAAATTGAACCAGGTTTTCCGGATAAAATAATCTATTGACTTGAAAGGGTATATACTAAAGTCCGCCTTTTTGTGGTGATGCTAAATAATAAAGCTAAACCCTCATCGTCCTCCTATTCATCTTTTCCTCCCATGTCGATTTCTGGCATCCAAGGTCAACTTCTGGAGATCACTGGTATGTTCCTTCTCTTTCTTCTCCTTTATGGGCTTTTGATTATCTTGTGAAAAATTGTGTTTGTGATTGATTTTTTGTGGTTATGTTTTTGGATCTCAGTTGTTGGTTGTAATAAATTGAAAGACACCGAATGGATTTCTAGGCAAGATCCCTACGTTTGTGTCGAATATGCTAGCACCAAATATCGTACACGTACTTGTACAGGTGGGCCTTGTATAGATTCGCGTGAATTCGTATGTATTAATTTGATGCTGTAGAAGAATCTTATTATTATTATTTTTTTTCTGGGTGAATTTGTGTAGATGGAGGGAAAAATCCTACGTTTCAAGAGAAATTCGTGTTTACCTTGATAGAAGGGCTGCGGGAGTTCTCTGTTGTAGTCTGGAACAGCAATACTCTCACTTTCGACGATTTCATTGGCAGCGGAAAGTAATGTCTTTGTAGATCCCTTTTTTTTTTCAATCTCATGTATTTTTTTCTGGAGTCTTAATCTTGAATTCGATGTGTTTAGGGTTCAATTGCAGAAAGTTCTATCTCAGGGTTACGATGACAGCGCATGGCCTCTTCAGGACAAAAGAGGAAGGTAGAATATACTATTCAGAGCTGCATTACCAATTATGTTCTTTGCTTTGTGAGCGAGTGGTATATGTGTATAATTTTTTTCTTGTGTTTGTTCTCTGTATTTTAAGAATGTTCATTGCTCTGAAGTGCCTAAAAGTTTTTCTTTTATCCTGGATGGTCTTATGAGCTTCTATTGTTGTATAAATGATTGAGACGAATGTTGAGAGATTGTCATTTTAGATAGCTAATAAGGAAAAAGAATGTATACTAGATCCCTATGAACTTTCAATTGAAGAATTATCACATTTCGAGCAGCAGTGTTAAAGTTAATGGTGTGAGTTTTGGATCACTTATTATTACATTATTTAGCTGGCCCCTCTGAAGTTGGGCAGGGACAGATGGTAGTGACCCATTCAGGAGTCAAGATCTGAATTAGTCGACTAGCCCCTCGACCTTTGAGAGGGTCAATGTATAATTAATCCCCTTGCTAGTAAATGGCCCTATCTTTTTTAGAAAACTTAGTGAGCTTGCCTTATCGGTAAGTGCGAGAAACTGAAACTATAATTAAGCTTTTTGCTTTTTGGTACATGCGGTGAAACTATAATTAAGTTTTTTGCTTTTTGGTACATGCCAACATTTAAGTAGGATATCGAGTACGGTCAAGTTAAGTCTCACATTTTCATTTAAGGTGTTGAATATTATCTTAACATGTTGCTGATCATAGATCTCTAATAATGTGTTGAATGATGCTCTCCTCCCGGAACATGAATAAATTTCTACAGTGATGTATTATTATGACCAACTACTGATCGATGCATGAATTTGCTATGGCGACTTACGCTTTTTACCCACACATCTGCATGCATGCATTTTTTTTATATATATTATTTGAATAATTTTGTAGACAGCTAATGTGAGTGTTTTATTTATAGGTATGCTGGAGAAGTTCGATTGATAATGCACTATGCTAATGCCAGTGTAAGCTAGATTGACCTTTTGTTTGTTATGATTATTGTGGAGTTTGTTTTGCCATTCAAACGAGAAACTGTATTATTTACTTGCAATCGAGAATATCATATGACGCTTACAAAATGGGTATATTTTCAGAAGCCAGCAACAAGCCATGCTCCATCAGCTCCATCAGCTCCATCGTATGCGGGTGCACCAGCACCTCAAGTTCCTTTATACTCAGCACCTTCATCAGTAGCTGCATATCCTCCAACGGGCTACACTCCACCACCTCTTTATCCTTCGTACCCTCCAAATTCAGCAGGATATCCCCCACCGCCATATCATCATCAGCCAGCTGCTTATCCTCCAACTTACCCGCCAACTTCATCATATCCGCCACATCCAGCTTATCCGCCACCTCCGCAGGACCCACACTATTACCCTCCAGGTAAGAGTTCTCACTCCTATAATCCTTTTGCAGAATCAACCTGCTAGTGAATATTTCAAACTAACATTAATTTTGTTGCTTAATAGCAGGTTCATATCCTCCATCTCCTTATCCTCCTCCTCCGTACTGAGACATACTTTCTTGATACAGTTAGTCAAGAAAAGCAGCCAAGCGCTGTCTGCTAGTCGAGTGTGTATTATTATACTTGGTAGTTACTTGGTTATCTCTTTCATTATTGTATTTTTAGTGTCCGACGATTCTATCATCTATTATTTTTTTGGTTGCTTTGTTGCCAAAATTGTTTGTATGCAAGGAAAATGTTAATAAGAAAAGGAGCAATGATTTGTATTCTGTTCATTGGTTGGTTGACTGGCTCCATCTCCCTTTGCAAGGAGTATATTGTCCTTCCAGAATTTTTGTTGGTAAATTATGAATTATGATTCTTTTTGTAAAGAAGGGTTTATGCAATGGTAAAGAAATGTCACTATGAGGTTGAATAATTGCAAATTTATGCGATGATTAGACCTGTCAACAGTAGTGGACATTTGTTGTTTGACCTTTGTGATGGATTTAACACCTATAAAGATTGAGGTTTCTTTCGGCGTACCACTTCCATCTTTAGTTTCTGAGATTTTATTTTTTCCAGTGAGTGGTTGGGGGCTAGTTGTTCTTGATCCAACAGTGGCTGAGCCCAGCTGGTGGCATTGAGTGGTTGGCTATGGCCTTTGTTGGCACTCCCGTGAACACAATCATTATTGATTTGAATATTTCCTACTTGGGTCCAAAGTAGCCGGGTGAATTTATATCGCATTTGTGTGTTTTTTGTCAATCCGAATCGACTGTTTTAATTTAATATTTTGCCGTAATATTTTCTCATGCTGGTAGACGCAGCAGCACTTGTTGGATGGTTTGAGTATGTAATATACATCATAGAAAAAATCGAAAATTAAGGTAATTATTACAGCACACTTTATTCAATAATAAATGTATTATGGTCTAAACAAAAAATAAAATAAAATAGAAACGTACTATGAAAGTGTACTTGTACAGAAAATGCTTAATAAATGGTAAAGATTTTGGGATTTGGAAAGTGGGGGAGAAATGATTGGCGATTTTAGAAAAAGGGAAATGGGGTCTTGTCATTTTGAGGTTGTTTCTAAAAATTCTAGGACATAAAATGCGAGAGATGGGCCTCTTTGACTTTTTTTTACGAGAATCTTGCGATATAGCTGTTGATGTCTTAATGCGGGTTGTTATTGGTTTAATTGATGATTAAACTGGATAACAACTGTAATAAAGCTACTCTTCTTTAATCTAATCACCACCTTTTTCATGTTTAGTTGGATTGAGTTGGCATCCTTTTTAACAAAATAAATCCAGAGCACTTGCAAAATTCTATCGCCAAATTTGCTATAAACAGAATCGTTTGTAAGTTATTTAATTGATGAAATGAAAAGGAAAATGCTAAATTATCATCAAATTAATCTTATCGTCTATCACCGATGAATCGGCAGTCAACCGATCTAATACAAATTATTATTATTTTAGATATATAATATATTTTAAAAATAAAAAAATAAATACCTAATTTAAAAAAAAATGAATAAAAATCAAAATTCAAATAATCATATACTTATAACAAAATATTAAATTTAAGACTTTAAAGTTTCACAAAAAAAATAAAATAAAAAAATACTGATTGTAAAATAATTATTTAAATTGCGAAACAAATCGATCCAATCCGATTCAAAAAACGTTGGTTAGACCAAAAAGAGAAAACAAAATCAATGAAATATTCATCAAGGAATATGTTGTTCCATATATAGATGGTTATATTTTTTATTGTGACTTTGATAAAACGTTTGGAAACTTTATTCTAAAACGTTTGATATCTAAGAATTAATTTTGTAACAACTTGATTCGAAGAAAATTAGGTGTCTCTTCAGATTCTACTTAAATAATTTTTATTTTTTTTAAATTTCTCAGCCATTAGACCATCAAATTAAGCATTATCTAGGCACAATATTGAAAAAAATAAAAAAATAAAAAAATAAAAAAGAACAAAAACCATCATGCAATGACCAAAATAGGCCTAAATCTTTAACCTACTAGGCTAAATTCCTGGATATATTTTTGGTTCCTGGTTGTTAAAGTTTTATACACTGGTTTTTTATTAGTGCTCAAAGATGGGGAGACAAGATGGCATTCTTAATGGCTTTTTTTAGGCCAAAAATCGAGACAACTGAGACGCAGAAGCCACTGCATAAAACCTCCTTTACTTTTTTTAGGCCAAGTATATATAGACATGCTACATTCTTTTGCAACATTAATTAGTAACAATTTGGCTAAATTGCACTTTTTTTTTTTTTTTTTTTGTGTGTGTATTACAAACTATGCTACCGTTAGCATAAAGAATCAAATTTATACTTTTGTCAAAATATATAACTAAATTGTACTTTATATTGCTCTATTCGAATGCAATACGATTGAAGATGCACAAATAATAAATCGATCTAATTGAGACCTTGGAGCTCAATTTAGATTTTGTAGACGAAGACAATGGTATTTACATAATTCAAATCAGATGGGTGTTTTATAATGAAGATGCATAAATTTACAAGAGCAAAACCTTTGATAATGGATTTCAATACGGTCTATTTGTCCTAAATTTATTGTTACTATTTTTATTTTTTTTGAAGATATTTCAAAATAATCTTTTAAATATTTTTTTTTATCCAAGACGGTCATCAATTTTTAACGAGACAACCTATTTTTTAACTACTATCTTTAAAATAATAAGTTTTCATCTAAAATTTTATATTGATCAAAATAATTCCATAATTACGGATCGAGAGAGAGTAATAAAAAGATACAAGTCAAAATGTTTGAGGCAAAAGTTATTAATGTCATTTCAAGATCTAATCGAGTGACAAGTGTGGGTGCCAATTGGCCCTCCACTGCAGCCCTCTTTCCATGCAGCTCCGGGCTTGGACCAATAATAGTGGGCTGATACTGTAATAACCAACTCTTTTTCTCTTCTTCTTGTGTGTGTGTGTGTGTTTAAGGTGGTAAGTCTATTCTAAGTTATTGAATTACCAAAGCAATGTGTGAACATGAAAATATTCAATAGATATGTGAAAAAAGATGAAGGATTAAAAGGTGATATGAAGTAACATTTCCAAATTTTATTTATGCAATAACATTCATCACTCTTATATAAATATTTTTAATCCTTGTTATTCCATAATATTTTCAGTGTCTCTTGATGAAGTTATTCATTCACTTCCTCAAACTTATCAATTCTATTATCCTGTTAAAACTCTTGTAAGGGTCTTAATTAATTGTTAAATCAACTCAAAGGAAAGCCACTTTTCCCAAAGTACAACCTGTGATAAACAATCTAATCCAGTCCCTGCAGCTCGTACTTACATATATATATATATATAAATATATATGTATACAATTATACATTTTCCCAAGCTTACACGATATACGGTTTAGTATTTTGCTTTTTCAAGATTTTCGAAAGCCCTTTTATACAGCAGTTATATATATGTATATATGTATATAATCTGTGAATTTTTGTTGCAGTTTTGGTTTTGCAATAGTATTATATATCTTTGCTTGTGCAGTGTCTCTTAATGTTGCTTCCATAAGAGGTAGTTTTCGGGGGGCCCCTGCTTGGTATGTGTGCCGTTACATTTCTGCCCGCCAAGAAAATAAGAGAAAACACACACACAACACACAGTCCAAACACTCCAAAATTGCATAAATATATGCAATTTTGCAAAAGTAAAAAACCTAATAAAAATCATCATCAATGAGTTAGTAGTATTACGATTACCATGTCTATGCATAAAGAAAGGACAAGCGTGACACCCACTCTGATAAAATCTTCCCCTTTATCTCTCTGTTTTTGAGAACTGAGTCCCTCCCTCAGTCCCCATTCAGATTCAGAGAGAGAAAGAAAGCTTAGAGAGAGAGAGGAGAATGGGTTTTACTTTACTTTTTGCTTCTTTTCTACTATAATGAACAGAGAAGAAAGAGCCCTTCTTATCAGTAGAGGATGGCTGTTGAACAAAATGCACAAAAATCCTTGTTTGATGCCCTTTATTGTGAGGAAGAAAAATGGGGAGATGTTGAAGAAGAGGAGAGTGAAATCACCTCAAACAATAACAGTTTTGATGGCACAAATCTCTCTCTTTTCCCTCTGCTTTTATTGGAGCAAGATTTGTTTTGGGATGATGAAGAACTTCAGTCTCTTTTCTGCAAAGAGAAAGAAACTTGTCTGATATCCAACAACGTCAATGAAACAGGCTTTTCTCTCCCTCTGGCGAGAAAAGAAGCTGTAGAATGGATTCTGAAAATCAATGCCCATTATGGTTTTTCAGCTTTGACTGCCATTCTTGCAGTCAATTATCTCGACAGGTTTCTTTCCACCCTAAGTTTTCCGAAAGATAAGCCATGGATGATGCAGCTTGCTGCTGTTACTTGCCTCTCTCTGGCTGCTAAAGTTGAAGAAACTCATGTTCCTCTTCTCTTGGACCTTCAAGTATGTATCTGGATTACATTTTTCAGATCTTGTTGTTTTGCCATTTTGTGGGTTATTCTTTTTTCCTTAGCCCAGAATTTTCGTTTTGTTTTCTTGATCAATAGGTGGAGGGTACAAAATATGTGTTTGAAGCCAAAACCATCCAAAGAATGGAGCTTTTGGTGCTTTCAGGGCTCAAATGGAGGATGAATCCCGTGACCCCTATTTCCTTTCTTGATCACATAATAAGAAGGCTTGGATTGAAGAGCTACATCCATTGGGAATTTCTCAGGAGCTGTGAAAATCTCCTCCTCACAGTTATCTCCGGTGAGTAAATTGTAGTATCACATTGGCCATCAATTAACCGAAGATTACATCTTTCAATACAGTAATAGAAAAAAGATTAATTTTGATACAGATCCAAGATTCATACGTTATCTGCCGTCTGTGTTGGCTACTGCCACCATGCTTCACGTTATTCATCAAGTTGAGCCTTGCAATGCCATTGTCTATGAGAACCAGCTTCTGGGTGTGCTCAAAATCAGCAAGGTTGGTATTTTGCATCTGTCATTTTGTGGACTTACTGTTTTTATTCTCCTTATAAAACTTTCGCATTCTTAAAATAGAGAGAGAAGCCAATAAATGTTCATTACATGGATAGCAATAAAAGCCTTTTTTATGGCTTTTTTTTTTTATAACAGGAGGAAGTGGATGATTGTTACGAGCTCATTTCAGATGTACTTTCGAACACTACTTTACATGGCAACAACAATCCTCTAAAGCGTAAACTTTGCTTAGTTCCAAGCAGCCCAGGTGGTGTAATGGATGCATTTTTCAGTTCTGATAGCTCAAGTGATTCATGGGGAGTGGCATCATGCATTTCTTCTTCACCCCACCAGCCTCTTTTCAAGAAAAGAAGGGTCCAAGAACAGCAAATGAGATTGCCATCATTGAGCAGAGTTTTTGTAGATGCTGTTGCGAGCCCTCATTGAGTCTCTGCCCTCTCTCTCTCTCTCTCAAGAATTTCTCTATATTCATCTATATTATAGTAACTATTAAAGTTAAATTGCCTTTTCATCAAAACGCTGCCAATTGTGCACAACAAGAGAAGAGAAGGTAAAAAAACAGAGAGAGTTGGTAGTGGCAGAAAGAGCTGGCAATTTACAGAGAAAGAGAACAAGAGGAGTAAAAGAGACACAAGCAATGAAGAATATCTGCACCCCTGTTTTCTCTACTTATGTTTAATCCAGATTTCTCTCTCTTTCTCTCGTCTCTTTCAAGAATACTACTACTACTACTACTTCATATGGACATATCTATAATTTCATGAACTGAAGCACATTTTTATGTTAAATAATCTTGTTATAGATAGATCTCTTTCCTTTTTCAGCTGTCTGAAACTTCTTGCTATTACTTGCGCAAGTTTTGTTTGAATGTGAATGTACAAAATAAAAGAGGGAGTGAGGGAGGAAAAAAAAAAAAAGAAGAAAAAAGAGTTGTCCGCCAGTGGGGTTTGACCTCGAGGGAGGAGCCCTTTTCTTCTCTGCTGATCTCCTCTTTCATGGCTGGCTTTGGTTTGTTTTGTTTGCTGTCAGATTTTGGAGATGACAGTAACCTTCTTTCCATGCTAATTTCTGGCCTATAAACCAAATCCCATATATTTCTCACTACAATTGTCCGAACCTTTTTGACTTATATTAAAATTATAGTAATTGTATGTATATACATCTCTTCCACAAATAAAAAGTATCTGTATGTATACTGTCTGCAACTTTTAACACATGCATGCATGCATGGATGAACATGTAATGCAACTTCCTGTGCATGCCAGTTTTCCTTAAGTGAACTGTGTAATTCACACCATGCATGCATGTGAATAATATTCAAGGCCATATATAGAGTATATATTGATGATTTGACAGTCGGGTACGTTAATCACAATGTTTTGTTCTGTTCATCAGATCGAGTTCAGAAATAATTTTTGACTAGTTACATCAAATATTATTTTTTATAGCATTTATTTTTTACATATAGGATGCATATAATAATACTAAAATCGATTTTTTTTTCAATTAAGAAAAGTAAAAGATGGTGAAAAGATTAATTATATTTTGTTCGCAATTATTTTTTAAACTCCTCCATTTCCACAAGCACGACTTTAGTAAGAGTGAAAAGAAGCGGTTACTAATTTCCAAAATTTGCCCTGAATACTAAGTATTATGTTAAACTCCAGTTGTCCCAAACACAAATACAGACATAAGCACAAACTAGTAAGAAGCAAGAAATGAAAGTGTTGATTCTTTTATAATTTGCGAAGTAGGATGGGAAAAAGAAAAAGAAAAAGAAAAGGGTCTCCACTCAGAATGTGGGAAACTGTTTTTCATACTTGAAGTAAGTGGTTTAATTCCTTTATTCTGTTTGGTCAACATAAGACAATTGTATGGAAGACAGAATGATCACAACAGTGATTGCTTACAGAGATCGATCCAGATGCAAACCCCTCTTTTCCCTGACTATTTCTTACTAATATTTTACCTTTTTTTCGGGTTTATATTATTTCGGGTTTATGATAATATAAACCCCACAATATTGACATATATAATTGATCATGATGGCTCCTTTACTTATGATCTACCTCGAATAATTAATTTGGATTTAAATCAGGTGGTTATAATACATTTTTGGATTTTTTTATAATTTGCGTTATATATATTCTAATTTACCAATATAGGTAAAAAAATGTATGTGATTCATAATTAAATATTTATTTAAAAAATATCTTATAAATTTACATATATGATATGAATATAGAATCTGATCTCCTTTTCCTTCAACTATTTGACGTTTATAATGGAATTCCCTAATGATGCATTATGACATTATTAATATTTAATTATTCAATTAAACTAACTGGGTATTCAAGTATAAACTCGGTATAAAGATAAAAATACCCAAAACTTTTACTTTAATTTTTTTTTCTCTTTTCTTTTTTTTTTTCCCTTTTATTGGAGCACTAGAATAAAAAAGTTGACAACCTCTCTTGGCTTTGTCAATTCTGTAAATTTGCCAGGGGTTGGAGGGTGTAGAGAAGAATGTGAGCATGCCCAAAAACCCTTTTGGCTTTTGTTATTTGGTTGTAGCTTTTTTCACGTGTAATACTCAAAAATATTTTTTCTTTAGAAGAAATCAATAAATTAATTAGGTGTTCCATGCGTGCCAACTGGCTGATTACATAATCATCATCATCTACCTATAATTCTTGAGCCACGTCTCATTTTCTCATGTCCCAATCTTTGGGCAATGTCACCTAATTCTCATCATTCATCATATAATATGTAGTAAATATTACATCTCATGCATGATTAACTACGATCATGGGATAGTTGTTATGAATCTTGTTTTGATTTTATCGTTTGTAACAAAAAAAAAGGAAAAAAAAAAATCTTCTTGTTGATTATAGAAAGTCAAAGAATTGAACAGTAAATTTAGAATAATAAAAGAGAAAAAAAAGAGAAATTTGGAAGGAGATGTAATACTCTCCCCGATCCATGAAAAGTTAAAAAGTTATAGATTTTGAATTTGGGAGACAAAATCTTTGATTTTGTGGAAGATGTCTTCTGTCCCACCTTTATTTTTCCCCCTTTTCTTTAAGATTGGGGGGGGGGGGGGGTTAGAGGTGGCAATAGTGCATGCTTGTGATCATCATTTGTGGGAAAGATTACTGTGTATATATATACAATAAAATATTGCAGCTGGTGATTATGTATTTTATAACTATGATTTCATTGATGATGAGTTAAATCATTTGTAGTGAAATTGAGAAATTAGTAAATATTCTATTTTTTTTTTTAAATGTATGTATATATTTGACTTGAGAGTACATAATTTGAGTAATTCTATGGTTTATGAGGTTTGTGTTCTATATAGGAGTCAAGTGTTTTCCACCATCACTTTTAATTTAATAATTCTGAATAAATCAAGATCAATACATTCAATCCATTCAAGAATTATATTTTGTAGTTCTATAGTATAAATTTTTTGGATGTCACTAATTAGCTTTTTTGCCTTGAAAACCTTTAATCAATAATGTTAAGTTTTATCAAATAATTAGGCCACACAAGCATTCACAAAATAACAATAAAATATGACCTTTTACTTGAATGGATGAAATTGTTGGAATTCACTGGAGAGTGTTATAGTGGATAAATGAGAGTGCAAGCCTAAATAAAAAAAATACAACTTAAGGAAAAATTAATGTAACTTAGAAAAAAAACTCCTTTTTTTATTTTATATTGTCAACTTACTCAAGATCATTCATCAATAATCAAACCCAACATAGAGATTAAATTCAATATTAAAAATAAGGATAAATTATAAAAAACTACTCATTAACCTAATTACAATAAAAAAAATTGATTGTCTTTCGAAATTGCAAACACCTTTGTTTTTGTTTTTCAAATACCCCTTTCAATAAGTGTGAATTATAAAATAAAAATAAATATTAAGAAAATATTTGTAACTTATATATTTTTTTTAAATAGTCAAAATCTTAAAGGTAATTTTTATAATTTATCATAAAAATAATTACATTTTTAGATTAAGTCAACTAAAGTAATTGAAGAAAAAGCATGAAAGTTCTCCCTTGGAGAAGTCCAAACAATGAAAGATCACAAGGTCAGTTTGTCCCCACAAAATAATTGTTGAATAATTGTATGATGGCTAAGGGACTTTACCTTGTTCCTCTTTAAACTTTCTTTTTTGACCTCTCTTTTTTTTTTTTTCTTTGCTTGTTATTGTATCATTAGTAAAGCACATGAATTTATGGTGGAAAGTAAAAACCCTTGATGGATTTTTTACCTTTTTTCTTCCACTCACAGCTGTAAAGCTGTAAGGGACAGAAAAAAAATATATGGCTCTTCATCCCTCCCAAATCATCTAACTTTTGTTTGGTCCCTCAATTTATGTCTACTTATTGATTTTTACACTCTTACAAGAAAAATTGTTTGGCAGTTCTTTTATGAGTCTGTACCTTTTGTAGCTACATATAGATATGGTTTCTTAGAAGTAATTCCTCTGACTTTTCTATGGAAGCACAATCCTTTTGCTTTGATTCTTCAACACTTTATACCATTTTTATGAGAATAGACTATTTATTGGAACAAAAACTAAAAGAAAGAAAATATTTTGGTATATTTTGACCAAGTTGTGTGCAAAATGAGACTTCTATTTTAGTGAAAAGTGAGAGATTTTAATAGTTGATATATTAGGAACAAAGAAGTGAAATACATAGTAAAAAGTAGGAGTCTCTAGTTGTTTTCTAGAGACAAAATAGAAAGAGTTTAGTACAAAATGACGAATCACTTTGTTATTTTCAAAATTACATCCACACACAGTTCCCCTATTGTGGATAATGCTTAAAGAGATTAAAACAAAATTATAGAAAATGGAGATAAATCTTTTGAAATCTCAATATCTAGGAGTAGGGAGACAATGAGTCAAGTTTTGATAGGATTTGTCTGAACTCGAAACTCAATTTAAAGTTTTTAAAAATTCATACCCATTTTTGAATTCAGATTCGATAGATAGACTCGTTAGACCTGTTTTATAATTTAAAAAATAATACTATTAAAAATTTCTAAATTTTTTTTTTCAAAAAAATCATATAAATATAGTTAATAATTTTAAAAAAAAAACAGCGAATCATATCTGGATCGAGTCAATTTTAAAAATAAAAAATAAAAAATTCAATATAATCCTATTTATAGTATTAAAACTCGCTCTAAGCAGAAATCCGCCTCATTGTCATTTCTATCTAGGAGTCAACTAACTATGTTTATCATTATTACAGGTTAAACGTAAGATATCCATGATATGACTTAAGTACAAAAGCTCTACAATCACAAAACATGTTGTTTTTTTAAAAAAATAAAAATCTAAGAATTGCCTTGTTAAAAACAAAAAATTAAAATCTCAATTTACCACCAACACTACACTCTGTAGTGTGGTGCTACCAACGTCAATCTTGCATAGTCATTAAATCAACACTAATACTAAGTGTTTAATATTAAGTGTAAAACTATTTTTGGAAAACAATAATAGCCTACTAATGATGGACCAGGCCATTTAGATACTATATATACCTAAGCATTATCATTAGCATTGTTAGCATAATATTTAGATACTATATATACCTACTACATCGGATGTTATAAAAAACAGCCAAAATTATGTTATATTAATATAATGTGATTCTCAGTTGACACGATATAATACTTATTGTTTAATATAAAAACATCATGTATAGATCAGAATTTTCCATGATGATGTTTCTACTTTTGTAAATTTGCACCAATATTTTTGGCCTATTCGCTAAACGTCTTCTCTTCTCCAACTTTTCCCTATAAAATATTTTTAAATAGTCATTTAGAGAAATTCCCTTTTCAAAAAAACATTCATTTTGAGATTCTCATTTATTTTGGCTGCCAAGCATGTGGCATTAGTCAAAAAGAAATGTTTGTTGAAGTATCATTTTAGTAATTTAATACACTTCATTTAGTACAATCAGTACAATGAAAATTTAATAACTCATAAACAACATTAATGTTCAAGTTTTTTTTTTTTTTTTTTTTTTAAATGGAAAACTGATTGTACCAAAAACCAGAAAAGAAATGGGAACAATTTTTGAATTAAATTTATGCCTCAACTCCCAAATCCATATGGGCCCAAGATCCATCTGGGCTTTGTCTGTGGCCCTTCAAGTATCTGAAACTGACCTCATTTAGACTGTCTACTTGCACATACTGCCACACCCCTCGCGTGAATCAAATAATTGTATTCACTTCTTCTCTATCGAACGTAACATTTATTGTCGATATATGTGCAATAGAACCAGCATCCTAAGAAATGGTCGACAATTATTTTCAACCTAAGTCACCATTTGTCTTATTTTGGTCACAACATTATCAATCATAGATATCGCAAATCTTGTATTAGTACATGCTGCCGTGTGTTTCACGTTTTTCGATAAGATTATATACTATGCTACTTCAAATCATTGGAAAAATACAAATCGGTCTATGTTATAGTTGGATTATAAGTTGCTTATTAGTTCGATCTTAACAAGTTGAATGAATTCAGCAGCTTGAAATTACATTTGTGACCCCTTTAAGTCCATTGATTGCAAGTGGGTTATAAGCCTAGAAAATGATGGTACGAGAAGCACATTAAAGACCTTACTTTTGCTATATGCCATTTTCTGCGTGATAGAAGGTTCACGCATTAAAGTTTTTGGAAATATTGAACAGAAGATGAGGGACACAGGCTCTGCTCTGCTCTGCCCACAGATGAAAATTCACTCTCTTGTATCTTCCATGTGGGACCTTATTTAACACATAGTGACACCACAATCTTGTACTTGTTATTATTTTTGTTAGTATATAGTAAGTTCCTCTAAGTAATTTCAATAATTACTTAATTCAAATCGTACTCGACTAATTTATAGTTCATAAGAACACTTAACTTTTCTTTACTAGAGTTTCAAGTTGCTCAAAAACGACTTGATTTGAACGAGTCTATAAGCTCCAAACTTGATGTGGACAAAGTTTTTAGTTTAAAATCTTAAGTAGCTTAAGCCTTGGACAAGGATCAAATCTGATCAAGAACATTAAAGATCTTCTTTTGCTATATGCCATTTTTTCCGTGATAGAAGAAGGTTCAGGCATTAATACTTTGAAGAAGAAGAGTCTTGAACAGAAAAACGAGGGAGAAAGCCTCCTCAGATAAAAGATTTATGTCTAGGGTGGGACCTTATTTAAAACCCATCGAGCCCACAAAAATGGAACCCTATGAACTCAAATATGTTGCCTCAATTCGAGAAAGGGAATGTTAGGTTAGATAATTAGAAGCAGACGAGAAGCATTGAATGTGCAGTGAAAATAGTATGTCCAAATATTTATGACTAGGTGGTCCAAATGCAATATTTGTATAAAAAAAATCAAGAAGAGTCAATGGGATTATGTTTTTGGGGGGTAAAATTTAAGGATGAGCAGCTAGCCTTTTTGGGCGTTGTGGTTTTAGACCTCAAATGTCACTTTTAATGGGTTAGAATGGAAAGAAAAGAAGACAAAAAAATTGAGGGTTGATGAGCCCTGTCCCAAAACTGTGAAACTTAGGTGTTATCCTGGAAGCATGTCTGCTGGATCAGAGTCTCAGACATAAAGATCTGGGCAACTATTGGACAGGCTATTGAGCGGACCTCTAAATAGTGGCCAGTTTTAAAGAAGTCTAAACTCCAAAAACTGTGAAGTGTGTAAAGGAAAAAGATAAAGTGTCACCATCACTTGCAATTTGAAAAGAGTTATCCATATGAGCAAATGTTCATTTAAGAAAAGTATTTATCTAATATAAAAAATTTGGAATAAAGAATTTGAACTGAAATGATTATATTTACGTATTGTAAGAAATATTTTCCGATCCAAGTGATTTAAAGTTGAATTTTGGTGAGAGTGATTTTTTGTAATAGAAAATCTCTTAATTTTCCCTCATATTTTCTCTCACTTTGATGTGTGAAGAGAACTGCATTATGTGAAAATAAAATTGTAAGAAAAAACATAAAAGAAAGAGAAATAGGGCTATTGAGATCAAAGAGTGAAGATAAATACATTAGAGGAAATATTTGGACTGCAGATCAAAACCCTTTTAATTCAATTGTGATTGGATTTGGACGAAAATGAACTATAAAATAAGTAGAATCATCAATTATTCAATTAAGGCAAAATATTCAAATTTAGTAAGTTTTCGTGAACTTGCCTCATGTATATTCTGTTTGATTTCTGTCGTGTAGAGATTAAACTTATATCTGAAATTAATTCAAAATTTGAGAATCACATTATAATGTGGAACATTAGTTTGATACATGAGTTTGATAGCTACAATGGTTGTCTAATATTGTTTTGTAAGTGAGTTTGACGACAACAATTGTGTTGGTGATTGAACAACTTAACAACCACATTGTGAAATATCAACTAAAGAGTTAATTTCATTATAACGTAGTTTTACAAAAAAAGTTATTATGTAATTATTGAAATTAAATCCATACACAATTAAATATTTCATAATCCTTCACTTGGCATTGCATTGTCACATGCAAAAACTCTCAAGAAAAAGTTCTTTCATTGTGAGTTGACACAAAACTCTATATCTGGTGCATCTCGAAAGGTCAAAAAAATTGAAGACAAAGGAAAGGAACATTTTAAACTATCAGTTTACTTCAAAAAATTAAGAAAGTCAAAAATTGAAATAACTATTTTTTTTTTCAGGTTTAAACTTTTGAGCAACATAAAAAAATAAATTATATAGCATTAAATCAATATCTTAGTTGGGCCAGGTCCAACTCAGACTGTGTAGATCTAACGCCGGGCTTAGTCATTTCTAGTTGGGCTTAATTTGTGAATTATAGCTCTGCCCAACTTCCCTGTACATTGGACTGGAACGCAAATTGACAATCCTCGGCTGCTCCTTTTTGGGGCTGCATTCCTATTTTGTCAAGATACTAATATAAAAAAGGGCCTAAGATCAATAAATATTTTGTCAAATTTATATGGGAAAATTCCAGGTAACATCAGGTTTGACTAAGTTCAAATCAGATGGAGGTGAAGGGGTATTTATTTGGTAAAATTGAATAGAAAATTCGCGATTTAGATATGATAATTAGGTAAATTATTTTTTAAAAAAAATTAAAAGTTAAATATTACAATATAATTGTATTGTTCATTTAATATTTTTTAATTCTAGTAAGTAAACATTAAAAAATAATATAAAAATATGTATATAAAAATATATAAAAAATAGTAATTTGGTATTTGGTTGGTAAACCGAAATTAAAAACTGAACAAATATCAAATTTTTGTAAAAATGAAAATCGAATACGGAATCGAATTTTTTAGTTTAATTTCGATATGTATAAATTTTTAATTTCGATTCATTAAGTTAGTTTAGTTAGATTTGTAAACACTGCTTATATTCAAGGTGAACAATGAATTCTTGAAATGTTAATCAAATCACAAGTACAAGTGATTACAATTGTTATATAAACATAAATTAAATCACAGGACAAGCATAACGTTTGAATGTTGAGGTAGATCAACCCAATTTCCAAAGTGAAATACAATAGCCAACCCTAATTAGTTTGTGAACTCAACATTCAAATTTAACAAATTACAAATAAGTCCTTATTAAATAAAAAAACTGATTGACATGGAATATTTTTCTACATTTATTTCCTTTTTTGATCTTCTCAACTGGCAATTTATTAGTAGTATTTCAGTTTCTCACATGATAATAAGTAAAACTAAAGAGTATGAAATCCTCATCTCTTGCAAACAACTCCTCTTCCATCAATCCCACTGCCACATTTCATGCTCGGCAGCTCCAAACCCAACGCAGAAACTTGATCATGTCCAGGCCCCAGTTTTCCTCCTCGAAACTGCGAAACAGCACAATTAGTAGCAAAAAGGCTTGAAACTGCAAACTCCGTTTCCCCTCCAAGCACTGGCATTGGGACTCCCATCTTCACCCTGCTCACATAGTTATTCCTGTATGTCTGCCCCAGAACTCCATTCACCGTTCCACTCAGCGAAAAGAATTTGAATCCCAGTTCAAGATGGGCAAAGCAATCGTCTTCCGTAATTCCATAATTATGAACTTTCGATTCATGCTGGGTGATGGGCACCACCTTGGCTGAAATCTTGAAAAGCCCGTCAACTTCGATGATTACACTGTTGGTGTCGCTGTCCCTTTTCATGGTGGCCGACGGAAGGGCCGAGGGTTGCCACGTGGAGCCTTCGGTAGAAGGGAGAACAATGGGCTCGCCGTCGAAGGCGAGGGAGAGGCGGTCGTTGGCATCATTCCAGGTGGCAGTTTTCTGGGCGCCAACGAAGAGCTGGTGATCGCCAAAGAGAATGCCAATGGATTGGACCCAAGTGAAGTCCCTCTTCATGTTTTCGTTTCTTCGTCCGATGAAGTGAGCGTTGACGTGGAGGTTGGGTTCAGTTACAAGGCAGAAATCTTGATCCTTCTTGCCGTGGAAGTAGAAAGTGATGCCATCACCGCCGATGAAACGAGGATCTTGGCACACTGCTCCTGGCATATCACATTCTGCTTTCCAAACATGTATGAAACTCAATTAATCACACGCAGATAACAGAGTTAGGACGTATCATGATATCAAATTAATTAGTAATATACCATAACGTTATACTGGTATGACGGAAATGGCAATTCTAGGTGAAATCACATTCTTCTTCTTTTTTTTTTTTTTTTCTCATTTGTTTTTTGATCTATCTTTACACTTCTGTTCATTGATAAAGTTTCATAAAGAAAAAGTTCCTGCATAAATAAGTTGAGTTATCCCATGCTTGCATGCACGTATACATGTAAAAATGTACTAATGAGTTGGTGGTCGAACAAAATAAGACCGTGCACCTCAAGTCAAGTCAAAGTAAAATAAAAGTGTGATAACTGAATTATTAAAAAAAAAAGTACTAAGGAGTGCAGGACTTACTGCACACGGGTTTGCAAGTGACACAGTCGACCTCGCACGTACTAGGACAAGAGCTAGGGCATACATGTTCCGAACCATAACACTGAGGGTAGTTTCTGTTCTTGCACCTTTTTCTCCTCCCTCCAGCAGCTTCTGAAGAATCGCTTGGAGGTGTGGGAACAGAGGTGGGAGGGGAAGGAGAAACCGGTCCCGGAGATGAGGGAGGAGTTGGGGAGGTTGCTGGTGGTGTGCCTGGTGTGGGGGATGTTGGTGGAGTTGAAGTAGGAGTTGATGGAGTAGGGAAAGATGGTGATGGTGATGGTGGAGGTGAAGGGGAAGATGGAGTTGGAAGAGGTGGAGATGGTGTAGGTGCTGTCGGAGTTGGAGGAGGAGAATATTGTGGTGGGGATGATGGCGGAGTTTGAGATGGAGTAGTAGGTGGTGGAGGTGAAGATGAGGGTGGTGAAGTTGGAGTTGAGGGAGGAGGAGATGGTGTTGGGGTAGGTGGAGAAGGTGAGGAATGTGGTGGAAATGGGGGTGGTGAAGTTGAAGTTGATGGAGGAGGATATGAGGGTGGTGAAGTTGGGGTTGGTGGAGGAGGAGATGGTGTGGGTGTAGGTGGAGAAGGTGAAGAATGTGGTGGAGTTGGTGTTGGAGGAGGTGGCGATGATGGTGTGACTGGGATAGGAGGAGGAGAATACTGCGGTGGAGTTGGTGTTGGAGGAGGTGGAGATGATGGTGTCGCTGGGGTAGGGGGAGGAGAATATTGCGGTGGAGTTGGTGTTGGAGGAGGTGGCGATAATGGTGTCGCTGGGGTAGGGGGAGGAGAATATTGCGGTGGAGTTGGTGTTGGAGGAGGTGGCGATAATGGTGTCGCTGGGGTAGGAGGAGGAGAATATTGCGGTGTAGTTGGTGTTGCAGGAGGTGGAGATGATGGTGTCGCTGGGGTAGGGGGAGGAGAATATTCTGGCGGGGTCAATGGAGGAGGAGATTCCATCCTAGGTGGGCTAGACTCAGGTGGAGTTCCCTTTCCATGTCCCTTTCCATCACCGTCTCCCTCTGAAGGCGGTGGGGACTTTCCATCACCAGAGCCATGATCATTTTCTGGTGGTGGAGCTCCCTTTCCACCATGGCCTTCATTATCCCCCTCAGACGGGGGAGGAGATTTTCCTTCATCACCAGAGCCATGATCAGGTGGGCTCGTCTTGGGAGGTGAACTGCCCTCCTCAGGTGGAGGCGGGGACTCGGAGTCCGGCGGTGGAGCGGTGGAGCCATCACCGCATATGGGTTTACATGAAACACATTCCACGGTGCACGTATCGGGGCAAAACTTGGGGCAAACATGTTCCAAATTGTAACAATGCTTGTATTTCTTGATCATGCATCTTGCATGGCTTGGATTGTTGGCTATTCCTGGTGGTGTTGCCTCTGCTATTGCTACTAACATCAACACCAACACCCACACCACATTCTGTCTCAATGGCTTAGCCATTGATCAAATTCCTCAGCTTAATCTTTCCTATTACCAAAAGTGCTTCTGTGGATTTATGATGGAATTGAGATGGCCACAATTGATCCATTTTATAGGAGTTGGGAGTGAGAATGGATTCCTATTATTTTGGATCATAATTTCATTATTAATGGATTGAGTAAGGGGTCAGTTTCTTCGAGTAGTCGTCTTCCATAAGGCTCTTTATTAAGTCAACGTGTATTAGTATGATCTTTTCAGGGTGAGTGAACCTTTTGAACACAGTTGCTTTTAAGTTGAATTTAGCATCACTTGACCATAAAGTTGAAAAAGGAACACTTTTCCAGCACATGCTATGAAATAAAATTATCACCTTAGCTTCAAGGGCGGAAATGTACCTTCATGCACTCTACTATACACCATCCCCTATCCTATACAGCCAAAAGGACAATTTAGGTTTTTGGAATTTAAAACTTCAATATAACAATATAAAATAATTCAACTAAATAAAAAGTCAAATGAATGCTACATGGGGTGAGATCCACCCTTAATTCACACACACCTATATATGTATGTACGTGTGTTTTTGTGTAAACGAAAGATGAATCCTACATTCAATGTAATTCACTCGAAAAAATTGTTTGAATGAATGATAATAGATTGTACGTTGTGAACTTCAACTCTTCATTGACCCTGGAATTGTCAACTAGCTCCAAACAAATTTGGAACTCTCTCTTGCTTGACTTTATAATTTTTCAAAGACGAAATGAGGTTAAACTAAGTCGGGTTTGACCAAATTTCAACGCTTCATATATATAGTTTTTATGTGTAAATGATAGGCACTAACATGATTTTGCTTAAGTAATTTGAATGTTAATTGTTAGCATTTGACAGATACTAGTAAAAATCATAAATTTGAACTCGCTCGACTTAAATCACTTGTTTTTTTTTTATTCAAATCAAAGCGTAAGTTGGAGGAAGAAATTCATAAAAGTTTAAACCCCAACCCTGTTACACCTGCCTTTGAACTTACAGAATGAGCCTTTAAATCTAAACGGACCATGTTCGAAAGACCCATTTCAGAGACCAATGTATTTACTTGGGCCCAAAATACCCTCCTTACTTGTAACTTTGTAAGCCTGACACAGCGAGTAAGGCCCAAACTCTTGCCCGCCTTATTGAATAACCACTGAACCACGAGACCTCTTTTTTTTTTTTTCTTTCTTTTTTCAGAATGGGCCCAGCAAAACCCCCTCATTAAAGCGCTCATAAGAAAATTAAGCCTGACCCAACTTTTAAACATTCACCATCTGAGAATGCCGTTCGATCAAATTGAATTATAAATTTAACATCAAATTGAATTAGTTAGTTTGATTCGATCATAATTGATTTTTTTTTTTAATTTTCGATTAGATTTTTCGGTTTCTTGAAATTTTCAAAAATTATATATAAATTAAATAATAAAATAATAAATGTATTTCTATTTATTATTTTTTTAGTTTGAGTGAAAAAAAAAATAAAGAAAATAGTTTAAAATTAAACAATATGTATATATAAATATATAAATATTATAATTTAATTTTCGATTTGATTCGATTAATCCAAATAAAAAATTAAAAATCGAACCGAATTGTGAGCTCCCCAATCTGAAACCAGCATCGACATTTTTAAACCTCCCATTCTCAAATCTGAACATATCAGGCAACCTACAAACTAATGACTTGCATTTTGAATCCTTTGTTATAATTTTTGTGTTATTTTATTAAATTTTATAAACACATGCCAAGTGTATATCATTCATATTCAAATGTTTATTTTTAAAATATTTTTTTATAATTTTGATATTTATCTATGGTATGAAATAAAGTATAAAATATTAATTTATAATAAATGAACTGATGACTTGGGCCTTATTAAACCTCGTCGGGTAACTCTATCACCATTGAAGAAGTGAGTGATCAAACAAACTCTGCTGAAGAAATTGCCAAGGACCCAGAGGGGTCAAGATAGTAATTTCCAAATAAAATTCTTGCTTGTAATTGCCGTGGGCTGGCCCAACCTGCTTCAAGAAGAGAACTAGGGCACTCCTTAAGCATACAAAGCCTATTCTTTTCTAGTGCATCTGCAAAGGTAGAGAAAATTGAAGACTAAGAAGAATCTAAAATTATTAATTTTATTGAAAAAATGAAGAAATTCAAAAGTTGAAATTACTAATATTTTTTTTTCACATTTTTATATAGAAGTAATTCACAGTCTTGAATTTGAAAATAAAATTTGGGAGAAATGATTACAAATAATTCAATATAAGAAAGAATTGAAATCTAATACAATTATACAAAAAAATAGTTCAAAAAAAAATTTAAAATTTAAAATTCATTGTATAAGATTATTCAAACAACCTAAATAAATTTATTATTATAGATTTTAAATTCATCAATTCAAATAGAATCTAAAATTTTATCAGAGAGATATGGGAAAATTCCAGGCAAGATCAGGTTTGACTAACCTCAAGTCGGGCTCATTTTCAATAAGGATGATGAATTTTCAAAGTTGTGAACCAAATCACAAGTATCATTACATTTCTAATAAGTATCAGAATTAAAAGACTAGTATAATATTTATTATATGAATATTAAGGAAGATCGACCAATTCTCCAAGTGAAAGGCAATGAGCAAAAAACAAATTGATGGAGATAAATTAGGCATGGATAGAAGGGGAACCATAATTTCTTTCCAGTTGCATTGAATTAAACATTTAAATTATTTCAAAAATTTACGAACAAGTTCTTAAGACTTTATTTAATAAAAAAGAACTAATTGACATGGAATATTTCTCCACATTTATTTCCTTCTTTCATCTTCTCTGATCTCTCTACTGGCAATTTATTACCAGTATTTTAGTTTCTCACATAGTAATTATAAGTGAACTAAAGAGTATGGAATCCTCATCTCTTGCAAACAACTCCTCTTCCATCAATCCCACTGCCACATTTCATGCTCGACAGCTCCAAACCCAACGCAGAAACCTCATCATTCCGAGGCCGCAATTTGCCTCCTCGAAACTGCGAAACAGCACAATTAGTAGCAAAAAGGCTTGAAACTGTAAACTCCCTTTCCCCTCCAAGCACTGGCATTGGCACTCCCATCTTCACCCTGCTCACATAGTTATTCCTGTATGTCTGCCCCAGAACTCCATTCACCGTTCCACTCAGCGAAAAGAATTTGAATCCCAGTTCAAGATGGGCAAAGCAATCGTCTTCCGTAATTCCATAATTATGAACATTCGATTCTTGTTGTGTAATGGGCACCACCTTAGCTGAGATTTTGAAAAGTCCGTCAACTTCGATGATTACACTGTTGGTGTCGCTGTCCCTTTTCATGGTGGCCGACGGAAGGGCCGCAGTTTGCCATGTGGAGCCTTCGGCAACAGGGAGAACAATGGGCTCGCCGTCGAAAGTGAGGGAGAGGCGGTCGATGGCATCATTCCAGGTGGCAGTTTTCTGGGCGCCAACGAAGAGCTGGTGATCGCCAAAGAGAATGCCAATGGATTGGACCCAAGTGAAGTCCCTCTTCATGTTTTCGTTTCTTCGTCCGATGAAGTGAGCGTTGACGTGGAGGTTGGGTTCAGTTACAAGGCAGAAATCTTGATCCTTCTTGCCGTGGAAGTAGAAAGTGATGCCATCACCGCCAATGAAACGAGGGTCTTGGCACACTGCTCCTGGCATATCACATTCTGCATTCCAAACATGTATGAAGTTCAATTATCACACGCAGAGAGCAGAGATAGGAAGTATGATACCAAATTAACTAGTGACATTCATAACATTTTTTTTTCCAATTTCTATTTTGGCCTATCTTTACACTACTGTTCAATGATAAAGTTTGATAAAGAAAAAGTTTCTGCATAAATAAGTTCAGTTATCACATGCATCCGTGCATGTGTACATGTACAAATGTACTAATGAAGCGTGTAGGACTTACTGAAGACAGGTTTGCAAGTAACACAGTCGACTTCGCATGTATTAGGACAAGAGCTAGGGCATACTTGTTCCAAACCATAACATTGGGGATAGTTTGTGTTCTTGCACCTCTTTCTCCTCCCTCCAGCGGCTTCTGAGGAATCGCTTGGAGGTGTGGGAAGAGAGGTGGGAGGGGAAGGAGAAACTGGTACCGGAGATGGGGGAGGAGTTAGGGAGGTTGGCGGTGGTGTTGGGGATATTGGTGGACTTGAAGCAGGAGGTGATGGAGTAGGGGAAGATGGTGATGGTGGAGGTGAAGGGGAGGAAGGAGTTGGAAGCGGTGGAGATGGTGTAGGTGTTGTAGGAGTTGGAAGTGGTGGAGATGGTGTAGGTGTTGTAGGAGTTGGAGGAGGAGAATATTGTGGTGGGGATGTTGGCGGAGTTTGTGATGGAGTAGTAGGCGGCGGAGGAGAATATTGCGGTGAAGATGGGGTGGTGAAGTTGGAGTTGATGGAGGAGGAGATGGTGTAGGGGTAGGTGGAGAATGTGGTGGAGATGGGTGTGGAGTTGGTGTTGGAGGAGGTGGTGATGATGGTGTCGTAGGAGTAGGGGGCGGAGAATATAGCGGCGGATACAGTGGAGGAGGGGAATAGTGTGGTGGAGTTGGTGTTGGAGTAGGAGGTGATGATGGTGTCATAGGTGCAGGGGGAGGAGAATATTGCGGCAGAGATGGTGGAATAGGAGAATACTGTGGTGGAGGTGGCGGTTGAGCTGGTTTTGGAGGAAGTGGAGATGATGGTGTCGTTGGGGTAGGGGAGGAGAATATTGTGGCGGGGACAGTGGAGGAGGAGGAGGAGATTTTTCTTTAGGTGGGCTAGACTTAGGTGGAGTTGCCTTTTCATGTCCCTTTCCATCACCGTCTCCCTTCGACGGTGGCGGGGACTTTCCATCACCAGAGCCATGATCATTTTCCGGTGGTGGAGATCCCTTTCCACCATGGCCTTCTTTATCCCCCTCAGATGGTGGAGTAGATTTTCCTTGATCATCACCTGAGCCATGATCATTTTCCGGTGGTTGAGACCCTTTTCCATCATGACCTTCTTTATCCCCTTTAGGAGGAGATTTTCCTTCATCATCGGATCCATGATCAGGCGGGCTCATCTTGGGAGGTGAACTTCCCTCCTCGGGTGGCGAAGGGGACTCAGAGTCAGGCGGTGGAGTGGTGGAGCCATCACCGCAAATGGGTTTACATGAAACACATTCAACGGTGCAGGTATCGGGGCAAAACTTGGGGCAAACATGCTCCAAATTGTAACAATGCTTGTATTTCTTAATCATGCATCTTGCATGGCTTGGATTATTGGCTATTCCTTGCTATTGCTAGTAACATCAACACCAACACCAGCACCACATTCTGTCTCAATGGCCTCGCCATTGATGAAATTCCTACCTTTTACTTAAGCAACCTTAATTCCCAGCTTAATCTTTCCTGTTATTAGAAGTGCTTCTGTGGAGTAATGATGGAATTGACATGGCCCCAAGTCCATCTTATAGGAGTTGGGAATGAGTATGGGTTCCTATTATTTTGGATCATATTTCATTCTTAAATCAGTTGAGTAAGGGGGTTCTGTTTTTTAGATCACTCATCTTCCACATGGTTTCTTTATGAAGTCAAAGTGTAATAATCTGATCTTTTCAGGGGTTTCAAACTATTGACTACGTTGCTTTTAGATTGAATTTGGTATCACTTGACCATGAAGTTGAAAAACGGCACTTTCCAGTACATGTGATGACTTATCATCTTATACATTGAAGTGGGCAATGATACCTTAGTTACAAGGTTTTTGGAACCCAAAACTTCAATAGATCAATGCAAAAAAAAAACCCAAAGCTAAACAAAGCCTACTAGTCCAAGCAGTCTTTACTTGAATGTTATCAAACAGAACTCAAAATGTGGTTAAACTAAATCAAGTTTGACCTAAGTATAAGGGTTAGCTTTAAAGTACTTAAGTTGATTGTAATTAAATAAAATGCTCAATAACTATTTTTAGTGTAGAGTAAGACTCGAATTATTTAAAACCAAGCTAACTTTCCTAGTTAAGCTTTGCATGCATGGTTGACACCATCACCACCATCACACTTGAAATTCTTCGAAAAGTTTATTCACCGATTAGAACGAGGGATGGTAGTGAAAAATAATAGGGTTGATCATGGTACGATTTTGAAATTTTTTTTATTAATTTTAAATTAGATTTTCATATACGGTATGGTTTAGGGAGGTTGTGGGCGGTTCAGTTGTTTGGCGGTTTTAATCAACATAAAGAAAAAATCATGTGATTGAAAAAAAAAATCAAAATATTAGTAAAAATTTAAATTGACATGAAAAGTTATCCGAACAATAACAATGAAGTGTTTTCAAAATATAAATAAATGACTAAATTTTCAAAAATTAATTGTATAAGTTTTGTTATCACAACAAAAAATGCAATGACAAAATACAATTTTTTCTCTTTCTATAAAAAAAAATAAAACATAAATTTTTAAGAGAAATGAGAAGAATGGCACTACAAGAAATGAGAAACTTAGGAAACTTGAGATTTGAGAAAAAATTGTGATAGTGAGAGAAAAATGAAAAAAGAAGAATATGTTGTGGGAGGCTATGAGATTATGGTGTGACACTTATCAATACTCAGGACAAGCAAACACCTGTTTAACACGTAAGGGTTAAAGAGACATACACGTTATTCAAGATTTCAAATCATACATGATTTGTGTAGTAAATTAAGATCAACAATCTGGTGTTATGAAATTTTTTTAATTTTTATAATCACCCCTAAAATATACCATCAATCAGATACAATAAGCCAATAGCAGATCGAATGCATAGAACCTATTTGCATGCACGATAGTAACACACGCTCAATGCACTGATATTAGAAGCAAAATTGATGAGAGAAAACACAGTTCCTTGTGAAGAAGATTTTCAGAGGCAGCTTTTCTTGTCCCTCTAGTTATTAGGTTTTGATTTTTGATTCATTTCTCCGGAATTTCACCTTTACAACTGTATGTTGCTTATTTCTTTGACTTGGCAGATAAATAATGCTAACACTGCAAGGAAACCAAAAACATAAAACATTTCCAAGCATTTAATTTACTTTTGCTTAATATTCAAGAGATTAATGTACATAAGTAGCATATATGTATATATATATATATATATATATATATGTGTGTGTGTGTGTGTGTGTGTGTGTGTGTATGTATGTTTAAATACTAGTATTTGGTTTTCCTATATACTACTCCATTATTTAATTGAACATTATTGGATAGTTATACATCTTCCAAGAAGAACTGAGTACCTTCATCTCCTTGAAATGGAAAATAAGATCTATAAAGCTTATAGCTATTTATTTCCTAAACTTTGATATGAAGCAAATAATAGCAACTCAACGAGCATAGGCTGCTTCCAGTCTATAACGCACTGGCACCCTAAAAAAATAAAGGGTGTCCATATGATTTTGATAAATGTTCTGCTATTTGTTATGCTCATAAATTAAATAAAAATAAAAAGTTCTGACATAACTGTATTCTACATGTATTGGATATAGATAATGGATCTTTTTTTACCACTTCTTCTATATTTTATTAAACTTAGGAGTTATAAAAATTTAACAAAAAGGAATTATAAAACTAATTGAAAAAATAGGGCTACCTCTTTTGAATGTACTTCTATCTCTTTATTTCTTTATTAAAGTGAGACGCTTCCCCCCCACCCCCCGCTTTTTACTGCATACACAAGTCTAGAAATCATATTAGTAGATGTTCAACATCATCATGAACATTAACTTTTGTCTTTTTGCACACACACACACACACACACACACACATATATATATATATACACACACACACATATGTATATGAGTATAAATACATACATATATATGGACAGTTGTGTAAGAACTATGTTGTTTTCTAAAAAATTTAAGAATTATCATGTCGTGTTCGTATTATTATATCCGTGTCCGTCCATTATGGTTTCTAGCAAGTATCCTTTGTGAAGCTTAATTTAATGCATCATGGGGTCAAGAAAGAAGCAGATTTATGCTTTCTTCTGTGATTATAGTTTGCTATTCCCTCCAAATGTGAGCAAGAATTTGATTCAGTGTATATATTGGAGTTGGGATGGCTCTGTTAGCACCCGTTTGTAATTCGGCCTGTTCTTGAATCTTCACATCTCACGAGTAATCATTGGAAAAGGCTTTATTATAGACGGTTCTGGGAAAACGACAGCTATGTTTAGAGTCATTTTAATGTTATGGAGAAAGACATTTTAGAGGTTGTATTAAGGAATTTGTGAAGGATAAAAATATCTTTAAATTTATTTTAAAAATGGTTGATTTAATGTATTTCACAAATAAAATGCAGTTAATTTCGTATTATGTCCACATCAATTTTTTATATTATTATATTATATATCTTGTATTAAGTAATAATTAAAATATGTATAAACATATATATATATATATATATATATATAATATATATATATATATATATATATATATATAAACAATAAATGACTTCCTGGGGTTTGATGAAAATTAAAGGTGGATAATATATAATGCTTTCTTATGGAAGAATGGCCGGCCTAGCAAAAATTTAAAGAGCCTCCCGCTTAATATTTGTGGAGTCGAGAGAACGGTTGCGTCGGGAGATTACATGAAGAAGGGTAAAGTTGACAATAATGTCAGTTTGCTATTGGCAATATGAGATTTGCTCTGGCGTTACGACCACCCCTACTAATAAGAGTGAAACAAACACATTAGATAAAAGCTCATTATATTTGTTCTGTCCCAAAAGTAAGTAATATAACCAGTCGAGGCAAAATGTAAATGAGAGAGAGAAAGAGAGACCAAATAAGACACAAGAGACAATCTAAATCTCATAAATATCTGTAATTTGGCCAAAATTATCTGCACATAACCATTCTACTGGGAGGGGAGTCCCTCAACTTGAGCTCTCTTCCTCATGCTCAAAACCTTGAAATGGCTTCAGTTTCCTGCAACATTTCACCAAGTAAATGATACGCCATGTCGTCATATAGTACATAACTAAACAAAGCAAATGAAAGATGCTCGTGCCATGAGATCAAAACCGTTCTACTACTATTTTTTAAGCTTTAGTTTGTTGCCAAGGACCATAGGAAATGATCGGGCACATGATTTTATAATGGTATATGGTATAGTTTCGTCATCTAAATGAGAAAGGGATGGATCAAGGTTAATCATGATCAATGTGGACTTGAATTACAAATTACTTACAAGAAATGAGTACATCACTTAATCAGGATGCATCTAATGGGTGATCCCTCCGCACCAACCAATCTTAAAGGCAAGCAATGCACGGAATATATTCCTGGTTGAACATCATCAAGTTTCAGCCCTTCAACAAGGATGATTTCCTGAAACGTTTCACCAAAATTAATACTTTTTCAGCAGAATTAATACCGCCACCAGAGGGGGTAGCAAACCAAGAAAGCTTTTTGATATCTGACAATATAGATTAGATACAATTGCCTAGGATAATTAAGATAGAATATGCAAGAAGCAGAAATTTATTGGGGGAGCTGGCCTGGACATGTACTGATTTGAAATTGCTTATTTTTTCATCATAATCGTCATCTAGAATACAAAAGGTTAGGAAATCTGAAAATTAGAACATATACATTGACTTGATAATACAAATTTGGAATTTATCGTTGTTCCTTATCTCATGGATTTCACCTGGTGATTCTTGAAGGAATGAATTTGAGTTACTAAAGTTTCAGAGTTCGAAATGTGCAGTAAACAAAGGTAAAAATTCAATGGGGGACAACAAACATACAACTTCTCTATGAAATTTATTGGCAACAAAATCTTATTGATAAAATAAACTGATTGATATCTAAATGTTCTCCTAGAAATAGATATATAGTTGCAGAGAGCTAAAAAGAGATTTAAAATGATCAGAGAAGAAATTCTTACCTTGCCTTCAAGAAAAACAAGATGAGAAGGAATTAAATCGTCAAAAGCAGCAACAGATAAGTAATCGATTCCTACAAGGAAGATAAACAAATAGGTGGAACAATTAAGTTCACAAACAAGAAGAGCGCAGAAATGTTCAATTAGCATCCAAGTTGAGCTTGGAAAAATTTATTGCAACCCCGAGGAACAAGATGCTGGTTCAGTTGGCATGTTTTATCAGACAATTAATTTAATGACATAAAAAGCACCACTGAAAGAGACGAAGCAACACCTGCTATGAAATGAAACAGCTCTGTTTGTTGCATCATGACGCATTAATGAAGGAAAGGGAACCCTTGCTTTTCGTAGTGACAACTGATGCATTACTGTGGTTAAATATATACACCATTCTTCATATTTTAACTAACGAACTTGTTCCTACTAATGCAGCAATTCTTTTTATATATAAAGATGAAGATTTGTACTAGAAGCATGGAGCACGAGGTAGCATGGAGAGAGAGAGAGAGAGAGAGAGAGATGCTAAATTAGAAGAGCATGCATAACAAAACAAATGAGAGTTTGCAATACAAGATAATGAAATAACAATGCTGGGACAGTCCAGTAGAAACCGGAGGTGAAAACTCTTATGATGGACATTAGTGGCAGAGAAAACTGAAAATCACTAACAATCAGTACTCAGTAGCACTGACGGTTGTAGCCTAGCACCACTGAAACCTAAGGCAAAAAGGAGCAATGCCTATTGTAGCAATCAATATACGAGGGAAAGTGTCGATTGTATCAGCATGCACTATATGCCTAGAGAACCAGTGAAAATTTCACTATTGCATCTCAATCACCAAGCGTAGTGACATCAAAACAGTCTGATTAATGCCTAGCAATCAGTAAATAAACTGTGAAAATGCAGATTTTCCAACACTCGAAATGCAACAACCAAACTAAAGAGACAAGAAGAATATTCAAACTGGATTTGAACTTATGGCGCCAACTACAAAGAACAAAATTTCATTTATCAACTAAACAAGTAACGCCTGGAG
Source organism: Paulownia fortunei (assembly GCA_019321725.1). NCBI lineage: Eukaryota > Viridiplantae > Streptophyta > Magnoliopsida > Lamiales > Paulowniaceae > Paulownia > Paulownia fortunei. Next base: position 29,130,043 of record CM033106.1, on the reverse strand, counting down.
AAAAATTAATCTGAACACAATATTAAAACTTACCCACAAGTTTGATGTCAGTGTTATCTACAAGCCACTGTGCCCCATCTTTCATGAACCCCACGTAACTTGTGTCAAATTCCTTCTTGTACATGAGGCCCCTGAAAATGATTCACATGTAATATTCTCAATTGGAAACTCTCTCACAGATACCATAAAAAGTTCCAATGATTTATTCTATCTAAAGCAGACTGATAAGAAACATTGTCTAGTCAAAAACTAGAAATATATCAGAATTAAAATTACATGAGTTGGATGATAAAGCATTTTTTACTCTTTTAGAGTGGAAAATATAATCAAAAAAAAATTTACCGTTAGTTTCTTTTTGCAAGTGAAGGAATTCTGATATACAATGAATTTGAAGTCTCCTAAATGAAATTTAAATTACCAGTAGACAAAGTTTACTTGCCATTGAGTCTCTGAACTTTATAACATTTTGGATATTTTTTAATGTAATAGATCATTAAAGTTGTATCCCATCTCAGCTTTGTTGCAGGCACTGACACAACACACGTCCATAAAGCATATTTATAAATTTCATACATCCCTCTGCTCAAGTAGAAAATTTGCCACTATTCTAAGCTTCAACTGAAGAAACATAGTACCTTTGACAGCACTTACATCCTGTGACAGAACCTGTTATAAATTCGCACTGGATTTGTCTTGAAGCTTACTATACTCTCTCTCCTCTCACACATTCTAGATTGGCTACAGGTCTATAACTAAGCTAATGTCTGGAGACAAAAGGCTAACTGTAAATCTAAAATTTGTATAATGGTGTTTTCAGTCAAAAACTACTTCAATCAGTCCATAACAATATCACAAGGACAACAATATCAAGAGGACTTGCTGACCATCAATTTTCCTTCTCTGGATATAGCAGCAGAAATAATAATGAAATGCTAACTTGAAGAACTAGAGCACATTGACCCATTTGATCGAGAGAAAGTATGGCGAGCATCTAATTTATGCGGAATGATAAATGAGAAACACGTAAAGTACCGTTCATATTTAAGCTTTGGCATGTACAACACTAGAAGGCAATAATTTCTATCAGATCTCGAAAGAGATATTGAGACACTTTATTTTGATCAAATTCCAAGATATATGTAGTTTAAGCATCCTCAAGGAAAAGTAGCTATAAGAAGAGTTACTATTGATATAATTACCTGTCTGTATTTAATGTTCTGAATAGTACTCTTCTTACTCCCTTGGGAATGTGTAAGGACTTCATAACTTCAGCTAAAAACATAGAAAATCGAAGAGAGAGAAAGAGAGAGAGAGAGAGTCAATATTTTAAAGGAGCATGATATAAAGCCAGCACCTACTTCAATTAATAAGCAAGCACATATGCATTGCACTATATAATATATGTACTCGCATATTTCAGTAAACTAGTGCACATTCGAAACTCATGTTTCATGTGCGCACACAACACATGCAAGCTTATATGCACAATCAAAAGCCCACTTGGCTCTATTGAGTATTACATAGGTTTATCTTGGCAGTAGTTGCAGAATAATGGAAATTTTTTATCTTAGATGCTAGCAAGCTCAGAATAATTTAAAATCGCTTTGGATCTAAAGTTTCAGTGACTATATAATGTCAACAGAAGCCTTTGCTTTCTTTCAAGATAAAAAATGGAAACAGATCATCAGCAAACAGCTTATCAACAACTTCTATATCTGGAGTTTCTATTTACCAGCCATAGGTTCATTTGCTTTACACGAACTTTTGTGTCACATAGTTTTCTACGAGAGAGGTCTTCTGTGAGGATCCATGGCTCTGCAGCCATCACATCATGTTTCCAAGTATAAAACGTGAGAATTAGCTACAATAGGACTTAAACATGTTCAACTCCTGCTCAGATCATTGTAACTAGGAACGAAACAGAAAATGAAAATATATCCACTTAAAGACTTTGGTGAAGAAGCAGAACACATCTCCATACAGAAAACATATATAAGTGCCACTTCAACATCTGTTTTCCATCTTCTGGTTCACATAATACAAATGCTGACTTAAATTAGATACTTTATGCTCAATTCTCAGCAGCTGTACCACTAGAGTCAATATAAAATCATTTAAGGCATGCACTTCAAAACATTAACTGTTCAAAGAATAGGCACAGAACAAAGAAAGCTGGCAATAGATACCATTCGGTTCTATGGAAAAATTTGGTTCTAATGCATACCGGTAATATTTTTGTTTCGTGGAACATCAACAAGTAAAGCAGGACCTGTTCAAACACAAAAAGAAAATCAGGCATTCACAAAGACAGAACAATTAAATCATGAAAACGGCGCACTGGTGAAAAACATATCCACATTAAGGCACAAGTAACAATACTGCAAAGAAGAACAGAAAACAAGTCAATAGATAATCAATCAAGCTAGATGCTGGCATGAGAAATTCTAGATGACAAGTGGGGAGGAAAAAATGTTAGTAACAAAGAAGTCAAAAGATTACAAAGCACAAATTGATGACCTAAACCAAGGAAAGAAATGTACTGGTGAAATTGTTAAACCTGTCCAACAAAGGAGTAGAGAAATCCGAAATTCATATGTGTTTAAGCAATTCTAATCGCATATAAGACAATTAATAATAAGTGAATCAATGTTATCTCAACAGCGAAAATTCGTTTTATTCACTCTTGATGAACAGCTCGCCTACAAGCCTCTTAAATGGAACCACGATCCTTACACACCTTAAACCCTCGAACACGTCTTGTGGTGATATTCCAAGAGAGACCGAGAAAACATATATGACGAAGAATGTTTGATCAAAATATGGATGCTCTTTTTGGTGAAAGGTTCAGTCTTCTCTCGCCCCTCTTATACATTTCATTTTATAATAAGAAAGAAATAATGAAACTAGGCTGCTTGATTGCCCACTAACCGACCCTTTTTTTTCTTCCACTAACATTCGCCCACTAACGCCCAATGAACCTTTCACCAAAAAGAGTATCCATATTTTGCTCAAGCATTCTCCTTTATATTTGCTCTCTCAGTCTCTTTTGGAATATCACCACAAGATGTTTTTAAGGCCTTAAGGTGTGAAAAATTTGATAAATGCTCTAGTAGTATTCACTCGAGCGAGAAAGATCATGCTTCCATTTAGGAGGCTTGTAGACGATTTATATCGTAATTCCATTTGAGAGACTTGTAGGCGTGTTGTTCATTAAACAAACGAATTTTCAGCGCTGAGATAACATTGATTCACTTATTGTTAATTGTCTATATGCTATTAGAATTACTTACAGTATGGAACTCAAAAATTTCGCACCTAATTAATCATCCAACGTGCAGAAAACCCATCCAGGGAGATAACCATCTATTCTCTAATTTTACATCAATTCTAAAAGTTTAAACTGTGCCTCACCACCAGGCATCACCCATGAAAGAGGAAAATTACCTATAACACTAGCATATTAAGCTTAGTACACATGCCAAGAATCAATAGGCAATAGTGTGAAAAAGACAGAAACGGCAGCACAAATATTTGTGTCCAGACAATCCAAATTGATATAATAATTACCATTGAGGATTCTGAGGTCAAGACTATCCACATCGTACCCTTCATCATAGTAATTGTCATACATATGTCCAGGTGCATCTACATGAGTTCCAGAATGAACAGGTATTTTCATCTCAGAGAAATTGTAGTCAGACCCATTCTTCATGCTCATCAACAGTGTAAGAAACTGCCCAATACCCTCAGTAGAATCACCCACCGGTGTATGAGGAGTGAACTTATGAGTAATATCAAATATTTCTCCATTTTCATAAACTTCTCTTCTCAGAGGGCTCAAGCTCAAATCACCAACCCCAACACAATCACTCGATTCATCACCATACCCAGACGGGTACGCACAATTGGATGATAATATGGCCAAAGAAAGGAAAGGAAATGCTTGCACAACAGCCCAAATCAGCAAAACTTGCAGAGACCTCATTTTTCTCCCTTTTGATGCAAATTTAGATTGACTTTTTCCCTATTCAGGTTAGAAGACGGTATGGACTTGGATATGATGTTAAAAGTACCTAGAGTGTTTTGTAAGCCTACATGTGCGCACGCACGCAAGTACTGACTTTGAATTGAAACTATAGTTGCTGAGGTGAAAACTATCTACTAAATATTTTTATCAAGTTATGGCCAATATTCATTTAAAAGCATCGTTTTTGAAAAATGCAACAGCATCTGAAAGATACCCTGACAATCATACATTTCAATGCATCAAAATTTGGTCCACGTTACGTCTCCTCAAGAAAAAGCCTTTTTGTCCTCTATCCACCATGTGGGCTCAGTGCAGAAAAACCAAACCAATAATAATGTTAGCCAATTGCGTCAAACACAAAGACTTCCAAACATCGTTCTATCTCTCAGACATAACTAGACGACCTTAAGATTTAAGTGTCTAATTCTCTAAAAGCCAGAGGGTAGATTTATGTAATTTCATCGAACATGTAGCATTCAATAATGACTAGACCAATAACATCGATGCCTCCACAAATACAAAACCGCGCACTAAAATTTCAAACAGAACTCCAAATAATGCGCATATTGCTACACTGAGCCAAAAGCTACTAAAAAATCATAAAATAAATTTCTTCGGACAAATCTGAAGCGAAAAAAGAAAAAGGAAAAACCAATCAATGACTGATTAATTCATACCGTTGAGAACATCTAGGTCAAGCGTGTCAACATCAAAACCGGCATCGAAATAGTGATCGAACACGTGCCCTGGTGCATCAACGTGTGTCCCAGTGTGAGCGGGGAGCTTCATCTCCGAGTTGTTAGCGAGCGAGCCATTCTTCATGCTCTTAGCAAGCCACAGGAAGTGCCCGACGCCGTCGTCCGACTCCCAAGACGGCATCTCCGAATGGTAGCGGTGACTGATGTCGATGATACGACCACCCCCATACACTTCGCGGCGGACAGGGATGAGATCATCGGCGGCAGAGGCCGATACGGTGGTGGTGGTGGTAGTAGTAGTCCAGGTCTGATCAAGGCCGTAGGGCGGAGGATATGCCGCGTCGGAGGTGGCGAGGGCGAACGGGAGCACCGCATGCGCCACTGCGCATGTTAGCAGGAAGGATTGCAGCGGTGTCATCGCGGAAAAATTTTAGTTTCAGAGAGACTGGGTGACACTTGACAGAATTTGGGGATAATAAGATAATGTGTTATAAAGTAACTATTTAAGGAACTTTCAGAAATTGAGTTTTACTTGTGTTGAACTTCCCATTCAATTGGGTCAGCTATTCTGGTGAAGCCTATCCAAAAATTGTTTGGGGTTTTGGAATGTGAGAGAACTCTAGAATTTTGCAATGTTTTGGCCCTAAGACATTAATTTCTTGAATTTGAATTTCACTTAATTACATACTTATTTGTAATAACAATTAATCAATTATAAATTATTGATAATTACTAAAATTTAATTGATCGATTTTTAATTTTATTACTCTTTCCTAGTGTAATATATATGTAGCTGATTCAATAAATAAATATATAATAAAAGAATTTACAATGAATTTAGCCAAGAACCACAGAATCTTTACAAAGTTTGGATTCATTAGATAATATATTCTCTTTGTTGGTAGTATAGACAATGAATGATAAGACTATAAAACCCTTTTAATAATATATTAATTTTAATTTCTTTTTTTTTCTGCTTTATTAAAACCTCCTGAATTGTGAAAAATTGTTGAATGTTACAACAAAGTTCCCACAAAATGAAAGTTGATAATAAATGTGGAGAATCAAATGTCTTTAAAATGGGGGTCGTTCCCTCTAAAGGAGGGATTATTGGGAGGGTAATGCGATCCGATCAAATTTAGACCCACATCACCGTGAGGACAATTTTGTAATCACCATAGAATTTGGGCCGCTCTCAAATTTTAATTTTAAATTTGGCCCTTACTCAAACTTAATCCATATTTTTTGTTTATTACAAATTATATTCATGTGATGTATATAAATGAATATTTATATATATATATATATGTATATTACTATATACTTACATATAAAATATAAATATAATACTCTTTCAATTCTTAAATTATAGCATAAAACCAATAGTTTATATGCTTTAAATATATAAAACTAACAAATATGTTTGAAGTTTTAAATTATCAAAAATGAAAGCATACACATATAAATAATTATTCTTTGTATACAACATTATTTTTTTCATATTTAGAAAGCAGTGATTTTTAAAAGAATTTAATATTTTTAAAATTATAAAAACGGATCTAAATTATTTAATGGGTCCAATCGAATCTTGAGTTTGGGACAGATTTAGGTTCGAGCCCATAAAAAATTTATCGGGTCATGACTCAAATTTTTAACAAATTCACTCTAAACCCGATTAATTATTATCCCTATGCATTATTATACAATGTTTCAATCTCGTATGACTTATAAATTTGTAGAATTTAGTTAGATGTCTTGTCTGATATATCGTAATCAAGAATTTAATAATTTATTTACTATTGAAATTTTGGCAAATTCACTTTAAAGCCCGACTAATTGTTATAGCTAGACATCATTATACAACGTTGCAATCTGGTATGACTTATCAATTTGTGGATTAGATGTTTTGTTTGATACATGTAATTAAGAATCTAATAATCTATTAACTCTTTTACTTCCCAATTTAGATTGTCGTAGATAGCTAGGTTTGGCCAAATTTCAGGTGCTCCACGCTTCAGCCGAATGAGTGGGAAAAGAAATAAGAAAGCAACAGCAATTAAGAGAGCATGCGTGGTACAAAAATATGTTGTTGAGTTTCAAAGATTTTGTGGACGAAACAAAGCTAATCGCTTGGAAATATCTTCTTCCCATTGGTTCGATAAGGACGCTTCCGTCCAACTTCCAAGTGCTTGTCCGAAAATGAAATGTCCTCGAGATATACACAGTATCCACCACAATACTAATTTATTTGCAATTTTGCGCCAACAATGCTTTGTACGTTCAAGCGTCACCTTTTCTTTTTTCTCTACAATAATTTTTTTTTAAATTATGATATTTTCTCTTTTCTTTTTTTCTCAAAATAATTATCGTTATATCCGGATCTTGATTTTAATGTCAAATAAAAAAATCAAAAAATAAAGTACGATGTTGTTTTATTTTTTATTTTTCGATTTGTGAATTTGGTAAGAATAATCATATTTGGTACGCATTAAAAAATTAAATATCAAATTGAGACACTTAAAAATTTAGGATCTAAATTGTTATAAAATAATAAATTGAAGGGCTAAAAAAGATTATCCCAAATTCCAAATGTAATTTCTTGGAAAACATTGTCACAAACTTTAAATGTTGAAAAATATTTATTTTTTTTCATTCTTTAAAAAAGAAAGATATTGGTTGATCTCAACTCATCTCTAATTGACTCCAATTCATGCTAAACGAGATTGTAGGTTTTAAATATTTATAAACAAACTATTTTAACTTATTTGAAAAGAATAATCAATGACATTAAAAACACAAAAATACTTCAAAATGTAATTTTATTTTGATAAATCTAATAATTTTTAGAAGTAGAGATAATAATAGATCGGGTTTGGACCGAACTTGCTAAGACCTGAGACTTAACCAATAAGGTTTTTTAGAATTAGATCTAAATTAGGCAGATAGATTTATTAGATTCGTTAAACCCATTTAATAATTTACAAATATTAAAAATTATATGTTTAAAAAATAATATTATTAATTTTTTAAACCTATTTTTTTAAACCTATTTTTTAAAAATCATATAAATATATATAATATTTAAAATAAGTAAATAAATAAATGAGTTGGATCAAAAAAAAAAAACTCAAAATTTAATATAAATTTATTTATACTATTAAAATCGCCACATAAAATGAACCCATCTTGTTGGCATTCTATATCCAAGTATTGTGTAGAGCTGCATTTCGCACAGTTAGTATCTTTATTGCAAAAACACATGGCAGGTTATTTTAACCAGAGATTATCTGATTTATCATGAAAGTTGAATAAAGTCGTTGCACTACTAGTACTAGACCAACTCATTTGATTCCCCGAGAATACTGTTGGTATGGATAAGCTAAAATTACACTGAAAGTTACGTATTTTCCTTTTCGTATATTATTAATTGGGATATTTAAACCTTTTAAAGACACTTAATTAGACTTATTAACTTTGAAAACCTTGTAAACATCCAACGACTTTATGTCATTGTCGCTTCTATTATTTATCTACAAAAAAAGGTCAATTTATTTTGAAAAGAAAAAGATAAAAAAAAAAGTATGATAATAGTAAAATTAATCTTTTACTCTGGGCTATTTCCATATTCTACCCACCCAAGCAAAACATAGGGGGGTATATTAATTTGTTGATATGTTCCAGTGTCCAAGAATTATTAGTGTATTATGAGATGTAATATTAAAATAAAATAATATATTATAATTTTATTAAAAATATCAATAAAATTTACACTCGTCCACACAAACTAACCAAGACCAAACTTTTCTGAAATTTTGTTAGTGCTATACTGCTGTGTCCAACCAAGGCAGAAAGCCCCACATCCTCAACCAGTTCACACCTAATAATATATAAACAACCCAAACTCCAGACCAAATTTCCCAAACTCTTTCTTTTGCCAACTCTTTAATTTTCACCATGCCCGAGCCAATATCCACCTTCTCCATCATCATCTTCTTCTATCTCGCTATTTCATCTTCTTTTCCAGTTCAGTCAGCCACTTTTCCCGCCGATATCGCGGCCCTCCGCGCATTCAAATCCGCCGTCAAACCCGCGTCCATCCCCCCCACATCCTGCCTCGCCACCTGGAACTTCTCCACCGATCCATGCGCCGTCCCCAGGATCACCTACTTCACCTGCGGCGTCACCTGCGCAGGCAACCGAGTAGTTCAACTCACCCTCGATTCACAGGGTTATTCCGGGACGCTCACCCCACTCGTTTCCAAGCTCACTCAGCTCATCACTCTTGACCTCGGCGATAACAGTTTCTACGGCCCCATACCTTCTTCTATTTCATCTCTTCCCAACTTGAGAAACTTAATCCTCCGGGTCAACTCGTTCTCCGGCTCTGTACCCCCGTCTATCGCCACTCTTGGGTCCCTGGAAACTCTTGATCTTTCCCGGAACTCGCTCTCCGGCTCCTTGCCTAACATGAACTCACTCGCGGGGTTAACGAGACTCGACCTGAGCTACAACAAACTCACCGGATCACTCCCCAGCCTCCCACCAAATCTCAACGAATTAGCTCTGAAGGCAAATTCGCTGTCGGGTTTTCTTACCAAGTCCTCGTTCGACGGGTTAACTCGACTGATGGTGGTGGAACTCAGCGAAAACTCGTTCACCGGAACGGTGCAATCTTGGTTTTTCCTCCTGCCTTCTTTACAGCAAGTCGACTTAGCGAGAAACGGCTTCACAAGTGTCGCCGTCGCGAAGCCTCCGGCAAACTCCTACAGCGAACTCGTGGCCGTGGATTTGAGTTATAACAAAATGGAGGGGTTTCTGCCCGTTAATTTCACGGAATACCCGATGCTCCGCTCACTGGCGTTGAGTTACAACAGGTTTCGTGGACCAATTCCGTGGCAGTACAGCAAGAAGGGATCATCACTGCGGAGACTGTATCTCGACGGGAATTATCTAAACGGATCTCCGCCGTCGAGGTTTTTCTCGGGCGAGGAGCCGGTTTCCGGCAGCCTGGGAGACAATTGCCTACAGAGTTGCCCGGTATCTTCGGAGCTTTGCTTGAAATCGCAGAAACCCGCCTCGATTTGCCAGCAAGCCTATGGTGGGAAACCAAAGTCTTAGAGTGTCAGTCAATGTCTGCGGTTTTGTTTTTTTTTCTACTGATATTCTTTTTTTTTTCACTGTTTTAGATTTTTGTTTTGGCATTGTAAGTACATGTATTTATTTATTTACTAGTGCAGTAGGACCAAAGTCTTATGTAGTGAAAAAAACAGTTTTGGTATTTTATATATGTGTCGTGAAAATAAGAAGATGAGCAAAGCCGAAAAATTCCCAGGCACCCAAATATAACATTTGTTCTTTAGAATTAAGATTTTTGTTTTTTGTTTTCATTGTTTTTTACCTTTTTTATATATGAATTTAGTATTAAGTCCAATTTTTTTTGTACTCTGATAATTTTTATTTTTTTGTATGTATCAATGATTTAGTGAAATTCCATATGTATTACCAAAACAAATCATTATCCTAAAATATTGGTATTTGTTTTTGTTGATATTTAGTTGTTCTTGAGTTTTATGGATAATACTATATTTTCCTTTTTAAATTGGTGATTGTTTTGGTGGGAATTTGGGTCGAGAACTGATCACCAACCAGACAACTGTGTGCAAGTACTTAAATAATAGTAATGACAAACAAAGATCTTGGTAAATGCATGAATCATAAAATTAAGACCTTTTGCAGTAAAGCCCACTTTCTCGCTATAAAGTAAATATGGTCATTAGCTTGATATTTTATATTACACTTTCTCTATTTCGGAGTTGACCAATTGGGTAGTTTGGATTACTTCGATTATTTTTTAATTTAATATTTATGTAATATTTCATTCACAAATACATTATAAATGTATATTTAAACAAATAATGTATATTCTTAACATGTATTTATGATGTGAAATACGAGATAAAATATTAAATTAAAAATAAAAATTATAATTATAATTTTCTTAAGTATACACTTAATATTAATGATATAAAACATTACCTGAATGTTTAATATAAAATATAAAATACAATAAAAAAAAAGAAAAAAATTGATGATCAAAGATGACAAAAATTTGGTCGAGGGCTGTCGGTGGTTCGTGTTCTATATTGCTGCACTATTTTTCATCTTCCCCATAAACGCTAACAAATGACAAATTTGGGGCCTTTTACTTTCGGTCGGGATCTTGAAGGAAAAAGCGTAAGAAATACAAGAAAAATAATTTATCAATGGGGCGAAGGAATACTATTTACCTCCTCCTCTTTCTCACAGTCTTATACTAAAAAATCGATATAAATGTAAAATTTCAATTGAAAATATAAATTATTACATTACATATATCTGATTATTTTATATTAATGTTTTACCACAATATCTCAAATCAATTTGTAAAATACTAGTGTTGGCAAATATCAAAGTTGAAAAATCATAAAGTAATTAAAACATAGCACATGTTGGTCTTTTTTCTTCTTTTTCTTTATTCTCCCACCTTTTTCTGTTCTTTTTCTCTATTATATTTTTTCTTTTTCTTTTTCTTTTTCTTTTATTTTTTCCTACCTCCCTTCTCAAATCTTTAAATGACAATGTGGGGGTTTTTTAAATTATAAATGAGTTGGGGCAAATTTTTTTTTTTAAATTCATCATATTTAATTTTTTTATTTATTTTTATTTTAATAAATTTATTTATATAATATTATTTTTAAAAATATATTTTTTAAAAAAAATTAAGTAGAGTTATATTTATTAATATTTTTAAACATACTAGATCAAATTTAAAATGAATTTAAAACGAATTTAGCATTTTCACAAACTCATTGACCCACCTCCCTGCCAGGCTGCCACCAAGCCCCACCTTTCACCCTAACCCTGGCACAACCCCCCATCGTGCGCACCAACCCACTACACTGGCAACCCACAACCCCACCATGCATGCGCCAGCCCCTATGCACCCAACCCACCCACATATACTATAGTCTATAAATATATAGGCATATGTGGATATATGCATAATATATGTATATGTTGTCTGTGTATCTGCAAAAATATGTCAAATATTTCTAGTGTATATATTTATATGAATATATATGTGTGTATAAATATTTAAATAAAAATATATATTTTAAGATATCAAATGTGGAACATTGATCTTTATCTAAAAAAAATCAATAATTAATATAAATATGAGCAAAATAAATATTAAATGAGCCAAAATATCATAACCACACATAATACATGTAGATAAATCATACCGGAAATAATATGCATCTTTTATAGCATTGAACCAAATTTAGTATATCATGATTGCAATTTTAATATTTGAAAAGATACTCTTTTCGGCTAATTTAATTATATTATAACTGCGATTTTAATATTTAAAAAATAATATATATAAACCATTATCATTAAACTATTCGTGTATTTGATGTCAGAAAGACTGATAATTGCAGTAACCAATTAATTTCCCAACAAAACAAACCTTTCTGTCATGTACTTCTGGGTCATATTTTTTTTAATTGAAGAATAAACAAACTCTAAGTTTATATACTGCAAAATTGCATTCTTATATTCCCTCAAGTTGGTAGGACTCAAAAACTGCCAGAGGCTGGTAAATAATTAATATCAAATTAAATTTGCTTCGCATAATTAAGTATTTTTTCATGGCATGATTTTCTGATCACTGCAAAATTAAATTAATCATATATTTAACCAACTATTGCATGTCAGAAACTAGTTGGCTGTTTGGCAATATGCTTCACCCAATCAACAAAGAACATTTTATCATTTTTTTTTTAAATTTGTGTCCAAATACATGCCCAGGATGTCAAAAAAAATGGGATCATATTTAATGAATTTCATAATATGATTGGACGCTAGTAACTTTGAGGAGAAATTATAGAATATATTTTCAATCTTTTTTGGGGGGAAGGAGACGATATATTTAAATAAGACAAATGATGTAATATTATTGCCAAAATTTTATTAAAGCATAGTAAAAATTTGATGCAAAAAAATTAAAATAAAATCAAAATGATCGTGGTATACAATTAATTATAAAATGACTAAATTTCGACTCAAAAAACAACTGTTTCTTAGTAGGCATAGCCATAGATCATAAAAACAATTTGAAAAAGATAAGATTGTGGAATGACATAACATAATACATACGAAAATGGAGGTTTGGAGACTTGGCTTAGCCCTACATAAATAAAGGTTAGTTAAGAATCAATTTGATTACTTCGAAGTTTTGTGTTACTAATGCAAGAAAAATTATCTCAATCTCATTTGTGATGAGCCAAGAACCACAAGTGATGTGATTGTCTACGCATGCCCTATGATGTAATTTTTAATCCTCGTGAATAATATTTTATGTTATCAAAATAAAAGTTATGAATTAACCAGTATGTTCATTGAATTTTTTTTTATAAGTGACACGATATCAAATTTTTGAGCAAATATTATATAGATCGTGGATTATGAAATTGTCAAAACATGTGTTATATTTCTAACACAAAAATCGAAAATGACATAATTAGTGTAATTATGTTTATTTTTATATTGATAATTCTTCTTACATGATTTACCAATTACATTATAAGTTTACTTGGGCTAGACTTAAATGTAGATGAGATCGAGTTTGAACTGAAGTCTTTACGAAGTCACACGTTTTAGAGTTTGGAATAGTGATAGCTTTCGGATGTAGGGAGAGGGTGTGGGAGTACAATTAGATTATTTGTTAGGCTGAGTTTGGCAAGGGACTATATTAAATGGTTTGGTAGGGAAGATTTCTTACATAACTGAAACAAAGATATCCTTCTAGATATGAAAGCACATGCCCATGTCTTGTTAGCAGTTCTGGTTGGTGTATTATATGATTCACCAATCAATCTATCTCATCTTGTGGTAAATGAAACAATTATTATATTATTATGGATGCAAATATCCATTAATTTACTTATAAACGGGGAAATTTTTTTTGTTGAAATTTAAAAAATGAATTTCATAAAATAAGTTCAAGAAAACTTGTAAAAATTAAGATTGAATCACCTATGTTCTCTTTTATTTTTTGGTTTACTTTCGTTCAAATTCAATTACAACAAAAAGATTTTGATCCACAATTCAAATATTTACTTATATATTTTTTTTCTTCAAATCTTGATCACAACTTAATATTCAAAATTATGCTCGTAAGAACAGCCCATTTTCTTTTTTCTTTTTTTTTTTCTTATTTCACATAATAGGATTTTCTTTATTCACATGTCAAAGTGAGAGAAAGCATAGAGGAAGTTAACGTCCTTATGAGGTGAGTTTTTGCTACAAGAAATCACTTTCACCAAAATTTAATTTTTTTAACTTATTCGGTCGGGTGAGCCTAGTAACCTATTTAATAGTTCTTACTCCCACATTTGAATAAGATAACATTTTAGAGAATTAGTATTTTAAAACATAAATAATATACCATTAAACCTACAATAATGATTTAAATCTTGATTTGGTGAATTCAAATTGAAGAATTAGCATTTTATTATTAATATGATCGTGATTTTATATGCTTTGAATTAAATAATTCCATTGGTTATTGAGTAATTAAAATTCATTCTGGTTGATATAGCCGGTCATGGTATTCTGGTTGGGTTACGTGGGCCGAGCTACAAGAAAAATTAGCTGGGCCAAGACTTGCTGAAAAGAAGTCCTAGATGATTTTGTTTCTATGGTATACTTCAGCTCAATGGCGGAGTCAGGGGCGGCTGGGTGCACCCTGAATTTTTTATATTTATAATTTTAATAAATTCAAAACTTTGTTCCTTCCATAATAATTAAATTATTTCAACCGCTGCCTCAAATTTTCATAATCAATTTTGAATATATAAATTTAATAAATTTAGAGATTTTCTAAAATTATTTTTAAAATTTTATTTTTTGTAAAAAAATAGGTATTTGAATTTTATTATTGATACAAAGTTTTTAAAAGTTATTTGTACTAACCTTCAAAATTTACTATGATTTCGTTTCTAAAAATATGGATATTTTAGTCAAAAATTACTCTTTATTGTGATTTTTTTGATTTTATTTTTTATTTTTTAACTTATTTGATTCCACTTTTGTTGCTTATTATTTGAGGTTATACTAATTTTTATTTCACAAAAATTCATAAGTATAGGCTTTTCATGATATAAAAATTATTTGATTTTGTTAATATTTATAAAATAATGCTCACATTCTTGTAAATTAATTTTTATTTTGTATTGAATTGAATTAACATTGATTAATATTTTCATTTATAAGTTAGTTTTTGTTCAAATACTTGTACAAATATAATATATATAAAATATTTATGTGTAAGTATAACATATTATATTTATATTTATATTTTAGTTTATAATAATTAGTTAAGAAAAAAATTTCAATTAGAAAAAAAATTTATATATAAAATAATAATAATTTAATAATCGAATCTCACCATTCTCTTTATTAAAATTCTAACTCCGCCAGCTTCAACTCTAGTAAGAACTTCTAGAAGATTTAGATGATTCTTGAACAAAAAGGTTAATTTTGAGTAAAATAATATATTGAGTGTGTGCATAATAAAAAAATATTATATTTTTTATAAAATAAGATATTTATCTATTATTCAAAGTATACTTGGTGTAGTATGAATATTATCCTATTAAGTAATTCGGAGAAAGAGTCTCGTGTGAATTGGGCTGAGATTCTAATCATCTTGAACGAGGACTCTTATCTAGAAGGCATATGAATCCTATAAAGATTATATCATAATATTTCATATATATGCTAGCTCCATGGGAAATTTGATCATTACTATTTTTATTATTTCAGCGCATTTCCTACCTTTTGAGAGACTTAAGCACCACTAATGTATTTTGTGCAGGCATTTTTTAAGAAAACTCGGGTTACTTATCAAACGAGTTATTATTTTTTAATACGAATAATTTTAATACATATCAATGAATATGAATTTAAGGCGGTTTGAATTCGGCTTCAAATTTCTCAGTATTATTTTTCAAACTATGCCTAAATATTGAGAAATAAAAGCTCAAAAAATTTGAATGTTAGTAGAGATTGTATAATGTCAAGCCAAGACCTAAGAAAGCTTGCCTCTGGATAAAAGGATTAGGAGGATTTGAATTTCAAATGATTCGTAGTAAATTAATTTTAAATTCATCAAAATGACTTAAAAATTAGTTAAAAAATGAGAGTTCAATTATTTAAAATTTATTATAATATAAAATTATTTAAATAAATTTAATAATTTTATTATTAAAAATTTGATATCTTTGAGTCCAAATACATCATTCTAAACACACACTATATACAAAAAAAAAAAAAAAGGCCTTGAGATTGGAAAAACTTGGACTTTAGAACAGGCATAGTCTAAACGTAAATAAACTCTGGCCCAAATCCATTGGACTCGCATCCGCACACAATACTTAGAAATAAATGGGCTGTCATAAAACTTCAAAATCTAGCCCCACTTTTCAACCCAAAACCTTCCGTGGGAGTCTTGTCTCTCCCCTCTAAATCCGAATCTATCTTCTTCCCATGAATTCCGACTGCAATTAGACAAAATCTTTGATTTATTATATTATAATTTGTCTAAATTTTAAGTCAGGTAAAAGAGGTAGAAATTCATTCCACTAATGGGGAAACCAGCTCGCGGTAAAGTTAATACGAAATCTTCTACACGTTGTTTTGTTTGGTTTTTTTATTTTTAATTTTTAATTTTTTTAATATATAACTGAGTGATTTCAGTTTCTGTGTATGGTTGAATTTTATGCACTTTTTTCTTTTTATGATTTCAGTTCCGATGGGAAGACTCGTGCAGACCGCAAGTTCGAAAAGAAAGTGCATTTTTACGAATGTGAGTATCTGGCTTTTTATATATATATATATATATATATATATATATATTAAAGTAAATTGATTTGCAATTGTTCCTCATCATGAAATTGAAAATTCAATTTCGTAATCGCTTCCTTGCTTATTACTTGTTCCTACATTTAACAAGTAATGCCAAACTTTCAACATTTACCTGCATTTTGTGCCTATATCATTATCTGCCTGATTCTTCAGAGTTATTGAACCCGTTAGTCTTTTCTCCTTTTTGTGCTTGGTTTTATTTTACCTAATTTTTGATTTATAATTTATTAGACGAACGTAACATGGTGCATGATTCTGAAAATCAATGAGAAATTCGTATTATGGGTTTTGTTTGGTGCAGTTGTTAGGAGTACAGTTGCCCAAAAAGGTATTACTTAAGTATGATTCTTCCACCTGCTTTCCTTATGTACCCAGAATTCCATCATATGCCGGTCCTCTCCCTAAAAGGCAGCATCCATTGATTTGGTACTTAATTTGAACCTCCATTCATCATTGGTAATCCCAATTCATATATAATAATGATAGTGCTATTATCATTAGATCTGTGCATCACCAAAATGTTGATAAGTTTTAGTTATTTGTGGTTTGATTTAAGATTTTTGTGCTTTATAGGTAACTCATATGACCGTGAAGCCGTTGTTTTTCTGGGTCTCATCGTCTCTATTAGTTTGCACAAATTTGATGAACTAGGTTGTAGCCAATTTCTTGACATAATCGTTATATCTCTAAATGCTCCTGTATGATATTGGATGTGTTTCTAACATGGATACTAGCTTACTTGTTTGTCACTTATTAGAATTTACTATGGATGGATGATAAGTTGACACTGAAGCTTGAATGGTAAGAAATTTTGAGAATAACTGCATATTTGTGGCTGTCATGATTTAAAACTCATATTAAGAGTGGAACGTGATAAAACATGTGGTTTTTTGTAATGGCTAATATGCTGTTTCCAAAAAAATTCATTTGCTTATGCTGTCTTCTGAAGAAGTAATTTTGTACCATCAGGAGAAACAGCAAAGGAAACGGGGACAACAAAAAGGTTGAAGGCATAAGATCTTTCTTCCTTCTTGGAGTTCCTCCCTCAAAGTCAAAACCTGCTGAATTCAAACTTAACTGTAAAAGGAGAAATAACCTAGTGTGAGTAGTGAAAACCATTTGGAACTGCTGTAGCTGTTTTCTTTTTCACTATATGTTCTTAACTTTTTCCTATGATATTTCTTCTCAGGCTGAAAGAGAGTAACCAATTGAAAACAGTTATTAACCATTCAGCTTTTGAATCAGATCCGGGGGGGTTCCATTTATCAACATTTTGCAGAACACACAGCTGGCAATGGATGAGAAGCCTAAGAGAAAGGATAGTAAAACCGAGAAAAGGAAAGCGAAAAGGAAAAAGCCTAGAGCTTCAGCTCAACAATCAATGGAGATTTAATATCTGGGCTTAGCAGCCTTCAGTTTACACATTTTTGGTACCTTTAGATACCACTCTCTCCCCCAGTTTAAATCTCTATTGCCCTATTTCACCCCACAGTCTGCCCTTCAAGATCTAACTCATTGCAAATCATTGATTACTGATTCTCCATTAAGGTTCCATATTGCTAGAAGATAAATTTCTACTTATTTGCAGTTAGTCTAGCCATGGCAAGTGGAATTTAGCCTTAACATAGTTTATTTTCTCAGGCTGATTTGCATTGCATGGAATTATGCAATGGCTTTTTTAACCCAAGCTACCCTGTAATGGTTTAAATTCTGTGCAGAAAAACTTGCTGGTTATGCAGCTGGCAAGCTTGATGTGCTGATTCTAAGCCTAAATTATGGCTCAAGGTGTACATATAAGGTATATAAAGAAGGTAACTATCTTTATGTTTGAACTGTATTCTTTTATTCTTCAAAGAACCAACAGAGGTGCCATTAAGACCAAGGACAATGGAACAAGGAAGCCGTTCATGTCACCTGAGGGAGGAGGAAGAAAAGCATCATATCTGAGATTAGTTTTAGTGAAACATTGTTATGGTGAAGGGGGGCTTTCTCAAAAGAAAATTTGATGATAAAGCATACATATTTAACTCAAACTAAATCACTAGGGTGATCCAATAATATCAACCCATGTAATTAGACAAGAAAAGATGAACAAAAAATAGAGAAATGCTTAATAAATCTACTCAACAAATACTAATAATATTTGGAAAACCAGACCCTGGTATGCACATAAAAATCAAAAGAATCTGTCCGGAGGTTTACTCAAACTAACGTCAATATCAGAAAACAGCTTGCATATTAATTTGTCTTCGCCAACAAATCAAACCAGAAGCTTTACACACCTACGTAAATTGAGACCATGCATGAAACTACAATTTTGAATAATAATTAGAACCATATATAATCATATATATATATATATATATATATAGAACACATTATTAATATATATCCATTAAGATTTAGTCCAAGAGCGTGTGTATTTATATATATATATATATGTAGAGAGAGAGAGAGAGAGAGAGAGAGGACTCCACATCAAGGTTCCTTTGTATAGAAATCGTAGTTTGAGGGTAAATTGAGAAGCCTGTTAGTTGGGCCTGTCGAGCAAGTCGGGCTTATCTTGGATGGTATACTCATCTATCTCGAAATCAGGTGGCATGAAGAGCTTCTGGCGTTCCCATCGGCCTTTATCCCCGCGGTACAGGGAAGGATGCTTGTTGATGCTCCAAAAGCACTTGGTGCACCTGGACCGCACCGTAAAAGCCCAGAAGAAGCCATTGTTGTCGGGGTTTATGTATAAGTAGCACCAGCGCATGGGGAAAGCCACATGACGAAAACTGAAGCGGTAGGTGGAGTTTGGCTGGAGCTCATACAGGGAATCACTCTTGTCCGTCATCTGGCACATGTACCATATTGGGTACAGCCCGTCGTTCGCCAGCGTTACTTCCACCTCTGGGAAGATCGACAACCCCTCGGCGGTTTGGTTGGAGAAGCAGAGCATCACCACCACCACCACGGCGAGGGCGGTGAGATTTTTCGTGTTTGCCATGGAACCATGCATGGGAATAGGGGTGGTTGTTTTCCTAAATGGAGAAGAATATTACACTTGTTTTGCCATTTTGCATTTTTGGTCTTTATTCAATGGAGAATAATTAATTTTGTTAAAGGAGATTTATGAATGGTCTCAAGTTTATGCTTGGAATAGAAAATGATGGGCTTCTCCTGGTTTTTATGTGGTTTAGAGACGCTATTTTTAGACTTAAACAACAAAGGTTGTGGGATAAGGATGCTAGAAACATTATCCTTCGGTTTATGAAAAACATTTGAATCTAATAATAACCTATTTGACAATATGTTATACAGTACCACCCATATCACCAGAATGACTCTTATCGCATACAAATGGTGGGTTGAAAGCGTCCACCAGATTTTCAAATTTGGTTCAAATATCCATTACTAGAGAAGGAGATTCTTTCTCAGATTTGTTTTAATGAAGCCCTGCCCTCTTTACAAAAGATTTGAGGGTAACCTTTTCAATCCTTCAAAACTGTTTATCGCCGAGGACTGTAGATTAACACTAGTTCCATACAAATCTGAAGAATTTATTAACAATTTCTCTGTTGACAAGCTTTATTTTTTTGTGTCATCGCTTATAACCAAACGAGCCACGCGGGAATGAAAGAAAATTGTAGTATGGTTAAAGGTTGGAAAAGTAATTTCGAAATAAATCTCTCTGCCAAGAAATTGTCTCTATAATTACCCCAAAGAAAGTAAAGAATAATTCTTGTTCATTACACATACATTGCCAACGGATATGATCACTTTTGAAAAAGTAGGTCATCTATAAGAAAAAATTACAGACACAAACAACATTTTCAAAAAAGGTCAAAAGTTTTTACAAGCACCAAACAGGAAGATATAAAACTGATTAATTATCGGATGCTGATTGAAAGATGAAGACTGCGGTGAGAACTCCCACCAACGCTGTAACAGCCAACGCTACTGTTGGCAGTGGAGTTGGGAGCCCAAAATTCTGCAGAGTAGGAAAAGAGGCAATAATTAGAAACGGTTCTAATGTGCTTCTCTTCTTCCTAGTTAACGCATGAAATCCCACCAACACAAGAAAAACAAAACAGAGAAAATAAACAAAATGAAAGAAGTTAATTTTTTTTAACTCCAGCAAGCTTCAAATTATCCACTATTTAGTTTCAAAACCTATAATGTATAAAGAACATACCATCATCAGCAGAGAGCTGCCATTTATGACTTGCTTTCTTCTTGTCGTACTAGGATTATTTACAAGATGGTATAAAGTAATATCCAGTCAACTTGCGAAAGAGCACCAAGATATCAATGTCAAGGCTTTCACAGTAGGCCTTAGCTTGGTGTAGCTGAATAAGTTTCGAATCATAACAAAAGTTTCCCATCTCCCTCAAAAGTCTAATTTAAAAGCTTCATAAGATGGGAGAGGGCAATGAGACATCTTGCCTGAACCTAAAAGTTTATCAAGGTCTATAAACACCACAAACAAGGGCATACTGTTGTTTTCCTCTTTGGTCTTTGAAAGTACTCTCGGCTACACTGTTCTATGTTACTCACTATAGCACAATTGTCATTCTCTGTTCTCTCTTTTTTACATAGGACAATAATTAGTGTCACTTAAAACAGAGTTAAAAGAGATTTGGAAATCTCTATTTTCTCTTTTTTTTAATGTGCTACTAGAGTCACTTAGAACAGAACCAGGAGAGATTCTTAAACCCAAACCCCAAATTTAGACCCCGTACACATTCTGTAGCACCTCATAAATACCGGGCTTGTCTATTGGCTCATAGGTATGTACATGTTAAACATCTTCACCATTCAACATAACAATAGGAGTGTCAATCACAGCATAAGAAATGCTACAAGCCAAACATTTTTAAAGTATGTGTGCAATCATATATGAATAGAAAATGATAAATGGCAGAGTCAATATTACCCCCGACCTAAATTTGATATCCTCCAAATCACATGGAGTACAGGTAAATCAGCAGAGTTCGAAAGTCACTCACAAAATCTCAAATAAAGCATTCATAGACAAGCCATACCTCGAGGAGTCCTTTGCCCGTTGCTATTTCAACACTAATAGCAGCAGCAAAGCCAACCATTGCGAGTCGCCCAAGCCATACATCTAAACCATTGCCCTCCTTGCTGCTCTGCTCACATCTTATGGAAACTGATTTTGAATTGTACACAGACTTTCTCTGGTAATAGGGTCTCTGAATCACTGAAAACGAAAAGGATTTGTAATTACCACCAGCTCAATTTTCCAAACCACTAATCTTTACCACCGAAAATATTTAAGAACCTGCAAAGACTTTAACAAGACAAATATTAGATCGAAATTTAACATTTTTTTGCAACTAATTGAAATCAAAATCACCCCCCCCCCCCCCCAACACGCGGCTCCTGAAAGACCAATCGAAGAGCTTACAGAGAGGAGAACCAGTGGCGAAAGCGGTTCCATATTTGCGCGGGAAACGAGCAGAGGAAGCAGTTTTTGCTGCACTCAAAGCGCAAACATCTGCAAAACACCGAATGTGAATATGCATATATATATATATACACACACACACACACACCGCAAGGCATGTAATTAGAACTGTAGTACGTGAAGCTCCGAGCATTGTACACAAGAAATGGGGAGGAGAGTTCAAATCTCACCACGAACGGAAGAGTAGCAGCAGAGAGAAGAAGAAATCTGCGCCGCGGCGTCCATCTCAGCTGAGGCCTCTCAAATGATATCCGGTGGCTTGCTTTTTTCTTCTGCAGAAAAACCGAAAGAAAATGGAGAAAATAAAGAGGCTCGGAGAGAAGATGAATTGGACACGTGTCACACCCGAGGCCCTTAAAAATTATGGCCTCGATTGCGCGCTTCTGAGTTTGCAAAACGTTAGCGTGAACTGAAAAGTCGCGTATTGCTTTCGTGCGATTTTAGTGTTCAATTCCCTTTTATTGTTTTTTCATCTAAAAATAAACAAAATATACTTGTAATAAACACGATGGCGATCATCAAAAGTTGTTCCCTTTTTAAAATATTATTAAATACTTAAAATAATTTTTATTTTTTTGACAATTAACTGTCTTTTTAAATTATCCCACATAAAAAAAATTATATAACATCGATTAATTCTTTACTAATTCACATTTTATTAATTTTAAATGTAGTATATATTAAATTTATTCAACTAAATTAAATAAGAATGATACTTTTGGTAAATTTGGTGGATAAAACTTGAAAAATCTGGTCGTCTAAATGGAAATTTTCTGATTCACAAGTAGGAGCAAGATTTAGCCAAAAATGATATACAAACCTTTTGAGTCTATATAATTGTAGTGTTGGAAATTCTATTCAAATATAGTGGCAAGTGAATTTACTAATTTACATTTAAGCTGCGCTTTTTGCCAAAGAGCGAAGAAGAACACGCTTTTTGTCAAACAGCGACACACACCTCGCATGTGAGTCTCTCTCTCTGTCTGATAATACAATGCCCACTCTAAAATCCCATCCACTCCATTCAGTGTCAGCTTCTTCAAGTTTCAATCCGTTTATTCAAAAGCATATTCACAGTAATGTCTAGTGTTCTCCCTCATTCAGTTATAACCCATCCCTGTTATTCGTCATCTCACAAATTCAAGAAATACGCACCGCCCCCGTCTGCTCTTTTATCTCAGTCTTCATCTTGGTTGAGGCAAGGAGATGGCCCAAGATTGTTATTGCATAGAAATCGGCTTCTTCTTGCGCGGGCCGAAGACAAGGCCCGGGGTAGTTCTTCTACGTCGTCGACTCAACCTCAACCCAATTCAGACAATCAGCGTCAGGTCCTAATATTTATCTCTGACTTATTTTTCTTAAATAAGTGATGTTGAAATATCATAGTTTTCTAAGAGTATCAGTTCACATTGAACTTTGTGGCTTCTATTCAATAAAATACAAATGGTGTTGATCCCATATATATGTGTTGGTCTTTGGTGATAGATTGGTAAATGTAATGCAAGATTTTTTTATATTTTTTTGGAGAAATAAGAAATATAATTTAGTTGCGAATTTGATGATGTTTCGGGTGAAAAACATCTCACAAGCTTAATATATCAGTTTGAACTTTGAGTCTCATTGGATTAGTAATCATTACTGGTTAAATGTCTTAGCATACTTGTCGTTTGCACAAGAAAAAAAGAAAAACTATTTGGGGGCCTTTTCTGGATTAATGGATGATCTAGATTCTGAATCTCCGTTTGAAGAATTACTTGTGAGAAAATTGTATTGTTGACCAATAGGACTTGCTTATCATCAAGGTTGTAAAATGACATAATTAGGCCAATGGTGTCTTGATATTTTGCAAACATTTACTTCTAGCTCATGGCATATGCTACAATGTTTTCCAGTTTGCAATCCTGTTTTCCCCCTCTTTTAGTCATAAGTTGATTCAAGCTAATTTTAAAACTATGTTTATTTAGGACTTGAGTCCATCTGGAACATGTGACCCTTTGTGTTCTGTTGATGATACAAGCTCTGAAGATTTTGAAGCCAGTTACCAACCAAAGACAGATTTGGTGAAAGCTCTCGCTATTCTTGCAGCTGCTGGAACTGGAGCACTGGCAATAAATCATTCTTGGGTGGCAGCAAACCAGGTTCATCTCCAGCTGTCTGAATCTCTGATTTTTAGAATTTCTGATTTGGCTCATGAATCAACATATATTGTCAAGACTGTTCAAAAAAAGAAAAGAAAAAGGGAAAAAAAATTCTAGTAACGAAAATTTGGTTGTTGGACCAATTCTGGTGATTCAGGATCTTGCAATGGCATTGTTATTTGGAATAGGGTATGCTGGAATAATATTTGAAGAATCTCTTGCCTTCAACAAAAGTGGAGTGGGACTTCTAATGGCTGTTAGCTTGTGGGTTATAAGGAGCATTGGGGTAAGGTTTAGGCTTTAGTCTGCCATTACAATTTCATTCTGGTTTAAATCTAATGATGTGTTCTTTAATATCTTCATGCTTTTTATATATTTCTGAGTCCACATGGCTATTCTTGAAACAACATTTTTTATATGTGATATCTGATGGCTGGGGAAAACTAATTATCCCAATTAAATTGTTTTATTGGGTTGCAGAGAAACATGTAGAAGGGTGTTTTCCAAATCTGTAC
Source organism: Paulownia fortunei (assembly GCA_019321725.1). Lineage (NCBI taxonomy): Eukaryota > Viridiplantae > Streptophyta > Magnoliopsida > Lamiales > Paulowniaceae > Paulownia > Paulownia fortunei. The sequence continues at coordinate 29,105,219 of CM033106.1, read as the reverse complement.
AGACTACCTATAGCCCAGAAAAACATGTCTTTCTCAATCTCTCTTTTAGTGGATGTGAGAGTGGGAGAAAGATTTTCTAATCAAAGATATACTCTTGAACCTAATTTCTTTATGGATTAGAAACTCTATACTCTCTAAGTGTGGGGGATAATAGTCTTCCATTCCTTTCTCATTGAATAAAGCAAATTGGCCGTGAAATGTCCTTTGGCAGGCGCCTTCAACTGAGGTAGCTGTTTCAGAGTTGTCTCATGCATCTGCTGAAGTCAGTGAAATAGTGTTTTTCTTGCTCGGTGCAATGACCATTGTCGAGATAGTTGATGCTCATCAAGGATTCAAGCTGGTCACCGACAATATCACCACTCGCAAGCCAAGAACTCTGCTTTGGGTGGTAAATGGTCTTCAAAACCTTTTCTTTTGTAAATGAGATTATATTCCTCTAGAATACAAGTTAATTTTCTTAACAACTCGTGATTTTGTGTTGTTATTTCCATTTCCAAAAAATCTAATTTTGTGATGAAGTTTTGTATTCTTTTAATATTTGGATATACGAAAATCCCTAATCACCCAAAGTCATCCTTCAATCATCAAAAGAAAAAAACAAGAATATTTTTACCCAGGCCATCTCCATCTGCTTTTGCAAGTTTCCTGTGATTGTTATATAGATTCTGACGTTGTTTCTTCATGAAGCTTTACTGTTATTAAATATGTTTCATGTTTTAATCCACTAGAGTCAATAACCTACAGATCTGATTAATATGGAAGCCTGACAGACTCTGCGTTGTAGCAATGCTCAATAAACCATCTGTCCAGACATTAGTACAGAAAAAATCTTTAATATGGTTTTTAATACATATTAGGGAGCTGTTTTTTCCTGTTTGAGGATCATTAAAAATTCTTAGAGGTTTATGGCCACAAATAGGATTTCTCTACAACATCATGAAATGTGTAATATATTTTTGGCAAGGAAAAAAAAATAAAAAAGAAAAGTGGAGGACTTTTTTTTTTTTCTATATAATAGCTCTAATTTTGAGCAGAATAAACTGTGTTAAATTTTCATTTACTTGGTCATTCTTGAAATGCTCGAAATCTTTTTTGCTAATATTCATGTGATATGCATTAGAGGAAATACAAGATAACAGTTTTTCTTTTTAAATGTAATTCTCCTGGAGATTTTTAGAATCCTAACTTTTCAACCTCAAAATTTTCATTATTATAAAGCATTGATTATCGTTATATAACATGTTTTTGAATTATATCAGACAAATGGTGATGTTGTAATCCTTTTCTGATTGTAGAAGAGCATACATCATGTATGAATACAATTGATGAAGCGAGAAACTATTTACTTTCATAGCTCTGCAAGTTAGACTAGAAGGGATCTAAAAAGTACTTATAAAATGTAACTGTGAAAGCACCTGGAAAGAAACAAGTTTGCTAAATTTGCATGTGTAAGATGATAGTCTTGACACAAACCTTGTCATGTAAATGCAATCTGTCTTATGGTGTTTAACTAACTGATGCTAAATAACTCCAGGTGGGTTTTGTGACATTTTTCCTCAGCTCAATCCTCGACAACTTGACATCCACTATTGTCATGGTGTCATTGTTGAGAAAGTTGGTACCACCGTCAGAATACCGAAAGTAAGTGCCTCATAGCCACCATTGTCCCTTCCTATGCAGGTACGAAATAATTGAGTCGCATTCAGTTAATCTAGAACACTTCGCAGAGCATCTCAGTCCATGGATTAAAAGCATGGGTTTAATTAGATTAAACCCATAATTCCATTCTAAATCTGAAAAATGTTGAGAGGCTCCACTGAAGAACATCCTGCACCATTTCAAGATCTGTAGTCTGATCATTCTTCCTTAATCTCCTTGTGTCAAAAAATTTCCTCAAAATATGATGGCATCATCAATAACCTTTTTTCCCCAATTCTAGGCAATTGTGTAAATTGAATTCATCATGCTGTTTAGTATGACCATAAGAACAAACTTGGTTGAGAATCTGTATTTGCGCGTTATTGACTCAAAATGTTATATTGGTACATTCTATAAGTTGTGAAAGTATCTAAAGGAATCCTCAGTTACAGGAAAAGGTGATTTTATTGACCTCCTTTCTCTAGTAAACATGTTTTATGAGAAAGAAGTCAAATACCAAATTGGTTTTGAAAGAAAAAAAAAAAAACAAACAAACGAGTTTTATTGAGTGCATGGGTTAGGTATGTATTGATTAGAGGTTCTGTAGTGATTATAGATCTGCTTGACAGGCTTCTGGGTGCTGTAGTTGTTATAGCAGCAAATGCTGGTGGAGCATGGACACCTATTGGTGATGTTACTACCACTATGCTCTGGATACATGGTCAAATATCCACATTGCAGACAATGAAGGTCCTTCTGTTATAGCATCTTACTGATTGTGTTGTAGTACATCAGTTCTATTTTAGTGGATTATGCACAAATGTCAAATTCAATTTGATATGCAGTGATGCTGCACTAATCATTTAGTATTCTTTTGATGTTGACTGAATCTTTGGAATTGGTTTGTGTAGAAAAAGGAAAAAAAGCTGCATATGCTTCAACAGAATATTTGGCGACATGTACCTTATCATCAAAGAAGCATTCTATTGGCAATTGAAAAACATAACTGGAGTGTATTTTTGGAGTAAAGAAGGAAAATTCAGCCGTGAAGTGGTTCAATGGATAAAAAAGTAACAGACTTGGTTGCTGATAACATGACATAACTTGAGAGAATTTAAAACTTTGGGACAACATGAATTATATGCAAATATCTTCGCAGTAGTAAAAGTATAAATCATGCTGGATTTGTTTGCTTAAAAAACATTAATATTGATTGCATAATTCTTTTTAATCAGGTGACTGAAAGTTAAATACATTGAATATATCAACTTCTGGATGAACCAACATCATCTGGATTACGTCTGATGTAGCCATTTGAAATTCTCACTCAATCCATTTGAGTTCAAATTTATTGTCCAAGGGTCACATTTTCACATCTTGTTCTTTGTTGTTCCTTAATTGCATCTGCAACTTTCTTCTTGTTATTTTCATGTGACAAATATTCTTTAATTTTCTTATTTTTTCTATGGTCACAGGACTTAGCAATACCATCAGCCGTTTCACTGGCTGTTCCTCTGGCTCTTATGTCCCTCACTAGGTATCTTTTGCTTGCAGAAAGCGTAATTGCTTCAGATTTGTTTCTAGAAAATGTTGGGAATAAGAAGTTCTTGACAAATAAACCGTATTAAACTTTTCTATTCATCCAGTGAAGTTAATGGGAAAGGACAGAGTTCCACAGATGTTTTGGCATCTGAACAGATGGCTCCTCGAGGCAAGCTTGTTTTCTCCGTCGGAATTGGGGCTCTAGTATTTGTCCCAGTTTTCAAAGCTTTGACTGGCTTACCCCCTTACATGGGTATACTGCTTGGACTGGGAGTTCTCTGGATCCTCACTGATGCCATTCACTATGGTGAATCTGAGAGACAGCGTTTGAAAGTACCACAGGCTTTATCAAGAATTGACACTCAAGGAGCTCTTTTCTTCCTTGGTATCCTTTTGTCTGTCAGCAGGTAATGTTCAATCAATGTATTGTCCTGGTAATGTGAACAGAAATTTGTTTGAAATTCTGAAAATCAGTTGAGTTCAGGCTTGAGACTCTATGCTTCTTGCCTTTCACAAAATTTTTCTGATAAGTCCACCTTTAATGAATGCAACATCTATTCTTTTTGTTCTCATAACTATCAGTTTTACTTCACAGCCTGGAGGCAGCAGGTATTCTGCGGGAATTAGCAAATTACCTTGACACCCATATTGCAAATGTTGAACTAATTGCAAGTTCAATAGGAGTTGTATCAGCAATTATAGACAATGTCCCATTGGTTGCAGCAACAATGGGAATGTATGATCTCTCTTCTTTTCCTCAAGATTCTGAATTCTGGCAGCTGGTAGCATATTGTGCTGGTACAGGTGGATCCATGTTAGTCATTGGCTCTGCTGCTGGTGTTGCATTTATGGGGATGGAGAAGGTGGACTTCTTTTGGTACCTGCGGAAGGTATATGCTGCTATGCAATTATCTGCTTGTGACAAATAAAATTTCTTGATTTTATGTTTTTTTTTCCCTTTTTGCAGGTAAGTGGCTTTGCTTTTGCTGGTTATGCTGCTGGTATTGCTGCATATCTGGCTGTACATAATCTCAGTATTTCCCTTCCGACAACTCTAGCTCAGGTTCCATTCCTTTCTGGATCATAAATAAAAATGATTGCCTCCAATGGTTTCCTGGTGCATACCACCAACATATCTTGACAGAGGCAGCTAGTGGTAACAATTATAGCAAAGTAGTAATTTGTAGTTTACTAGTGAACCGTTTGTATATTTTTTTAGATCCTTCTCAAAGACACATAATAAAGGGCACAATTATCTCCAAGTTTTGGGATGAGAACAATCGTCATGGAAATGTAACATCATCTTTTCTTTCATGGCCAGTCTTAAGTACAACTGCTGTCAGGTACTCCGCATATTAAATTGAGTTAGTCAGATACAAAAGTGTATTGAAACATGTTTTGATTCCTGAAAAAACTTGCATTAGAACAAGTTTTGTTTATCCAGGGCAGCGGTACTTTCTGGACATGTTATTTCCAGGAATTGGGGACAAAAATTTTAAGGATCTGGCCACGCAGCATATTGGCAGAAGTAATCATCAGTTTCCAATTTTGCCTCGAGATATAGCTTAAGGCAACAAAATTTTCTAGCACAGTACAAAGAAATATGACTCAGAGCATATTCAAAATTTGATACAATGACCACTCCACGAAATACATTATTCAATCACATAGCCCGATTATTTGTTTCTTAAGCTAAAGCTACTAGAGAACACAACCAAACTCTATCAAAATTGGGCGCATATCACAATGGATAATATGGTAAATGCACTACAATTTAAGGTAAACAAATTCCTCAACAGCTGGGATTTCACCAATCCTCTTCAATGACTGCTTGCTTGGTTCCTCATCAACTCCAATTGCCATCACAGCTTGCTTCCTCGGGGCTATCCTTCCAACACTCATAAAGCTCACATTCACGTTCTCCTCTCCCAGAACGCTACCTACTTTTCCTATCATTCCTGGCTGATCAACTTGCCTGCAGAGTATTATACTGCCTTCCAAGCTCACATCTACTTCAAAAGACCCTACCTTTGTCAAATGTGGAATTCCATCTTTAACTCGGCCTTCCACTTTAATCTCGCCAGAATCAGAGATGGCACTGGCAAATTTAGATTCCACATTGGCAATTTGAACACGGATTAACTCAAGTGGGCTTTCGGGTGAACCATCCAGCATTATACGTTCTTCAGTTATGCGGAGCCCTCTCTGTTTAGCAGTGAAATCAGCATTCACCAAATTCACAAAAGCACTTGAGATAGGCTCTATCAGACCCTTGGTAATCATGGCACGAAGCAACCTTGTGTCCAAATCATCGGGAGCTCTAGCAGAAGCATATGTAACTTTCACAGTTTTTATGCCACTCCCACCTGCTACTAATTGGACAGCAAGTCTACCAAGTTTTTCAGCAAGAGCAACAAAAGGCTTAAGCTCAGTGAGAACCTGCAATCAAGGAATTTATATCATAAAATTTTCAGCAACTTACCAATCAAATATGTTTGGCCACAAAACAAGGCGGGCTTCTATGTAATAGAAGTCCATGTAAAGAAATCGTTGGCATTAGATGAGATCATGGGTTAGGGAAAAAGCATTTCCAGAATGCAGATACACCAAATGAAGCACTTCTCGGCAAGTTCCTACTTTAAATTAATTTTTTGGCACAACATGTTCTGCCCAGAACCAATAAAGTAACAAAAATTGCAATGTCGAGTGCAACAGAAGCATACCAATAAATTGAGGGAATGTAAAACAATTACACCATATTGATCAATCATTTTTTGTGACCAGACTATTATTACCATGTTCACTAGTTTCATGTTTCATGCATGTTCTTGTTACCGATTCTGTATCATTCGATCACTGCATACAATGCCCAAATTTAGTTTTAAGCAAAAAGGATTTGCGTAAAAGAAATTTAAAAAAAAAAAAGTAAAAATCTTGATTTCAAAAAGAAGAGTTGGGTTCCCTCTTTTCTCTTTGCTAGAAACAAGTAACTGAGTAGAAAAGTACTTTAATTTCAATGTTAAATTTTTTTGTCACAATAATGTGAAAAGTAGCTTCTATTGTATAAGTTACCCAAGAAATACATGACACTGCAAAAAAACAGGTCTTGCATGAGCAAAACCTGCAAGATAATGATCAATCAGGTGGTAGTTCATACTCAAAATTGTGGGGGGGGGGATCAAATATGACTAACAAGTTTGTGAATACCTGCGCAGGAACCATGGGTGCATTGACAGCAGTGGCAGCAAGCTCCCCCTTCAACGCTCCAACAACAGCTTCAGCTATTTCAATGGCCACCCCTTCCTGGATATAAATTATATCCAACAGAATCATGCAAGAATTAGAAGCAAAAGCAGACAGGAAACTACAGAGAGAAACAGCAGCATTCAGCAAACCTGAGCTTCCATTGTACTGGCACCAAGATGTGGAGTTGCGATTACATTCTCACTTTGTACCAACTTGCTGTCCTTTGCTGGTGGCTCTTCTGTGAAGACATCAAGTGCTGCCTGGGAGGATACACTAGAAAATTAGCACATGGGTGCACAAAGCAGTTGTTGGCCTCACTAAAAGCCCATATTAAGAATCAATTAATGATTATTTGTTCTTTGAGGATGAAGCAAGAACCTGGGCTACAATGCCAGCATCAATGGCTCTCACCAATGCTTCTTCATCAATCACACCTCCACGTGCAACATTAACAATTCTGACACCATTTTTCATCTTTGCAAAAGTGTCATCGTTTAGAATTTTTGACGTAGCAGCAGTAAGTGGCATGTGAAGCGAGATGAAATCAGCTGATGCAATAGCTTCATCAAAGCTCACAAGCTCTACACCTATTGCACGGGCACGGTCAGCTGGGGCGTAGGGATCATGTGCAATGACATGCATACCAAGCCCCTTGGCACGCCTAGCAACTTCTGATCCAACCTTACCAAAACCCATCACCGCCAGTGTCTTACCAACAAGAGATACACCAACATATTTGCTCCTCAGCCATTTACCTGGATTGATTATGTTACAGCATGATAACTTGAGAAAATTTTCCAACATAGCAGTTATTGTAAAAAACAAGAGTCAACAACTCCTATGCCTACTTAATATGTAAATGGAGATGATTTGCTTCATGGAAACATACCAAACACTAAAGAAGTTGTAATGTATACTTTGCAAATTTTGTATTATTAATCCAATTTTGAGAGGGATCTGATTATCTGGTTGTAGTGGCACTTGTGCCATAGACATGTATAAGAAGGCAACCAAATAGAAGAGTAACAGATTCTTGAAGGGAAGAAAACTGTAGACAAAGGATATTGCCTGTAATAGAAACAAAAGAAGTTTGCTGAATGATGAGACATGCATGCACATAGTACAACTATGCCTGTGGTGGCCATGAAATCAATTCAACCCCTTTTAGATGCTTTTTTACTCTGTTCTTTTCTCGAATCAATTGATCCGGTAAAAGATTACACGGAACAGCACAGATACGTAAAATACAAAGCTCAGAAACTCAGGATATGTAGATATAAAGTTCATTAGAAAGACATTGGGAGGGGGAAAATAACTTTTAGTAAAACTAAAATTTTCCAGCGTTTCACGTGTAAAATGAATCATTACTATGTGAAATCTTTGAAAGCATATTGACATGGGTACTCAAAATAAAAAAGACAATACTTTTCCAACTTTCACAAGCTGAATTTGAATATAAGTAGAATTGCTTCCTTGGCCGATCTCCAGATTAAATTAAATTATCTTTCATCTCACTATAATAGAAATAAGTGTGCGGTATCTTTATTTTACAACTGCAGCAAATTCCAAGAATCACAACACTCAGATCCAACACAACATCCACAGTATGAAACGTACTTCAAATTTCGCATTAGTCTAAATCCAAAATTTTCACGAAATTAAAAATAAATCCACCTCAATAAATTCAAGCATCCTAAAAAGAATTAAAGCATACTGTTTGAAGAAACTCCTGACAAAGTTCTGACACTCGAATAACATCAACTTACACAAACAAGCTTAGCATGCGTCACACGTGATTGGTCGAGGTGTGTGAAAAGATTAAGAGTTAAAGACTAACCAGCTTTGACAGAGGCATCGGCTTGAGCAATGTTTCTCGCCATGGCAGTAAGTAGCGCGATCCCATGCTCCGCAGCAGCGACGGTGTTAGCAGTCGGCGCATTCACCACAAGACACCCGTGCTCAGTCGCCGCCGCCAGATCCACGTTATCAATTCCAACGCCAGCTCTTCCGACGACCTTCAGCCTCCCGGCGGAGGACTCAAACACCTCGCGGCTCACTTTAGTCCCACTCCTGACAATCAGCGCGTCGCAGAGTGAGATCTTGGTGCAGAGCTCCTCGGGGCTGAGGTTATACGAGCAGTCCACGTTCGCGAATTCTTTGAGGAGCTTCACCCCCGCCTCGCCGAGCTTTTCGGCTACGAGAATCGTCGGCTTCGCGTCCATGGAGAGGACGACGAAGCGGCGGGGTTGGTCGCGGTGGCGCCGCAAGGAGAGCGTGGTGACTCCGAAAGTAGTGGAGAGAGGGCGGTGGCGTAGCCATGAGACCGTGGTGGGCGGCAGCGAGGGTTTAAGGCTCGTCGACGAAGCTGACGCCGCCATTCAGAATCTGTGTCGGAAGGTGGTGTGAGCTAAATTGCGCCGGTATGTTGAGGAGTAAGTGCGGCCCACGAATGGTAGAAATGGTGCGGTTTTATACTCGGGGAGACTGGTGTTTTGCTGCTGGGGTTTTGTAGGCAGAGTGAGTATATTCCATTTCCTTTTTCTTTCTTTTTTTTTCAATTTTAATTTCTTAATTTATTACTCAAATACTACTACAATAATATATTTATTTATTTACTTATTGAAATGACCCCATCAATATATCACGCAAATAAATACTCCAAAATGAAATTCAAAATGCTTTATTATCAATGGCTCTTTGTTAGCTTAAAGATACATGAATACTATGAACTTAAAAAGTTTAACCTTTTCAATTACATTTATATCTCTCGAAATTTAAAAAAAAAACTAGCAAGGGGTAGCCGAGTTGGTAGAATAACATTGCTTAGGGCATCATATCTGCTCGAATCCTCTTTTAATATTTTCTCGATTGAATTTATTACACCAATTTTATCTAACGCGGTTTGCAAATTATTACTTCGAAATCTAACACGGTTTGCAAACTATTACATCACTTCGAAATTTACTTAATACTCACCTGAAGGGTAGCGGCTGCAAATTCATAAAAAAATTATAATAAAAAATATTATTAATTTACAGTACTAACGTTAATCCGGCTCCCACCTCCTAATGAAATAATGTTTAAGATAACTTTTAGCTAGTTATTTTTATTCATAATGAATTAGTTATACACTTCCATCAATATCCCGATTATTGTTTCGTTGTTATAAATAATACTCTTAAAATAGTATATCAAATTTTAAATCTTGACCTTTACAATTTGAACAATGCTTCATCCCATAGGAGACTATCTAAGTGTAGCTTCCTTGATTGAACAAGAAGAAGAAGGGTCCTTCCACACACACGGTTGTTGGAGCTGACGTTTATATGAAAAAAAAAAATCATACTATATATTTTCATTTTTTATTTAGGTCAAGATAATTTCAAAAATTAAATACTAACCAACCAGCTTAAAAAAATTAAATATTGGAACCAAATGGGGGGACCCATATGAGTTGGTGGAGGTCCAAAATCCCTACTTGGCTTTCTCAAGCAGCAAAGCCATTGATTTATCAATAAGGTGGGTTGGTGAGCAATAACCCCAATAGACTGTTTCCTTTCTTTATGTTTTTATTTTTCCTTTTCCAAATCCCAAAAGCAATGGACTTTTTGTGATAACATGTTTTCCAATCACTTGTTTGCTAATAAATATTATCAAGTTGCAATCCTGCACCTCGTCTCTTGCCCATAGTATACAAAGAAAAAGAACAAAAAAAAAAAAGGTGTCAGTTTCAAATAATTTTAAAACTATTGTCTCTTTTCTTTTAAAACCCACACACAAATTTGACTGTTTGAGATTTTAAGTTGGGTTATTGGATAATTTCCACTGGATTATGCCAAATGGTTTGGATAATTCCACTGGATTGGGCTAATGGTTTTTGTATTTATTTGTCGCACACGTTGAAATAATCACACATTGTCTCCACACACTTTATAGTGGAAAAAAAAAAGAGAAAAAACACACAAATTATTTGTTCGAACTATAGCTAGGGTCCAACATTGTTTGCTTTTGCTTTTTTTTATTTTATATTTTTTTATTTTTGCATTACGTCCTATGCCCCGCCGCTAAAGTTCGGAGGAGAAGTTAAATCGCGTGATGTGTATTATCTGACAAATAATACACATAAAATATCTTATATACTGGTTCCTACAATAGATTCACTCCAACCCAGCAGAGCTCGACCACTAAATGAAATCGAACTCGCACATTGCGGCCAGCAAGAAATAACTTTTTGCGGCCTAAACCAACTGAACTATACCGTGGGGCTTGTTTGCCTTTTTCATTCAATGGAAAAAAGCATGTGCTATGCACGTATATAATATTGTCTTATACATATATATAAAGAAATAAAAATTTAAAAGAAAAAATTTGATATCTTATTTAATAAATTAAATTTGATAATAGGGTATCAGTAAAATATAATTATTTTGTTCATCCTCTTATTTTTAATCTCAAATTGCCTCATTATATATTATTTATTGTTTCATTACTTTTAGATTTTATCGAAAACTAATTTTTTGTTTAGATTAAGAACATAATAAATATTTCAAAAACTATATATATCCTTTAAACATTTTCCTATAGTTGATTTATATGGCATGCTATTACTTTAAAATATAAGAATACTTACAATTGAAATATACCTCTTAGTCATTATATCGAACTTTTTTTTCTTCAAATGATGTACGAAGAAAATAATTGTTATTTTATTATGGTTCAAATACTATTATTTCTCATCGTTTTTACGTGTACCCTAAATCCAAACATCGTGTTAAACAATGTTTGTATTTATTATGGGTGTTTTGGAGAAGTATTTTAGGATAACGTATTTTAAAAAAATATACTGAAAATGTGATATATATATATATATATAAGAGAAATATATTGAAGAACGTGATATATGTTTGGATGTATTTTGAGAGAATAAATTGAGAATGAAAATGAAATTTGCGTATGAAACCAAACATTATTTAATTGCAAGAACATTACTACATAAATTGAAAAAAACAAAAATTAAAATTGTACAATTTATGATTTAACTTATCAAGAAGCCAAAATATATCAATCTTCTTATTCGCCATATTTTCAAAATGTAAAAAATTTGATTTAAATTTTTTTGCACATGACATTTTTAATTTTCAGAATATTTTTTTTCAAAGCATTTAAGACAATGTAAGTGTTAGATTTTTAGCCGTATTTATAATTTAATTTTCTCAATTGTAACCTAGTTCATTGATATTGTTTTCAATAATATATTAACAATTATTTTTAGTTTAAAATAATTGATTTTCTTACCTTGATACTTTTCTTCTACTTTCTTTTCGCACCTACAAAACGTTTGTCTTGAGATTGGCTTCCCGATAATCCAACACAATAACTGAGCAGCATAGTTTGGACCAGAACAAAGCCTCCAAGTTGGACTACAGAGTGGCTGAGATAAGAGCACACCAATTAGCAGCCCAACTAAATATGGGCCTCTTTTTTTCAAAAGTCCAGGAATCCGATGAATGGGTCAGAAAATCGTCTGCCAGCATATGGCCCAATTGAACATGGGCCTGTGTCTCAGTCTTTGCCATCTCCATGATGCAAGTGCAACCTCAACTCCATGGTTACATTATGCCCTTAAATGCAATGTGAATAACATTTGTTTTTAATGCCATAAATATTCTTGTTTAATACAAATATACTAAAACTGCATGGAACCAATTTTTGGATTTAACTAATAATAATAATAATAATAATAATAATAATAAGACAAGGAAGTACATATTTATATCATGACATCAACTTACTGATCAATAACTAATTGAGTATAAGTAAATAACTAAGTTGTGATTCTTATGAATACCTACAACAGCATAAGAAACTAGTATTATTAAATTAAAAATTAATTGTAGAATTTTGAGGTGGCATAATATGAGCTATGTTGACACCAGTTTAATTAAACTAAAATTTCCATTAAACTAATCATCTAAAAAAATTTAAAAAAATCCTTCTATCCAAAGAATGCAATTCATTAATTTCTTCATCTAACTTACTCCAAAAACAACTAAATTCTAATGGTGTGAGTGAAAAAGTAAATCATTGAGAATGAAAACTAATGAATGGATTTTTTTATTAAGAAATATTTTCATGGGGTTTTTTTTTTGTGGGGAAATAAAAGTAATTCTTATGGGATTTTCATTATTTTTCCCAAAAATAAAAAATAAGCACAAGAAATTTATATTTTTTTGGCGTAATAATTGGATTTTACCTCAACTAATGGACAAGACAAAAAATTGTCAAAAAGTGAGGGCAGCAGCATGCACCTACTGAGTCTTTGCGGTCAACTAATCAACTTCCTCTTCTTTTCATGACCCATATTAGTCAATCAATCTTACAAACACAAGGCAGTCACTTTAATAATTATGTTTAATTGCTTAACAACAAAGCAAATATTTGTGGGAACCACTCCATCATCACCTTCTTAATGCTAATAACAATCTGATTAATCAGCTTAATTATGAACAAGATTAACCACTACTTCTTTATGCAAACAAAACAATCTAAGCCAAAAAGACCAAAGGAGAGTCCTTTATGCCTTTTTATCCAATAAACCTTAACTTTTTGATTCCAACACGATCATTAGTGTGAAGAACATGGGATTTTTTCTAACACATGAAGTGCATCTCTCATGCATGGTCTTTTTTGAGGTACCAATGAGGCACAACTAAAACCTAGCTTAAACCATGCCAGCATGGCCTCCTCCCGACCCGCCACGTCGCCCCTTATAGCCACATCAGCCATCCTCAGAACCCTGGTAGGGTCCTCGGCCACCGAACCGGCTGTCCACTGGCTCAACTCCCGGTCCGAGAAGACTTTTCCTGTTAGTAGCTCAAGCAACAAGATCCCAAAAGAGTAGACATCCCACTTGGGATTAGGCTTGAGGTTTTTGAGTGACTCAGGAGCATGATAAGGAGATGTGCACCCGACGAACCCGGCCGGGGCAACGTAGGGGCTGCCGTGGAAGGGATGGTCGTGTAAATCGTCCCGTGAAGAGGTTGATCTCTTGCTGCCAAAATGCCTGGCAGAGCCATCGGATTTGCGGGTATGCTTGCCATATATGAGCCAGTGAAGTCCAAAATCACTTATTATGGGCTCCATATCAGCTGTCAAGAGAATGTTGCTAGGTTTGATATTGCCATGCACATTTTTCTTCTCGTGGATGTAACTTAGACCCCTGGCTACACCTTTGGCTATCTTGAGACGGGTCTCAAAAGGCAAATGACATGGGGATGAGCCAAGTTTTCCTGAAATTTGATCAAGAACAGATCATAGGGCTTGTTAATGTATAAATTAGCAAAGGAAAAATAAAGTATTATAAAGAAATGAGCAGGGTCAAATAGACCAAAATGAAAAAACAGAGGAATAGGTTTGTACTTTTTAGGAGTTTGTAATGAGGAGTTAAAATAAAGTTTCTAGCTCTATCAAATCTTAGTCAAAATTAATGTAGTATTTAGCACCCAACATTCTTAAAATTAAGCTCTCTCTCTCTCTCTCTCTCTCTCTCTTACAAACACACACACAACACACAAACCCACATTGCGTCTGTGTGCGCACAAAACTACAAGGTAAGGTAGCACATGCTTTTGGCTTATTATGTGTTCTGTCTGGGTAGAGATTTTCAGCCTTATTTGCCTCACATGGAGGCCGGCCCATGGGGAAGAACATACTGTGTGTGCCCACAAATGTGGTCTCAAGCTGTCTTATGGAGTAACATATATATTGTATCTAAAATAGATGATAGAATAAAAAAGTACTACTTCTGGTCCCAATGTTCATGGGAGTTTTAAGAAATATCCATAAATTTAGCTTGAAAGAGATGTGGCAATGCATACAATGGGAATGTTCTGTCAATGCATACACTACGAGAAAATTCTGGATAAAAGCTGCTTTAATTTAGAAATCAAGCTCAAATTCTGACAGAAACTTAAGTTTGGGAACTAGTCTCTAAAGATTTGGAGTATGACCCCTTGTCGCAAAAACATGAAACAAATATTCCGGTTTACTAGCAGCAGTTCAGGCTAAGTAAATTTGCAGAAACAGAAGGAAAAGTAACTTACTGTAACCAATATTGGCCAAGCTTCCATTGGAGACATAGTCATAGATCACAAGCTTCTCATCATCTCCCCAGTAAAACCCCTTAACACGAACTAAATTTTGATGACGCAGTTTAGCAATGGCCTTAACTTGGTTCTCGAATTCCTTCAGTCTCTCAACACCGCTCTCTCCGATTCTCCTTACAGCAAATGCAGTCCCATCTTGAAGCACAGCTTTGTACACAATACTAGCACCACTTGAACCCAGAACGTATGCAGAAGCCTTCAAAAGTGTCTCAAGTTCTAACTCAGTTTCACCATCAACCATCACTAGTGATCTTTCATTCTTGACTTGTTCGCCCTGCTGGTTCTGATTTTCCAGTTGAGGATGATCAGTGACATAGTTACTATTCTCATCACTGTCTGAGCATGTGGCTTCTGATGTTTCCTCTCCATTTGTTATACTTAGGCAAGGCCAAGTGGGAAGATTTCTTGTATCTTTTACCACTGATGGCTCTGAATCTTTCTTGAATTCGTATGCATTGACTGTTGAGCTTGAGGCTTCTTTAGTTGCAGCATTTGCTTTCTTCTTCTTTTGGTAGATGTACAGAAATATGGTTGCAAGAACTCCAACGCCAGCTAAAGGGACAACCGCGATTCCTGCTATAGCCCCTGGTTTTAGCCCATGTTGTGGTGGAATCTGAGCTGCGCTTGGTGTTGTTCCGGGAGAATCTGGAAGTGGGCTGGAGTCAATTGTCTTTGGTATTGCTGCAATTGCTGGAGAAGAAGTATTTGTTGAAACATTTGGTGGGGTTGAGAGTGTTGAAGGAATTGTGCAAAGTTTCTTGAGTGGTTTGCCGCAGAGGTCTGTGTTTCCTGCATAAGACTCTGTTTTCTGATTGGATAAAGGCATTGATTCTGGAATTTCTCCAGAAAAATCGTTGAACGAAAGATCAATGCTCGCATTTCCAGGGATTTCCTTTGCAAATTCTGGAGGTACTAAGCCAGAAAGCTTGTTGGAAGAAAGATTCAAGTACCTCAAATTATCCCCACCGAATTCAAGAGGCAATGATCCATTCAACAAATTGGAAGACAAGTCCAAGACTTCAAAAGATCGAATCCCACTTGGAACTGAGCCTGAAAAATAGTTACTCCTCAGAGAAACTACTGTAAGATTCTGCAAAGTAGTTATGCTCTTTGGAATGTTTCCAGCCAAGGCATTATCAGACAAATTGAGAAGCTTTAGACTCTTTGGGCCTGCAATGAACTCGGGAATCACACCAGAGATTACATTGTTTGACAAAGAAAGGACTTGAAGTTCTGAGGCATTGAAAAGTGAATTTGGCAGAGTCCCATTCAAGAAATTACTCGACAGATCAAGAGTTCTCAGATGTGGAATGAAACCCAAGTCTTCTGGTATAATACCAAGAAGCTTAGAATTTGGGAGGCTGAGGCTAATCACTCTAAACATATCAGGCATGCCAAAGGTATTTTCAACCTCGGCACATGTTACACCAGTCCAAAAACATGGAGTGGCATCATTATAATCCCAATTATCCAGAACTGATAATGGGTCGCTGAGAATAGAGTATTTGAAAGAAAGAAGGAGAGTACCATCAAAGTTAAGGCCAAATGCAGGAACCAAGAGAAGCAAAAACAAAGACAATGACCTGCAAAGATGCAGATTGTTACTACTTCTAGTGAAGTTCATTGTTTCAAGAACTGAAAAACCCACAACACTGCATAGTGCTGCAAACTCCTATTTCATGAGGAAGAAGGAGAAGAGAAAAGGGACTCAAGGGAAAGAGAGGGTAACCAACTATTGAGATGTTTGTTTTGGTGACCAAAAAAAGATGGGAGATTAAAGAAAGTTGGTGGGAGAAACACGGAGAGGGAGAAAAATGGGCTGATAACTGAAAACAAGAGGGTCAGTCTGTTTTTTTTTTCACTTCTCTCTGGTGTAAAGATAATTTGAAAAATGAAATATGTTGGGAGTTTAATGGGTATGGGGAAAAGCAGTGGATGGCTACTACTTTTTTGTACTTCATGCTGTCAATACTCTGTTAAATTGTTGTAAAAACTTTGGTTCTACTTGCATTGATTTAGGAAGAAAAAGCAGAGAGTAGAATCTTTGTAATATTTTGTGTTCCTGCTACAAGACATTCACATTGAGTTGGACCCCAGCAGATACATATGTGGAGTGGCTGAAGTCCACAATTGTATTGACTTTTTCAATCTTTCCACCATTCCACTAGTACTTGTTTTTAAATTAACCTGTGGGGGAAAAGCAGTAGGCTCTAGCTTTTCATTGTTTATTTTTTTACCATGTCTTAAAAATTTTAATTTGAAAAGAAAATACTTCAAAACAACCTTGTATTTGTTTTTCAAAAAACCTTTTACTCATTTTTTTTGCATCCTAACTTTTAGTAAACTAGTATTCATTATTGCTTCGATTTGCTGACTTTTGTAGGTTTTGCAGTTTCAACTTGTGTCTTTTTCTTGGAACTACTATAAGTAGTCTAGCTCCTTGGGGCTGACTTCAGATTGAGATGCCATAAATTGGAGGCAAGTGCAATGTGGGAGTTCTTGCAAAAAGTGAAAATTTAATGTTTGAACCATGCTGATCATTTATGTGATAGCATACACTGGTGAAGGCCAATAAAATTTTGTTGACAGCCCATGATTCATATCAAGTACCATGATCTATTGAAGGAAACATTGGGTTATGGGCATTCATGTAATACTTTGATAAATTTGTGCTCCAAAAATATGTGTGAAAAAAGGTTTTTAAACCAGAAGTTGGTGAGTTTTAATAATCATATAAAAACCCCATAATTTGTTGCAAATATGCAAAAGCCCCCAGTTAAAATCCTCTGTTACCATAAGCTGTTTTTCCAAACCCAAAGTGAGAAAAACAATAATCCAAAACGTAGTGATTATACAAAAATCTGCACCCCATCAACTTTTAACATGCATTATCTGTCAGTGTTAGGAAAGTGTAGCAGAGACTGAAAAGAGCCATTGGTAAAACCCTGGAGGGTCCATTCTCTGTAGTTCTCGTGAAACTGATTATTGCTTTGCTATAAAACTTCTAAGTTCTCATGCTTGATACTATTATGGTTTTAAGAGTGTTTAAATGAATGAATAAATTTTTAATATAAGCTATTTGAAAGCTTATACAATGTATTAAAGTATTTGATAAAAAATTTAAGAAATGAATTTTTAAATTTTCAAATTAAAATTTTAACAAATTTCTTTAATTTTAATAAAATTAATTATAGAATTACCGTTAATAATATTTTATAAATTTCATGATCTTATTTTATTCAAACATTTTAAAAATTTATTTTTAAAATAAGATGTAATATTGTATAAACTTCAAAAACATCTTATAAAATGTAAAAAATTATATTTTGTGTAAAATAAATTTATTCAAACATACAAAAATCTTATTTACTTTTTTGTTTTTCTATACAAAAACCTCATATTTCATTTGAAATTTCAAATGTCCATCGATAAATGAATGGATTTGGTGTGTAGTGAGTGCACTGTTTTAGTGGGCGACTAAATTCACATTTGAAAACACTCTTAACAATAAAAATGTCAAAAAACACTGTAATAAAATTAAGGAGTATAAAACAAATGCTTAGCAGGTAAACTATATTTTAATCTTTTCTCAATAAGCAACAAAAACATAAGCAAGTCACGAGTTGATTTGATAATTAAACTAATTAATGCCAACGTCCATCAGACAGATTCTGTCCATTCGTACGATTCTCAACATAGTTTATTTGCTGTTCAACTTAGAAAAAATTAGGTGAAACATAAAAATAATAAGGGAGAGTGATTTAGGTGGTTTGAAATAGTTGTTTTGGTTAAATAATATTTAATAACTGACCCGATTCTGATTTTTGAATATTAGTTATATTTATTCTCCTTTTTTTTTTTGTATAGAATATTAAATTTTTCCTAAGGTTAGCTAAGGTAATTAAGGTCAATTTAATGTTGTTTCAAAGAGACAAATAAATCATCCTACCTAGAAACCTATAAATAAATATAAACACTAAAAAACCCTAATTTTTCTATTTAAGTTATATACTACATTTATTATTTTGTACATAAAATTTTCTCACCCCTCGTAAGTCCTACCTTAAAATTTTAGTTCCCTTTCTAATTTGTCATAATACCCAAGCAAAACATCTCTCGTCTAAAATTTGCTCATACGTTCTTATCAGATCTAATGTTTAAATTTTGAAAAATATTTTAATAGATGTCAGAATTTATAAATATTGGACACTTGTTCAAATGGGCCTTTCTGTGGATCAGCCCAATTTTCTGCTGGGGAAATCCCCAATAAGCTAATTTGGGATGGGCCGCTTAGGAAATAAGTGTAAAGTGTAAACATTTCACTTGTCAAGAAAATAAAAGAT
Organism: Paulownia fortunei; assembly: GCA_019321725.1. Classification (NCBI taxonomy): domain Eukaryota; kingdom Viridiplantae; phylum Streptophyta; class Magnoliopsida; order Lamiales; family Paulowniaceae; genus Paulownia; species Paulownia fortunei. The sequence goes on along the minus strand of CM033106.1, from coordinate 29,086,285 downwards.
TTTTTTTTTTATATTTAAGTACTTAATATCCAATAAAATACTAAATATATTTGGTACATGGTGAGTGTTTTTCTTTTAAAGTGGGTTCTATAAATAGATACATTAAAATATAAAACATTAGCCCACTAGTTTTAACTTCTACCAAGTGTCCTCAAAATTAATTATACTAATTGTGTTTAGCAAACATGCTTTGAGATAAATCGATAATTTGAGTTATTTTAGCATATAAGAAACGCATGCTTTTATACTAATAAAAAAATTGTAAATAATATAATTTGGCTTCCAATGCTTTCGCACCCCAACATTGATCAGCAGGAATAGAGCTAGAATTTTAAGCTTAGGTGAGAGATTAATTTTTTTTTCTTAAAAATGACAAAAAAAAATAAAAATATTCAGCCATATTAAAAGTAAAACAATTAGAAAGAGATATTTTTAGTCATATTAAAATCAATTTTATTATTTATGGGAGATAAAATTTTAGAATTTAATAAATTTATAAATAAAACTTACTATAAATTTAAAATTATATAAAATTAAAAGGAGACGATTGCCTGTACCAATTCCAGAGAGCAAGAAGGAAAGAAATGGAAAAAACAGCTGTCCCGAGCTCCTGAAACCAACCAACAAAACCAGTGTAGGAAAATGAGACACCACATTTCACAATCAATTGTATTCGTATAGAAATGATTTCAGCTACCTCGTACAAAATAATTGAGCTCAATTTTTATTTTTATTTGAGATGAAATATTTCCTCCCAAATTATGTGTAATTCATGCCTCGTGTTGATTTTACTTGTATTTTTGGTCCGCGTTTAAATGCTAGCTTTTTGAGTTTTTATGTTCGAGTGAAAACTTTTCTTGTTATTATTTATTATTGACTAATATATTTGATATTAAAACTTATATCAATAGAAAGTTTTCATATTAAATAAATATTTTGTACTAAAATAGTAGATATTTACAAGCATACATACACAGAAAATCATGCACACACATACTGTATGGTTTCATAAGAAATATTTATTCGACTCACAAATAAAACTATGTTATATTCAGATTAACAATTAAACATACAAACTGAAAAATGAGAAAATAAAATAGAAGGACAACCAACAAAAAAGGAGGAATAAGTAAAAAATAATATTTAAAAAGCCACAAAAAAAAAGAGGACTTTGACTTTTAAGATGGGTAAATAGCATTTTACCCTCCTAATTTCACTATTATAATATTTTTCCCTAAAATAATTTAATATTTATTTATCCTCCGACTTTCATTCATTATAGTATTTCATTGTTCAATGTCATTTTAATATCAAATTTTTACCCAAAATTTTTTTATTAGCCATCGTGCGTCCTTTTCACTATTTTTCTCATTCAAAAGTCAAGTAAAAATTTTGATTATATTTTTTTATTAATATTAATAACGAATGTACGACTAATAATGATATTTTTATTATTAATAATATTAATCGTAATATAAAAAATAAACTAATTAATTATAAATAATAGTTTAAAATAATGTCAATGTCGCATACTCAGGACATTGATTTCAACAACTATATATGAGTAGATAAACACTACATTTTTCATTATTACCCGCAACAATTTAGCATGTTTTTTTGTATACAATTTGTAGTAAAATTATTACATTTATCATGCTTTCAGTAGTGATAGTACTATGAACCTTTTATTTGACTTTTGAGTGGAAAATTAGGGAGACAATTGCTAACGAAGAATTTTTCTATAAAAATTTTAATCTAAAAATATTATTGAAGGATTGTGATGTCGAGAGAGTAAAATAATTTTAAGTTATTTGTATGAGGTAAAGTGGATAAATAGTAAAATTTGAAGGGCTGTAATGTCATTTAACCCTTTTAGAAGTGTTGATATGTGCCAAAAGGCCCGTAGCTAAGTCTACACTTCGCTTTCCAGAACGGGTTTAGTACTTGAAGAGCTATGCAAACTCTTCTGCTGCCGGCAGCTCGCTCCGGCCTCGCACCACCAGCTCCGCCGTACACGGAAGCGGTTTCTAGACCCTTACCGTGTAATTACCCCCGTCCATTTGTCCGCTTCAACACCACCAGTGATCCTCATTTATCTCTTTCTTCATTGAAATCAGTCAAAAGTTTATCTTCACCTTACCTAATTCTCAATAATCACAGCATAAAAACCCTAGCCTCACCTCCCATTGCTGCTGCTTATAGTTCTCCAAGTGATGAGTCAGAAAAGGCCAAACTCGCTCAGGTCTCTCTCTCTCTCTCGCTGTTTGTTTGGTGTGTGTTAGAACAACGCAATCTTTATGTGGACGTGAATTACGTTATCCGTGAGTGTGTGTTTTTCAGATTGCTGAGTTGAGAATCTTACTGTTTTTGAATGACATTATTTGAATCTAGGGTTTAGGGTTTTGCTGTTTGTTGGAGCTACACTAGTTATTACAATTGACACTCAGAATTATTTTTTTTCAATTTTTTTTTGTCTGAGTAATTTGCTGAGCATTTTAAAAAATTCAACCTTTTGAAAAATGATGAATTTGTATTTATAGTTAATTTGGTATAGTACTTCTGCGGAATTAGCAAAGAGTGGTCTTCAAATAATGCAGATACAGAAATTAATTTAAGGTTTTGGTGATGTCAGTTATTTGTGATGCAATTATGATCTTGGAGTTATAAAGAAAAATATTTCACTCTGCTGTGTGATTTGGCCCACATTGCCTCAGTTAATGTTGGTAGATTTCAACCTAAACCTTTGATTTGCCCTTACGAATATCTGCTTTGAATTTTCTGTTTTAGGTTTCAAAGAGATTAGAGAAAACTTCGAGGTATTTCAAGAGATTGGGAAGTTTCGGATTTTGGGGACAGCTAGTTTGCACAGTTGTTGCTGCTGTGATCCTTTCATTTTCTGTTGTTATTACTGGGAAGATTACATCGCCTGCTACCTTTTATGCAACTGCTGGCGGCATTGCAGCTGCATTTATTTCCGTGTTTTGGTCATTCGGCTATATTCGGTTATCCGATAAACTTCGGAAAACAGCCAATGATCCTTCAAAGGTAATGATCACAAATTTTGGCACAGATAGCATTAGATTCCTATTTTTCTGCTTTCATTCCCTAAACTTACATTTTTCTTAAAATTTACTCGTTATAGTGTAACCATTCTTATGTACTCGGGGTATTGCTCTGGAATTGAGTAATTCTTTGGAAAAGAGGAATGAGCCATATTCCAGAATTTCAATTCTGTGGGTTTGGAAGATGTGGCGGTGGGGGCCTTAGAGAGAAGTAAAACATGATAAATAGGGGAAAGAAACTCAAACTTAACTTTTTAGATTTGACTGTAAGAAACTTAAAACTGTTCGTCTGACAATCCGTGCTGAAAAATCTTCCAGTCAAGCTCAAACCTTATTCCATGCAACAACAGAAGGCTGACAAGGATGGAGTTTTAGGGAAGCCACTGAAGAGAGTGTATTACGGGAACCAATCAATTTTACGTGAGATATCGAATGATCAGATAATTAATTCGAAGCAACAATATGTAAAGCTAATCAAGTATCAACTTAAACATGCTGGAGCATGAAAGATTTGCAAATCAAATGCTCATATAATGCTGAAGGACATTTACACAAACAAATACACATACACCCGTGAGGTTTATGGGCTACTGAGAGATCATAATAGAAAATAGTGACGAGGAAAGACCAAAATAAGGTGTACTTAACCGTATTAGAAGTTGGTGTTGATTTTGTGGCTCTTAAGTGTTTGGTCATGAATCTTTTTCGTGTCCATTGAGTTCTTACACCGATTCTAGTGTAGTTTGGCATTCTGTTAAATTACATATGAATAGTTGCTAACAACCAAAATAGATTACCAAGATACCACATTCCTGCAAAACATATCAAGATTTCAATTCCTCCTTTCTCCGTCATTACAAGGATTTTGAATTTGCAGTATAGTAAACATAAAGTTTATTGGTATTTTCCCAAGCTCGGGAGTCTTTGAGCCTCCTTTGTCTAGGTTCAAGTCATGACATTTCTGGGCTTGACCTCTACTTCGATTTTACTATACAGCCAACTCAATGAGCTATGTGGAGCTTTGATAGTGGCAAGAGAGTTGTTCTTGCACACCTCCTTAGCGCTATTTAACCGTATTTTGATACTTGCTCACTTTCCCTGTTCCCCACTGATATTAACAACTTGGTAGCACTTTCAAAGAGTAGACGCAATATGTCATTCCATTTGGTCAAACATGATAACTCAGCAATCCTGTTATTTCTTGTTCAGTTAACCCAACCCAAGTTATGTTCTTTCAGGCACCTCCTCGCGCCGATGTTGTAAGAAGCCTGAAAAATGGTATAGTTGTAAATCTCTTGGGCATGGGTGCTGCTGTACTTGGTATGCAAGCGACGGTAGGTTTGTTGGTGGCCAAAGCTCTTACAACTTCAGCAACTCCTTATTATCAGGGTATCCCTCCTGGGAATAGTCCAGTTCTTGCCTTGGATGTGTTCTTGGTGCAGGTATCCTTCACAAACAACTCCAAACTTACTTATCATCTCATATTTGCACTTTACATCATTCTTGACGTCTCAATTTAGAAGTTGCAATTCTTCTTCTTTATTTTCTTCGTTTTGTATGTTTTAACGTTTTAATATCATGAGCTGAATTTGCTAATTATTGATATCTGCTTGGAAGTCATTTGTATAATCATGTCATGTGTGCTGTTTTGCAGGCATCTGCAAATACCATACTTTCACATTTTCTAGGGCTAGTATGCTCCTTGGAGCTATTGCGCTCGGTCACATTGCCACCTTCAGAAAGTGTTCCCATTCCCAAGCTTGCATGAGCATTATGAGCTGTATGGGGGAAAGCACTTAGAAATGGAGCTGGTCACCAGCCATGCTTGTCGTATGACCTATTAAATTGTATTAAGCAGGATCTTGTATAATGTAGACACTGTTCTGTGTGCAATTCTGCGTTTGATTTTGTGCTTCAATCAAACATACATCCCACATCCAGCATTTGAAAAAATAAAATAATATTCAATTCTTTTCCCTATTTGAAGTCTGAGTCATAATTATTCAACCGCTACCTCCCATTACTTTGACAAATTTCTTTTATAAATACTGGTGATATATTTTCCACTTGATAATGTTGCATGCGCTTGGACAGTCCTAAGCCGAGATTGGACGCGCTGAAATAATCAAGCAAAAATTAAGAACCAAAAGATGACTGCCAGAAGGGACATTGTCCGGATACAATCCATGACTTCTCCACTTTAACATATGTTGTCACAGTTGGCTAGCATCGAAATGAGATGCCAATCCATTACAATACATGACATATGCTATCATAATTAACACTGTTGGACAAGACATTCATATAATTGACATGCAACAATAGGCATCTCCATTTTAAAATCCGAGTTCCTCCAACTTACAAATTGTTAGCAGCAGCAGCCTAAACTCAAAACCTCAGATGTAGCATCAGCATAGAAACTATAAACGTCAAACCTGATTAGAAGATGTATGTATCATTACTGTAGTAGAATAAAGTCGTGGGTCTCTACAAAAACCATTCCCAACCACTAAATTTGCATTAAACTATTAATATCAATGCTCTCTATCTTGTACATGTTGGGTTCTGAAAAACTAACCAAACAAATTCTGACATTCCAACTATTTGATTCTACTAGCTGCTGAATTTGATGAAGTAAAAAAGAAAAAAGAGGTAAAAACATTCTACCATGCGGATGAAAAGCACCAGTTAAACCACATTGGGGAAGCACATGCTCAAGCTCCTGCTTCAGTAAGTGACGTCTGCCGCCTCAATTCCTCATCAGCATTCCTTAGGAACTGATCCCAGCCACTCCCAGGACTTGTATCCAAATAATCATAAGGAACTGCGGTTTTTAAACCTGGACGAATACCACAACGGCTCTCCACAATCCTAATTTCCAATTCATTGCCTTCTTCTCTCAACTTCTCTTCCAATTCATCCCAAGTAAACAGCAGAGGAAGAGTAGATGCACCCCAAGGATTGAAATCCAAAAGCTTAACTCGCCCATCTTTTGTGACATACACATCAAATGTATAACTCTCAGATCCAAATTTCCCATTCACCTTCTCCATGAAAAATTCCTGGATCATCGTTTTCAAGTCATCTTTCCTCTCAAGAAGAGCAGGATAAAAGTTAGTGACCTCCCGTTGACAAATCCCCAGAAGGAGTTTATGGCGTACAAAGCAACGAAATTCCATCTCAGGCTGCAGTGAAGGGTACCATTTACGGAGTGCAAGGAAGAAACTTGATGGCCTTGATGCAGTCTTATCTCTGCATGAATCATATGCATGGCAAAGATCATGGACAACTGAGTCAGACGACCGTAGTAGAAGTGCAATCTCGGTGAAACTAGTACATTTGAGATTCCCTGTTGAACTGATCCAAGCAGAGTCTTTAGGTGCACTCCAGTTAAGCTTAGGAAAGACAGCACCCCCTAGGGATTCAATGGATGTTTTAATTTCCATTTCCAGTTCAGGGAAAGAGGGGGGTGGCATGGGTTCCTCTGCTTCATCTCCAGATCCCTCCAGGGCAACAAAATCTTCTTCCTCTTCAGGTTTATGGACTCTATTGGGCAGGGCATCATCATTTGTAACCGAAAGAGGGAGAAGGAAGGGACCGGAATCATTGAGAAGGTATTGGACAAAGGACTCTGGAATTTCATGAATTAAGGTTTTTATGGATATGGATTTGAATTTCGGGTACCATTCCTGAATCTGACACCTATTTATGTCTTCTTCCTTCATCTCAAGAGCCTAAAATTAATTGCCCTTCTAAATCAAAGAGAAGATTCTTCCTTGAAGAAGCTGCTTAGTTCAACAGCAAATAGTTACAAATTGCTTAACTTTAAGATGTGATAATAATTGAAGGAAAAAAGAGTGAATTTGGTATTGTAAACAAATAATAGAACAATTACTGGGTACAGACAATCTTGTCTGCTTCCTTGAAAATCAAATCTCTAAAGCCTTTGAATTGCTTCCACATAAATATTGTCATATTTATCTCTTTGTTTTATGAGTTCAATAACATGGATGAATCCCAATTTAAAAAATCAACTTTTTAGCTTGATACACAGAAATTTAACCTCATTTGCAGTGAACTGATGATTTATTCTGTTCGGAATTTCATGAAATCAAGCCATGAGTCTTCATTAGGACCAGAACCATAATTACCTAATTTTTATTCAATTCGGGTTCAATTTGGTTTGTTGAAGACCTTTTCTTTTCCTTACCTATTTTACACTGAGAGAAAATGAAAGCATGAGGCAACTAGACATCAAATTTTTCACATTATCAGATGCATACACATCAATCTAAATATGGGGAAAAAAGAAAAATATAAAACCGCAAAACCCTTCAGTTTAAGTTGAAAATTCAGAACTTCTTATGAAACCAAACCAGATGATCTCAAAAACTCATTTCCGCAAAAGAGAAAAATATTGAAACTACAAATTGCAGAAACCAAAGTGCCCAAGCTGATTCAGGAAACTCCAATTTTGATCCAAAACAAAAGAAAAATAAAATTGCTGAACGGTTGGGGTGGGAGGGGGGGGGTGTTTAAAACTCAAAGTCCAAGCTCAAATCAGAAGACCTCCATAGGTAAATACAAGAAGAAATTTCAAAATCCAAGCCCTAACCCCAAGTTCTTATTCACAAAAGACTTCCTCTGATACACATAAAATAGATTTTCTCAATAATTTCAGCGGATTATTTTCCAATAATATGTTTCTACTTGTGAAAGAAAATGAAGAACAGCTAATCAGAATAACAATAAATAAATTAAAAAAATGGACATCTTACAAACGCAATGCCCCTACATCGATAATCACTAGAAGACAGATAAACAAGAACCAGGATAAATCTTAATTATAATAGTCCGTTTATACAAGAATGGAACTCTTTTCGGAAAAAGTACACATACCAGCTATAAATGAAATAACAAAAAATTTAACAAAGAAAAACAAATTTCAAGTGACGATTCTAAGTTTACATCCTTTGAACAGAGACAAAAAGAAAGAGAGAGAAGGAGACAGAACTGACCGGAACCAACGTGCAAGAGTTCCGGTGGATGGCGACGGCGGCGAAGCGGTGGTTGAGTGAAAAGTGAAGCAGGGCATAGCCTTGAGGCCCTTTAATCGATTAGAAGACTCTTCTCTTGCTGCCGAAATCGCTACGACTTAGCGTCATTAAAAAGGGAAAATTGTGAAAAAAATAAATATAAATATGTAATATAGAAATGTCTTAAAATATAGATATATGTAATATAGGAGATTAATAAAAGGACTAATAACCAAAAACATTGGTGGTGTTTGGAGTATATATCTAAAATTTAGGGATGACAATCACTTGAGTTGGATTTCAATTTATTCTAAATTTATTTTATTTGGAGTGAATTTTTGAAATTATAAATGATTTGGAATGAGTTTTGATTTTTTTATTTTTAAATTCGTCTAAAATAGTCTCTTTCTAAATTTTTTATTTTAATATATATATATAATTTTTTATTTTTAAAAAATATTTTTAAAATTATAAAACAAATCTAATTTGAAACTGGTGGATTCAGAACAAGAAGGGTTTCGAATTCTTAAAAATTTTGATTAAACGAATTTTGAATTTTTTCAAATTCATATTGAACCCACTTCGTTATCATTCCTACTAAGATTAAATACAAACTTGTGAAATAAAATAAAAAATAAAAAATAAAAAGCCCAAGGAGTGTTTTGGGTAAAATCTTTTTAAAAAATATATTTTTAAAAAAATTAATGGTATTATTTTTTTAAAAAATATGTTTAAAATTATAAGCGAATCTAACGAGTGTAGCGGATTTAATCTAAACACAATGAGTTCGGAACAAAAAGAGTTTTATCAAACTCATCTCAAACCCATTTTATTGTCATCCCTACTATGATTGGATATAACAACTTGTAAAATGAAATAAATAAATAAATAAATAAAAATGAAAAGCTAGTGGTTTTTCTTTTTAGTGTTTTGGGTAAAATCTTTTTAAAAAAAATATATTAAAAAATATAAAATATGCTTAAATTTGTTTGTAAGTGAGACATTTCTAGTATACATAGTATCATATTTTTATTTTATATTTTTTAAATTATTATAATAATTTAATGACATAAATATATATTTTTATTAATATAATAATTTGAATATGTATAAAATATAATATATAATATATAATACAAATGTATAATAATAATTAAAAATAAATATTTTGGACGAAAAAAATATTAAATATTTTTCCAAAACACTCAAAATAAAATCAAACTGTAACAAACATTGCCAACTATTACTGTAAAATTGGGTGTAATTCTTTGTGGCTCTTTATCGTATCCTATCAATCTTGAAATTGACAAATTAGAAAATGCAACTTGTACGCTCCTATCTTTCTTTTGTTGTTTTGTTTGCTGAGTGTTCAACATCATTTGAAGATACTCCTATAACCAAAAAATTTCTAAATTACAACAAATTCTTCCTCTTTCTTCAGATTTGTGCATCTTTCAATCCGTGCAGACAAGACACCCAACCTATTTATGATAAGAAGTTAATACAAGACATTATTTCTTGTACAATAGATTACTCAATGTCCCTATACCAGAAAAAAAAAAAAAAACAGCATCTGCAAATCAGGGAATGCATTATCCCAAACTTGGTCAACCAAAATGAAAAATGCATTTCAATTTCAGTTCATGTAAGGGCTCTCTTAGAGCACCAAACAATAATAGTAAGTTAAGTTTCATAGTAATAATTAGACACCAAGGCATTAAGAAATCATGACTAATAAACAGACATTAGTCAAAAGGCACACTTCAAGCACGTTTTCATTTGACACTCGCAGATGAAATATTCCAAAGTGGTAAACTGCACAAGCCAATCATCTGAATTTAAACCTCCAAAATCAAAACTACTGTACTCGTTAGCATTAAAATATCCAGCAGGAGAAGCGTGTGAAGACCTGTATGGCTTGAAATTGACCAAAATTACCATCAATGAGTTGCAATATTGGAAAAAACATGTGACATTAAAATCTCCATAAGCCGCAGAAGTGACTGACAGCCTTCCCTGATGGATCTCAAAATTAATTTCATCTGAGGCTAAATGCTAAGCAACCAGCAAAAGGTACCTGCAAATTGCATTGACGTGTGAGAGGTGAAACAAATACACAGCCCCGTAAAGTAAGATACTGAGATGATATACAACCAATACACCAAAATTTCTCAGATTGACGAATGTTTCCAATTGTGAAGTGACAAATGCTCCCTCAAAGCTCTCAGAAATGCTCGTTGTACATCTAAGTTCAAATTTGAGAATGACAAATTTCTGTATTCTAGGTCCTAAAGTAATAAGTGTGGAGATCACAAATGTTTTTTCACACGTCTTTCCTCCATCTGAGTTATCTGAATTAGAAAGTTAGAATTAATAAAATAAGTAGACTGGTGTAACATAGTCATATATTTAACATATATAAAATCTGAAGCACAAACTCACTTTCCATGTGCACTCTTATACACTTAAAAGAAGGAAAAACAAAGAAAAAATGACTGCTTACTACCTAATAGCTTTAAGAAAAAATCATGTTAAATTTAGAATGTCGTTTAAAGTAACACAAACCAATTAAAGAGTTCTAAACAGACTCATATTCATAAATGATGGCATATGGGATTTCTTACATGGATCAAAAACCAAACAGAGCTCCTTTTATAAAGGAAGTACGGGTATACTTGGTACATTTTGATTGCAGATTTGAACGAGATGAAGAAATAAAGAAAACATGGACCATGCTTCGTGATTATTAATGATTGAGAGTCATGGCAGTCTTGCCAGTAACGAAAAATTGTGATGGAGTGGCAAAGGAAGAAATTTTATAGCTGACTATTTTGGATATGTCATTTTCCTTCATGCACAAACTATAGAAGCAGCACATATGAAGAATAAATTGTCAGAAAGGAGATAGTCAAAGTGCCTAAATCTTATAAACACTATAAAGTTTCTTTTTCTGTGAGTTATTACTTTACTTTCTCATATCAATACATTAGCAAAATATACTATTTCATGTTATGCACTCATAACAATAAAATGAGTTGTGCACAAGTGAAATGTTTAAGAGAGGCAACCATATCCACCAGACATGACTTGTTTGCATCATGTTTCATCAAGACAAACATAAATCAACCGTACCAAAGGAGTTTGCCAAGCACATTCAAAAATTTGCACAGCACACCTATAAACACCCACGTAGAGAGAGAGAGAGTGATATATAAAGTGAAAGAGGGAGATTACAGTTAGTTTACTGGGTCTTCTTCTCCTTGTTTGAAGGCAATGGGATCTTGCTCAGTACCTTCTCATCAATTATGCGGTATTGTATCTGAGCCATTTTATATGCTGCATTCAGCTTGTCATCAATCAGATTTTGGTACTTGTCATACAAAATAGGCAGTGACAAACAAAGAAGAACAACTGTTTCAACAACAATGCAAAGATACAAATTATTATCAATGAAACAGAAATGGCAAGTATAGCATTTGCAGAGAATTCAGACTTACCAATGTAGAACAGTGTAAGAAAGTTGAATAAACTGCCAACGTAGGAAATAACCCACAAGCCCATAGCAAGCTAACAAAGAAAACCCAAGTATTATCCCGTCAATCAGTCGTGTGCATAATCAAGATTGATTTTTAAACATTAATTCAGCAGGACGACAAAACTATAACTATAACACCTGACTAAAGAGTCTCAAGTTTCCACCAATTGCAATGTCATGTGCAATTGACAATGCATAATTTACCCAGACTCGCATCTCATCAGCAGCCTTCACAACAATCTCTTCAGAAACCTCAAGATTGGGAAGAGGTGGCAGAGGTCTAAAGCATTGAAAACAATTCATTCATTCAGATTTCATAAACTATCAAGAAACTACAAATCACAACACCAAACCGATTAAAACCCACCAAATACACCAGCCTCCCGAAAACCCATAACAAAAAATGAATGAAGAAAAAGAATGAACCCTAATATATTTCAATAAAGAGCCATGAACTAAGTAAAACTGGAAAAATCATTAGACAAATTAGATAATGCTAAAAATCGAACCGCAGTAACCATTGAATGATCTAAACAGTAAAAAATAAGTATACTAAGCATATTAATACAGGTATATTTATTCATCTACCTATTGAGAAGTGATGCAGATTTAGCCCAAAAGAACAAGATTACGGCGAGTAAGAATAAAACATTCGATATAAAGGACAGAAAATTGTATCCAGCTCTCTCGAATAGGAACCATAGAGCAGTTGAAGTAACAAGCAAAATGACACTCCGATACCATTTCTTCCACAACAACACGTCAGCAACTGCATCACGAAAAGGAAAAAAATATCCATAAATACTACTCAAATTATTAATTAGAGAAGATTGTAATTGTGAGTGCCATAAAGGATACGGTGGAAATGGATCAATAACCGTATTGAAATGAAAAACTACAAGCAATTTATGCATATATAATTTTGATGAATATGTGGATTATAATGTGAATTATACGATTATATATCAAATACCTGCACCACCGCCGAGCGCGAGATGAACAGAGAACCGATGAGGTTCTTCCATTGCGATTTGGGTTTCTGATAATTAAAACGGAAAGTTCGATGAGAATAGGCGGAGAGATTGAGAGAACGAAGAGAGGGAGAATTTGAAGAGGGAGATGATGGAAATTTTGCAATTTTAATGAGTGGAAAAGTAGGTGCCATTTTCATTACTTAGGTCTAGAGCTACGTACCAAACTCCATCCGTTTCGACTATATTTGTTAAAAAACAATGAATTAAGCATAATGAATTAAACTCAAACAATTTTTTTCTTAATATTTGAAATTCACTTTTAATTTAATTTGATTAATTAAAAAATAATAAAAAATATATAAAAATTTCAAACTACTTTAGATTAATTTGTATTTTGCTCTATTAAATTTTAGTTAAACTTGACTCATATAATTATTAAATCAAACTTAAACACAACTTCAAAGTTGATAAGAAATTTAAATCATACTTAAATATTAATTTGTATTCAATTAATTTGTAGAGTTGATATGCAGGTCGAGAGCTACGCTACGGTTCGAGCATCAGGTCATTTGGAATTCAGATGATAAAGTTATGCATTGCGCGCTCCTTGCCCATTTTATGACTATTGAATGAAAAATAATTTATTTTGTTAAGTCTATTATAAGCGGACATGCATTGGTGAGCATCAGCCAACTTCTCTCATGCCAGTGGGTACCAATTAAGCAACAACCTTAGGGGCGACAAGTGCCTCTAAGGGCCGGCTCTATACATCGCATAGCCATATTTAGAGTCCTGGTCGGATCGGGAACCGAACGGGCAGTGTGGGACCTTGGCCTTTTTGGAGACCCAATGTGGGGCCTCGGTCTCCAAAAAGGCTAAGAGGCTGTGTGTGGGAAAGATTATGTCCCGCGGGCTACGGGACACAACGGGAACACCTTTAGGCCGAATAAGTGATCAAGGAAAGCGCTTTAATGCCTCGTGAACTAACTCGTAAGCATGTGCTATGGGTTCTAGCCATCTTGCAGGGGTCTGTTGGCTAAGACATGCAGCCGTGGGGGTTGCTGTATTGTGGGTAAGCTGTGGCAAGATATCGGTCGGCGAGAAAGCATGTCATACGCATTGCGTGGGGCTAATATGAGATGATTGCACTTCACATAGGCCAAGAATTTACGGGTAGCCCTACTCGGGCGAGGCACGACCGGAGGATGCCTTGGCAAGCAATACGCTCGAGACGTTTCGAGGGAGTGACGAGCACGAGGATCGTATTGTGAGCGCGCAGACGACCCTCAATGCCGAGACGGAGCAAATGTGCTCCTGTGGCAATTCGAGATGTTCGGTAAAGACCTGATATTGTGGGTGATGCACGACAGGCAAACTAGTTAGTTGGGGACTGTTGTGAAAACATGTAGGGGCGTGTGAGATGAAAGCATCGATAAATGTGGGCATTATGAATAGGTGAGTGTCGGCCTCAAGTGTCATGCAGGGACACGTTTTAATGTTATCGTTAGTGCACTATGTGGGCGCGGCCAGAGCAAAAGCCCGTGACAAGCCGTGTAGGTTGAAATGAGCAATAAATCGACATTTAGACTCGAGATGGATGAAGGTTGAATGCAACCTAAGTGGTCACATAGACAAAATGAGTTCCGCTGTAAAGAAAAAGAGTCCGCCCGTATTAGTTTTTTTATGAAAATGACCATATGTAGCGCACTTGTCCATTAAATCACCCATTATGGAGAGAAACGGTAGGATGGTTCTTTGGTTTTTGGAGATAAAATTACCCATCTATCTTCATAAAAAACTTGTTTTGCGGCCAAAATTACTCATTTGCTACAATTTTACTATGCAACCCATGAAAAAGAAAAAACAGGGGAAATGGTCCTTTGAACAATATGATATTTGAAGATAATTAAATAATATGAAATTGTCAATTCAAATGTTGTTTCTTTGCTTTTTTTTTTCTTTTTTCTTTTTTTTTAGATGATAATGCATCACAGCATAAATAAAAAACAGATAAAATTACATACTTCGGTACCACAATTTTGCCATTTCACATAATTACATGACAGCCTACACCAAGTTTGCATTAAATTAAACCCAAACAAACTTATTGCATAACATAATAAATATATCCCTAACGATTCATTACATAAATCCGACGGTTATGCCCAGAAAATTCTTTACAAAACATGACGTACCAGAGGTAAATTCCATCTTTAAAAAAGGGTATGCTTCATGCTTCAAATATGGGAAGGAGCATGGTTTTTTTCTTCAAGACCATTTGAAGATCACATACAACCACCAAGAAAGTATTAGTAAAGCCAAGAAAATACTTTTTCTCCTTCGGAAGTGTGCAAAAAATACTTTTCCTCTTTAGCAAGTGTTCAATTTCATTCTCCTTTTTCACCTTGTTTTCCTTCAATTGCAGCCTAACAATTTTATCTTTAGATTGTTAATTTTTCGTAATAAATGAAAAATGATAGTTCTTTTATTATTATTATTTTTTTTGAATGAGTTGCAGAGTAAAAGTGATTACAAATGAGTAATTTTTGCTACAAAACAATCTTTTATAGAGGCAGGTAAGTAATTTTCCTCTAAAAACAAAACCCAGCCTCATATTTCCGTCTAGAATGGTGATTTAAGGGTCATGTGCAGTCCATCAAAAAAACTAATCAAACTTACAATAAAAACTAACTTATGGAACCACATTGAAGATTTTTTGAAAGTATATTACCAAACTTGCAACACCCCTAAAAAAGTAATTTTCTCCCATACAAGCTTATTGTATTGAAAATATATATAGTATATACAAATGCATATGTGTAAATATTATGAGTAATAAATGAGAGTTGTGTACAAATAGATATGTTATAGTTACTCGAAAATCAAAATTATCAAAAAATTTAAAGAGAAAAATTAAATTCGAAATACATTTTTGTTTATGTGATGACAATGAGATCATAAATATAAGCAGTTCAATTACCAAGTAAAAAAAAATTGTTTGAAAAATAATGAATTGATCTAACAAACAACACTATTCATGATGGATTATTTTCAATCTCAATTGCCAGTTCAGCCATCAATGTATCCAAAACATAAAAAACAATGTACAAAAAATTAATATTGATGTGAAATATTCGTAAATTGTCCTCCCCCCCCCCCCCAAAAAAAAAAAAAAGACCAATGTGATGGCTTAGCTGTAAATTTAATTCTCTCTATTATTTCAAGGTTAATTCCTCATGTTTGGGGGCAATTAGAATTCACCAATAGTTACATAATTGTTAGTATTTTGTAGTGTATTCAGAACCTAATACTCCGCCGTTTGGGTGTACCCAAGTTTAACCAGAAACAAGAATGCGTGAAAAATCAAATTGCAGCGTAACCTGTTATCAGGAAGCGTCAAAGCAACTCAATAGTGGCATTTGGTGAGCTCAACCAACTTCTGGTGGTTCAGATTTTACGCAACTTCTATGCATGTATAAGTTTTGGATTGGTCCAATGATCTATTTTCAGAAGATAGTTCAGAAACAACCCATGCCTTCATGATGCAACAATTTGATAACCAGAAAAACATCCTTAACAAGAGTACAGCACATAAAACAAAGCAGCATCTGGAACCAATTCACATATAGATTACTAATAAGTGCAAAATTTCTACTGCATAATGTTCGACTCAATATCTAGTTATAGATGGAGCACCTTGAACATAAAAGAATATCGATGTAGAATTTATAAGGGCATTTCAGAATTTCAGATGAAGCATTAACGATCCCAGTGCAAAGTCAAGGGAATCATAAATTCATCAAATTGACAAGATAATGCATTTGCTACTTGATAGGAATGATAATGATCCTAAACCAAACACCAGTCAATTTTCCTGAATCAATTGTCCAAACAAACAGGAAATTGTGTCAACTGCACAGAACCTGAAGGTTAGTCTACCTTCACCATGTTCAGTCTGTATAGCTCACCTTTAAATCCAAGCACCAACCAAGAGATTGAGAGTATGAGCATGAGACAATACTCAATCACCTCTAAGTTTCCTCATTATCTGAGTCTCCATCCTCATCTGAAGATTGTTCCTTCTGATGCTCTTCACCACCTGCATCTGGTTTGATCTTTTTTCCTTTCTTCCTCTGTTTTTTCTTCAGACGTTTCAAGCGCTTTTTTGCTGTACGCTCCTCTGCGGCTTTTAATCTTTCTTCCCTTCTTTGGTTGAATTCAGCTATTTCTTTCCTTTTCAGGTAGTCAGCATCCATCCTTGCAAGCCGATCTTGTTCTTTCCGTCTCATTTGACGATACTGTCACCATTAACACCCCCACAAATAGTTCTAAAGTTAGACTTCCATAGACAGAAAGAGGGAGTCTACAAAAAACTGTTAGGAAGTGACTTAATAAAGGGAATGTTTTAAAACAGCCATACACATGGCATACACTGAAAAAAATGAATTGACCGTTAGATGTATACCAAACTGATGGTATGCTGACAATGACAGGGCCATATGATATGCAATTGAAAAAACCCCTCTCTCAGTTAGGATGTGGGGCTACATTAATCAAATGAACCAAGAGATGCACTGGAAATGACTGAGCCATGATATGCAACTCCGACCAGGGGATGGGGCCAGTCCTCCATGAGATTGTTACATACAAAAGCTTAAAGGAACAAAAGCTGAATTTTAATCTCAACATAAAGTTGAGAAGAATAACATAAACAGAACTCATGGTTTATTTGTTGAAATATGTATTGGAACACTCCATTTTTCAACTTATAGAACATAAAATATTTATACAGGATAATGCAAACACAATTCCCACATTAAAAATCAAATTTTCCAGAGTCAAGTTACTAGAATAAGCACACTTACGCTCCAAATAGCACCCTGTCAGTCTTCTATAGGGGTTCTTCATAATATGGAAAATATAAAATCTTGTACACATCATTGAGGGGTAGTACATGCCATGTTCCACAGATCCTCTCGTCAATATTTCAATATTACTATAACCTCATTTTTCTTTTTGCTCTAGGTTAGTTTCTTCAAGAAGAAACAATTCCACAATTGTTTCATGTAATATCTACATGATTGAACTGAAACAACTACTCTTGCTAAATATATGGAACCGCTGAATTAATATAATAAAAGTTTAGTGCTTATAAATCAATCTATAATTTTAAATTCTCTAAGGGAAGAGTGCCATATGCATTCTCCATTTCCTTACATCAATACTTACTATGGCTAGCTTCTGCAGAAAGGTGTTTTGCAGTTGACAGTTCAGTAATAACGTGGATAAATCAATAAGGAAAACCTTGCAACGAAACAGACAACATCTGCTTTCCATAAATAACCTAGGGGAACAACAAATAGTTGTGTGTCAAGTCAAATGACATCAAGGTTAATCCCAACAGAACTTTGTCAATTAAAATGTAAAAACACAGCTCAGGTTCCCAACAGCTGTGAAAATCGGAATTGTTCAATTCCAACCAACTCCATGACTGTGATCAGATATCAGCGAACAGGTCTGACTTTGAGTAACCAAAATACAATAAACCCATTATTAACATATACAAGCCTAATTGTCCCAAGAAAGTTGATCAAAAAATAGGGAACAAATATGCTTTTGTCCACATACCGTGTGACTCTCTCTAAGGAACCTGAAAATATAGTCCTGAAACTACGGAAGAAGTAGTGCAACGAATTTTTCCTTGTGACTAATCTTTCAAGTCTGTGTTTTAGTCTAGTCAAGTAGTTATGTCATGCCACAAGTTGATACACCAGCCAGATTTGTACAGATCAACTTTTTATTTTTAAGGGCTATTCCCAGAAAAATATCCTGGATGACTCCGGAAGGTGGTAAACAAGAACCACCACCATCTATTATTCTTATGCCAAATTAAATCCTCCCCCCCAAAGAAAAAAAAAATTACATCATAGGAAACACTAACTTCCATCACATACTGTAGAACACATGTAATCACAAATCAATGAACAACATCCTGCCGGATTCCAAGGTAATAAGGATATTTTCGCAAATATTTCCCAATAACAGCTTAGTTTCTAAATTCACACTTTCCATACCAGTGAAGAGAGCTAATGAGGGAGAAGCAAACCCCGACAACAAAACACCCAATAGAAAATAATAACACCGGAAATTTGAATATTTATTTAAATACAGAGTATTTCATGGAAACCAATTGCATGCAATACCTGATGGAAGTCACCGGAGCCGGAACCGGCGGAACTGCCAGAGGTGTTGCTTACGCGAACTGGGACGCATTCAATAATGCGTCGGAGCTTAACTTCAAGGTCCTCGTCCTCGGGGTTGGCAGCAGGCGGTGTGTACTCTACTAGGGCTGAGGATGAAGAAGAAGAAGAAGAGTTCACCAGAGGACGCGGAGGGAGAGCGGCAGGCGCCCTCTCCGTCACTGGAACCATCTGCAAGTCTCCCGCGGCGACAGACATCGGCCTTCCCGACGATGATGACATGGGCGAATTTTTCTGTAAAACCCTGAACCCTATAGTTTGGATTTCCGAAAGTTAATGGGATCCGTCCCCGGAATTTTACGGTAAGACGAGGGCAATAATTGGGATTAGATGACTGGATTTCTACTGATTGGGAGGTGTAATGAGTTCTGCGGGACCTGAATCCGACTGTTCGGAGTATCTGAAAAAAAATTGGGGCAAAAATTTTCTTCTAAATAATAATACTAGCATTTCATTATTTATTGCCCTCACTTCTTACCCTCCTCCTATTTCATCTTATAAAATAAAATTTTATTTTAATGTCTCAAAAAATAAAAAGATAAACATAATATTAGAATACATGGAATATTATTCTATTAATTCTTAAAAGATAAAATTACCTCTAAACTTAATATGATATTTTCCTAGTAAAATATCTTTCATGAAACAACAAGGTTTTCTCTATTTTGTTAATTAACCACGGTTCGACTTCCAATTAGGAAATTTGTAGATATTTAGACTTGGAGGGTGTGTTGGCTAGGCTGATTTAAGAATTTTAATTTTTTTATAAGATATTAAAATTTTATTTTAATATTATTTAAATAAAATAATATCATGAATCTTATAAAAAAATAGTAATTATAATTTCATAATTAATATCATCAGCACTAAATTTATTTGTTAAATTTTTAAAAATAAATTAAAAAATCTTAATTTTTTAAAAAAAAATTGTTAGACGAACTTATATTATATGCTCCTCACCTAAAATTTTAACCAAACACACTAAAATATTTTATACTGAGACGAAACCAAGTGGGGGCGGATAGCGGTAGCCATTCTCCTTCAACTCTACAAAAATTTTAAATTAATATAAACTTTATATATAAAATTTTAAAATTTTAAAAATTTATCTATTTAAAATATTAAAAATATCTTTTTATTTATTATTTTTAATAAAAATAAATCTCGCCCTTAAATTTTAAATTTCTGACCCCATTTCCATCTAAATTATAGAGTAAGTCAATCATTTTTAGTATGTTATATCTTGCAAACATTTGCACGGTGAAAATGCGTGCATGGAATGTTAACAATATCAATTCTTCAACTTCAACTTTATTTCAATTTTTAGACTTAGGTAATAGGGGATTAGTAGTATTCATAGTTTCAATTTATTATGTACAAGTAAGACATTGCTTCTAAAATACAAGTAACTCGTGAAATCTATTATTTTTGGCTAAACAAACAAGAGTCATGAAAAGGGACAATTTTGTCAATTGGTTGATAAAAGTTAACCATTGAGCCCATACATTGAAGTGTAAAATACCAATATCATTACTACCTCACTTAATTACAATAAAATTATGGGGAAAATTACAAAAGAATCCTCAAACTAAATTTGGATATCTAAAAAAATTATGAAATCTATTTTTTTTTAATCCAATAATTTATATCACCAACTTTTTTGTTCTAAAATACCGAATCGATATCTTATACCCTAACACCATAAGATTTTGTAATTTTTTGACAAACTTACGCACCAACTTCTTACATTAATTAAAATTTTAATTGTAGATATTTAATTTTATCATATATTTGTAGTAAGATTTTCTGCAAAACTTAATTTATAAACATTGAATGATATTTTGTTTAGTTCGTTTAATTAAAAAAGTTGGTTAAAATCATGTCAACTCTAATTTATATATCTAAAATTCCAGAAAAATATTTTTCTCAAGAAATTTAATTTATTAAAATTGAACTAATCATTGATACAATATATGGATTTTGAAAAACCTAAAGAAAAACTTTATAGTAAAAAATCAATTCATAAAAAAATGTTAATGAATTAAGCAAAAAAAAAAAAAAGTTTCAGCTGATGAAGTGTTCAATACGGAGTCTTTTTTTTTTCCCATATATTTTAGAAAAATTATAGGAATTAAAAAACTTTAAAAAATAATTAAAAAAAACTAAAAAAAGAATTAATGTTATCTCATCCATTTTTTTTCTTCTACTTACAATTCTTTATTAAAATAAAAACTCATTTTTTTGACTCAATTATAATCTGCAAATCACTCTAATAAAAATCCAATATAATCACTCACATGAACTTCTTGTTATTCATACTCACATTAATGGCTCTATATATCTAATTACAAATGAATATTTGTGTATTTACGTATTAATATGGGCACTTTATACATACTATATTTATATCAATATAAATTTTTATGTATATTTTAGAACACTATATCAAAGTTGAATCATATCGTGTCCTGAGATTTTGAAAAAATATTATTTCACCAGCGCCATATTCGTATGATGTCGAGCCAGAGTAATCATATCTGTATAATTTGTAACGAAGAAAGTAATATATTGCTATTAAAATATAAATACACACAATATAGTATGTAATTTTAAAGAATATTGAGTACAATGAGCATATACAATTTATATGTTCATACTGCATTAAATTATCTTATGTTATATTTTACAATATATATATATGTATGTGTACAACTTGTTAAAGTTATATATACAAGACTTGATTAGATTTAGAAAGCTAGTGACAAAAATACAAATCATTATTCTTTTTAACAGAAAAAAAGAAGAAGAAGAAGAAGAAGAAAAATAAAAAGAAAACCAAAAAAAGAATGTTGTTCTTATGAATTTTATATGTATTCGCATATGGGAACCTCGCAGTGATCTAAAGGAGGCTTGGGCACCATTCCGAAGAACACCCGCTGTCCCTCTCTCTTCCCACAAAACTTGGCCCTTCGTCATCCATCCGCCCCGCAGAAATCTTCCAGGTATGCTTTGAGCCGCCCTACATTTTGGTTTATCAATTTTTATTTATTTTTTTAATGTTCGCCATATCTTTCGAGATTTCCCGCAGTTCAACTGTCCAAGAAATATTATCATTTTCCAAGAAGCATTCTTAATTATTCAAGAAATGTTCTCAATTGTTCAAGAAACATCATTGATTATCTATTGTCTCAAGAAAAAAATTATGTCACAATATGTAAAGAAGCTAGAAATTTATGCCTACCACTAGGATTTACTGCTATTTCAAATTGGATCGACCGCTTGATTTCAGAGGCATTATATTCTGGTGATTTGGTGGTAATGAGTGGGAGTGGACACAATGGGTAAATCAGTTATTGGTCTCAGTGGATTTGGGCTGTTTCCTGGTGAATAAATTCAATTGTAGCTATGAAAGAGTAATTCACTGTTAATCCTTTATCGGGATTTATTGTAAAAAATGTGTTACTTGCACACGCTACTGTATTAATTATCTTGAACCAGGTTTGTGTTTATTTCTGCTTAATTTTATCTGATTTATTTCTCAAATTTAGTTGGTCCTTCACTTCCTTGGTTGCAAACAATTTGTTTGCATTTGGATGTGTTTGTCATGAAATAAGACTGCAATTTACTATTTTGGTTTAGCAGTAATTAGGAAGTACTTATCAATATGTTCCTATTTTCAGTAGTTTGGCGTGCACATATATACTCGCGTGCGAGTTGGAAATTACTGATTGGATTCCTGAGATAAGTGGTTAAGAATTTGTTGTTTTTGCTTATTGAACAGGCCATATATTGTAAACAAGAACAGAAGGACATGGCTAATAAGTTACAGATTCAAGGGGATGATTCAGTTCTTTTACGTGTCACTCACTCCAACATCAAGAGTTTTTCTGCTGATGTTCGATTCTCTCTACAAGTAAGTGCATTCTACCAATCATTTTTCTTTTGCTGATGCTTGATTCTCACTTTTCTTCTGTTACATATTTCTGATTTCTAATTCCAGTATTGACCTATTTATGAAATGAGACTTTGTACTGATCAACCATAAGTTCTGCTAATTTTTTTGAAATATGGGATTCTACTTTTTTTTTTTTAGTATTTATTTTGTTGGTGGCTGTACTCGGTGTTGCCTGATTCAGAATCATAGTAGGTGCAGACCTAAGTATCAAATGTTAAGTTGTCAGATTTTGGACATGGACTCAATAACTGCAGGTTTTAATATTGAACACAAATGTGTGCATATTTCATTATATGATGCTCAAGAATCGACAAAATTGAAGTCCACAAAGCTTTATCCCATTGTTATTTGAAGTTCAGCTGCAGCCTACTTGGATCTTTTCTTTCATTTCTTCTCTTTCAAGAACCATTTTAATGTATGCATAAATTCAAATTCTTAATAATTACCCTGTTCCATATAATTTTGCGTCAACCTCTTTTTCTAGGTTTATCAACTAGTCTTGCAACTTTTCTTTACCTAGTGAATCTAGAAACCTTCACAAGTGGATTAAAAACCTTTCAACTGGCTCTTACGCAATTTGTCTTTAGTGGGTGTTTTCTGCATAAATTTGGCTGTAAGGAAAAACAGAGTTCTGCATTTTGAGGAAGGAGAGTGTATGAGAATATCTGGAATCGATCAATGGTAGTTATTTCCTGTTGCATTGCCAATCTGATAGTGATGCTTGGCACTTATACCACGTCCCAGAAGTTAATGCCTTTTGTCAGACAGATGGCAGGTGGTTCCTTGTCAACTATAGAGACAAGATGTTAAACAAAAGTTCACATGAAAATATGAATGAAACTACGCTTAAATGAACCACCAGCCTAAGCCAAAAACTTCGTATTTGCTATCAATAAACAGCATTTAAGACCGAACAGATTGATTATTCAGCTTGCTTCTTATGGGCTTGATGCATAATTTTGTTCATCTTTGTTATCAGATGACAGTAGAAGCTGTAAAAGAGAAATTGTGGAGAAAGTGTGGCACTTCTGTTGACTCAATGTGCCTTGAGCTTTATGATGATACGGGAGCTAAAGTTTCAGATCTAACTGATAGCATGAAACCCCTTGGTTTCTATTCTCCGCAAGATGGGTTAGTTTCTAACTTTTCATTTAAGCAATCTTCTTTTGTCATGAACTATGGTCTTCCGACCTTTCTGATGATTATTTCAACAATTTTATTCAATTTAATTAATTTTTAACTATTGTTTCTAGTTAATATCATTATTGGGAATATTTGTCATTTTGGGGTGGCCTGTGTCTTAGTTTTACTTGACAACTTGTTTTTCACTGTTCATTGGTCATGGTAAATGATTAATAACATAGGGTCAAGAAGATTATGACTGCTGTTGAGTTGTATAGGAAAAACTTTTGGGACCTTTGAGAAGAGGCTTTGTCAATAGTGACCACAACTACTCCTGAGGCATTAAATTGATGCCACATGACTTTCGCACCCTTTCTCTTAAAGAAAGGAGAAGTGGATATGAAAAGTGTCCACCGATGTTTGTTGGAATTGAAACAATGTGTGGAAGTAAAATTGGAGAGATACCAACTGCACCCTATTTTCCATCCCTTCCAAAAATAGACAATGAGGAGGACATGGGGCAATGAAAGGAAAAAATGGACACCAAGTAAAATATGCAGACCTAGAAATTAAGGGTATACAAGTCCACTGCAAAACACTTACTTGAACTTTCTATCAGATTCCATTGTGTGAGACACGATTATCCCTGAAGAATTCACCATGATTTAGCTGATCTCTGCATAATACCATAGAACATGGATACAAATACTTGACTGCTACTTAGTTTAGCAGTTGAAAGGTATACAAGTATGCTACAAATAAAATCTCTCTCTCTTTCTTCCTACTCTCTCTCTCTCTCTCTCTCATCCTTTTCTGTTCTCCTGCCTTTTATTGTACCAAACAAGGTAGGCTATGGAGTATTTATTTTCCATTGGGAATATAGCGCCCCCCCCCCCCCCCCCTCTCCTCTTTATAGAACAAAAATAGCCTAGTGTTCGAGAAAAAAAAAAAGTACTGAAAAGTGCTTAACTGAAGCTTGAACATGTCCGGCATCATTTTCAAGAGAGAACTTTTCTTTGATGGTGCTTCAAAGTATTAGGTATGATTGTTTGCACTGCTCATAAGAAAAATGATTAATACAATCCAAACTAGACTTTTTACCAACTTAATGTGCCCCAAACACATTGGGATATAGATTATGGAAAAGAAGCCTTGAACTGCATTTTGTGAAATAACCAGATAACCTGGTTAAATTGTTTAGAGAATTTTGCTCCAAATGCATTTATGAACATATTATTTACTTCATACTTTGCTATCTACTCAAAAAATTTTCATACCAAATGTGAACACTTTGGAATCCTTTTATTGTTGTTACCCATAAGTTTCTGCTCCTGTTTTGAATTTGTATCTTGAATTACATAGATGGATACTTCGTAAACTTTCTATCCACTTGTGTTGAGACTAATTTACTTACACTTTTTTGGTTGCTACAGTTTTTTGTCATTCTAAATATTTGGGGCTATCTATTTGCTTTTGTTAGTTTCCGGCTGCACATCATTGATCTTGATCCATCATCAGTAACATCTGGTGGTTGGCTGGAAGATACATCCCTTGTGGAGAAATACAAAATCTCTGACGAAGCATATGACAAACTTGATGGTATGTCTTCTTCTTTGCCGGCTGGAACAAAATTTTATTTTATACCCTTGTCTGGCTAAATTTGGACAGCATTGAGTCCTTGGTTGCTCCTGTAAATGTAACATTCTTAGCCTCATAAACTTTCAAGATATTGATTCTTTCAAATGACTAAATTCTTTTCAGTAAGTTATAGAAATAGATAGGATATTGCCTGTTAGAACTTTGTTTTTATTGTACATCGTTGAGCTATCTGTTCAATTTTACTTTCACATTAATTCTGCATTATACTCGTTTTTCTTGCTTAAATTTCATTTCTAGAATATGCATTTAAGTCAGCATTTTAATTACGATATCTTATTTTCGGATGAGGTTAGGTCCAAAATCATTAGGTTATCATGTGTTTCAGGTACTTTCAGAAAGTTCAAGGAAAAATTGGGACATCAACATTCAAATCCGGAACCTACAGTATGCATTTCACTTTTTGCTTTATCTGCTTATAGTCTGCAGTTTCTTTCCAAGATTCTTGGGGTGTGATATTCTTTAGTTGGTTCAGAGTTATCCTTTGTCTTCTTTAACAAAGAAAAATAATTTACCTTGTTCTTTACTCTATAAGATGGATTTTTGAGTTTTCTTTGGAAAATTTTCCCTAAAACTGACATCACAGGTTCCTGTCAAGAAGCTCACAGACTTTTCTTATCTTTATAACCAATCCAGTAATTACTTCTTATGATATCGAAAATGATTGCTCAATTGGTCGTTATAATTTTATTTATTTCTTTGCTCTGGATCTTTTTCATGTTCTTTATCTTATTTTTCTTTCCTGTGAACAGAGTCCAGACAACTACATGGAGGATCTTTGTGCAAACATAAGGGTTGGTTTACATAAACTCTTTTATCCTCTTTGTCGTTTTATAAGGTTGTAATTTTCTAAAATTTGCTTATGGAACTTCAACCAGCAAGTATACAATTCTTGGGCTTCTGTTGTACTTTTCTTGTCAACGCAAACCTAAAGAGGACTATATCAGGCAGAAGCCTTTTCAAGGGCTCCATTTGATTGGCCCATTCTTAGTTCTTGTATTCATTTGTTTACGTATATAATTACTTGAACATTCTCTTGAAATAGAAATTTGCTTGATGTGACCACTTGAATTCTGAGATTGGTAAAACAATTTGTTAATCATTAGTTTGGTCAACTCATTTAATTGACATTCCTAGAAAATGTGATTAAGGCTAACTTATTTATGCTGAATCATGCCTATTGACCTCTCATGGCTAATTGATATATTTCGTTGCAATATTAATTACGGAGATAAAGAGAACATATCTTACAACCCATAGCCCATTCTTTATCTGGCTGTCTTAAGAGATAATCATGGATTGGTTGCATAGATCACCAAGCCCATTTGGAAGATCAGGGGAGATTCTGCATAAAGCTAGAATAAGAGATGTCATGCGACTAAAAGAATGATTGCAAATGCTTTCTTGTGGTTCAATCCTAACCACGTATCTGAATTATAATCTTACTTCATGTCTATAATATCCATTTTTGAAAAAAAAATCTTGTCCTGGTCCAAGAGATACTTTTTGTCACTTCTAATTTCAGGGATTTTGTTGAATAGTAATTCCTTGAACATGCCCTTTGCAATTATACACACGTAACATATACTTCGCCCAAATTTTCTCTAATTCAATGATACTTAAGGTATTATTTGTTCGTTTTAGTATCTTTCTCACTTCCAGTTGTTAATTTTGATCTTGATGAGCTCCCATTGTAACCATTTTTAGTAACTCCTGTTAACTTAGAACATTGTCTCAGTGTGGGTGTGTGTCTCACAGATGCACACTTATACACAAATAGACACGTTCTTCATTCTGTCCTATCTGTTTCATCTTCTTAGTCAATGACTAAAAGACTGCCAGGAGGTTGAGTGGGGGCAACAGACTAGTCCTACACTTAATGTTTCTATGTCCTTGGAGGCAAGTATGTGGCATGATCACTTATTATCGACAACTTGACTGGACTTATTGGCAAAAAAAAATATGTCGTGCCAAATTTTTTTCGGGAAGTATCATTATCATCGAATAAGAAGGATTTCCATTTTTTTCAACTGAAAAATTTGAAGACCTTTTGCTTGTGTAAAAACACTTCTACAAGGGATCTTCTCTGTCTATAACATGCGGTGCATTCAATATGAAGTTCGTAAATTTGTGCAATATGGTTTCTAAAATTCTCTAGTATATGATGGGAAATGATCTTATGTTACTTTCTGGACCAGCTGACAGTAACCATTGCATACTGTAGTTGCAAGGTATACACAAATCTGCAGAGTTGCCTCACAGTGTTTACATGCCAATTTTACTGCAGAAGTTACTTGGATAATGAACCAATTACCATTAGACTTGTCTGATACATAATGGATCGTGTTTACCATTCAAACTTCTTTTGTTGGGACCAAAGAAATGTAAATGAAGGAAAGTTCTTTGATTCTAACCTTTGAATCTGATGATCTATGATGATCAGTTAAATTTTAAGAATATCTACACTGATGATAGGTTGTCTTAGTGAGAAAAAAGATTCTACTGCCAAATTTTTGTGATGGTTTGCCTGTCAGATTTGATTGGGAAGAGTGGCTTGTTTCAAGTTGTGACCCCAGAGTTATGCAAATGCATTTCAACGTCTTAGATTTTGAAAAGCATAGATAGAGAAAAAGCTTTTTATTAATGTTTGGATTTGTTTTGGGTGTTTTCGGAGAAGTATTTTGGGAAAATGTGTTGGAAAATGTGATGTATTAGAAGGAAAATGTATTGGAGAACGTGATATATGTTTGGATGTGTTTTGGGAGAATAATTGAGAATGAAAATAAAGTTTGAGAACAAATCCAAACATTGCCTTTGTTAAATTTGACCTTTTTACCTGTTTATCCACTATATTCTCTTATATTTCTTTTGATATTTATTTATTGCTTTTATGGTGTGCAACAATATCCGGGGATTTCAATGCTAACTTTATTTGTTTTTGCTCTTACTCTATTTTTTGTCGATAAAAAAAGGTGGGAGATAGATGTCAAGTCGAACCAGGGGAAAAAAGAGGGGTTGTCAAATTTGTGGGTCGGGCAGAAACGCTTGCACCTGGCTTTTGGGTTGGAATTCAATATGATGAACCTCTGGGAAAACACGATGGCATGTATGTAATTCTCAACTTCATGATGTTTCGTATACTATTTCGGAGTAATTAGCAACCACCAATGTTCATGCCGTGTTAATAACATGGCCATAAAACATGATGTGATTATCAGAAGTAAAATATATATAGAATGAAAAACATGTTATGGTATTAATCTGAGCATGATGGCATGCTCTGTTGTGCTTGTTTATTTAATGGTATTATGCTGTGAAATTTGATTCTCTTTTTAAATCTACAGCGTTATGGACATTCGGGTATTGGAACTATTTATCATTCATGTTCTACTTTTAATTTTTTGAGCCATCCTTCATATATAGGAGTTATGGTAAATAAAATTCTATGATGACTTTAGATGATGCCAATAACATCCTCAAAATACACACCATTATATTAAGTAAACTTTGCTGTAGGATGAAGGATATGTGACATCAAACTTTTCTTCCATTCAGTCCCGTGCATTTTGTGAGTCTTATCTCATCTGTCAGACTTTAAGTATGACAGGGAAGTGATGTCATTTGTGGGAAATCAAAAGGGGATTGTTGGTGTGTTAAAATCTAATTAGTTTTGCTGACGTAGATTTGTTGACTAGTGGGAAGTTTTAAAATAGCTTGAGGAGAATGTTACGCATTTGGATCATGCTTCCATTTGATTCTTGCAGGGTAAAAGGAAAGCGTTATTTTGACAGCCCCCCTCTTTGTGGTGGAATGGTCAGACCAGATAAAGTAAAGGTTTGTGCACAGCAACTATATCTGTTAGTATTGCTATGTGTAGATTCTGATACCATGTAAAGATGAGGCGTCTAGCACTATATCCAAAAAATAACTGCTGATGGTTGCAATTACCTTGGAGGAAATATAGAATATTAGAGGCCTACTAAAATTTTGATGCTGTTGCTATCTAAAAAAGAAAAACTTTAAAACTGCTAATACTTAATTAGGCGGTGAGGAGGATGGATTCAAACTAGAAGATACTAGTATTCTGAAGGAAATGAGTCGAGTGTATAGGATGTGCAGGAAATGAGTTAGAGTGTATAGGATGTGCAATGCGAAATGTAGAAAGGGTACGACTTTTTATATAACTATGCAAATGGACCTATTATTGTTCAAATTTATTACCCAATCCTAAATGAAAAACAATTTTTGGGGAGACACTAAGCAAAATAGGCAATTGAAAAAGTCCAATAGTTAAAAGTTTGATGGCTTGATAAAAGAATAGATGTAGTAGATGTTGTGACTATACACACACCCCCATGCACTTTTTAATATTTTTCTCTTTTTGGGATACTATTTATAGGAAAATTTTCAAGTGCAATATTCTTTTTCACCAAATCAAATGTCTCTTATTGCTTTTTCACTTCAAACAGCCCTCATAAATGTATTGAAATCTCGGCTCCCACCTTCGCTTCTCGCGAGAGAGCATCCTTCCCTTTACCCATCCCCATCCTTCTTACCTTGCACTCCTCTGGGGCTGATGGTGTGTAGACCTCCTGTGTAGCAGACATCTTTGTTACTACTGCAGGCTGTTATCCATGTTTGACAGAATAGGTGGCAATGTTGATTGTTCTTTTATTTCACAATTTTCAGGTTGGCGACTTTCCAGAACGAGATCCCTTTGAGGAAGACGAAATATGAGTAAAAAACGAAGGCTACATCCGGCATGTATGGAAGTTCATATTCTCATTCTGTTTTGGGGGAATATCTAAAACATTTTGAAGCATATTAAGAGTTCCTGGGCCCAAGTCTAAGAATGCCTTTCTGTGGGTAATTCATGAAATTGGCTTCATGGATGACATTATTTAAGGATTAACAAAAAAACATGCTTGCAGTGTATCACCATCTGATAGTCAATGTTTAACTTGTTTGCAAATGCTCTAGCTTTCAGTTTTCATTTGTGAGTGAAGAAATAAGAACAAGACAATTGTTTTCACTTTGTTTCCTTATGAATATATCCCCTCACCAACCAACCCCAACCCCCACAAAAAAAAAAAAAAAAAAAGAAAAAAGAAAAAAGAAAAGGTGGTTTCCATATGAATGTGGTGCAAATTAAAGAAGTACACGTACAAATTTAGAAATATCTGTATAAGCTTTGTACATATGCTAATTTACATTGTGTCTTTTTTTTTTTTTTTTTTTTTGTAAACAGAAGAATATTTTCTTATGCATTTTTCTTGTGAACCATCCTATATTTTAGCCATCAATCTTAAGATAATTAGTCTTGCAATACCCAGAAATCATACGAGGGCTGTTATTTTATTGGGTGAAATAGTAATTGATCACTTAAATTTATGGAATTTTTTAATAATTATTTGGCAAGCATAGTGGTAAAGTGTGAAAAACGAAATTCTTAGATATGAGTTTGAATTTAAATAAACTGACAGATGTAAACATTTTGTCTGAGATAAAAAAACGGTTAGGTGATGAGCAGATATTGTCTGTAAAGGTGAGGCCGTTAGCAGAGTGATTGGTGCAGCTTGGCTCACCCACAGGCTGGCCAGCAGCCAGGGTGTCACCAATGTAGTAATAATATCTCGTCCTTCTCTGCAACCATAATTTTGTCCTTTTGTCCAGCTCACCACTTCCGTGCCTTACCCAAATTAACTTGCAATTGCTGTCCAGCCTGGCTGGTCAAACCTACTCTTTTCCCTTGCCAGTTTGTAATCTTTCTCATAATCGATTTCAATTCTACTTTAGCAACGTGGATGCTATCCATTTAAATAGAATAGCGAATTTTGTTTTATCATATCATATATATATATATATATATATATATATATAATGCCTAATACATTAACTTATATATACATATATAATTCTAAGTGGTTATTCGTAAGTCACCTATTTTCACTTTGATAGTAAGCCCACCAATTTCTAATTTTACCTTTGATGTGGTAAAAAATTGTTATAAAATAAATTTATCTTTTTCACACGATTTATATTGTAAATTTAATTACGTAAATTTTACTTATAATCTACAAAACGATAGAGAATTATGAAGGATATTGAGATTCTCATTGTGATATCGTTCACATTAAAAATCGATTATATATGAAATAATAAAATATATTTAAATATCAAAATAATTCACGTAAAGATGGCTTAAATAATAAGTCCCTAATTTCATGAAAGATAAATATATATGAGGAGAAGGTAGGGCAAGAGCCTAATTAAAGCAAGATTCTATTTTCTTATTCAATACAAATTAGAATTAGATTAGGATTTCTCTTAAAAATAAATGTTGGGTATAAGTTGAACTCATAAACTTGGACCCATCCAGATCATTCGCTTTAATTCCATTCGAACTTGTATCAATCATGATGTCCTTCAACTGATAATCTCATAATTCGACTATATCTAATAACCATTCCAACAAGAATACAAGGTCAAAACACATTAATCATGTGAACGTACACTCAAAAACTCGATAATAAAATTCAATTGCTATATATTTTAATTAATCTAAATTTAGTCCACATCAAACTTGTATATATATTTTTCCTCTTTAGGGTCAGTTCAACAGCTGATCATAAACTTGATATCCTCAAATATTTAACCGGTAGAAAATTAGTTGGTCGGTTCTAAATTCCAGCTATATTGGTTTTCGGCTTTGCAGACGACTTTTGAAACATGCCCAGCTTTTGTTTCACTAACAAATTTTTTTTAAAAAAAAATCAAATAAAAACCATGCACATAGGTTTTATTTGGCTACCAATTGTTTTCACTTATTACACAACATGTACTTATGATTTTAATAGGAAATTTTATATCACTTATTTATTTACTAATTAAATAATAATTTATAAATTATTAAATATTCAATAATTTATAATCCTATTTAAATAATATTCACCGATTATAATATTTGTTAAACTATTTTGTAGATTGTAATTAAAAAACAAGTGTTGTAAATGAACATAACAATTTTTCAAATTGGATTGCAGCCTTAATTTCTTCTAGTTTTTAAATTTGAATTTCAAATTAGTTATCAACTTCTAAGTAAAACTCATCTCGTCTAGGAAAAAATTCCCAACGACTACAAACGAAATTTGCTTCCGAATCTGGACGACTCCTCGTTCAATATTGAAGCAACTTCCATAACGGCACGAGTCAAAATAGGTAAAATAACGCCCCACCGCCGAGATTTTTTAAACTTCCTCTTTTCTATTTCTCCGACACGTGTCCTTCCACCTATCCCGCAACCGCCTACCTATTCCAACCGGTAACTGCAACACTCCTCCGCTCCCCCTCTTTAACCGGTTCTTTCAGTTACCTATTCCCCCTTTATATACCTCCTCCTCCTCCAACCCCAAACTAACCCCTATACATACAGACTATATCTATATACCTGCAAGTATAAAGATTATTCAGTTAAGGTTAGGGTTTTACCAGTGTTTATCTATGGCGGCGGCGAATGAGGCTTCCGACAGGATCAAGGGGCCGTGGAGTCCGGATGAGGATGAGCTGTTGCAGAAACTGGTGCAGCGGTACGGCGCTAGGAATTGGTCGTTGATAAGCAGGTCGATTCCGGGGAGATCGGGGAAGTCTTGTCGATTGCGGTGGTGCAACCAGCTCTCGCCGGAGGTGGAGCACCGCGCGTTCACGGCGGAGGAGGACGAGATTATTCTCAAGGCGCACGCTGAGTTTGGAAACAAGTGGGCGACGATCGCGAGGCTACTCAATGGACGTACTGATAACGCGATCAAAAACCACTGGAACTCGACGCTGAAGCGGAAGTTCTCCGCGGAGGTGAGGGTCGGCGTTGGAGAGGAGCGGCTAGCGCAGGTATTGAGGCGAGCTGACAGCGGAGATGTTTCTATGGCGATGATGAATGGCTTGAGTTTGAGTCCTGAAAGTTTATGTCATTCGGATTCTGATATCAGCGACTCTGGCAATAATGTAAACTTCTGTTTTCCAGTAACGAGGAACGCAGTGGTGGTGCCTCAGGCGGAATCGCCGCCCACGGTGGTGGCGGATGTGGAAAATACTGATGGTGAGTTGACCGCGTTGACTCTTAGTTTGCCGGGGACTGGGAGCGATTCATCTGCAAAAGTGACTGGTGAAAAAGACTTGTTATCAGCTCCGCATGCTCATCTGAGCCACCACCGCCACAGCGAGAGCAGCCAGTTATCGACGGCGGCGGTGGAAGAGGATGGGAAGAGGAAAACGCTGTCTTTAGGTCCAGAGTTACTTGCGGTAATGCAAGACATGATCAGGACGGAAGTGAGAAATTACCTTTCAGAACATAAAGAGATTATCCCCGGAGTTAAACGCATTGGCATTAACAAGTTTAATGATTAATTAACGGTTGATAAGATGGATATATTGAGGGAGAAGAAGTGAAGGGAAAGAGTAAGAAAAGAGTAATTTTCTGTTTACTGTGCCCTGCGAATTTCTGGTGGTTAGATAGTAAAATTTGAGTTAATTCTGTGCACAGTAATACAGAAATTTCCTAAAAGAATAATCACATATGGGTGTATGAGTTGGGAAGAATAATTCTGAGTTCCTAAAATTTTAGAATGAATTTCCAGTTCTTCTGATGAACGACTTTTGGGTGTTCATTGATATAAATATTTTGATTTGTTTAATTTTTTGAAAATGTTTTAGAGATTAATAAATTTGTCTTTTGAATTAGATGGTTGCAAAATTTGGGAAAGTAGGAGCGCTCGTTGGGAACATGGGATGTATATAATTGGTGCAAGGCAATTGCAAATACTGTATATGTTTTCTGAATTCTTGTGAGGGCGTGGGGGAGAACTTTTAAAAGACTTTGAATTTAGTTTGAGTCTCGAAAGAGAGAAAAGAATGAATCAAGTCAGATTGAAATGTAGGTATTTAAATCACATTTGACTTTCGATTCTTAATCTTTCATCAATTTAGTTTGACTTTCAATAAAAAAACTGAGGGTCGAAGTGACAAGGGCAAAACCATTTGACTTTGATTATCATTCCATATTTTAGCATTCTTCAACTGACAACGGCAGAATCATTTGATTTTGATTATCATGCAATGTATTTTTAGCACGTATATAATTCCTTATCGTTTTATAAACTTTTAAGCTATGTTTGAAATTATAAAAAACATATTATAAACATATCATACACGTCAAGTTGTATCACTGTATGACATATACGCATACATGCAATAGATATTTTCATATTTAAAATACAATTTCATCTTGTTAATGTGCCAAAAATAATTAGTGGCCTGTCACGGGAGCCCATAAGATTTCAAATTCAAGTAAGAACACTGTTTTGGGCCTTAAGGCATTAGTGTTTTATAAAATTCAGATGCGTTCAATTTTTTTGTGGACTTTAATCAATTGAGAAATGTGAATCGGCTTTTGTACAATTGGGTCAAGCCTGACTCTATTTGGATCCGGCTTAACCCCTAGCCCCACCACCATTGGGCAGTTTAGCCTGAGCCCTCAACTATTCTGGCCCTCAACTAAAGCCCAATTTCAACAAGCGACAGTCTTGAGCATTTCCACTCTACCAGAGAGAGAGAGAGAGGAGGGAACAACAAAATACAGAAAAGAACAGCAGTGAAATTGAAGAGATCTCCAATCCAATATCCCATAACAAATACAGAAAAGCTGCTGTAAATCAATCAAAAGCATAAGAAATTAGAGAAGAAGAAGAAGAAGAAGAAGAAGAAGAAGGAGATGCTGCCCACATCTTCATCAGCAAAGGGGCGCTCGGGCCCTCACGCCCGGCCCAATTTCCTCCCCCAATACCTCCGTAGAATAGTCAAGGTTCTTTTTTTTCTTGTTCTTGTTCTTCTTCATTTTGTTAAGGGGATTTTTGCTCAGGTGCTTATTGTGTGAATATTTGAGACTCTAGGACGAATTATAGATCTGATCTTGATGATCATTGGTCGTAAATTTCAGTCAGATGCCGCCTGATTATCTTCTCATTGCGTTGTAATGGGGAATTTGTGGCTACTTTTGGTGTTGCCTTTTTGGTTTTGTGTTTGATGTGGGAAGGCCGGAAGGGAGAATGGAGCAAATAAAGGGATAATTTGCGACGTTATTAGTATCGTGCCCATTTCATTTTGTTTTCTTTTTCCTCCAGCGTAGGTGATGAGAATTATTTAGTTTTGGACACAATATTCTTTGCTACCTGAGCTCATGAAAGCCAGTGTTGCAGTAAAATTTTATACTGATTGAGCAAACAGTATATTATTTTATGTTTTTTAACTTGAGCTATAACAACATGTTGAATTTGAATGGAGACAATCGACTTATTTGTTATTTGCTGATAACTGTTATTGGTTCTATTTCTAGCTGTGGCTAAATTGCACTTCGATGCAAGCTGACTCAAATAGTTAATTACCTTTAATTTCTGCAGCTTGTAGCTGCCTTTATTTTCAATGCCCTAATTGGGTTGATGTAAAGCTTTGATGTGGCTTATTGCTGAATTAGTCAAATTGTTTAGTCTTTTTTTGCAACTTGTATGAACAAGTTATGTTGTTTTCTTACCTATGCTATTCTTCTTGTTAGTGAAATCAAAGAAAGTGAGCTGTTTGACCTAGGCATTGCTAATGAGGTTAGCATTGAGCCAGTGAAGTGGAAATATGATCTGCTGCTAATGATTTGATGCTTTTATGAGCTGTACAATGATTGTCCAAGACTTCTTGCCAGGAAACTGGAATAGAGTACACAATTTCAGACTACGCCTTGTTAAATTAATAGGACATTGAGTTTTAACTGCTTTATGTGGCTGAATCTTGAGGAAAAAGTGAGGACAAGTTTCTGAATCCCAGATATAATCAGAGATATCAGTCTTGGGGCCTCCTGAAAATAGTAATTAAATATCTACATGGTAATATGTGTTTAGAAATCTATATTAGTGGCATATGACAATAGCTTTGCCTCTCTGAAGATCCAGATCGTTGTTAGCCTCTCGGATAGATTATGGCTTTGTGCTAACAAAATTCACATTAATTCACCGAATCATTGAGCTTGACCTATATCCCCCATGTTTTTCTTAGAATGCGGTTTAAGGATTTTGTAAAGGGAGATGCTGAATTTTTCTAAAGGGAGGACACATAGAAGTAAACCAGTTGGTCAAAATGTGGGATGGAATGGTGAACCATGGATACTGCTAGTACAAGAGGGTTCTAGTTACATAATGTGAGGTACCTCTTGATTGGTCAATAAATGATGGAAGAGGAGTGAAGTACATTTGAATAAGATTTGAACTTTGTGGTTCAATCAAAGGTTTCCTGACCATTTTGAACCTGTCCTCCACTCATGTTATGTAAGAGTTTGCAGTTTTGTGTTTCTTTTATGTAAGTTTTGGTGTCTCAATTTGGCTTAACATGGATTTGAATTTTGCTGTTACATAATTTCATATTTATAATCTGAGTTAACATAATTTTCAAAAGCCTGATTGAATTACTGGGCTTTTCTATTGTTGTCTACTTTTCATTTTGTAAATGTTTTTGTTTCAATTTACTTTTTTCACTCTCAGTGACATCCATTTATTTTGGGTGGTTCGATGCAGTGGCAACAAATGGACATTGAATATACTTTCTGGCAAATGCTTCACCTATGCACATCGCCGAAAGTTGTGTGAGTGTCCCTCTGCAGATTGTTTCTTGGTGTTCTATAGTTAGTTCAATTGATATATGGTTGCTTGTAATCTGTGATCCTGATTGGATTGCTGATCCTTTACGTTGTTATATGATTATAATCACCTTTCAGTGTTCCAACGAAGCTCTTCTGCACAGATGCATTTCGTTCCTACCCCTTCCTGACTTTCTTGGACCTATATCCAACTTTACTTGTGGTTTCTAGTATTTAGTTGTTATCTGAGAATGTTATGCAAAACAAAATGTAAGAGGCTGTGAAATATAAACAACTTGTTGGCTAACTAGGAAATCTGAAGAAGCTGATATTTGAATAGAAGGTTATATAGTATCTTATCATGTGTGATGATTTAAACAGGATCCTAAGATAAAATGGAAGTTTAAGATTTTCTTTTGTGCTCCTCGGTTGCTGATGACATTTTTTCTGCATTTTGCATGTGAAACTGGGCAATGAATGCAGATATCAACACACAAAATATCACAAGCGTAAGTCTCCCTTTCTCATTGACCTTTTGCTACATATGTATCATTGCCAAGGTCTTGTCCCACTTATTGAACTGAATATCTATTCTTGTTTTTTGAGTTCCTTTATTTGCCTTGGCATCTACTTTTGTTATAATTTCTTGCATCCTCTGTCATGCCTAACTTTTATCATCTCAAGGAATCTTTATTTATTCAACATACAATAAGCTTTCTATACCATACATTATTCAAATAAGTCATCATGATCTAGGCAAATGTTACCGAAAATTATTATTTTTACATCACCAACATGCCAATTGTTTATCATCTCAAAGAACCTTTTAGATAAATATAACAAATAGCCTTTGATTCCAAAAATCTCTCCAATATTTAGCACAAAAAAGTTTGTGATGACTCTATCGGAATATGTTCTCCTTGTTCTTGCTTGTTGTGGAACCTGTGCTACCTGATATTCTTGATGTTGTATATATAAAATTCTGTTAGGAGTGAACATGTGGTTTGTGGAATATAAACCCAAAATTGGCTTGAGACAACCATTAGAAATTCCCGGTTGATGGTGAAACTAAAAAATTATTTAGAGATGGTCCTCCTGTAAATTGAAATTCTTCTAGATAAATTAGTTGCACTGACATGCAGAATAACTCCGAATTTGGGGACTGTAGAACTGATTATCATGCTTGGAAATTGTTCTTCAAGGAAGATTTTCCTTCCTAATGGAAAAAACATGTGTAGGAGTTTCTTTTGTATGATATTTTTGTTATATTTCTTCCATTAAGTTTGCAAGATTCATAGTTTCTCATAGATTGGTTTCTTATTTTAAACCCACACTTGGTTGTTTTTAACTTTTTGATGTTGTAATAAGTATAATTTGCTAGCTTTGAGTGCCTTGAGGTTGTAGATATTAATAACCATTTCTTTCTGTTGTCCAGAAACAAAGAACCAATGGGCGCGTGATGATCCTGCATTTGTTGTCATATGCAGTCTTCTTTTGTCAGTGTCTACAATGGCTTATTGTGCTGCGTAAGTGTCTTCTACACTTATTTGTTATGGCTGCTTTTCATGCTGAGGTCTTAAGTTAAACACTATTTCCTTCTAATTGATCCTCATTTCGACAAACTTTTATTTGATGTACATCTGAATGGTTGAAATACTTTTGATCCTTCACAACACTTACATGTATACTTATTACTGACCTCTCCTATATTATCGGTGTCTCTCCTTTGTTTCAGGTATGATCATAGCGCAGGACATGCTGTTTTTGTAATTATTTCAGTATTGCTTTTCCATTTCCTGGTGACAGGCGCAATTTTGGCTACTTTTTGTTGGTAAGGACAAATAAAAATAAGGGCAAAGATAAGTTGGTTAACATTGCTTGCATTCCTATACTACTTTGCTCAGTTTTGTTTTATACCTCATTTAGGGATCATTCATATAAGAATGCTTAGCCTTAATTTAGTCCTTCAGTCATTGATTTTTCATTGGAGAAGCCAACCTTCTTCACCAGCCCAAAGGTTCTAAATATACTCGTGCAATATCAAGTCCATGTTTTGAATTGTCAAATAACTAAGGAAAACCTTACCCAGTAGCAGGGTTAATTTGCTTACCTAAGTTTTCAGGTTCAGATTGAAATACTCTCCTCATCAACAAATTCAGAAAAAGGATACTCCATTTTGGTATAATGAACATTTCTATGGCCACAAAGGTTTGAAGTTCCATGGACCTTGCACGTGGAATCTCATTATTAGACATGCTGTCCAAATGAAAAGTGGATTTATACTATAGTATACTTGGAATTAGTAAATAGAGATGTAACTTATTATCCCGTGCTTCCCATGTTCTTGACTCACATTACTCTATGTATTACCCACAAAGAATGTGACATGTTGAAAACTAAAGTGCATGTTCATTCAGGATCCAATTTACCCATTTGAAGTGACTCTGAAAAAATGTTGAAAAAATGAGAATTTGTTCTATCCACTTATTATATCATTTTGTGTGGTAGTAAATGGAGAGTATATTTGGAATCAGAGCAGTCTTGGTGATAAGTTGCTATGCTTCTGATTTTTTGATGTGCTTTTATTGTCATTATTTTGCATCAAGTTGATAACTTGGACAATTGCTTAATATGAAACCTCATATGACAAGAATGTGTAATTGAAAGTTTGTTCGGGAAATTTCTTGCAGGTTCTTCACTAACAATTATCTTCGAGAAGAAGCTCCAAACAGTCATGTGGTGGAGCAACGGGTGGAATGGTGAGTTCTGTTCTTCTTTCGCAATTTTTTACATCTGAATTTGTCTGCTAATCACTTGTTACTGTATATTTGATGACACTCTTCTTTGCTGGTGTCAGTAAGATTACTTCTGCTATGTAATTTTGTAAAATGTGTATGTTCAGAGATAGTGTTTTTTTCGCTAACTTTTGTTTACCCCTAACCTTGTGAAGGTTGTATGCCTTTGATGTACACTGCAACTCTTTCTTCCCTATGTTTGTGTTGCTTTATGGTAAGTGTAAAATGGATGTGTCTTACTGGGGACTTTTCTCCCAATGGCTACTGATGTTTTTTTCTTTTTTGCAGTCATTCATTATTTTCTATCACCAGTTTTGGTCGCTCATGGTTTTGTACCTGTGCTCCTGTCAAATTTGCTCTTCATGGCAGCTGTTTCCTACTATCATTACCTGAACTTTTTAGGCTATGCTGGTAAGATGAGTTTTAATTAAAGAACTAACTTTTCTTTCTATAGTTTTTTGATGACAATAATTTGGTATGTCCTTTCCATATCACTATGGGCTAATAAACCTGTTAAGTCCTATTCATTCCAAATGTGCTTACTGAATCCGCCCAAGTTGCATAATTTGCATTACCATTGCTATGAGGTTGATGGCAAATTGAATAATGTTTTGCTTAACTGTATACTTTCCTTCAGTTTTCAATATGATCAATATGGCTTAAAGTTAGCTGGGTCTTGAGGATCTCAAATTCCATTAAAGTGGATGTGAAAGAAATATTTTTATTATGTGGTCTAATTGCTTTCTGGTTGCTGCCCCTAGGTTGATCTGATGCTTTTTGAGGTTGCTTTTTTGTTGGATAGTTGAAGTATCCTAAAGATTCTTAGCTTGATATAAATTTCTTGGCCCATTAACATCAGGGACTCTGCATGGAAAAATTGTGATTTGTTTCCATCTAAATTGGAAGTGTGCTGTGAACTGATTAAATGGAGTTGTTTTTGACTTATCAAAGTCTCCAATAGTGTGGGATTATGGAGTTAATCTCCTCAAATTTTAATGTCAATAGATCAATTTCTTGATTTCTTTGTGAATAGATAGAACAAAGAAAGTTTGATGTATTTTTAGACAAGTACACTCCCTTCAAAAGACTGATTTGCTATCTGTTGCAACACTTTTCGCACAGCCTTTAGACATCTATCCAGTTCTGTAAAAAATGAAAAGGTTGAGTATGGAAGGACTTTTCAGTTTGAAGAATTACTCTCTTCATACATTTATCTTTCATTCCTGATGCAGTATTACCCTTCTTGGAGAGGACCACTTTTTTCCTGTATCCAATTGGGGTCGTCATTGTCCTTTCCCCTATCTGTAAGCATCTTCATTCCATCTTATAATATGCGTTGAGATTGTTTACTGAGGAAATGGATATTTACTCTTGTTTGCAGTAATCTTGTGTGGCTTCAATCCATCGAGATATTTCATGAACATGCATTTTAGTCAATTGCTATAGATGCTGCCAACACCTCAGACAAAACCTCAAGACCCAAGGAGATCCTGTGGACATGAGGATAGTCGATGCATTCATTTACTTTTTTTTTTTTTTGTTTACATAGATGGGAGAAGAGGAGGGCCTTGGGGAAAATTCAGTTTGTATGATTAGGCTTTTTTCCTATTGCAAGTGAAATTGTGATTGCTCGGAGGGACCTGGAGTGGTTTTCTCCTAACTGAGTATACTAGTGAAGCCTTAATGTAATGATTTTTGCTTGCTGAGCCTTTCATATACTATATAAATCCAAAATACAGTCACGTGCCCGAGGATATACTTGTCAAACAGGAGCACCTAGATGACGCATATTTGCCCCTAAATTATATACCCCGTGTGAAATTCTTGACTCCTGATTTGTTCTCTAAGGAAATATGCTATCAATCCTCGACTGTGCCACCCCATTCAACAAACAACGTCTTCACCAACTCTAGAGAGTTAAAATGTCAAGATTCTTGATGGCTGGAAACGTTTGAAAAACTCATTTTATCTTTTTGTCTTTCCCCATTAGGAAACCGAGAGGTGGGTTAGTTTTTGCTTGTAGCAAAAGTGTTTGTCAGGCCCCTCACGGCGGGGACGACAAACAAATAGGATTTTGAATCATTGGATTATCTATTATAATTTTTTTATATCATTTATTAAATTATCATATTCACATCCAAGCAAAAAAGGGTAGTATGGAATTTCCCACTAACAAGAACGTCTGGATAAAACTATGAGTTTTCTAAGTCGTGGCACGATGATGGCCACTTCCGTTAGCAAAGCATACCCACTAAACTAAAAAGAACAAGAAATACAAGTCGTATGCATAATGTTCATTTGCAGTGACTTGGTGGGGGTACCTTCCCCTGTTGAGTGGTTCCAACTTTTACAGCATTTAATATGCAAGAAAGAGAATGGAGTAGAGTGGGAGCACAAGTACGACCTAGAAATGGTTTCCAGAGAAAAAATATGGGAAATATTTTCTAATATATATATACCCCCACTTGGAATATATATGTGATATTTGCTTAATGTGATTGATTTATAAGAGAGAAAATTCAAGAATTTGTGAGTGTGGGTGGTTGAGGAGGGGACCCGGGCTTGGTTTTCTTTGTCGGATTTTTCCTTAGCAAGTAATATGTGACTAAACCAGCACCAATAAATTCTTCCCACAGAGGATCAAGACCTATTAAGCCATGGAAGATTACAATGGGCATTCATATAATAACAAAACCGAAAATTTGGCACCGAATTTACCCAAGTGAACATTTTGTATCAGAGGTGGGTGTGATCCAAAACCAATTGTTTATTTAAGAAAATACAAAGATGAAATATAAACCTAAAATATATCACAAGACGAATTATAGTATAACAAGATAAGATATTTTTATTAATTGATTTTTCCTTTTTAAAATTTGAATATGATTTTGATAAAAAATCTTGTGGAGATCATCACCTAACTACCTAATTTTTTTCTCAACAAAAATTTAAAAATTGGAAGCATCTTAGTGGCATATGGTGATTCACTCACAATGGCAATTAATCCAAACCAAGTGATTAATGTCAAAGAGAAAGGCTATTCATATACATATATATATATATATATATATATATCACATCCATGCTTGCTATCTTTCACAATCATATCAGTCGTTGATTACATTATCCAAGAAATAAACAAAAGCCACACACTTCATTGTTTTCAACAAAAAACACAGCACATCACTTTCATTTCAACTCACGGTGCTCAAGATAGAGGGCACTTAAATATGCAGAAGAAGTGTCTTATTGTATAATGGAAAATAACCATCTAGTTTTTCTGTATGTTTTTGGGATTCACTGATCAAGTTTGCTTCCAGCAACATCGACCACGAATCTGTATCTAACATCATTCTTTTCCAGCCTCTCGAAGGCAGTGTTGATGTAATCCATTTTCACTATCTCAATGGTTGACGTGAGGCCCTTATCCTTGCAGAATTCCAGCATTTCCTCCGTCTCCTTCATGCTACCTACGAAGCTTCCCGTGATACTTTTCCTCCCTACGTCCAGTCGAATAATACCACAAGACGTGTTATAAACTAGTTAGAAATCCCCTCAAGTATAGCATATATTGGTATATACTAGTAAGTTTAAATATGATATAACTCAGATGCCAACTAATAGGAAATCGATAGAATGAAACGCCAATACTGTGGAAGTAGGTGGGGTGGTTCTGAAAATTGCAAGAGATCTAAAATTTTGGTAACGTTTCGCATTAAAAGAATGCCCAAGAAGAGTTATCTATATGACAATG
The DNA here is from genome assembly GCA_019321725.1 of Paulownia fortunei. Lineage (NCBI taxonomy): Eukaryota > Viridiplantae > Streptophyta > Magnoliopsida > Lamiales > Paulowniaceae > Paulownia > Paulownia fortunei. The sequence goes on along the minus strand of CM033106.1, from coordinate 29,042,468 downwards.
CACAAACATAATGCAAGAACAACTATGGTAGACAAAGTGGATTAGAAAAATGTTGGAACTCACCGAGCATGACCATGGGGGTGATGAATTGCAAGGGAGTATTGATAACACCCATCAAGATTAACTTGCCATCAACTTTCAACAAAGAGAGGTAAGGTTCCAAGGGGTGGAACACTGGTATTGTGTTGATTATGTAGTCTAGTGAGTCGGCAACCTCTTGCATTCGAGCAGTATCTGAGCTGACCAGGTAGTCGTCCGCACCTAGGTGTTCCAATGCCTCCTCCCTCTTCCTATCAGAAGAGCTGATAACAGTAACATGGTGCCCCATGGCCTTTGCAATCTTCACTCCCATGTGTCCGACCCCTCCAAGCCCCAAAATCCCTCCTCTTAGGCCACTCTGTTTTAGCCCAAAATGGTTCAGGGGACTGTACACAGTCACTCCAGCACATAGTAGTGGTGCTGCCTGCTCTGGTGCCATGCCATCAGGAATTTTCACCACAAACCTGTAAAGGGAAGCAATTTGAAATGCATATCAGCAATTTCAGATTCACACAGTTAAAAAGGATAGATTACATCATTGTTGACTGTTTCATTGCCAACAATTAAATTATACGGCAAGCATTGGAGAGCAGAGACAATTACATTAGCAAACATTACATATGCCTAAAAACAAATCTTTTAACTTGACCTGTCAACAAAATCAAGCCAGACCTAACCACCGAGAGTCTTACTAGTCATGTGTTCTAAATAAGTGGAATAGGTTGCATAAATCAAATGATTAATAAATTGAATCTTCACAACTTCAAAAAAAGCAATCAATTTGAGAACGTTCATGAATATTCTCAAATTTATTTATAATGCACAGGAGAATAAAGTATGAACTTTTGTCACATTTCACACTGCATATATGAGGAATTGTTTGTTCCTAAATAGTTGTCAAATGGTTTAACTAAAAACATCCGTGACTTAGAAATTCAAACATACATAGCTATTCAAATATGAGAACAAAGAAGCCTAAAACTAGTTGCATTTATGCTTACTTCTGATGAACAACCATAGCACCAGCAAATCCCCCTTGGGTGGGATTGCCATCAGTATAAACATCATTGTAGGACCAAATCTTCTTGTTGCAGTATTGCTCAATATCTGATTTGCATGGGCGGCAGTTGCCACAGCATCCGACGATGCAGCCAACTCCAACCACATCACCAACCCCGAACTTGGTCACACTTGATCCAACCTCTACCACCTCACCTACCACTTCATGCCTATGAAACAACATAAGAAAAGTAGTGTAAGAATATTTAGCAATAATAAACCATTAAATGTACAACAGCATTATCCAACAAATACAGAAAATCTTGGAACAACATCTTATTTAACAAAAAGGTGCGGGTGCCCTTGATCTTAGTACTAGTCAGACCTTATAACATACTATCTTTAAGTGGCATGCACATATATCGTGGTTGCCGATCATCAATCTCATAAATGAATTGTGACCTATGAATACTAAGTCATATTTTACTATCGAATTATGACGTGATTAATGCTTAAGTCGAATAGCACATCAGCACAAATGCACTAATACACTGGCTGAGGAAAAGAAAGGCAAAAATCGTGGATCGACCCAATGGAGGAAATAGGACCTCTAACCATTTTGCAACTATATTCATATCTTTAGCTTGAAACATGGACAGTTTAGATGAGATAGACAGAAGAACCATCTATTTTAAACTTGACATAAGTAATAAATATGAATTTCTGGTTACTCGTGGTTCCAAATCTTGAGAGATCAGTCAGAAAGGAAAGAGATGGTTTGAATTCACAAAAATTCCAAAACCCAACAAAGGGCAAAATTTTTAGAGGATTGCAGAAAATATAGCGGTGCTAGATAAAGAACTGGATCCCACGACAGCTAACGAGAATCATAGGTTAAATCGGTAATCTTCGATTCAGCATTAAGTACCCTCGAATGAAATTAATAGACTTATGTTAAGGCAGGCCAAAGCTGCTTTCATTTTTCCCTTGACACACACACACACAATAAAAACTTACAAGAAAACACACACATTCACAATAAAAACTGAACTTACAAGAAAACACATATCACATACACACACAACAAAAACTAAATATACAAGAAAACACACATCACACACACACACAACAAAAAATTGAACTTACAAGAAAACACATCACACACACAACTGCGTGGTTTGGGGGAAAAAATAACAGAGAGAGTAGAGTGTATACCCAGGAACCATGGGGTAATTAGACATGCCGAGGTCATTTTTAATCTGGTGAACATCTGTGTGGCAAATCCCACAGCATATCACCTTCACATAAACATCTTCAGGCCCCGTGTTTCTGTTCATGCATTAATTTTTTCATCAAAGAAGAAGATGATTTTAGACAAAAACTGAACTTTAAACATTTGAAAAGAAACAAATAAAGGAAATGAACATTAAAGAGGCATGAAAAAATGCTGGAGATAGAAAACAACCATTTGGAGTGTCAGAAAAACAAAGAGAAACCGAAAAAGATAAAATCTTGAAATACCTGAGATTGTACGTATAGGGTGAAAGAACCCCAGAAGGGTCTCTTGCAGCCCATCCTACTGTTTTTCTCTCCATTTCCAAACTGCCCATATGGCTCTTGATGTTTCTAAAACTGAATTTGGTCAGAGTGTTAATGAATGAAACCTCTGTGAGAAGATGCTGCCAATACACGCATATATATATAGGGACATGGGAAAGGATAAATTGAAGAATTCTGCCAAAATATAAGGAAAAGTTGGCAACAAAAGAATGTGCGACATCGTAGCAAGCAGTACGCTACTGGGACCCAGGGGGGTTGGTAAGCACTGCTTTTTCGTTTTACTTTTTTCCCTTATATGATTGAATATGTTAATTAATTATTATTTACTGTAATTTACAATAAGTGGTCTAACTGAATTTTAAAAGATAAATAAATAATATTTATTTTTTATAATTATATAATTGAGATGCTCTATTGTAAATAGATAAACACCAAATGAATATAACTCGTGTTTTTACATTTATAATTATATAATTAATGAATATAACTCGTATTTCGACGTTTTTAATTATACGACTCATGAACTCTTTAATCATGGATCATATGATAAAAAATTAAAAAAATCATACAAAAATTCACTTGACATGAAATTTTGGATAACTGATGGTGTACCATACACCATAATTTTAGGACCTACATTGTTGTGGAGGTATTATTCAACAAATAGTTATGAAAAATCACGTGAGAAACTACATAGTATTATTACATCTAATTGTGATTCAACAAATTTAATTTAATTTATATATTTTTTATTTTATTGCATTAATTATTTATAAACATAAAATTTTACTTATCAAATATACACGCAACAATATTTAATATAATTATGTATGTTAATTGTCTTGAGTATATGTTAACAGGATTATTTGATACTTCGTGCCCTCCCCAATATCATTCACAAGTAATTAGGGTGTTCTTTTACCATCGGTAAAGTTACAGCGAAAATTCACATCAAGGTTATATTTCATAATATTTATATTTAAAATAAAAAGAAAAAGTGATAATTAGGTCGGTGAAAATCAACGTCACGGAGCCGTCAGCAACCCTTTCATTTTTAAATTTTATTTTTACTATTTGTTTTTTAAAAAAAATTGGGGGTAGTTGTCATCGTCAAACTGGTTGGCCCGCCTGGGTGTTTCTTCACTCTTTGAGGCAAAGCGACTCTGAAATCTCATCCACATTTCAACCTAATCTCCTTTATAATTTATAAATATATATATATAGATATCTTTTTCTTTACAACATGCTATATCACTTTCCTTTCCTTTATTTTATTTTTACGGGTTTTCTCTTGAGGTCCTACATAGTACGTACAGACTGGGTCAAGATCGTAATGTTTTAGTGATGGTTAATTTCTGTTCTTGTAATAAGTACTGGGCTCAAAGGGTATTTTAGTCACTTCATTTAGTACATAGAAAGAACAAATAACTCTTAAATTTATATATATATATATATATATATATTTTAATCTACTAAAGTCCTTCAATATACATATTGAGTTTATTCTGTTTAAATCCATGCTCGAAAGTTAGTTAAATAATATTTCCCTTATTCTGTTAATTTTGGATTTTGGTCGAAAATATGCCATGATTGTGGCATCTTTCCTATTTTGGTATTTTATATATATATATATATATAGAATTTATATGCTTACATCCGCAAGCAATATGATAGGTAAATAGATAATTGACAAATATTTTATTTTTTATAAAATAAAATATTTATTAATTATTTAAACACTCAATTAATGATTCATCGGATGCGGTATGGATATTATTATATACAATATATATATATATATATATATATATATATTGTGTATAATAATTGCTTAAAGGAAGAAAAATAAGAAGACATTGCCCATACTTCGGTCCTTGTCAACTTCCCTATGGTTGATGGGAAAATGTTATATGCCCAAGTTGTGAAAATTCTTGGATGGAAGTTAGTGAACAGAAGCTAAAAAATAAGAATTAAAATGAACAAAAATAAAGAAGCTACAACTAAAACACTAATAAGGGAATAAGTAATGGTTAAAAAGCACTCTATATAATATATATATGAAGAATACAATAAAGAAAGGAAAAGATGAATAGAAAGTGGTTATAAGTTGTTGAAAGGGTACCATGATAACATAAATTAGAAAGACTTTAACATATATATATATATAAGATTGACAAAAATTTCAGAAGTGGTTATTAAAAATAAAAAAGAGGCCCATCAAAGTGTTAAAGGAATACTTTCAACCTGAATAGGTCAGAACGTGGTCGTAGAAAATCTTGATATAACTTTATTGCATGTAGACTGTTGTTGTTAAGTATTTGGGGAAGTAAGTCAATGAGGCTTGAAAATGATGTTAAAAATTAGGTAACCAATGTATTCTAGTCCATGAAATCTTAATAAGTAATGGTTTGGTGGATGGATGTTACCGTCCATGATATATATTGAATATGTATCTATCTCATTTATATATAAATATATATATATATTTATGTAAATATGTATAAATAGATAAAAAATATTATATTTGATGCACATATTCATTATATATATATATACTACTTTTCTTGATTATTAGGAATTACCATGGCATGTATACTAAGAAATTTCTTAAGACATTGACTAGTCACATTATTGAAAAACTTTGAGATATGCAAGAATTAGTCAACTTAACCAAGGGTGCGCCCCAATCAAATGAATTATTTTCTCAATTATTACAACAAGTGATGGAAATTGAAAATATTTAACAATAAAGTCAAGATGATTAACTGCCCCAGAAACTTATCACATAAATCGAGTGTGAAAAGATCAAATAGTTCCAAATATGCACATCATCAATTGGATTCGTAACATACTATTGGCCATAATTCATAACATTTTAGTATTTTCAACCTTATTCATATAAGAATTTTCCACTGCCCCCTCCTCCTTTTCTTGGTTTTCTTGAATGAACGCTGCCAATTGTCATCATGATATTTTTTGAACATTATTACACATAATTCAAAAATTGTAGGTGAATCTTGTTTAATAAATTGATATTTTTCTTAACTTTTTCTTTATATAGTCAGAATTTCATGCACAAATCCTTAATTACATAACGTAACAATGGTTTGATTTATGTACGTTACGTATTAGATAAAACTTAGATTTTCAGACATACTCAAAATTAATAGTAAGAAGCAGTCAGTTATACGTAATGCATCAAAATTGGGGCTTGATCAGCCATATTTATACTTTATGTCAGTAAAGTGTCCTAATCCTGTTGACGTAGACTCACGTCATGAAAGAAACTTTTAAACTAATAGGCTTATCAAATTATCTGTAGAAAGAAGTCTCAACAACTCCAATAACTAATCATGCGGACGCCATGTCCTTACCTCGAAGTGAAGGTACATGTTTGGAAGTGAAAAATACTCCAAGGTAAGAATATTTTTTATTTTTTTAAGCATGGATCAAAAAATTGCTATCAATTTTATGTTTATTGATCAAGATTTCTACCATGCCACATTAACAACAAATACCTACATAAATACATAATGTTATGAGTTCATTAGACACGGGTTTAAATCCAAACTTATTCCATACTTGGTCTGTTTGGGGTGAATTTTTTACTATTATAAATAAATTTTGGACGTGTTTGAGTTTTTGTTTTCAAACTTGTTCTTTTTTTCTTATAAAAAATATTATATATATTTATGTGATATTTTTTAATATATATATTTTAAAAAAATAGTATATTATTATATAAAATATATTTTTTATTTTAAAAATAATAAAATAGATTTAACGAGTCTAACTCACTAGGATCGGAGTGGATTTAAAACTGTGACCTAAGTAAAAAAATTTGATAGAGTGGGTATCGAGTCTAATTAAATCCGTCATTGTCATTTTTAAGTGTCATATTGTATTTATCAAGTAACATATATATATATATATATATATATATATATATATATTGTTGTTTCAACATACAAATTCTTTAACTATTACGAACAAAATGGATTTACTATTAACCTAACCCAAGTTAGGCAATAATCCATAATCTACTTAACAAGCAATTTAGCTCCAACTAAAGCAATAGTAACACAGTCCAATTTCGCAAAGTTAGCCTCCTTTCTAGTAAGAACTCAAACATTAACCCTCTTGAAAAATATGTTGCTTAGTCATGAAAAAAAATGTATCAAAATTCGAAATTTGTAGTAGAAAAATCTTGATGAAATTAGATATATATTGCACGATCTAGTTCAATCGTTATGTTTGAGAGATTAGTGGGGTAAATGGGAGATTATGATACTTTAATTTAATTATACAAAAGCATGATTTTAAATTTCATATTCACAAAAAAAAAAAAAATTGACTAATTCCATACTACAATTTTTCAAGACAACATATGAAAACATCCTAAGATGGGTAGCAGTTTTCAGCCCACCTGCCCAGCTCTCACAAAAAAAAAACACATGAGGAGTAGTTGGGCGCAATTCATCACCTGTCCTATACAGAATGGACTGCAAACAAAAAAAAAAGAAGCAAAAAACAAAGTGATTTTCGACTTCTAACTGAATATAATAATAGGGGTGGACATTCGGTTTGACTGAAGTGAATTAAAATTTTGGTTCGATAAAATTATAAATCAAAAATTAAATCAATTTTTTTAATTCGGTTCGATTATAACCAATTTTTTTTTATTTTTCAGTTCGGTTTTCGATTAAGCAAGATTTATAAATAAATAAATAAATAAAAATTAAATTATAAAATTATAAAATATAATTTTTTATATATTATTTTTAAATTGAGTGAGAAAAATATAAAAAATAGTATGAAAACAAATAACAAAATATAAAAACTTAATTTTTAAAATAAAAATAATACAAAAGTATAATATAAAAATAATTTATATAAATATATAAAAATAGTAATTCGGTTTTCGGTTCGATTAACCGAAAATCAAAAATTTGAAAAAAAAAAAATTAAAAATTTTCAATTTGATTTTGATTCAAACCGAAATTTCAATTTCGATTTGATTCGACTGATTAATCAAATTATGTGCACTCCGAACATAGCTACTTATGACATGTTTCGTATTGTTGATTTTGCTTCTAGTACTCTTTAATGAAGTTGAAATTACAAGAAGACAGATGCAAGATTGGAGGTTTTGAATTTTTGGTGTTAAAAAGCAAGAAAAATTTAAATATTATATTTTTACCAAACGCTTATTTTTTAATTTACTCTCACTTTTCAATGCCTTTTTCCAAACATCCTTTACTTTTACTTTTTTTATTAATATTTTTTGTTTTCTTATGTTTTTATAAAGTGACAACATAATTTATAGAGATAAATTTAATTTAATTAACATTCTAATTTAGTTTCTCAAATTTGGAGATTGCTTTTATCGAAGATTGAGACACCACTTCTTTAATTGTCGGGCTATGATGTACATTTTCCACTCATCTAACCATACCCCAAAATTCCCAAAAAAAATGGAAACCAAATGGGCTGAATAACATGTTGGCCCATCTTCTAGTAAATTGGGCTCAAGCTGGGGCGAATTGAATAAGATTAAGGCCCAATTTAACCCAAATTAATTCGTCCTTTTGCTACTCGGCCTATTTAAGCATCTGACCGCCCACAGCCCAAACATGGATTTAGCCACAATTTTTTGAATTTAAATTTAAACAACATCGTTGAACTTCATTCTGTTGGATGACCAAAATCTCAATCTTATTAGTTATTATAATAAATAAATAAATAATAATTAATTTAATATAATTATCACGAGTAAATTAACTGTAGTTAATAATAAGACATAAATATTATCCACATATTTGATAGAATTCGAACTCAAGACCTAATATTTGTTTTTGTATCAAAGCCCTTACTATAAAACTTTATAAGCTATTCAATGGAATTTCATTTCAGTGTTTGTTATTGAACCTGTTTGTTTCTTGCAATTTAATTCCTAATAGTTCTAAGTTGGAATTTATGCTACACTCAATATATTTGGTGCATGAATTCCGACAAAATATTTATTTTTTTAAAAATAGAATATTTGAAGAGTGAATATTTCATTCATTATATGTGTACTGATTTCAACATTTACAATATCCGCTCAAAGTCAATGGCTAAGAAAATTTTTAGGCACTCAAATCGATAGTGTATATACGTAAAATTGTATTTTACTCACTAATGAGGTCTAGTTTGAATAATAAAATTGAGAATTCAACTTTATCTATTTTTTACAATAATAATTATTTGATTATAAATTATTGTTAATTGTTATAATGATGATATAATTATTTTACTTACAGAGTATTTGCATTTTACTATAGGTCGCTGGTAAATACATTCCAAAGATTAAATTTACGACGGTTAGGTTGTATGTAAATGAATTATGGAATTAAAAAATCAAATGCTAAGAAATCAAAAAAATAATTGTATCATTTGTTTTAGTTTGATGTGTATTATAAATTATAAATATATATTAAAAATATATTTTTTTTTAAATATATATTTAACACTGATCATATACATATCGTCCAAATATGCTATATAAACTACAAAATATAATATAAAAATAAAATAAAAAAATTGAATTGTTGATGCTTACAATTCGATTTGTCAATAGACAGATCGAATTTCCACTACCGAATACATTAGTTGATTTTACGAAATGGGACAAAAATGTCAAAAACAAGTTACTTTACGTGTCTAAACCATTTTAAAGGCGTCAAATCAGTTGTGATGTATGGAGTGACGCAGTAGTGTATGTCTCCAACTTATTAATGTCCTTCTCTCTGTGCACACAGTCCACACACTGATTTTATACACATCTAGCCGCAGGTAAATCAAAGAAATTATGGCCCGTTTGATTCTTTTTTAAAGAGTATTTTTGTATTTTTTTTATTATTTAAATTTTTTATAATATATTTATTTTATCTATTTTTTTATCAAAAATATAATATATTTTTATTTTAAAAATTTATTTTTAAATTTATTAATATTTTACGTCTTTTTTACATATTTACTAAAATTCATATTAGATCTTATTGCAAACGTAAATTTTTTAAATGTTAAAAATAAAGAAGAGTATGAAATTTATAAGAAGTTAGTAATGATAATTTGAAATCAAATTAAAGGAGTTTTAAGGTTTTAAAAAAAATTAAAACTTCTTAATTATTTTAAAGAAATATATAAGATGTCAATTTTTTATTTCAAGAGTTTATAAGCTCATTTTTTAAAAAAATTATTAAATTTTTTATTACATTATATAAGTTTTCAAATATCTTTTTAATATTTTACAAAGCATGCTTTAATTTATCACACATCTAATTTTATCTACCAAACATAAAACTAGATTGTCTTATTTAATAGCTATCCATTTTCTTATTTAGCAGAGACAATCCCATACCTAAACTAGGCCAAAGATAAAGAGGAAAAAGAAAGAAAAGGAAAATGGGCAGTCCAGTTCAGTCCGGTGAACCTCTGCAAAACATTCATGTTTTCATGGTCTCCTTTCCAGGGCAGGGCCACGTCAACCCACTTCTCCGGCTCGGCAAGCGGCTCGCCAATTCGGGCTTGTTTATCACTTTCACTGCTCCCGAATTGGCAGGCCTAAGCATCCGAGAAGCCAATAGCATCATCCAAGATGAGCCCACCCCACTGGGTCGGGGCATGATCCGGTTCGAATTTTTTGATGACGGGTGGGACCTCAACCATCCCAACCGCAACGATCCCGACTCCTACATGGCTCAGCTGGAGCTCGTGGGCCGAGAAAAACTCCCTCAGATGATCCGAAAACAGGAGGACAAAGGTCGGCCCGTTTCTTGCTTAATAAATAACCCCTTCATTCCATGGGTTTCTGATGTTGCTGAGAGTCTAGGAATCCCAAGTGCCATGCTTTGGATTCAGTCTTGTGCTTGTTTCTCCGTTTATTACCATTATTACCATAATCTCGTGCCTTTTCCAAGTGAACAAGAACAAGAAATCGATGTGCAGTTGCCTTATATGCCTGTGTTGAAGCACGATGAAGTTCCTAGTTTCTTGCATCCTAGAACTCCTTACCCTTTCTTTGGGAGGGTAATTTTAGGTCAGTACAAGAACTTGTCCAAGCCCTTCTGCATATTAATGGACACATTCCAAGAACTCGAGCATGAAATAATTGAATACATGTCCAAAATTTGTCGCCCCATCAAGACCATAGGCCCACTGTTCAAAGAACTCAAGAGTAGTAACAGTATTACTACATCAAATTCAAATGCAATTCGTGTGGATTTTTTTGCCGCAGACCATTGTATGGAGTGGCTGGATTCAAAACCGCCAGGGACGGTGGTGTACATTTCGTTCGGCAGTATTGTACATTTGAAGCAAGAACAAGTCGACGAGATTGCCCACGGGCTTCTGGGCTCCGAGGTTTCGTTTCTATGGGTTTTGAGGCCGCCGCCGAAGGAATCCAACGCTGAGCCACATGTTCTGCCACAAGCGTTTTTGGAGGAAGTTGGTGATAAGGGGAAGATAGTGCAGTGGAGCCCACAAGAGGACGTGCTGGCCCACCCCTCCACCTCCTGTTTCGTGACGCACTGCGGCTGGAACTCGACGATGGAGGCGTTGGCGAGTGGCGTTCCGGTGGTGGCGTTTCCCCAGTGGGGTGATCAGGTGACGGATGCCAAGTTCTTGGCTGATGTTTTTAAGGTTGGGATTAGGATGTGTAGGGGTGAAGCTGAGGGCAGGATTGTTCCCAGAGATGAGGTGGAGAGGTGTTTGAGGGCGGCAACCGGTGGCCCAGAGGCGGCGGAGATGAAGGAGAATGCGCTGAAGTGGAAGAAAGCGGCGGAAGAGGCGGTGGCCGAGGGTGGTTCATCTTTTAGGAACATGCAAGATTTTGTTGACGAGGTTGTACGGATTGCTAGTAACGGATCATGAGATTCAATAATTTCCTATTTATGTGTCCTAGCTAGCTAGGTTTAGGTATTTGCTACTCTTATCACAGATTCTGCCCTGTCTCAAAATTATGTATTCGGTATTCACTACTATAGTTGAGGAGTCAACATAATTATTTTTAAGTTTAATTTAATTGAATAATATTAAATAAAATATCATATATTTATAATTTTAAAATCGTCCAAAAATCAATATGACATCTTAATTCAAAAATTAAACAGTTTGAAGTAAGGGAATCCACAATTATATAAAGCGTATTATTTACATGACAAAAAAAAGAATTTATTTAGTTAATTCAACACTTTTTTAGTGAGAATTTGAGAAGAGTTGATGTTTAAATAGCATACAGCATAGATATCTTAAGTTCATTATGTAAGTTTCAAGATACATGGTTACTTCCACTAATAAATAATGCTTTGGGACTCAACATATATCATCCCTTTTATTTATGTAATAATTGGTTGTTAATAGTTTGATATTTGTAAATGATTGACTGATAATTGTTGATCCCTTCTTAATTGATATATATGTAATAATATATTTAATGATTTAAAAAAAAGATTTATGATATATGATAATATTTTATTTTATGACAGTATCATATAAATTTTTTAATAATTTTTAAACTCACTTAATTACTAACTAATTATTTGAAATTTTCCATGTCTTGGATAGCATGTATCATGTTTTTTTGCAGTTTTTTTCTCATTTATCTTTTTTCGGATTAATGAACTAAGGTTTAGGACGTGAAAGGTGAACGAGAGTTAGACAACAAGGATATATAGGGAAAATAAAAGATGAAAAGAACTTTGGTTTATTAAATGCTTTGTTGCTTTAAATTTGTATTATATTTATATAGTATACACAAAAATATTTCTGTTTCACTCACATATTTTAAATTCTCGAATAATACTCTATATTTTTTAGCGTAACATCTAGTATATGTATTAGATTTACTTTATATAATACTTGACGAATGATATTTTATTTTAATAAATATTTATAATATTGAATATGATCTAAAAATTATTTATAAGTATTAGCTGAATACATATAAATAAAAATAAAAATCTAATAACTTGTAAATATGCTAATTATTATTAATTAATTATCTTTAAATTAAGTCATAATCATAAGTTAATAATATAAAAATATATAAAATAATTTTGCATAACACACACTCAATTCATATAAAAATAATATCAAAATATATAAGTCGTATTTTTACTATTGAAGAATTCTTTTACAGTATTCCTATCTTACTCATATATCTACAAATTCATATATTATTCATTTTTTGTATTTTTCTGCTGATTTTTCCACATAATTTTTAATAAAAAATATAATATATTTATATGTATCAAATACGACATTTTCTCCATTCTATATTTAACTAATTAGGATTAAATGAGAACAATGGTCTTAATCTATTGAGTTTGTATATTGACTAGTAACTCTTATCTGGTCCATTGAATCAAGCCAACCACCCGGACTAATAAATTCGCAAAAAACTTAGATGTTATGATATTAGAAATAAAAAAGTATAAAAAGAATAATTTTGTGAGTTTATTCAGTCTCATAAAAATACTTCCTGTGCTATAAATTTATTAAAAAATTCTAACATGATACGACTCTAATACAACTGTTCAATATATGTAAATCTTTATGTATTATATATAAATATTCATTTTAATATATATATATATATGTAATTGAGAACATATTTATAGATACACTTATTCAAATACAAAGTAAAAAATTATATCAATGATGATACTAAAATTCTAATAATGTGATTTGTAGATTATGACAGGAAAGTAATAGTTTTGACTTTAATAAAAGAATCCTAATGAAAGGAAAAATGAATTTGGATGAGTTAGCTTTACCTTTTAAAAATTTTAAGAAAAAAATAATTTTTGTTTATATTTTTTATAATACCTATACTTTCTAAAATATGATTAAAAAAGACCTTGTGGTATATTTATGGAAGGCTTATTGTTAATCTACTTTTATTTTGAAGATGAATAAATTAAATGAACCAACTATCTAACAAATAAATACTAAGATTAATATACTAAGCACTTATTTATTAAAATAAGACAAAACAAAAGGGAAGTATCTAGGATTTTTATGCTGTCCAGCTTGACACCCATATTTTCATGCCCGACGTCTGCGGGAAGAAACAAAATGCTGATGAGTCATCTCACCCCGATGGATTCGTCTTTACCTCGGAGCCTGGTGGATTTCATTTTCAATTTTATTTTCAAATTTTCAGTATCTTTCATGATTAAAATTATTTTTATTAAATTGTATATAAAAACAAAAATATGATTGAATTAATTAAATTTAAAAATAAAATTTTATTTATTTTATAATATTTTATGTATGAAAAGATGTGAAATATTAGTAATTTTAAAAAAAATAATAAGTGCATATGAAACGCTAGTAAATTTAAAAATAAGTTTTAAAAAGAAAAAAATATGTTTTTGATAAAAATGAATAGAACAATTATATTTTTTTTGGAGTTTTAAATAGTAAAAATTGAAAAAAATTCTTCTTAAAATGAAATTAAACGGGCCTTAGGTTATGTTTGGTATCAATTTTATTTTTTATTTTTGACTTTTTTATTATTTAAACTTCAAAAAATATATTTAATTTATATATTTTCAACAAAAAATGCTGTTTCTATTTGTTTTCATACATATAGCCATTATTTTTAAATCTAATACACCTATTTTTGGACCTGCATTATTAATATTTGATATGACATTCGAGTAGGTTAAAAGTAACTGGTATCTACTTAATCAATTAAATAATAATTTCTCTTCTTATTTGACTTTCAAGTCAACATCTTACACTCCTAATACAAATTTTTATTTTTAAACGAAAATAAATAACAATAAAAGATATATGAAAATATAAAAAATGATAGTGTAGATATGTATATTGTCGCATAACTTTTCTTGAATTAAAAATACAATTGTTTAAAATTACGTCGGCAAACCACGAATTTGGGTATTTGGGCTTCTCTCACTCCAAACGCTTCCAAAATGCATAGAATAGTAGAATATTTGTCAAAAAATAAAGAAGAATATGTTTGCAAGTGCAATTTTTAGATTTTAGAAGTCTCAAAATCAACAATCTAATTTCTAGGAATATTTTAATTTCGTTGACATTTTAATTTAGTTTCTCAAATTCGAAGATTGTTTATAGTACCGTTTAATTTAGCAACGCCTAAAAGACATCTATGAGGCCTGGTCCAAGCCCATATGTTTAAAGGCCTTAGATGGTTCATGCACATAACTCTATTAAAATTGATTATAAATAGCCCGATACTATATTATTTTTGAACACGTTATTTTCATTTGATATTTACAGTTCTCAGTTTAATACTTATTTTCTCTAATCTAATTTTAATTTGAGCGATCAAAAATCTTTACTATGACATTTCAGATATCTTAACAAAATGTTCGTGTCGTTACAATCCACGTAAGAATTGACTATCGAAGATTCAAAAATTTTCCACATAAACTCCTTTGATTGTGAAGCTATGATGTATTTGACTAGAGCTATTGTTGGAAATTGTAAATGGTATATTCTTGGAGGATTGATATGCATTTACTTAGAGATGGGAGAATTCTTTACTGATTTTTTTGGCTAAAGGAGATAAACAAGAACAAATACTAGTGAAATAACAAGATTTTCCTAGTTGTTTAGGTCTCTTGCTCCTGACAAACATGAGTGATGTGTCTTTTGAAAAGACATCCCAACATTTCTAATGTGTTTTAAAATGTACCATAAAGAATGAATAAAGAAGATATACATGCATAATTACCTTCATGTATTTATTTTTGTTAAACAATTTAAAATATAAACAATTTTTGTTAAACAATTTAAAATATAAACAATGCAGATAGATACTTGCATAAATCTATGTAAATTATGAAAATTAATCCTTAATATAAGATAGTAACTATGACTCAATCAATCCCGAACTCGTTACAAACTAGATTTCCTGAAGTTAGATGTCTCCACATTAATTGATTGCACTTCTAATTTCTCAATCTTCAACTTGCGAAGAAGCCTAACAAAAGTAAGAACTTTTTTTTTTTTGTTAATGGATTGGACCTAATGATGATTGCCTGGAGCACGTTGATATCCATCTCCATGGCTCGGGCCAGACTGCTTAACAGAACCAAGATTTTTCTTAAGGTTTTTAAATCCATGTCCTTCTCCCGGGCTTGGCCCGGAACTGGAAGTCTTCACCTCTGGCAATGAGACCTGCCTTCTGCTCCCTCTCCACCCTGATTTCTTCAACACAGACCGGGCTTCAACAGCGTAAAAACCAGGCTTCAATATCAGAGAAAAGAGAAGGAAGGAGATGAAAATGTAAGTTGTCTAGCCATTAAAAAGTTAGGGTTGAAAAGCAAAGATGTATATGAGATTGTAGTTGATCGAGGATGGGAATTCCAAGAAATTGTTGCATGTATTTATAGGATTGAAATAGTCGTTAGCGACAGGGATGGTTTGATGATGAACTAAGAACATAAAGTGGAGTACAAAGTTAATCTAAGTAGTTAATTTAGTTATCAAACTAGAGAGAGAAGCATTTATTTGATTGGCAAATTATTGAAGTATAATGTATATTAATTAAATTCACAATCAAATTTCACGTAATTGCATGCATCCTTACATCATAAATATTAATTATCAAGAACATATGAAATCTGCATGCACTGCATAATAAGAATTAAACCATATAAATGAAATACACCTTTTATATTATAAATTAAAGATATCTTCATATATTGACAAATAGATTATCAAAAGTTAATATTTAAGTGACTGATAGGTAAACAATACTGCAAAGATGTTTAATCTGACACACTCGATGTATCTCTATAATTATATAAAAAAATTATTTTATTTTTTACTATAACTTTTATTTTATGTAACGAAAATGAAACTACATATCAGAAAAGAAATCAAAACTATATAAAAGAAAAATCAATAGTAGCAAGCACAAAAAAACACGTGAGATTTGGATGTTGGAGGGGGAATGCTTGAAATGCCGCCGCCCATGTTTTGGGTTGTGGTTGGGGCACCAAAATTTCCCCAAGTATGGTGCAAAGTAGTTTGAGGTGGCGAAGGAAAAGTTTTGGGGTTTGGAAAATGACTCCATCAATGAGGAAAAAACATAAATACAGAGGCTTCTTTTCGGAACCTAACTCCATTTTTCAACTAATGTAGCATCATTGTCATTGTCTTAATTCCCTCGTTTCTAGTAAGCAGGCATGAATCCACTGCCTGATGGCGCCATAGCTTGGAAAATCAGGCTGAATTATTAATGCATTAATTCAGCATGGACGAGTTTATATTTGGTGTTTCGTTATTTATTTGACACCTTTATATATTTTGCGCATAAGTTTTAATTATATTAATTACATATCGAAAAAATAACTATTATCTTCTGATTTACCTAATTATATCTTAAATTGGTACACCTAAAACAGAAAGAAAAAAAAGAAGAAGCAATTACTACCATGCATATAAGAATTAGATTTATATATGAATCTTTCCTTTATTGTTATTTGATTTTACTTCTTTGATGAACTCTATAATAATTCTCTCCCATCACTTAAGTTTCACCAACAAATCATCACACTAAATATTTTCTTTCATTGAACAAAAATAGATTTTATTACAATGCTGCTTATACAATATGCTCCCCATAAAATTTTATTAAATGATACTTATAAAAATAGCGCGCAAGTAACTACTAAATACTTTTCTTTATGCATTCACTGTCAGTGAAAAATTGAAGGCGAGGATATTTTGATTATGGGTTTGCGTCCGATCAATGTGGTATTAGTGTATTTATTTAATAATTTTTTTATATTTAAAATCTTGATATTATTGAATCCGATGAATGTGGTATAAGTTTTAAATTTGAATATAATGATTGATAATTGACATGCATTCATAGTTCCTCTAAAATAAAGAAAAATTTAACATTTTGAATTGATATGTGTCACATTAATTATGTAAATCTAACACTAAAATAATGTTCATACATTTCAAGTCACTTCCATAAATTTCAATGCCGCCATGTGGTGGCTACCAAGTGGGGGAAAGTGGGTGGACCAGAGAAAGATCCACAATTGGTGGTTGCAATTGGAGTGAAGAAAGTTGCTAAATTTTAATCTATTTTCTGGGAAACTTCTTTCTCAAGGTCTTTACATGACGCACTGGTCTGTTAGATACTTATATAATTGAATTTTAGTGAGAAAAATATTTATTTTGTTTATACTTTAAATGCTAAAATTGTGTTTTATTTTTTTTATTGTTTATTACTTTTTTTTTCCTCACGTATTCCAAACTATAATAAAATAGAGTGTTAACACTTTGTTTAGACTATGAATCATCAAGCATTTAAAAAAAAATAAAAATCCTTAAGCACTTTGTTCAGGCCAAGCTCTGTAATTTTTTTAATTAAATCCGAATTGAGCTCAAAATGGAAAAAAAAAATATAGATAAAGATTTAAGTACGAACAATTAATTTTAATGAGATATTTAATTAGAAACTAGTGGAATTGAATCTTAAATGGTTCAAATCATTCAATACTATATTCACCCTCCATTTATTTCGTATCTAGATCTTTAATTATATTATTATGACCATCAAATCATCCATTTGTTACGGATTCTCAATTACAAATTTATAAATATACTAGCCATTGTCAACCCTAATGTCAAGGTTAAATCACCAATATATAGTTCAATTTTCTCTCGAGATGATAGGTTATTAATTCATTCTGTTCTCTAAGTAACGCAATCAAATTTATAAATATACGAGAAGTAGAACGTGTGGTTGTGGCTTATAAATTTTCACTCACCTAACCATGCATAATTAGGATTAATAATGGGTTGGATTTATCAAAACTCGAAACCTAACTCGCGATGATTGTTGAAAACTTAAATACAGACTCTATAAATAGATCTATTAGACATATTTTATATTAAAAAATATTAAAAATACATTATTTTAAAAAATACCACTAAAATTTTCTAACATATATATTTAAAAAATAACATCACATAAACATACATATATAGATTAAAAAATATAAAAATATAAAATAAATTTGGTTTGAATCGAATTGAGTTAGAAAATAAAAATTTAATATTTAACCCAAATTAATTTCTACTCTTAACATCAGCCCAAAAAAGGGCGGGTCTGGATTTGATCCAATCCCTATCCATATCCCAAACTTCCAAACAATTCTAGATAAATGGGCAGAATAACATATTGGCCCATCTTCAGTTAAAATTAGGTGCAAGCTGGAGCCTGTAGAATTAAATAAAAGGCCCAGTTTCTTCAGCATCCAATCAATTCGGTCTATTTAAGCATTTGACGGCCCAAGGCCCAAAAGTGGATTTAGGCTCCATTTTCAGACTTAAACTTGAAAACAACTTGGTTGAACTTGATTCTGTTGGATGGGATGGATGTTTTCTTCAAAAAGGGATTTGCAGGTTAATAGTTTCTACAAACTAGTTGGTAAAGCAGAGGAAAGCATAAAGAAGAGAGATGAGAGAGAAATTAAATAAAATTAAAACGTGATTAAAATAAAAAGAAAATAGAGAGAGAAAGAAGAGGGATGAGATAGAATGTGAGAGAAGAGACAAGAGAAAAACAAAAAAAGAATGTCAGAGTCAGACCACTATTTGGCCCTTTTCAAGCTCAATAATGAATACTTTTTCATGAATTAAATTTACATTAAAATATTAATTCATAACTAATTTCAATACTTACATCACATTAGTATATATTGAGTTTATCTGATGGGATTAAACTCAAACTTATAGAAATTTGGAATCTCAACCTTAGACAAAATCGATTGTTTGTGTTTGTTACTTCCCACAATTGTGTTTGTTTGTTTCTTTCAACTTAATTTCTCCAAGCAATTTTCAAAGCACTGAGTAATTTAGCTAACATAGGTAAAAACTACCAAATGTAGTTTTCATCCCATTCATTAAAATTCTCAAACTCAATGGCCAAAACAAACTAGGAAAGCCTTTAGGCATCTCAAACTGAAAATGTGTATAATAATAAGGTTGATAGAGAAGTGTTAACCTTCAATAATTACGGTATCTTATATGTATATTTCCATAGAATTAAGAAGTGGCAATACGTGTAAAGTAAGTTCTTAGACGTACAGTGGATTTGATGTGGTGCATGTAGTCCATTACTAATTACTACATTATGGTGTTTTTACTATTCATCCCCCGATCCAATAATATTTAAGAGTATTGCAATACTATTAGACAGTTTTTTCAGACTTTTTTAATATTTTATTATTAATAAACTCCTTAGTTATTCTCCAACACGATAAATATGAAACTCCAAGGAATTGACGGGCCGGCGCAGGCGGTGGAGGATGCAAAGCAAAGATCTTTGCTAAAGCTTGACATGCAGCGAATTCTATTAAAAAAGAGGTTGTCTTTCGAATTATGGGCTTAGGTGGTGCATGACCATAACATTTAGGTTAAGTCCGACAACGACTTCAACCCTCGTATTTAGTTGCTATCGTTGAATTTGGGGAGAGAAAAAGTTTCCCCTTTTTTTTTTTTTTGTTTTCTTGTGAGGGGTGAGGGTATTGGGGAATGAGTAAGCATTAACGTATGATAGTTCATAATTGCGTATTCGATTTTTTAACTGACAAATTGAATTCCAAATGGAATTCTTATTTCACTAGTTCATTTTACAAAAGGGACAAAAATTCCAAAGCAAGTTTACTTTTGGTTCTATCCGTCTGCATCTTTTTGTGGGCGTCAATCAATTGATTTATATATGGAGTGTTGAATTAGTGTTATGGGTGAAATTCTAGATGAATTGGATGCAATACTCTATATTAATTTAATATATTTTTGAAGTTTGTATATTCGTATTAAATTGTCTGTAAAACAATTAGTTTATCTATTTGTGAATAAGTTCGTGTAGTTAATTTAAAATAAGCGTAATTAAGTAGATATATATTCGATAATTAAAGCAATTGTGTGAATAGGTATATTTA
The DNA here is from genome assembly GCA_019321725.1 of Paulownia fortunei. Taxonomy (NCBI): domain Eukaryota; kingdom Viridiplantae; phylum Streptophyta; class Magnoliopsida; order Lamiales; family Paulowniaceae; genus Paulownia; species Paulownia fortunei. The sequence continues at coordinate 29,021,865 of CM033106.1, read as the reverse complement.
GTTTCATTTTTTATTACATACTAATCATAGAGTCCGTTAATATTAATTATGATTATGTGAAACATCATTTATTTCTGCTAAGAAAACAGAAAAAGTGAGTAAATGTTCATATAAGTTATGGTCTTCAAGAAAACGCTCATAAAAGAATTAATTACTATGAAAAGACTATATGTACAAATTAATGATAATCTATTGTCAACAATTCTATTTGGGGCATGCGTCTTTTTCACAAATATTTTTGTCGTAACTCGAACCTCTAGTTTCTTAAATATTTATGATTTTGAAACCTCTATTTCAAAAATATATATTTAAACTTATGAACTGACCAATTATTAATTCAGCTCACTAATGATGATACTACCTCAAATCTTTTATTCTAATTTTATATTATTTTATATTTTGTATTATATACACTTACGTTGTGTGTGTAATACATAATAAAATACTATATTGTAATAAAACATCAGAAAAGATATCAAAATACCGTGAATAAACTGAATTATACATTCTACCACTAACTTTAAATGGAAATTCTTGTAGAACAACTACGTTCCTTGTCAGTGTAAACCAGAAACTCCATCTATATATTGCCTATTTACTCAATAAAATATACATTCTCCTCACCACAATAATATATGCACCTAGATAGGAATCTGCTATCAGATTAAATAGCAGCTCAGATATATATATATATATATATATATATAAAGAAAGAGAAAATGGGCAGTCTAGTTCAGCCCGATGAACATCTGAAAAACATTCATGTTTTTATGGTCTCTTTTCCGGGGCAGGGTCACGTGAATCCACTTCTCCGGCTCGGAAAGCGGCTCGCGAATTTCGGCCTGTTTATCACTTTCTCTGCACCCGAACTTGCAGGGCTAAGCATCCGGAAAGCCAATGGCATCACCGATGATGAGCCCACCCCACTGGGCCGGGGCATGATCCGGTTCGAATTCTTTGATGATGGGTGGGACTTCAATAATCCCAGACGCAACGACCTCGACTCCTACATGGCCCAGCTGGAGCTCGTGGGCCGAGAAAAACTCCCTCAGATGATCCGAAAACAGGAGGACAAAGGTCGCCCCGTTTCTTGCTTAATCAATAACCCCTTCATTCCATGGGTTTCTGATGTTGCTGAGAGTCTGGAAATCCCAAGTGCCATGCTTTGGATTCAGTCTTGTGCTTGTTTCTCTGTTTATTACCATTATTACCACAATCTCTTGCCTTTTCCTAGTGAACAAGAAGAAGAAATCGATGTGCAGTTGCCTTATATGCCTGTGTTGAAGCATGATGAAGTTCCTAGTTTCTTGCATCCTAGAACTCCGTACCCTTTCTTGGGGAGGGCAATTTTAGGTCAGTACAAGAACTTGTCCAAGCCCTTTTGCATATTAATGGACACATTCCAAGAGCTCGAGCATGAAATCATTGAACACATGTCCAAAATTTGTCGCCCCATCAAGACCATAGGCCCACTGTTAAAAGAACTCAAGAGTAGTAATAATATTACTACTACAAATTCAAGTGCAATCCGTGTGGATTTTTTTGCGGCAGACCATTGTATGGAGTGGTTGGATTCAAAACCGCCGGGGACGGTGGTGTACATTTCGTTCGGCAGTGTTGTACATTTGAAGCAAGAACAAGTTGACGAGATTGCCCACGGACTTCTGGGCTCCGAGGTTTCGTTTCTATGGGTTTTGAGGCCGCCGCCGAAGGAATCGAACGCTGAGCCACATGTTCTGCCACAAGGGTTTTTGGAGGAAGTTGGTGATAAGGGGAAGATAGTGCAGTGGAGCCCACAAGAGATCGTGCTGGCCCACCCCTCCACCGCCTGTTTCGTGACGCACTGCGGCTGGAACTCGACGATGGAGGCGTTGGCGAGCGGCGTTCCGGTGGTGGCGTTCCCCCAGTGGGGTGATCAGGTGACGGATGCCAAGTTCTTGGTTGATGTTTTTAAGGTTGGGATTAGGATGTGTAGGGGAGAGGCTGAGGGCAGGATTGTTCCCAGAGATGAGGTGGAGAGGTGTTTGAGGGCGGCAACCGGCGGCCCAGAAGCGGCGGAGATGAAGGAGAATGCGTTGAAGTGGAAGAAAGCGGCGGAAGAGGCGGTGACGGAGGGTGGTTCATCTTTTAGGAACATGCTCGATTTTGTGCACCAGGTTGCACGAATTGGTAGCAATGGATCATGAGATTCCATTATTAGTCCTATTTTCCTAAGTTTAGTACTTTAGTTATTTGCTATTTAAGCAGTCAACAAAAATAATAAATTTAGCTATTTTTTTTCAGTTTAATTGAATAATATTGAATAACATATCAGATATTGATATTTAAAATAATAATAATTTTAAAATCATCCGAAAATCAATATGACTTCCAAATTCAAAGATAAACTATTTGAAGTAAGGGAAGCTATAATTTTAGGAATATAAAGAGTATTATTTATAGGAAAAAATAAAAAAATACTTAATTAATCTATGATGTCACAAAGCAAATTCGTGCTTCACTTCATAATCAATTGCATGCAGTAGATATTGTTTGAGTTCATCATGTAATTAATTGAGTTTTAAGGACACTTGGTTAACTCTACCAATAAATCATCATTTAGGGCTCATTAGATGTCACTCATTCTAGTATTATTTTTGTAATAATTGGTTGTTAATAATTTAATATTTATAAATTATTGATTAATAATTGTTGATCATATGTAATCGTTTCATTAAAAAAAATTATGATACATGGTAATATCAATATTTTATTTTATAACATCATTATTCACTTAAAAATTACTCAAGTGAATGACTAAAAATTTCTCATGTTTTGGATAGCATGTTTCATTATTTTGCTGTTTTTTTTTCCTCGTTTGTCTTTTTCTGAATTTATCAATTAAAGGAATTAGGAAAACGTGAAAAAGAGTTGGATAAGGAAAGTGAAAATAAAAGATGAAAAAAACTTTGGTTTATTAAATGCTGTAATATTATTGTGAGAATAATGGTCTTAATGTTTTAGTAATTTTCTATTGCAATTAGATATTATTGAGTTAGCATTTTTTGTATCTTGACTAGTAACACTTCTCAGGTCATAGAAACAAGCCTCCCACACGGACTATAAATTCTCAATAAAACTAGATTACGACCTTAAGAAATAACAAAATTATGATAATGTGCTTAAAAAAATAATTGTGATCTTATTCAGTCTCTTAAAAATTATTTCCGTTGTTATAAGTTTATTGTTCATATTTATTTTTTAAATACCCAAAATAAAGTTCTATTTTTTAAAATAAAAATTATCTCCGAAATTTGCCCTATGATGCACAGATACTACACTATTGACTACACAACACATTTCAAAAAAAAATTAGGAGACATGTTCAATATATATAAATCTTTATATATTGCTATATAAATATTCATCTAAGTAGACTTATATACATACATATACATGTATATAGTTGACAACGTATTGATAAAAATATGGGTGCAATTACAAAAAAAAAAAAAAAAGAAATTTATATCAACGAAAGTGTCAGAATTATACTAGTATGATTGTAAATTATGGTATCGTGGAAAAAAAAAAACAGTTTTTACTTCAATGAAAAAATTCTAAATATAGAAAAAATAAATTTAGATGAGGTAGCCTTACTTTTAAGAAGTTTTAGAAAATTTTCAATTTTTTTTGTTAATTTGTTTTTTATAATACCTACACTTTCTTAAATAAAAATAAAAGAAAACCTTGTCGATAACTTATCAAAGACTTATTGTTAATCTACTTTGAGTTTATAGATAAATAAATTAAATTAACCAATAGACACTAGGATTAATCAACTAAGCAATTCTTCCACAAAAATCCAAAATATATTTTTACAATTAGACAAAAAAAAAAGAAAAAAAAAAGAAAAAGAGTTGGAGATAAAAGACAGCGGACTAGCTGCCTTGTTTCCTTCTACGGAAACTTGGTCCGCTGATGAGTGGTTGTACTTAAACTTTGATCCAAATCCAAACACTTTTCAGAATGAAGCAGTGGCCTTTTATGGCTTCCAGCTTGAGGCCCATATTTCCACACATCATATATCCAACAAACATTTATGATTATCAGCACAATAAACTGACTGCTGATGAGTCATAGTCTTAACCTCCCACCAAGCATTCCTCTTTTTAGTTTTACCTGTCTGGATTTATCCTTCAAACGAATTCATCCACACATATTACACAAAAAAGAAAAAAAGAAAAAAAAATCACAGACACACATACATGCATATATTACATAGAATCTTTTGTACGATGAAAAAATAAAATAAAATAATTTTATCGATGCTACACTTGATAGAACGCATTGAGTATTTCGTTAATTCATTTATTATTTTCTATTGGGTTTTTTGGTTTATTGAACCAATATTTTCTTTTATTGAAATTTTTATTCTATTGAAATAAATTATAAAAGAATAATGATTAAGATACATGTCGATCAGTGAAGTATTCAATACACTCAATCACGTATCGCATCTAATTATAGTGATGAAAATTAAACACAAGTTAGTTATGTGATGTAAGTTTAAGAAAACTTACTATGGACATTTTTTGCCATTATTGAAACACATATTTTATTTTCTTAATTTTTGCTTCACTTTCGTCTAAATTCAATCATAAATGAAAAAAAATAATAACCATAATCCAAATACTTACTTCCTTTGGGCGGCTAGGAACCCAAAAAAATGCTCAAATCTCACGTTTAGTGAGTAAATAATCCCAAAATGATCACTCTTTTGCCATCCAAATTAAGCCAATTACATTATTTTCTGCATCTATTGTATTATATTTCTTGTGGAAGTTACCATATTAACTTAATTGTCAAGAAGATGGAAGTTTTTAAGGTAGGTTATTAAAAATTATTATTTATTTAAAATATAATAATTTGAAATATGGGTCAGCACTGGCGGCTATTCGCATTTTCCTGCATAGAGTGAATACAGTCCCCGAAAATAAAGCTAGGCCCAATTTACAAGGTTCTCTATTCATGACAAATAGAGTGAGTGAGTAACCATCTCGAAATGAAACCTGCGGAACCCCACAACCGCAATTTGGATTTATTAACCAACCAACAAAAAACACACCTCAATATACCAACAATAGCTGGAATATTATCATCAACTTTGAAGACAGTGGAAATGGATGCATACGTTATCTATACTCTTATCATTATAATTGAAGAGTGTTAAATTGTTATCTTTAGTCCTACATAGTTTGATACAGTTACTTTTCAGACAGCACATTTATATAACTCTCTTGAAACTTCCGTCTTTTTTCTTTCACCTTCTCTTGCAATCATCTTTTGTTTTCTCTCTTCAATAATTATATAAAATTATCCATTTCTCGTGTTTTTTTTTTTTTTTTAATATTACTTCTTTTGAAACGACGTGAATCACGTAGATATATAGAGAGAATACTATATAACTAATTTATCTACAATAATTTTGAAAAAAATATTACCACACACTACTAGTGTGTAACTCCTCAACCCAATTAATTACAAATATGTACAATACAAGGAAGGGGGTAAAGAAAATGTAAATTTACAACATACACAGAATGGTAGTATGCACATAAGCAGTCAATAACTGCTAGATGTTGAAAGGGAGCTGAAAAATGCAAGCATACTGTCATAAACATCTCCCTTCGATTTTACGCTCAAAAGGAAATCTATATGACCGTAATTTTCAAGATAAAGCAAATCTGGCTTTGATGGCAATTCCTTGAGAGTATGCTGCACATCAGAAACATCTGCTAATGCATCATTGCCCCCATAACCCAACCATATTGGCAACGAACTGGGAATGGAGCTGAGATCAAATACCGGAGGCTTTAGTTGGCTGTAATACTTCAGATTTTTCCACATTCCATAGTCATACATTGCAAAAGTACCTTTACGGATCACTGCCAAATACAATGGTTTAGAATATCAGTGTCAGAATATATAAAAGGAAAGAGATGATATATAGATATGGCGTGTGCATTCATGCACCAGAATCATTACAAACATCAGAACCAAGAGTGAAGAGCCTAACCCTCTTTTAGCCTTTCATCCCTCCCGTCAGGAGGGGGGTTATACTAGTTTCTTGAGAAAAATGAATATTACAATCTTGTAATTGGTTTTGGAGCAAAGATAATGACAAGACAGAGAGCAGAAAGAGCATACTCTGGAAGAGATGATGCAAGTTCTTAGAGGACGTTGGATGAGGCTCAAATTCAAGATAGAAATCAATTCGAGAGCTATTGAAGCAGCAATTCTTCCCTGCAAATTATAACAGATTCACCGAGTGGCATGACATTTAAAGGAAATATGATACAGGATAAACACTGTTTTCACTACTCATTTTGTGTTAAGCAATGTCTGTCACAACATGACAATAACATAGTCTTGCATGTATTTCAGCTTTTGATGCACTAAACTTGAGTTATCTAACTTTAGAATAGTATAGCAGAAAACATTTATCTTTTATGTGCATCATGGAGCAATGACCAGTTCCCAGCATTAATACTTTCCAGTGGTTGTTGAGGCATATTATTGCAGGTTTAGTGAGCTATGTGCAGCGTGGGTTCAAGCCCATACTTCCCCGTCCTCGCAATCAGTTGAAAATTTTGCAAATGACCCATAAAAGTAGAGATATTCTTTCAACAACTTATCTTAATTTCACATTAAGCTACCGAAGTGCATGCTATTTGCAGACAAACTAGTTTAAATTGCTAAAACCAGACTTTTAGAGGAATGCTGAACTAGCTGTATCTTAGAATACCGAGGACTGTCTGATACAGAGAAACAACTCCAAAACATATAAACATGTCCCCAAAAAAATAGTTGAAATGCAGTTGAATGGCCATATTTATATGGTAAGATCCATTTTACCCCTGAGACTATGCTTCATTCCCAAGTGCCTCCTTGATTGTTCAATTGGATCACTTTAACCCCTCCACGTTTTTGAATATACAAAACCTGATCTTGGTGTTAACTAATATAATTGGAAGTGGCCCATGAGAACTTACACCAGGCTTTTCTTCACACCTCAAACCATCAATTGGGACCGTCATTCTTTCACCCACAAATTTAAAATGGAAAAAACTTCTCCACTTCCAGCCATTCTTACGCAACAAACAGCACCCATAATCTGACATTCTACTGGCAAGGTCCAGATAACCTACCATTATATCCCATTTCCCCTACTTCCTCACATGACTATGGTTGTTGAGCGAATGGCTTTTTCTATTGCCAGTGACAGTGAACTGAGATAATTTGCTACCAGAAAGTGTAGCCTTAGAGAAACTCTCAGTAGTCCTATCGAACACCTTTTATCCTAGAAGAATGAAACAGAGAGAAGAGAAAAACCAGTAAGAATTGAGGACCTGTAATAGAAGTAAGCAAGTCATCACAGTCCACGTGTCCATCACACATCATATCCATGATGCGAGTGCCCAAGTTACTGAAAATATCAGATGAAATAATCAGAAGCTTAGAGAAGAGCTGAACAATATGTAATGGATTGATAAAGATCAAAGTACTGTGAGACCTTTTGAAATTGAGTTCATGAATGCCCATCGCTAGAATTACCTAAAATAAAACAATTGTTTTCAGTATGACTAGAAACATTTCCAAACAGGAATAACTCGAAGGCACTAAACAGACCTCATCAAGATGCATTTTAACTAATCTAAGAACAAATCGAGCAGTGATGTGTTCCAAGTATGATATAGGACAAAGAAGTGCAGCAGCTTTAACCATTTTTGCTATATCTGGTTGAGTAAAGGCAGCCAGAGACATGATTGTTCCCTGTAAAAGTACAAAAGAAGCACATATAAGAATTCAACACAACATTCCATACACTATTACACAAAATTTTTGACGTGACATGAGATTGAAGACCTGTGAATGTCCAACAACAAATACTTTGGAGTTTGTAACTGAATATATGTAATGAATCATTTCTCCCAGATCATAAAGAGCCAGATCTTGCCAGCTCCAATCCCAGAATTCCTGAAACAAAGACAAAGTAACGAAAATCGAATCAATGTAAAGAGTAGAAACAACACTCATTATGAGCAAAAAGTTCAGATATCCTTTTCATTTTAAACATATCTATAAGGAGGTCCAATAGAGGGAAGCTTCAAAAATAACATTTCTTGCAATGTAAAGAAAAGGTCCTCATGCAATGAAGCAATATCCAGGCATGATAATTTCCCATTAAATAATCAAAGTCCATATACATAGCAGATAGCTGTTTCCAGGCTTTAAGAGGTAATGAACTTATGAAGGATGTCACACCTCACATGTTGAACAAATTCAATCAAGCTTTTCGCCTCTCATCTTTAATACCAATTCTGATATAAATGTTCAAACAATATTTGGGAGCAAGAAATTACTGACTATCTTGAACTTCTTCATATTTTGATTCGTAGATCATCCTAGGGACATAAAGAGAAAATGAATTTCGAGTCATTATGGAAGTTAGTGTGCAGGCATGTGTGGTGAAGATGCCATCGTTTAACTTCAAAACAATTAAGAGGAAAGTATATTGATAAATTTCGAAAACAACGAGATATAACTTGAATTATTCTTATTTTATGATATCAGTGAAAAAACAAGAGAGACAGAGACAGAAATAAAATCACAGCATGACAAGGACAATCCAGGCTTCAATAAAGGACCATACAAACTAATAAATTTCGTTATTTCTTTATTTTGATTACATTGACAATGTAAGAACTAAAGGAGTAAACATTCACCTTATCTTTCTCTGATAGAGACACATGACCATGACTCCAATGTGTCCCACGTACATTACCAACCCAAACATCAAAACCGCGGTCGGCAAGGATAAAACCCAATGATTGATTTGGTGAATCCATGAACCATGCATCACCTGCCTGTTTAATTATTAGATGTGCAAATGGAAAATACCAAAAAAAAGGTCACGAAGATAAAATTAACTTAATTGTTCACAATTTGATCAACAATAAAACACAAATTGCCAATTTCCCCAAATAAGGGAAGAAATGTCGGTGCAAGAGTAGCATGGTTGACAACCAACAAAAAAAGAAAGCACTGTCCGTGCGCCTCCATTTGGTAACTACCATAAATACTACTAGATTAACTTTCAAGTATGGTTCAACTTCCAAGTAAAGTTAGAACAAAAATTCAAGCACATAAAGCTAAAAAATGTGGTGTGATTGTACATACATTCAGAATGCTATAAAAAATTACCAAATATTCAGTGGTTGTCTTCCTGATTACAGGAAAAGAAAGATTCCTTATGTTTTATATCTGTTGCAAGATTGCTACAAATTTGTGTTCCAATTTCTGATTCATAATTCAAATGTTCATATGTGATCGAATAATAATCCAACTTATGGAACATATAGGCGAAGAGCAAAATCATGTGGGAGCATATTGAAGTTAATGAAACTCCTTATATCAAGTACAGAGTTTCTCGATAGATCGTATAGTTTTTCATCTAATCCTGCTAACCTTTAATGAAACAAAAGAATAAGGGGTCAAGTGGGATCAATTTAACAATGTAAATGTGATAGAAAGAGATAGGAGTATCCAGCTGGTCGCTTGAAGAATAGCAATATAACAGTAAGATAGCCCTTCTAATAGGATATATGTCCTCCCAATCAAAGCACACAAATTGCTGCATAGAACAGCATACCCACAGCCCTCACTTTGATTCCTTTGCCACTATAGCCACTCATAGATATTCATCGTTTGTTATTATGCTTTTATATGGATTCACTGAAATTGAGTGGGATACTTGATGACTAGATATTAGATATTCAAAACCAACAATGCATAATGTGAGATCATAAATTTTCTTTTGAAATCTAGAGCATTTTCCATGAATCAATTTACATTAGGAATTGAATGCAATCAAAATGGTCAATGTAAAATGCTGGAACTAGTGTAATATTGTTGTATAAGTATTCGTTTAATTATTACATACTCAATGGAAGAAGGTTCTGGCTGAGCTTATTTCGAAGTTTTCCCCTTTATACCCACCTCCATAAGTGATTCACACATTAGCTGCGAAAAATCAAATCTTTATTGACTATTAAAGTCTTGGCTTTCCACTTCTCTTCAATTATAGAACTATACACCATGCACAAACTATACCATCCCTGTGTCTCAACCACCTCTCATCTTTATTTGCTTAGAAGACTCTACTGCTTTTCATGCATTCTCACATGCTCATTTATCTGCTTATATCTTATGGTTACTTGCTTTGTTTTCTGCTACATAAACAAGGCATTAGCATGTGTGTTCATAGTGAAGTGTTTTTCAAACAAAAAGCTACATAGATGTATGATCTCAACCAAGCAATCAAGGTCAGCTAAGGTTTTTTAGAATTTGATCATGTTTTTTGCATCTTTACTGGTGTTATCATTGTTTATGGATTTCAGTTTGTTTTCATAGTTTTTGATCAAGGTATGTAGTTTTTGTCCTAGTATTTAAACGCATTATCCACAAGTTAATTCCAAAATTTTCCTTTCACTGTGGAGTTTGGTTCTTCCCAATACTAGAAAACTTTTGCAATTCGATCCATTTGAAAATTTTATTCCTAGATTTCCACACCCATAGGCTATCATAGGGGGTCAGAATCTCATTTTACAAATAAAGACTAAGCATTGCCAAATTTGATTGCAAAGCTAACTATTTCCTGATAGAGAGAGGTAGGGAAGGGATGGAAAGAGAGAAATTAAATGTATAAATGGGACCCTCATATATAGATATATTTGTAAGATTCGTCTATCATCACTGGTAATATGGTACCGCCACTGTACATGAATTACCTCCCCGTAAACAAAAAGGAAGATACAGAGCAGTTACTACATTTCCTGGAGATCTAATGAACCCATAAGAGTGATGCTTCACGGTCATGGTATATATTGGTTCTCCTATTAAATTATGTCCAGAAATAGAAAGTGAAGAGCAGGCTGTTAACTATATCAGTGCTCAAAATACCATCACACTCTCTTTTCTTGAAAAATTAAAGTGCATTTTTATAGTACCCAAAAGCTTCTTGAAATCCTAAAAGCACAAATACATTTTCCCCTCCACAAAGAAAAGCATTTAATCAGTTAAGTCCAAGCAATATAGTTAAGAATAACATAATATGGAAAACAGAAGTAATTAAAAACCAAGAACCTCTGTACATATAATCTCCATGTATTGATATGTTATATACATATTAACTCAAAAATCAAGCCACCGAAATAATTACCATAAAAAGTCCATGAATTAGCAGAACCGGAGAGCCTCTTTGCCGTACAACTACAGAAGGAGATGAAACACGTTGAAGCCCCAATACGTATCCATCTTTGGTTTGAGTCTACAACAATTTGTAACACATACAATATTTTTATTAACCAATAATTCGACAAATAAAAGGTCTAGAACAAACCTAAATACAATATCACCCATGCTGAATAAGATTTCTGAGCCACACAGATACCGAAATCAAGAGCACGAAAAGTAGGTATTCGTGAATTAAACAACTTCTTCCTATTTATTAATTTATAAACTTATATAAAACTATAACAAATGCGATAAACAGCATAAAAAATAAAGCTTGATATGACGTAGATTGTTAGTTAAACTTTGACAATTAACTAAATAAAATATTTGAAGCGAGAAATTACAGTGTGTTCGGAGCAAGGGAATCCAGAAGGCTCGATCACGTAAGCGCAAAGACCAGCTGCAGGCGACTTGCGCCGGAGGTTTGAGGCGGCGATGAAGTCTTCGGCTGAATTGACGGCGGTAGACACGAGGAACGAAATGAAAAGCGCCACCGTCACAGCAATTGCCGCCGCCGAGAGTTCCATCAATTGGCGTTTTCCGAGGAGGCGAGGGCGGGAAGAGATCTCCTCCAACGACCCAGTGGAAACAGTTGGAGTGTGGTTGTGATGATCTGCTACATTATCTGCGCCATTTGTTGTGGTGTTGGAAATCGTTTTACGCGCATCAAGGGCGCGTTGCTTCAAATGTGGCACGTGCGGAGAACGTGGTAATTTTTCCACCTTTGGGCCGGGCCATTTTTGTATTGTTATTTAATTGACCCATTTTTGCTTGGATCGAGTCAGGTAAGAGCTTGGATCCACAGACCTTGACCTCAATTACGGGTCCAACTCATTTCAACGCTACAGTTTCAACATAATACTCCCCCATTTGCCGTAATTTCGAAATTGTAATAATTGCAGTGCTTCGAAAAATATATTATTTTATTATAAAAGTTAATTATATCACAACATTATAAGTTGACGAATAATTAGGAAAATCGATGAATAATTAAGTCAATTACATCATTATATTAAAGTATCACCCAAATCATATATCGAAACTTACATAAGAAATCAAGGCTATGTTTAGAATCATTTCTGCAAAATGAATTTATTTTTTCATGAAAGTAAAGTATTTGGTCCGATATATTTGTAGGATAATTCTATTTGAAATCCTACATCCAGATTACAATCTTATTTTTTAAGCTTACACCATATTTTTCAAAAACTATACATCATTTTTCAAAAAATATTCTTTATTTTATATTAAAAATAAATAAACCAAATGTGTTTTTATCAAAATAACATGTCATATCAATCAATAAACTCAATCGGTAAACTTTGCAACTCACTAATATTACAAACATATATATTTTCATTTAACTCAATTCTTTCAAGACATATATATTTAAAGAAATATTTTATACATTTTGCATATATTTATAATATGTAATACAAGATTACATGAATCACAGCCTTAGGAAATAGCCCTCGTATTCTGATAATTAAAAAGAGTAGTCATGTGTCATACATAGATTGGTTATTACAGGGCTTCATACTATTCTTCCCTTTATTCTAACTCAACTTCTATAAATCCATGTATATTGGACTCTTCATAATTTCTTGGCACAATATGCCTATTTAATTGTTAAATCTAGCTTTGTAGTCCATCCAGAGATTGTCCACGGACTTTCCAAGCAAATCCTGAAAGAAACCGTCACTATAACCATCTCTCATCTTCTTGTTCAGTTCAGACACAAATGTCCCACTCCTGAGCTCATCGCAGTAATCCAGAAACCTGGCAGTGACATCGTAGCCTTGATCCCACCTGTCGCCCTGCCCTGGGCTCACCCAATGGCTCGGTATATAACCCGATTTCAACCTCACAAAATCTGCAATCCCTTCAATCAGACCGCCCGGTACCGCCTGACCATTCCCGTTCCACTGCCAAACGTGTGCCATTTCGTGGTACAGAACGCCCGTGATCTCCCTTTTCACGTCGCCGGAGTAACCTTGAATGTACCTGTGGTTGCCGGAGATTTTTTCAAATTATTATATTTTTTATTATAATTTTGTATTACAAATGAAAAAAAATATTATTATATATATATACTTTACACACATGATACACTTTTTCGAAGTTTTCATTAGAAAGTGAGGTTATTAATAATTTTAAAAATGTCCGTTTATGCATCGTTGTAATGCTAATTTTATGTTATCATAAATATATCTTAAAGATCACTGTCTCATGCACACATATATTACAAGAAAAGAGCAACTATCTAAAAAAATAAATTTCCAATTGTTATTTATAAAAAGTGATAGGTCATAATTCGAATAAGCCCAATAAATCAAGTTCAAGAGGTTTATTCAGATTGTGAGTTAAGTCTTAAGTATACTCAACAGATCAAGTTCAAGAAATTTACAAATTATTAAATTAAATAGGGCTCGATATATGAATTAAACCTATCAAAAAATTAATAAAGTTACAAGGGTCAAACTACGAAAACTCATATATCAATAATATAAATATTTTTAACCATTATTATTAAAAGATAGACAATTTATTAAATATTTATATGTTCTCAAGTTCTCTTTATTTTTTATTCCAAATCTAATTTGAGCATCGAGTGTTCGTTCCGCAAAACCTCAAATACCAAATCTCCAACTAATCGCTTGTTTGTGGTGCAATTAACAACCCACAATCTCAGAAAAGTACTATCCATCAAATGATATGCATAAAAAGAGAAAAGAAAAAACATTCATTTATGGATGGAAAGAGTAGTAGTTATGTACATACCTGGCACTAACATGGATTTCATTATTGCTAGCATACGCAACCCCATCCATGTCATCAATAAACAAGCTAACTCTGTCAACATTTTTCCTATCAGCTGGGTTGTTCTGCTGGAAGACCCCCCATATGAATGCTGTGGCGGCTTCCAGGGTTTCCCGGCTGTATTGGCCACCAATATCGGTGTTGAAGCGGGCGCCGCCGGGAGTGTTTTCGGCGGTATTGGTGACGCTGTATTCGACGGCGAAGCAGCCTCCAATGGCTGATAGGATTGCCAAAGAAGAGAGCATAATCAACACTAAGTTGGCCATTTAGTGATTAATTGCTAAAGAAATAATTCTTCTTTTGTGCTTCATTATGTGGAATTGCGTTTTCTCATTTATATAGACGTATATGGGGTTAGTGTTGGAACCGTACATGCCCTTAGTGGTTGACCCAATCAACGTCGGGTAGTACGAGGAAAGTTCGTCGCTTAAAGATTTAAAGTAAAAGTTATGAAGATAGATGTCTCAGTTGTCAATTTGCTACGGTTGGCGATTTTGTCCATTTTGTGATTTTTCTCCTATAAAGTTGTGGCGGTCAGATACATCAAATTAACCTAATTTATGCCTCGCTAATATCTTAAGTCGTATTGTTGCGAAGAATGTACTTACAATTCTTCAGTTTCGTCCAATTACTCAAGGTTTAAGTTTCGAAATTCTATAAGTATGAATTTTTTTGTTAAAATTCCACTATATGTAGGTTATTATCTCACCCTGCAGATATTGTTATATTTATTATTCATTATAATTAATAATATTATTATTCATTATTCATTGTAATTAGTTAGTTATTCATCTATTATATTGAAGATTTCTTAAAAAAAAAAAAGGGAACTCTTCAGCTTCATAAAAAAATGTATTATGAAATGAAATCACAGTCTTTCTGTTCTACTAATATTTGCTGTTCTTTAGTGCTCTTCTGTTACAACTTCTACACGTTTTACAACCTTTTCATTTTTACAGGAAAAAAAAAAAAAAAAAAAGCACGTAAGGTGCATTTCGCTGAAAGGAAACATCAATCCTATCCTAAGTCGGTGTTGATAATGTTAGAAAAAAATATAAAAAAACTTTTAGAAGTCGACTTAATTGCCTGAAAGCAGTGATCCACGTCGTTTTTTTCGTCGATCTTGATCAGTTAAGGAAAAGTAGGGAAGTTCTCGATAATTAATTTCAAAACTACTAGAGTTGTTAGGAGGAATTTCAGGAAAAAAAAACCCTATAAAAATCAATACAGATCGAGATCATCAAAGATCATTTTTAAATGTCATGCACTTTGTCTTAAAAAATTTCTACTCCCTTACTCAATTAACTTGGCACAAAATATTAGATGAGAATTAGAAAAATAATTTTTTTTAAAAATATTTATATATTTTAATCAATAAAAATAGTAATCGATAGTTGATGCCACATCATTTCTGTTAAATGCCAATTTTTGAAGAAAAAATATATTACAAAATGGAGTTTTATTATATAAAGTTTTAAAAAAAATAGAATAATAAATTTGAGACAGAATATATACATAAAAGAATTTTAGTGATTATTGAAAAGTAGGAGTACGTACAGATGCATACATACATATATAAATATATATACACGTACACGCCACTACAATACTATTTTAGTAGACCTTTTAAGCAGTGTTAATTCATAAATGATTTATCTGCCATGCTTTCTGGTAGCGAGACTAATTAATTATTAATATTTTTGTAACAAGGTTGACTTTAAAAGACGTTGACTTGAGTCGCTGCTTTACCACTGCGGCTGCTTCTAGTGGGCTGGAAAATTCAACACACAATATTGTTGAATAGGTCCACAAATTTGTCGTGTGAGCCATACTAATATTAGAAAGGGACCTTTTGCTTTTCTGATTTGTTTATAATTAATCCTACATATTCTTTGATCTCACATCATTAACCATTTAGACCATGAGGTTAAGATTGTTGTTTTTACTCCACAATTATAAATTGGAACTTAGTTAATTTACTTTAGATTCAGTTGAATTTTGAATTTCAGAAAGAAAAATGAAAAAAAAATTAAAATAACAAATGAAATATATAGTTGAATCACAAGAAGTGACAAATAAATATATGTATATTGGCTTTTGTAGATGGAAGAAGTTTTATATCAGACGCAATTAGGCAGTTTTCATTTTCTGATTATTTCAATAAATATAGTGAAACTCTTGAGACTAGAAGTGAATTATGTTGAATACATATATATGTATATATATTGTGAAAAAAAGTTTGAAGAATAGTCTAATTTTTTTATTTTTTATTTTATGATTTGGGCTAGAAGTTTTTGCTTATAGTTGTTCGGTATGATATGTAGAATAAAAAAATTAAAGTGAAAAATATCTTTAAAGATAGGGATGGAGCTAGGGTATGATAGTGGTAGCCACCTCCCTTAATTCCATAAAATTTTTAAATTAATATAAATTTTATATATATAATTTTTAAAATTTAAAAATTTATCTCTCTTAAAAAATAAAAAATGGCTCTCCATTTTTAAAAAAAATAAATAAATATCATTTTTCGATATCTATTTTCGCTCTGTTCTTTACTTAAAGAGTTATATATATAGGATTTTGGACTGTTTTGCTTCGTTTATTTCCTATAAGTTCCCAACTATTGAAGATTCAAACTTTCTTGATGCTTGACCATCAGATTTCCAATTTCAATGTCAACCCTGGCCAAACAATCATAAAGTAACGCGCATTACAAAACTTTATTCAACTTATAAGAGATTGACTATTATAATGCATCTTTTTACAATAGGAATGATTATTCTCTTGAAATTGTATACCAATAAACAATTACAATTTTATGTAATTAATTGACTTTGATTCTTCAAAATCGAATTTCATCAGTACTTGACTTCTGGTAACATATCACCTTTGCCTGAATGAATATTACCATACTTGGCCTTGTACTCTGCCCACAGTCGACCCACAGGTTTTCTCAGCAACTCCACGAAATAATTATCACTATACGCAAATCTCATCTTCTTATTCAGTTTCACAGTAAACCCTTTTCTCAAACTATCACAATACTCCAAGAACCTCTCAGTCACACCATAACCCTCGTCCCACCTGCTCCCTACACCAGGTTTAGCATAGGTATCCGACCAGTAAACTTTTGATTTAACCATCACATAATCAGCAATCCCCTCTGTCAACCCTCCCGGGGCGGTCCGGTTACCCGACCACTGAAATATATGGGTCATTTCATGGTACATTAAAGAAGTGAACCCGAATCTTGCCTTGCCCGGCGGGAAGGATTGTATGGCTTGAGCACTGATATTGATGTTGTAGTCACCGTTTGTATAGCCTGAAGCCCCTGTGAAATCAGAGATATATACGTTTAAAATAGGGATATTTTTTCTTTCGGAATCAGAACGTTCTTCAAAGAGTTTCCATATGAATTTGTTGATAGTGCCCATTGTTTGCAAGGTGTAAGGGACACCGATTTCACGGTCGAACCGGATGCCGCCCGGGTGGGTGGGGGCGGTGTTGATGACAATGTAGTGAACAGCAAGAATCCCTTGGAGTAGAGATGAGAGGAGGAGGAAAAAGGGAAGGAAAATATGGAGGTTTTTCTCCATGTCTTTAAAAAAAAAAAAAAAAAAATTCTTGTCTAGTTAGGGATGAAATATAGAAATATTTTCATGCAGTGTAAATTCTTTGGTTGCTCAGCTTATATGAGTTTATGAGAGTTTGAAATGTATCTTGCTTATATATATAGTGTTGGATTGGCTTCATCCTTTTTCACATCCACCATACTGATTAAGGTATAAAGATTTTGAATAATCGAATTGGAAAAAGGTTTTTAATGATTTTGGAAGTAAAAGTATCTTTGTAAATGGCATCATCATCTTCTATTGCATTAGATCAATTGTTCATTATTTGCAAAATATACAAATGAAGACGATAGAGAAAACAATAAAATTTACAATAGAAAATCTTATCAATGTCACCTTGAAATGTGAATACCTAAATAAAAATTCATAATTAAGCTTGTAAAATTGCAATAAATGATTTAGGAGGAAATGGGTACAAGAGATCAATAGGGAATAATTTCGATTGACATTTGACACAAAAGAATGCAATGAATCTTTCTATTCCACATGTAAAAAAGGAAAAAAAATAGTTATATCATTTGATTTTGCTTACTTATATTGTTTTGATGGAATATATATATATATATATATATGCATGGGTAACATTGGCATTGCTTGTGTGATTAATGAGCGGTTTTATTAGGGCTTAGGGTTCACACGGGGGACTTTATATACTTGAATTTCTTCTACTGTAAGCGATACCAAATAATCTGTGTTATGTCTATGAATGCAATTTTTCCTAAGTTAATAGAATGAAAGGAACGTCTAATCAGTCTGCTTGGATCAGTACTTGTAGCTTTCAAAATCACTTTAATTTAAACTTTTACCACAACCTATAGTCCTTTTTCAATCTAAGCTTGAAATTACTTTTGAGCATATATGGTCATTGGCAAATTTTGATCTCTGTAATTAAGGGGTGGCTTTTTTCTTTCTTTAAAAATGCAGTCACTAGCAATTTAAATACATTAATTTTTAATTCCCTACAAAAAAATTATTTTTTAGTGACAAAAATTTTCGTCGTTAAAAGGCATAAATTTGCTAAACAAAAATAGCGACGAAAAAATAACGTCGCTAAAATTATCGCAATAAGACCGTCAGAAAAACACTTAGCGATGAAATAGTGCACTTTCGTCACAAAGTTTCGCAGCAAATATTGACGAACACTTTTAAAAAATTTATCGCTAAACTGTTGAAAAAAAATTAAAAATAATTTTTTTATTTTACTTTAGCAGCGAAAACAAATGACATTCTTCGCTAAATAATGAAAATAAAAATAAATATTTTTTATTTTAGCGACAAATTTTCAACATTTCGTCGCTAATTTGAAAAAAAATATTTTAATTTAGAGACAAAAAAATAATATTCTTCACTAATTAACAAAAATAAAAATAAATATTTTTATTTTAGCGACGAGTTTTCAATATTTTGTCGCTAATCATTTTTTTTTAAAAAAAATAAAAAAATATTAGCAACAAAATTTGTGAAATTCGTCGCTAATATTTATTTTAAAAAAAATTATTGAAAAAATCCTGTAGAAGCCTACCCAATCCACAACACATTTTGTTGAAAGAATCCCAATCCGCATCTGTATTCTCATTTACAGTTACACTACTTTCACGCGTCACAATTTTCTTTCCCATGAAACAACTGGCACCCTCCTCCAAGATTTTACCATGTCGTCTGCCCACAATGAAAATTCCAAAATCAAAACCAGAAATTTAACCCATAAAAATGTAGAGTTGAACCTTCTCACAGGCCTATGAATATCGAGATACTTTTCTGTCTGTGCAACTGGCGAAATCTGAATTCCACCCAGTGAGTCCTTTTTTTATATGCTTCCGTACAACAACCATTAGAAACTTGTCTTTCAATCCATAGAGACTGGAAAATTCAATACCAGCACCATCAAGTTGTTGTTGTTCTTGTTCAATATCCATTCACCAAAAAGTTTCAAAATAGAAAGATGTATAGGTGGGGAAAAAAAATCATACAAAGCATTAAAAGAGGAAATATTAGATTATTTACTTCATCGTGGGAGAGAGATTGAGCCAATTCTTTCCTAACATCAGCCTCTACATTTACTAGTGATTCGTCTTCTAGCGCCTCTTGTGCCTCCGCCGCCTAAAAGTAATTACTGATTCAAGTAACAAACAATTATTAATTACTTTTGATTAAAAGCAAAAGAGATTAAGATTTTTGCTTTGCTCTCAACTTCTAAAAGGTCAGCCATGAGCTCTTCTATCTCCTCCTCAGTCCAAGTTTTTGGGTAAATTAAATGTGAACTGAGAGTTTGTGGCTTCACCAAACATCAAAAAGCCATATGCTGTTATGCCAGCATACAGTAAACTAGCAATTAAAAAGTTGCATCAACATACACACATGTTGGTCAAAAGAAAAGCCCATTTACAAAACTGTTTTAAGTGAAAAATGCTTATTTTCTCGACTAGAATATCCATATTTGAAGGGTCCAAAACTAGCAGAGCACTACAATGGCCAAAGTCACTATACCACCAAGTGAAAAAATGAAAAAAAATAAACACAAAGATAAATGTAAGGTATATAATTTCTTTAAAGTTAATCATAAAAAGTGAAGAAAAATTAATCATGAACCTAAAATGTATGAAAGCAAACTTAGATTTCTAGCCAAACTGTTGGAAGAATAACAAGTGTCAAAATAATAGCACAGATTTGATACAAGTCAAGACGAATTCCAACAATATCCATTTGAACATGTGGGAAAGAGGCAGACAGGTTATTACTCATCATGATTAAGAATTCCACATAAGAAGACTACAAGGAAGATTTTTTAAGTTTTAGCTATTACAGTAAAAGAAAAAGGGATTTATAATAAGCTAGTATCAGATGAGAAATATACATACATATAGCTCTACAAATAGAATTGCTTGTAATTATCCAAATTCAATTACCTAGTATGAAAATCTCCTGAGGTATAATATATATATATATATATATAACATACATCTGTGAACTTGTTATCAATTTAGAGCTATACACAAACTAAACACAAACACAAAAATGAATACCTGTTGCGAAGATGAAAGAGATGACTGATAACGGGGCATCAATGGTTGTGGTGGCTGGTGGCAGGTTCAGATGAAGCTTTATGTTTCGTGCGGAGGGGTACATCGGAGGAGGGAGACGGCGGTGGAGGTGGAGCTTGGCGCTGACGATTGAACGGCGGTGGAGGTGGAGCTTGGTGCTGACGATTGGACGGCGGTGGAGGTGGAGCTTGGTGCTGACGATTGGACGGTTGTGGAGGTGGAGCTTGGCCGACGATTGGACTGTGGAGACGGGATGTTGGAGCTGAATCGCGGCCGACGATTTGGGGAAGACGATTAAATGGGGAAGAGGGATTTAGGACTTAGGAAATTTCGCAAATCGAGTAGGCGAAGAGGAAATTTTCAGCCGAAATTAAGTCGTCTTTAGCGACGAATTCAAAAAAGATCATCGCTAAGTTAAGATAAAAAATTTAATTAAAAAATATTTTAATATTACCTTCAAACTAATTTCGTAGATAAGTAAAAAAAAAATAATTTACCTTAACGGTAAAAAAGATTATGTCATCACTAAATAAAAATAAATTTTTGCCACGAAAAATTTATAGGACTAAACAATTCCCACCCTAATTGGCTCATGTGCTTTGAGTAAAAAAAATTTAGGCTCATTTTTATTTGTATTGATAAAATATAATAAAAACTCTGCATTTTTTTCTATCTTTAAATTTTCAAAGTAAAAAATTTTAATTTTATTTAAAATTAAATTACAATTCTATTTCTTGTTCTCTCTTTTTTTCTCGTTCTTCTTAATCTTCTTATTTTCCTTCTTAGTAGTTGTTGCCCATCGCTACCTCTGCTCACATACCTATTGAATTCGACGCCAATCTTTTTACCTCTCCATCACGCAACTCTAACTTCAAAACTTGGTTGTTTATATTGCCACATTCAATCTAAAATACATATGCATCTCAATATTATCCGCCACTCATTCCAAAATATATATATTCCAGAATATATATATTTATACATATATTTTGAACAAAAGATAAAGACTAGGGTGTTGATGACTGACCCTAGAGGTTTTGCCTTTGATTGGGGGATGTTGGGACTTGAAGGATAAGTGGTTGACAATGGTTATAAAAATTCATGTTACAAATAATATTTAATTACATTTGGAGATATTATAGGTTTTTTTTCATAAAATCCAAGTAAAAATTAGATGGTAAGCAGTGCATCAAAACCTTTATGTAATAAAATAAAAAATAATTAAAACATATGTTAATAACTAATATTGAGTTTGAGATGTCATAACTAATCTGTAATGTTGTCATGTTGAGTTCAAATTTTATAATTTTGGAAAAATTGAGAATGCCAAGTATGTTTTTGCATATAAGTGAGATTGAGTCTAAAACATTATATACATCCTAATTAGGGTTAAGACTTGTGTATCATTAAAGTTGTAATTTTAGTCCTATAAATTAGAAGGAAATATAATTTTAGCGTACATTTACACAACACGTGATAATTTACCTCAAAAATTGAAAAATACCCAAATTTAAGTCATCAGCGTGTCAGGTGACTTTTAATTACAAGATTCAAAATTTTCAGCCATATTTGCGAAAAATTAAGAATTAATTTATTTAAATTGCAGGTTGCTGTTTTTCAAAAATGATAAATGCCACTCACTTAGTTATTGGACTAAAATCACAATTTCACCATGGTCATTAGTACTAGTGAGAAAACTCCTTGAAAAATAATTCTTATTTAGTTTCCATGTATTTGACAATGCCATAAAATCTTCTTGAAATAAGCTATACTTTTCACATAATCTCAAAAGCAACGAGGATTTATAACTACTAAACTTGCAAAGATGTTTTAGAATCTTCCAGTCTTAGATAAGATCTTTTTATTAGTTTCCAGAAATTTTCAGTAAAATCATGAAAAAATCCCCTCATTTTCTTTTTTTCTTTTTAATTTTTTCTTGGAACTAAAAGAAGCCTCAAAATTGTACTCACTTTCAATGTGTCAACAAAATTTTACGGATTAATGGTGTAGCTTCAGACCTTATAAATTTGAGAGTTTTCATTCATTTGAGGTGAAAAAAGAACAAGTATTAATATTCTTTACCACACCCTGACGAATTAGTAACACAGGTGATTTTTTTTAAAGCTGAGGAATATGAATTTTCAGAAATTAGAACAAAGAGCATAGAGGCACTAGGATTTGGTCAAACGGAGAAAATCCCCAAGTAAAGAAGAAATTTCATGTATAGACCTTAATAAAGACAAAAGTTCATCAATTTTGATAGTGTTTGAACAAGAGCTACCCTAAACTCGCATAACGGATAAACTATGCATTAAAGTATGTATATTAATTGGTGACGTAGACCGTTCAAGATAAAGTTTAGGTATTCAAATCTCATTAGCTCTCGCGTCCCATCGCCTCAACATATCAACAGCCAAGATATTTTGGGTCGGTCTGACTTGAATTCGTGTCGGGTTGAACCTCATATAAAAAAATAAACACTATCCCAAATATTTTAGGCATTTTGACACATTTTAGGAAGTAGGATAATGATTTCAACATTCTACACATCACAACCCTTACTAATATATCCATATAAGCCGAATCCCACAGTGTGTGACTCACAGCAACAATATCAAATTGTAATTTATAAGAACATTGTGAACCAATTCTGGCATTGTTCATCTCAAAATATAATGGGCTTTGCAAGAACATTTTTTCTGACATGCAAATTAGTTCTTAGTCATGGTACATTATTTGACAACTAATCTATTCTTGACACATGTCAACTTTTTCAGTCTTTCACATGATCTGATAACTCATGACCAGTGCCTGCTTGAATATAACCATACTTGGCCTTATACTCAGTCCACACTTGAGCCAAAGGTTTTCCCAGCAACTCCAGAAAATACTCATCTTTATACACTTCTCTCATCTTGTTATTCAATTCCACAGTAAACCCACTTCTCAAACTATCACAATACTCCAAAAACCTGGCCGTTACGCCGTAACCCTCGTCCCACCGGCTGCCTTCACCTGGTTTAGTATAAGTAATAGGATCATAATAATTTGATTTGATCGTAACATAGTCAGCAATCCCCTCTGTCAGCCCCCGGGGCAGTCCCTTTGCCTGACCACTGGAAAATGTGAGTCATTTCATGGTACATTAAGGAAGTGAATTCAAATTTAGCCCTGCCTGGGGGAAGCTTTGTATGGCTAGAACAGTGATGTTGATGTTGTCACCATTTGTGTAGCCCATGGCACCTGTGAAATAGGAGATATATACGTTCAAAATGGGGACGTTTTTCCTTTGGACATCAGAAGGTTGCTGGAATAGTTTCCATATGAAATTATTGATAGTTCCCATTGTTTGCAGTGTCCATGGGACACCGATTTCGGTGTCGAAACGCATGCCGCCGGGGTGTTGGGGGCTTTGTTGGTGACAATGTATTGAACAGAAATAACTCCTTGTGATGATAGAAGAAGAAGAAAAGAGGGAAGGAGAATATAGAGGTTTTTCCACATGATTGATAAATGTATTTTGTCTAGTTAGGGTTGAAATAGGTAGAATTTTCATGCCATGTTCTTTGGTTACTCAGCTTGTTTATATAGGGTTGGATTAGCTTCATCTTTTTTTCACCCCATCAAGCTGATTAATTAATGTGCAAAGATTATGGATAATCAAATTGGAAAAATGTTATGAATGATTTAGGAATTGAAATATCTCTGGAATGGACATGTATGGCAAAGGATTCCACCCCCTTCTTTTATGCTTATATTGTGAATGCTTGAATGAAAATTAATTTTGTTGAACTTTTTAAATTGTAAAATTAAAATAAATGACTTGGGAAGAAAAGATGGGTATGCAATAATTTCAATTTAGGGATCACACAGGGGACTTCATGTACAGACTTAGTGAATTTCATCTATTATAGCTTCCAACTAATCTTTGTCAAGTAAATAGAACGAAACCAACTATCCAAATGGCTTGTTTAAGGGCTTTAAAAATCACGCTTAGACCTAATTTGCTGCAACATGCAGAATCACCAATTACTAGTCTAAAATGAAGTCCGACTACCACACAGGATTTACTTTTGCAAATCTTATTATATAATCTATTGTATTATATTGATTATGCGCCTCTAAGATTACTTTTGGACACATGATTATATGAAAAATAGTTTTTTTTCTTAGTTTTCTCTTTGGGATTTAAGCCACACACACTGGAAATTTACTAGTATATTAATAAGTCAGATGAGGGATAAATCTTTGCTGCCACAATGATCCATTTTTTATTCTCAGTTTCATTTATGTTCTGCAATTCACGGATACACGCTAGATGTATGTAATTCACAATCAAGTGTATATATAATCCATAATCAAGTATTTAGTTAAGAAAATAGTTTATATCTATTTATGATATGAAAGATAAAACACTAATATGAAATAGAGAATATGAATTGACAGTCACCAGCATGTCCTATAGCGAATTACTCATCGCAGTAATATCAAACAACTATAATTGATAAGAAAACTGCGACACAAGTATGATGGAGTTCATCTCCGACTACCTTTGGCTTTGATGAATCCAAGAAAAAACACTTTCATGACAAGCAAACTACTCCTAGTACATATACTATATATATGCTACTTATTTTTGCCATTGGCCCAACATGTCAACCTTTCAGTACTTCACATGATCTGCCAACACATCACCAGCACTGCCTGCATTAATATTACCATACTTGGCCTTATAATCACTCCACACTTGATCCAAAGGTTTTCCCAGCAAATCCAGAAAATACTCATCTTTATACACTTCTCTCATCTTGTTATTCAATTTCACAGTAAACCCATTCCTCAAACTATCACAGTACTCCAAAAACCGGGCCGTCACGCCGTAACCCTCGTCCCACCTGCCGCCTTCACCTGGTTTAGTATAACCATCAGGATCGTAATAATTTGATTTAATCATAACATAGTCAGCAACCCCCTCTGTCAGGCCCCCGGGGGCAGTTCCTTTGCCTGACCACTGGAAAATGTGAGTCATTTCATGGTACATTAAGGAAGTGAACTCAAATTTAGCCCTGCCTGGTGGGAAGCTTTGTAGGCCTATGGTACTGATGTTGATGTTGTCACCACTTGTCTCTCCCAGAGCATCATTGAAATCTGAGATATACACGTTTAAAACTGGAACATATTTTCTTTGGTCAGCAGATTTTTGTTGGAATAGTTTCCATATGAATCTGTTGATGGTTCCCATTGTCTGAATGGTCCATGGGACCCCGATTTCACTGTCGAAACGCGCGCCGCCGGGGGTGTTGGGGGCGTTGTTGGTGACAATGTATTGAACAGCACCAATCACTTGGATTAGTGATAATAGAAGGAGAATATGGGTAATTTTTCCCATGGTTGATAAAAAAATTTGGCCTGATTTGGGTTCGAAGGATGTTCTCAAGCAGTGTTTTTCTTTGTAATATGGGAGTTGTTATGATTCAGAAATGTGTTATGTATATATAGGGTTGGATTAGCCTATTTGCCTCAAAATCTCACCACATTAAATGCATTAATAAGAAAAGATTATGGATAATTAATGAATATGGAATGATTAAGGAAATAATCTGTGTCGTAATTGAGGTGATCCTAAGAACGAGATCCTGCTCCCAATTATATAAATCTTATTTTTGCTGAACTTTATTACAATATGGCTATTAATGAAAAGGGAAAATTTAATTTTGACACAAAAGATCGTGAGGGCGTGACTAGATTAATGGAAAAGATATATCGAATCCGCGCTCTCTTTCGCATATACTTGAAACAAAGGAAGTAAATACTAGTTAAATCTATTGAATTTGATTTGGTTTTTTATTCTATTGGAATTTTGATTTTAGATTTGGAATTGCAGTTGGAAAGAAAGAAAATTGGATTAATTTGGCAGTTAGATCTATTGGATTTTGATTATGTTTAGATTTAAATTTTTACAAGAAAGGGAATTTGATTGATTTGAATTCAAAATCTTGTGGTTAGAATATCATAAATTTAATAAAGTTTTGTTAAAGTTGAGGCTCTAAAATTAAGAAATTTTGGGTTCAAATTCTATACTAATAGGTATTAGTTTATTTTTATAATAAATTTATGTAATTATTTATATTTATTAAGTTTAAAATATGTCAAATAATGAATAATAAGTATTCAACTGTTCAATTTAAAGAAAAAAAAGAAAATAAAATTATACATTAAGTTAATGAAAAGGTCAATCAGAATTAAAGAGAGATTTATTATTTATACATGTTTGGCATCAATGAGACTTTACCCAAATATTAAAGTTGTGATTTCGGATTTAATTTCCATAAAAAAATATTGGTATTAGTTTATTTTGATATTAATTGCTTTGCATTGAATATATCCATTATGTTTTATTAGAGATATTAATTATACTTATTATTCTTTGATATTTTAATATAATAGATAATTAATAGATAGCTCCCTCTTAAAAAAAATGTGATTACTTTGAGTCTACAAAGAATGGGAATTATATTAGAATTTTAGATCTTGTACTTTGAATAATCCCCACTTTTTATTAACCTAGAATTGATAATTATTTTAAAACAAGGAGAATATTGTAAAATAAAAATAAAAAATCTAGTTTGTTACTTTTGATATTATCACTCTAAATCCCATCAAATGCCATTTTTCACGATAAGATTTATAATAAAAGACTTCCTTTCAAATCTCATAAAATAGGTATCATCATAGTTTGATTAATCAATTGAATTGAATTTAATTGAAATTGAGATAACGAGTTGTATCAAAATCAAATCAATAATTTCAGTTTTATTTTTTATTTTTTAATTTTTTTAATTTTTAATTTTCAGTTTGATTTCCAATTTTTTTGTTCGGTTAACTGAATCGAACAAAAAATTGTTTTTTTTTTTTATATTTATTTGATTTTAGGTTTCTAACTTAAACTTTGAGTTTTTGAGTTTTTATTTTTTATTCTTCTTCCTTCTAATTTCTCATTATTTATTTTATGATTATTTTGTAAACAGTATAGATGTAAAATAAACATTCGTTAGCAAATCATAATAAAAAGGTTATCTTGAAGTATACATTCGTATACATTGGAATAATAAAGTCGAAAAAGGTTAATCACCATAAAAATATAAAAATATATAAATATATAGATTATCTTGAAGTAGTCAAACTTAATTGTATTACAATGAATAATTGAACAAGAGGAGATTAAAAAAAACTGATATTTAAAAGTTGCTTTTATGGAGTATACTCATTCAGTTTCAAATCATAATAGATGTTATACTACTTTTCAATTGACTTTCTAGTTTCTCATTATTTATTTGATAATTATTCTCTAAGCATACTTTATATTGTGTAAATTTTGAAATAAACATTTGAAATAAGAATTACATTTTCTTTGGTATTTCTACAATTTATTTTTATTTTTTTTAAATGGTTAAACGAAAAATCGAAAAAAAAAATGAATTATAACTAAACCAATTAATTTAATTTATTTTTTAATTTATAATTTTGATCAATTAAATTTTTCGATTCAGTTTAGTTTTAACCGAACTTGCACCCATACCATCAAATCCAATAACATTTTTTATAATTCATATCAAATACTTAAAAAAACTCTGGTGGATTTGACGCTGTCGGCTACTCATTCTTTGACTCAAGTTAAAAAAAATGTTAAATATAAAAAAAAATCGTTAACGTTTAAAATTGAGGAAAGAGTACACATAATTAACCCTCAAATATCTCCAAAAATCTTCAACAAATACATAATTTGGTTAATCGATTGAATCGAATTAAAATCAAAATTTCGATTTGAATCAAAATCAAATCGAAAAATTTGAATCAATTTTTTGTTTTTTATTTTTCAAATTTTTAATTTTCGATTCGGTTTCGTTTATTTCGGTTAATCGAATTGAACCGAAAACCGAATTATTATTTTTATATATTTATATAAATTATTTTTATATTATATTTTTGTATTATTTTTATTTTAAAAATTAAGTTTTTATATTTTATTATTTGTTTTTATAGTATTTTTTATGTTTTTCTCACTCAAACTAAAAATAATAAATAAAAAAATATATTTTATAATTTTATTATTTAGTTTTTATTTTATTTATATATTTTTTTTAAAAAAATTGATTAACCAAAATTCGAACAGAAAAAAAAATTGATTAACTCAAAATTGATTATAACCGAACCGAATTAAAATTTCGGTTGAATTTTCTATTTATGATTTTACCAAACGAACCGAAGGTGCACCCTAGTTCATATTTATGTGTAGTTCAACAAACTCAATTCCAGATTGAGTCTTATGTAAGCCTGTATACGGATTCGGTGAAGGCTCGGACAAGAATTCTTTCATTTTCACTATTTTAATCGCAGAATGAGAAATGAAAGAAACCGGAACTCACCAAATAAATAATTAATCAAATTTTCAGCAAATTTTTTCCAAAAACTCTGTTATTTCATGGAGAATTATTATACACCAAATAATTTATGTAAAATATTTTTCAGCAGTTAACCAGGTGACCTGCAACAATGGCTAACTATACGTATACTGAGCCTTATACTCAGCCCAGAGCTGCCCCACCGGCTTCCCCGTCAACTCCACAAAGTATTCCTCAGAGTAATTATTTTTCATCTTCTTATTCAGCCCAGCAACAAACCCTGATTTCAACTCTTCACAATACTCCAAAAACCGGGCCGTAAAATCATAGCCTTGATCCCATCTCTCCCCCTGTCCAGGTTTTGCAAAACCCGTCGGGTAATAATTCGATTTCAAGATCATATAATCCGCCATCCCTTCCACCAGGCCCACCGGCGCGCGCCCCTCGCCGTTCCACTGGAAAACGTGGGTTATCTCGTGGTGAAGCAAAGAAGTGAATTCCCATTTCAGGTTCCCTTTGTAGCCCTCCAGGTATATCGAACTGACGTTGATGTTTTCGCCGTAGGTTATGGCTTCTGCCCCGTTGTACTGTTGGATGAATACCTTCACGATTTCCACCTTTTTTCTGTCTGCTTTATCGTACTGCTGGAACATGTCCCAGATGTAATAGTTGATTGCTTGCATGATTCGTTCCGTATACGGGATCCCGATTTCGACGTCGAACCGGGATCCTCCGGGAGTGTTTGGTGCAGCATTGATGGCTTGGTATTCGACGGCGGAAATGGAGGGAAAATGTGGTAGGATTTGCAGCAGGAAGAAGAAGAGATGGTGTGTTTTCATGGCTTCGGGGTTTGTTTTTGCGCACAGAAATGAGTGAGATTTTGAGAATGAGAATGGATTTTCTGTTTTTCATTTTCCGTAAGTAATCTTAATTATTTATCTCTAGGTAGAGATAAATTTGGTAAGCCACCCCAATGACCTTCCTTCTGTGGACACGGATATCCACTTTGAATTAGAATGTAATATTTCTTTTCAATTTGTGATGATAATCTTATTTATTAGATTATTTATAAGACATTTCCATAATCTGTCACCTTTATATCAGTAAAATGAATAAATTAATTGCTACACATATAATTAGAGTATTGTATTATTCACTAATTTGGTGCTAATGTAATCCAAGTGAAGAAATATTAGATTGTTGAAATATGATTGCAAATGATTTTGTTCTGGTCGTAGTATTTGGATAGGAAAAGAAAATAGGATACACAACTTTTTTAAGTCTACTCTATAATTTTTTCAAGTATATTTGAAAAAATATTTTATATACATGACATATATTTATGATACAAAATATAAAATAAAAATACTGATTTAAAATAAAAAAAATTAGTAGAACGGGTTTCTTTCTGGTTTCAACACTAAAAAATGGGCCAAATTACTTCAAAGCTAATTTCTTTCCTGCAACTTTGCCAGCGTACTACAAAATTGTCTATAGGCGAAATACAAATCCTACATTTGTACACATACTCTCACATTTTATTGCAACATATTATATTTGTTGACATTGTAATAAAACTCAGCAAATACACAATCATCGATTTTGGGCATTAAAGGTGCAAGCAAGTTCCAAGTCAACTTGGGATGTTTAATACACTTGTATTTGTTATATACATATATAATTAAATCATTGGATAATTTCGATTATTAGGCCAATAAATAGGGATTATTCAGATTGCGTGACATAATGGTATGGGTTTATTGAACATTGGAGCCCGTAACTAAAAAATCCAAACGAAGCCCAATAGGTACATGTTGATAAAAATCCAAGCCCAAAACGGACAAAACAAAACAACAAACAAATTCCAGTGGGGAATAAGAGCAAACAGTTTGTGCGCGGAAGCCAAACTGATCAAGCAGAGCAAATCTCCTTCAGCTTACCCGCCACAGATTCATCCACCGAGTACTGCAAATCACCATACCACCCCAAATTCAGATATTCAATTTCTGCATCTATAGTTAGAGAGAGATAGAGAGAGATCTGAACACACACACACACACACACACACATGATTAAAAAGGTGACCTTGTTGAGGACCCAGAGAGAATGTGTGTAAGTTCGGTGGAGGAGTTCGTTGAGGGCGGTAGCATCATTGGGGTCGACGTCTCTGTAGTTGACGAAGTTTTCACGAGCGTATTTGGCGTAGTAAGCCCTCGTGTCCTGCGGCAGCCGTCGCACAAGCCTCAGCACTTCCCCATAGGCTCTTAACGCCTTCTGCATTTCTCCGTAAACCATTAATCAGCTCAATTTTGCAACTGAATGTCAGCGTATATTAATTCCCTTTGTAAGCCAAGATTTTGTTCTCGAGTTTGGCAGGGAAGAAAAAGAGTAATAATAGAAAAGATGTTAGAGTTATGCTGGGCCACTGGGCCTATTGGGCTGGACCGAGTACTGACTGCTTTAGAGACCACCTAACAATTAGAGCTAAAACAAATTACTATATGAAGTACTAATTTACCCATATTTAAGTTAATAATTAGTAATTTTTGTAATGTTAAACAATTTATATTACTCTTTAGTTTTGGAAATGGATCTCTATTCAGATTTGAACATTTGTCGAATTTTAACTAATAATAAAATTAAAATATTATGTTGATGGTATATACGGATAATAATTTCATACATGGAGCTAGTCTATTATTGCGTCTGATTTGAAATATACAAATTTGATGTAACCATTTAAAATTTAAAAGCTAAATGATTTCACTACTAGATGAATTTTTAATTTATCGACATGATTGGAAATTTATCTCAAAATTGCTGATTGATCCATATTTAATCATTTAAAGATGATTTAAATTAAGAAAGACGTTAAAATTAAAATTAAAAATTCCACTCAAAATTTCTAATAACGAATAGCAGTTGGAGATTTTTTTTTGGTGGAAATGATAATTGTATCAATCAATATTTAATTTAATATAATTATTGATATCTAATCAATTATAATAGATAATAAAATAAAAATGCTTATATCAATATATCGTAAAATAAATACTCAAACATCTTGTGAAAACTAATTTTGGAGCCGCAACCCTTTGGAGAGACTTCAACATTGCAGTTGGAAGACATCAAAAGAACCAAAAAAAAAAAAAAAAGTAGAAAAGAATCGACACTTTTAATAAGAAAAAATAATGATTGAGATTGATTTACTTGCAAGTTTCATGTAAGAATATCTATCATCATATAGCTAAAAATATGTATATATTTTTATTCGACAATTTAATAAATCTGTTGTGATATCAAATGTACAACGTTGTTGAACTTGGAATCATTCGATGTATTATAGTTCACGAGTTCTCACCGGTCGGTCACTTGAGACTTGTTCAGCTGGAACTGGCAAAACGTGCAATGCCACAAACCGCATGTTAAATCGTTAATGATTTTAGACGTTTAGCACTACTCCTACTACATGCATTTATTTTGATAAAAAATAAATTACAAGTGTGTGAGACTCGTTAGCAGTGAGGAAGTATTTTTCTTCTTTTCTTTTATTTATTTATTTATTTTTGTGAGAAATCAATTCAGAATAATATGATCAATTACTGATAAAGTGCAATGACTTATCCTGTATGAATTTCAAGATTAAAAAAGAATAAACTAATATTTTATATCATTAACCCAATTTATATTTTCTATTGCAATTTCACGCCATTTATCTAAAATACACTTTAAATATACATTTAAAATTAATTATATGATGTGTGTCTATGAATTGCAATATAAGATATAACACAAAATTATAATAGAAAATTCAAATATTTTTAATCATAATCAAAAATAAAAATAGTAATTTAGATCATTAATTAATTTCTTTTGTTCATTTCCTAGAGCCTCTCAAATTAAAAAATATATGGTAGATTGAATATAAAACAAAAAGAAAAATCATGCATGGAGATAACAGCAGCAATTAATACATCCAAAATGTAAACCTCATGATTTCCTCTGAAGAGTCTGAACCCTTCTTCTTCAGCGGACAAAACCACCTCCTTGTTGGCATTCTCTCCGCCACCCATTCTCTCTATAAATTCCATCCCCCACCTCCTCCTGCAGCCACTTCTCCCACACTCACACACTCCAAAAATCTTCAACAAGAAACAAAATTTACACCATCACCATTTTCTTTTTTAAAAAACTAAGAAATATATGGATACTTGGTCATGGATATGTGAGCTTCCCAACTCGGACGAGTGGAGCCTGTTCAACTCGCAGCTCAATTTACAACTCGCATCTTCAAAACCAAGTTCAACCAAGGATAACAATTCAACTCAATCGATTCAGCTCAGAGCCGAACGAACCCTCGGCTTGAACTCAGAAGTTTTTGTTAGCTTCTCTGTATGTTTGGTAGGGTTTCAGTTCTCTTCTGATGCAGAGAAGACCATATGGGCTTCTGACGCGTGTCCTTTGTCCTCAGACAAGCCATTCTTGCCCCTCGTCCTTCAACTCCTTCAAGAAATCGTGTCGCGTTCGCCTACCGCACACGATAGCACCTGTCCACGTTCACAGCTGCAGAAGCTGAAACCGGAGCCGGTTTCGTGGATTCTGGACTCCCACTCACCGGAGTCTTTCTCTAGCTTCTTCAACCTCATCTTCCTCATTCGCCTTTTCTGGCTTTGTGCGTGCGACGCGCCGTCGGAAGTTGGCTCCTTCTACTTCCATTCCATGCTTGCTCCAAACCTCGAGACCTTCTCGTGTAAATATGCGCCGGTTTTGAGAAATTTCTTCGTCGCGATAGGAACGGATGTGGAACTCTGTTTCATGCGCACCCTCGGGTACATGTTAGCAAAATGGTTGATTCTAAGAGATGTTGAAGTTGGATTAAAATCTTTGACGCCTTTGCCCTCCAAGAATCTGGGATTTTCTTATGCCATGGAGTCTCATGGGTTATGGGTTTTGAAGGGTTACGCTCCGGTGAAATCCATGCAGTTGATGCAGTGTTATGGTCAAAAAAGTCAATTCCCTGCTGTTATTGAGGCTAAAGAATCCCTTCTGAAATACGCGTTAGCTCACCAGCAACTTGAGGCTGTAATTCAGTTGGAATATACAGTTAGATTCTATGATAATTTTATCCAAGTAAATGCACGTGTGGACAATCTGAGGATGCATGTGGTGAAATTAGGGTTTAGGAAGAATTCGGATGAGGATTTCTTAGACGAGAGGCATTTTCCATCAAGAATTCGGGTTTGGGTCGGGCCAGAAGTCGGGGCAAGCTATGTGGGTGGTTTGAGCTTGGGCCGGTCCACGGACAACGTGGAGAGAGAAATGGAGATGCAAAAGACCTTGAAGGGTAGTTCTGGAAAATTGAAGGTTCCTAAGGTGAAAGCAATGGCAAGGATGGCAACAAGGACGAAAATCAAGAATTGGAGATGGGACCAAGATGTGGAAGGAAATGCTGCCACATTTGATGCAATTTTGTGTGACAACACCACCGGTGTTGAAATTGCCACGTGGAAGCCTCCCATTGGCGGTGGGCAAATGGGGATTAATTTTAGAAGCCGATACACCGGAGGTGGTCGGCCATTCACAAAATCCGGTGGTTTGATTTTTGCAGGGGAGGAGGTCGGGGAAGGTGTGGGGTGGAGGTTGAGCAAAGAGATGGAAGGGAGTGTGTTGAAGTGGAGGATTGGTGGGCAAGTTTGGTTGAGCTATTGGCCTAATGATGTAACCAGTTCATACTATGAGACAAGGTGTATTGAGTGGTGTGACGAGGTTGATCTCCCCTTGATAACTAGTAAAAATTAGAGTTCATCGGTTCGTATATTATATATATATATATATGTAATGCATGTATGTGTTGTAATAATAATTTATGGAAGGTGTACATAAGCCAATATTATGTAGACTATTTGACCACATGCTCCTTGTACTTCTTTTCATAAGTTTGATAATAATGTGTTGGAAAGAATCAAGCCATACATTGATATATATATATATATATTGTGTATCTTATTACATATTTACACACATACGTACGATTTAAAATGTGTGTTTGTATATGAATATGTGATAAGGTCACATTGATTAATTCCAATTTCTTGCTATAAGTTGTGATAATGTATACTTACATTGGATTCAAAATTCAAATTATTTTATTCTCATGGGCTGAGAACATGGGCCTGAGGTTGGGCCAATGTTTATCAAAACGAACACAAGCAGTCGCAGAGTTGGGTGTTCCATTATATACGACAAGGCATTACGATCACCACAACTCAATTTCGTTTCGTAAATTCTTGAATTTAACTGTAGAAACTAACTCCAAGCTAGTAATCAAGTTTATTTTAAAAGGAGTCAACTTGAAATACCCTTTGAGGGGCGCTGTAGTGTAGATATGCTTGCAAAATGGTCGATCCAATATATATAAAAAAAAAATAGTAAATGAAGGAGGAAAGTTTGACTAAAAAATATTATTTTTATTTAGTGGTCGGTTGACGGACAAAGCACTATACATTCATATATATGTAAATATGTATATTATATTATAAATATTTGGCCTTTCAATTCAAATATGATAATTTCAATATTAAATTATGTCGTGAAATTCCATTAATTGTAAAAACTGCCAAACTTTATTACTAAGACTCTCTCCACAAAAATTTATAGTGGAAATGCTGGAAAAGAATGTACTCCCAAGGTTTCTCCTCGAGCAATTAATAATAAGAATAATAATAATAATAATAAAGACAAACAAACAAACAAACGACAACCATATTTTGTTTTGAAGAAAGAACTTACAATCTGGTCGGTTTGCTCTTTAATTGCTAAGTTCACTGGTTTCTTTCCCTTACCGCTTCATCATCTTAGAATACCTCACCTTATTCTAGGGTAAGATTTAAGGTTCAAATTAATTATGTAACTGTGAAAAGACAATGGTGAAAATTACCTTTTGCAAAATCAATCAACATAAATAAGCTATTGGGTTTCCCAAAAACCCTAGGATTCAGGGCCAGAAATATATTTCATTATTATGGCTGGAATCTATAGGATTCATATTCTAGTTCTTCTTCTCCGCTTCTGCTAGAAAGAAGGAACTAATCAGCACCAATCTTCACAAAACGCGTTAGGATCTTGTGACAGCTTATCCATCAAATCTTGCCTTATTTTCACACTACATTTCTTTAATTAGTACAGTTAAGAAGTTGAACTGAATTAAGAACCCGTCCCAATTATTGTCATAATGTCATTTAATGTCGCTCCAACTTCATAACATTTTGAATCTTCGTATTGCATATCGTATTAAGTATTGTAATTACATGTCAAGTAATTATAGATTATAGACAATTAGTATGTATATATAATGTAAGAATATTAAAAAGAAATACAAATTAGAATGCAGGATGTGAATAACTTTAAAATAGTATTATTGAGGAGATGTAGCCATTGGTATCACTTTTTTGGAATATTGGACATTTATCCACAGACTTCTTAACTTACCAAATAAGGTGCTTACTCATACAGCAATTATTTTAAGGCATAGACCACCCACATGCCACCCTTTCTTGCCAGCCTTTTGCAATTGGTGGAGAGAAGAAAAGAGTATACCGGATTGAATAGGGATTGGAAATACAGCTTCAAACGGCAATCACATGTTAGGAAATTACGAAATTTTTCAATAAATTAAATTAGTAAAAATAAAAATAATATATACAAATTTGATAATAGAGTTTGACCAATTATTTCTACGTCTCCGAACTTATTACAAATTATTTTACTAAAAAAAAAATTCAAGTATTTACAACACTTACAACTCATAACCCATATAAAAAAAAAATTTCACAAAATTATTTCACAAGTTTTCTCTTAAAATTTTCTCTCAAACTCTGTCTAATTCTCTAATTTTGGGATGATATACAAATGAGGGGGATTTATATAGGTTTCAAAAAATAAGGATTGGTGAAATTTAGGTAAAAAATTAGGCAAAAAATTAGGTTAGACACCTTAATTGACAATTACCTAAATTAGGCATTCTTTATTTTTAACCAAAAATGGTTTGGCCATTTTCTTGACAATTTCCCACTTGAAAATTGATTTCAGTCTGTCTTTACACCTCAATTTATGCAGTAGATATTTTTGGTCTTGTTACTTTTGAAGGCTAACTGAAGTTGAACACAACTTCAATTCGTCGATAGTCACCGTCTCTGTCAACATATCTATTGGATTTTTACTTCTTGGATCTTCTCCAATATTAACATTTCATCTTCTAATAAAAATCTGATAGAGTGATAACGAAGTCTAATATGTTTGATTTTGGAATGAAATGTTGAATTTTTTGCCAAGTGTATCGCACTCTGACTATCACCGTGCAAAACATTCTTCTCTTGCTTTAATCCCAACTCAGTTAACAAACCTTGAAGCTATATCATCTATTTACTGGATTCATTCACTGCTACATACTCAACCTTTGTAGTGGATAGAATGACAATCTTTTATAACTGTGACATCCAACTAACAGTTGTAATTCCAACAGTGAATATATAATCGATGGTGTTTTTTCGATGATCGACTTCACCTCCAAACTGTGCATCTACGTAGCCTTGTACTTTTAATTCTCTTTTTTCAAAGTACAAACATGTCTCTACAATACCTCGTAGATACTTCAAAATTTACTTGACTGCTTCTCAATGAGTTTTTCCTGGATTTGACATAAACCTCCTAACAACTCCCACTGCATGGCCAATGTTTGGTCTTGAACATTTCATTGCGTACATCAAACTTCCAATGGCTGAGGCATAAGGAACTTTAGCCATGAATTCTCTCTATTCCTCCGTCTGAGGGAATTGATCCTTGAATAGACGAAAATGACTAGCCAAGGGTGTGCTGACTAGCTTGGCATCGCCTATGTTGAATCTTTGTAAAACACGATTGATGTACTCTGCCTGAGATAACTGCAAGAACCCTCTCTGCCTATCTCTTGTGATTTACATTACAAGAATCTTCTTTACTTGACCCAAGTCCTTCATGTCAAACTCCATTGACAATTGTTGCTTCAATCTTCTGATATCATCCATATTTAAACCTACTACCAACATGTTATCGACATTTAGAGTAAAATGATATAGCTGGAGCTATATCTCTTAAAGTAGCAACAGTAGTCGGCGTTGCATTTTTGAAAACCTTCCATATGCATGAAGCCGTCAAATTTCTTGTACCACTACCTTGGGCTTGTTCTAGGCCATACAAGCTTTTCTTAAATTTGCACACCATGTTCTCATTTTCTCTATCTGACTGGTGCATGTATATCTCCTCATCCAAGTTTTCGTGAAGGAATGCAGTCTTTACATCCAACTGTTCAAAATGAAGATCTTCACTAGCAACAATACTTAATACTATTCTAATGGTATTGAGCTTCACAACGGGAGCAAAAATATTGGTGTAGTCAACTCATTCTTTCTGTTAGAATCCTTTGACAACTAGTCAAGCTTTGTATCTTTTGGAACCATCATGCTCTTCTTTCACCTGGTACACCCATTTGTTGTGAAGTGTCTTTTTCCCCATGAGTAGTTTAACTAGTTTCCATGTCTGGTTGGAAATTAGAGACTTCATCTCTTCTTTCATGACAATCTCCCACTTGTTGGTATCTTCAGTCTAACAAGGTTCATCATAGCATTCAAGCTTCCCTCTATCAGTTAACAACAGATAGTTCATGTATCTTCTGTTAGGTACATGATGCCGAGAAAACCTTCTTAATATAGAAACTGGAGTAGGAGGCTGCAGTGTGTTGGACTGCTGCACACTGCTCTTTCCAATGAGTTTCTTTAGTCGAGGACTTGCTACAATCAGCTCCATCACGGGACTATCTAAGACATCATCAACATTTACATCTGCAAATACTGGCTCACTCTACTCTGAGTCATTGAAGTCTGTTTTATACATGTCTTTGTACATTAGCATTTCGTCGA
This sequence comes from Paulownia fortunei, assembly GCA_019321725.1. Lineage (NCBI taxonomy): Eukaryota > Viridiplantae > Streptophyta > Magnoliopsida > Lamiales > Paulowniaceae > Paulownia > Paulownia fortunei. Next base: position 28,982,683 of record CM033106.1, on the reverse strand, counting down.
AAATTACATCTCTAATACGGATCACCTTCTTATTTTCATTATTCCAAATACGATAGCCAAACTCATCATCACCATAGCCGATGAAGGTGCATTTCTTGGATTTAGGATCAAGCTGACTGTATATGAATGCTTCTGGATTTTTCTGTCAACGTTCGGTTCAGATGCTCAGCTACACCATTGTGTTGAGGTGTACCCGACACAATTCTCTCCATTCTGATCCCGTGCTCATAACAGAACTTCTTGAATTTGGTGTTTTCATATTCACCACCATTATCGGTTCTGAACCTTTTAATCTGGAGACCTGTCTCATTTTCAACCATAACTTTCCATCTCCTGAAAAGCTTAAACACTTCATACTTATGCTTTAGAAAGTAAACACATACCTTTTGAGAGTGATCATCGATGAAAGTCATAAAATAGTATTTCCTACCAATGAATAAGATGGTTGTTGGTCCCCAAATATCAGAGTGAACGAGCTCTGGCCTTTTTTTTTTTTTGTTCTGCCACTTGTTTGAAAGCTGATCATCTTCTGCTTTCCAAGTATGCAATCTTCTTACATATCTATCTTAACTGATAGTAGACCTAGAAGTTTTTCCTTCGAGTGCATAATTTTTATCCTCTTTTCACTCATGTGGCCTAGCCTCTGGTGTCACAAATTTGGAGTTTCATTGTCTGTTGCAACTTCAATCGAACAACGTGCCCCTATTATCATGTAAAGAGTGTCACTCTTCTTGCCTCGAACAACCATCATTGCACCCTTTGAAATCTTCCAATCATCACCATGGAAAATTATAGTGTAGTTTTCGTTAGCCAATTGCCCTACTGAGATTAAGTTTTTTCTCAGGTTAGGAATATGCCTTACATCCTTCAGCTCACAAACAGACCTATTCAACTTAATCTTCACTACACCTTTGCCAACAATAGTACACAATTGATCAATGCTAAGATATATATTTCCAAGGATTTTCGGGGACATACCTCTCGAACAATTTTTTCTACGAAATAGCATGGAATGATACTCCAGAGTCTAACACCCAATACTATTCCTTGCTCTCTAAAGACCATATCAATGCATCATCTCCTTCTGAGGTGGAAGTAATATTTACCTCTATCTTTGCCTTCTGGTCATTTGGTGCATTCTTACATTGATTTTTGTAGTGCTCGATCTTCCCGTAGTTCCAACACTCAATGATTTTCGAGTTATGAGAATTATTGGGATTCCTGAATTTAGACCTTATGTTCTTTGATCTATTTCTGTAGTTTGATCTGCCACGTGCATTTTCTCTGATTGAATTTCTTCCTCTTGACTCTATATGCAAAACTGAAGAGGTTGATGATTCACCCAACTATCTCCGTCGGATCTCTTCACTGAGAACCAGATCACGAACATCGTTAAATTTCAACTTATTGCTTTTCAATGAGCTACTCACAGCCGTGACAGTAGCATTCCAGCTATCTGGTAAAGAAGACAAAAGTATCAATGCTCGTACTTTTTCATCGAATTCAATTCCAACTAAATTTAATTGGGTTGTGACTGTGTTAAGTTCATTGAAATATTGAGCTACTCATGCGCTTTCCGTCATCCGCAAATTGAACAAACGCCTTATCAAGTAAACTTTGTTTGAAGCCGATGACTTCTCATACATACTGGATGGAGCCGCCATAAGACCTGTTGTGGTATTTTCCTTTGCTATGTTGAAAACAACATTGTGGGATCGGATAACTCCAAGAGCTTGTTTGTCGAGAAGATTCCAATATTCTTCTTTCATAACCTCTGGCTTTTTTTCTGAAAGAGATTGATAAAGGCTTTTTTAATACAGATAATCCTCTATTTGCATTTTCTAGAATTCAAAATCTGCGCCATCAAATTTACCGAGTTTCACATTTCCTTCATTTGTGGCCATCGCTCCCACTCGAATCTGACTTCTTTCGGGTTGTTTCTGACTATTTTTGGAGCTCTGATACCAGTTGTTGGGAAATTATAAAAATTCTCGATAAATTAGATTAGCGAGAACGAAAATAACACACACAAATTTGATAACAGACTTTGGTCAATTGTGCCTACGTCTCTGAACCTACTGCAATCGTTTTATTAAAGGAAAAAAAAAATACAAGTATTTACAATACTTACAACTCACAACCCACACAATAATTTTTCTTCACAAAATTTTTTCACAAGCTTTCTCTTAAACTTTTCTCTCAAACTTTCTCTAATTTTCTAATTTTAGGATGCTATACAAATGAAATTTAGGTAAAAAGTTAGACAATAAATTAGATTATACACATTAAAGGACAATTGTCTAAATTAGAAACCATTTATTTTTTACCTAAAATGATTTGGCCATTTTATCACATTAACAGATAACACATTATTTTCCCTCATTATTGTCCAAGTAATTGTTATAAGTCCATTTAATAAGAACTTAATAAGTATTTATTGTCAGCAGCCATAGCAACCATACCGTGCTTTGCTCAATCAAGAGTTTAAAAAAAATAAAATTATGCCTCTATTAATAGTTATATCTTTTGATATAATGATAAGAGTTTGATCTAACAATTGATATCAAAGAGTGGTCAAAGGTCATAGGTTCGAGTTGCAGACTAGTGCCCGAAGGTGATTGTTGGCATCCAAACTAGACTAGCGGTGGAGGTGATTATTACCATTTATTGTCAGTAACATCATTTACTTTGAGTAGAGAATTTTATTTGTTGAAAGATAGTACATATTTTAAATAAACTGAGCTGGGCTCATGCAAAAAGAAACAATTTTTTCCAGCTTATGCAAAAAGAAACAATATTTTTCGATGAAGAAATCTTAGTCCTATGAAAAAATCACCATTAATGAGGCATCGGCGGCATGGTTTGACAAAAGCTTCGCCTAAGGCACATGCTTTTTGCAAAAAGAGAATGCCAATAATAGGTAAAGCCAGAGACCCCGGGCCCATCTCGTAGCAGTACATGCCGTGTGCATTCAAAGCAATGGCTGTCATCTCTTCATATACATTTCACCAACCGCCCATTTGCTCACGGGGATAACACTCTGCTCGGCAGTCCCATTATTTTGTATTTTTGTTTGCCGCAAGTATAAATACAGAGCGGAAAGTGTCAGAAAAGATTGCACCAAACGGGTTCCAATTTCAAAAACTGAGAGATTTTCACATTTTTTAAAGTGAGAGTTCTATGATGATACCAAAAGGGTTTTCTGTTTTGTTGTTTCTTTTGGTGGTTGTCAAGTCAAGATTTTTCTTCGGACTTGTTCTGGGGGTTGCTGTGAAAGATAGGGATGTGTGGAGTTCAAGTTTGGAAAAAAATATGGATAATACGAGGAGTCTTGAGGTTAGGTTCAATGGGCCTGCTAAACACTGGACTGATGCTCTTCCCATTGGGAATGGACGCCTTGGTGCTATGATTTGGGGTGGTATTGCAAACGAGACTGTTAATCTCAACGGTAAATTTGGCTTTCTCTAGAACTCCATTATGAAAAGTTATTATTTTTTCGTTGCCTAAAAAGAAAATGAGGGATGGGTTGATTTTTGTTTTTGGGAATTAAGTATTGAGGAAGGATTCTTGGAATACAGAAGTTTTAGATATTATAGTTTCTTGCATTTTCTTGGTGGTCAATAAGGTGCTAGGATCTTTAGATTTCTTGTTTCCTTTTGTTTTGAACGAAGCGAGCCATATTATGAGAGAGACAGAGTGAGTGTTAAGGGAAAACAAATGATATTTTACCATGTGTCGGTCGAGCAACTAGCTACTACAGGATTGGGCGTATATTATCTCACCACGCTCCCCTACTCCTAACAAGGCGGACGGTAGGAATGCTCTGCTCATCTTTCCCACGGCTCATTACCACAGTCTCGAAAACCCCTTTGGCTTCTTCCATTCAAAGATCCTCCCACATGTTCAATCTTTTTTATAGCGGTTTCCCCAGTGATTTTTATCATTAATCCAACCCTGATTGCACTCATTCATGGAGTTGTATTTAGTATGAGCCAACCGCTTTCAAGGAAGCGAGACTTTGATGTTTAATAATTGCTTGTTAGACTCTCGTAATTATTTAGTGGATCATTGTTCAAATCTTGTGTCCCAACCAGAGAATAGAGTATCAAGTTTTTGTACTCTTCTTTGCACTTTTCAATAGGACAACACCACTGAATAATATACTATCACAAACTCACCTTTGCTGCAAAAAGTAATTGTGGAAATGGCTTCTCCTTTTCTCTTGGTGCAGAGGATACACTTTGGACAGGGACTCCTGGCGATTATACGGACCCTGATGCTCCAAACACCCTATCTGAGGTCAGAAAACTTGTTGACAATGGGCAATATGCAGAGGCTACTGCAGCTGCAGTCAATTTGTCAGGAGATCCATCCGATGTATGCTACTTCTTTACTTCCATATTTAGTCCTCCATATTTGGAATTTCTTATTTGTGTAGACTGCTTTCTATAACTAATATATTGGAGCTTTTATGCTTATTATGCAACTGCCTCATCAACCATTTCATTTTGAAAGAGCCAGGGATGAAATGGAAGCAATTTTGTTTTGCAGCACATTTTGCATGTTGTTGAAGTGGGGTAAAAGGCAAAGAGAGTTCAAAAAACATTACAGGATTAATCTCTGAAAGGAAAATTCTGCTTCCTGCAAGGGTTTGCTAGGGTCGCCCATAGTAAGAACTACAAAAGAAATATATTATTTGTCCAGTTTATGTTGTAACATGATTTTGCCCTGGCCACAGTGGATTTTACAAATGCTAACCCTGCGTTATAGTTTCATGTGACAAGACACTGATATAGTAAATGATAGGACCAGCTTTCTAATCTTCAAGCAAACCTTTTTAAGCAAAAAAATTCCTGTATATTGTGCTGATCAGAATACAGTATCAAACTATGGTGTCTATACTGTCCATAATTAAAATAACTCGCTTGTGGCTCATTAGTAGTGCTAGAGAAGCATTAGTGGACTAAACATAAACTGGAGTAAAACTTAGCTATTAAAAGTTTTGCAACCTACTGTCCCCAGAAGTTCTTTTAGTAATAACTGGCATTATCCGGATGGCTGGAGCTGCATTCTTGATTTTATTTGAACTCTTTGACTTATAAATTACAAGAATATGTTGTGTGCGAAATTCTTCAACCAGTGCTTCTAATTATTGATTTTTCTTTTCATAATATTTGGTTGAAATATAGGTTTACCAGCTCTTGGGAGACATAAAACTAGAGTTTAATGATTCTCATGCCACATATGATGAAGAAACTTATCAGAGAGTGCTGAATTTAGACACAGCAACCGTAAAAGTGCAGTATTCTGCCAATGAAGTCGAATATACGAGGGAATATTTTGTCTCAAATCCGGATGAAGTAATTGTGATGAAGATTTCTGGAAACAAGCCCTCATGTTTAAATTTTACGGTGTCTCTGGACAGAAAATTGCATCATCATTCATATGTAAATAATAAAAACCAAATCATTTTAGATGGAAGCTGTCCAGGCAGAAGAATTCCACCACAAGTCTATGGAAATGATAATCCTACAGGAAGAAGCCCTCTGAAGTCCATTAAAAATGGCAATCCTAAAGGAATTCAATATTCAGCGGTTATGGATTTGCAGATTAGTGACGGTGCAGGTGAGATGCATGTCGTGGAAGGTAGAAAGCTACGTGTGGAGGGTTGCAACTGGGCTGTTATCCGTCTCACGGCATCATCATCATTTGATGGGCCGTTTACGAAGCCTGTGGATTCAAAACGGGATCCTAGCTCGGAGTCTCTAAGTACAATGGATTCTGCAAAAAGATATTCATACTCTGATCTTTATGCACGCCATGTTGATGACTATCAAGCACTTTTTCACCGCGTCTCACTGCAGCTTTCCAAAAGCTCCAAGAGTGCTGACATAAATTTAAAAGAAGGCAAGGATGAGGTGATTACCAGTGCGCAGAGGGTCAAGTCTTTCAAAACTTCTGAAGATCCCTCTCTGGTTGAGCTTCTGTTCCAGTATGGTCGATACCTGTTAATTGCTTGTTCACGTCCTGGAACTCAGCCCTCAAACCTGCAAGGGATCTGGAACAAGGATATTGAGCCTGCATGGGAGTATGTTCTAGTTTTCCTCTTTAATCCATTTTCTCCAAGTATTCTTTCTGGAACTATAAATCTGATGTTCTGTTTTTTCTTTCTTTTTAGTGGTGCTCCTCACTTGAATATCAATCTACAAATGAACTATTGGCCTTCTCTCTCTTGCAATCTCAAAGAGTGCCAAGAGCCTTTATTTGACTATATCTCGTCTCTGTCCATAAATGGAAATAAAACTGCAAAGGTGAAGACCTCCTTTCTCTTTTGGTTTATTTATTCATCTTAAATTTTGTCAATTGATCTATTGAGTTCTGGAGTATACATGGGTACCATACGGAACTGGAAATGAATGAGCTACTGATAGCTAAAATAAACTCTGGGAGGTAAGTAAAAGACTCGATACAGCAGTGCACAGATTTTTATCAGTAGACGCAATGGATCAAGTTAGTTTCGATTGGTAATCAGGGATGGATTAGGGATGGAAAATATAGAATTAATATCCCCCTCCCTGTTTCTCTCCCAATATGATATTTTCTGCTTGATATCAATGAAAGGAATATATTTTTCACTCTGAATCTTTTGGTGGTTAAGTTTGAGGAAAGAGAATATTAACTTTTTTTTTCTTCAAATAATTTTCTTATCACAAAAAAATGAAGAAAACTTTTTTTTTTTTGTACAACCTTCATGCATTTAGTTGCAGAATGTTACAGGTGAACTATGGAGCAAGCGGATGGGTTGCACATCAGGTTTCTGACATATGGGCAAAAACATCCCCAGATCGTGGTCAAGCTGTGTGGGCTTTGTGGCAGATGGGTGGAGCGTGGCTTTGCACACATTTATGGGAGCATTATACCTATACAATGGACAAAGTAAGAATCTCTTATTCCTTCGAATTTGATGATTTTATTATGTCAATTAGTTGCACTTTTGATATGCATGCGGCTTTTGGTGTTTGATCTGTATAGGTTCATACTCTTCCTTCTGGGTGATTTGTATTAGATATTATCAATAGATGAGAAAATATATTGGAAAACTAATGGACAAGGTTGCTGACATATCGTTTTAATGTGGTCTTACATCTTTTAATTGGTATCCATGATCTAGGTAATGAAATATCGGAAACCTACTGGATTTGGTCTTTGCAATTAGATGCTTGCTATTTAATGATATTGGGAGGCTACTGAATTTTCATTAATAGAGTTCTCCGAACTCTACCAACTTAATTATCAAGTTACTATCTAAGTTAAATTTGTATGTCAAAGTTAAATTTGTAGGTCTGATTAATCTGAAACTTGGAGAGCATAATTAATAGGATAACTTTGTTTCGATACCATTAACTTTCAAAAACTCGAGTAAAAAGGACGTAGCCATTTCTGGTACGCGAGGGTCTAGGGTTAATGCTAGTTTGGATTCTGTATTTCAATTTGGTGTTTTATCTCATATTACACATCACAAATGCTCGCCAATCTATGAAAAGTTTCCTTAAATACACATTTGGTGTGAATACTAAATTGGAACCAAAGATCCGAAGTAAATGCAAAGCAATCAACTGGAACTTCATAGATATATCTCCAGATATATCTCCACAATTGAGAAGATCCAACTCAAGCGTGTTTCCAACTAGAAAACAAAAGTTGTTGGAATTGATCACACTTTCTTCATCCAAAATTTATAATGTGCAAGTCAAATGTCTGCAGGTTCTTTGATTGAAAGAATTTAATGAGTGTGTACAGTTATGTCTTTCACGTCAAGATGAGGAAATCTAGACTAAAAAGTTCAAATCATGAGTAGAGGGCATTGAATCATCTTATTTAATTGCTAATAAAATATCTGAACTCTTATTTGTGCAACAATTGAAGTAGGGAGTATTTTTACTTTGGCTGTTTAGTGCAACAATTGAAACAGTCCCTGAATGCGTGAAGAACTTTCCCACAGAAGTTAAATGATTTTCGTCAAAAAAAATGATATTAAGGATGTAACTATGACATAGATCGTTGATTTGACTATGGGTATTGTCATGCTTATAGGAATTTCTAAGAAACAAAGCATATCCCTTGATGGAAGGCTGTGCTTCATTTCTACTGGACTGGTTAATTGAAGGCCCTGGAGGATTTCTTGAAACTAATCCATCAACCTCCCCAGAGCATATGTTTACTGCTCCCGATGGTAAGCCTGCTAGTGTCAGCTACTCATCAACCATGGACATGCAAATTGTTAGAGAGGTTTTCTCTGACATTGTTTCTGCTGCTGAGGTAAATCTCCTCCTCTGAATTATCTGATACTCTAGAATCTTGACCTCCTTACATTATTAGTTAATTGAGTTCAAAACTGAAATATAGGAACTTGGCAAAACTGATGATGATCTGATTGCAAGAATTCGTAAAGCTCAACCACGTCTTTATCCGACCAGAATTGCAAAGGATGGTTCCATCATGGAATGGGTAAGCTGGCACTTGCATATTAATTCTTAGTGCTTTAAAGAGGATATGGATATGTTGAGAAGAAGTTGAGCAACAGAATCCTGTTGCCATCTATTTGACTAATTAATGAGAAATTCAATTTGTTTTTATCATCCTTTATCATGGCAGGCACAGGACTTTGAGGATCCAGAGGTGCACCATAGGCATCTATCACATCTATTTGGGCTATTCCCCGGGCACACCATCACTATTGAAGAGACTCCTGATCTATGTAAAGCAGCAGAATATACCTTGAATAAAAGAGGTTGGTGTTTTTTTTAATAAGCTGGGAGGTAATAAGTTCTATGATTGGGGGGAATTTCTGTGCGTTCCTTCAGATGTTATCTTTCTGGTGGGATCATCAATTCATTATCTGAAATATATAACTACCTAGTGCTATGTTTGGTTCTTGTATTTTGGTTAGGAAAAGGAAAATGATTAATGATAAAGTATAAGGTACTATTATTTGAAGGAAAATATTTTCTTTCCCTAGTGTGCTATGCTTGGTTCTTGGATTTTAGTGATGAAAATATTCTTTCAAATAATAACCTTATACTTTATCTTCAACCATTTTCCTTTTCCTCTTCCTCTTCCTTTTTCTAACAAAAATCAAAGATCCAAAACATAGCAAGAGGGAATGGGAAAAACGGCCATTCAAAAGAGTTCAATTGACATCAATTGGATAGTCAAATAACAAAAAGCTGATTCTGCAAGTAAAATCTGCAAGTGTAGTTTTGAACTTTCTCAATAAGGAAAGAAGCATGCGTCTCCGGAAATAAAATAGTAAATTATTGATATATAACAATTATTTGAGAGTAAAATAGAGTGTTCTGTCTAATAATTTTATCAAAAGTTCCTGGCTGGTAATTTTATCAAAAGTTAATGTTTGAAGAGGAAAGTGAATAGGAAAAGAGAAATCAATCAAAAATGATTTCATCATTTTTTTTTTCTAGCAAACTATTAATATCTATGAATATTTTATATGTGGTTGAATATCATGTTAAAGAAATGAAAAATTGTAAAAGTAGCAAACTTCTCCGTAACCATGTTTCCGCAAACATATTTGTTGGCTTTTTCTTTAAAATTAAATTAACAAAAATGATTTCTTAATATTTCCTGAATGGAACCAAACTTAACTTTTGGGAAATAAAGTTCAGATTTTTTTTGAAGTATTAATTAAATTTTAGATGTCTCAGATTCACAGATAAATTTCATGTAGATGATCTTGGCATCTTCCGAGGAGCATGTGTTGGCAGTATACGACATTATAAAACTTTGAGTATATTATGCTCCAGTTGGAAGCGTTTACCACTAACAGCACAATCTGCTAAACAAAAATTCTTGGTTTAACTTTTGCAGTTATCATGTGTTTTCTTTGGAACAGGAGAGGAGGGTCCAGGGTGGTCAACAACATGGAAAGCTGCATTGTGGGCACGCCTTCATAACAGCGAGCATGCATATCGGATGGTAAAGCATCTATTTGATTTGGTGGATCCTGACCATGAAAGTGATTTTGAAGGAGGGCTATATGCCAACCTATTTACTGCACATCCACCGTTCCAGATTGATGCAAACTTTGGGTAAGAAATCTATCTCTGTGAGATCAATCTAAATTTGTTCATGGTCCACAGTGCTTTAGAGTCAAATTTGATCTTTAAACTTGGTCTTTTTCCAAACGTCTTCTCATTGCTTTATGTTAAACTAGCTAGAGGTGTCTGGAGATTTTATCTTGAGATAATTGTATTTCAAGCATAAAGTATCCTCACACATATGTTTGATGCATGCACAATCTGCACCTCCCTCTTGTCTGCTACCCCAATCAAGTGCTTTGTTCCTCCTGAGACAAAGGTTCGAAGAACCTTTGTGTGCCGCACATCACCTTTTGTTAGACATTGATTATACGATATGTATTAAAATGATTCAGAATTTAAGGTGCCTGTTTCCTCTTCCTGTCGCTCATATGTCTAAATTGTAAGATGGTCTTATTAGACTTGGAAGTTATTCAAATACCAGGAATGGGTGCTTATGTCACCTGATAGCATCAAATCCTTCCTCTCAGTCAACCCATGAACATGGGCAATATCAACTCTATTACACGAGCTCTTTAGCCTGACAGCCCTGACCCCTTGTGATGAGCCTAAGGACTGGAGGACTTTAGTGATCATTCATTGAGAAGGAAGTTGCTCAAACCCTCGGCATAGCAACAGGGCCCTTTTGCTTTTACGAAGGCACCAAGGGTACCACTTAAATGAGTATTTTTGTTTTTCAACTTTCTGAAACACTGGTTACTGATGACCTTTAACTAGTCAAAAAACTAGAAGATATCCTGACAACTTATATTTTCCTTAAGCTGACAAATATGTTATGTTGTCATAGCCAAATTAAATGTTTCTATGTAAGGAAGCATTTTGTAACAGATTTACTGATTTTTCAATTTATTGTGCCAGATTTTCTGCAGCAGTAGCAGAAATGCTAGTTCAGAGCACCTTAAAAGACTTGTACCTGCTTCCAGCTCTTCCTCGGGATAAATGGGCAAATGGTTGTGTTAAAGGTCTCAAGGTGCGCGGTGGTGTTGGTGTCAGCATTTGCTGGATTGAAGGAGATCTTGATGAAGTTGGCCTTTGGTCGAATGATAGAAGTATTTTCAAGAGGTTACATTATAGGGGAGCTACTGCTGCAGTAAATATGTCATCAGGCACAGTTTACACTTTCAATAAGCAGTTGAAATGCGTGAAGAAGTATACACTCTCGTGATGGCCTTTCTTTTATCTTCTTTTTTTTTTTTTTGGCTGAGAAAATAGATCAAATGGATCTTACAAAGAATAATGACTCTCAAAGTTGATTATTTTGTTCACAGAAATATTGCAACCAGTTTATTTGATTTCTTCATTTCCTTATTGTCCATACCAGGACAGGTGATCTGTATGTCATGTCTTGTTTTCAGGTCTCTGTGGTATCTCATTGTAAATGTGTGTTCAACTTAACACACACACACACACACACACCACCCCCGCCCCCCCCAAAAAAATGCAGAAATGGTGAACAGCTGAACAGCCTACATGCTATTGCTCTTCTTATGCACCTGAGACATTTGTTATCCTATTAATTATCCATTGATATCGAAGCTGATCATTTAAATTTATTTATGTGGGGATTGGGAATTTTGGTGTGTTTCTTTAATTTGCTAAAAGCTATTGTTGTGAATTTGTGTAAAGAAAAGAAGAAAATTATTAATTCAGCACTTCAGATTATCAAACTGAATTGAAGTTGATTCAACCCCACCCCCACCCCCTCAGAAAAAATAAATAAATAAAGATTTTCAGTCATTTGAAAATAAAACGTATGAATGAAATTTTCCAATTTTGGGAGATTTTAACACTCAAAGCATTATTTATTATTAAAACTTATTTTTTTATCTATGTTCCCTATACTTTTGGATGAATTTTTCTGACCAAACATTAAATTCTCAAATTTATACAACTAATAGTGTTATTTATTACTACACGTTTAAAATTAGAAGCTTAATAACTAAATTACTTTCATTATATTAAACCAAAATAATATAAAAATTGAAAAAGTTGACCATGCTTTTCTCTCCCGCGTAGCATCTTATCATTCCTCGAAAAACCTTGTCAAAAACCCTCGCATTTCTCCCAAGTCCCACACGCAGCAGCAACAATGGCTTGGCGTGGTTCGCTTTCCAGATCTCTCATGTCCACCGCTAGGGCTTCCGCCTTCCGCTCATCGACGCCGCTCTCTACCCCACGCCTCCCGCGTCCTCCCTCCTCCTCTTCCTCTCGCCTCAACTCCCGTCGCCTCTCCTTCTCCAATCCCAGGTCCTAAATTTTGAATTTTAATTCTGTTATTTTTACTTCTTTCCATCAATCGTTGGTCGAGGCAATTAACTAGTCCAATGTTCTAATAGGTTTCTCTATTTTCTCTAGTTTTGGGAACCTAAAATCTTAAGGTTGAAACTGATTTTATTCTGTGTTCTACGATTTCCAAGTCTTTTTACAACCTAAGGAACACTTTTACTTTCTTTAGTTTGTTTATTTATTTGTTGTCAACAAGGGTTTCATTGAGTTTTCTTGAAAGAGGGGGAAAAAATCTATTTGCTTGACATGCTGATTTTAGCCTGATTTGTTATGTTTTAGTGAATACCAAATATATTGCGTTGGACTCTTGTACTATTCCGTCAATGCCTGAACGTTGTACTTGGGCTGCAAATATTCTCGAGTGGCAGTTTGTTGGCTTGGGAAAAATGATTAGTTAATGGAAATAATGAAAACTATCCAGTCTCTGGCTGACTCATTGAGTTTTGATAATGCAATGCAGGACTTTGGGAGAGCTGGGATGCGCTCAATCATTGATGCCGCTGCATAGCATGGTGGCTGGAGCACGGCTGACGTCTCACTTGGCAATCAATTTGCGCGCATGCTGTGAGCTGTCCCATGGTACCTTCCGCCGTTCTTGTCAGGATCGCTAGTAGTTTCTTTGTGAGTCTGATACTATTGTCATTAGGATAGTCCCGGTGGTAGATGCTCGTAAAGAAATTGAATTTTTTTACATGTTTATTAATATTTTTTCTCTGATTGATTTAACTAATCGCTACCTGTGAAATATTATGATGAATTAAAGGATGAAGTAACTATACTATTAGTCAGCTCTATCAAAATTAATTGATAAGAAAAGGTTGGAATTATTAGGATTGATTGGGAGGAATGGAAAAGATGGGTGATGTCAGTAGAGCATCCCAACAATCAAAAGCAGGACACTGACACTGCATTGTAGGTTGATTTTTTCTTGAATTTGTAATTTGATTTAGTGTAGACTTTTTTTAAACCATTGATGCTACATGAATAAGAAAGAAGGTTAATGATAATGAGATTTTGCTTGTTTTTGGAATAAAAACGAACTCTATGCTAGAGTTATCTGAATACTTACAGATGATTAGAATAATATATTGTTCTTTCACTGCTAAGGTTTTCTAAAGACAGACACACACACATACACACGTGTAATTATATTATTATCTAATATATCCAGTTTGCACATGTATGTGAGATTGTACATTTTTTTACTAGAGGAAATTAAACAATTGTACTAAATGCACTTTCACGATGTTTTCAATCATTTTTTCCATTTGTCACACATATTGGTGAGGAAACTAATGAAATTACTAACTAATATGAGGAGGAAGCCAAATTACATGCATCTTCTTCTTCTTTTCACTTTTTCTTTCTGTTCATTTTTTTTTTCTTTTTTCTTTTTTGTTTTGTCCTTGAACATAAAATGTCTGGGAGGAACTTAGAGATGGAAGGCCTTTCAAAACTGAAGCACAAATTTAGGTGGTACTTAATTTTGTTACGCTCAATTATGTTTAGGGTTTGTCTACAAATTTGAACGCAAACCTTTAAATTGATGCACCTTCTAGAGGGTGTTTACCGTCCTTGAGGCACACCCATCTAAGCTAAACTTATATGTGTATGATGCTAATTTATTTTCGTTGATTAATTCAAATGTTGCAATGCACCAACACATAACATTCTCTATTTTCTGTGAGAAGAAAATATAACATTCAAATGCTTGTGTTGAATATAAGCTTGTGCGTAACGGCTGAGCAATCCTGTGGTTGGCTCAAGGTGATAGATCTATTTCACTAACAATGAAATTTTCTCTCGGATAGTCAAGTTAGTTGATCCAAGTGAAAATCCTTCTTTCTGATATATGATACTAATTTATGAAAGCCCCAATAGATTCGGTGTGCCAATCTAAAAGACTGCTCGTTTCACAATGGTGAGCAGCGTAGTATTCAGCTTGACACAGTTAAAAGGGAATAATTGAAAAGTATATAATGTGAACAAAGATTGTATAATCTTTCTGAAACCTTTTGTCTTCATATTCATTGTAGGATTATGATGGTTCAAATAGTACATGGCTGTGTCTGGATATTATCTGTGTAAGAGTTGGTCATATGGTGGTATCATGATTTTTCAGAGTAAAGTGTTATGTCTTAGAATTTGTTATATTGACATACTCTGGTATCATATTTTTTTAGAGTTCACTGTTCTTTTAACTTAGATTTGTTGTGTTAGAAGCACATCTTATGGAGTGAGAAATTGAATTTGAGGAAAGGAGGCAAAAAAAAAAAAAAAAAAAAACGAAACTTAGCTGTAGGATTGCATACTTGGTTGGTTTGAGAAATAGTTTTGTTTGGCCTGTGTAATTGGCTTTTATTCTAAGTTTTAAACTGGTTTTAATTTCTTTGACTTGTCTAATCAAATTTGCTTTTAAGCATCGTATATTGCTATGGTTAGTGAGACCTGCGTAACATTATCATAATATGTATATTAACGAAGTCTTTGGCATGAAAAATTGAATAAAAGTACTTTTTCATCAATACCAATTACACGGCCTTATTCTTTGTACCCAGGTACGCAAATTCTTATTAATTTGCCAGAATCTGACAAACCAATTTTTCGTGGAGTATTTTTACCCATTATGTGGGCGAAAGAAAATTGGACAAAGAAATGAGAAATGGAAATGTTTGCTGCATCACTGGCATAACATGGGAAGTCATTGTTAGAACTATTAAAACACTTGCTGTTAGGGGCTTGTGTTGTCGCCTTTAGGATGTCTGTTGCTCCACTATATTAGTGCTCAAGAAACAAGGGGCTCTACATGTTAATGCTCCTTGAAGTGATTGACAACTCACCAAGCATATCTTAATCAGACTAACTTAATGTTCTCATAACCTAATCCCAAGTATATAAGATAAACACAACTTCTAAGTTCTTGCAATTGTCATCCACGTGTTTTGAGTTAACCGTCCAAATTTGACATTGTGGCAGGTACTTGAACACATTGTTGGATCAGCACAATTGGGTGCTCAAAGATCTGGGACTTGGTCAGTTGGTGTATCCTGCAGGAATTTTTCCCCTTGGGGAAAAAAATTGGAAAATATAAATAAAGAATGATCATGCATTTCATGTTTTTGTAGATGAGACTTTGATTTCAGATAGTTATAGCCAAAATTTGAGACATTTTGCTGGTAGTTGCAATAGTTGTGCGGTCATCATGCTTGACCTGCACATGGAGATTGATTTGTAATGCTCTTTCTACTTTAGCATTCATCATTCTGAGTAGTACTTTTATCCTTTGTCATTCCTTGATTTTTTAAACTATTGTACATTCATGCACCAATAAACCGTCATATTTTGCTGAAGCTATATTTTCCTCCTCTTAGCAGCAGAAATGTGCATTCTTGCTGCTGGAGTTTCTTGAACTACAGTTTTTCTATCACCATTCACCACTCTTACCATCATTTGCATACTGATTGTTTGGATCTGTGAGTCAAATGCCAAGCCATTATTGAAATTTCAAATTCTGCGAATCTGGACTGGGGTTGCTAATGCCCCTTCCGTTGCATATAAAGTTTCTGCTTTATCCAATCCTTCCGCTTTATATAAAGTTTCAGCTTTAACTAGTCTTTCCTTCTCTGAAAGAATGGTAGCAGTGCTGCTGCAACCATTCTTATTAGTCCAGTACTCGAATATGTAAGAACTAATCTTTCTTCCATTTACAGTCGTTAGATGCTAATCTTGTCCGTTGGTTTGTTTTGAGAACTATATTAAGTAGCAATGATGATTTTTGCAAATCCTGTAGTTAAACATATTTCTGTATTAACACTTTTTTCTTTATCCTATAACTCATGTACATACCAAGTCGGATTTAAACACTCTCACAATATTTTCATTCAATCTTACTGAAAACTTTCCTCTGAACAGACTCATCTCAGATGGATATCCCAAGGATGAAGTGAAGCAAAAGGATTATATGCACCCTAATTTGATTAAAATGAAAAATCTATGTGCTCCTGTCATTTCAAGCTCGTCAAGGACACACTGACATGTGGGGGATGAAACAGAGGTTTTTTGAGCTAATTCTTGGAGTTGGGGAAGATCAAGTTCAATTAAGTGGCCTTCTTGTAAGCTTCCATCGCCAATAATTTTGGGGCCACATACAATTTGTGTAGTGTGCCATTGGGTGTAATAGTTACACGAGGACCTGATCCCATGATAAAGCTGAGTGATCCATTTGTCTTCCTTTTAAAAGACATTTTTTATTTTTTTATTATTAAAACTTAAAAAATACATTTATTTTACATATTCTCATCATAAATATAATTTATTTTCAAACTTACTATTATTTCACGTTTTATCATACACATACTAAAATTTATTTTCAAAAATATTATTATTTTACATTTTTT
The DNA here is from genome assembly GCA_019321725.1 of Paulownia fortunei. NCBI lineage: Eukaryota > Viridiplantae > Streptophyta > Magnoliopsida > Lamiales > Paulowniaceae > Paulownia > Paulownia fortunei. The sequence continues at coordinate 28,965,885 of CM033106.1, read as the reverse complement.
TATACAGAAAATACTAAAAAATAAATATATTTTTATTTTCAAATTATATAATTATTATAAAAATATAACTAATCTAAATATATTCTTAATTTTTTATAAAAATCTAGTGAATATTTTTACCCTGAAAATACTGAAAACATATAAATAAATTTGAAAAAGAACCCAAGCGGGGGTCGGCCAAACACAAGTACCAAGCATCTTCTTCGAACTGGTTACTTGCCCCCTATTATGACATTAATATTTCATAGGACTACAGGTTTGAGGGACCCTCGTCCATTTCGAATATGGTGGTACCAGCAAACTGCAAAAGTAGTCGTACCAAAGAAGGAATAAATCCCACTATGGGCTCATTGGTAATTTCATGAACTTATATTCGAATTTACTCTCAATATTCCAATTTTATCCAAGGGCAAGATAGAGAATTTACGAGGGGACATTGAGAGAACAAGGAGCAGCATAGCGCACCTCTAATATTCCCAATCCCATATAATGTTCAGAAAAGTTGCCAACCAAAAATTCTGCTTTGGTGATTCTCCTAACCTAATCACTTCTTTATCCTTGTTCGCTTTTGAATAGAAACTAGACTAAACAGCTTCTGAAACAACCAGTTCTGTCGGCAAAGTAAGTTTGCCTCGTTTTCCTTATGTACCTTCCTTGACCAATCATGTTCCCCCAAGTCAACATCACCTCATCTTGTGCCAACACTCAGCATTCCAATTCGCAACAACAGTTCTAACATTCCACTTTCTTTAGGTTTTTTACCCGGTATCATATGTACATATAAAGCATTGACAGCATCACAAAGTTTGTGGTCCTTTCACATATAAATTTCCCACAAGTGTTGAGAAACAAGAAGTATATTGATCAAAGACGTACGCGAAACATGCAGCAACCACCCAAGGTGAGATTACAAGGGAAGGACATTTCACTAGTCATCTGAATTTGCTGAACTCTCAAATCTCAAAATTTCAAGCTAAAACATAGACTCTGCTTACAATTGGCATGTTGTACTACACTAAATTGATTACCTACTAAGAACCCTTCACATAGAGCTTAAATTAAGGCGCACAGAAGTGTCGCACAGGGTGGTGGACACCCACCTCATCATAGAACCAAAATATGTGTGTGTGTGTGTGTGATGTATATATTGACACAGGCTTTCAGTAGTGTAACACTCACTACAGAATAAAGTTGATAACCCATGGCTGTGGAAGAGATTAGATAACCAATAGTGGCAAATAGGGTTTCTCCCTTTTTATCTTGGGATATAATATGAGAAAATTCAGATCAAAGTACAGACTGCCCATTACATGCCAGAAAGGCAGAAAAACTGCCAAGAAGCCCCAACATGAAGACAACCCACCTAGATACTCATGTTTTCAGATAAAACTAGAGAAAACTGGTTAAGATACCCACAAATCTTTTTTCCTACTTTTATCTCCATTATTGCCAAGTTTCCAGACCCCACCACTTTCCATAAGACTTTTTATGTATCAAAATCAAAACACACCCAATATGATATAATTCTGCAACCACTAGCTCCAACATCTATATTCTAGATCAAAGCTTATCATTCACTCACATTTTTACTATCGAGGGAACACTCTTTCTAGGTGGGTTCCATCTTCATTATATCTCATACCTACCTGGCTTGAAAACTTTCACAACTCACCATGTCAACCTAAGAAAAAACATTTAAGAAAAGTTACCATACCAGATCTAGGATAACAGCCGAAATTATTCCTGAACTTTTGACACAAGATCAGGTTCTAAAGCAGCTCACAGATAAATTCATACAAAAAAATCTAGCCAACAATCAGATAAAGTGCTAATAAATTTTAGTAGGCAGAAATACTGACAGGTAATAGAAAAAAGAAAACCATGAGGATTTGATTTGACTGCAAATGGAAATGTTATTGGAGTGTCAACATTAGTTTACTTTTAACTAATCCAATGGAAACCAGTTAAAGTTGATGTGGTTTCAACAGATAAGGAGAAAAATGGTGAGTGGGGAATCTCAAGCTTGACAGAGGCAACAATGAAAGATGACATAAGCATCCCCCTTGGGAAAACCAAGCATCACTTGGTGGGGACAGTGAACAGACATATGCTAGATCTAGGATGTCTTATATCACACTACTTCATCTTGTCAGTCTCAATTTATTCCATCCCTCTGATATAGAACCAATTTAAGAGTCAAGAGAAGGATTCAACAGAGTACTTTCATCCATTCACTGTACTTCAACACCAAGAGGTGAACTAAGAATAAAAAAGAGAAGACTCTTCTACAGAAGGAATTGGCAGCTAGAACAAAAAAGATGCCAAGTGAAGAAAGTAGTGATCAAGGAACACAACAACAAAACCCAGGAGAGTGGTTGAATTTGAGCTTGGGAAGGGATCCACCCCAAGCATTCAAAGAATCTGAGGTACAATCAAGACTTGCGTCAGCCAAGGTTTTCTCATGCAACTTCTGTATGCGGAAGTTCTACAGCTCACAAGCATTGGGTGGACACCAGAATGCTCACAAAAGGGAAAGAGGTGCAGTAAGACATTACCAGTCGCACAAAATGATGACAATGATGGCCCTGCCTATCCGTACTTCCATGTTCAGATCACTTGGGGTGCAACCCCATTCCCTCGTGCACAAACCAGGCAGAGATGGAACTACAATAGTGGCAAGATTTAGCGAGGCTAATACAGGATTTGGAATAGCATGGCAGCCTGGCACACACGAGGAAGCAGCAGATTTGATGTGGCCTGGAAGTTTCAGATTGGATTCGCAACAACCAGAGCAGAAATCATCAATTTCAAATACGCTGGACTTAAATCTCAAATTGTAATCAGCTTATATCTCTGTTGCCCCAAATTAGAATTTTTATTGTAACCTACTCTTATGCTTTCCCCGAGATTTGCCAATCAGTTAAAGAGTCACTATTTAAAGCTCAGGAGCACCAGTATTAAATTCCAATAGAGTTGGACTCTCATCAATGAGGGAGTTCATGATTTTTTATCCACTTGCTGAAAAAGAACTTCCAGCTCTTGATTTATGCTGTTGCGTGTAAAACACTAAGTTATTGGCTGTTTAGAGATATTTTAATCCCCAAGCACCTCAATGATACCCTCCAACACTATTTTCGACCAAGTTTATGTTTATGAAAGAAAGAAAAGGTTAGCAACATCTGTTTCAACTTACTTGTATTCCAGTTTTATTGTTTTAATTGTCAAAGAGAAAATCAACTTGAAAAATCCAAGTATGTGTAGTAGCTGTTTCCATGTTCCATGACTATAACTATCTTTACAAAAAGGAAGCTGAGAAAAGCATAATTTTTGAGTGGGGTGCACTTATTTGGATTTTTAAAGGCTTTTGAAGAATCTCCAGCATAAATTTTGCTCCAGACACTGTTGTTAAGCAACTTAGAAAAGATGAGTAGTTCCATACAGGTCTATCCCCCATAAAACGAAATAAAATTTTAATCAGTCATTCCCCACAAACTTCCAAATAAGCACATTAATCCTGAATATATTCTAGGTGCAAGCCTAACATTACAAAAAGTTGCAACCTAAAGGATGGGAGTGCAAGGGGCACACTCACCAAACTTTTGCATCTGAGATACAAGAAGCCACATCAAATGTAATTTAAAGATCTATTACAATGCATTCATTGCATCACAGTCATCAGTTCGAGGAGTAAAAAGAACTACGCTTAAAAGCCTGATACTGACATGACAAAATTTGCAGCAAAAGAGAAAAAAAAATAGCAAAGAAGGCAGGCCTTATGGATCCCTAATTATCAAATTTCAAGAATGCCTTAGGTTTAACAGTAATATACCTAGATAAATTGTTCATCCATAAATTGGTGCATCTTACTTTATGACAAAATGCACATCCTTAGTTTAGTCCTCTCGGTAGAGTAATTAGTAGAGGTAATAGCCAAGTTGTCCCAATTTCGGAAGATTAGGCGATTGCATGTTATCTTTAAAAGGGTTTGTGGAGGATTGCAAATGGAGTGATAGATCATGGTGAGGGGCAAGGCAAGTGGCAGTTTCTAGCAGTTTCAAGTGGCAGGTGGTGTTGAGAGGCGAAGAGGTGGTGGTTGGTGGCAGTAAAGGGTGATAGAAAATGATAAAGGTAGCGATGGTGAATGCTGGTTAGTTGAGGCACTAGCTGTATATAGAGGGCAGTCTGGTCTGTTAAAGTTTAATCTGCTCAATCTCATCTTGAGTAAACTACAACTGGGCCCATATTTAAGTTTCTATACCTTAGATGAATGAGTTTCCATCTTCTAGAGGAACGAATAAATATGGATAAGGCTGGATTTACTACTATTCTTAACCTTATTTGTCCACACCAACTAAAACAAACACACATGGCCCTCCATATTACTGAATAATACAGAACACCCCTCAAGCGGTATATCATTGACTTGACTAGCATGTGATTAAATAATTATTGGCTCCACAATCACCCTCTTTGGAGCATCTTTCTTTAATTAGCTAAGTTGTCAACAACTTATCATGTTTCATCTGATGCACATGGCTGATATATCTAATTAACTGTGGATATAACAAAAGGCTTACCTCTCCATTTATTTAGCTTTTACAATTTCATGCAAAGCCCTTACTCAGCAATATCTATTATAAATGGTTTCAGTTGGTCCACCAAAGTGCCATTCTTTCTCATTTAAGGGCTAGTTGTGCTCCATTCCGCTATAACAATATTTAGAGGCCCTCACCATGTTTGTATTTTCCATTTCATGTTTCTCATATAAAAAACTCATCAGAATTACATATCGAGAAATATATAACTCCATGCATCCAACGCAGCAACCGATTTCTTTCAGTCACCTTTAGTGGCTACTCAAAATTTTACCAAATTAGAAGTGAGAATTAAGAAAATAAATAATCTTTTTCCCCATCAAATGGGTTATGGCTTCCTCAAAATAAATATGAAATCTACATCATATATTGCTCATAATTCTTCAAGATCGGCTAGTATTTCTTCAGTTATAAAATAATGTTGAGGACTCAACACAGCTTACAGTATTTATGTGATTATAAGCTTTTGGGTCTTGCGCATGACGATTGGGAGCCTTTCACTGATGACACCAGGATCACTGTATGCAGCAGAATCAGTAGGATATCCTTTCTGCAACAATTATTAGAGAGTAAATTTCCAAAAAAAATAAAAATAATAAAAATAAATAGAGAAATGAGGCCTATTAAAAATGAATGCAAAAACTAGTTTAAGAGACCAGAAGTCCATACTTTGAAGACTAATTAATTTGACGCAATTCAAACAATTAAATTATTGCGGCAACAGATAATAGTGAAACCAAAATATAGAACTACCTTGAAAACACGCTTATGACGATGGAAAGCATAGATAGCTCTAGAGGATTTAAGAAAGAACAACTAAACTTTCAGAGGTCAACTTGGAAAAACATAATTTATATACTGATCAACAAGAACAGAACATCACTCACAGATGACAAGGCCTTAAAGGTGGCTTCTCTCCAGCAGCTTTCTCGAAGAATAACTGGTTCTGTACTCTCCCCAAAAGCACAATGCATACGAGTGTCCCTCAATCTCATAAGCACTCCATCAACTCTGAGCTGTAAGATGATGTCAAACAATGAATAACCAGAGAAAGCAACAGTTGTAACACGTGCAATAATCCCTATACTTAAAAAGTTAAAAAATATAACACCGTAACACATTATAAATTCTAGAGTCAAACATAAAGGAAACAGGAAGCGTACAGATAAGTTTGATCTCCACTTCTGACAATTCAAAATAATAAGAGAGGACTTCTATATGCTGTGTTGTCAAGAATTATCTTATTAAATTTTTTTAATAGACTCACCCAGAAGCGCAAGAGAAGAAACCATCCACTTGGCATGACTCTCTGCAACATCACAAAAATAAAGAGGAAACCTTAGTCCTTTCATCCAAGAAATGTGAAGATAATAAGTTACCCAAAGATGAGAGTTTACCACTTTAACCGTCAAAAGAGAGACACCATTATCAGCCAATTCGTCTTCATACAATATAACCTGTTGAAACATTGAAGATGACATTGGCCATGGTGTGAAAAAGTAAATCAGGAAATGAATTTCATTTCTGAAGCATCTGGTCCTAAAAACTCCAGGAGTAACCTATCAACTAATTACAGACCTCATCATAGAAAAGAATGGGCTCTTTAGATGCCAATGCAACCATATCAATTTGTTCCTGGCAGTCTTCCCAATGAGGATTGCAGCTGCTTTCCTCAGGAGCTCCTCTTCCAGACTAGTAAATGCATAACAGTATATCTTAGGAATTCAATGTAAAAAGCAATCAGATCAATGTAAAGTATAATAGATAAGGTTAGAAAAACTGGCAAGCCTTCCATGTATCGAGAGTCTATCTAAAATTGCAACTGAGATATAATATTAGGTGCAAAAGTTAGCAGAACTAAGGATGACAAGATAACGCAGCTAGACATGAGTAATCTCCCTTGCTATCTCAAATCTATGGCCACACCAAAAATCAATGACAGACAAATCCTCTCTATTTTGAGGAAAACTAGCTCAGATGCATCAGAGAAAGAAGGCACACCTCAGGAACTTTTTCAACACTAACACTTCCACAGTATGGCGTTGTGAACGTATAATCATAATCCAGTATCACCTGATCAGTAGGCTTGCTGCAGGATTTAGAAAAACAAAGAATGAGAAGAGGTATAGCCAGAGAAATGACATAAGTGGCATTGTTTCGTTCACGATGCCATTTTTTCCCAAGTTTAATTGTGTCCATGATTGGTTGTGTCCTAGATCAGGAGCACAGAGATAGAAAAAACTTCCCATTGAATCTGTTGACTGAATTGTTTTCAGCTTTAATTCGCATCCCGCCATAAATTAAATGTGGCGTGTCAATGATATATTGGTTGTGCACATATAAATGTAATCGATTAATATCATGTGCCATGAATCTCATGATTATTATAATCCAATAGCATAGGGATGCATTAACCAATTTTAAAGTCCCAATTTTGAGCAGACATAACCTCAAAGGGTCAATGTGAACATGACATAGAAGAAGTTCCATAAGTATTGTAGAATTATCTAACTGAAAGATGGAATGTAAAGCACTGCAGTAAGTCAAAATCGCAAAATGCGACTGTCAAAAAGTGCTATACTTGATTGCTTGAAGCTTTTCCTACTACAAACCTTTCCACAAATTCTTACAATAGTGCCATGTAATTTACGCTAAAAGTATTGATACAGGACAAAACCAATCCAACAAGGCATTCTCCTTAAGCAGTATTCCAACCAATGCCAAGACACTGAATGTCATTCATAGTCTTAGTGTGCAATCATTTGAAAAGACACTTGATGTTAAGACACTGTATAATTGCTTTTGTAGATGGAGAGAGTATTTAGGGAATAGAGAGTAGGTTGGAGTTCTTAAATTAAAAGAACATTAAGAGATTCAAAAAGTATAGTCGTTGGAACTTAAACTAACACATTAAAAGTGTTTAAACATATTAACACACCCTCCCTCTTGCTGAGCTACTGAGTGTCCATGTATTGAATAAAAAGGTTTAATAGCATTATAAACATTTGTTTAGCAAAAAATCCTGTTTAATACAGCTATTTAGGATTCTCAGTACCCCCATACAACACTAGTATATGAATAGGACACATCGCCGTAAACATCAGACTTAGGCAATATTGTTGAGGTGGCTAGTGATTCAACGGAAACTATTTCAGGTTCTGGCTAATCAACCTTCACCAAGCTCCCCAATTGAGTATTCTAAATTGATCAGGATATCCTCTTACATATCAGGTTTTAGCCATGTCCCTGATATCTCCAGCAAAGCACTATGTTGATACAGAGACCACAAACCATAAGATCCAGATACTGAGGCCTGAACCTTCTCCTCATCTTATACGGGTAATTCCATGGCAGGTTTTCCCCACTGGTTTTTGAAATCTCCATTTTGGGCACTGGTTTTTAGCCTCTAGGTCAAACTGATAATTCTTTGAGGTTCCAGTATTTTTGGAACTGATAAGGACAAAGCTGCTCTTTTCCTCTCTTTTCTACTCGGCAATTTCAGAGCCACTTTCTTTTGTTATTAAATTAATCGAGCCCTCTTTGGCATAGGGTTCTTTGTCTTTTCTTTCCTCTACATGCCTATCACAGTTCTTAGATTAGCTTTAGTTAAATAGAATGGCCTTAAGTGATTGTATGATTTACTTCGGATTTAGACCGCAAAATATTCGCATTAATCTCTCTTGATTTTTGCACATATATGATTGTTCTCTTCTGATTTGTAGGCAACTATTCAAAAACCTTGAGCATGTTCCTAACATTTGGTGATCATCACACCACTGGGGTAACTGATATATTTTTGACACGCGCATTTATATGTTTGACTCATGTTAGAGCACACCTAGCACATGTCTTTTCAGAAGTTAATGGTTCCTAGTCCTTAAAGAGGCAAATGGATATTAAACCAAGAAAGTTTCTTCTAAATCTGCTTCAACTTTGCCAACTCTAAGTTTTTAAAATGACTAATGGAAATCAAATATGCATACCTTCGAAATTTCCATTTAGCAGCTGCTGGAACTTCAACTGGAGGCAATGCTTCCTGCTTCCAGCCACATAAAGCATCAAATGCATTAAAATGAACTTTAATGCCACTACTCACATGCTTAAGAACCAAAGAACTCTCCCCAAAAACCATCTCGGGCAAGTGGGACGTCTGAAGCTTCTCTTCCCACCTGCAGGTACAGATATTGCTAGTAATAATTTGAAGTGAGCAATGTGTATCTTAACAAGAAAAATAAAATCTAGATCATCAAGAAACAAATTCTCTATCTAGTCGGCTACCAATGATCCCTAATTGTGGATAAGTCAGAAATTTCAGAAGAGGATTCTATGGTAATCGGCTCTGAACTCAGAAAGTAACTGTCAAATTCATGCAAGTGATGACATTTGAGAAAGGGAAGGATAATCAAAAGAAAGTGTGATACTGAGAACTGGGATAACAATTTTTTTAAAATCATTTGGGTTAAGGCTTTAAGCTGAACAACTAAAAATGATTCTAATAGTACTACTTCTTAGACTGATAGTACATGAACCAGTGATATATCTCTACCAATAGTACTACTTCTTAGACTAATAGTACATGAACCAGTGCTATATCTCAACCAGTTTATGAAGAAGATATACTTAATTTAGTCTTTATATATTTTACGAGATAATGAAAGAAATTGGAATACATTTTGATTGGGGAAGGCAGAGATAAAGCAAAGGGAAGTAGTTGAGTGCAAAAAAAAAAAAATCACATTTTTTGTTCCTTAATAAAAGATGTTGCTTTTGCTCAATGAGAAGAAACAGTGGCACAAGGAGAATTTCCTGCAGATAAATCAGAACGCACACAGTAGTCTTATCAATTCAACTATATCAATTCCCTTGCATCTTTAACTTAGTCAACAAGGGCCCCAATTGTTATATTTTGTCTATCACAAATTAAATACTTTCAATCTGAAAACTTTATAAATCATCCGTACAAAAGCAGAGCCAACAACGTGATGATTCTCAGTGCGGCATTCTTAATCAGTAGTAATATCACCTATTAACTGGTTTCAAGAGAGATATCGCAGCAGTTTACTGACAGATTAACAATCAAATTTCAAGCATTTATCGTTGTCCATTACCCACACACGCACACAGAGGGGATAAAAAAACAGTACTGTTGGAGAAGAGAAGAGTTGAGAATAGAACGCTTGCGAGACTCGATCTCCCATCCGCGAATGAGAAATCCGAGGCGTCCGCAGCCGAGCGCCTCCGCGCCGGCCGCCTTCAGCTCCCTCTCATCGCTTTCCCATTCCATCTCCGATTAATTTAAATCAATTTAATAATTATCGGTAGAGAAATGTTTCTCTCTTCGCTCTCTACTCTTTCTTGGGCCCTAAACTCTGTTGACTTTTCCACTTGTTTAACGCTTTTAATAAAAGTGTTTGTTAAAATGAAACGTTTTAAACACAGTCTGAAATCGGGAGCCCAAGCCCATGATGATTGGTGGAACGGCCCATTTAGGTTGGCTTATTGGGTTATATTTTTACATCTATAAATTATTTGTACAGTCCGATAGTAATAATCTTTGAGCTAAAGCTTGGGTTGGCTTTTAATCACTTGGACACAATTTTGATCATATTTTATAAGTGTTGTAAAGTTAAATTATAAATTATTTTTCAAATTTTTTTATTAATTTCTTGACAATTTTAACATTATAAAACTTTCACATGTTAATCTTTGTTATGTTGTTTAACACTCTTGTTAAGTCAATTTTCAAATAAATCACTAAATTATTTAATATTATATTTAAAAAGTGGTCAAATTAATTAGTTAGTTCATATCACCAAATTATTTTGGATGGAGGTAGCATGAGTTGCGCCCGCACACATATATATATATGTATGTGGTTTTGATTTAATTATTTGTCATTCTTGGAAAAATGAAATAAAAAGCCAAGCAAATAGTTTGTTTTTTTCAGGACTATAATATCTCATTCATGTCCTTCCTCGGGTTATAGCAAACCCCTTATACTAACTAACTTGAACAAGCCAAACTGACACACTTGAAGCTGCTAAGTTGAGGATACAAGCAGAATCCTCTTTGACAAAAAGTAAACCATGCTAGTAATTCCATGATCCAAAAGTTCAAATGTATGAGCAAACTTATATTATGTTAAAAAAGAAAAAAATAAGTATTCAGAATTATAATGCTATTCATTTCACCAAAAGGATATACATCACTAGTGTTTCTCACAATATATATATATATATATATATATATATATATATATATATATAATAAAAGTCAGTAGTGTTTCTCACAGGTAAGTAGTGCAAAATATTTAAGTACTGCTTTTATAAGTACTCCAACTTCTACTCAACAAAGATGCTGAACATGGGTTGTTCATATGACTTGCCGAGCTTCAAATCAAGCTACGATGGAATTCTTCTAGCACAGCAAAGGAACATAACTTTCACTCCAGGACTAGCGAACTGGGGTCTTCACATATGATACCTTCACAAGTTCAAGGGAGGATAAAAATTGCTAACGAGGGAATTCAACAGTTCGCTCATATGTCCTTGGTACTTGTTGATTTCTTGAGCAGATCATGTAAGTTTCATTTGAAAAAAAAGCACGCAGGAATTTCTAAGAGTGGATTCAGTGAGGCAACACATTTGAACTGTTCCAAGAAAATCATAGGATGCAAATCAGATTCTTTCCAGAGCATGCAAATCGCAGCCAGAAGGGACGGTCAAACAGCCATTTTAAATTACAGTGGTCACATTGACGTATGATCTTCAAACTCTGATTCACTATGGTGGAACATAATTCACAATTGACATCTGAAAAAGGAAAACTAAGATACCTTGTGATCCATATACTTCTGTCGAACTGCTCGTGCAGATGTTTCACTTCTGAGAAGCAGATTGTGAAGTCTGAGGACACACTCTTTCAATTCATATGGTTTATAACCTGTATGCTGTTGTAGTGCCAGGGTCTGCCGAAGGTGTCAAGGGAATGATGATGAGACACAAGAGATGGGGCAAGACTTTGCAAGTAATCCAATCTAAAACTCTTTAAAGTATAATCAGAAAACAATTTATTTGACAGTATTACGATATGAAAGTCCTTTCAAAGGAGCAAATCAGGAATATCAGTTCTGTTAATAGAAGTTTGAAAAGGGGGTGAAGTCTGTATATCAATTCATTAGTCCTAAACAATTTATAGCTCTTATCACTTCGCCCATAACTGAAATATGAATTTTTCATGGCAGCCCTTGAAAAAAGAGGCAATGGCTTACCCATGGGTGATATTTTGGCTGGATGGTCAATCTTGCAAAAAAGATGGCTGAAGCAGCAACCATTGATGGAATGTAGCGAACACAACCATAATCCAATAAACTTAGCTCAGCAAGATAATAACACAAAAAGTCGAATTGGAGATTTGAGAACTGGAAAAGACAATAGAACTTGGTTAGCCTTGTGATAATGATGAAAAGAGTTTCAAAATGTCAGCCTACCATGGGTTTTTCTTGAGCAGCCCTAGTAAAAATTCTGCAAAATCAACCAAAACAGTGAGTTATAAAGAATAATTAAGCATAACACATTTTATATTTTCTCTTCTAGGTGATGATCCACTTGTGGCGTACTACATAGGATTTCAAATTCAAAAACCAAAAGAAAAAATAGGCATCATAAATATATGGATTCTAACCTGAGAAAGGTTTTAGTTGTTGGATTACCCATTTCAAAATCTAAGAACTTGAGAACATCTCTCTCCATATGCACAACCTGTTACACAGCCGTGAATACACATAATGCCATATGCTTAATACTACAAACCATAGGATAAATTTTAGAGACACAACAGACCTCTTCTTTGGTGTACGTGTTGTCTGTTATATAGCAAAAATCCTCAATGTGTGGGGGACTGATTTCTTCGTATTTACTGCAGTTTTTATCAACCATATAAGAAATTGCAAACAGAATTACAAGGCAAATAAACACCAAGTAATCATGGGCTTACGATGCAACAAGCATGCAAGATACACCAAGAAGCTGAAGCTTATTCCTGATCAGTTTATGGGCAGACAGGTATCTATCGATATAGTTTACAGTGAGATACAGGGTGTCTGAAACAAGTTTGTACTCTTCTGCAACCTCCACCAACCAATCAACCAGAATTGCTCGCATAGCAGGGTTTATGTCCTCCTGAACCTTTTCCATGTAACTAGACAAAGGCCTCCTTTTAGCCTCAACCTAATTCCACAAACCTTCATCAGACTAGAGTCATATTACAACCCTAAGGACCAATAAGATATATTCAGCAAAATAAACTCCCGTAAGACTACTTATAGTCCATCTTTTAAATCAAGGAATAAGAACCAGGAAACATGAACATAAATTTTCTTCCATTATCTAACAGAACTGTAGGGCATGAAAGAATTTAACTAAAAAATAGTTGAAAGCATAGTAAAGGACGGTAAATGGTAAAGCGGATTACATTTCGATTCAGGACTATAATCATAATTCTGAAATCAAAAACTGCTCCAGAAATAAGTGAGTGAAAACTGAAATTATGAATAGGGAATTTAATTAGCCACCATTTCAAGCATCAACAATGGCAAAGTTCAATACTGTACCAAATCTATTAATCTAATGAAAATGAAAATCCCAGATTTAATAAATGTGAGAAACTCCAAAATGGAAATTTAAACTTCACAAATACACAAATATATACAAATCCCTATATAAAAAAACTAACATAATAATGCAATCACATTAATAAGATATTTACACAGTAATAGATCATCATATGCTCCTGCAAAGAAAACAAAAAAGAAAATTATACTTAATTTGGATATATCTAATCTTTTGGTATATCTAAACAGAAAGAGTTATTATGATATGCACTGCTTCCCTTCCTGATTCAAATCTTTACTTCTTGTTTTGTTTTTTCTAGTCCAAAATGAAGTATCCCGAATAGTAGTACTAAGTAACTAATCACAAACTGAATGATTTTAAATGCTTCAGTTAATGCTGCTGAATTGTCACTAGGCTCTGACACCCATGCCGCAATACAAAACAACCTGCCCACCATAGAGCCTAAAGCTTTAACCATGTCATGCTTAATATATTTCCAAAGTTCAAATAGTTCTCATATTTTAATCAACTTTGATGCTTGGCTTGTGAAAATAACCATAACCAAGAGAAAATTATCAACTAAAACAACAAAAGGCCTTAATCCAAAGTTACTACACATCAAATTGAAATCCAAAGTGTTTTATTGCCTTAATAGGCAGAAAAAACTAAGAAAATCACACAGATAACACTTCTTCATTTTATTATGACAAACAACAAAGAGAAAAGCTAACACCAATATTGGATTCCCACATTTGATATTAGGAACTCAAGTACACCCAACAAAAACACAGTTAAATAACCCAAATCCTAACATCAAGAACCAACATAATTATGTATTCAGCATTAACTTATCAATCTATAACTCCAAATTTCAGCATCCATCAGCCAAATAATTCAAAACCTTGCTTCTCTATCCTCCTATATACTAAATGACAGCTAAATCACAATCTACAAAGAAAGGAAAAAAAACAAAACAAAAGGCTAACATCAGAATGATGACCAAAAATGCAATAGGAGAAAAAACAGTAAGATACCTCCAAAGAGTGTAGATGCTGAAATATTGAAGGAGCATATCCAAATTTTTGCGGCTCATCAGATCCCGGGCTAACCACCAATTCAAAATTCACTTCATTTCCTGTCTTCTTCGAAACGGGTTCGGGTTCGAGTTTCCGGATTTTCCCCAAAACCGAGTTTTGAGTCAACCCGGAGACATTGGAGGAAATGTTAGTGAGCTCCCCCAGTACAACCCGCTTCTTCATCATCGGATTCCCTTCGGCAGATTGATTGGGTCGTTTGCAAGATGGTCTGTTTCTGGTGGGAACTTGGTTTTCTCTGCCAGCCATTAAAGCCCCCTTTCTTAGAGTTTGTTAGATATGGGCTTAGGGTTTTAGCAGATACCGACGCTGCTTATTGTGCGCTCAAAGGTTGTCGAAGATTGAATGATTTTATAATGGTTCTCGGTAGAGAGAGAAGAGGTGAGGAAGGGCCAGAATTTTTTTAATTTGTTTCTGTTCGATTTCCTTTGGGGATGAGGGAAGAGGGAGTATGATATTAACCCGCCATTTTTACAATTTCAAAAAGCTTATTTTACCGCGCTGTCGCTGCGGCTGCCACTCCATTTTCTTTTCTGTTTTCCCATTATTTTCATTTGTAAGCACACTGCAAGCAATTTAACTTTACTAAATTAGGCTGTTACTGGACCACAACTGTGAAACTTAAGGTTGGGCCACCAGGCGCAAGATTATCTCAAAAAATAATAATAATTAAATTTAATTTTGACATCAATGGACTAAAAGAAGAGAAAGGATACAATAAACTACCAATGATATCACAAGGGATCCAATAACTGAATTAGCACATAACAGTGTATCTTTTAATAGAAATGTATAGCATTCTTACCAGTTAGTTTTTCTTTTTATTTAAATATTTGTAATGATTCTCAAGATAAATAGTTTTTTTATCCAAGTTTATGAATAAATCACGAAGTTTTCATTTAGTCAAAGTAAGTCTTTTACCATTGAGCAGTTTCTCTGTGAAAGAAAAACTTAACTTGGCACAACCACCCCAGGATTGATTGCTATATAAATCAACAATTTTCTCTCTTAGGCAGTCCTGAACTCGTTCCTATTGAAGCTCTACAGACATTAGCAGCCTATAACAATCACTACCTTTTCAGAATCACTCCACAAGCAATTAAAATAGGCCTTTGTCGTGGTGCCCAAATGACTCGATTATTTTTAAAATCCGCCTTAATTGGTCCCCCGTCAATGCTTAGAACCAAATGAAGGCAAATCTCTTAAACTTCTGCATAACTTAAAAACATTAACAGAAACAATGTAACATAAGTGTACATAATTTTATAAAGGCAATGTCATAACAGACAAGTTCAGCATGACTTCAAATTCATCACACGCTGGCAACTCTCACCAACATTATTGTAGCTTCGACTTCTAGGACCAGCAATGCATATAGAGTTTTAGGCTTGACTCAAGCACAATAGAACAGGCACTTGGAGGGAGAGTGACAAATTTCGGCACTCCTACGTTTATATACCCTTGTTTGGGGTGAGGGAGTACTGCCCAATGTACATAGAATGCCCAAACTGAAAGTTCGGGATAGGCAAGCTGTTTGTCTCATGGTTCAGATCCATGCTGCTGGCAGATCTTCATGGAGCAGCGGTGGAGTTACAGAATTCAAGGCGAGGAGACCAATCGCACTCCCAAGAATTGAGTTACGAATGGGGCTACAAAGTGACTTATCAGGAAACGAAAAGATCATTCAGTAGCAACAGGCTATGTGATAAGTTACTGGAACAACCTGTCATCAGTTCCATAGATGCCAAAATATATTCTTTGAAGAATATCAAATTAAATGATCAAGCAACAGAGTTGCTGCTTCTTGTCTGTCTTTAGCTACTATGAAGTTGCGGAGATTGCATATCTAGAACGTCCTGCTCCTGAGTTTTACTGGTAACTGTAATGTCGTCCGGTGCCTGATCTAACTTAACTTGCCTCTTTCGGGTTTTTTGTGTTCCAGAATTTTCTTCACTGGTATTAGTTACCAAATTTTCCACTCTCCCCTCTGCAATACGGTTCTGAGCTGGGATTGCAGTGGATTCTTGCAGCTCCACATTCTGATGGGAATAGTTATATTCTGTGCCAATAGTTGGCTGAGGCACAGGTGGCTTCTCAGTTGAATTTGATTCCATTCGTGATCTATGATGAAAGCTCCAACGAGCATTTTCGAACCATTTAGTAACCTGCAACGGAAACATCCAAATTAAATAAACAGAAAAATGCAAAATACCAACACGAACCTGCTGAATTATAAGACAACACAGGCCAAGGGTATGTGCACAGACCTGCTGAATTGTGAGCCCTAGTTCTTTTGCCAAATTTTCTTTTACAGCTCTTTCAGGGTATTGATTCTCATTGAAGGATGCATAGAGTCTCTGCACCAACACATATCCATCATTGAAAATCACCAGGAGAAATCCCTAAAAACTGAGACAAAAGAGCAAATAGACAACACATAGTACTTTCAGAACTGTTAATAGTGTAGCTATCACAGATACTGCAGGTATGTTCCATAATGTTGTCCAAGATATGCATATACCAGCATTAGAACAACTAATTACATGCAGGTTGATAGATAATTTTACAGGTTCTGACACCTAGAGAATGAAATGTTTAAAACAAAATAATTTTCAATCAAGTTACAAAAACTATCATCACAACTGACTGCTTTCAGAAGCACACTCATTTATACAAAAAATACCTGAGTTGTCGCTTCTCCAAGCCTTTTATGTGCTGATTTTTTAGTACCCATACTAGCAGAACCAACTTTGGCTGTCGACTCATTTGTGCCACCATCAGCATCATTTTTCCGAGCTCGTTTGGGTAAATGTCTGCTTTCTATCTGGTTTTCATCCTTAATGTTCATGTTAATCTTCATAATTGGAGTTTCATAAGGGGACTTCACCTCAGTTTTTTCACAACCTTTCCTTCTCATTCGAGTGGTAGTATCATCAAAGTCCTCATCGCTTGAATCAGAAGAAGAACTTCCATATGTTTCCTTTGACAGATAGAGCATCATTTGCCATAAAAAGTACCCATCTCAGAGAAGTCATAAATTGGATGTACCAGATATGCAATATTGAGAATCATTGAATAGAAAGACCAAAACTTCCTAAGGAAACATGCTAGTCAAAAATGAAAGGATTAAGCCCAACTAATGCAACCTTCTTAATAACAAAAATAACGAACCTACTTCTTTACTGAAATTCTTGAAAATTAATTATAACCATTTATTTACTTCTTTAATGCGTCATATGCGTATTATATATTTAGTTAGTTAAAATGGCAAAGTAGCTGCTTCTTGTTGCATCCATATATCACAATCAAAAAGACACTCACAACCACCCCACCCCCGAACCCCCAGGCAAAAGTATGAAAATGTTTCATGTGTTTGAAATGATGAGAAATGCATATTGAATTCTACAATTAGGTGGATTTTGAAAATTTTAGGATGAAATAGATGTCCTACTTTACTTTAAAAAGCAGTTGAAGTCGCCAGAATTTCTTCCATATAAGAGTCGAGTATTTCAATACTTTTTGGTTGTGCAGCAATTTTATATTATGGGTTTTTGGGTCTTATATAAAGTCTTATGTCAACCATGATTCCTCTTAGAATGAGTTTGTCAATATAGAATTCTATTCTTATTATAGGAGGTAGATGGAAACTTTAAAAACTTGTGTAATCTTATTATTTAATAGAGCTCATTATAACGAGATACGTGTTGATTATGCGAAGTTTTTCACATTTGGAAGAGTACTTAATTTTGCTGTTCTCTATCTAAACCTTCTTTATTGATATCTTCTCCTTTCTTCTTGTGTTGTCTACTTTCAATTAACACCATAATTTTTGTTCTCGCCATAAAATCATTACTTTATCATGTGCAGCCTTCCTTGTCCAACAAAACAAGCAAATAAGCCACAAATTCCCGAGTTTTTGCTCACAGAACCATTATCATCCTTTAGACATCTTCTCACTTTCTCTGTTATCTACAACCCTAAGCCTAAAAAAATTCTACCCATGCTTTACCATATTACACCATCCAGCCTCTAAATTTCCCCAATTTCATGACAGAAATCTTGAAAATGTAGCATAACATATGTTCTGCTGTGTATGGTGGGCAAGCATATTATACATACTTTGTCCTACATTATGAGACTTGTGTAGTAGAGATAGAGCTACTTTCATTCACCAAATGGAACAGATAAGGGTTCCGACCAATTAAATGGAAAGAAAACTGTCAAATTTTACTTTCCTTTGGTCTACAATAAGGCAGCCACTGCTACACTGTAAAATAATGGATGCCTCCAGTTGAGAAGTATGACAAAAATAGTTCATTAGAATATGATCCACAAGACCCTAAGCTTCTCCTTTATCTTGAGAAACATATCCACTGGTTGAGCTTATAAGCTCTTTAAAACATCTTATAAGATGTTTGAGAGCTTATAAGATTTTCTTAAAGTGTTTGGTAAAAGTTTAAGAAAAAGAGCTTATAAGCTCCTAATATAAGATAGGACCTTATAACTTGTTTTTAAAAAAATAAGGAGATCCTATATTATTTTCAAATTAAGATATTATTTTAACAAACTCCTTTAATTTTGATAATTTTAATTACAAACTTGCCATTACTAACATTTTAAAAGTTCCATGATTTTATTTTATCCAAACACTTCAACAACTTATTTTTAAAATAAGATCTATTTTATAAGTTCCAAAAACATCTTATAAGATGTACAAGCTTAGATCTTTTAAATAATCTTAACCAAACACCCTCTTAAACTGTATATAAGCACACATACATACCTTTTCCATGCTCTTGACACGTACAACCAAGATATTCTGCTTTTTTCCCAACTAAAGATGTAATAAAAATAATTAACCTACATCCATACAACCTACGTTGACAATAATAACTTAAAGATATCAAAGACCCA
The DNA here is from genome assembly GCA_019321725.1 of Paulownia fortunei. Lineage (NCBI taxonomy): Eukaryota > Viridiplantae > Streptophyta > Magnoliopsida > Lamiales > Paulowniaceae > Paulownia > Paulownia fortunei. Next base: position 28,946,670 of record CM033106.1, on the reverse strand, counting down.
AGCAGATTTTCCAGAAATAAGAATAAAAACATAGTAATAGTAGTGTATAAATATTGAACAAACCAGCCTCATAATTCCACTAAAATCATTTTCCCCTTTGTGTATCGGATCAGAAAGCAGAAAATAAATGAAAGAGCACAGTAGAATGGAAAAGGAAAACCCTTGATGCTCAAAATAATAGCAGTATTACACTGAGATTTTAAAAATACTTTGCTTAAAAAAAATATCCAACCTATTCTATGGGATGTACTTGATGCAAGCATACCAACCCCTATTATGAATATCATCTAAACATTCAGCTTCAAAAGGACCTTGTGAATCAGGGGGAAAACAGCCATCTGATAATAACCTCTTCCCAATTAGATTCATGTGCACAGCACCACTCAATGCTAATTTGAATCTCATCTGAGTCAACTCCTAACTTTCACTTCGAAATAACATAACTGGATAACTCCATAAAGGTTATCAAAATATATCAAGTGGGCCAAATCTAACTAACAATGACAAACGGATTAAATGGAAGTTGTGCCAGAAAAACTCACGATTGCCATAGAAATCCAGTTAAATATGGATGAAGATACGCAAGCAACCTTGAAAATGAAACTAATATTACAATCCACTATAAGATCTAAATATCTAATGTTTTGCCTGTCATGTAAAAGATAAAAGTGTGAGAAGAAGAAACTCACATCATGCAATTTTTTGTAGTCCAACCGTTCTACATGTCTTTTGCCGGATGCAAGTTCGGCACTGGTCTCCATAAGGTAAGACAGCTCGTCCTTTAGTGATTGCCTCTTCATCCCACCCACTTCAGAATTTTCTTCTTTAGAGCCTGTGGAGGGTAGTTTTTGATCTGCTGATGGCGAAATTTGTCCGAGATCTTTACCAGGCGCAGTGTCATCTTCAAATAGAGCACCGAGGTCCTCAGAATCAGAGGTAAAATCAGAGCTTGAACTATCCTGCTTCACCTGCTTATTTTCATCTGGAGCAGAGGGATCAAAATCATCGTCTTCTGAATCATCAGAAGGAAGCCCCAAATACTTTTCGTTATTAAGAGAAGCCACCAAATCATCAGATGCAGAAAAGTAATTAGATTCGTCAGAACTTGATTCATCTCCTTCAACCTTCTCAGCTGTATTGGGCTTATCAGGATCATAATCATCATCCTCGGAATCATCTGATGAAGACCCAGAACCATCATCCAGTTTCTTTCCAGTTGCAGCTACAGCAGCCTCAGGAAAGATCTTCTGTACATGAGAGGAGAGCACAATGAGCAGCTAATTTCAACATTTAACAAAAACATATCTAGCACTACAGACTAGACCTCCCAACTGTCGGTGAGAGAGATTTTTGTTCCCTGAAAATCCTTAAGCATGTCAATGCAATCAACTTTACAATCACATCCTGGGCAAAGCCAGCCTTCATCACCCGGAGGAACTGTTTATACACAGCCAAAAAAGTGAAGGAAATAAAAAATCAACAACCAGATATAAACATGATAAGAGAAACAAAAGCAATCACTGAGTGGCGTGGACTTACTTTCTTCTTTTAACAGAGGTGGTTCCAAGCAAAACTGGTGAAATCCACGTTCGCAGGCACCATCACACAGAATGATATCATTATCAAGTGGCAGATCCTTAGAGCCACATTTTGCACAGAAAATCTGCAATAAGGAAAAGAGTGCTTAAGATTCCTAAATGCCAATTTTGCAGTATAGAGGTAAACATCAAATCATGTTGAAAGAAATATCACCATCCAAGGAAGCATATTCTAGAAGGCAAAAGAAAAGAATACCATTTTTCGTGACGCAAGGCTCAAACCTGAGGAATGGCACTTACAAATGTCAAACTGAATGGCCTACATGAGACTTCTTAGCAAACAGGGAATGTTTCACCTCAGTTTATTTACTTACTGATAGAATTGCTTACATATTGTCAAGCCATACCTACCATTACAAGGTTTTCGCAACTATGAACGCAACTATGTACTCATGAAAATCAGTGTAGAAATTGAACTTTAAAAACCATCTAGTTCCCAAGAAAAAACAAAGAAAAGATTCAAAACAAACATTAAACAAAAATGTTGCAACTTATAGTATCACAACATCAATCCACATGGAAAATGAACATGATTATGTTAAAAGAAACTAGAAACATTTGGATATGAGATGATGCATAAAAGCCTCAACAAAAGATTCTGAGCAATAACAATTATTCTTTTTTTCGGTTAAAGTTGAGGTAAATGAAAAGTGAGAAAATCTTTTCTAATCCAATTATGGGGCAAAAGATAAAGAAAACAACCCCAGGATCAATGAAAGGGAAGTCCTTGGTTAATTTTTTTTTCTTTTTAATTACTTTAAATCCCCAAAGTTTACCCTGAACCTTGAGCCTCTTCAAACAAGAATATACACTTTGTACCGAGCCAAGTACAAATGCCAATTCAAGCACATCTTTTTGGAAGAATGCTCAAGTAACAAAACAGATGGATTTGCAGCATTAGCGCAATCTGCATGCAGGAACACATGCATGAACAAGACCCGCAAGGTTCAATTGGATTTGATCAATGTGACCAGATTCTCAGTTTAATGCGTGTCATATAGAGAAGGAGAAACATATAGCTACAAATCACACAGCATTCCCTACATCTTCGCAGTCGATCTCTCCTCGAGCATCGAATAGAGATTCTGGAAGCTTTCCCACAGCAAGTGACAGATCAAGGCGCTGAAACAATGCTCTTATCTTCAATTTGTAACGTAAAATATGAGATTTTGCCCGCTGGAGCTCCTTCTCTGGCTTTAATTTGTCCAAGCTGCAAAATGTGAAGAAATGAGAAATGTTTTTGACAAATGACAGCCAGGTATATGCCAGACAAAGCTTGATGAGCAAAGAAAATTGGCTAAATATGAAAATAATCCTCAAATAGTGAATACTGCATTCTGAATCTATCCATCGTCTTGTCCAATGTGCCGACCTCTTATATTCACCGCATATACCCTCAACTGACAATGCTGTTGCACTTAAAAATTAATCAATGTTTGAGGGTACGCCAGAAAAAAAGAAAAAGGAGGACTGCCGGTTCTTATGATGCATTCAGAACCTCCACCAACCCCACGCCAGAGGCTTCTAAAACAAGCTCCTTAAACTTTAATCCTACTGATTGCAAAGGTCCGGGTAATATGCACCCAATTTTTTATTTTATTTAAAAGAAGAAAAGAAAAAGAAAAAGGAAAAAACAAAGAAGAAGAAGAGAGAGAGAGAAAATGTAATTTCCAGAGAACCCAAGCAACATTAATTTAAGGAAAGGGACAGCTTTTATACATGAATTGCAGGCTTGTATTAGTGTAGTAATTTAACCACTATAACCCCGAGATATCCATCAGTGTAATAATATCAAATCAACCAGAAACTAGTAAATGGAGGTGGAAACGATAATCTGAAACAAGATTTGATCATATAATTAAAACTCTTTCCAACTCCATGACAGAAGTCATGTGCCAGCATTTTTAAGCTATCTCCAAAAATAGATGGAAGTAATTAAGTCAGAATTCTATCATGGCATATCTTATCAAAGTCGTCAGAATTTGATGAACCCATGTCCCTCCAATATGGTTAGCTCAACTCCAGACTCCTATGATTTTATGATCCAGATTACCATTTCATCATTTCAAAAACTTGAAACCGATAAATAATGTGATTGGCATGTAACCCACGTTTGTTTCAATCTTTCCTTTCAGTAATTTTAACAATCATTTTTTTCAGAAAAATATCATTTTGTACAATGCATATATTTACCCACGTGTAGACATTCTCTGAATCAGCAAATTTCATTCAACTAGGAAATTTACCTCTACCTTGCAGAAAAGCATAGCCACTTATGGTATGTAATCCTGAATCCCATTCCCCAACTAATAGAAGCCCACACAACTTCATCTTATCTAAATTAAATTCATGCTGTTGTCAATACATTACAGCAAATGCCACATTTACAACCATAAACCACATTATAAATTACTATAACAACAGAAGCCGTGCAACAAGAAAATTAAAAACAGTAAACCCGCATTAAATATACCCAAAAATGAAGACAACACAGACCTTTGTCCTTTCCAGCCTTCAGCAGAGTACGCATCAATTAAGCTTTGCTCATACTTTATCCGGTGCAATAAATATCTCAGATGGGTCCTTGTTCTTGAGAACTCATTGACAGTATTTTTCTTCATCTGCTTCTTTTTTCTTCCCCTTCTTTTCTTTTCCCCATTGGCACTGCCTTCTTTTACAGTGTCATTAGGGTCAGGAGCCTTAGGCTTCTCTTGTGATTTTGAACGCAGAAACCACGAACTAGTTACTGGACCTTCTAATTTAGCTTTTCTCTTTCTTGATTGCCCAGAAGACCCTCTATCTTCATTGCCCAAGTGACCAGAATCATTAGTTGCATCTATCTGCACTGGTTCTAATATGCCATTACCAGGATTAACAGAAGCTGTGCCAGGAGGCATACCCATATTTTCAAGACTTGTCAGCCCATTCTGGGATGCCCCCTCCAAATTTTCAACAACTGACAATATCTTCACATTTTCCAATAGTGGTTCTCGCTTTTCTGCACCTACATTCTGGGAAATCTCTCCAAGATTTGGTCCCATTTCTTTAATTCTGTCTGAGATTTCTTCTATTGAAACAAATTTCATTTCAATATTTTGAGCTCCAGTTACCTCTTTTTTCTCCACTGTCTCAGTAACCAATCTCTCACAATCCATTTTATAGTTGTCTGCTGTCGGAGGTTCACAATTTGGATCTTGAGCCAGATTTTCAGGAGTTTTCGACTGTTCTATCACGTTAGACTCAAGTTCTTGAGTCCCATTTTCTATCAGTCCCATTAGACTTTCAAACTTCTTACACTTTTAACCCCTAATTGACAAGAAACAACACTCCAACTTAATTCTTCCCATTGGTCTACAGCAGGTTGCTAAGAACTCCGGTTCCTATACTCCAGCAATTATCGAGCCTGTTCACCGCCTACGCATTTCAAATATTAAAACACCAAGTTCTAAACTCAATCATCACGAGTGGCAGTTCAGTAAACTCTACCGTCCAACTCCACCAAATGTTCAATGCAAACAACAACCAAAACCAAGCATTTCTATTTCAATGCATTCACGTTAACCTCGTCGCCTGAAACTCACACGAAAACAAAAACAACAAACAGAACAATGAAAAACACAATTACACTTTCCATGCAACTTCTCAGTTTCCAAGTATCTAACATTCAGAAAAAACACCAAAATTAATTTCGATTTCCATACCTAACCTACTAAAGACAAGGTACACACGAATGCTTGTAGAAAAACCTATATACAAACACGTATACATACAAAACCGGATTAATACACTTACCTGCGGTCTCAGATCAAGTATAAAAGCAGACTATATGAAGCTAGGGATTTTTTTCCATTTTACTCAATTTCATATTAAAAGCTCAGACGAAAACAAATGAAACGCAAAAGAAGAGGAAAAGTAAAGTTAATGGCTGAGGAGATTTGCTTACCCGAAGATTCTTCTCACCGCACAGAAAATGTGAAACCGCCTCTCAAATTAGTGTGTGTGCGTGTGCGCGCTTTAATCCTCTAAATAAGCAAGGAAGGTTCCCTCGCTCACTGCACCAAGACACAGATGAGGGGGCTTTTGGGGCTTTCGGTGACCGCTAATGTAATCTCGTGTGGGTTGGCAAATGGGGAAGCGATGATTCCAGAGTCCACTTCGTAATGGTTTAATAAAATGTTTGGATCTTGGGATCCATTTTAGTTGTTAGCCCATGTAATAATGGGCCACAGGGTCAAAAGATTTGGATTCTATATTAGTAGTTGGAATGTTGGACCATCTGATAATGGACTCTTTTATTTTGTATGGGTCGGACTGGTAACGGTCTACCCAGTCCCCAGCGGAATATCCAATAAAGAAATCCAATCTAATTGGATCTTCAAAATTCTACGACATCATATTTTAAATCAAGCCTTGAATTTTATGGAGTACGTTTCAATCCCTGAATTTAACATAATGGAACTTTATGTGATCAAAATAAATTAGTATAGTAGTAAGGAATTGATATATAACATCACTAAGGTTTGACCAATGCTGCCGAGTAGATCACCCAAAAAATTCTTGGGAACATTGAAAAAGAATATATATCTGGGTAATAAAAACATAGAGGGATGTAAGAAATCCAACAATAAACGGCCAAAATGGCCACGAAGTCCGAGGACCATTAGTGTTGTACTCTACCCTCGAAACCAAAACCATATCTATTATTTGTTTTCCCCTTATTTGCCTTTTTTTTTTAATAATTTAATTTTTAAAGATTTGTCTCGTTTACTGGACTTTGTATTGAACAGTTATCGAGGAGAGCTGTATTTCTTCTAATTTGTTCTAAGAATAAATACGATGACATAATTTATAAATTAATTTAATATTCGAGATTTTCTTTATAAACTATGGTCAACCTTTCAAATAAACTTCATTTTCATTGCTTTATTTCAATAGTGCAAATAGATTCCTATAAGTATTTTACCTATTCAAGAGAAGACCTCTCTTGTATCTATTAGACAATGTACTAGATATATGTCTGATGGCATACTCATCTTAATGTTTTCTTTATTTTAATTATTATATATAATTAGTTATTAATGATTGATGTTGTGATATGATTGATCATTTCTTAAAGAAAAGTTCCACCCAAATTATTTTATTTACGCACGCTCTATACAAATATTAAGATAATTGAACATAAAATTGGATAAAAAGCAAATAACCCCCAAAGTTATAGGCAGACCTGACCACGGGTCGGGTCCAAACTAGACCTGGTCCGTGGCTGACCCGTGGTCAACGGGTCAAAAACCGTTGACCACGGGTCCGACCCGCGGACCCGTAACCGACCCATGGATTCACGGGCCGGTTGCGGGTCCGAAATTCCGGACCCGTGAACCGTCGGGCTGAGGGGGCCGGCCCGTCGGGCCCGACCCGGCGGTTTTTATTTTTTTTAAAATTTTTAATTTTTTTTTAATCTAAATAGTGTAAAAGTGTGTTATGTAGGTTTTGAATCTGTGACCTCCAAACTATTAATAGAACACTCTAACCAATTGAGTTAATGGACCATGTGTTTATAATTTTGAATAAGTACATAAATATGTCTTATAATTTGCTTTTTCATTTTTTTCCCCCTCAAATTGCTTGTCTTATTTCTGAAAATTAATATAATTGATATTGTATCCTTATTTAAATTTAATTAATTAGTTTCAGCAAATTACAAATCAAGTCCTATATTTAAATATTCTACATTTCATCTTAATAATAAGTAAAGTTTTGGAAATTATCTAATGATGCTACTTTATAATTATTTTAATAATAAGTAAATTTGTAATTTTTTAAAAATATTTAATAATGTTACTTTACAATATCTATTGTTTATTCCCCAACTTCTCATTTAATATTATTAAATTGTTGTAATGTTTAATCGATTTCATATGATAATATTAATTCCAAAAATCAAAATTTAGTAAATTGTGTTTTATCAATACAGTGTAAATGGAAAAATTATTTTTTAAAAATTTTATAAATTAATTTAGTCACTTTTGTTTTGGATCATATACTTAAGTTTTAGTTATTTTTTTCATTAAGTTCAAAAAGTAACAATATTTTTTGCAAATTTAAGTTCAAAAAAATTTTAAAAAATAAAATAAAATATAAGGGTCTGAACCGGAACCGGCGGTTAACCGAAACCGTAACCGGAACCAGAACCGGCGGTTCCAGAATCCGGACCGTAACCGGCCTTGACGGTTAAGGTTAAGGGTCGGAATTTTCTTGAACCGTGAAACCGACGGTTCCTGAACCGTGGTTAGGTCTAGTTATAGGGTTGGATTGTAATTGTACCTCGATTTTCACAGATAATTCCCCAACATTATTAACATGTGCCACAGCATCTTTAATCCCGTTTTTCAAATATTCTACTTGAGATGCTAAAGTGCTTTGCCCCTTAACCTTTTAAAAACTATCCATTTAGTTATCTTAAATTACGTTTTACAATCAAATTCTTCTTTTGATGGAATAAAATGGAATGTTTCACATACAATATTGTCATGCACTTACTTGCAAATATATGAAATTCAAGGCAATTTGAGTTTTCTCATGATTAAAAATTATTTTTGTGATTATATTTCTCTCAATTTATATGCATAAATTAATTAAAGTTATGGTTATCCCTCACATTATTGTTATGGTATATATAGCTTTATGCATATTTATTTAGTAAAAAGTATTGGGCGATTTACAATTCAAAATTAGGAATAGATGTGAAATATGAGATGTGTTGTTGATCCACGTAACCTAACACCATCTCCTTGTCCATATTCGAATCAAACTCCAAATGATCCATACCCTCCTCAAAGCATAAATTTATACATATAAGAATAATGAATGGATGGGTAACCACAAAAAAAAATAAAAAAAATTAATTACCTCGCGAGCATAAACTTAAAGGAATATAATCATATATAGTTTAAAATTATAAAGATAACTCAAACTGATTAAAATGTCAATACATTGGCAACATATATATATATAATATTTCACTTTATTCTACCGAAATAAGGATTCGATGGTAATTTAAATTATTTTTTGGTGGTTAAATGAGTATTATTTTAAAAGTTTAGGGAGACAGCGTAATTCACTCAGTATTTTGTCGGAAATGAGATTAAGGAGTGTTTGTACAAATTTTATTTACACATTTCAAATTGTAAAAATTATAAAGCAAGAGTTATTTTTTTTAGTTAACTACCATTTCAAGCATTTAAGATACATTACCTAAACAAATAAATTTATACCAAATTAAAACATTACCTAATAAAATTATGGTCTCTTTCAAATAGGTTTACTTATAACAATTCTTATTAGGACTAAAATAAATGTATTGCAAATATTTGTTGATAATAGTACAAAGTTCAATTATTCTACCAATGGCTTTTAACTTAAATAGCTATATGTTATATGGATTTACACACGAAGATGATGTGATTGGTAATCGAATTAGGATCTTAATCAGATCAATCCGACTTGCATTCTACTTGATTTCGGATCTTTATAATCAGATTTAGTGCTTATCTTAATCAAAAGGAAAAAGTACATTCTGATGGGAATTTAGAATATGAAGCATAATCCTAATGACAACCTTGAAATGGACAATTTCTTGGCCATGAATTCCTTATCCATAATTGAGCAGAGGATGTCCATACAACAATAGATATAAAAGTGCTCCAACACAAACTTGAAAAGGGGGTGAGAATAGATGTGACAGCACGGGTACATGCATGTATCGTGCAAATGATCTTTACCCACAGTGTAAAATTGATGTAATTTCAAGATAAAAAAAAGAAGTTAAATTCAATTTCATTACACCCAATCAATTACATATAAAGTAAAATATTTTTTAATTTATTTATATACGACCTAATCATATAAGTGCAGAACTTTATGTAATTTCAATTTTCAATGAGACTTCTCAATGGGCTTTGTAGCAGCATTAGAGTTACTCTCGTTTAATGTCTTTGTAATCGATTTTTTTTTCTTCTTCTTCTTCTTCTTTTTTTATCATATCTTCAGTAAAGTGATTAAATATAATATTATATTAAGTAGCTACTAACAATGATTCATAATCATCTATCAAAAATTTATAAATACCAACCTAAATTACGTAAAGATAGAGCGGCTTACAGTGTATATTAGAAATAGATAGAAATTAAATCAATTGCTATAATATTTTTTAAAAAAATAATTATGCTATCTCAAATTATATTTTGGTGTTATTGGCCGAGTATAAGTAGAAGTTAAAATGATCATTTTTTTGGTATGGACTTTGAATATGGTTTAATAACTCGATGAGCGTGTCATTAATTTTTTTTCTGGTATGATGAAATTAAAAGAAAAAAATTAAGATTATTAGAAAAATTCTAGTGGTCAAATTACAAAGCCAAACTCTCTATTTTTTTATTTCATCTTTCCTGTCAAACTTAAAAATTTATCATCAAGTATTACAAGTTATCATCATCAACAATTTTCTTCTTAGACTTATTTATAAAATGATAGTAACGGCAGAGATAATTTTTATCATTTTTTAAAATATAATTTATCAATATGAGATTTAAAAATCTCTTAAAACTCAATAAAGCAAATCCTCACTTTTAAGTGGCTAAAACGAGTTTCGAGCACAAAAAAACACTATTTTTATGGAGGATTAATGATCTGAATACCAATTATCAACACATTTGATGGGATATAAAACTGTTTCAATCTTACCACTTAAACTAATCCAAAAAAACTTTTTTGTTGGTCGTTGGAATTACTATGAAGAGCAATGTACTCAAAACCTAACTGAACTTTCTGGTCGGTCTTTGTTGGGATTGACAACAAACCTAAACCTAAGAAAAACTAACAATTGTAAACATCAAACCATAGGATGGTTCATGCATCATGCATCACATAAAGAGTGTAAGTCACACTTAGGACTTGACTTGGAAAATCACTGCCAATTAATGGAGTAAATATAATATCACTGAACTTGGGGAGTAGCCCTAAAGAGTCCAAAGACTAAGAATAGAGCCATGGTGAAAAGATAAGTTAGAAAAGTTGGTGGAGAATGGGGAAACCCAAATATCAGAAGTTTCACAGAAAAGCTGAAGAAAAAGGTGAAAAACAAATTAAATTGGGACAAAGAGAGAGTGAGAGTGAAGCTTCATTCCAACAAAGTAAAAGAAAAGTAAGTCCTTCGAATGTCAATTGTCCCCCTTACCACTAGCCATATATTTTGGACCAAGGGAAAAAAAGAAGTCTTGAGTTATCGAGTTTTTGACCAAAAAAGGTAGAAAATCCAAGGTAAAACAATGTGCTGTAATTAAAAGCGCTTTCTTCTTTCTTTCGTTCTTCTCTTTTTTGTTTGGTCTTCTCGTATACTCGGTCGTCATTTTTTCGTCAATTTAAGCTTCCTTTCGTTGATTTCTTGGTAATAATGTATACTCTAGAGTATATTATAGAGTATTAATTAAGACACGAAAGTTGTAACCATACATTTGATCTTAAAAATGTCGTACCGATATTCCTTAGAATTAATAGATATGATATTAATTAATCGAAACAGTATTAATCAAGGCTATTTTGCTGCTGATACATAAGTAATCGTTGCATTAATTACATGAAATCTTTTTATATAGATCTCATTTATACAAATATCCACACTTATATTCAAATTTGACTGAAAAATATATGCGCAATCAAATGTGTGTATATAGCTACAATCATACATATATATATGTAGAATCTCGTGAACAGTACAAGACAAATGATAAAAGGATGTTTCCTAGACCTCGGTCGGCTCCATCGAATGGTCACTGCCCCTAAAATCTTTCACGTGCCAAAAGTCGTGTGCCCTATGTATATGGTCTTTGACTATAAATAAAAATAAAATAGAACGAAGAATTATTAAAGCAAAAAAGCATATAGTGTAAAAACGTGAGACAACCCAATTTGAAGTTTCCATCAAGCAACCTTCATAGCTCCACGTTTGTGTCCCATTTTGCAGTACAGTACGACGACTATCCTTATACCAAACCAAATTATTTGGACCAATAATTTATTTTTATCTTTTTCTTTTTCTTTTTTTCTTTTTTGATGGAACAAATCAATAATAAAGATGAAGAAAAAGTGCACCTTCTTTTTGGAATTGGATAGACCTTTTTCTTTATTTATTTATTTGGTTCAATGTTTTTGTTTCGTGTACCTGTCACACTCTCAGAGCCAAAAAGACTACTCGTGTGTGTTAAAATCATCAAAGCTGGAATTATTGGGAGGAAGAAAACCTAATTGTCGGTTGGAATTGGTTCTTCGGTCTACTGTTTTGAACTAAGAAAATGACCTTGACGTACCATAAGGGCACAAGTGAAATTAATGACTATGTCTCGTTGTATAGAATGTATGAGTGATTTTTTTAGTCATCAATGATAATATTGTTGGGATATCCCTAAATTCGTAATTCGGCGCCGGCAATAAGAATTTTATTACAATTGCCAAATTGTTTTTTTTTTCCTTCTCATGTTAAAAGGGAATATATGATAAGAAAGAAAGATGTGTAAAATTTGATGTTAATTAGATTGATGTCGACTTAATTTTGATGGGAATATAGAAGCTTCATATATACTACTATTATTAATAACAGGGTTAATTATCATAAATACACTTAATGTTTAGTTTATTTATAAAAAAAAATTAGTTATTTTTCGAAATTACAAATAGTCTCTTGAGATATTATTATTATCTCTTATATTAGGTGCAATTTGTAAAATAGAAACAAATGTCGATGAAATATTTATAATTTATAATTTTAAATGAATTTTTTAATAAATAATTCAAATTTTAAGAATAATTTTTATAATTAACCATTAATAATATTGCTTTCCCATGGCAAATATGTAAATTCATACATGGCTAGCTAGCATGAATTATACTTGTACAACAACTAGTTCTTAGAAAAAAAATAAGAATAATAGAATAAAATAATATACTGGCTTGCTTGCTATCTTCTAGTCCTAAATATTTCAATACCTTAGTTTTGGCTCACAAATGTAACATGGGGAAACAAGCTTTATATTGCTTAAACATAGATAATGAAACCATGTGAATGTATTTATGAATTTGAGGGGACACCAAGCATTGATAGCATAGTTTCATGTTCTAACCAATGACCCATAACGACACAACATCTGAACTAAATGTGATATCACAAGCTGCAGTTGGGTTAATTAAGAATTGGGTATCCAAATATGATTCAACAACAAAAAAGTAAGAAACCATTAACATGTCCTCAGGGTCTTTTTTTTTTATTATTATTTTACAATAGATGGGGTGTAATAAATTCGATCAACCATTAATCATTAGATTTTAGATGGGTGTCTTTTAACCTTTCACCCCTATAATTCAATAGTGCAATAAATCCAATCAACCGTTAATCATTAAATTTTAGATGTGTTTTTTTTAACCATTCACCCCTGTAATTCGATAATATGGATGGACTGTATTCAGTCAATCTCAAAATTTCACAATTTTTGGGTATGATGTAGTTGTATACGAAATTTTGCACGAGCTTTACGTCAAGTCGAGTTCGAATAGCACACGCTAATATTAACCTGCATCCAAAAGTACACGTTAGGTTTATTGGGATAATTTTTATTTAAAATCGTCGTATGCTTAAATATGATCGAATTCGAAAAAAGATAAAGAGCTAAATACTAAATACCAAAAATATAAATAAAAGATTTAAGAGTCATATTACTTGTCTATTGTAATAGTTAGATAGTATTTATAAGTATTATCCACACGTAGGGCATGTGCGTCTTATATATTTGATAGATTTTCAATCATTTATTATTGAAAATATATAACATAATCAATAATGAATGATTTAATTAATCTGGATCTAGAGATCGAGTCGACATTAATAAAATTATCGTACATATTTAAATAAAATTAAGCAGCAAGGGTGAAATGATAAAATATGTCATTTATACGTCATGGTTGTAGTTTGTTGATTAATTAAGTTAGTCAACCTCCTATGCAACACTTTTCCATGAAAACCTAACCCTAAGAAAACTAAGGTAACTGTGGAAAAACAAAACTCGTTTAGCTGGAATTAACATTTGACTGGTAAACATAGAAGGGTAGCTGGAAAATATAGGATATGAACAAAAGATAAATTGTTTGGCAAAATGGAGTGTTTGATAGGAACAAGAAAGTATTTGCGTGCATGATGGGATACGTTGTCGCAAGATTTTTTTTACTTTGAATTTAACTGATCTTAATTTTCTAGAGTAAGCTATTGATCACCTATAAGTTGAAAATATGTCCATAATGGGTTTTATATACTTTGAAATTTGGGGAAAACCTTTGACTTAATTTTATCTTTATATTTATTTATTTATTTATTTTCAAATTTAGCCTCTTGTGTTAATTTCTCGATTTGCTAAGTCAAAGAAAGCCAAATTATGTTAACTAAAACAAGACATTGCACATTTCCAATGAAAAGAACTCACGAATTAAATTTTGCTGGTACAAGTTTTTGGGCCACGTAATTAGCATATAATCTAATTATATATTTTCTGCACATTTTGTACGGTACTTTTAACTTTGCATGAAGAATAAGTTAAAGATTTTATTAATCATATTGCACGTGAATTTGTTTGCATCCGTGACTAGCAGCAAGAATTTAGTCAAGAACGTCGGCATGTAGTAGTATCCAAGCAAAAAATAAAAAATAAAAAATAAAAGGAAAAAATAAGATGAGCATAATTTGCATTTTGAAATAATTTAAATGTTATTTTTACACTCTTGTTTTTTTCCAAATATAAAGGACAATTAACATGTGCGTTTCCTATTCAGTCCGTCCGGACCGTCCCTCATAGTATTCCTCTCAAACTCAAATGCAAATTCATGAGCCACATTATTTGTGATAAGAGGGGTTGGTACTACAGTTGTACAAATTTTATATGTAAAATTATTAAATTATTATTTTTAAAAAATTAAAAATATTTTTTTATATAATTTTTAAGAAAAAATCAATCTCTTGATTCCTCTTAAGACTCAAACATCATAATGATCATTGATAAACTAATATACTGACAAATTGCTTCTGCTGATGAAAAATATATTAGTATAAATTTGAGTTACTCATACAAATTTTAAGTTGCAGGTTTTATTTGGTTTTCATTTGCATTCGCCAAAGCATGTGGGTGGATGGGTATTCAAATAATAAATGACTAATATAACAATTTATGGAGTCATAAAAAAAAATGTATCATTCTAAAATATTTATTTTGATTATAATTGTAATTGATTCACAGACTACGTGGATTTTGTGTGTGCAAACACATTTGCTAATTAAATGTCCACTTTCCCACAATGAAATGAAGGTCACATTTCTTGGGTAATTAACTATGAAATTGAACAACTTATCTGTCAGGTTATATCTAAACTTAACAATCATGTGCATTTAAAGAGCCAACCGCATTAACAGGTATATTTCTTGGTTAAATCAAAGATATTATGCTACGGTTACATGTTGTAATTTTATTATGTTGATTAGTCGGTTGCATTATTGGGGCGGTTATTAATATAATTAATCATGTCTATAATTCAGTTGTTAATACATATAATTAGTCCTGTCTAATTTAGTTAGTTAGACTATGTTGTACAGTTAAGAGGATTCTTTTAATATGTTTTACATGTAGGAAAGGACCATCACTCATAATTCAATGTCTTAATTGCTGCTTAAATGGTGGTGATTAAGCAAGTTTCATGCGCAATTAAGCATTAATGAAATATAGATTCTTACCAGGAGGTAGTTTAAGTTATCTAAACTGTCTAGTTTTGCAGGAAAGTACGTACGTTGTCCTGATATAATTTTTTTAAATAAAAAACTATTTAATGTTTTAGTATAAATTGTAACAATGACCAAAATTCCAAAGATTCAATTGGCATAGATTTTCACTTCATGGAAGTTGCCAATATAGTACATGAAGTTCATATATATATATATATATATATTTGTTTTATACACATTTTTTACAATATTGTAATCTTTTCGGTACATTGATTTGATGATTTTAAATTATGTCTCGCTTATATTTAATTACAAAACCAAGTGAAATAATCTTGCTTTAATGTAACAAACATGCACACACGTACTGAAATTGGTACTTTTTATTTACAAGCTCATTACAACTAATTACTGTCGATGCTCCATATTTAAATCGAGGAATTTGTTGAAGAAAGTGAACATTAAGGAAAAGAAAAAAAGGCCGTGGGGTGGGGGATCAATACACTTTTAAATTATTGAGTCAAACTCTTCTTTATTCAAGATAATAGCTTCTCAAAATGATTTTATTCTCAAAATGATTTATTAAATCTATTCTCGTCGAAATTCAAGTTTCAAATGTAAGTGCAAGTGTGTTTTTTCTGAACACAACAAATTTAATTAAAATAAAAAAATAATAAAAAGGATACAAGGCCATTAAATTCATATCTTGCTATTGCCGCAGCCTGATGATGAGGAAACAGGAATGGAGACAGGGCTCCATTCCGTCCGCATAAGTGTGTATTACATTATTCCAGCAACAATCTACTCCTGAGATTTGAGTGAAAGCTCAACACAAATTCCAGGAACTGTGCTGGAAATGACCAACCACGTGATTTCCCATATTTTACTACATTTTTCTCTTTGCATGGATCTGGAAAACTAATCTTCATTAATTTTCCACACCTATCTTTGCTATGCTACACAATTATTATAATCACCATTTGCTCATCAATTATACTCGTAATCAACCGTATTATACCAAAATTTACGCTCATCAGCACGATCTTATACGTAAAGGGATGTATAAAGTGACAACCAACTTCATCATCCATATTTTCTTCAATTTTAGTCGTCCATGTTCACATTTTTTTATTTGTTTCAAAATCAAAGTCCATTAATGCTACGGTATACACAATATATAGATGGTCAATTTCCCATTTTGGCAAGTTACGTACCCATTTTTACTTTTAATCTAAAATACACATTTCTAGACTATAGCTAGTTAGGAATATAAAAGAAGAGAGTGCATTATTATAAATGTGCTGAACATGGCTATGCCCCTTGAGGTATTTTTGACCTTTACAAATACAAATGGGTAGAAAATTATCCCCACTATGCTAATTTAGGCAAAGCATCGGTCTATTATAATCCATAAAATGAACTAGACAAAATCTTAATGAAATCAACTACAAAGTAAGACATTTATGACTCTTACTTGCTAACCTCCAAGGGCCTCTTTTATTTTATTTTTTTATTTTTTTCCAGTTGCGCCTACCCCAACACCTCTCACTTGTTTTTGTTTCACATGAAACTCAAAGTGACAAGATTACCCCCCCAGAGTGTAAGTAAAAGGTCAGCTTCTAAGTTATTTATTACATTTTTTTGTGCAATGGACACTTGTTTAATGCACCCTTGGTCAAACATCCCATGACGTACTAAATAAAACTAAACTCAAAGACTACAAAAGCAAAGTGTTTATTTCCCTACACCATACTAGCAGCTACCACAGAAATTAACAAATATATATACAAACAAACACACTATTATTACATTCAAAAAACATGCATATGCTGCATTACGTTAGTGGTATCAGCTTTCTATGTCACGTAGCCTGTCTGCAACAGTGGGAATTGCCGAGCCCGCCGGCAGGCCGTCGCTGTCGTGGCCCAACAAGTTTACCGGAAAAGGGCCGCTTGGTTGGCTGACGCACGCCACAGTCCAACCCTCAAACCCTCGCCTGTGACTGATGACGTGGCCAGTTGGGGCCCACAAGCACCCCCGATGCAGAGCCAGGCCGACGTGTCTGGGACCCTCGTTGTCCCCTTTCCCGGCTGCACAACGTATTTACGAGACTACCCCTCTTCGTGTCCTTTTTACCCTTTTGCCCCATCCGCGTCTGACTTTCTTCTTACAACGCACGTTTTTTGGCCTTGGTCCCCACCGTGACATGGCACGTGACGTGGCACCCGTGTTCCCCCCTATATATATATCAGTTCCCGGTCCTCCATCTTCTCACCTCCTCCTCCCCCGAAAACTTCTTTTAATACGCTTTCTCAGTTCTCTCCCTCCCTCAAACAAACACATACCCTCTGTCCTCTCTCTCCTCTCTCTAGAAATTATATACAGTGTCTTTTATATTGCATTAATGGCGGTTGATTCTATTTTTTCATCTCCATTGGGCCCTCCGGCTTGCGAGAAAGACGCAAAGGCCCTTCAGTTCATCGAAGAGATGACCCGAAATGCGGACCCAGTTCAAGAAAATGTGTTGGCCCAAATCTTGACCCGAAATGCCCAGACCGAATATCTTAAGGGTTTCAACCTCGACGGAGCCACGGATCGTGAGACTTTCAAATCAAAAATCCCCATGGTCACCTACGAAGATCTCCAGCCGTTGATCCAAAGAATCGCTAATGGCGACCGTTCTCCCATTTTATCCGCTCACCCCGTCTCCGAATTCCTGACCAGGTAATTAATAAGCTATATTTATTTCATAGCCTAATCTAATTTGATTGATTATAAAATAATTTTACACGTATTACAAATAAGACCCAGAAAGTAATCTTTTTTTGTCTTTTTTGAACAGCTCTGGAACTTCAGCTGGTGAAAGAAAACTCATGCCAACTATCAAAGAAGAATTGGATCGTCGCCAGCTTCTTTACAGTCTTCTCATGCCTGTTATGAACCTGTGAGTATACATAGAATCAAGGAGAATGTTTTCCTTTTTCCTCTTTTCTTTTGTTAAGATTTGTGAAAGACTTCTTTTCTGACGAGTGCATGTCTTTATGGAACAGATACGTGAAGGGACTGGACAAAGGCAAAGGGCTGTACTTCTTGTTCATCAAGTCCGAGACCGAGACTCCGGGTGGGCTCCTGGCCCGACCCGTGCTCACAAGCTACTACAAGAGCGACCACTTCAAGACCCGCCCCTACGACCCGTACAACGTTTACACCAGCCCCAATGAAGCCATCCTTTGCCCTGACTCGTACCAAAGCATGTACACTCAGATGCTGTGCGGCCTTTACGAACGCGAACAAGTCCTCCGGGTTGGGGCCGTGTTTGCCTCCGGCCTCCTCCGAGCCATCCGGTTTCTCCAGCTGAATTGGCAACAATTGACAGAAGACATCCGAGCCGGGTCACTCAACCCGAAAGTGATCGACCCATCAATCCGTGAATGCATGGCCAGGTTTGTTAGACCCGACCCTGAATTAGCTGATTGTATTGCAAAGGAATGCTCCAAGGAAAACTGGGAGGGAATTATCACTAGAATTTGGCCCAACACAAAATATCTTGATGTGATTGTTACCGGTGCGATGGCACAATACATTCCAACTCTTGATTACTACAGTGGGGGACTTCCAAAAGCATGCACCATGTACGCGTCCTCAGAGTGTTATTTTGGGCTGAATCTCAACCCCATGTGCAAGCCTTCCGAAGTTTCCTACACCATCATGCCTAACATGGCCTATTTCGAGTTCTTGCCACATGAACCCAACTCAGCCGGGTTAACTCGTGACTCACCCCCAAGACTCGTTGACCTGGCCGATGTTGAAATTGGCAAGGAGTACGAACTCGTGATCACAACTTATGCCGGGCTGTGCCGGTACCGAGTCGGCGACATACTCCGGGTCACCGGGTTTCACAATTCAGCACCACAATTCCAATTCGTGAGACGAAAAAATGTTTTACTAAGCATTGACTCGGACAAGACCGACGAGGCTGAGCTACAAGCTGCTGTGGAGAATGCCTCACGACTCCTTCGTGAATTCAACACGAGTGTGGTCGAGTACACGAGCTATGCCGACACGAAGACCATTCCGGGTCACTATGTGATATATTGGGAGTTGCTAGGGAAGGACTCGGGCAATTCTCCTAGTGAGCAGGTGTTGGACCAATGTTGTCTAGCCATGGAAGAGTCACTGAACTCGGTTTACCGCCAATGCCGAGTTGCAGACAACTCAATTGGGCCACTGGAGATCCGAGTTGTGCGAAACGGCACGTTCGAGGAGCTAATGGACTATGCAATTTCAAGGGGTGCATCCATCAATCAGTACAAAGTGCCAAGATGTGTTAGCTTTACGCCAATTATGGAACTTCTTGACTCCCGGGTCGTCTCAACACATTTTAGCCCATCATTACCACATTGGACCCCCGAAAGACGTCGATGAAAGGATAAAATAACTCAAGAATGACCGACCAATAGAAGTCAATGCCATGAAAGATTCCTTAGTGTTTTTCAATTTTTATTTTTTTTTTTTTAAGAAAGTTTAGTTTAATTTCCTTTTTGTTTGTAATTGTGATTAGGTGTGTAAAGTAGAAAGGGACGTCTGAAAGTTAGGTCTTGTATGGTTCAGTTAATCTGTGAAAAGGATGTGATATTTTCGGGCTTGTTCAATGAATTGAGCTTCTATTTGGTTCTTTCGTTCAAGTAACTAATATTATGAGATAGTTGACGAATTTTGATGGTCTTTCCCTTTCTCATGGTTTATGTCAACATAATGATAACCCATTAATCTTTCTCAGACCCCCGGGAAATGGGGAATTTTTAGGCAACGAATATTGATCAAGATAAAGCCTCCCGAGTCATGCTTATCATAAAACCACATATGGCCTAAACTATTAATTAATTATTTATTTTTTGTTGCAATGATATTAATTTCTACACATTTTAAGAATGAAAATTAATCAAAAAGAACAGTTACGTGGGCAAAAAATAGAGAACTAGGTATACCTGTCTGCATACCATGCATTCAACATAGCATGTGAAGTTTTCATTTGTATTTGGTGTATAAAGTCTTTTAATTAAAAAAATTAAAATTTGTTATAGTCATCGGTCTATACTAAAATTTTAAGAACATTAATTTTTATTCTTTATTTTAATTTGTATTTTTTCACATATATATCAAATGTATGTGATTAATAATTAAGCATGTACTAATAATATTTGATTAGGCATCACCCTTAGTTACATGTAAACCCTTGCAGAAATTCCACTCTAGTAATACACCAAACCCATTTTCTTTAGAAATTTGAATTATAAATTAAATATGAGTGAAATTTATTTAATTTTTTATGTCATCAATACTAAGTAGTAATTAAGAAATTCTTATGAGTCTCCATAATATTTTTCTCTCCAAAAGATTTATATGCATTTTATATTCTAAAATGTATTATCGGGCAATCCTACTCACACTGGTACTAATGGACAACACAAGGAAAGAAACACTTACAGCACTAACAACACGACTATTCAAGCTAGGCCACTTCTTCCTTATCGGAGTCAGATTAGCCCTTTTCAAACAAATAAAAAACAACATAAAAGAGAATAGAGTCAGGTACCATCGATCCTAATGCTACTATCCAATAATTGATCTTTTTTATCCTCGAAAGAGATCAGACCTTTTCTGTTCGTCACCTCTATCATATTTATTTCAACCCCACTTAAATAGTACTAATTAGGCAATATCTCATTATCCCATAAAAGATATACTTCTTATAAAGTTCAGACAAAGCCAATTACATTTCGTCTTTCAGACAAAGCCAAATAAGCTAAAAAATCATTGCCAGGAGTAAAAGTTAAAAACTAATGAATAAGTAAGGTATATTTAGTGGATGAACTCATGAACACTCATTTTTCTGTTCTGTTTTTGAGTTTAATCTGACCACTTTCAATTAATGTGCTGTTTGCCGACTTGTTAAAGATAAGTCTACAAAAATGTTTCCATTTTAACCTTATTTAGGATTTGACCTTCAGTTTCCTCTCATCACCACCAGCATTCATCATATAATCAGTGTTAGCCAAATAATAATATATAATGAAATGTTAAGAAAATAGAGATAAAAATTGTAAGAGCCCTCGTAGGTGCAAATGCCTATTCTATTTATCTATTAAAAATTATGTAAGTTTTCAGATGTATTAGATCTTGACAGATATAGTATTACATGTAGCATGTGGCTGCAATTAATACATAGTTTTCTGGATGAACAAACTTCATGGCTTGAAAACTGAAAACCCTTCTTTTCAGTGGAAAATTCTAGTAAAGATACTTTTCTGTTGATTATTATTATTTTTTGAATGTAAATTAATCACAAAACAGCTAAAAAATATAAATTTATTTTTCTGTGATTGACTTAAATTAACAAAATTCGATATATAATTAACACACCAAGTATATATGATTAATTTAAAATATATTTTTGAGAAAGTATTTTATACACGTGCATATAAAAATATAAAATGAAACATTTAAAATAGAAAATTCAAACTCAAAATTTTCCAATTGCAAAATCCTGTATTAGTTCTGCAGTCCGCGATAAGCCAATATAGTTACAAATGTACTCATTTTTCTAATGAAAAATCCAGAAATTGATGTCATATTATATGTTTTATGCTCGTATATTACATAATTAATCTATGAGTCAGGAATAAAAAAATATTTATTTTCTAAAAATAGTAAAATAATTAAATATGAGAAAAAATTTCCTGTAAATTTTGAACACTGTCCCCTACTTTTGGCCGCTAACCGGACATAAGGCAGCCAACTTTAATGTTGCCGGCCACCTTAGCCATTTTTCTCCGAACACTTCTTTTGATCTTTGTTCGAAAAAAGCACTCAAATCAACGTCTCTTTTTCCTGTCAATCTTTGTGTTGTTGTTCATTGTTTTTCGACTATGTTCATGAATCTGAATCATATATGTGGCTTGTAATAAAAAGTGAGCAAAATTAAGCAGATAATTATCCTCGTTAAAAGCGTGGAACTCCCAAGTACACGCTTAGTGCTTTCGCTTCACATGAAGTGATGATACGACTAAGGTTTCACTAAATTTAAGCAGCTAGCAAGAGATTGTACTTAATTATCGGATCGGAAATGACGATTTATTCGGTAGGGTCGTGATTTTGAGTATGATGCCATTATCTTTTATGTAAAAGCTGTCCACCGCATTATAGGAACAAATTTGTTATCCTTTTCTGTGCTGAGATAGATTACGGATAAGATTACAGGAGGTTTTGGGGGACATTCTTGTCAATCCATATGTTGTCTTATCATCTTTTTGTACTAAGCGAACACTTTGGTAATAATTTGGGATGATTGCTTTATAGTATAGTTGTTCCTTAGTTCTTTGTAAATGCAGTGTCACATGTATCATGTCGAGCTGAATTATGCTTAACCTTTCTTACGATTCAATTTTACAACAAAAAGGGTCATGTTTCACTACAAGAAAAGGGAAAAAAAAAAATATTAATGACAATATATCAAAGGAGCATGATAAAAGATTTTTTTTTCGTCAGAATAATAAATTTTATAAATTTAATAGTGATAAAAATTATTTATATATTCTTATTAATAAAAATAAGTGACATAAGAATTGTATATAACTTGTTATTATAGACGATTAATAACAATTCAAATACAACAAAAAATTGTGATAATAATTTTTGGATAATATTTGTATTGTCATTAATTTATCACTATACTAATGTTATGTAGTGACAACTTATACAATTATTATTACTATTAAGTTTGTGAAGATTATTTAAAAATAAAAAAAGGAGTACATATTATTGGTGATAGCTTTAACATTCTAATTAGATATTTTGCCACTAAGTATTCTTTTTTCTCATAGTGTTTGGTATTTTAGCTAAGGGAATAAATGAATAAAGTCAAAAACTCCATAACGAATCAAGTCAAGAAAAATTATTATTTAAATTAAATTAATTACTTAATGATATAGCTGATAAAAGTCTATAATACCCTACATATATGTTGGATATTAATCACCCTATTATTCAAACTAACAAATCAATATATACATACACACACAATTGGCCGATGATTGTATTTATTTTAAAAAGAATGGGATGCATATGTGTGTGTGTGTATATATATATATATATGTGTGTGTGTGTGTGTGTGTAATGAAAGAATTGTCTCAAATTTCAAGCTTTGCAATAATTACATTTCGTCATTTGATTTTATGCTTATACTTTTCACAAGTTTTTGGCCATTTCTTAAACATTGAAACTCACAAGCTATTGGATGATTTATACAAAATTAAAATGCCTCTGGATAATTTAATGGTTGATCTAATCATAATACAATTTTAAGAATGTGAATAATTTTAGTCATTTCTTTAAATAATAAAATAAAAAAATATTGAGAAAGTGAATGACCAAAATCCCCCTACAATTTTAAAACATAGTTTCATCAAAAGAATAGAAAATATCAGAAAAACTCCATAACATAATTCGGCTGAGAGTTGTTAAAGCAGGCCCATTGGTCCGACAGAAGCAAGAATAACAACTACCAAACCAGTCCATTAAACAAGCCGAGGAAATAAGGACTACAATAAACTGCACAATTTACAAACAAACAGGCCCACATGAGGCCCAAGCCTGGCACCTGTGCGGCCGACAACGAGTGACGCATGGCTAATACCTGCCGCACCGCATGTGTGGGCTAACATGGCCTGCGCGCCACTGTGCTCTCTTACCCCAACCACCTATTCTACGTTTTTGACCCAACCACGTTTTTCTTAGCTTTTCTTGTTGTCTTGTCTGAGATTTATAGGAACTGTGGCTGAAGCAGTTACAACGAAGGGCCGATCGGAGAGAGAAGACAGAGAAACGAGGCGGTGATTGGTTGTTGATGGCAACCTTCGCCTCCTTTCTCTCCGTCCTCCTCCTCCTCCTCCTCTCCCTTCATTGCGCCGCCTTGTTTTGCCTTCTGTGTCTTTTTCTGTTTTCAATCCCACGAAAAGTTCTGCTAAATTTCGACGTTTGGGAACCCGTGTTTTTGCTTCTTCAGATTCTTCTTCTTCTGTTTGGGAATTTAGTGCTGGCGATGAAAATTCGCTGTCAAAGGTCTGGCTTTTTCCTTGTTATGAATTTGCTACCTAATTTTGATTTGCTTTTTTTGATTGGATGATGTTTTGAATTTCTCTTTTTTGTGCTTGAATTTTTTTTTAATTTGGAAGAATTTTATAGGTATGCACAGTAGCATATCTAGTGAGTGTACCAGGAAAAGAAGGAGAATTCTTTGCTTGTGAAGTTAAAACTAAGTCATCTCAAGTGATGCACAAGTAGTATCAGTAATTGGCTTTCTTGTGGGTGAAAAAAGCTAGTGTATAGATGTCAAACTTTAAGCTAATTCTTGCTTTTTGAAAATAATTTCGGGAGGGAGCCAACCACGATTATTTTTATTCATGTTGAAATTTTGGTTTGCTTGCACATAATATAATTATGAAGAATATATTGAAAGCAAAGAAGGATATTATTAGGAAGTATGCAAGAGAATTTTGCGTGTGATATGAAAAGCTTGAGACCTGACTAAATGGCATTCTATCTTTCAGAAATCAATCCTCTTTAATTTAATACGAGATATAGAGCCCTTGGATGTGAGCCTTATTCAGAAAGATGTTCCGCATACCACTATAGATGCCATGAAGAGGACCATATCTGGCATGTTGGGTTTGCTGCCATCGGACCAATTTCAAGTGATGATTGAAGCATTATGGGAACCACTTTTCAAGCTCTTGATATCTTCGATGATGACTGGGTAAGCCCACTTTCTGTGACATTTTAATAATCAATTGCAAAAATAAGAATATATTAGAGCAGTCAAAAAAACAATAATACAGAGTTTCTTAAAGGTGCAAACTTATAATCAATGATACAATTTTATATTAAATTAGGTTAAGTAAACCTCTGTGTCTCTCCACTATGACAATGAGGAAACAGGGACCTTGTAACTCATTACCCAATGGTCTCATAGGCACACGTGATATATAAAATGTGAATAGGGTGCTTTAATTCTTTGTTTTTAAACAATTCTTATGTTCTCATGATTCTAAAATTGAACATCCACTCTCGTTAAAAATGTTGTTCAAGAAGCTGCGTATTCATCAACTGTGTTGCCTACCGTTAATCAATTATTAGTTGCACAGACATATCTGTTTTTAAGGGGAATTCCAACTTCCTAGGTAATTGTGTTGGAAAAGCAATACAAAAATGAATACTCATGTCAAATAAGAGGTATTTCAAATGTAATCTGACTTGATAAATTCAAAGTTGAACTCATCAGTTTAATTGATATTGAATGTTTTAGATACAGTTTCAATGGCCCTTTTATGGGGATGTATGGATTCCCATAAACCTTCATTATGTTGTTATCCTGACATGGCATTGTAGAGTCATGTCTGCCGGGGAACTTGTTAGGGTCTGACACTGTAATATGTTTTGAGTTCACATATGCTACTCTGCTTGGGTACATTATATTTCTGGTGCATTACTAGTCTGGAGTTAGTATGCCAACATTGTTTTGTATATTTTACTGTGTAGCTCTGACATTAATGCAAGAATGGCACACGCTTCCTTTTTAGAGTATGAATGGATGGGAATGCTGAGATTTCACTTTCTAAGGGCAGTGTTTGTATGTGTAGATGCCTGAATCAGGGGAATTTTTCACTTAAGTGCATCCTATTTCGTGCAGGTACACACTGCGAAATGCTGAATATAGGCTTAGTCTTGAGAGGAATCTTGAAATATATGTAGGAGATAATGATAAATCAAAAATTGAAGATTCTAAACTTGAAGCTGAGGGGACACATCTGAAAGACAAAGGAATGAGTGGAAACTTCAGACAAGAAAGCTTGCCTACATCTGATGAAACTGGTGAAATGACATGTGAGATTCCAGATTTTGGGGAAATGACCCCGAAGCTCGACAATACATCTTGAAATTGCATTCTCGTTTATCTTCAGTCAAAAAGGTATGTTTCTACAATTTTGTAATGTGTAAGCCGTATTAACTGATATACCAACGTCTCATGCTTAATTTTGGCTTCCACTCCTTGTTTTCAACATCTTGGATACCTAGGCTATGTTTGTTTGTGTTTCCCCAAAATAATCTCATTCTCAATTTATTCTGCCAAAACACATCCAAACAGATATCACGTTTTCCAATATATTTTCCTCCTAATACATTACATTTCTGAATAAATTCATTCTATATTCATTCTCTCAAAACACTTCCCCAAAACACACAAAACACATCCAAACATTCCCCTAGAAGTTCTGATAATTAGTCTTTGAGAATAAATATGGTCCTAGGGAAGAAAACAAAGCCCTCAACTGGCAGTTTGATGAGCTTACAGTAACCTAGATAATTCTGCCATAGACATCTTATCACTACATAGTAGCTTAATTTCTGCGGCAATTTGTGCTTAGGCAATTTCATCAAGTATAGATTCTCTTTCCCACTATGTAAGCTGAATTTTGGAAACCCTTTGTCCATTTCTTTTTGTGATGACGCTGTTTCCATGGCACTTCTCCTGTTTGCCCACTTGTTAGTAATATATTTCAAGCATGTGACAAAATAATGATTCATTTATTACAATCACGGAGACTATAAAAAGGTGCAACTTAAAACATGTCTGATCTTTTAATGGAACCTTTTCCATTTCTCTGTATTTTTTGAGAGGATGGGGATAGAGGTAGAGTGCCTCACTACACACACACACACAGTGTGTGTGTGTGTGTGTGTGTGTGTGTGTGTGGCAGATGGATAGATAGTTGGATATAGTTATGGCATTTTATACCCTGCTTCCAGTATTGGAAAGTCAATTGTTGCATTATGTATCAAGGCATGAATGATTGTTATGTGGTTGAATATTTTCCTAACTGACAGTAGATTGAACTTGTTTCCTTTTGTGTTCTGTATTTATACAAATGATGCTTTCAGTTTCTTTTTAAGAATCCCTTGCCTTTTGGTGTTTTTTGTTGATTAAATGTGATAGTGAAGCTTATTCCTCATTGTCCAAAATGTAATTCGATGTTCTTATATGTTTTATTAATTTCACCCTTCTCAGGAGCTCCATGAAGTTAAGAGGAAAAGTGCAGCTCTTCAGATGCAACAGTTTGTTGGGGAAGAAAAGAATGATTTGTTGGATTATTTAAGATCTTTGCAACCAGAAAAGGTGAGGCATACATATAACAACTACCAACAGTGAATATGGAGTGTGTTTGCTTTGAACTAGTGTAGAAGGATTAAAAATAAAATTGGCCTTTTGAATTAATAATTTAATGCAAATCAATAAATGTTTTCAGCAAATGAAACTTGCCATCTAAATATTTCATTTGCAGTGTTTCTTAGCTAAAACTTCTCCATCTGAACTGAACTCACCTTTTTGCTATACCTTGCAGATTGATTGTGATTTTTTTCCTGTTGAAGGCTTTATAGCTTGTGTATAAAACTCCTTTATGCAGATACTTTTCAGATTTATTCTATTGGTTAGGAGTTATTTATGTTAATTACATTCAGGGCATGTGATGCAATTTTATATATCAGCGTCTAGTCTAGTATAGGCATGAAGCAAACTATAATATCAGACCTCCTTGAATGAGAATATGTAATTTCGAAGCCATATCTTTTTGCAATTCGTGAGGCATATAACATAGTTACAAACTACCTTTTCATTCATTCAGGGAGAAAGGATGAGCTTCATATAGTTGGACAGTGGACACTTTCCTCAACTCTTTTGTTGTGCTTCTTTTTTCTTTTTATATTCGTGTTTCCATTCCCATAAAGAGTAATCTACTTTTATGAACAGGTAGCTGAGCTATCAGAACCAACATCGCCAGAGTTGAAAGATACAATCCATTCAGTAGTACATGGTCTCCTGGCTACCCTTTCTCCCAAGATGCACTCAAAAGGCCCTGATCTGGGCGACAACAACACTATAGGAACTGTTGATGTTGAAACTGAAGGAGATTGTATCGATCTTGTTGAGAACACTTCTCTTCAATTCCAGCCTCTTATTTCATTGCCGCGCGATTATCTGGCTCGTTTACTGTTCTGGTAAGGCCATATTTGCGCTCCCTATTTACTTTTATGTTAGACCATTTAGTTAAAGAAGTTATCATTTTATGCTAAATTGTTCAAGTCATTTAAAAGAAAGGAGCTTGACAATCTTTTCTTACTGTTTTGGAAATTGCTTCTTTTTTCTTTTTCTTTTTTTGGCATTTCTACTTTCACCTTTGGGAATCTCCTACTGTTATTTAACCTGCAGATTGCCAGCTCCCCCCCCCACCCTTTCTACACATTCCTCTCTTCTCTTTATCTTTTTTTTTTTGTTCTTTTGTTCCCGCTTAGTGGTAAACCAAGACAAAACATTCTCAGTATTATTGTGTGCCTTCGCATGTGGATAAAGGGGGACAGTTTTTAATTGTATGCGCCTGGATTCTATATGTTTTATGTTTACTCGCTAGAATTCTTTAGTCCCTTTTCCTGTTCCGAGTTATGGGTTGGTATTAATTGTAACACTGCTGTTATCTTTCCATATTGTTGAAGGACATTATTGGCAGATAAAGCCTGTAATAGGGAACGGATCCGCACAATTTCTTTAGCTTAGATAAATGAGGTGGAAAGCATAAATATAGAAGTCAGAGAGAACGATTATCATTTACAAGATTGTTTTTAATTGGCCGGATGAGGGCGGTAAAATGGACTTCAATTTGTCTGTTTTCCCCTGATCTATCCATTTCTTACCAGAAACTGGAAGGTCTATCAAGACTTAAGCTCATTCGATTCTTTGAGTAGAAATAAGTATGTGGATTTCTAGATTTGGATTAAGTTTTCTTCCCCTATATTAATGCTGCAATATAGAGCTTTTTATTCTTTCAATTGTAGTGGCATGCTGACTTATATTGAATTTCTTTTTCCTGCAATGGATATTTTCCTCTCAAAAGATGTTTTCTTTTAACTTGCACTGCACTGTAGTAATCTATCTGAACTTTTTTCTTGCATGCCAACCATATCTGGAGTTCACCAATTTGCTTCTGCATGCTGAGAGATTCACATTGTCCATTTTATTTGGTTTAGGTGCATGCTGCTGGGACACTACCTTAGAGGCCTAGAATACCGGTTGGAGCTCATGGAGCTTCTGTCATTGCCATATGTTGCAGAGAATGATGCTTCCAGCGGCCAACAAGTTGTTTAAGAGCTATTCTATGATTTGACCTGGTTTCATATGCACAAGTTTTTTAAGAGATATTGCACTATTTTACTTTGTTTCATGTACAGATACAAGTTATCTTCTGAATAAGAACTTTAATTGTCTTTGAAAATCTGAAGTTAAACCAACTTCCTAGTTTACTCAGGCACAACCTGCTCAAACCACATAGTATTGCTATGGCCTACATTATTATTATTTTTTGTTTAAATTACTATGACTTCTTGGTAAGGCTGAATTTTAGTTTTTACTTAAATCAATATTTTGTTGACATTCTCAAATTTTAAGAGGAATGGCTGCACGGGAGTGTCTTGTGATCAATGTTAAGGTAAAAAGCTAAGGGGGCCAGCAGTGTAAATCAATTTTATAAAAATTTTAAATTAGTATAAATTTTATATAAATTTTAAAATTTGCTCCTTAAAAAATTAAAAATATTTTTTATCTACTTTTTTTAAAAAAAATTCCCTCTAGCTCCATCTTTGCGTTAAGGTACTATTAACTATTAAGAACGAGATTTTTACCATATATCATAAAGATGAAAAAGTTGAAAAACGTAGTTTCTTTTTTAATTAAACTGTTATTTACTTCATTCATCTACTAAAATAAAATAGAAATAACATAGATTTGAATCAGCCTGCACGATGATTCTTTATATATAGTCAAATGGTGCGGCAGAACTTACAGTCATGCTTTACTTGATGCACCATCTTTCCCTTGCCCCTTCACGCTCAAGAGCTCCGTTTATTTCACTCCAGTTTCCTCGACTCTGCTGCATTCCTGCAAAACTCTGTCACTCGGACTCTTCAAGCGATTCAACTTCACCTCTCACAAACAATCTCTCCCGCCTCTTACAAGGCTACATCCCACGCCGTCACCTTCTCCAAGTCCACGCCCGCATTTTCCGCCTTAATGCGCACCAGAACAATCTCATCGCGACACGTCTCATCGGCCACTACCCTTCAAATTTGGCGCTCAAAGTCTTCGGTTCTTTACAAAAACCCAATATCTTTCCATTCAATGCAATCATCAGAGTGTTAGCTGAGGAGGGTCTTTCCTTGAACGCGTTTGTTATTTTCAAGGAACTGAAATTTCGGCTACTTTTGCCCAATGACTTGACCTTTTCTTTTCTTCTCAAGGCCTGCTCTAGAGATGGTGTTGGTTTGGATTGTGTTAAGCAAGTGCATTCTCATGCTTTGAAATCGGGTTTTATGTATGATTCTTTTGTTTGCAATGGCTTGCTTATGGTTTATGTCAAGGCGGTTAAGGATTTAAGATCAGCTCGTCAGTTGTTTGATGAAATGCCTGCCAGAAATTTGGTTTGTTGTTGGACTTCTTTGATTTCTGGGTATGCTAAACTCGGATTAGCTGAAGAAGCCTTGAAGCTATATATAACAATGCTGAAGGAAAATCTGCGGCCTGAAAGTGATACGATGGTTGGTGTTTTATCTGCATGTTCAAGCCTTACTGCTCCACACATTGAGAAATGGGTGAATCTACTGACACAGTGTGTAAAGGACTTCCACTGCAATAATTTAGCTTGTGATTATGTGAATATTATACTCGTTTATTTGTATGGAAAATGCAGAAAGGTCAAAAAGAGTAGGGAAGCATTTGATGAAATATCGGATTATGGGAAAAGGAGTGTTCTTTCTTGGAATACTATGATAGGTGCTTACGTTCAAAATGGTTGTGCTTTGGAGGCTTTGACTGTTTTTAAATCAATAATGGAGAATTATGATTGTTGTCCCAACCATGTCACTATGGTTAGTGTGCTGTCAGCTTGTGCTGAAATTGGGGATCTAGACCTTGGCATGTGGGTTCATGAATACATGAGAACTAGAGGGCACAAAGGTGTGCTATCATCAAATGTAAATCTTGCCACTGCATTGATAGATATGTATTCAAAATGCGGAAGTTTGGATGCGGCAAGGAAGGTTTTTTACCAGATGAGTGAGAAAGACGTGGTTTCATTCAATGCCATGATCATAGGTCTTGCTGTAAATGGCGAGGGAGAGGAGGCTTTGAGACTTTTCTCCGAAATGCAAGAGCTTCATTTGTGTCCTGATTCCGGAACTCTGCTTGGTGCGTTATGTGCATGTAGTCACTCTGGTCTGTTAGATAAAGGGCGTGAAATTTTTAACGAGATGACCCGAAACAATTCAGTTACCCCTAGATTGGAACACTATGCTTGCTATGTCAATCTCCTAGCTCGGTCTGGTTTTATTGAAGAAGCCCTTGGTGTTGTCACCTCTATGCCTTTTGAACCCAATAACTTTGTGTGGGGCGCTCTGCTTGCTGGCTGTGTGCTCCACAATAGGTTAGAATTGGCTCAAAGTATTTCCACCATGCTTGTTACGGTTGATCCTGAGAATTCTGCTGGCTATGTTATGTTGTCAAATTCATTTGCTGCGGATTGTCAATGGCGTGATGTCTTAAAACTGAGAGGGTTTATGAGGGAAAAGGGGGTGACCAAGCAACCAGGGCGCAGTTGGATCAATATTGGCGGAGTGGTGCATGAATTTGTTGCTGGATCTGCCTCATATTGTCAAAATGGAAGTATTCATCAAATGATGGAATCATTGTTGAAAGAAATGCTATTATCTAGTCCATAGACTGTTGTACTGTTCTGGAAGAGTTTTTTTGAGAGCCTTTTAAGCGATAACCTCATTCAGGGAGAATGGATTATAAGTTTGGAGATTCTAGTATGTTGTGCCTAGCTGTTATTATTGATGGGTACATCTCTTTGCCAAAAAACCTATTCTTTTGCATTTGCTGTGTTTCTTTTCTCTGTTTTTGTCTGGATCTATCCCTTAATATGGTTGATAATTTCCAAAAATTTAGTCTGTAGTGTTGTCTAGGAACCTGACAGTGTATCCTTTCTCATTTATATCCTTGTATAGAGTGCTCCCTTAGATAAAAAAATTTCAGTTCTCATTAGTTTTCAGACCAAAGTGAAATAGTTTCTTTTTCATTAGATCAATGGCCAAATATCAAAAGGAAAAAGTTAAAAGTTCAAGTAAGATGATTAATGTGAATGATTCTCTTACAATTTAAATCATTACTAGCTCAAACTGCGTGGAGGAAGTGTATTCATAACCTTCAATCTCTAGTTCAATCAGTATTAGGTTGTGTGTATTTTTCAAGCAGTATTAGGTAATTTTATTTTTATGAGGAAATATGGTACTGTTATTTATTACCATAAGCTCCCATCTTGGGATCCTAGTTCATTATTTTGTTATGGTAGCGCCGTGGGTCAGTGGGAATGACCTTGGTGGTGCATGATATTAGCTTAGCTTGTTTGTGGACCCCTAAAATGTGAGCAAATGGAAGAGTTATAGAATAATTTGTACCTAAGTTAATTTGTTGAATTAGGTGATTGGCATGGTCTTTAAACTCCAAGATTCACATGCCCATTGCTCAAGTTTTCACCTTTTACAACATTTGCTTCCAGCTTAATTTGTAATATCATCCAACTTATGTGTGCTTATACACTGTGGCTCACTATGATTTGTTATGGCTTTTCCACAGTTTGATGCCGCTCCTGCATTTGTAGGTCTGTTGATAAGAGTTGAAAAAAAATGACATTACTCCTGCATTTTTTGTAATTCAATTTAATAGTAGTTGTAAATTAATTAGTGTTGTCATATTTTTACTTTTATGTTAGGATTGGAGAAAAAAGACTATATTTGACCAAATGGAGTCTAATTTTGGAACAAAGAGGAAATGGAGAAATGAAATGAGACAACTGGAATATTATTTATGACTATTTAGATTCGCCTGGAATAATACTCTTGTATTGAAAGAACCACATAAATCTAAAGCTTATTTTGTATTAGAGCAACATGGTATAAGATGTTGCAGCTTTTGGCAAAATTTTAAAACAGATTATAGCCTTTAAAAACATTGTGCTAGAGCTTTTAGATCCTTGGAAAAAAGGAAGCAATGAGATTTTCAACTTGTTTTTAAGATTATCAACTTTCTCTAGTTTGATCAAGTAAAAAGACAACTTTGCTCACTTACAAACAAAACGTTCCATAAGATCTCAAAAGCTAGTTTTAGTTTTTGCAACTTATTTATAAGCTGTCTTTTAAGTTTGGCCACACACTCTCTAAAGTCTTTTGGGCTGCAAACTTGATTGATTTTGCTGTAATAGCAGCAATTGTGGGCACCATTAGGTGCTGGTTCAAGTCTCTGAAAGAGTTTAATTATACCTGTGGTCTATCAACTATGCCAAGAAAGAAGAGGGAGTATTATTTAAATCTAATGAAAAATTGCGACCTATTCAATCCAAATCCAAATCTTGGGCTTTCATCTTTATCAATATTTCTTAATTTTTCAACTTTGCAATTTTTTATTTGCTTTATAATATCATCTTTTTTTGTAAAAAAATATAAGATAATTGGAATGAATAGTTGTAATGGAAGTTTGACATGAGAATCCGTAGCTGCTATCGAATCCCTTTCTCCGCAAGTGAATCAGAGGTGGAAGCACATTAAGGGAATATTGGTGTAATGTGTATCTTTATAATTGTTTTAAAATTAATTGTGTAATATATTCATTTGAAATTGTTATAAATAGTTCCTAATTCGAGCATGAATATTACATAATTAGCAAATCCAATGTCCCCGTGTTAGTGCATGCTTGCTTTAAATTCCATCACAAGGCTAATAAAACCAATGGTGAATTTCAGCTCATAAAAAAAGGGAAAAAAATGTGGAGAAATAACTGTACTTTAACTACACCAATCTTTTTACTTTATAGATGAAAAACCATGAATGCCCTTGTCCGTTTTGGTTTACTTAAAGATAGTGTAAAATAAAACTATGTCTCTCTAAATTTTAATTATAAATCCTTCTAATTAATTCGTTTCAATATTTTGAATGAATCAATCCTTATCAATTACATAGGACTATTACCTAATTAAAAATAGTTCAAATTTCTTATTACAATTTTATGATGCATCTTGAAATTAATCATATGCACGTAATGCATATATATTGTATAATACAAGATACAACGTAAAATTATAATAAAAAATTTAGTTATATATAAAAAAAAGTTAAAGTGTTAAAAATTATTTTATTGGAAGTTAATATAGAATAAAAAATTATTTTTTTTTTGTAAATTATGTTATGGCTTGACACTTAAATATGGGTCGACATTATTATAAGACGTACATGGTATTAAATTTATGAAGTGCCCTCTTAGTTTCCAAATTAATTTCAGCCTAATATATTGGTGCATGAATTATTACAATTCCAACAACGTCCTAAATTAAAAGATTGCATGGAAATTTCCAAACTATTTGATCAGATCAAATCAATAGAGATTCTATTGAGATAGAGTTATGGTAATTTACTAATTTATATTGGAAAGGAATATATATCTCCATAAGTGTTGCAGTTCGACTAGGATTTAACTAGTGTTAAGATATACATCAAGAATCTAACTAAGGATGGTAAACTCTAACCATTGGTTGGACTTTGTTTTACACGCGTTGAAATCGCGAGTGGGGCTCTCCATCTCTTTTATTGGTATGTGAAAGAAATCTAAATTTGCATGCATGAGATAGACGATTAGAGTCTCTCTCTCAACCCCTCCAACCAAAACCCTAAAGGAAGTTCCTTATTTTCTGTAAACACCTACGATTTTATCTCTCTCTATAATCATTAATCTCTCTCTCTATAATCACTCGGTTGACGAGTTTGTTTCTGTGATACAAACCGACAAATTCCTTCTTCTCCTGTAACACCTTTACTTTAAATTCCAATATTTAAACCCCATAACTCGTCAAGATTTTCTCTTAATCAGTTATCAGTTACAATATTATGGAGCGTGAGAATCTTGAGTTGTTGAGGATGAACTCTACAACTTTTCAAGATTTTCCAATGACTGAAAACCACCACCACCACTACTATCAGCCGGATGCTGGCGTTTTTGCCACCGGCAACCACCATCAGCCGGATACTGGTTTTATTTCAGCCAGAAACCCCTTCCACGGTGTTCCTGAGAACCATCATCTTCCGCGAGAGATCAGCCCGTATCACGCCGGTAATCTTGCACTGATGAATGATACCCGTTGTGATATTCCGGTCGAATTGGAATTCAACCGGCTCAGTCTCTCAGACCCACCTCATCCACCCGCCTTCATGGCAGCGCCACCACCTGCTTATGACAGTGCTGCTGCTAGTGTTGGAGGTGGTGGTGTTGGTAGTTCTAATGTAAGGAACAACTCATCAGTTGATATGTCACATGGGGTTGGTTTCTCTTATCCCCATCGACAGTTGTCTAATGGAGACCTACACAGAATGAGGGTTCAATCCGCAGCAAGGGGGCAGATGGGATTGGAATTCTGCATGCATCCCAGAAACTATCCGGGTTTTGGCAATTGTGAGAATTTGAATGCATTTGCTGTAGATGGTAATGTGAATGGACTTTCTGACGACGACTTGGGCAATGCATATAATCCTGGGAGGAGTTTGAGTGGAGCCGCCGTTGGTTATCGGCCTAGCTTTCGTTCCCCCAACGATATGGGATACGGAAATCTATTGAATTTGAATAGGAACAACGCCAATTCCCAGTATAGGGCACCATCCACCAATGGAATTGGATCAAACAACTTGATGTCTGATTGGCATAATGGTTCCCTCTATAGATCCAGAACTCGCCCAAATTTTACATCCTTGAAAGATTTGAGGGGGAAGATATTCTTGGTGGCCAAGGATCAATATGGTTGCAGATTCTTGCAGAATAAGTTCGAAGAAGGGAAGCCAGAAGAAATCCACATGATTTTTTTGGAGGTGAAGGATCATATTTGTGAGTTGATGATTGATCAGTTTGGGAATTATCTTATTCAAAAGTTTTTCGAGGTATGCAATGAAGAACAGATGACTCAGTTACTTTGTTTAGTGATCAATGATGACCGCACCTTCAAGGATATCTGTACTGATATGCATGGGTATGTTGTCTAGTTTCCTTATGATATTAATTCTGTACAATCTTTTTATTATATAGACACAGGATATATATAAATCTTGGATTATTTCTGAGTTTTTTCTTCTTTTGTTTTTTGGCAGAACTAGAGCTGTGCAGAAATTGCTTGAGCATCTGACAAAACCAGAGCAAAGGTCTCTTGTTATATCTGTTTTGAGGCGCATCACTGTTGCTCTCACAAAAAACATGAATGGTCATCACGTGATTCAGCATTGCTTGAAATTCTTTTCTATTGAGGACAACAAGGTATATACTATTTCATATGCAATACGAGGCTGTCTTTGTGAGTTAATTATGATCTATTCTGGCTCCATGTATGGATCTACCATTTTTTTTTAGTTTTTATTTTTACCCTAATCCCACAAGTTGTTAGTTCTAATTTTGCGCATTTTTTCCCCTATTAAGCTAGCAAAACTCAGACTGTGAATTAGTTGGATATATCATCTGGAGTATGTGTAGTTGATATTTATCTTAAAACTATAGCATTTTGTTAACCACGTTTTACAGCAGACTTTAAGTTGAACAGGAGCTAATAGCATTTAGCATGCCATTGTACTCTACGATTAAGTCCTTTTATGCTGAAACTATACTTCTATTTCCTCTTTGAATATGAACTTATAATATCCTCTTTGTAATTGATCAGATTGTTTTCGAATTTTCTATGCGTCTTCACATTCCTGTCTATTTCACTTCCATTCTTTCTAGTGCAACTTTTTGGCAATATTCCAAATTCAAGGGTTATAATCATTAGGCTCTAAGGTGCAGCCTAAAAGGGTCCTGATTCGCTGGTGCCTTAAAATATTTATGAATTTGATTGTTTTCCTGCAAGAATTTGGTTCAGCATGGAAGGTTATTATTATTTCTTGCTTCTTAAGTGCATCATGGGATCCTTGTTTTCTTATAGTTGTACTTCTTGTCAAATACTTGATACATTTCGACATACTTCCTAGTGGTGCTTCCAGTTTTGTTGATTACTGTTGCTTGATTAAGTAGATACAAGAGGACTGAATAAAATTATAAATTTATTGAAAATTGATTGTTAGGATATGTATATTTGAACTTTAATAAACAGAAGAGCGGATTAAGGGAGTAACCTAACTGTATTAATTTTATTAGTTGTAAGGATGATTGCACATTTTGCCATATATTTGCACTAAACATGAAGCATATTCTTATTTTTCTCTCTGGTGTAACATGTCATGCTACTACTTGTGCTTGTTAATGGTACTGTTTTAGTTAATGCTGGCTTGATAATACAGTAATGGTTTGAGGTAATGTGATTATGCTTCCTATTAATTTCAAGAAGCATCATCTTTGTGTAGTCCCAGGTGATCATACAGCCTATGATATTGAATCTTCTCATTATAGAACCATTCGTTCGATTTTTTCTATAGATTTGCTAGTGGTGATTTTATTCATTGAAAATTGTTATTTAATCTTGTTTGGCATGCACCAAGAAATAACAGAGTTTCTAGTATTCTAAATTTTCTTTTTGTTCTTTACATTAATTTATTGATATAGGCGTGATTCTTTAAATGAAAACTTACTTGGTCCCTCATGTCTATTAACGGTACTACTTATTTCAACAGCATATCCTCAATGTGGTAGCTGATAACTGTCTTGACATTGCCACTGACAAAAGTGGATGCTGCGTTCTGCAACAATGTGTAGCCCATGCTATGGGGGAACCGCGAGAGCGCCTCATTGCACAGATAACATCTAATGCACTGATTTTGGCTGAACATCCTTATGGGTATGTATTTTTTCCTCTACCCGAGTATTCATCCTCCTCTAACACTTATAATATTCCTGAGCTCTCTGGGCAATCATTTCTTGGATTTAAATGAATTTCTTTGTGTTATTTCTTTTTTCCTTTGTCAGGAATTATGTTGTGCAATATATACTGGGGCTCAGGGTACTGCATGTGACAGCAGATATAATGGCACATTTATCTGGAAACTATGTTTCCCTCTCCATGAACAAGTATGGAAGCAATGTGGTTGAAAAGTGCCTGAGAGAATCAGAAGGAGATCAGGTACTCCAGATAATTGAGGAGATTATTCGCAGTCCCAACTTCGTGAGGGTTCTTCAGGATCCTTACGGTAACTATGTTGCTCAATCTGCACTGTCAATCTCCAAGGTATATATGGTTTGTGGTTAAGTGGTTGCTTATATTCTTCACTAAGAACACCTGATGATGACTTTCTTGGATTCAACTTCCAACTTGCAGGGAGCAGTCCGCCATGCTATGATCAACCTCATTCTTGTTAATTATGCATTCTTGCATAGCCATCCCCATGGAAAACGGGTTCTTGCGCGTACCAAAGGAAGCAAGCAACGTGCATGAGTGTTCAATATTTACCACTATTTCCAAAGCCGGGACTGCTTATATCCATGAAGGCCTCCACCACCCCACCCCACCCCACCAATCCCTTTCCTGTTTATGTTGTGACGTAAACTTAGTAACTTCATGTGTTCATGTTAGTCTTGTTGGTTGTCTGTGCTTTTGTTTCATCTCTGGTTTTTGTTGTTTTATAATTTGTTCTTGGAGAACGTAGAATAAGTTTGTGTTGTGCTGGGTTTCTTTTTTGTGTGAGGCGTTGCTACTGTTGTTTGTTACAAACTATTGCAATGGGAAGTGGTTATTGTTGCTTTTTGTCTGTTTATATTTTACAAAATAAGTGTAAGCATTACATGTTTGATAATTAACTGAAAGCCGAGTAATTTGATATCTGTAACCTTAGCATTAGTTTGTATGTAATAGCTTTTTTTATTATTTGTATAGATTTAATTGCAGGACTGTTGTGTATAATAAATAATGTATGTATAATTTAATAATCCACCATTCGATTTGACTAGTACCCAAATAGATACAGTGATTAATGTATGTGTAATTTAATTGCCACCAACCCACTATCCAACTTGAGTAATAATCAAATAAATAGCATCACGATCAAATATATAGCCAATTTCCATTTGAATTTTGGTCATGGCTTTTAAAGATTAGCACAACAACATTACTCAAAAGTTTCTAAGTTACCGTGGCCTTTGAAGTTAAAAAGGATTGTGTATTATCTTGAATCGCTTTCCAGTTCTGTTCTTGGTGCGTCGCTGAAGCTGATACAGATTTATCCAACTCTTCAAGCTGTTGAGCTAACTGAGAGTGCAAATTCTGGATATGGTGTCTGTTTCTGTCTTCTAAATAGTTTGTGTTTTGTTGGACAAGAACCACACTAATCATTGAAAACAAAAACTGCTCAATGAATTGTTGATGCTGTTTTGTTATTATTATTATAGTGATTTTCACAAAATTTTGCATTTTTTCATGTGTTAAATATATCGTATGACTGCCCTTTCAAAGTAAAATAAAAATCATAGTGTCATTTTTATATAGTATCCAAACTGCTCAAACTTAATAGAATTTTAAAATTCAAAATTACAAAGAGTCGATTAATTAATTGTTCCTTTTCCCGCTAGTAAGTTTATGCATGAATCAATCCATCTACAGTAAATTGAATTCAAAGGTATATAAGGGATAATGTGGATGAATAGGAGTTGAAATTCATCTTTAATCATTTTCTTGTATTTTACTAGTAACTCAAAATTGTATGCACCATCCACAAAAGCAAATAAAATCAATATAAAAAGTGTATAGATTTGTCCGAGTATTGCTAGTGCATTCACACTGGATTTCCTAAAAACATCCTACTTGCAGCCGATCCCAATTCCAGCAAGAGCATTTCTGCATTCAAGCACGAAATCAGCAATTCTCCATGTGTATACCAGTATGACTACAGATCTGCGAAGAAATTGTTTGAACTGCTAATATTTTGTCCTTTGCTCGCATTTTTCCTCTTGGTCCCTGCAAAGATTGCCAAACCAAAAGGTTCACAGAAGTTCATAGCATATTTATGGCAGTGACTTAAACAAGATATACATTGAAATACTAAATAATGCATAACTCTGACAACCATAGAAGTGAAAAGGTGCAAAAATCCAATACCCAACGATGATATACAACGACAAATGGTTTCAGAAAATCAAAGCCATGTCATAGAAAACAATTAATACAAATTTGAACAATATTCAGACCTAAAACAGACAAGTCATCATCCCAAGCCAGAGAACCTAAAGTCCAAACAGATAATTTACCTATAGGTAGATAGTAAAATCCTCTGACTTCAAATATAAAGCATCACTCAATTATGTATAAATTGACACAGATGATAAAGTGACATCATGGATACATCAACAAAATTACAAATAACCAAGCCCTCAAGATGGCTGCTGCCATGTGTGGTGAGAGAAATGAAGATCTCCAGTGTTTGCATCATCTTTTCTTACAATATATAGGTCCTAAAGAAGAAAAAGTCAGGAAATACATGTAACCATTATATCGTCTAACAACACTTGTCTACCTTGTACAGTCCAATTCCACCCATGTAATGCAAACATTCTCCAATAATGAAACAATTCCATTACCAATGATTGTACTCAAAAGTCAAAACTATAAATACATGAAAGACACTGGATATACCTTTAGAAGATTTTGGGATACTATCATCGACGTCCATCCCATCACTATCGCTGTCTGACACAGCAGAATGATTTGGTATAGTATTTCCAGACCCTTGCAGCAAGTCATCCAGATCCCATAGCTATATTCACAGGACTTATTATGTTGAGAACATACATTATGTACATGCAGATGGCTTTAAAAACGAGCTATATACAAATAGAGAAAGATAAATAAACAAAACATATATATATATATATATATATATATATGTGCATATGAACATATAATGGAGAGAGAGACATTGACCTTTAATGTCTGATCATGTGATATGCTGCCAAGGAACTTTCTATCGTGGGAAAAAGCTGCAACATCAAATCACACCAGTAGTAAGAGATGAAACAAAATGCTAAAGATTATCAATTTGCTTTGCTTGTAACCATATGAACTAAAAACTTTTCAAATCATCTCTTTGGAAAAGAGTGAATAGAAGTCATACCAAGACGTTCCACAGGATATTCAGAATGCTCAGCAATGGGCTGAATTATTCTGTTGGGCAATATACCTACCAAGCTAAATAGAAAATATGGGAAAATTAAGTTAATCCTAAAAGTCGAAGTCATGAGTTAATTCGAGCAATGGTCCTGTTTCGCAAAAAAACTCTCACCTGATTATTCCATTCTCAGAACCAGTGATCACTCTATCTTCATCAAGCTACGGAAATGAGAAACAGAAAAATAAATTAATTTTGAAGTTAGTCGGAAATTCTTAAGAGAAATCTTGCAAAAAAAATAATAATCATGAAAAAGCACGGACCTTTAGCAAGGCATCGACAGAATTAGGAGAGAGATCAACGAAACGATCACTGAAAATTTAGAAGGCATACCATCAATATTAATGTTAACCTAGAGCCTTTGATGCAAAACAAAGGAGAAAAACAGTCATGCAGGGTTCCCTCTTTTATCCCAGTATAAAATTCACAGTTTCCAAGTGCCAAATACCTGCAATCCTTGAAAAATCCCCATGAGTACAACAATAGAGTTCCAGTCTGCGTTCCACATATAACCTTTCTACCATTCTAGTCACAAAAACTAACAGTTAGGCATATCTCAAAATAGTAGGCAATATCATCTTTTCAAATTCCCAGTTAAAAGAAAATAAAATATGGCACATAAACTTTCGTTATAAGGGAGGTGACTTGCCTTCTATATCTGCAAATCAAGCATGGGAGTGGAGTAAAAAGAAAAAAGAACTGTGAACACAAAATTTAAAGGACAGGACAGGATATATGCGCCAAACAATTTAGATATTTCTTTGTTCTTCACTAGAGTAGATAAAAATGCAGTCAAGATCATATGGAGAAATAGAAGCCAAAATAGATATTGTCTCCAAAAGAACAAGAAATGAAGATATTAATGACAGGCAAACACACCCATTCAAATATTATGATATAAGCAATCTAAGCAAGTGTCTTTTAAGCTATAGGTTCATTTTTTCAATGCAATCCAGGAAAGATCATTTTTGAACTTTTTTAAGGGATAGTTAAATCCAACCTTCATAATCACAACAGAAAGCAGTTCATCCTCAGAGAACTCGGATCGAGTTTGAACCTGCAGTATAGTAATACAGAACAAATTCATTTATTAATTAAACTAAGTTGCTAAAGGTATTGGCCAGCATGCAATTAAATTGATCAAATGCTAAAAGAAACAGAAAGAAATACCTTATTGCTTCTTAAATTGCAAACAGAAAGAGTGCCATCCCCACTGTGTTAAAAGATAGAAATAAGAATTACATATAGTATTATTCAAGTCCCAATCATCAGTAAAGAAATGCAATAAGGCGAATCAAGTATATATCTACAGATTAGCATCTGAGAGTGGAAATAAAAGATCAAGATGTTGAGTGGACGGAAGTGTATTTTCTTTCACACATGAAAGATTTCAACTTAATATGCAACATTCACAAACTCTATGCACTGGATTGGTAGGAAAAAAAAATTACGTTATGGAATAACGTCACTGCAATTCACTAAGCACTAACTGTGCAAGTTATAACAATCTCAAATATAAATAAGTTAAAAGATAATAATAAAAATATAAATAAGAGTATAAATTCT
Source organism: Paulownia fortunei (assembly GCA_019321725.1). NCBI lineage: Eukaryota > Viridiplantae > Streptophyta > Magnoliopsida > Lamiales > Paulowniaceae > Paulownia > Paulownia fortunei. The sequence continues at coordinate 28,903,374 of CM033106.1, read as the reverse complement.
CTTAATTTTTTTTTTAAATATTGACAGCAGCTGCAGAATGTGAGAAGCTCATAGAAGATTAGCAACTACGATCAACATGAAAAGGAAAAATAGGAATGACCTGAACAAATATATAAGTCAAAGATGAGAGAAATGAGTTCTAGAACTGAAAATTGAACCGCATAGAAAACCATAGCTGGCAATAAAATCATACAGGTTGTACTCATATTCATACATTTGCCTACTTCCTCACCTCGCAAACACAGATTTTACAGAAAACAAGACAACTATGGGGAACCCAATCAAAATGTGCATATCTAGTCCTTGTTACAATAACCCAACTAGAAGAATTTTATAAGTAATTACTAAAATTTGAAAGCCTGGACCTTCAGTCAAACCAACGAGACTACCTCGTTCCGATCAATTTCATGGAATCTGAGGCAAATGTCATATCTGATATGTATTCTTCATGAACATTAAAAGAGTTGCAGCAAGAACGTTGCCGGGTATCCCATACCTGTAATATAGAGCAAAATAAGAAACCTAAATATCTTTGTCAAACGGTGAAAAGAAAAGGGCTCAGCACTTAATTGCTTGGCAACATGGCATTCGCCCAACCGAACAGAAAAGGATATGCCATTCCCCAGAAAACAACAAGAGGAACCAATAAAATCAATGAGCGCTGACACTTCTTTGCTAAACTACAGAAGAATTAGGATTAAAGCTCCTTATTTTAATATCAATACAAGATGCCACGGGTACAAACATCAAATGTTGATGATTACTGATGCATATTCGAACTGATTGTTCAACATAGAAGGTGAACTTGCACAGAAGAAATAAGATTGCAACAGAAATTTCTCTAGCTAATTTGTCAATTGGACAATGCTAATCAGGAAGGAGATTTTAGAAATAAGAAGATAGGGCGTAATATTTATCTCACATCATCACGGAAGGACAAGTATAAAGTGGCTAGTAAACTCAAACGCACTAATGTAAGACCATTCTCAAGGAGCTAGCCAGAAGCATTAATGTTTGAAGATAGTTGATAAATGAAAAGTAAACTTCTTTAGTAACCTGACCACCAGAATTTTTCATTTCAATTACTGCTATTAGAGTTCATAGAGGTTAACAAATTTAAATCATGACAATCACCATTAACTCATTCATCGTAAAACAACACCATCCAAAATAGCATACAACTTCAATTAGGCTTCCAATCACAAATTTAAACTTTCGTACTTTCAGTTACTTGAAATTCACCTTAATACAACCTTCATCATCTCCAGAAGCAATGGTAGACTCTGTCAAGTTAACTATTCGATTCACAGCAGCCCTGCATATTTGGCTAGTCACCCTTTAAACTCAAGAAAAACATGTGTATTATTCACTTATATTAACAGTAAAAATAAGTCCCAACAGTAATCCTATCAGTGCAAACAAAGTTTCGTTTCACAACCCACCCATGAGAATTCTCGAGACGTGCAATTGCAGTACCAGTTTCGATATCTGTGGCGAGAATGGAACAATCTGGAGACCCCGTAACTATAGCTGACCATTAATTCAATTTCACATGAGAGAGAGAGAGAGACCAGAAAAGCAATAGATCATCGCACTTCGCTAACCAATTAACAATGAAAAGATAATCCAGAAAATATAAAACACTCAAATTACCACGCCCTTCGTTGACAAAACGGAGAGCTCTACATGATTCGGTATGAGCATTCACTTTGAGCAGCCTAGTAATCAAAATTACCATCAAAATTAACAACATCAACGCATAAAAATGTGCATATTGCGTGCACTGCTAAGTTGTACCTTTGTGGAATAGATTCAGCGGCATAACGATATCTGATGCGAAAAATAAGAAAATTCATCAGCAACATAATCTAATTAAAATTTTGAATTTTGGAGCAGAATGAAGTAGGAATTGAATTGAACTTACAAAAGGAGGTGGCCAGAGATGAGACCGGCGGCAACGAGGTTATTCGAAGGATGAAAATCAAGGTCAAACGGAAGTTTTCCCAAATCAATCTCCATTTCAAAATAAATACTATACGAAAATCTGCCAAATTGAAAACTGGAAATAGTGCAGAAGAACCGGCAGTTGTCTTAAACCCTAGAAGAGGATTAGGGCTTTGGGATTCTGGCGGTTCGGGAATTGCTTGCGGTTTGGGAGGACCGGTTCGAATAACACAGCCAGGTACTAAATTAGATAATTATATATTAAGTTCTTCATATTTGCCATCACTTCAATTTCAACTTATCAAAATTATATAATTATATACATAATCCTTCATATTTGCAATCAATTCAATTCTAACTTATCTAAATTAGATACTTTTTTATATTAATTTTTTTTTCATATTGACAATCAATTCAATTTCAACTTATTTGATTCAGTTTTTATCTAGTTGTGATCTTATTATCCATAAAAAATATTATATCTGATGATATGCATTGAATAAATATCTCATTTTACATTTTACATGCATTCACATATATATCCAATGCATACCACTTAATATAACATATATAAGTTTTTATTAATAAGGCGACATCGATTCATTTGCAATTTTCAAGTCAGATGCAAATATGTGGGTAATATATTTTATTATCAACTCAATTTTTTAGATATATATATTTTTTAAAGGGTAAAAAAGTCATTCAAAACAATGGCAATGAACATGTATACCCCTGTGACATGAGTAAAAAATCATGAGTATTGCAGATTTTTTAGAGCCCAGTTTCAGTAATGATTTATCGCTTCGTTTTCATCAATCAAAAGGACAGCTTATGATTCATATATATACCTACCTACACAATAGGAACATAGATACAGATTTAGATATTCATACAATGAGACCCGTCATTATATGCCGGAGCCTCCGCGGCCCTCGCTGCTGTAAAGTGTGAAGGAAGCGCGGCCGATAGAGACAAGCTTGGAGTTAGAAATGAAATATTATTGTACATTGTAGTAGTTGATACAAATTTTCACATTTCATGGGTTTTTGCTCCTAAGACAAAACAAATTAGTACAGAGTTATACAATAGAAATCGAGACCCCGTAAGTCAAAGAAACAATCCAGTTTAAGATGCAGGGCCTCGTCTTATTTCTTTCAAATTTTCACAATCCAACCAAATCCTTTCATTTCAAGCCTAATAATTAAGACGTATTTCCACCAGTACCCAAAAGTTCACATAGATGGCATCACACTTCCCCTGAAGAAGAGAGAGATACAGTAAAACGATGCACAGCCAAGAAACATATTAGTATAATCAGCGTACTTTACTAGTTAAAACACCACCTAGGCACAATGGATTCTGCCCCATCACATACAATACATAAGAAATATTATCATCAAACAAGTTCCAAAAATGATTTTTGTAATGTGATTAACCATCAAAATATGCTCTTGATGGTTGGCACAAGCCAAAATATACAGCAAATCGATCAATTAAAGGTGAACATCTGACTTCTCTATAGCATAATATAGACATCTCATGGCAAATTTTGCCTAAATAACTCCAGAGTGTTACAAAATGTAATGCTACAACAAACTGGCATCAAGCAAATACTGCAGCAGATTGCCACCTACAACTATTCAGAGTCTGATGAGTATGAAGTTGAGCTTTGCCGAACGCTCCTAGTTGGAGCTTTAGATTTGGACGGTTTCAGTGACAATTCACCCTCATAAATAATAACCTGTGCCTTAGCTAACCTCTCTTCTAGTTCCTCTGTGCTGAACTCATCTGTCCCGCCAAGCTCATCAAAACCCACCTAATTTGCATGCAGAAAATCTTCATGTCAAGAAAGCTTTATCTTATAAAGCCTGAACTCCAAGATGATTAGCATTGGTAGATAACTTACCACATAATCCTCCACTTTAGCATTCTTTACGAGAGCAAGGGTTGGAAGAACAACAATTCGGAGCTTCTCACTCAAGTATAGACTTTTCTCAGCATTGATTTTCACAAAACGTGTCTCGATATGTTGCTTTGCCAGTATAGCCAGATGCTTGTCCATGACCTGCAACTAACCTATATTGGAATACCCCCATCTGAAAAATATGCTCTAATAAGAAACTACATACACCAAATGACTCTTCAAATCCCAGCATATTGACACATTTATAGGTAACACTGTGAAATGACATTCATACTTCAAATTGAGAATCTACAGCGGTAAAGTTTCAACATATTATGGTAGGCTGAAGAAGAAAGAGATTGAATTGCATACAGTGTCCTATGGCATCGATCTGTGTCTCTCTCAATTAGTAACAATTACAAATGGGTTTAGATGCAGTCTTTCTTCCTTCAAAATCTCGATGATATATGACATTCAAACAGTTGCATACGGACACAGGAACCAAACAACTAGATGCATGCATGCTACAAATTTTGCTTAGCAAAAGAAAAAGCCCAAAAACAAGCTCTTTCACTACGAGCTCTGGAAACGTGCAGAAGGAAACTGTGATGGCTAGGAGTTCCGTCTTATATCCCTCATCTCATTCTGAAGTCAAGCAAGGAGTCCTAGTTCGGAGGTGCAGTACATGGATTTGGATCTCTCAGGCATGGAGATAGAAAGTATGTTGTGACACACAACTGCACCAATTTATAGTACCCAACAAATTCAAAGGTCTCTGTAACAGCAGCACAAATCATTTGGTTTATCCACGAAAAACATAATTGTAATTTATTGCTCTCAATTAGTCCATCCACTAGTCCCAAATCAACCGAATAAACCCATCAAAGTATGCTAAGTTAAAAATATAAAGCCTTAAACTCATATTCTAAACCATCCTTCAATATTAATGCTCATCACACTCTATTGGTTCCAACATACAGCGTTGGAGAATGTGCACAAAGACTTATAACAGATATGTCTAAGATCTACACAAGCAGATCAAACATTATCGAATAACTTTGCCCTAAGATAGTTCAAACAATCTTCGACCAAAAAAGAAAAATGACCTGGAATTCCGTCGTGCTGATCCAAAAATATAAATCTAAGCGAATAAGTAAACTACTCCACAAGCTCACAGACAACCCAAGAGAAATTAGCACACATTCTTATACCACAATGAAATTAAGGGTCTTTGGAAATGATATCTCATAAGAGAAGGATTCTACATACTGTTTAAGAACTCCAAAAACTTGATTCCTTATAATGGAAGATTTAAAAAAAAACACGAGAACTTTGCTTGGCAGTGGTGAGGTCCTACACAAAATACCTATCACTGATTAAAATCAGTAGTAAGAGGCCAGGGCTGTAGGCCCCCCTAATACTAAGTATTAAGCATAAACTTCAATCTGCGCAAATATTCACAAATTGGAAAGGAAACAACCGCAATATCAAATACTACAGCAATCCAATTCATGCTAGAAATGGTATGCTACAGCTTCCACTTATTCTCTCCAATGCCACTCTACACAAATCCAAGACCCCTCAGCTTTCAAATTTATACAACATGAATCCTCTTTTCTTCTAAACATCCAATGAGCTATAAACAGCACACCATTAGTCAGTACTAACAAACAAAAACACCCTCCCACATCACTCCAATCAATCAAAAGCAATGCCATAAATTAGATTACCAGTGCAGGCCTATTTCACTGAAACAAATAATAGCACACATTTTTATGCAAAAAGAAAAGAACAACGAAAAAAGAAAACAGACTAGGAATACATATCTGGGCAAGTGTACCTTGCAAGGCCAATTTTCGCGGTAAAAATGACAGACGACACGTTCGCTAGCCTTGACAACAGAGAAAAAATCCTTCTCGTTGGGGATCTCCGAGTACTCGCCGTGGCCAAGGGCGATCCAACGGCTCTTTTTCTCCGCCATTTTCTTCATCTGCTGCAACCTCCGCTCTCTCAACACCTCCAAATCGTCCAAATCCAGCCGATCCAACGCTGCGATCTCGTCATCTATCTTGTCCTCCACGGCCTTCACCACCGTCAGCACTTGCTTCTCTAATATCTGAAAAATTATAATAACAATCGTTTCAAATAATTCGGTCTTGTGAAAATACAAATTCAAAATTGCATGCGTCTATACCTCTTGAACTTTTGGATTTTCCATGGCTGAATCGATGGAAAATGTTGCGAATCTATGAAGAACTGATTTAAGGAGATAATTTTTCAAAAAAATTTGTGCTACTGAAGCAGCTCGATGGAGCCTGATTTTCTTCAGTTAGGGGGCCTGACCTTTTGCTGGCTAAACTGGACTGGGCCTGATTGACTTGACTTGGGCAAAAATTGGTGTTCTAGGCCCATAAAGACTTGCTATATTGTAGTTATTATACAATTTTATTTTCTTTTTTTTGACCAATTAGTTAATAAAATACTTATTTAATACATACAAGTAATTTAATTTTTTTTTAAAATTAGGTAAATGAAAAGCAACCAGATGTAAAACGTACTATAAAATAATAGTTGGAAAGTGAATTTGGGACTTAAATACAAAATTTATTCATATATTATATTATGAATATACGACGATTGTATCTATATTATATTATTTTAAAACTCTTTTTATATATTACTGTATTATTTTGTTTGTAATCATAAAATATATTGAGATAATAATTTAATAACAACTGACATTGCATAAACATTTTTTTATTTACTTTTTATTTAAGTATATATATAAATCAATCATTTCTTAGAAATACTACTACAAGAACTTTCAAATGATGGAGTAACTAAAAAAATATTTTTTTTTTGTCAAATTGGAGTAGTATATGTTGTATGCCTTATATAATTCAATAAAAAAAATATTTCTAGTAATTTTCATAAAGTTGACAAAATGTATGGGAACTGCGAGTTGAATTAATTGATCAAATGACCGAAAAATGTGAGTGTGTTTATGAATTATTTGTATTCAAAATTCAATAGACAAATGTGATAAGTATTCTTACTAACTAGCCTTCGCCAAGCATATTGATATCCTCTCTTCTTAAGATTTTGCCAGAACTTGTTAACAAATTTAATCTTATTGTTCATCTTAAATAAAATTAAGTTGTGTGAAGGATTAGTGCTCAAACTTCAATTCAAGTATATTTTGATTTATAATTGGGCCAACTTGAATCAAGCTTATTATGTATTTGATTTAACCAACACCCTGCAATACCATTTTGGATATTATTTTTTTAATTTGATGTAGTATTTGACTTTATAAATATACAATAAATGTATAATTTTTTTGAATACATATTTAACATAATTAAATACACTTAACAAATGCAAAATATAACATAAAAAATGTTTATTATATTTTATACAGTGAAGCCATTTCCATTGCATATATAAAATAAAATCTCCTTTTATTAGGGAAAAAATGATAATGGATTATTGGTTTTAGTGTCCTTTTGTGAAAATATTAGAGGCTAAAATCATGTTTCATTTTTTATTTTAATAATACCAATATATATTAACTATACATTTCTAATATCATTAAATATATTTAATGTGTATAGATGATATTAAAATATGATATAAAATATCATGTGAAATAGCGACTTGGCACACGGACCTGGGCATTATCATTATTACTCACATTTAATAGTAACAAAAATAAAATAAAGAAAACAGAAAAAACATTAATAAAGACAGATAAAGGACCAGACGTCATCCCTTCATAGAAAACCATAAACCATCCCTCTGTTATAAATAACAAGAAGAAGAATACAGAGACAATAAAGCCAAGAAGATCAAAAAACATTTGATCATCCGTCTGATCTTATTCAGAAATTCTAGTATACACATAATTACCACTGCATGAAGGCCCTTTTAACAGAACACTAAATCCCAAATCCTCTCCCACAATATAACCAGTACTTGTATAGATTAAGGAAGAAGAAGAAGACACCATATATTTAATGACAAAAGTTTTTGAAGTAAAATTTTGTTCTAAGGGCACTTGGGCGTGCCCTTGGAGCTGCGCATGTCCCTGTAACAAGGGCACTGGTGCTTGTTGCCGTAGGTTCCAGACGGCACGCACTTGCATTTTGCGCAGCAGATCCCGCAGTACTTGAGGCACCTGTCCTTCACCCCTGCCCGCGCGCACCTCAACTTGCAGCTGCGTGCGCAGAAAACTGCATGAATTTCATCACTAAAATCAATTAAGCTGTATAAATAAAAGCCATGCAAAGGTAGAAATGGAGACATGTACACTTACAGGACTCGGCCATGGTGGGCTCGACGAAAGTGTTGCTCAAAAGAATGGTGAAGAGGAGAAGAGAAGCCAGAAAGAGAGTCTTCATTTTCTTTTCTTTTTTTTCAAGAATAGAAGATAGAGAAGATAATTCAGGGGTAATGTGATAGGAGAATCTGAAGGTTTGGTGGGTATTTATAGAGCATGGGATCAGTTTGTGTAAGGGAAGGCTCCTGTACTGTGCAATTGTGTTTGGATGGAGGGATAAGGGTGGAGGAGGAGAGGAAGGACGGGAAATTAATGAAACCTCGGACCCAAACAGACTGTAAGAATTTTAATTTGTCAGTGATGGGTCTAAGTGCGCTTAACAGGTACGGATGGTGTTCATAGTTCTGCTAAGTTGGCCAAGTTTTCTAATGAGTACTTATTTGTTTGGTATTGCTAAAACAGTTAATTAGTTAATTACACCTCCTTATCTCATCAAGAAAGACACTTCAAACTCAAATTTAAAAAATCAAATGCCTTTTAATTTAATTTCATTTGTTCATATGGTCATACAGATTATGGATCGAAATGTACTTATAGTAGTAGTTTGAAAATTTATTACAATGTACGTGTGTACATAATATATAATATAAAATGTAATATAAAATATTGAGCAAAATTCTATATTTACCTTAAAAATTATAGTAGAACTTGGAACCATACTTGGTTAGACCAAATTCTGGAGAAGTGGACAGCTGGGATTGTACACGCGGTTTCTGAATTCACCCCTAACAACCAGATATTATTATTGCTTTCTGCTTTCTCCTGTAGTACACCATGGGAGGGTTTTGTCTGTAAGTGCCAGCTGGGAAGGAAGGAATGCTAGATCCAATGCATTCAAATTCATATTAATGCATGAAAAAACAATATTCAACAACTTCAACACCGAAGCAGTTCTCAGGGAAGGCTCTGGACGTTTAAGCAAATAAGATGCATAAAAAGGGATTAATTACAGTCCTCTTTAAGCTTGGTTCCTCATTCCATGCTGCTACATATATAATAATTGCATGGATCACACGGAGCACGAAAATTTGAAATAGGGGTCGAGATTAATTTTTTTAAAAATGATAAAAATAAATTTTTAATTTTTTAAAAGATAAAATTTTAAAATTTAATAAATTTATATAACATGTTAAATTGGAGGTACGGCTGTTCCGCCAGCTCTTCTTGGTTGAGCACCATCGTAGTTAAGGATTTAGCTGGTTAGCAGAATTGAAAATTAATGTATATCGAAGTATGTAAGAACTTTTGCAGTTTTACTGTGATTTGAGAAACGAAAATTTGTTTTGTAGAATACTACTTAAATTACTGCGGTTAAAAAATTGTGAAGGTTTGTATGTGTAACATAGTTTCCAGGTTACAAAATGTGCGGTTCATATCATACCAGGAATATTGTAGGATAACGAGGTTCAAGGTTAAACATATAAAACTGTGTACGAATTTGTTTGGACAATTTGAGGGGCTAAAAAATGATGTAGCACTGAGCAATCTGTCCCCCAAACACAACGTTTCTATAAAACTCGCCACGTGAAATTGTTGAAGTTTTCGGCCCAAAAGAAAAGAATAAGAAAAAATTGGTGTAGTAATGAAGTACGAAGCAATGTGGGCTCAAAAATCCAAGCACTTCTTTAAAAAATATCAGTAGAAACATTGAATAGTGGCAAGAAAACTATAGGTAAAATTTAGTACTACAATCTGGCATTGTACCCCACTTCGATAACGCATCTAAATATCTCTTCCCTATTTGATCTTGTCACATCAAAAATTTCCCAATTCACAAGCCTGAAATCCTCACTCTTAAAAGCTACCAGATACTTCTATGTACATTAGATGCATAAATATTCTACATTACACTTGTACGTTGAAAAATCCAATAATTTGTTGAGTTTAAATATGAAATACTTCCACCTTATCTAGGGATATGAAAGATTGCAAAGCCATGCTGCTGCTTAAATACAGCCTGCCGATGTTAGTAAATATAAAGGACCGCACTATTTCTTACTCGAATGAATACTTAAAAGTAAAAGCAAATTTTTACTGCGACTTGCTCACACAGTCACACTTGGGGAAATCTTGGATACATCGAGCAATGCTACATGAACACTTCATGTTATCATAACTGTAAATATGGAATCATGATTGTCAATTATTTTAGCAAAATCATATTATGCAGGACTGTATTCACCAAAAAAAAAAAAAAAAAAAAAGGACAAGATTATAGTTATATGCCAACAATCTTGCCGTCAAATGATACATGATCACGGTCACAAAGGACTATACGATCCGAGTAGGTCTAGTATAACAGAAAATGATCCTTTCATAGTCCAAATGTTATTAGAGGAATAGGATAAATATGAGAAAAGTGTAATTACAGTTGTCATGTAATTAATTGAATCTTGACATCGAATTTGAAGATAAATTGAGAGAGAATTATCAGTGCACTCGAGGGAGATAGCATCTAGTGAGGATAACAATTAACAACCACCTACCCTGCTTTTTATTTGCACTCGGTTAAAGTACATGGGATATTTTGTTTCCAATATGCAATTAAAACTAGTACCAGTCGTTGGCTCACCTCTATCACCGACAGCAGCTATTGGAGCCATGAGATTCAACTGGATGAATTCTTGTTAAACAGATTGCAACTGACAGCAAATTTCAGAGACGAGTGTATATTATGCAGAAGAAAGTTAAAATTTCAATTTGTCAGATGTAATTACTTGCCTACAAGGGCTAATTTCAATGCAGCTGAAATAAACCCTTCTGGACCAAGCAGACAATATACTTCCTCAAAGTGTAGAACCTTCATCTGCTGTCTGGCAATCCCATAGTGCAAACACTTTACGGAAATAAAATTCCAACCACAAAGATCAGGAAAGTGAACAAACAATGAATCACATAAATAAGATGCCTAAGATGCTGACACTATGATCAGTTACCATGAAAATTCACGGCATATATAGTTACAACATAATCTCCAATGCAGAGACTGAACCCTCAACATCAATAGAGCAATGTCTCACAAAAGCAGAAAAACAGTCCAACAAGAGAGAACACTGTCAAATGTGGAACTCCGGAACTCAAAAAGGCATAGAAGTTCAGAACCGAACATACTAAAGCGTAGAGCTCAAAATTATACTTACAAAACTTCGGTGTTCTATATATAAAATAAATAAATAAATAGTATAAATATACAAGCATGACTGCATCAGAAGTTTAATCTCATATTTCTTTTCAGTTGAGCTTCCCAGGCTATATTCATCAGCTATATGCAAAATGTACAATCTAGTATGTTTGTATATATGAGGAAGATTACACAATCTCAACCTCCCATCCCAGTAACTGAGTGAAACTGCTGCTTGTAAGAATGTGATTTATCATGGTCACTGGATGCCAGAAGATTAACCTACAAGTATGCTAAAAATATCAGATATTCCGGACAACAGATTGGAAAGAATATAAATTACCAGAAACGAAAAAAAGAGGAAGATCAAAGGCGCAAACTAAACCTTAACAATTTCTGAATTTGAGCTTGGACGTATATAAGCGGCCAAAATACTCATGTTAAAATCCTGTAATCAAGAGAACAAATGATCATTTGGGATAGAAAAGACTTATTAGCTTAATGGCCATCGTTGTATGTCAGTGCCGTCGAATCTTGTTAAGGTAAAGTCACACACATCATAAATTATGCAAATTCTTCAAAATTGTGCACTATCACCAGAAAAGATAAAGTAGGAAATTGACTTTAGTAATGTCATATGACTAACATGCAAACTACGATCATATTACCTTCCCCTCTATTATACCATTTTCGTCAAAATAACTTGTGTAATAACAACAGAAGCTTGACATATAACATTCAAATTTGATGCCTTTGCAACAACCTAACACCAAGGAAATAAAAGTACAATCCTAAATTATCTTAATAACCAGTCAAAACTATAAAGGATAAATAAGTATTACGATTAGAGTATGGTAATTCTCTACTCCAAAGACTACAAAGTTAAATAGTTCAAAAATTTAACTGAGAATTAGAAGAGTAGACTTCTATAATAGTGAGCAAGAGATAGAACAGAGAGCAAGATTAGCTCGCAGAAAATTACTCTGAAAGGATCGCCCCTCAAAGATTGAACAAACATTGAGGCCCCTGCACCTTTACCCTGAAGAATAAAACCAAATCATTTGCATCAGATTATAGATGATATGATGATAATAATGATAATGATGATGACAACCACGATAATGATGATAATAACAGTGATGGCGATAATGATAGTAAACAACATAACAAATGTATGCAACCAAATCATATTTTGCACCAGTTATCTGCATTTAGGTACCACTAAGTACTCGATTAATCCAAACCACCTTCCTTTTAGCATCACCATCTCCATTTCTCTCTATATTCACATGATCCATGTAGGACAGTGGATATTTACCTTCTCGATTTAGCATAAAACTAGTTGTATTTGATAGATAAAAGGCCCACTGGTTATTAAAAAGCAATTTTCTTAGTGCTTCTAAGCCAGTATTCATCCAGCCTTCTCAGAAAATAACAAGATTTTATAAACAATAATAAAACCAAGAAAGAATGCTCATCTTGCATCATCTAACATCAAAGGTGTCCAACAGCCACACTTTAGGCTGCAAACAAGCCTTCTCACACAATCTCACTAAACAAAAGTGCCAACAAGGAAATGCTTTCATATTTCCTTTGAGTTTCAATCAAAGGAAATGTTTCAGCTACCTTGACTTACATTATTTCAATAAATGAATATGAAATAGGATAAGCCACATAGCATAGAAAATCAAGCATTCATTTATTCCTTCCCCCACCCCATAAAAAGAAGAAAAGAAATCGTTTGTACTTGCACAGCATGGAGAAAAGGAAAATGAAAGTGAAATGGAAACCACAACACCTTAGAAATTTGTCATACGGATTGTCATAAGATGAAAAAATTCACGTCTTAAATCTCAGGGCATGATAACTCTTCAAAATTCCAATTTTTCATGTATATTACCATGTTAACAAAGCCTTGAGTGCAGCAATGGCACACATGACCATGCTCAACCAAAAGAACTGGTGAAAAAGGGAAGAAGAATCTACAGACCTCCAATGATACATCCCTGAGCCTCCTCCCTGTATTAGCACAACAAATGCGGACCACATGTTCATCACAACTTCCACTTATTACATAATCTCTTCCACTCATGTAATAAGAGCGAGTATAGTTCTGAGAGCTTCCAGTAGAAGCTATACCAAAATCCAGATGAAGCCTTCCATCAACAGCCAGTAGCTGTTTTACCTGGAAAAAATATCTCACACTTTTAATCATTAGTTAACAACAAAATTGTACATCTTGTGGTCTATTGATGTTGTTTGTGTGTGTGTGTGAGTGCTTGTGGGATGGCACAATATACAAGGTCAAAAACACTTTCCCACTTTAACATTAGCAAATTTTCTTCAATATGCATCACTTTGACTAACTCATAAACGTCTTTGATTCTTGCTCCATTTTCTTTTTCACAATAAAGCCACAATTAAATCCTCAACTCACTCAAGTTCATTTTACGTAAAAGTCATCTCAAACAACCCTATCTCAGCCGCATAAATATGATCTGATCCTTAATATTTCACCTAATTGTTCCATCAGACAGAATTATTGCTACACAATAATCCATTAGCAATCATAAAGGATACACTCACATTCTTGTCTCTGTAATCCATTAGCAATCAAGAAGGACATGCTCACATTCTTGTCTCTGTAACATACGCATGCAAACTTTAAACCCTAAGATTAATAGCATCAAAGCCGAAAAGAAACTCTAACACACTGTTTCATCCAGTAGAAAATGTGAAAATTATGTGATTCTAACTACAATACTGAAAGTTACCTCATTGTCAACAGCTGAAACAAGAAGATAATGATCATCTGGGGAAAAGCAAACCATCACATTTCCTCGGGAGCTTGAAGCAGTATAACAAGGTTGGTTTGGCTTTTGTCTTATATCCCACATCTTAACATCCTGATCAAAAGATGAAGTGGCAAAAAGAGACGGGGAGTGGTTTGAAAACTTGACTACATTAATATGCTCTCGATGCATATCAGCAAAAACTTGCAAACGTCTTCCACTGCTAATATCGTATAAAGCAACATTTTTTGAGTATCCACTTGCAAGAAATAGTTCATCTGTGGAGTTGACATGAACAGATGTCAACTGATCAAATTCATCAAAGGTGACAGAACCACGACTGTGATGCATTCCTCTACTTGTGGTAGGCGTATGTTGTATGTCGTACAATCTAAGTGAACCATTATCAGAACCAGCAATGAGCTGAAATGCAACAATTCATTAGGGTGAGAAGGGAACAAAATAGAAATATGGACATTTCAAGCATGGATTCAGTTTGCAGCAAGCCAAAATTTCACGTAAAGGATATTAGCAGAAAAGTATCTACTTATGAAGACTTCTCAGTTGTAGATCATACAATGTCATAATGACAACAAAAACAAGGAGAACTTTTAAATCGTCAAAAACATTTCAACTAGGCTGTGAACTTGCGTTTCACATGCGATTTATAATTGGCTGCAGGGTTTTTTTACATGGGTTGACGCTGAAACAAAATAAATTCAGAACAAGGATTACATTGCATCAGCAGCTCTAATGGAGCATAACAATAGTTATAGACATAACCTCTACTCTAACTTACTGCCTCAAAACTTCGGACAAAAATTAAAAATTATACAGCGTATTTTTATTTTAGAGTTATAAGTTGATACATTATACGGAAGATTAGGAATTAAAGTGCATCAATCCTTACTGTCAAGCGCATGGACTGAATAGCACCAGCAGTATAATTTGATGCAAATGGCTCCGAGATTATAAAAAATATCAGTTAAGAACTGAGATCAAGGGGCATTTAAATTAATTATAGCCACACAATTATTGATTAAACAAGTAACTGTAGCTTCAGTGACATATAAAAGCAT
The DNA here is from genome assembly GCA_019321725.1 of Paulownia fortunei. NCBI lineage: Eukaryota > Viridiplantae > Streptophyta > Magnoliopsida > Lamiales > Paulowniaceae > Paulownia > Paulownia fortunei. The sequence continues at coordinate 28,888,196 of CM033106.1, read as the reverse complement.
GACAGTGAGGCATACAGTTTCAGAAATTAAAATAACACTTTCATCTCTAATAAATAAGTTTCGAAAACATAAGCACAATGACATACCTTAGAAGGATACTTTTTGAGCCAGCATAATCCCAGGACACTGTTCATAGCTCCAAGTGATGGAATGTAACTAACAATCTTCTCACTCTCATGGTTTATAACGACAACTTCCCCATCCAAGGTTCCGAAAACCATAAGGCTTGAGTCCGATGGATGGTACTCAAACTGTCTTGGACGAAAGTTTCTTCTTTCATCTCTCAATACACTGCCCGTAATAGAAAGAGGATGTAAGGTAGGCCATGCAGAAGATCCCATTTTGGCAGCAGATAATGACCTGGAATAAAAATACTGAGATTTTCTTGATGAAGAAGAAAACTTTTTCCTCGAGGCACGAGTACAAGAGAGGTTTGCTCTGATCTCACGTTTCTGCAACATACTAACCACACTCTCTTTATTATGCCTGTTGTATGGAAGGTATTCAAAATGACGTGTGAAGATATCATTGGCTCTTTCCCTGTCAACCTTTCCAATTGGCAAATTATCAAGACCTTTAAGGTTAGGTAGTGAAGCTATCATGTAATCTCTGTAATGTTTCTCATAGCATATTGGAGATGGATGACGAGAAATGTACTTCTTTCTGGCAATAGAAGTCATGGTACTCAAGTTGACCAATCCAGCAGAGAATGGGTCTTCATCTTGCATGTCCAATGTGCCAAAAGAGATCTGCTATGACATAAGTATTCATCATTATTTCTTCAAATATCCCCTCCTTCCTAGTGAGGGTTGTATATTAATTATTATGCACTCCAAGAAATGAACCATTCTTAAGTGAGGACTCACAATGGCTAAAACAAGACCACATTCTAAATCATAATCTTATTTTATGCAAAAAAAACTTTCTCAAATTTGCCAATTTTTGAAATGCATCAAATAGAGAGCAGACATATATGGCACTAAAATCACACATACATCCCTAACCCCAAAGAAAAGATTGAAGATAGTAGTATGGTACCTTAAACTTAAATTAACCATGTTGAATTTTTTGCCCCCTTCCTCCCCAAGAAATAAATATGCAAATACAGGAAAATAAGAACGAAGAGCGAAAAATTCTTCGCACGGATTATGCAAAACATGAAACCTTCAATACCTCATTTTGCAAATCAACCAGCTCATCCCAAGCAAGAGGTATATCAGGCAAGAGTTCCATCGAATTAAAGTCCTGATGGTGACCTGAAAAATCCACTTCACTGTCCTCTGAAGAATCCTCATTTGTGCTTCTGACATCCTGAACTATATCATAGTTATTCATATCTTCATCGTCTATATTTAGCTGTAAATGTGGAAAAACTTCATCACTGGGAGAAGGTAATTCTATGTGAAGGCCGAGGTCCGTATGACCTGATCCAATGCCTTCATTTCCAGATGATGCAGGAGAATACCCCACATCACTACAATATAAACAATTCTGAAATCGAAGTTCAACCAGCGAAGGGAGCTTGGCTAATGCTGCACTAGTTGTCCACAGGTTTGTGATCCTTGTTTCACACAATGAAAGGAATCTTAAATTTGGCATACAGGAAAAACAATCCTCCCGAAAACTAGTAAGCGAAGCACTGAAATCCAAGTTAAGTGTATGCATGTGCACAAATTTCCCAACCATACCGAGCTTCCGGAAATGGGATGACCTGAGATTTAGGACTTGGCATGCTAAGCCTTGTTGAGCAAGATCCCTGAAGGAAAGATCTCATGCTGAGTTCACATAAATTGAGCAATAAAAATCATGTAGGTAGCACAAAAAGCAGTCATGTCTGCGTGTCCATGTGTGTGTATGAGTGAAATACAAACACACACACACTCATATATATATATATATACTATATAACAGAGAGAGGTGAAATTTTGAAAATGCAAAATAAAACATTATTAGAGGGGAAAGGAGAAACCATCTCAAAAAGAGTGCACTGCCTTTTTTATAATAATGTCACAGTACAACAAGGCAATGGAAGACAGAATAACTGGACGCAATTAGAGGAGTGCCAAAGAGCCCTACAAGCTCACAACAAACAAAGTTCAAAAGGAAAATAGGTCAGAGCAGAAAATCAAAGTTTTTACATCTAACTGTTTGGGGAAACTCATGGTCGTCTCATTTAGAAGAGCAGTAAAATCATATATCAACCCACTCTCAATCATAACACTCATGGAAAGAAAAATCAAAATAAATGAGTCTAGCCTCTTTAAAACAGTCGCCCCAAATAAAAGTCAGCTGAACTCTCCAAAAAGGAATCTAGGCTATGTTTGGTTTCATTTTCATTTTCCATTTTCATTCTCCCAAAACAAAACCAAAAATTACTACACATTTTTCAATACATTTCCCTCCAAAACAATTTCACTTTCCCCAAAAGTTTTCCACACATCCTAATCATTATACTCCAAAACACATTCTCAAAATAAAACAAACCATACATCACATTCCCCAATACCTTTTCCCAATATACTTCCCCCAAAACACCCAAAATAAACCAAATATTCCCTAGATTTTTCAAGCTAAAATGACGCAAGGACAAGAAACTACAGCACTTGAATGAGAAACCATCGCCAAAATAAATTTTAAGTATGAAATAAACAGGGAAGGAGATAAAAGGCACAACTACATACAGCAAGAAATCCTTCCCAAATGAGATGTCACAGATATCAACCACTCGAAGCTTTTTGTTGACAGCATGCAGCAATGGTGAAACATATTCCCCATTGAGTACGCATGAAGTTCTATTCACCAGGTCAACTGCGTCAATCTCGGAAGCATCAATTTCCTTTAACAGATCAAGAAGTGGGTAGAAATCAACATCTTTCAGGTCATCCATTGAAACCATAAATGTTGATATCTCATGGCGGGCTTTCTTGATCTTTGCCTGTATTAGAAAGATAGCCTAACCGATCAAATGTAGTTATTGGATAACATCAATTGATATAGATAGCAATAGGGTGAACAAACAAAAATCACAACTGATTCATTTAACAAGATCAAAAAATTGAGGTCCTTAACAATTAAATTTTGTCCTCATATGAGGTTAAAATCGAAATCTTAAATTAAAATGGAAATTTCAAGAAAATTCATATAAAACAGATATCTTTAAAAAAATACAAGAAAGTTGCCATTGATAGAAGCAACATAGATAGTATATAGAGACAGAGATAATGGAAATTCTAAGAAATCTCAAAAACTAGGAGGAAACTTTCCACAATGTAACTCACATGCCAGCACCTCACATTTCAATATGCTTATGGACACCAGGTTATATGCTAATCAATTTCACCAATACGTGCCACATTTGTAAGCAATGACAGAGAAAGCAGATTTGCAGGCATACACGATTATGCCATTTATCCTTCGATTACTACAGACAACATATTTGACATGCCAAAAACGACCAACCGTTCAATTTTGCTTATTAGGAACCAGAAATATCAGATTTTTATATGGGGAATTATGCATACTGAAGTTACCATGTACAGCCTGACCTAAGGACCAGGCCTTTTTATCTGAATATTGTTTAAAAAAAAATTCTTCAAATACCGTTTGATGAAAAGATATTATCAAAGTATAGCAAAACATTAGAGCAGGAAATGAATTCTAATCAGGATTCGTTTGGCAAAATAACATTTTCCACAATTTATTTTTTTTAAATTGGGAAGAACTCGTTAGGGGGCCAAACGAATTCAATTGTGAATTCGTTAAACCCCGTAATGAATTCACCAAATTGTGAATTCCTTATCTCCAATAACAAATTTACAAGTGAATTCGTTAGTGAGGCTAACGAATCACATGTTTTTATATATATTATGTATATATATCTATAATGTAATATATTTTTTTATATGTAATTATAATTTTATATATTTACTTAAATATTTTTACATACTTCAAAAAGTTTTTTTTATAACTAATTTGTATATATATATATATACTTATAGTGTGTGTATATATACACACACACCAGCATACATGGATACCAATAAAACTCCTCAATTCTATCAAACCATTCTTAACGTTACTGAGTCCGTCGCCTTTAAAAATTTCTTTTTAGATGAAACACATGAAAATCCCTCATATTCTACCAGCAAAATTCTCAAAGTCATTTCTCTAGCTTGATTAGGGATATGATCTGTCTAAATCCTTTTATTTTCCAAAAAAATTTAAGAAACTTCGTTCTTCCAAACCTCTTTTAATTATTGGGACTACCAGCAAGCCTGGTATAATTCATTTTTAATTCAAAACCAAAAACAAAAGCATACATGGCTTTTCTATTTTGATACCAAAGTTTCTAATCCAAGCAATTTCCAGCATGGTGGACTTCATGGTGAGAATGTTTTAGCTCATCTCATGAAATTTTAAAACCTTCTATCCAAAATTCCTTCAATCTTTTCAAAACCCAATACAAACCCTCGCAGGGAAGAAAAATTCCAACCCTGGCTCTTTTCTGCACAAAATTCTACCTCTCATGCGTTCTTGCATGGATAGCTGAATTTACAGATCAAAAAATTCCAATGATCCGAAGGAGATTCAAAATAAAGTGGTGGGATAAATTCAAAATTCCTCCCAACCTTTATACGACAAATGTCCAAAATTGGATTACAAATCATACCAATACTCCTATAAGGATTCCAATACAAATTCCAGAAGTATTTCAGACACCACAACAGTCAGAATTCCTTACACAGAAATCTCAAATGGCAGCCATGCTTGCAGCAGCTAAAACTCCTCAGAAATGCAAGCCATTCTATCAAAATTCGCACCAGGACCCTCATCAGAGAAACCCGAATCCTCATCAAGTTCTGGAGATCCCTCAATCAACTTAGAGGATGATGATGGACCTCTTTTTGGAAAGAGTGGAATGTAAACCATTGTTATAAAAAAAATGATGCAAAATTATGTCAGTATGATGTCAGCAAAAATACTGTATAGCACTGTAGAAGATGAAGTAAGCATTTACGTCAACAGATACTATTTGGCACTATTATAACATGGAAAGCATTGTAGTAATACTGTAGCAGTACTGTTCAAAATTCCAAAAATGCCCCTCGGATTGTCTATAAAAAGATGAGGCTCCCCATTTCATAGGACAAGTTTTTTCCTTGAGATTTTAGCCTTTCTCTCTCCCCATTCTATCTAGAAACATTTAGAAGAAGCTTTCAAGTGTATTCTTGGGCAAGCTTCTATCAAAATACCATGTACCCAAACCTTGTATCAACCAACCGTTGAAAATTCCTCAAGAATATTATATCTCAATATTTCAAATATAAAAGGTTTTTTTTTAAATACTTGTTTTTAATTTTATGTTTATGGCTGGTTATACCGCCTAATTCTTAAAATACTTTTTTTATACAAGATCTGTGGAGACTCTTACAAAAGTATCCGCTTGGAGCAACTGGGGGTTCCCTCGATCTTTTTGTTTAAATTTCTTTTCTTAAGTTTCATCTTCATTAAATTCCTCTACATACTCTGTTTTAAATTCCTGCATATCATTTGTATTCTATTAAATTCTTCAAATTTAATTTTTCATTATCCTATTATCCCCTTAGTGGTCCTTTTGGGATCACAAACTTTGGTATCAAAATAGAAAAACCATGTACGCTTTTATTTTTGGTTTTGAATTAAAAAGGAATTATATCAAGCTTGCTGGTAGTCCCAATATTTAAAAGGGGTTTGGAAGAACAAAGTTTCTTTAATTTTTTCAGGAAAATAAAGGGATTTAGACAGATCATATCCCTAATCAGCTGAAACAATGACTTTGAGAATTTTGCAGGTAGAATATGGGGATCTTCATGTGTTTCATCTAAAAAGAAATTTTAAGGGTGATAGACTCAGTAACGTCAACAATGGCTTGATAGAAGTGAGGAGTTTTATTGTTATCCCATGGCTTATAATACCATCATTTACAAAAGTATTTTTGAAGAGTCTACATAGGGTCGGGTCCTTTTCATGAAATCCTTTTTCTATATTGATAATGTTCTGCCATTAAGGTTTCATGAAGAATTCTGAAGAGGTTTTTGAAGAATCTTGGGTCAAAGAAATTTGAGAATTTGAAAATTATTTTTGTGAAAAGGTTTTAGAAGAATCATCTGATTTTGACAATACCTACAAAGTATTTAAAATGGTGACTAGTTTTGAAGAGTTTTCATTGGATTTTTTTTTTTGTTGTACTTGTGCCAAGGCTTTTTTGAGTGATTCAAAGAGGGTTTCAAGGAGCTGAAGTCTAGTTTCAAGGTCGGGTTTCTTGTTTTGGTATTTGGAGTTTTGACTGAGTGGTATCTTTAAGCTCTTCCTCTTCTTTGATGATGGTTTCATACCAGGATTTTGGTTTGTTGGAATCAATAGGGTTTTGAGCAGGCTTTTTGCCTTTATCCTTTTTGGGCGGATTGACCCTGTTTTGAAGAAATTCTCGGGTAAGGAAATTTGGTATAGAATTTGTATCTCCTTTAATATATTCAATTTCGAAATCAAAAATACTCAAAATAGCTTGCCATCGTGCAAAAATCTGTTTTGATGCAAGGTTTTGAACATCTTTTTGTAAAACTTCTTTAGCACTTTTGCAATCAATTCTGAATAAAAAAAATTGATTTAAAAGATCACTTTGAAATTTTTGAATACATAAAACAATACTCAAAATTTCGTTTTTAATAGTAGAATAATTTTTCTGGATATCATTCCAATGTGCTAAAGTAAACTATATTATACACTCTTTTCCCAGTTTTTGTTTTAAAATACCACCATAACCTATATCTGAGGCATCTGTTTCAACCATTTTAGGTAGGTTGGGATCAGCTATATGGAGACATGGTATTTCTAAAACTTGTTTCTTAATTTCTTTAACTAGAGCAGTATGCTCATCAGACCAAGGAACGAGATTTTTCTTCAGCCTGTCATGTGAAGATTTTGCCATTCTATTAATGTTTGGGCAAAAATCTAAAACATAATTTAAGCTTCCTAAGAATCTTTGTAATTGTGTTTTATCAAGAATTTTATATGGGAATTTATTAGCAAATTGCAAAGATCTTTCAATAGGAGTTATAGTTCCCTGGGATATATAATGTCCTAAGAATCTGACTAGTTTAAGATCAGTTGCTAAATACATCATTAAGCAAAAGTTAAATTCCCTCCATGAGATGGGCTGTAAAACTACACTGCTTAAAACTACAATTGCTTTAGACGTGTTTGGGCTTTGGGGTCCAATTAAGTATCCAAAATCATACAAATCGGTCTAATTGTAGATCTTTCGCCTCTTCCACTAAAATCAAAGATTGAATTTTTATGTAGAAATATATTGGGAAAATATTGTATTTTACAAAATACTAAAAGAAAAAAGAAAAACTTCTAACACTATTTTTCTTTTTTAATCTCCAACCACATCTGAAAATTAATATATACTAATTTTTAACTCACTCCATCTACAAATGAATTTTTTTATGTCATTAAAGTTGATTATTTTTCGAATACAATATCAAGTGATTTAGGTAATAATCTATTTATCAAGAAAATTTTGAAAAAGCATGAAACCACATATAGACATTAAAGTTAAAAAATTCAAAACATCAATAAATCAATAAAACTTAAGAAAATTTAATTTCAAACTGTGACATATAGGACATTTACATGTGGATGGGTGGACGTAGTAATTTTTTTTAAAAAACTTTCCTAATTCAAATTAGGGAACACATAGTTGATGTCAGAAAGTATAAAAAAAAAAATAGGTTTTGTTTGGTTTTATTTTTTCTAAAATTTGAAGGGGATTAAGGTTTTGGGAAAATACCTTTTTATTTTTTAAAATGGATAGATCTGGGGATTACAGTATTAGATCTGCTAAGATCAGTTTGGAGTAAAAGGGTTTCACCTTTTTTACTATGAAATCTAACTTTTGTGGCGAAGGCTGATATCATGGCTTTGTAATTAATTCTAAAAATTATTGCTGCTGGAATTAAACCTTCAAGCATCTTATAATTATGAATTTTTATTTGTAAAACTAAAGATTTTAAGATATTTTTATCGTTTAAAGAAATTGTAAGATTTGGACAACAATCAAAAGAAATTGGACCCGTATAAAGGCTGGATTCTATAAAACTTAAAAGGGAATCTTCAAAGTTAGTAACTCTGGCATCTTTAAGAATAGCAAGTATAGTAAGTGTTTAATCCTTCTTTAGTAAGAGGTTTAATTCCTACTTGGACTAATCCTATATGTATGTATTTAAAACTTTTATCTCTATGTTTTTGCAAAGAATTTTGAGTAAGTTGATTAATTCAAAAGTTATTGAAAGTTGAATATCTCTTTTTTCAGTTTTAATAGTAAAATTTGTTTTAAAATAAAGGAATCTAGGAGTTTTGTAAATTTGTTCTTTATTAATTTTAGGGATTCTCCAATTATCAATTGATCTATCAAAATCTTCTATAATAACTTCTTCACTATTTATTATCTTCCTAGGATCATTGGAGGAAGTGGAAGCAGAGTTCAAAGAAATAGATCTACAGAATATTGAATCCATTTCCATAAAAAATTTGTTTTAAAACCTAAATTTTGTCTACAATCCTAAGCAATTCTACGGCCGCTAACTGGACTTACTACCCAAACCTTCTTAGGCAAAACAACTCAAGGACCACCCAAGGATCACTAAGGGGATAATAGGATAATGAAAAATTAAATTTGAAAAATTTAATAGGATACAAATGATATGTAGGAATTTAAAACAGAATATGTAGAGGAATTTAATGAAGATGAAAATCAAGAAAATAAATTTAAACAAAAAGATCGAGAGAACCCCCAGTTTCTCCAAAAGGATACTTTTGCAAGGGTCTCCACAGATCTTGTATAAAAAAGGTATTTAAAGAATCAGACGGTATAACCAGCCATAAATATAAAATTAAAAACAAGTATTTAAAAACAAACCTTTTATATTTGAAATATTGAGATAAAATATTCTTGAGGAATTTTCAACGGTTAGTTGATACAAGGTTTGGGTACAAGGTATTTTGATAGAAGCTTGCCTAAGAATACACTTGAAAACTTCTTCTAAATGTTTCTAAAGAGAATAGGGAGAGAGAAAAGCTAAAATCTCAAGGAAAAAACTTGTCCTATGAAATGGGGAGCCTTCTCTTTTTATAGACAATCCGAGGGGCATTTTTTGGATTTTGAACAGTACTGCTACAGTATGTTGTAATAGTGTCAAATAGTATCTGTTGACGTCATTGCTTACGTCATCTTGAACAGGGCTATAGAGTATTTTGCTGACATCATGCTGACATAATTTTGCATCATTTTTTTTTATTTTACATCATATATACACACACCAATTGTGTCAACGAGTTGTCTGAGATAATTGTGCTCTTCTTTTATCACATGTGACTAAACTTTGTCAGCTAGCTCAGCATTTTGCATGTGACGTTGAGCGAGCCGACAAAGATCAGCTACATGTGATAAAAGAAGAGCACAACTGTGTCAGCGAGACAGCTCGCTGACGCAGCTGTGCTGGTGTATATATATACATAATGTATATATATATGTACATTATAAATATATATGTGTACAAATTAGTTATAAAAAAACTTTTTTAGAGTATGTAAAAATATTTAAGTAAATAAAATTACAAATATATATATATACATTAAAAATATTTATATATACAAATTAGTTATAAAAAAATCTTTTTAAGTATGTAAAACTATTTAAGTAAAAATATAAAATTCTAAATATATAAAAAGAAACATTATATTATAGATATATACATAATCTATATAAAAAAATGTGAATTTGTTAGCCTCACTAATGAATTCACTTGTAAATTCGTTATTGGGGCTAAAGAATTCACAATTTGGTGAATTCATGGCGGGTTTTAACGAATTCACAATTGAATTCGTTTGGCCCCGTAATGAGTTCTTCCCAATTTAAAAAAAAAATCGTGGAATTCGATTAGAATTGAATTCATATCCCCTCTAACGTTTTGTTATACTTTGATAATATCTTTTCATCAGACGGTATTTTAAGAATTTTTTTTTAAACAATATTCAGATAAAAAAGCCCTTAAGGACCACAAGTTATTCTAGGGGAAACAAATGTTGAAGTACAGTATTTTCGTGCTTAAAGCACGGAATGAGCAGAAAAATACCCATTCCTGATAATGAATACTTCATCTGAATTGTGTGCCTCAGATTTCGAATCGAGTTATAATCCCATTACAAACCGTGCAACAACATTATAAGGGACCAAACAATAATTAAATGCTATCATAACCAAGATAGGAGGATCTAAATGAATCATTTTAATGACACTATAACCAAGATTATATCAAGCCCTGATTTCCATATAATTTGACTTGTTCTCTTGTTACCAGATCATAACAGCAAATTTCGTTTGGACATGCATGAAAGGTAAACTAAAAGAAGTAGCTACAGAAAAATAAAATATCATTCCAAGAAAAACTACTACCAGCCCAAGTGGAAAGCTTCGCAAAGTTGAACTTTACCAAGTAGATGGGTGATCAAGGGATGTATAGGTTTTCTCAAGAAACATAACCCCAATTTCTAATATCCTGCACCCTAGCATAGTATAGCTCACATTCCTGCTATCTTTCTGATGAAATTTAGCTTTATAATCCTTCATCACAAGTTCATGACAAATATTACAGAACATGTGAGAGGTCGTATAACTCCTGACTTATACTACGTGCCAAGATAAAGTAAGTTACTAAATTCAAATTGATATCACGTGGACATGAGAAGAAAATTAACTTACTTCTAAATCCTCCGGAGTTCTAATTTAGAATAATTTGCACCTATTGTGAAACCATAGAAACTCTTACACACCTACAACTTTCACATTTACTACAAGTTCATCTTAGTTGGAATGTTGATTGAAAATGGCATCAACTTTCGTTAGGAAACAATTTTAACCAAAAACATTATGCATAACCGAAAAGATTGCCACAATCATGTGAAACCTTGAATAATGCTGCCACAATTGCCTTATTCGGTAGAATTCCTTGCCTCTTGCAAGCATCAAAGTACCTGAAAATGGTGCCAAAATATAACCAGTCTAACTAAAATATTTCTATATAGGAAGCAAGCCCTTTTTATAGAAGCATGAAGAGAAACCGGAAGAATCATTGCATATCAGTTAAATCCATCATGCAGCAGACATACAATTTCTAAGTCATACAAATACGAGCTTGCAGAAATAAGTGATGTATGTCTCAATTTAAGATTCCAGAATTAGTTATCTCACGTAAGGGTAGAGCTGTGAGAAAGTTCATGTTAAAAAGTCGCCTGTGAATAAAAAATCCTACTTCTTTAAACTCATTACAGCCCTAAAATTTTCAACACAATTAAGGCAGAAGAAAGAAAACTCAGAAACCAAGGTTTTTTTGTCAATCATTCAACTAATTGAACATCTCCGTGAATTAATAAAACTCCTCAGATGGTGGTTGGATAGCCCAAAAAAGAACCATAGCAATCTAATTTTAGCTCTCTTTGTGAATGTAATGCTGAGGAACCTTAAATCTTTTGGTAAGTAACATTAGAACCAAATACCAAGTGGCAAAAGTATATCTAGTTACACAGGCATTGAAAGAAGGCACTCCCTTATAATCACACTCAGTTTCCTTTCCTCCATAAAGAAGTATAAAAGATGGAGATGGAAGACTAGGGTCCTCATAATGGTCTCTTTCCAATCAGCATTTGACAATCGAAGACCACTCACCTAAATAGCCAATTTCTTCAAGAATATCAATATTCAATATCATTCTTGTTCTCTAATATTTTAAGCATTCATATCATATCATCTGGTAAAAATCAAATCCTTGACAGCATCAAGTTCTTGAGAAATTCAACTTATAGTTTCAACTTGTGAAAATTAAAGGGTTTGGAATCATTAGAATTAACTAAAATTAAGATGCATTTTTATTATAATTTAATTGCTCAGGCTAACATTTTTCTCATATAATTAATTAAATTAAATTTAAATAATCAATAAATTTAAGTCAAATGCTGATATAATATGTACTCGTCGACTGCATTTTGTATCATTATTGGATCCATATGATTTGGATTTGGAATTATTCCAAAAAACAGAGTAAGAATCTGCGAGTTACCAACTACTTATATGAAATTTCAGCCTGAATTGTTACTGTCAGTTGTACACCGTGAACACAAAATGAAAGAAAAAAAGAGTAGCAAAAAAGAACTGACGAAATAGCAGAAGGAATCGAAGCATATCTTCCCGCAAAACAATTGAGCACTTATCAATTAACTTATAGTATCCCACACTCAATAAACTAAAAGTATAACTAAAACTTTTTCGAAATCAATTAATAAGTAAAATCCAACGTAAATTTTTGGGTAAATACTAACCTTTTCTCCAAGGTGCCGATGTCGGTAGCCATGGCGATGCTTCGCGATCCTTTCAGCCACTCGAAAGTGAAATTCAGATGTCTTTTGAGATTATTACAAAGAAATAGTGCGAACTATTTTGTTCTTCAGGAATTTCTTTCTGATGATTTTCCTTTTAGGAAATTTAACTCGGGACCCTGTTTGCACTTTTGGGCCACATGGCCCACCCAGCAATTATGTAATGTACGCGTATTTATTTTGTTGTTATTTTTTTCTTTCTTTTTTTTCCTCAAAATTTTCTTTATTTATTTATTTATTTATTTTTTATACCCAAATTCCTCACTTAAACCAGTTAATTCTTAACCTTCTAACCACTTGTCCAATCACCTACAATGAAGTAAATAGTGGGATATATCTCAATTGGATCACAGGTTTCCATCAAAGTTTGAACCCCCACCCTACCGTTGAAAGTGAGAAACATGTTGATTTATCCACCAATTGAGCTGTGCTCCGGGCTCGATTTTTTTTTTTTTTTTTTAAGGGAAGATGTTGTGTAGAAGTAAAATTAGAACTTGTTAAATTTCATTGATATAGAGCTTATGCCATTTATTGAACAATCCCTCCACTTTTTTAGTCTTCTATTTCAATTCCAGCAATACTAGTTTGAAATATAATATTTTTTCTCGATATTTTCTTAATATTGAATTTCAAAAAAATATATAATTAAATAAATAAATTATAATTCATTATGACCATAACAATAAAAATTTGTAATAGCTGAGTGGTTACATATATATATGTATATATATATATATATATTTTTTTTTTTAAGAAACCTAACTATTGTATTTCATCATCTTTCACTTATTCCACGAATCAAAATGCTACAAATAAAGTGATCAACATTTGGGATTTCTAGTCCTCCCAATTGAACGTAGCAAAGTCAAGAATTTCGAGCTTATAAAATGTGTAGTCTTATTAAATTCAAATTGAATTAGACTCCACACATACTTCTTTTAATTGGTGCCCCATTATTGAAATAGGCTCGGCCACTTAAGCCAAAATCACTGTTTCTCCCTAAAGGTAAATATGGGTATGGGATTTGGGCCTTTGAGTTGGGCTAGAGCTGGGACTAGATACGCTCAACCAGTCAGAAAGTTGTTGATCTGCAAAAGCTTAATCCAGGTGAAAGATGGACTTGATGTTTGGTTCTATAGACTTTTTAATATGAATTTTTCAAAAGTGTTTATTTAAAAAAAAATGCGACAAAAAAAATCAAAAACTATTAATTTGTACTTCTCCAAAATAAATGTTTAAATATCTTCTTTATTCTAAAATTCATCCAAAATTAACTACCACATATGCAACACTTAACACATTAACTTTTACTTTTAAAAGTAGATTTGATATGGGTTTCAAACGAAGTCATACTTGTTAAGTTTGTAGTATGCTCAATATTACATGTTAAAGCCATGTTTTAAAATTCGAATTGGACCAATTGGTTCAATTAGGAACGGGAGATCTATTCGATCCGATTAGACATATAAAATTGAATTTTCAATTTGACCAGTCAAAGGTCGGGCAAAATGGTCAAGCCGATTTGATCGATTTTTATTTTTTATCTTTTTATGTTTTTTTTATATTTTTTTAAAAAAATTAAATTTGATATTTTGGTATATATATGTGGTTATTTAGATTCGTGTTTTGTTAGATATTTTTTTAGATAATTATTTATTTTTTATATTTAAAATGTATTACATAATAATTAGTCTATTATATTATCATTTTAAATAATATAATAAAAAATATAATCAATTTTTATTAGATTAATTCTATATACGATTGAATCGATCCAACCAATTGAATCGCTAATCAATATCAAAATCAATTTGATCACTGGACGAATTATAAAATCACTAAGTGAAAGTATCTGAAACAAGGTTGTTAAGTTTATGCAGTATGCACAAAAAACTGTCTTTATCAACTATTGAAATTTTACTCCCCTCAACTCTAAATATATTTTGCTCCTTTTTTATTGGCAGTGAAATATTAAAAAAGTCAAATTTGTTTTTTTTAGACAATAAGTAATTAATTTGTAAGATTTAATATTAAACAATTATTAATTTAATATAATTAATTATAATAAATCAAAAACAATAATACTCATATCATAAAATGAGACGAATACCTACACAACATCTTATTATAACATTAAACTTGACCACCTAACACAAAAACTCGTTAAATTTGGATTATAAATGAACTGAGTAATAATACTTCATACTGTTAAGAATTGACATAAAGTTTAATCGACATGTGTATAATAAATATAAAAACTTAAAATCTATCCAACAAATAGAAGGAAATAGTAAACATTTTGTTCAAAATCAGTGCAATTTTGTAGTGTGGTGTGATGTGAACTTCTAATTTTTGTGGTAGAATCACAAAAATGGTTAGCTGGATATTAATTATTTATGAATGATTAAATGGTAGTCTAAGTTTTATTAGGAAAAAAATTATTGAATTTTATCCAAAAAAACTTTTTGCCATAAAAAATTCAGATGATTTCCCTATGCAGGTTATCTTTTTTTGGGTTTTTGAAGATGAAGCCGCAGTGATTTAGGGCGATTAACAACTAGCCTCACTTTTTCAATCCTTCAAATAAAAATTAATTAGGATTAACTACCTAAGCTCTTCTCAAGGATTTAAATAAAAAAAAAAAACAAGTTAATTAATAGTTAGCAACTTCCAAATTCTGATTCGATTATTAGATTGTTTGGTGTTATTTTTGAAAACGTTTTTCTTCTCGGATAATGAAAAACATGTTGGGGACTAATGTTTTGAGAAATATATTATTATTTTATTAAAATACTTATCAATTATTATTTTAATTAAAAATATTTTATATTAACCACAACAAATAATATTAACAATATATTTATAATTAAAAATATCCTTCAAAATATATTATATTATTTTTTTTTGACAAAACAATTAAACATATATTTATTCTCCAAACTCACTATTCAAAATACATTTTTCAAAATATTTTTTCCCGAAATGTCGAAAATAACATCAAAACAAAGTCTAAAAGCTCGAGATTATGTTCTCACTCAAAAGCTCATTATAAATTTTGTGAGTTTAGGCTGATTAATTACAACTCACGCAAGGCCATACCTATAACATATTTCGATATGATCAGATTTAGAAACTCACAAAATTCCCAACAAAGTCCCCACATTTAGTACTCTCCTTTTATTTTTTTCCTCAATCCTTAAAAAATATTTCGTACTTCTTGAGGATTAAGAAATTTTCCGCACGAGGTGGGCCAAATGAAAAACCTCAAAAAAAACAAAAAATGGTTGCTTCGAGAATAAGTAGTACTAAATGAAGGGCGTGGTGGGAAAAAATACTTAGTGAAAGTAATTAAATTTAAGGTACGGAAAATACACAGCAGAATGCAGGCTTTACAGCTCAATGTTGCATGGTCCCATAGTAATATTGCTCCTTCTTTTTTTTTTTTTCTCTTTAATCTCCTGTGATTCTCCTGGTCCACGACAACCCCAACATGGATAAAAAAGGAAGAAAAAGAAGAAGTTCATTTGTTCTATCGTGCTTTCTAAATTGCGTAATCTTAACTCTTTTTTCAAGTCAAAAAGATACAAAAGAAGAACCAACCTTGATGCACCTTGTCCCCATTATATGTGGTCGTTAGAACTAGTGACTCTGTTGATTGATTGATTGATTATTGATGTAATTTTTGTAGTATATATGAATTTATGTACATAGAGAGTTATCATGTCGGAAGTAATTATAGGGTAAATTTATAAAATCATAAGAGTTATGAGAAATGGGGGTGGAGGTAATTTTTGTAGTAGATATAAATTTACCTAGTTATTTCATAATGTGAAGAGATGACCTGTCGGGATAATTAATGGGTAAGCTTATCAATCCATAAGAGTTATTTGAAACGGACCTACTTGAAGTTTCTAATCTTTAAGACAGTAAAAAGGTAAGATATAGTATAAAACTAAGATTAAGGTAATCTCGATTACAACGATAATTAACTATAATTAAATATGCACATAAATATATTACGATGAATTATGTTTGAAAAATGTTTTATATCACCGGCTACCCCTTTATCCGTTTTTTCACCTTTGTCCTAATTTGGAAATAATTGATTGATTAAATCTTCCCAAATGTGAATTAATTACAAACCCATAAGGAAAAAGGTAAAAACGAAAGGATTATATATAACACTGCTCTTATGATAGCGATGTTGAATAAAAATATTACAACAGGCTCTTCATCATCTATTGAAAACGACATCGTTGGGGCTTGGAGATAGCGACGGGCCTCATGCAAAGCAATGTGTGGTTAATGGATGAGTGGGGCATGTGCTGAGCCGCGTAAAGCAAGAAGCTTGTTGGGTGTGTAATGAAAGAAAAGCATATATCCCATACAACATATCAGCTTTATGCATTCCAGTTTTATGAGCAAGACAACACATAAACGTGCACAAATTGGATGCCCGGTTGTTATTAACAGTGAAAAGTTTCGGGCCACTTTTATACAACTTGAAAACAAAATATTTTTTTATTTTTTGCAACCCACATAATAGGCCTACGACTGACTAATTTTGAGCGAGGGTGGTCTTTCATTTTAGTTCGATTTTAAAATAAATCAAAATGTGGTCACAATCTATACATGGTTGGAGTCGAATCTTCGGTTGAAACAGACCTCCCTTTACATCACGCAACAATGACCCTTGGAGGGACAATACAAACATACCATAGTTTGTGCATTCATCAGAATTCGAACATTGATACTACTTAATTAACTTTCAACTATCTTACCGTTATTCCAATGTCATGGGGACAAATAATTTATTTTTAATTCAGGTGAGATAGAGGAATTATATTAAGTTAATAAAAATTTAAAATTCAGTATAAAAATTTGTTAAGGTGGTATACAACATCTGTCATATCTTAATCTTAAGGTTTTACTTTTAATTAAATCTATTTTAAATTTTATTGAATTTCTTTTGTTTGTGTAACATCAAACAAGTCAATTTTTTATTAGTTACAGGAGAATTTTCACAAGAAATAAGAGAGAGAATAGATTTGTATGATATATTAGGAAAATGATAGTTTATTAGAGTTTTGTTTGGATGCTACTAGAGCATTAAATTTTTTGAAAAACTAGTTGGGCAAATAATTTGAAATTGAGAGATTACCAACCACTTGAAATACATAGGATACCCTATATAGAGAGTATATTTTTCCTAATGTCTTAGGGGCAGGGCCCTTCTAGCTCCCCATACCATGCACCCTAATTGTTTTGTTTGTGTTGTACTAATGGAATGTTTGGGTTTATTCCCTCAAATTATTTTTATTTATTTATAAATAATAGTATATATATATATATATTATATTCTTCTATACATTTTTCTCCTAATACATTATTATTTTCAATACATTCTTCAAAATTATTTTCCCCAAAATACCCAAAATAAATCCAAACATTCCCCAAATAAATAGCTACAGTATTAAAGTCGAGTGTTTTACTATATTTTACATTTCATGTAAAGATAATGTATTTTCAAAATTATTAATCTCAGTTTTAAATGTTATGTACATTTGATAAATGCATATATAATTTTTTCTATGTATAATAATAAAGATTTTTTTGAGATTTAGTAAAACCAAACACTTTTGATTTTTCGGTAAATACGTACTAACCACACAACTGGATTTACGAAAATTTTGTTTGAATGCATGTAACCAAACTATCAAATTCCACTCGATAATTCAGTTGAATCTGACTATATTGCAATTTTTAATTTCATTTTTTTTAAAAAAATATTTTTTTTTACCAAATATACATATCTGAATACGCTTTATTCTAATAGAAAACGAAATAAACTTTAAAAATTTACTGTGGTAAATGGGATTTTTCAACTCTAGTGTGTTTTGAATGGCTTTAGAAAATATCATTGTACTTGCAACATAATTTACAAGGACATACTTATGCTTTTCACATATAATAACAAAATAGAATGATTCTAAAATCACATTGGGGATCCTTTGTCTGGAAGTAACAATAAGTCATTGTACTCTTTGTCTATCCTTTTCTAATCTAATTTAATCTAACTATGTAAAGAAGAAATATAGCATAGTCCGCCCACATGAAATTCTTAAATGAATCGAGAATATTTTTTTTTAGTACATTCAATATTATTGAATTAATAAAAATGAGTGTCAAAAAATATTATATACTTTATAATTAATAATCAACATTGAATCAAATCTACTAAATCCAATCTCCTATGAAATGACCCTCAAACCACTAGACAACTCATAAAAAAATATCTTTTCAAATAATTATTAAATCAATAAGTGGCACAAATGTACAATCACATCATGAATTTTAAGACCGAAACAGGTGATGGGGCACGATGGGATTTGCGGGCCAAATTCCAAATATATAAACAAGACCACTCCTGTGGAGAAGAAAGAGGATTATTTAAATAATTTTTATTTCTACCTCTGATATTAATTTAATTTTTAAAATTAAATTGATGATTTAATTATACTTGTAATAAATCTATGATATTTTAATGTAATGAATAATGTAATTGATGATTTTTTTTTAAATAATAGTTCTTTTACTGTTTACAACTTCTCTTAATTTTAAAAATATTAATCCATTCAAGTAAATAAAATAATTATTTTTTTATTAAAAATATTATATGTGAAATAAAAAAAGGACACTAACTAGGCTCATTTCATTGATGATGTTCATTTATGTATAATAAACTTACTTTGAGTACTATTAAAATAAGATTTTAAAGTATTAATCATTCATGATGATATCATAATTCTTCATTATGTATATATTAAAGGATTCATAATTACACTTAAATATTATACTACAAGTGAGTGACAGAAATTTGTGTTGGATAGCATCATATCAACGGGTAGGTTTCGCTGTCTTTTTTTCTCTAATTTAAGAACCACAATACCATAGACTAGCTACTACTAACCGCCATGTTTCATTTATGTGCCAATAGTAGTTGCACATGTAAGACAATTGATGTTTATCAAAGATTGGAAATTATGACCAAAAGTCTTGTTACCCCCTTTTGCATAGTATTCCTAATTCTTTTTGTCTCAGAGAAATTATTAATTTATTGTTTAGTTCCGAATGTTGGCAATGGCATCCTGTTTCATTCATATTTCTACATTTGAAACATAATAAAAGAGACGAGCAATGGCAATCCTCGGCCCCCACAACACCCCCCCCCCCCCACCCCACCCAACCCCCGACTTTAGAAGTAAGTGTGGTAAGTTTTAGTTTTTATTGTAATGTGAACTTGGCCCAACCGTTTCCTAATTCTACAATATTTTAACGAGATTATAACTTCATTCAAATACCTTTTTATTATTTAAATTTTGATAAATTATTTTAATTTTGATCAATTTAATTATAAAATTATCATTAATAATATTTTATAAGATTTTAGATTATAAGCTCCAAAAACTTATGTAAAAATTTATAAATTTTTTAAAATAAATATAGCCAAATACCCTCTTACTTTTAATTACAAGTGAAGTTCTTTACTAAACTATATCTCACGCTCTCCATTCTTCAATAGAAAATTGGGTCTGTTTTGGTTTTGTTTTTTATGTTGTATGCAAATGTATTTTGAAAGAATGTATTGAAAAATGTGTATATTAAAAGAAAAATATATTAAAAATGTGATATATTTATATTTAATTTAATTTGGAAGAATAAATTAAAAAAGAAAAGGAGGAGAGAAAACGACACCGAAGATAACATTGGCTCTTTCCTATATGTACACAAGAATTTGAAATAGTATCATCAAATAAAACACGACTTGTCAAGTTATCCACAATGCCAACACTGTACAGTAGATGATTTTTTTATATATATTTTTTATTTATGCAAATTGCATTCAAAAGCGTGCCCCATCTTAGACTAAAAATAGCAATGGACAAATGGAAAGGAGATGGTGGAAACTGAGGACAACAACAAAAGTACAAACGGCGGAACATGTTGAATTCTCTCCTATGATGTCCAGCCCATAATCATCCAACTAAAATCCACGCAGAAGACGAGCTTTACTACCCAAAGTCACTTGTTCTCTTTCACCGAACTCTTGAGAATTTCCAGTCGCCATATGGTATAGAAGATGACACTGGTGCATCTCACCTAATGTACTAATTGAGTATAATAGAATCAGAAAATGAATACTAATGATAAATAAAAATTTATTTAAAAAAAAAAATTAAATAAAAAGACTTTTTTTTGAGAAATTTTAAAATTTAATAATTTTATATATAATATTTATACTAATTTTAAATAAAATTAGAGTTAAGGGGTGCCCCACCCCAGTTCCGTCCTGCTTATGTCATCAAAAATTCCCATGCAAGTTATTGGATTACTTAGTGCAATCAAAATAATCACGATAAAACATGCATAAAAAAATATTGAAAAAATTAACATAAACTATACTTTTCATGAGCACGACCCCTTTTGAAGCACAATATCTTGTCAAGAATATGAAGATGGAGCTTTCTTTGTTTATTCAATAAAATCAAAGGTAGTTGCACAACAAAACTTGTCCCTTTTCATTGTTGTCTTGAAAAGGATGCACTGAAAATAAGTTTAATAGTCCTTAGTGGAATTGGGAGTTAGCTGGATTGCAAAATCTAACTTAAATTACTGAAACGTAGTTAAGTTAATCAAGTTATTTGGGCCCATAAAAACGGGAGCTTTTGGCCGTAACCATTTTATAAACCTAGATTAAGACAGGTTTTTGAGTTCACCTACATCGTGGGTGGTGAACAAATCTTAGTATCCTCATATATACTATATAATAATATAGGAAGGGGGTGTTTGACCCAATTACACTTTTATTTTTTTGACTAAAATTTAAGTGTTGGTGTTTTTTGATTTTAATTTTTTTTTTTTGGTTCCCCAAGAAAAGGTTCATTAGTGGCTATTTGTATAAAATATTTAGTTAGACATATAAGGAAACATATAATTGAAATGGATTATTACAAATTAATATCCTTATACTAATGGGACTGCTTAGGTATAATTTAGAAAAATAGCTATGACTCGTGTGGGAATAAAGGTTGATATAAATTAATATACTTAAGTTAGTTTATTAAGATAAATCATTGCATGTTTTGGAAAGAAATAAGAAAAATATTATTTTAGAAATAAATAAAAAGGAGGGAAAAAAATACAGTTTATTTTAGAATAAATTATTGTTTTTATTTGGATATAAAAGTTCTGGTTTTTTTATTTAAAAAATCGTAACTAATCACCTGTAAGTTATATGTAAAATATAACTTATTTAAACATGTTAAAAATAGAAGAGAGAATGAAAATTATATAATTATGTATAGTTGTTTTTTATTTTTATATGTGAAACGAAATATATATATTTACATATAGGTAAAATATTACTTATTTGATTGTTAATTTTTTTTCGGGTGTTTTGTTTGATAAAAACTTAAAATAATTTAAGTTTATTTCTGTGTTTTGTTGTCAACCTCTTTCTTGATTTACATTTTAGATTTTTCTTTTCGTGATTAAACATAACAAATGTGTGTCAATGTCTTAAAAAATTAATCCATATTTTGAAATTTGAATATAATATCCTCACAGCAACATCCTAAATAAACATGTCGTACTGATCTAATTAATGAAAGACAACCTAGAACTAAGAAAGTTCTCCATTTTCACAATAAACAATTTTCAAATACAGATATGATTTGAAAATTGTGAAGTTCTAATAAACATGTTATCACGGATCATAATGACATTATACTCCATAAAAAAAATTTTGTTAAATCAAAGAGATTTATTACCATTACTATGTTGAATGTAATTCTCTGTATATTTTTTCTAAATAAGTGATAATTATATTATTATATCAAGATTGAACTGATGGCAATTCTTTCAAGTGTAATAATTATGTAATTGTTTTGCAAAATGCAAAAATATATAATTAATACGCAAATATAAATATAATGTATGCAATATCGTAGTTAATACAATAATTAAGAGAAACCAATCATTACAGCCACTTTATCGAATTGAAAATGTTAAAATAGATGAATGTATGTGTCTAATGTTGCTGGTGGAAACGCATTCAAACATTAAGTACTGATTAATCCGCTAAATTGAAATAATCAAACATTTGTTGCTTTTTATGCTTTTCCTCAACGCAACGAAAATTAATTAATATTAAAATAAATCAAACTACTCTACTTAATATCAAGATTAAAAATTTTGTTTCAATTTGATTCATTAAAAATAATAAATAAAACTTAAATATATTTTTCGTTCGATAAGATTTAGAGTTCGATTCAAATTTAATTGAATTAATAAAAAATAATAAAATATGAAATCAAACTACTCGAATTTGACTCAAACTCGACTGAATTATTAAAAAAATAATATATATATATATATATAAAATCAAACTACTCGAATATGATTTATATTTGATTGAATAAAAATTGTTGAAATTTAATTTGATTATCAATCAAATCATACGCAAACATAATTTTTAAAATTCGATAAAAATTCAAATAATTTTAATAATTTTGAACAGTAATATATTCAAATCAACTCAATTTATTTACAATTGTTTACAAATGTAGCTATTCATTTCCTTCCACCTTGTTAATTACCTATTTGCTTATGCAACTTTTTTTTTATTCAATTTATGATGATATAAAATCAGCTTTTATAATATTACACTACATAGTAAAGTAGATAACAATGTCGATTTTCATCTATAAATCTACACCATTTTTTGTATTATGAAATTTGCCCTTATTTTTTTTGCGTACACTTTCATACTATCAAATATTTGATCGACAAAAAGTAATTAAAAACCCAAATATGAATTTACAGGTTTCAAAGTCATTAATTTTTCAGTTGAATCTTGCTACCTTAGTTTTTGTGTTTTGAAAGAGTTCTATGCAGTTTAACTCACACGAAATTAATTGAAAGTGTGGATTCAATTCATGTTTTTAATTTTTTTATTTAAAAAAAATATTCTTAAAAGGTATAATTTCAAGCCACGCCTTGGAGAATATGAAAATAATAATAATATTAAAATATAAAAAAATTAATAAGTATTCACATTTAATCTAAAATTTTAAAAAACATAATTTGCATGGTGATTATGTAATTTATTTCAAAACTCACAATAAACAATTAAAAAATCCACGAAATTTATATGTGTTAACTATTGATCAAAAAAAATATAAAATGTTATATAGATCAATACTAATCAATTAAGGATAACAGGATAAGCATATACAAACTTATCCAATGGCTTATTCACACTCTAAAAAACATGATAAATTATTAGATAATTAATAGATAAGTATATCTTTTAATTTAATTTTATTCGCAAAATTGAACTGAAATTAGGTCTCGAATGTTTATACAATTTTTTTTTTACGCACAATACATTAGGGCACCCTCAAATATATTATATTGCGTTTTTGACCCCATGCGCGTGAACTCACTCTCCTCAGCCTTCACATCACAACTTCACCACTATCAGAAAAGCAGCAGCACTGACTGAGCGCGCACACACTTATTTTCTCTCCCCACGAGTCGCTTTCATACTGTTACTCTGCGACTCTCGCTACTTTCTCTCTCTAAATAACGCCACTTTCTTCTCAACGTTTTCCCTCACTCCTCTAGCTTCTCGTTCCCCCATTTTTCTCTAACTAAAAAACACCACAAACTTTCTCTCTCTATAACAGAGAAATTTTATCGTGTAACAGAAAGCTCTCATGGAAAATGATAGTAGCCCCATCATGTAATCCCCGTTTTATGTGTATTACTAGCTGTTTGGAGATACAATCGTAGGGGTTAGCGCGAGGCAAACTGCGTGATTGTTTTCCCTACATATACTGGCTAGATATACATAGATACATACATCTCAGTGTTACTTACATTGAGTTACGACCAGAAAGATGGAGAGGAAACAAGGGTTTTTCTCGGCATTGGAGGAAGTGGTACGTGGGCTGTCTCCAGCAAGGTCACGGGCGAAGAGTCCGGGTCGGACCGCGTCGCCGATGTCGGGTCTGCTCCGGAGGAAGGTCAGTACGAGTAACTCTGATTCGTTGATTGCGAGATCGGGCAGCCTGAGGCCGGTGGGGGAGACATTGACGCCTTTAATGGAGGGCCCGGATCCGGATGGCGAGGAAATCGGGGAGTCGAAGCGACTCGGTTCGGGGCTTGGGCAGTGGGTCCGAGGGCAGCTGACTCGGAACCCGTCGGTGGCCATTAATGAGAGTGGGTGCGGCAGCAAGAGGTCTGATTTGAGGTTGCTGCTTGGAGTAATGGGTGCGCCACTTGCCCCGGTGCACGTATGCACCACTGACCCTTTGCCTCATCTCAGTATAAAGGACACTCCCATTGTACGTATTACTATCTCTATGCGTACGTCGAGTTATATACTTGTGTTTCTTGAATATCGTAATTTTTTTGTTAAAATTAATTCCGGTGGATGTGTGGATTATAATTGAGTGAATAGTTCTATATACATGCAAAAGGTTAGTTTAAATTTATATGTTACTGAATTTAATTTCTTTTCAGGTTCATTCTTCTCTTTGTTGATGAAGAACTGATGTAGACTTGAGATTTAGTTTGAAATTGAGTTGATTCTCGGTCTCTGTCTCTTGGTGAAAGATAATATACCAATTTGTAAAGAGAGGGAGCTGATGCTGAGTCTTAGACTAGACTTTAAAAAATGGAGCCAAGATCTTTGACTCTTATGCTTAAAGCTAAGAAAATTTTGGGATGTTGTATGTTATTTCCATTGCACCTGAAGTACTGTTCTTTAGCATCCTCACTTTGCTGTTTTTTAAGGAAGAAATGCTCAATACTTGGGGTCTTATCAGGTTTTTGCAATATTGTAGGAAACTTCGTCAGCGCAGTACATATTGCAACAGTATACTGCTGCTTCTGGAGGGCAAAAAGTCCAGAACGCCATTAAGAATGCTTATGCCATGGGAAGGTTGAAGATGGTAGCTTCTGAGTTTGAAACTGCAACAAAGGTGGTGAAGAATAGGAATGCTGCTAGAGCTGCTGAGTCTGGTGGATTTGTCCTGTGGCAGATGAATCCCGACATGTGGTATGTGGAGCTTGCAGTTGGAGGAAGCAAAGTTCATGCTGGCTGCAATGGCAAGCTGGTGTGGAGGCACACACCGTGGCTCGGTGCGCACACTGCAAAGGGACCAGTTAGGCCCCTGCGCCGAGCCCTTCAGGTTAAGATTTGATCAAATTTTACATTCACTGTGTTTTTGCTTGCCCAGCCTTGTGATCTCATGCAAATGGTGGTTTTTGATTACAGGGACTTGATCCAAGAACCACTGCTAGTATGTTTGCTGATTCCATTTGCATTGGGGAGAAAAATATCAATGGAGAAGACTGCTTTATTCTGAAGCTTGCTGCTGAGCCTCAGACATTGAAGGCCAGGAGTGAAGGACCAGCTGAAATCATAAGGCATGTCCTGTTTGGTTACTTCAGCCAAAAGACGGGGCTTCTTGTTCACATGGAGGATTCACATCTTACCCGCATCCAATCTAATGGTGGGGATGCTGTGTACTGGGAGACTACTATCAACTCCTTCTTGGATGATTATCGGCCTGTTGAAGGAATCATGATTGCTCACTCCGGACGATCTGTCGTGACCCTTTTCCGGTTTGGAGAGATGGCAATGAGCCATACAAAAACCAGGATGGAAGAAGCCTGGACAATTGAAGAGGTTGCATTCAATGTTCCGGGTCTGTCTGTGGACTGTTTTATCCCACCAGCTGACTTGAGATCAGGTTCCATCAGCGAAGCTTGTGAACTCCCTCAGGAGGAAAGGGGAAAGTCATCAATTGTCCTTGCAGCGCATCGAGCAAAAGTTGCAGCGCTGGAGAACACTCATACTAGTGGCATTGACAACGTAGTGTGGAAAATGGAAATCTGACCAAGTAGGATCAACTTGTGGCAAATGTTCATATGGGTAGGCTGTTTCTAATTTACTAACACAGTAGAAATAACAAATTGGGCTCAGTTTATTGAGGAATTTTATTAGTAGTTGTCAAGCCTCCATTAGTTTCTGTTATAGGGCATAATCTCTAAGGTTCCTGCTCACCGAGCCTGAATGAATTTTTTATACTCTTATAGCAGAATCCAACTAGAGGGGTTGGAGCTCATATTTCCTGGTGAAGGTTTTGGGCAAATGGAAGCTAAATTTTCAGTTTACCTCTCTTTGATGGAGGAAGGTGGTGAAGCTTTAGTATTAGTATTGGCAGAACCATTGAAACTTTCTTTTTTTCATTTTACTAAGTTTTTTTCCTGCCTAATATATATGGCATTGGCAGTTAGAAGGTGAATACTGCTAATTTGGTTGGATTTTAGTGCGCCAGTTCTTTAACTTTAGTTGGTTCTTGTGTGCCATTTCTTTTGGTAGTTGTTTGTTTGATGTTTTGAAGCTTTTTTATTTCTTTCCTTGGGAAGGAGAAAGGAATTCCTCTGTAGCTTAGGGAAGAGGCCAAGTAGTTAGCAAGTGAAATCTTGTTAAATTTGCTTACATGAATTACTCTTGTGGTTGCAAGAAGTAGCTTGTCTTCACCTGCTTAGAAGAAAATATTGTAAACTGGAAAATTGTCCCATTTGATACTGAACGCTTATGTACAACAAATACAGGGAAAACCATCTTTCCTTTTATCTCTTTCTCATGAGTCTTTTTAATTGTGTGTGTGTGTATATATATATATATAGCCGCTATTGCTTTTAAGTTGTACTATCTCTCTCCCTCTCTCTCCTTTTTTTTTTTTTTTTTGTGGATAAGTAATAATACTATTTTTAAAGAATTCATGGTGATGTTTATGCTGGGTAACAAGAATCTCATCAGCTGTTTAATTTCTGTTTTAATATGCGATGCCATCTTGTGCTATAGTGGGGAGCATCTAGGGCTAGTTGGAAATTGCTTTAATAATGTGCAGCTGGCTGCTTTTCACACTGCTCATTGCTACTTTTTGGAATAATTTTTGCTTGAAAACCCCTTCCTTTGCTGACCCTTGGACTTGGACCCAAACCCATCCATTTCATCATTTTTGGATAAAAAAAAATGTGGGCCTTTGCTGGGGTTTGGTGAAGATTGAAGAGACTGAGTCTGCCTCGTTTAAGTCAATTTTTTGAGAAAGTATCATTACACCAAAGGCACGAGTTGCTAGTAAAAGTTTGCCCAAACCCATGTGATTTCCTCATCATACCCCACCCCCCTTCATTTCTTTTCTTTCTTTTCTTCCTCATTCAGGTGGCTTTGTTTCCCATATTTGCCCCACTGGGGGGTTCTCACTTTGATTTTACCTAAAATTGCTCCAATTAATTGGCACCAGTTTGTGGGGAGCCTTCCACATTTATGATGGTGTCCCTGAAAAAGCTAAAATTCCCCATTTATGGGGGAAGACATTAATTATTAGCTTTTTAGCGCAAATTGTACACTCATTTATTCATTTACATTATTACTAATTATATTAATTATTAGTGTGGCCCAGAGGATTTATTGGTGAGTAAATGAGAAAACTAGCCTTCCCACAAACATTTTGCCCAGTTTTGGCACATCTTACTTAGCCACTGAATCTGGATTCAAGAATTCAGTGCCCCCCAAATGCAGAGATTTAAGTATACACTTTCTTGCTAATCATATTTTGGATCTATTGTATGTATTAACTCAGGTGAAACTTTAACCGATCCAGAAATCATAGTGGTTTAAAGATCATGAATCGTTGGATCATGCTCGTTTATTATGCCATTATGGGCTACGAGTGATCTAATAATTTATATTCTACCTTACCAAGACAAAGAAAAAAGGGCTGTAGCCTTCACACCATGTATGTACAAACCACAAACTCCACACCTTTATTTGCCTTTATTTCTACTTTTTCCATCCCTTTCTCTCTGAATTCCCTTTATTTCGCTTTCACATATGAATTTCAAAGCAAAAATACTTGTTTAAATAAATATTTCTTGTGAAAAAAAGTGGGGGGCCGTGTGAATACCTTCTAAGGTAGCTTGACAAATTGAGAAGTCCATCCTCTCTTAATTGCTTGGCTTCTGCAAAGATCACATCAGACAGTGAAGTGGAATCTAACTCATGCATGCTTGACTCAAACACATTAATGTGTGTTTGGTTCAGTCAATCATCAATGGGATGGTGGTCCTCAGGAAAATTCAATCCATCATCTCATTTGTTGGGAGGATTCAAACACAGTGAATCCAATAACACTAAATCCCTTGGTAAGGAAACAATGCCCTCTTGCAATAAAGTGTGAAGTTACTACTATAGTATCTTCAATGGATCACCTCATTCAATGTTTAGACCCACTCTCAAGGTACTTAGTCGTGCGGATAGGATTTTTTATTAAAAAAATCTATTGCATTTTTTATTACATTGTATTAATTTCACACAGTAGTAATAGAAGATGTAATAAAATTTGTAATAAAAATTCTATCTGCTATTCAATATCATATTTGTTACGTGAAAGTCTATTTCTTTAAATCAAATCCATATGCATTCACCATAGTTCAATAATTAGGACTTCCATAATAAAAGAAAAGACGGCATGTAAGAGACGGTGTAATCTATTCTTGGCCATATTTAATGTCATGTTTATATGGATAGTCTTTATCTATTTAGTTTTAAACTTGATGAGTCCCATTTTCTCTGTTTTCACCATTGTCACATACAATTTTAAGTTCATAAAGCCCTCTTTTATTTTTGTTGATGAAAGTTCCTAAAGAATCCCCCAATGAACTTGGACGTTTCTTCTTGTACAATTTGTGTAAATGGTTTGACAGGTATATATATGGATTTGTAGATTAGGACAATAATTGATTAATGTTGTTTGTTCGTCATTTATTTGAATTTAAGCTGTACTTGAACAAGTTTACATAAATTGTATTATGATCTATATCTTCTTGTATTTGTGTCGGGGCATCCGTCTCATGCATCATAACTAACCTTCACATCCACCTATAAACATAAATTGCTAGCAACAATTTCTCTAATTTTTAATTATATTTTGGTAAAAAAGTATCTAATACTCCCTTAGTTTAACAATAATCCCATCTTCCACCTCGTTTCCTAGGATGGCAGTGTTTTGATTCTGATGTTGACTCGTTGCTGTATATTTTTAACTCCCGTAGGTAAGTTTAACTTTTTTCTCAACAAACTCGTACTAACTCCATTATTTTAAGGATTCATAAATTTCATATACGTAAAACCCAGCTTAGCACCATGTGCTAACCATGGGCTAGGGGAACAGTTCAATTTGCAGCCCTTCATTAGAGCTAGTGAATCTCAACAAAGAGTTGAATTAATTAAACATTTGGTCCTCAGATTTTTTGAAATCTCATTAGTAGTCCATCAAATTTTGATTTGATTATTTTATTTCTGTTCTTTTTTTTTTTACTTGCACTAATTTATGCAGAATAAATTACATGCTGAACCAATTAACGACTAGTAAATAAACTGAGAGCAAAATCGACCAAGTGTGGAGAATTAGAATTTGTGAAGAACTTGAAGGACCTTTATGCAATTATTCACAAAATAAATTCAGAACACGAAGCAATGGACTCAAGGATCATGCAAGAGTGGACTAATTTTGTTAGCTTAATTAATAATTACATAGCCAAGAATAGCTTATAGACTATCAAAATAATGAATGAGCCTTCACAAATGATGGTTGTAAGTAATTTAAATAATAAAAATCAAGAAAGTGGAATCTCCCACATGTGAGAGTAATTCTAATAATCTATCCAAAAATTAAAAATAAAATAAAAAATAAAAGATAGTAGTACTAATAAATAACTTTGGGAATCCACATTGACTTTTTGATCTCCATTTTTTTGGGGCCAATTGTGGTAATGCCCAAGGGTACCCGGAGGTTTAGGAAATGTTGTGAAATTGATTGACAATATTTAGCATTTCAAGGTGAATATTAGTTTAAAATAGTAAAACACTAAAAAGAAAACATGGAATTTTCTCAGAGTTAAAATAATATATATATATATATATATATGTATATTGTGTGTGTGAAAAGTGTCGGCAGAAGAAAAGTTTGAGAGATGGGTAGTGGCATATTAATGAGAGGTAAGGTTCTCTGTGTTTTCCTGCAAATGCAAAGTTTGGCCATTTAGATATTTACAGATTATTTTTAGGAGTTCGTGGAATTTTGATTTTTAAAATGATAATAATAATAATTTATGAAACGAATTTTATATAAAATTTAGTTTATGCGAATAATTATAATTGTTTAGAATTAAAATTTTATGACAATTTGAATTCAGTGCCCATGCACGTGCATTTCCACATTGGGGGTAGCAAATATGGATATGCTACCTTATTCATTGTGTGTCTGTGTTTTAATAGGAGGGGTTGGGGGTTGCGTGGATCCAATTCCCCCAAAAGATAAAAATAAAAAAAATAATAATAAAAATGATGTTTATTATTTATTTATTTATTTTTATTCAAGAAAGACGGTGTTTATGTACTAGGGATCATGTGAGACACTTTGATGTAATTATGTTTGTAACTGATGGTCTAATTATTGTAAACGTTGGTGGAAAATAAAAACTTTGGTTACATATATTTTTATTATGAGTATTTAATTATAACTTGGTTTAATCAAAATTTAAATTGTTTTTGAGTTTTTTCATTTTTCATCATCATGATGATGGAGTATTAATTTTGGGATTTCATTAAGTCGGGCCTTCTCCTATAATTTCTCTACTGGGGTTTGACGGCTCAAGAGGGGAGATCTATGCATAGGCCGCAGAATCTTGCTTGCGATTCTCCCTAGAATATCTTGTCTACATAAATGCAAAATTTATAAATAAAATTAGGAAAAAAAAAAATGGTTAGACTTTGGAGGATTGTGGACTAGTCTAATAGTCTATTTGACTAGTCTATTTGTGATGGAGTTGGCCAAGTACTGGCCATTCATTAGGCCCACTTCCTTAACAAAACTTAATATTTCTATTACAAACATGGCTTGAACATTTGTGTGGTGAAACATTTCATTAAGTGGTTGGTCAAAGAATTTCGAACTACCTACTTGCAACTTAAATTTAACCCTTTTTTTCTCATAATATCAAAAATATCTATCGAATATTTGTGTTATGAAACATTTTGTTACGTAGTTGGTCGAAAAGTTTAATGTTGTCCACTTGCTACTTGACTATGAGAAAATCGGAGATGATATAGGAATGTGGATAAAGTTTTGATTGGGAAAATTGCAACTTACTCTATTTGGTTTACTTTTTTGGGGGCTTTAAGACTCGGACGGTTTGGCGGCAAGGGAGATGAGAATTCCTGAAGTTATTCCATCTTTTATGCATTTTACCAGTTTTTTTTTGCTTGCAATTAACTATTATGAATTCCTTCTTTGCTCTTATTTAATTAAATTGAATAGATGGTATAACTCATTATCATGTCCCTTTAGGCGTTAGAGTTTATCTCGGTACATTGGATCATAAAATGAATTGGGCTAGGCTATCTTTGAAATTAATATTTGCACATTGATTGGGCCCATAACAGACAAAGGGTGATAAAATGGTGTCAAATTCTGGGTCAGATTTGGTGGGCTGGATCTTGATTTCATTGTTCCTCATTGGATTTGGATTTTGAACCCATTTTAGATCCAACAATTCACAAAACTATCACAAATACTAACGTATTTCTTCCTAACAAAAGGCCCAAACCCAGATAACGACAAAGGATGAACTTGCCCGACGTCTGGGCTTGGGCCTTTTGTTATTCTACGTAATATAATGCCCCAGCCCTTATGAAATACTTTATTCATCTGATTTGAATTCTTCACACAATTGGAATATTTTAGAAAAGAAGGAAACAAGTTATATTTGATCACCATTATCTATCATTTTCAACCTTGCAACTAGGTTAAGAAGACACGGCAAATGACACAAAATTACATGAAAAGTTAAATACACACGAGAACTAATAGCCTCTACTCATGTAACACACGACGAAGAACGTTAAAAATAACACGTAACAAGAATTAATAACCGAGAAACAAAAAGTAGCTAGGATAATCTCATGGAAAATAATAACTCACTCCTCTCGGAGTTTCAATACAAAAATAAGCTCCCAAAAGAATGCAAATCAATGTATAAAAGAAGTACAAGCAAAAAGTCCAGAACCCTATGGGCTAAATGCAACCAATAGATATATATATGTGGGCTGGGACTCGTAGGTAAATGCCCAGACAGAGCAATCTAAAGTAGCAAATAGAGCAAAGCCCATCCCAAAGCAAAGCTACCAGAGATCATCTGCAACGAGCACACTGGATTTGCTCCACTCTGCAATGGAAATTTCAAGATTAAAAAAAGCAAAGGACTAAATGCTAAACCAGAAAGCAATTTGTTCAGAACTGAATTGCAAGTTATATTGAGAATAAACATACACCTTGATAATAAAAATAGCATACATTGATCCTAAGAAAATTCCAAAATTATTTTGGGGTGTTAATCAAGATTCCCATATGCATACATGGAATGATGATATGAAAATGAATATTGGCTTAACCAAAAGGGCCATTTACAATCCTGAATCT
This sequence comes from Paulownia fortunei, assembly GCA_019321725.1. NCBI lineage: Eukaryota > Viridiplantae > Streptophyta > Magnoliopsida > Lamiales > Paulowniaceae > Paulownia > Paulownia fortunei. The sequence goes on along the minus strand of CM033106.1, from coordinate 28,855,098 downwards.
CCTGGTGTCCAATATTAGGCCTACTTACACTCTAGATAGTGGTAAAACTTAAACCTATGGTCAATCAATAAATGTATAATTTAATAACCTCGTGAGTCTTGTGTTCTTGCAATTCACAAGGTCTTGACAGGAGTCAGGAGCCAGTTCATGTTAGAAACTTAAAGATTCACCTATACTATAGTGCGCCTCTATGCGATTGCACCTTTCTAAACTTAGCTAGGTAATAGACAATTCAATGATCCAGTATACTAACATTATGTACGATATTGTAAAATGCACAAATTAATGGGATCTTGCACCACCGGCGCACAGTAGAGATCGATTTCAAAATAGAAAATGTAAGATAAAATAGTTTTGCTACGGTTGTTACGTACCTGATCAGTGGCTGATGGAGCAGGAGAAATAGCCTGAAGACTCGGCGCCGGAGCTGCAGTCGGAGGAGCCGGAGGGCTCGATAACGACGGGGATGGCGCCGGAGACGTTGGCTTGGATGGAGCCGGAGCTGGAACCGAAGCGAGTGGAGCAGGCGTAGGAGCAACCGGTGGGGGCGGAGTAGGAGCTGGAGGCGGCGGAGTCTGAGCTGGTGGAGGAACAGCCGGCGGAGGGCTCGCAGGTGGCGGCGAGCTCACAGGAGGAGGAGTGGCAACAGGCGGAGGAGAAGCAGGTGGTGTGGGCGTAGGAGGAGGAGCAGCAACTGGTGGCGGAGAAGTAACAACCGGTGGAGGAGACGAAACAGTAGGAGGCGGAGATGAAGTCGGAGGTGGTGTTGCTGCTGGTGGTGTTGGAGAGGTTATAGGAGGTGAAGCTGCGGTGGGCGGGGGAGTGGTGGTGGGAGTAGGCGGAGCAGGAGTCGAACTCGGAGAAGTAGCCGGAGATTGTCCACCGACGCCGGCGACGGCAATGCAGATCAAAGCTATGAACGCTAGTAGTTTCCGAGCCATTATAAACAAAATGCGCTACAATGTTATCTGCGCGCCCTCCCTCGGCTTAACCCGCCGCACCAGAGAGAGACAGAGGAGTGAGTGAAGGTTAAGTCGGAGAAGCAGGAAAGGGAGTGTATATATAGGAATTAGGAAGGACAAAAGGTAAGAATTAAAGTCTAAAGACGTTTAAAAGCTGAAAAAGGAGTAGTTGTATGGCATTGAACCGTAGAGGAGTAAAAAGAAAGGTGCCTACTCTTTTTGGTACTAATGTCTAGTTCGTGTAACACAAGGCATTGGGAGTTGTGACAACAATTATGTGCAGTGAGATATATATGGGGCTACTCATTCATTTATATATATGAATGTAAATTACAAAAAAATTATTTAAATAAAAAAATTGTTTTCATTTTTATTTTTATTTTATAAATTATACTTATTGAGAAGATATTTATAAAATAAAAATAAATTTTAATAAAATATTTATAATACGGGGGTTATTCATAATTTTAAAAGATAATTGAATTTTTTTATAATTAGATAAAATTTTAAAAAGAATTTTTATAATTACCCTAAATGTAATTCATAAGAAAAACTAAAATAGACGTGGTAAATGAAAAACACACACACACACACACACATATATATATATATATATAATATATATATATATATATATATGGTAGTACAGATGTTACACCTGATAATATATTTATTGATATAAATAAAAAATATATATATTGAATACATATTTATGTATAAATATTTATTAAAATACATATCCGATTGTAGGGTATAATATTTACTTGACATTTATATACATAAATAACATTTTTTCTCTAAAAAAAAATCTTTTTAGCTAGGGTTTCTGCTGTCAAGTTCAAATTTTGCAACACTTGGCATGAGGTAGAAGGATAAAAAGTTAAATGTTAAAAAATCAAGGTAAGTGATGATGCTGGTATAATTATCCATTAATCAATCAAAGTTACCTACCCCACTTGATGTTTCACCCTGGTTCAAACTTTGCCTCCCTCTATTTGCAAAAATTCTTATTAAATTTTTTTACATTAAATGATGAGAGTTATATTATGTTATTACTGAAATTTATATTGTGTTGTTACTATTTAATGTAAAACACCTAATATAAACAAGTATTTACTCAATGTATTCAACTACAAATATGCTACATTTTTTAGTGCCATGCTTATTTTATTTGCTGTCACATATTGATTAGTGCCTTCATTTTTATAGTGACACTTTGCAAAGATGTTACATAAAAAAAAAAAAAAAAAAGTATAATAAAAGATCTTTTTATTTAGCTCAAAAATTATTTCTCAACCCAAAAATGGCATTGGCTTTTCAAATAGAAACATGCTGATTTCACACTCCTACATATAGTCATGATTTTCTTTTTGAAATTGATATAATACTAATTTTATTCTGTAAGTTTTGACGTAATGGTTCCCATTTTGTTGTTATTTATTAGGTTTAAAGCAAGGGTGTCAAATAAGGGATGCCATTGTTCCTAGTCTTGACTTGATTGTGACAAAGCTTACGTTTGTTTAGAGTTATTTCAATTTTAATTTTAATATTTTTGTAAATAACAATGAGAAAATTAACTATTTGAAAATATATGAAGAATTGCGATATATGTTTAATTTTAATTATGAGAGATACAGATACAATATGTGGGTCGATTTTATAAGTTAATATTATATATCAAATATAATTTAATTGAATGAAATAAATCCATCAAACAATTGATCAAGCCCATGTCAAGGTGCAATGTAAAGCAAATCTTGAAAAGTTCATGTTGCATGATGATATTGTGGAACAATCTCAACGACAGTCTCGGTTTGGTGGCAAAGGAAAAAGGTTAGTTTTCTCTAACAAAAAAGTGAGAAAAAAGTAGTATGTTTTCTAATATTGATACGTGAATTACACTTATCTTATACTTTAAGAAAATAATAAATAATAATATTTAATTTATTTTTGTATAATTAATTGAATTAAATTAAATTAAATATGGATAAAAATATTTCAAATCATGAATTACGAGTATTTTCATTATTGATAGGATTGAAAAACAAACTAAACTATTGACAACTCAATTCAAAACCAATCAAGTTCGTTTAAACTCGATTCGTTTAATAACAAATTAAATTTTTGAATAATTTTTTCATTTAATAATATTACAAAATCGGTTTGAGTTTAACTTGATTAATAAAAAAATAAAATATATATAAAAATATCAAATTACTTAAATTTTATTTATATTCAACTCAATTAAAATTCGATTCAATTAATTTTGAAATAAATTTCAAATATAATTTTTAAAATTTAATAAAAAAATTAAATAAAATTAAACAGTAATATTTATTTATTTTTAACTTGATTGAATTAGTTTATATTCTTGATCGTGGACAGGCCATAAGCCCACCACATTAGCATAATTGTGGGCCCAATTTGGTTACACAAGGCAATCAAATGGTCTCTTAGACTCAGTTTAGGTAAGTTGGTCTTGATTATATTCGAATCAAATAAAACATAACCAAAAAAAAAAAACATAGAAAAGCTCTCAAAAGGAATTCTATGCTTAGACAGCAATTTACCAGCTTGTCCTAATCATTTACTTAATGAACTAATGATTGCAGCGGCAACTACACATTGCATTTACAGACATGTTTTTCTATTTAAACAGTCCATGTCCTGGCAAATCATTAAATCATTTATAGTCATTCAACTACTTTTTTGATTGCCATTTTGACTGAACACAATTTTCAAATGAAAGTGTTAAATATATTTATTTTATTGAATTACTAATTTCGTATTATTATTTTATATAAGAAGATATATATTTTAGAAAAATAAATTTTATTTTAAAATATTATAAGAAAAATATAAACAATTAATTTCATAACTGTGCGATTAAAAGTGACAGAAAAACTAACATGCATGATTGATGGAATGAAACGTCTCACCCAACTAGAATGCGGGATTATGAATCAAATAAAAGAGCATGCTTCTTGTCTTAGATTCTTTACTTTTTCTTTTTTTTTTCTTTTACTGCAAGCATAGGCCTTCATATTTATTATCATTGAATTAAATTATTCTAATTGAAATGTGTAATGCTCCTACAACTGCATATTGGCAGTGAAAAATGTACATAGCATCTTTTATTGTAAATTTTATAATATTTTTTATTATATAATATTTATTATCAGTTATGTTTCAAAAATTTATTTGTAAAATATATATATGACAATAATTAGTGTAATATAATAAAAAATATAATAAAATTTATAATGAAAAGATCATATCAAGATAAAAATAACATGAGAATGTGATTCTTGAATTTCTTCAACGCTGATTGGTGGCATAATGCGGTAATTTTGGGTTGAGTCGGGTTCTATGATCGATTATCATCAAATTTTCACCTCATGAAATTAGTTTTATTTTTTATTACTTTTAATCCAAATCCTATTGAAAAAATGGGAAAAAAATAAAAAGAAAAAGAGAAAAAAAAAATGTGGGCCATTGTGTCAAAGGCGAATTGGCGTGGATTAAAAGGAATGACGAATAGGGCCAGTTTGGTGTAGCCATCAATTCATGTGCCTAAAGTGGGAATGATTATAGTCATCATAGTAAATAAATTACCCCCACCAAACAACACCTACATTCTCATTCACGCTTCATCTTTCTTCAGATTTATAATTTGAACATGGAGGTGGTTTTTTTTAAATTGCACAAAATAATGAAACTTTATCAATTTCTCAAATTGTACTCAAAAAAATTTATTTGGATATAGCTAATTTGAACATGGAGGTGGTTTTTTTTTTTTTTCCTGATTGGTAAATGATTGAGTTTTATTCAATTTGGGAAACAATAAGTTTTAATATGGATATTATCTTGATTGGAAAATTATATATTTTGAATATATCACATTATAAATTATAAAATTATTAAAAAAATAAAAAACTTTTAATTTCGGTATGACATCTTTATTAATGATGTCTCTAGCTTGACCTTGTGAACGCCCTTCATTTTCTCGTAAGAATTAATCAATCCATATCATTTGTATTCACACAATCATAGGAGAGGTTAGACTTCAACGGTTTGTGTGTTGAGGTTAGACTCTGCATGGATGCCACATCCTGATAGAAATTGAATCTCTTGCCGAACAATTTTGATTGAACATATAAACCGATGTGATTTAATTCTGAACTTTTATGAAATCTTCCAAAATTGTTTTCTTGCAACTTTAGCCATTTTGGTTAAGAACCGATATTTGAACGGGTTTCTGCCTTCGACATAGATAAATTATTAGGATTTTACAATAATCATTTTACAATAATCTTAATATGTAAATGTTCAATATAAAATAATATACTTCAAAATAATGAAAAAATAAAATATTTTATAATTAAATATTTAAATTTTTAATTCAATGTAATATGATACATGGGGTTAGGCTTTGATGGTCTAGGTTGCTTGTCGTTAGACTATTGACATAATTTGGCCCATTATAAATCTTTTAAAATATTTGAAAATTTATAAAATGTTTAAGAGTGGCAACAATTATTTTAAGAAAGAAATCAATAAATTTTAATATTAAATTGTGTAAATTCCTTAATAAAAGCACAAGCACTACAACTTATTTTTAAAATATTAACAGACTTATTTGCTTTGACCGTATGTATTAATACCAAGATCTTCTAAACTAAAGAGTATACTTTATGGAGTATACAAATAAAATAGACCAGAATGGGAAAAAAATAACTGAAAGAAAAGAAATCATTTAACTATTCATCACAATTTTATTTATTCAATGAGTAGAGATAAATAGAAATTAATTTTAACTCACACACGAGAAAAAAAAAAAAAAAAGGTCCCGAGAAAAACATAATCCTATTTGTCCATTTTACATTGTTAATATCAAAAAATAAAATAAATGAAAATATCGAGTAACTGATCAAGCAGTTAAATTAGTTAAAATAATGATGAATTATATCATAAAATGCAATAACTTATAAAATACTTAAAAATAAGGTTAAACTAGTGATCAATTCTGTCATAAAATGCAATAACTTATAAAATACATAAAAATAAATTTAAACAAACACCCTCTAAGTTTAATTTAACCCACAACAAATTTGAAAACCGCAAACTGATATTTTTCTTAGTTAGCTCAAAATTGTTACATTCAAGCCTAAAAAAACAGAGCTAGACAATTCAAATCACACGGTGTTTCTACATTGAACCAGCTAAAAAAATTTATTTCTCTTTTTTGATTTTTAGATTATGTGGTGTTATGGTCCTTAAATACATTATAACATTAATTTTTAATTTTATATATTTTTAATATACAATGTAAATTATTATAACTCTGCTATAGATGTTTACAGTTCGATAAAATAACTAACAATTCGTACCGAATTTTTCTGTTTGATATTGAGTTTTTATTTTTACAAAAAATCGATATTCAGATCAGTTTCAATTTTTGATTTCGATTTATTGAATTATTATTTTTATATTTTATATCTTATTTACAATTTTTTATATATGATATTTATTTTTATATTATTATTTATTGTTTACTAACCAAAATTAAAAAATTATACACAAAAACACAATAATGATTGTAATATTTAAATTTATTATTTTTTTTGAAAAAAATTGATTTGCCAAAAAAAACTTCGATAATAATCAAACTGAATAGATTAATTCAATTCGATATTTTAAAAATTATTTTAGCATACTGAATTTTTAATTAACTAAAATTTCGATTTTAACGAATGGACGCTCCGCATAAATTATTCCAAAGGTCCTCAATTTGCCCCACTTTCCAATTCAATGGTGTAAAATATAGATTTGGGCCCATCATCCAAATCTCGGGAGAAAAGGCCAAGGAGAGCAAAATGTTTATTTTTAACACCCAGACAAAAAGGGCCCGAACTATTTGGGCCTTAAGAGACTGATCCACCAGGACCAAGTCAAGAATTCTCTTGGCCCACCAGTGAATGTGATCCAGGAAGAGTGCGGGCATTTCAGTAAATAACTAAATAAAATCGGATAAAGTTGAAAAGGGCACAAGAGGCGTATTCGTTAAAAAAGAAAAACCCTTGTGCCATTGTTATAAAAGTCTTCTTATCTTCTTCATTCTTGTCACTCATTTCAAAAACCCCTCCACATTCCTCTGTCCGCTGCAAAAATCTCTACACACCCCCATACATAGCTGAAAAATGGCGATGTCTTTGGCTGTCTTTTCGAGTTTCTTGCCTGCCCAGAAGGTGTCCTTCTGCAACTCGTCTTCTTCTGCCATTATCAGGGTTGTTCCTGCTAATATGCGCGTTTTGCGACCGGTGACAATATCTGCCGCTGCCAAGCCGGCTACGGAGGCCAATAAGAGCGAACCGAGGGGCATAAGGAAGCCGCGCCGAGTGTCGCCGGAAATGCAGGCATTCCTCGGTGGTGTCCCTGAAATTCCCCGCACTCAAGCACTCAAAGAGATTTGGGCTTACATCAAACAACACAATCTTCAGGTATATTTAAATTGTGAAACCCTAGCACAATCTTACGGCATATTCAAATTGTGAAACCCTAGTTTGTGTGAATTTCTGCGCCTGTACATTTCTTGTCTCCCATTATTTTTGTAATTTTGTATCGCTATTCAGACTTTTTTTTTCTTTAATTTGATTGTTAATGGGATGTTTTGGAGGGTTTATTCGTCAATACTTTGAGATATTAATATTTAAAATTTGTCTCTTTTCTATGTCTCGTTCAGTTATGATGTTTAATGTCGGAGTTTTGGTTACTGTGCTTATTGGATAGAGTGTGTGGTGGTGGAATCAAATTGGGTGTTATAGCTCCTATTGATTTATTATGTTCTATATTATTGCATTTCTTTTACAGATTAGGGATGATTCTTTTGTGGATTAATATTTTATTTGTTTAAACATAATTGTGGGTGTATTACTGCATTGTATTCTGGATTTTGATATTTATTTTTTCATCTATCTGAAGTTACTCGTGCAATACATCTTTTTTCGGCGTGTATTAATTAATTGGAAGTTTGTGCTTAAGTTGCTCAAGATAGCATTTTGATTGCTTGAGCTGAAATTTTATATACATATTGCACACTGTTCAGTGGTTGGACTCAAAGTACTCCACGCTTAATTTTGTTATTCTTATTTTGCAATTGTCATTTTTTTGGTTGGCCCAGCCTTTATTTTTGTACATATTTATGACAGTGATATAACAAAACGAAGAAAGAAGTAAATGATAAGTTTCATGAACAGTCATGGTCCAGAAACAGTCAATATATCTCATGGGCTTCAGGTTTTATGTCATCATTGAATTACTTTTGCTTGCAGGTTTACCCCGAAAGTTTTAGTAAACATGGGTTTTATGGGGATAAGACAACCATCTTCTTGATTTCTGAACTATTTTGAGCATTTTGTTTTGAATCCATTATCAGCCTTGACTTCAATATATTTAGATATCTCAAACTACCATTTCGTCGCATTTCACCTAATAATGGATGAAAAAAATTAGTATTTTCATACATGTAGAACTGACTTTGTTTTTCTCTTTATTTTAGGATCCTGCAGACAAGAAGGTTATTATCTGTGATGAGAAGCTGAAGAAAATTTTCGGAGGAAGGGATCGTGTCGGGTTCCTTGAGATCGCTGGCTTGATTAATCCACACTTCCTTAAGTGAGAAGCGAGTGACTACAAGGACTATAACTTTGAAGGAATCACTCTTTATTGTAAATGAAGTTCTGTTGGTTAATGATATCAGTCTTTAGGAAACACTAGATCTACTTTCCATTATAGATAAGCTTGAAGCTCATCTGCCAGAGGGTCACTCTTGATGAGTAATTTTGCCTTTGGACCCACCTGTAGGCTTTAAAGTGCAATGCTTGTAGTGACTGCAGATATCTGCATTCTTATTTTATCTCAAGTTTACAGACTTAATAATGCTCTATTGTTCATTTGTGATTTCTCTAGTCCGGCATCTCCTGTGAAATGGAAATTCTTGACTGAGGTTTGGTGTACTAGGATTGTATTGGCCATTCGTAATGCTGAAAAACTACAGGTATTTCCTCATAAAAGTTTCAGGGGCAGGCTGGATAGAAAATTATGGCAATTTAGCTAATGCAATGTAGGTTGTGTTTTTCATGCAAAGCATTTGTGTAATGACCAGCCTGCCCTTGTAGATATGATAGTTGCCAAACAACTTAAATGGTTTTCGAATAGCAATTCAGACTGTGGGCCTGCTGGTTTAGGAAAATGGGTATAATTTTCTGTTTTTCCATAATTATTGGAATAAAGACCTGGGATGGAGGAAAGAGTCTCAACTCTCACAACCTAATAACAGACGCCCGATAATTTTAATTGAGTAGTGAAGCAGCAAATCCAAGCCCGCCTACAAGAGAGTGGTATAAGTGATTCTGCACACAAGAGTTAGAAGTTGTAAATTCAAAAAACATACCAAGAGTTGTAGACGTTCATTTGCAAGAACAAATTCCCCACCACTTTCACTGAATCATAGTTATTTCTCTGGCTGGCCTTTAGGCAATTCCTAAGTGACATAAGTGCGGATGCGGGTGCCGCTTAGAGTCTATTATAAATAAAGAAATATATATATATATATATATATAATGATATATAATCCATAAGAAATTTATAAAAATTAATAGCTCTAGAGATATGGGGGCGTGTTCAAATCCGTACTCACTCCAGATTTGCTCTGCTTGGAACGGGTTTTTGAAAGTATACGGATTCGGACTTTATTGTATGTATTTAAGGGATAATATTTTTTAACAAATATAATTTTAATTAAAAATTAATTGTATTATTTTTTAAAATTATATTTTTAATATTTTTAAAATTATAAAACAAGTCTAGTAAATCCAACCCATCCATTTTAAATTTGAAATGAGTTCAAATCATTTTAATATTTTAATTGAATTGATTTTGAATTTTAACAAATACGTCTTTCTACCATAACTCGTGTCAACATAAAGTAAGACAAGTTAAATTAAGATACAATAATGAAATTGGCCCATTTGTTAGTAAAGCCCATACATTGGAAACAAATTAAACGAGAAAATATAACCCAGGTAAAGGCCCATTTGATTACCTTGACATTTCAAAAACTTGGGTCTCAATGCCAGCCCAGCCCGTCCACTAATCCTTAATTCTTATGGTCCAAAGTTAAAATTGGGAAAATTAAAAAGCACACATTTGAGATACGCACCAAGAGTTGTCCCAAGAAAAGGAAAAGATTTTTTGTTCGAGTGGACCAGACCGCGCACGCTACTAGTAGTTTGCTGAACCCCTTCTCTCACTCTCTACTCCTTGTTTCGGCGCCAATGGCAGAAAAGCTAGCTCTACCTCTTCTCCTCCCAAACCCACCTCCCCCAAAACCTTTCTTCCAAGACCCCCACCCCAACTCCGCCGCTGTACCTTCTGTCTCTGCGCCGAACTTAACCCCTCTCTTCCAAGACTTACTCCACCACCAACAAAACCCCACCATCTCCTCCACTTCCCCTCAAAGTTCCCTGAATTACCCCTCCTCAATCCCAAGACCACGACGTCGAATTGGAAAACACCGAGACCCCAACAAGGGTAAGCCCTGGTTTCACCACCGTCTCTCTTCTCAAGGTGAGCTCACTCTTCAGTCCCTCATTGGTCCTCAATTCGACATTGAAAAGCTCGACGAAGAGTTGTCTGCTTTGTTCAATTCGGGTAATCAAGAAAATGAATTTTCGGAAGATTGTACAGAAACAGTTTTTTCTGATTTCTTGGGTATAATTAAGGCTTTGGGGTACTATAAAAAATGTGACTTGGCTTTAAGTGTGTTTGAATGGATTAAAAAACGTAGGGATTCGGAAAAATTGATTAATGGGTCTGTTGTGGCTGTGATTATTAGTATGTTGGGCAAAGAGGGTCAGGTTTCTACTGCAGCTTCTTTGTTTCATAATTTGCATAAAGATGGATTTGGGATTGATGTGTATGCGTATACTTCTTTAATAACTGTTTTTGCTAGTAATGGGCGGTATAGGGAGGCTGTAATGGTTTTCAAGAAAATGGAGGAGGAGGGGTGCAAACCTACTTTGATCACTTACAATGTGATTTTGAATGTATATGGAAAAATGGGCATGCCTTGGCATAAAATTATGGCGGTTTTTGATGGTATGAAGAGCTTGGGTGTTGCTCCTGATGCTTACACGTATAATACCATCATAAGTTGTTGCCGACGGGGCTCTTTGTATGAGGAAGCTAAAGGAATTTTTAAGGAGATGAAATTAGCTGGATATGTGCCAGATAAGGTTACCTACAATGCACTATTGGATGTTTATGGAAAGTCCAGGAGGCCTAAGGAGGCCATGGAAGTTTTGAGGGAGATGGAAGTCAATGGTTTTTCCCCCAGCATCGTGACTTACAATTCCCAAATATCTGCATATGCTAGGGATGGTTTGTTGGAGGAAGCGGTGGAGCTAAAAACTCAGATGCTTGAAAATGGAATTAAGCCAGATGTGTTCACTTATACCACACTGTTGTCAGGTTTTGAGAAGGCTGGGAAGGATGAGTCTGCGATGAGGGTATTTGAGGAGATGCAAGGTGCAGGTTGTAATCCAAATATTTGCACATTTAATGCTCTAATAAAGATGTTTGGAAATCGTGGAAAGTTTACAGAAATGATGAAGATTTTTGATGATATGAAGGCATGTGGATGCAAGGCAGACGTTGTGACTTGGAATACTCTTTTGGCTGTGTTTGGGCAGAATGGGATGGACACAGAAGTGTCTGGGGTGTTCAGAGAAATGAAGAGATCGGGGTTTGTGGCTGAGAGGGACACTTTTAACACCTTAATCAGTGCTTACAGTAGATGTGGATCTTTTGACCAGGCAATGGCTATTTATAAGCGCATGTTGGAAGCAGGGGTCACTCCAGACCTCTCCACTTATAATGCTGTTTTAGCAGCGCTGGCACGGGGAGGGCTGTGGGAGCAGTCTGAGAAAGTATTTGCTGAAATGATGAATGGGCGGTGTAAACCCAATCAACTGACTTATAGTTCCTTGCTTCATGCATATGCTAATGGAAAACAGATTGAGAAGATACAGACTCTTGCTAAAGAAATATATTCAGGTACAATTGAACCACATGCAGTGCTGCTGAAAACCCTTGTTCTGGTCTATAGCAAAAGTGATCTATTAAAGGAAACTGAGCAAGCCTTCCTAGAGCTAAGAAGTAAAGGTTCCTCTCCCGATATAACTACTCTGAATGCAATGGTTTCAATATATGGCCGGAGGCAAATGATTGACAAGGCAAACGAGATCCTAAACTTCATGAACAAAAGTGGGTTCACACCTAGTTTGACAACATACAATAGTTTGATGTACATGTACAGCCGCTCTGGGAATTTTGGAACAGCTGAAGAAATATTGAGGGATCTGCTGTTGAAAGGAATGAAGCCTGATGTCATTTCATACAATACCGTAATCTATGCATACTGCAGGAATGGTCGGATGAAAGATGCATCAAGAATGTTCAAGGAAATGACGGAATCAGGGCTTACTCCTGATGTTATCACATATAATACCTTTGTTGCAAGTTATGCAGCTGACGCAATGTTCGTGGAGGCTATTGATGTGGTTCGATATATGATCAGGCATGGTTGCAAACCAAATGAGAGCACGTACAATTCCATTGTGGATTGGTACTGTAAGCTTAATCGGAGTGATGAGGCAATAATGTTTGTTAGTAATATCCGCAATCTCAATCCCCATATATCTAAGGAGGAAGAATGTAGATTATCAGAACGGCTGATGATGAAATGATTATAAATGCTTTCTTCTGCTATGGGTTGCAGCAGCTCTGTACCTCCTTTCTGGTTCTCTTACCAACTCTATCTGCTGCCTACATGCCGAGTGCTATTTTTCAGAAAGCGATGAGTGATAAAATATTATTGCACTCTGTTTAACCAATGTCAAGAATTGGGAAGAGATTGACGCACAAACTTCTCTATATATGGTGTTTGAGCTACATGCTTTTTACCTGGCTTGTAAAGATGACATTGAGTCTTGAAAGACTAATATGACTTGGAAACCTTGGAACACATTGAGGAATGTTATACCTCACAATAAGTAGATCTAGGTGCAGTCACATATAGCAATGCATCATTGTCCCAAAATCATTTTGATTTTGTATTGTGAGACATTTTACAAGCATCAAATTGTTATGTATATATTTTTTTATAATAGAAGCTATTTCAACATTCTATACACCAGTAAGTAAATTTAGCAAATTAAGATGGTTGTGGTGATGTCTTCGCTTTTGTTTTGTACGACTGTCAATGCTATGTCTGCTGTTGTTGAGCATCTTGTTTAATTCAAAATCCTTTCCAACTAAAAATCTTTCTTGGCTTGCCTACTTGAGCTTGTGCCCTTGTGATTTTCCAGCAGCTTTTGAGTATGCTCTCTTTCTCAGTAAGAGTAAGGGATTTAAGTTTCTGCATTAATCGAAGTCGTTCAAGAGTCCATTGGTCAGGTGCAGTCGCTACCCATTTACAAGAAATAGTGCCTTGCGCTACTAGTGCTTTTTCATAATTCGGCTAATATGTTACAATATGAATATCTTTAAGTTTCGTTGGCTACTGGGAACCATGGCCCTTTTATTTCACGTTTGTAGTCACATATCTGTACTTGAAGAAGCCATTACGAGTTGCCACACAGATTGCAGCAAGTAAAATAACCTGTTTGTGGTGGCTTGAGGTATTTAAAAATCATTTCATACACTGTAATTCTCAAGGGGGTAGATACGAGGATCTTCCAAATTCTGCAGACTTATTCATGCGGTCACGTTCCTGATTTAGATGAAGATGCTTATATCCTATTTCATGAATAGCCTGAAGTTTGAAATTTTATCATTCTTTTTGTTGTTGGACCAATAGGGCCATGGAGTTCGATCAAGCTAATCTAGTCAAATTGATCATGTAATATTACAATGCTGCGGATATGTGCTATCAAGCACTAGTAACTTCCTAAAGGATAGTACAAGATAGATGATGGCATTTTCTTGTCACTTTGACTACTCGGGAAAGAACTTGAAGGTTTCTCTTGATTATAACACCAACATTAATGACTCCTCAAGTTGTGTTTATATATTAGTTTTGAAGAATCTCGAGATGATACCACACATTTGCCTACTCTCATCAGCATTCAACACTGAGCCTGATCTCTGACATCATTCCCTTATCTTGGAATCAAGATAACTCTTCTCTGCCAATTTATAGTCCCGCTTGACTAAGTACAACCACTGGAAAACACTCATCCTCCATTTCCTCGACTGAGAACTGCGCTTACAATGAACTGGTGGTGGGCTAGAGCAGTTGGCACTGCCAAGGCAAGTGAAAAATCATGCAAGAGTAGGCTATGCACGATTATTAATACATATGCTTTTCTTTCAAAGAATTTACGTTAGCTTCAAATTGATTTCTTGTGGGAACAATTGTATTATTTGATCCCTTCCATCATTGAAGCAGAAAGAAACTCATGAAAAATATATATCATGAGGCACCACCAGGAGTCCGAAGGGTGGGCCTAATCATCGGAGCAATTGGAATTGTGGGCAGCAGGTTGGCCAAGATCCTCCCACTCTCCGACACCCCGGTGGCCCATGGAAGGTCTACGGTGTTGCCCGCCGTCCCCAGCCCTCATGGAATGCTAACAATCCAGTGCAATACATTCAGTGCGACATCTCAGACACGGGAGACATCGCAAAGCTTTCAACTCTCACTGATGTCACCCACCTGTTTTATGTCACATGGGCCAGCAAATCCACAGAAGTTGAAAACTGTGAAGTCAATGGCAAAATGATCAGTAATGTTCTTAACGCAGTCATCCCAAGTTGCCCAAAACTGAAGCATATTTGCTTGCAAACTGGCAGGAAGCATTACCTTGGTCCTTTCGAGTTGTTGGGAAGGCAACTCCCCATGATCCACCTTTCCACGAGGATTTACCTCGGCTAAACGTTCCAAACTTTTACTACACTCTCGAGGATATCTTATTCGAGGAGGTGAAAAAATAGAAGGGATTGACATGGTCAGTTCATCGCCCCGGGACGATATTTGGGTTTTCGCCATACAGCATTATGAACATCGTGTGCACCCTTTGCGTTTATGCTGCTGTATGCAAGCATGAGGGCATGCCATTGAAGTTCCCGGGGAGTAAAACCGCTTGGGACGGGTACTCGGATTGCTCGGACGCTGATTTGATCGCTGAGCAGGAGATATGGACATCGTTGGATCCTCGGGCAGCCAATGAGGCCCTTAACGTGAGCAATGGGGACGTGTTCAAGTGGAAGCACTTGTGGAGGATGTTGGCGGAGCAGTTTGAGGTGGAGTATCAAGAATTTGAAGAAGGGGAAGTTCTGAACTTGAAGAGGTGATGAAGGATAAAGGGCGTGTTTGGGATGAGATTGTGAAGGAGAATGGATTGGCGGGTAGTAGTAGATTGGAGGATGTTGGGATTTGGTGATATGCTGAAGTGGTGCTTGGTACAGGATTTATGTTGGATAGTATGAATAAGAGCAAGAAGCATGGATTTCTGGGATTCAGGAACACCGAAAAGGCGTTTGTTTCCTGGATTAATAAAGTGAGAGCTCACAAGATTGTTCCTTAGTTTGTTTTGAGCTTTCTCTCGTGTGTTATGTATCTTATGAGGGTGGTGTTGTAATAAGGGAAATAAATATTGTAATATTGGTGTTGGTATCAATTTCATTTGGTATGTGTTTTGTAAATTTTAAAACCTAGGGCGTTTTTTTTTTAACAAATTATATACACAATCATTTTTGTGTCAATTAAATAAAGATACTTTTCCTCTATTGAAATAATGTTTTTCAAGTGAAACAATTGCATATTTTACTATCTGCGAAGGTCATTTGTAACGATCGTAGGTTGGATGTCAGAACAGTGTTGGTTTGATTTGTGCTAGTGGTAGGTGCAATACAACCATACTTTCAGTACAAATATTTTGGGATAAACAGTTGAACATTTGAAGCTCGAGTGTGAGCTACTCTCGTAATTGAGTTGACCAACTCATCCTTCAAAACCTACTCAAAAGATTGCATGAGCTACTCTTTGAATTGAATAAATCAGCTCGTTATTTGGATTATTTTTAATTCATTGCACCAAATTTGACGTAAATTTTACATTAAATTTGATATTTTGGTATAATTTGATCAAAATTATCTCCAATCACTATACCAAATTTTACAGCAAATGAATATTTTATTCTATTTTTTTTATTTTTCAATTATTATTTATTTATTTTTTTATAAAATTATTTAATTATTTATATTTTATTGGTACTAATTCTACTAAATAAAAAATTACATATAATTAATATTATATTTATTGATTATATTATAAAAATAAACATTACAATTAATATCAAGTAACGAAAAATGTTACGCAAGTAATGTTATTTTAATGTATTTATTTATTGTAATAATTATTATAATTTATCTCAAATGTTAATTATGATAATTAATTACTATAAATGTTATTGCAAAATAATAAAAAAATTAAAATTGAATAAATAAAATAAAATTACAAATTAATTAATATATAATATATGATATAAATGGAATTAAATTGAGAGTAGAACAATTTTAGGGTAAAATGAGAATATATATATTACACCAAATTTAGTGTAACATTTGGTGTTCCATTGAAAATAGAATTACACTAAATTTGATGTTTCGGTGTTGGATTGGAGATGGCCTTAGGACCTATGTTCCTCAAGACATACACGATTAACACAAAAGGACAAAATCAAATAATTAATTATTGATAGAAATAAAGAATCTAATTTAGGGTAAATTAGGAAAATATAAACATGTACACTAGTTGATTATAATTATAACAAATTGAAGTCTGAAATTCCTTCTTTATTATTGATACTTATAAATATTGTTAGATCAACTTAAATTGAAAGTTATACTCTGTACACTTTGCATATACATCACTTGCTTGTTCTTTGTCTTTCTTTTTCAAGTAATATTATTGATTTGGGCGTTGTAATTTCTGCATAGATCAGCTCGACATATGTTTTACAGGCCACTATTGAGTGAAGATCAGCGTTCGAATTATTGAGATGCACCGACTATCTTTAAAGCATATTATAGATTATTATGAACCCGTATTAATTCTTATTTTAAGGGAAGAATCAATTATAACCATTGGATATCCTAATATCAACACAGGAGACGTTTCTCGATGGCAAATTTAGCAAGTGCAATGCCCGAGATATCAAGTTTTTTGGGAGCCACGTTAAATATGGCCAATTTTAATTCCCTTCGTTTCTTCTTCTAATTGAGGAATTTGGATAAGGATGCGAATAACCAACCAGTCATCATCACCATCCGACCCATCACAACCAACAAAATAAATAATTGAAAGAGAAAATGGTTTTTTCTTCTTCTTTATAGTTTCTGGCAGACGCTCTCAAAATGTCTATGCCTCTTCACATGTTCCGACTTTTTTAGGTTAACAAACAAAACTTCAACACGTAAAGAAATCAGACAAACACCTATATTATTGACCTGTCCGTCTGTGTTTATCCCGCACAAACAAAATTCATGAGCTAAGCTATTTTCTCAACTCTCTCTCCCCCATCTTCCTCTCCACCTCCTGTAACAGAGATCCCTTCAAACCCGAAATTTCACACACAAAACCCATACATATAGTGCAGGAACCATTTTTCTTTGAGGCTGAAAATGAGCTGGTGGTGGGCTGGTGCTATCGGCGCTGCAAAGGTGAATATTAGACGTTCACAATCATATTAGATATAGATACATGTACAGTTATCTGCATATTTTGATTTATTTTTATATCTCAATATGTTGAGAGTTTATGTGATTTGATGCGTAATCGATTGAAACAGAAAAAATTCGAAGAAGATGAGGCACCCCCAAAGCACCAGAGCGTAGCCCTGATAGTCGGTGTAACTGGAATCCTGGGCAACAGCCTGGCGGAGATCCTGCCGCTCTCCGACACTCCTGGTGGCCCCTGGAAGGTTTACGGGGTCGCCCGCCGCCCCCGCCCCACCTGGAATGACGACAATCCGATCAACTACATCCGCTGCGACATATCCGACCCGGATGACGCACGGGCCAAGCTTTCAACTCTCACAGATATCACCCACGTATTTTATGTCACCTGGGCTAACAGATCCGCCGAGGCCGAGAATTGCGAAGCCAATGGCAAAATGCTAAAAAATGTACTTGATGTGGTTATCCCTAACTGCCCCAATTTGATGCACATTTGCTTGCAGACTGGGAGGAAGCATTATATTGGGCCATTTGAAGCTTATGGGAAGGTAGAAACCCATGATCCTCCATATACCGAGGATTTGCCCCGGTTGAATTACATCAATTTTTATTATACCCAAGAAGACATTCTGTTTGAGGAGGTGGAGAAGAAGGAGGGTTTGACATGGTCTGTGCATCGACCCGGGAATATATTCGGGTTCTCACCATATAGCATGATGAATTTAGTGGGGACTCTGTGTGTCTACGCAGCTATTTGTAAGCATGAGGGTACAGTTTTGAGGTTTCCAGGATGTAAGGCTGCTTGGGACGGGTACTCGGATTGCTCTGATGCAGATTTGATTGCCGAGCATCAGATATGGGCGGCGGTGGATCCTTATGCAAAGAATGAGGCTTTCAATGTGAGCAATGGGGATGTGTTTAAATGGAAGCATTTCTGGAAGGTGTTGGCCGAGCAGTTTGGGGTGGAATGTGTGGAGTATGAGGAAGGGCAGAAGCTGAGATTGCAGGAGTTGATGAAGGACAAAGGTCCGGTTTGGGATGAAATTGTGAGGGAAAACGGTTTGACGCCTACTAAATTGGAGGATGTTGGGACTTGGTGGTTTAGTGATCTTATACTCGGAAATGAGTGTTTCTTGGATACGATGAACAAGAGTAAGGAGCATGGGTTTCTTGGATTTAGGAATTCGAAGAATTCATTCATTTCTTGGATTGATAAGGTGAAAGCTTACAAGATTGTTCCTTAATTTGATACCAGTCCATTTTAAGCTTGGTGAACCTGTTTGTTTCCGTAGTTTTTCATCGCTGTCATGTTTTCAGGGCATTTGGTAGCGTGTTGCACATCTTTTCTTTATTGAATGATGTTCGTCACAGAAAGGGAATAATTCTGAAAATGAAGCTCTTGCTATCTGAATCATATTATGGCTCGTAATGAAGTTATGATTAGGTGTTTTTGCTGATCTTACTGGAAGAAAGAGACCAGTAAAATGCTTTTGCATTGAACATGTGTGATTTGTGATTGTCTATTTCATTGTGGGTTGTATACTTGTTTGCTGTCTTCTTCACTATATCCTGCTGCTCAATTTGATGAATTTTGGTTTGGTGATGAAATTATTTTAACTGGATAACACAACAGGCAATGGGAATTGCGTTGTAAGAGTTATTTGTACCCTATGGAGATGTTACATACTATTATGTTTAGACATCTGCTCTGTCCGGATAGAGGAATTTGTGATTCCTATAAATGTGAACGATGAACCAGATGAGGAACTAGGCAATCAAAGAATGAAACTTCACATAACTGCGGCTAAAATTTATTGATATGTTTATTGCCATAGCAGCTGTGTTCTTTTTCATGTCTTAAGATAATAGTGCACCAGATTAGGACGCATTTTCTAAACCTGCACAGCATGAATAGTGGATGATGAATTCCCCAAGGAATAATGGAGGTCTATTTACTTGTCTGAATTAAGGAAAGAAAATGAAAACATGTGAAGCAAGATGACAGAGGTATGCAGCAAATAAGCTACTGAAAAACTCGTAATTACGAATCAATCAGAGCCTAAAATAGGCTGGCTGATAATAGAGTTACTGGCTTCTGTAGCTATTGATAGAATGTGTGAAATGAAATTGATACAAAGAGAATTAGAGGAACCAAATCTTACACAAAGCTGTTTCGCTCTGTTTACAATGTCCTAATAATATAGAGTAATTACTAACATGAAGAGCTGATCGTAGGTCAGTGTTGGAGCCCAGTTCAGATTTTTTTCCATCAATGACATCGAAAATCTTGATGAAATGGAAAAGAAAAAGAAAAAAATCAATGGAAAAATGAAGAAAATAAGAACATAATAATTTTTTTCAAGAGAGCAATTGAAATGAAGAAAATGGACTGACTCGATCTTCTTCCAGATCGATTCTGCTACCAAACTAGAAGTGCTCATCCTAAACTCTGTTGGTAAAATCATTCAAAATGATCTTACCAAAGGACCTATATTATATACACATATGTGTTGATAATGGTGAAACTTGTTCTTAAATAGGTTTTTTTGGTGGCCTAATACGTATAGCTCTTTTTTGTTTAAATTTCCATTTCAAAAATAAAATGGACCCCAAGTTTATTCTTTTTCCATTTTACATGAATCTTGAATTTGTCACATAACCTCAGAGAAGTTTGTTCAAGGGATTCCGCCAATTTGATCCCTGATACATGACTATTTGTCTCTAAAGAAGATAGGTCCCCCAGTAGGTGTGGAGTCCCATACAATAAGCCTGTTTAGCTGATTGTGGCCCAATTCTGCTCAGTTTACATTCCCAAGAGGATGTATAGCAAGATCAGTTTTTTTTTTTAGACGAGGTTAAGATCCCTACTATATACCCATGCTGTATATTTCAACTGCTCAATCAAGCCCAACTAATATTATATATGTTCAGTTCTAGCCCAAACTTCTTGTCGAATTTTGAGACATGTAAAAGGCCAGACCAAACACATACTAAAAGAACTATTTATTGGTATATCAATGATACTTATATGCTAACTATTCATAGTTATATACAAAAAGCACCATCTTATGTAGTGCTGTCAAGACTCAAGCATTTATTAACAAAGCAAATTTAGAGAGGAGGTTTTCATAATTATAGAGAAGGAATGAGAATATTATTTCAGACGAGAAGTAAGAGTAATTAACCCTATCTTTTATACATTGAAAGAATTACCCTTTTGTTGAATTTATATAAAGGCTATATAAGTCATAAGTAGACAGTATGGCAAATAACGAGTATATTGGTAATAAAGAAAGAAAGAGAAACTATATCCCATCAATCAAGCTCCCTCTCTCATCCTCAAAAAAAAAAAGAAAAAAAGAAAAAAAAAAGGGAAAGTTCTGATTGAAAAAGAAAATAGGAATTGAGAGGGAAAAAATAAAAAGAAAAGAAAATTGAATGTTTTAATTATTTTTATATGTAAAATTATATTTAATTATTTTTTGAAGGCACCTTTCTTTTCATATTACACTCCTTTAGCAAAAATACTTGAATAGTGTTTGAGAAGAGTAAACTTAAATATGATTTTTTTATAATAATTATGACAGAGAAAGTGGAGGAATCAGTATTTTAACGATTACAGATTAATTGTAAGTATAATTTTAATCCTAGAAAAATAAACGAATGTCGAAGCTGAAGCTTGATTGAAAATTCATTTAACAAGTGGTTCTTGAACATCCAATGGTATGTTGCAGCTGAAATACTATTATATGAATCAGATCTATTGCAGCAGAAACACATCCTTATTAGTCGCTAAATGATGGACTGGGTTGGGAATGTGAAACCAAATGGCATAAAAGAAGGCAGGGAAGTGTTCGATTGGACATGCGTACATGCTTGCACCGTGAGTCTACTGTTTCCAAGCTTACCTTGACGAGGTGTTAAGAAGCCGAGATGCTTAAGGCATCGACATCCATTGTAACAGAAGAAAAGAGGGAAAACAGAAGCCAAGATGCTCAAGTTCCGATCACAGGAATGAGTGGAAGTCACAAATCATATGGATAAATCAATCATGGACAAGAGCTTCTGTTAACTTACTGCAGCCTTGAACAATGAACAAAAACCAAACTTTGAACCAAACCAAGAATTTCAACTATCAGCAACAATCTGATAGCAAAAACGAAAACCAATCATTAAAAAAGAACAAAAAGAATGTGTATTTGGTGTTAGAGCCTATATTTCAAAATTAGCTCTTCTTATCAGAATCCTTAATTACTATGATTTATCTACACCAAACATTTATACAAGATAATCCTTTTCCTACTATCAAGTAACTCTATTTATAGCACTACCACCCTCGATCGTGATTCCTCATTGGGGAAAATCTTGTCACCTGAATTTTCCACAGCTTCATCTGAATTATAAGAAAAGATGTCGACGGGAGCAGTAATACAGCCAGCTGTACCTTGTTTGTGATTAGGATTGGAAGAGCTTTTGGGATGATCAAGATAAATCACAATAACGGTGATGTCATCATGGAAATGCCTTCTGATTCCCCTCTCAATCTTCTTAATATCTTTGTACCTAACTTCTCTCTTCTTTGCAGCTTCCTGAAGAGCAGCTGCTACTAATCTCTTGGCTATTCCCTGCAAAAATTTACCATGCAAAAATATTCTAGTCATGATCTCTCAATAACCCAGCTAAATTCTTCCAAGAAGTTTGTCTAAACCACGAAATATGCATAACATTAGATTTAATACTCTTTCTTCGTGTTTTAATAACGCAAGCAGATATAAAATTGTTCCTGTCAACTTGATTCTAATAAGAAATTCAGTATAATTACATAATCGCTCTGTTGTAGATTAGGTAAAATGTTCTCCCATATGGGTGACAATGCATTGAGAATAATGAGACCATTACAACGCCAATTACAATGTCAATTTTGATGATATCAATTCAATTCAATTTTGGAAAAAATGGAAGAAAACGTATCCAAAATAGCATCATCAACCATAAACAGCCACAAATTTAAGTTTGGCTGGAGTGAGACACTTACAGCTCTTGGGTACTTTGATACTATTTGAACGGCTGCCTCATCACTGAGTTGTTCCCAGAGACCATCAGAGGCAAAAATTAGAAACAAATCTTGTGGTCTAAGCTTTCTAGTCACAATGGAAGGTTCAGCTGTCAATACTGGTCGCTTCATGGGAACAAAATTTCCATATTGTTGGAAAATTGGGTCTCTGTGAAACTCAGGTTTCTTCAAATAAACGTCGCCAATTGATCTAGACACCTGAAGAGAAAGAAGGATAACATTAGGGAATTATTAGCTTTTTCATGACATTTGGCTTGATGTTAATAAACTTAGAAAAAGGAAAACAAAGAAACAACAATTAGAGAGGCAGACAAACTCTTCATCTCACCGGGCCACCGCGAATACCTCTAAATCATATGAAAAAAAAAAAGAAAAACAGATCCTAAAAGCTAAATGAGCTCCAATGAAGCCATCAGGATCTTCGAGATTGCCAAAAAGAAAGGCAGAAGACTATATTTCCACCAGAATCACAACACTTTGCTTTATAAGATCTTCATGTACATCCCATGTGCGGAAGACATGCTACTTTGACTTCAGCTACATGAGACAGGCAAGAGGCAGAGCATGTGACTCCTGGAAGAGTAGCGAAGACATAATCCTTTAGAACAAAAACTGATTGTGCGCCTTTGATGCTGCCTCTCATATCTTATAGGCGAGATATAATTATTAAAAAAAAAAAAGTAAGCAGAACAGGACAGCAAATAGGTGATTTAGTTGACTCCCGAGAAGAATAAGATGTAATGCTCCCTCCAGCAGAGTAATAAGGATAGCTAAAAACTAGGTGACAGAAAAAAGAAAAAAACTACCTAAATGGACCAGGCTGATGATAGATGCCTCACACATCATGAAATCCACCTTTATTTAACCTAAATTTATTAATCAATTTACAATATCCCGCATCAACATTGCATTGACTAATATGTGACATTGTTCTGTCACTAGAATATTAAAAGAAAAAGTCACACACAAAAGTAGAGTGTTTTAACGAGAAAAATAGCCATATGTGCAGGGACCAAGATATCTCACAAGACATAAGAACCACATGAACACATTATATAACAAGAAAACCATATCACTGTTACAGAGAAGAATAAGCCTACAAAATAGAAGAGTTATGAGCAGCTACCCTCGATCAAACATCATGAAGAAAGAGTTGATTTATGTACAATAGAGGAATGCTCATAGTAGCTTTTCTCTAAGAATATTAATAGTACACAATGTAAGAGGAAAGCCAAATTATTGTCAATAAACTCAACGGCGTAGAAGTCACCAATTAGATTCTTAAACATTTCTAAGGATAGCTTCAATAAATTGAAAATTTAGGAATGCTTTTCATTGAATAAATCCATAGATTAAGAAATTACCTGAATTATTCCCTTGATTCTCCAAACTCCTCTGCAATAGACCACAATAGGTGAGTCATCAGGATGAAGCGCTTCAACCTCTCTCCTCACATCCTCGCAAGAAACATTATGATCTGTGGACAACCTTTCGGCCACCAAATTCTTCTCTCCATCAAAACCTCTCCTGCCAAGAACAGCTCTTGAATCTCCCAAGTTTGCCACATACAATTCACCATCTGAAATTGCACCCACCAAGCAACACGATCCCACCGAAGCAATCTGTGGTTTGATTGGCAATGATCTCTTCACTAAACGAGTAAAATCCTCTTCCGTTGCAGAAAAAGCCTTCTTAATTACATCTGCTGACAATCCCCCTTGCTCTGTGGAAAATTCTACACAAAATAACCAATAACAAGTAAAAAAGGAAGGCCGGAAAAATAATAACAATAATAATAAAAACTGTTGCTTCAACAAATTGTCATAGCAATACAAATTTCATCAACAGTTTCTCTAAGTTCAAAAATTGAACATGAACAAACTCAAAATAATAATCCAAACAACACTTTCACAGAAACAAGAAAAGGTCAAACAGGGTAGAAACAGAACTACACAAGCAATTAAGCAAATAACTCATTTCAAAAAATCAAATTTTATAAATACTTACACAGGCATAAAATCATCTCAAAACAGTCAAAATCCCAACTTATTCTTTAGGAAAAATATAAAATAAAAAATTAACTCTTTAACACAGAGAAAAACACAAAAACCCTACCTATTCCCCATAAACAAAAATATCGACCTCCACACACATGAAAGAAAGAAAACAAAAATCTCCACCCAACAAAACCTCAAATCCGCATTATACAAAAAAAAAACCCAGAAACACGCACACACACAAGAAAAAGAACAAAATTGAAAGAGAGATTAAACAAATTACTGTGGAGATAAGGGAAGAGGTGACGGTTAACAAAGCGGGAGGCCTCAGGTCCACCATGGCCGTCGTAAACTCCGACGTAGGTGGCGGACGGCGACGTAAAAACCTGGCTCTGATCCTCTAGGTTGGAATTCGCCTGCACGACCGCAATTGAAAATTCTCCGGAGGCGTGAGGCTTCAAGTCCATTTGCCAAAGCAACCCGTCGCCGTTTCGCCTCCCCAAACACCGACAACAGCACGATCGCAGCATCCTCTTGCAACGCTCTCTTGTACTCCCGTATTTTAAACTCTTTTTTAACAATTCGATAATTTTAAGGTCTGGTTTCTGTACGAGGATTTCAGTGCGAATTTTTGTGTATCCAGTATACGTAATTTAATTGTGGGGTGGGGTTTTGTTTTGACGAGGTTTTATGCATTTGATAGAGAGTGGAGAAAGTCTGGTGGGGAAAAACCGCGTTAAAAGAACAGCAGGAAGAAGAGGAAGAAGAAAGCGAACACGGCGCACCAACTTGCACAACGCGCTTTTATTTTATTTTATTTTATTTTGCTAGGCGGGGGTGGTGGTGAAATTACTTCTTTGTCCCAAATTGTTCTTTTTTTCCCCAAGAAACATCACATCCTTCATGCATCAATATAATATTTCATCAAAATTATAAATCTAAATATATATTAAAATAATAATAAATTATAGAAACTAAACTTAAATTTTATTTTATTTATAAAAAATATTCCACTATATTTCAAAATATAAATATATCATTGAAATTTATTTTTATTTTACAAGTACTCTTTTCAATACGCATAACTTACAAAATAGAAATAAATATCTAAAGGGTTTTATAATTTTAAAAGTTAATTAAATTTTTCATATTTAGGTTAAAATTTTATAATTTACCCTGAAATAAATAAATACCTCTCACAAAGGTAAGAAAAATTTTTTCTTGCTTCCCTATTTGGTTATGCATTGAGCCATATTTTTTTATTTTAATAAGGAAAAAAATACTCTTTTTATACTATACAATACCTTTATTTTCGTGTTTACACCACTCTTAATAGAGAAGACAACTATGTATAGGATTATATAGTAAGTATGTATGTATGTGTTATTACCCTCTAAACACGTTTGGGAAAGTAGTAAATTAGTGCTTTTCAAAGTATTTTAAATCTTGACTTGAACCTAAAGTTAATGCTAAATTTCTTCTTGTGGGGTTGATCTTTGGTAATAGACTAATAGGTGTGTGTGAATGGATTAATATGTTTATTTGGGGGAGGTTTTGTGGATTTTGGATGGAGTTTAAATAATGGTAACTACATGGATGTGACTTGGATCTGCGACATTTGGATTAGATTGCTTATTTTCTTCAATTTTTTTTTTTTAAAAAAAGGATAGAGATTTTATTTTATTTATTGAATATTTGCTTCAATTTTGAATTAGGTTGCTATCACTTTGTGAGGGTTGGCATAAAAGCAACAAGAGGGGACAAACACTAAGATACCTAAAAATGACTATAATAGGAAGGAAGTTAGGCAAAACATGACAATAATATTTTTTTTTTCTTTTCTTGTAATTATTGTCATTCAATTTTGTTTGGCTAATTAAATGGATGAAGTATTAGTTGTACTTAATTAGCCTTCGGTATTATATATTGATGATATAATAGATAATTATTTGAGAAAAAAAAAAGTATTTCTTGGCTCCTAATTTGCTCAGTTAGATAGTAAAAATATAATTTATTTTATTTCAGCAAATTGAATTAAATTATCTTTCTTTATTAGGTATATTATTTATATTGCTAGACAAGTAGGAGATATAGTATTCTATAATTCTAGCTACTTCTTAAAGTGAATTCAATTCAAACTTAGGTAAGAAGTAAAACAAAACCATTCTTGAAATTCCACTTATATTTACAGATACCAAACTAGAATCGGACCTTTTGAATCCATGGGTTGTTCTTATGACATACCTAATTATTTCTCAAATTTATAAGTGGCAAACACTTTCGTGATCGATATAGGGAAAAAAAAATTTAAAAATTATTATACTCGATAATATATTTTGAATATGCATCTTATTTCGTCACCAATAATAAAATTGGAAAAATTGGAAAAAGGGTTAAAAAAAGAAAAGCAAGTCTTCTTAAAAGAAAAGTTCACTGATTAATAACTATTCTTACCAAATTTTTGTATTGAGATTGAGATGGGGCATCTCCAATATTATACTATTATTATTTATTCATGGTGATTGAGACAATGGAACACTAGTTCACTAGTTCTGATGACTGATCTCTTACCACCTCAATTTCCAAAGAAAAACATTGACAAACCCTCTCTTTGATGGGAATGACAGTTTAACTTTCATGAACCCAACAACTGAATTACTCCCCACTACAGTTCTTTATATATTTCAAATATGTCTCCCATTGATGACTTCTAAAACCCAAAATTGACTTGTCCCTTGGAATTAATTGTCCCCAAGAATCATAGAAATTAAATCTTTTCTCACGCCAATCTAGAATTCCATGGTTTAGAGATTTGCCGTCATACTATATCAAAAGGGTCTGAATTCAATTTCCAGAATCACGTTTCAAGTATATTTACCAATTGAGAAAATCAAGTTTGGGCCAGAAACGCAATTCCAACGGATTATTCTGTCAAGTATCAAAATCTCTCTAAAATAAAATATTTCTTTAAATATATAGTAAACAAATAAAATATAAAATACAACATCAAACATGCATAATAATCAATTATGTATGCTGAAATAATAAAGCAAGTGAAATGAGAGTTCAAAAAAGCAAGTCTAAAAGGAAAGTGCACTTATATAGACTTCAAAAAATGGCAAGTCTAGAAGGGTTGCAGATTCACGTTTCAGCCACTTTCATTAGAAGCTTCCTTTTATGTAGTCTTGGTAAGTTTATTCACTCAAAAAAGAATTGGTACCAATTAATATCATCAATTTCTTAAAAAAAAAAAAAAAATGACTTCGTCACCACTTACTCAAACACTGACAATATCAAGGCAGGGTTGATCTGAGCCAATTTTATTTAAATCTATGGAGTTCTGAGACATCAATATCAGTGTAAGAGAAATTAATTTGATGAGTCCTACAAATATCCTGATGATCTTCAAACATCCATGACTGCCTCAAAACATGAGTACCTTAAACCACTGCTCATTGATAAACATAGCATGCAAAGGCTTTTTGGACAGCATCATTTCAAAACCGCCAGATTTCAAAAGTAAAGTTCAGATACATGAATGAAATCTTGGGTACCAGAGGTTCTTTGATTACACAAACAGAAGAAAAGGAATAATTTGAACGAGTTTATTACATCAAATTCCTAGGCGACCAGATCTTCCTGATGCTATGCTCTCAACTCCAAACCTGCATTTTCTCGAAAATTCAGCAGAATATCCCATAATTGATGGTATTATAATAGAAAGATTGAATGAATTTATTACATCAAAGTTGTAGGTCGTTAAGACAAAGTGTAAAAACTTTTTTTAACCTCAGCAGTTTCAATAATATATATGCATTTTTTTTCATTAATCAATGTCCTTACTTGAAAACCAAAATAAGTTGGATTCTACTTTGAGAGATGGTCTTTAATTTGGTGGAGTCAATGAGCTATCTATTTCAACAGAAGATGAAGAATAAAAAATATAGACAAAGAACAGCAAAATTAGCAGTAATCTGATTGGACAGAGAGTCTGTCTATCATTATGAACACTCATTTGAATTGACTGGTTGCAATAAAGCAAAGACTGGAAGAGCTTTCCAAGCGGGTCAAGCATCCCCACAAGTCTTTGAGGCTGCCTTCAAGAAATTGTTATATCAGTTCCATTTTCAAAGAACGAAAAATTGAAATGTTATGTTTGAATTCTTCAATTGATGTAGTTGTTTACTGACTGTAGAATACATGATCTGGATTGTTCAAAGCAAAAACAAATCTTGTCCCAATCCACCTTATTAGCATGATACACACAACTGGACCAGTCGGGCTTCTCCTCTGCTAAAACCTTCCCAGGAACCTGCCTCCCAGATACAAACACCTGCATTTTCATGATATAACATATTACAACATAAAGTGCTGATGAGTAAGTAGTAGATGTTATGCATAACATCATTCCCTCACCCACGCACATATTTAAAAGATGCAAGGGCAGATGATCTGTTTTTGCTGAACTCATAACGCCACCAGCTCACTGGTAGTCGATTTCATTAAAAACACACAGAAAAAGCAAAAATCCTTTCTACAAATTGTAAATGATACAACCCGCTGAAAAAATTGGAGAAGACTGAAGATGATATTGGATTTATCAGTAAAGCGACATTTTGCCAGCCAATGTGATATACATGTTCAGAATTTGGGGCCATTTCTAATTCGTGTATATTGGCAAGATAATTAAAAACCAACATAATGCTGTAGAAGTGATATTTCTACATGAGGAACACATGAAGTCAACTTTTCATCTTTCACTGACAACTCAAAGCTAATTTAAAACCTTCTAGTTCTGGTTACATTTGAGTGAAATAAAACAACAAATTACAACTCAGACTTCTTAATGCTCGCAAAAGCAAAAAGATCAAGTCAGGAAAAACTAATATAGCATGAGAAAAGACCTTCAAACAGCTCAACATTCAGGATTGTCTTCTACTCCGTCTAAAGCTACATCAATACTCCTACGACAATATGGGCAGTCTCCACAAGTCCGTACCCAGGGATCCAAGCAACAAAAATGATACCTATGCCCACAAGGTAGGCATGTCAGCTCGTCTCCCTCCAAGAAACTCTCCAGACATATGCTACACTCCCTTAATGCCCTTGACATGCCCTGTTCATCACTTTCCTCTGGCACACAGAAAACCTCAACGCGCAAACAGCTCAGTGCCTCTTTAGTAAGTCCTGGAGGTCTCTTGCTCATTTGTTGGCCAACAGAATTGGTTAAGGGGACAATTGCAGCAAGCCATTCCCCAGATATTTCTGTTTCCCAATCTCCAGCGTCAACAAGCCTGAAGTCATCCCCTATCACAATGTCAGTATGATGGCTACCAGATAAACTCCTGTTACTCCGCCTACAATGAAAAATAACACCGTGATCCAATTAAACAGCTACACATAAAAGCTGCAAGAAAACAACGACATCACCTTTTGGGGTGTAAGATAACTAAAGAAAAATATATAAAAGGCACTCAAGGAGAGTAACATCCTAAGCAACCCTACATAGGCTAGATATCCAAACTGTACACTCAAGAGTCCTTCCAAACAGCAAATTCAACAGAAGATGAGTGGGGAGCAGAATGAATAAGAAAATAATGCAGAAGAAAAGGAAAAAGAAAACAATTATTTTTTAGGACTATATAAGGTTTAGTATGCCAAAAGATGGAAGGCGATATTGGTATCACTCCAGAGCCACAACTTTTATTTTTTGCGTTCAGTTGATAGTCAAATTCTCAATTATGCCAGCTATGATGTGTTTTACATGATCAATGTCCCTAAAAGTTTTATTTTATATTTATCTTTTGTTTTTTGGGTGGGGTGGGAGGTATAGAGCTTCATACATCTGAACCAACCTGCTACCATTGAGAGTTACGCCTCTCAACCTTTGCAAAAGCCTTTCTCTAGCAAGTAGCACAGCTCCAGGAAGCCTGTCATTCCCACTGAATCTTGGCCTATCTCGTACATTAACGTGATTACCAGAATGGCTAACATTTCCTGAAGAAAATTGGTGGCCACCTTCTTCAAGCCGAATTGATTCGCGTTCCTGACCATTTCAATGAAAGGAAATGAGAGCAAGCAAAAGTGAATGGTTCAGAAGGGTTTTTCTTATGGATTATTTACAAGGTAAGTGAATTGAAAAAGTTTAAGAAACTTCGCATTCAATGGGGGATAAGCATAGCACTGGGTAAAAAGATGAAGCCAACTCTTTCTCAAAAGCACAAAACATTCAAACTTAGTAGCGCAACAATAGAATTAATAGCAAATTGCAGGGCTTGTCTTGCTAGATGAGTAGTCAAATTACCAGAGCCATCCTATTTGGTTCAGCTTTTACAAAATTAGCACATTCCAATATACAACACAAGTATAATAGGCATACACAAGCAGAAACTTCAAACTTAAGAACAAAGCATGTCAATTAAACAGAAAATGTTGTAGTCAAACGACACTGGGAAATTGAAAAAAAATATGTAAGACTCTTGTGTAAAAAGTTGAATTTCAAACAAAATCATTACAACATTTAAATATACAAAATGATTTAGACAGGAAAAGAAGTTTTGATGAAGACCACCTTAAGCTTTCAACTGAATATAACAAGTAAAGAGTCAACAAAGAAATAGACAATAACCTACCACTCACAAAGACATTAAAACATTGTATAAAACCAACTTCTGGGTTAGTTGTCTATGAAATTCATTGCAACTAGCATGTTTTAAACCTCCAGCCCCAAAGTTTCTAAAATGGTAAATATGAAACATGCCAGGTTTGATATAGCAATCCAAGTGACAAAAATGTCCTACAGCCATTTGAATATTATAGAACGGTATGAGGGTGACTTGTATTAAGAAGCACAATGTTCTTCTCGCACAAAGACTGAGGAGAACTAACATTACAGACACAACGGACTTGATTTTGAAACCGAAAGGGAGGTAGTTCTTTTGACTTGTATACCTTGAGAGTAATGTGCCATTTTCCAAAACCATTACACCATTTATTTCATAATTCTAAACCAAGACAAACTAAGCGCTCTAAGTTCTTGGTCTACACCGAAGAGAAAAGAAGTATCATAACTGAAAATATCAACTGTCAAATTGACTTGTGAAACTAGAGTTTTTTTACATATTGAAAACACGAATGAAAGGCACTTGGATGGCAAAAAGAATATTAAATGTAATGAAGCACAAAGAAAAAGGAGAACTACAACTGCTATACCACAATCTATTTATGGTGGGGGGGCAAATACTTCCCACTACATTACTTCCATAAAGGGTAATGGGTAATTATTATCTTGTATCACATACTGAAAATTGATGCTCAACCATTTGCAACAAAACTCTCCACGCATCAAATACCATCAAAGCAATAACCAATTTTCACTTTCTCAAACGAACCCCACATATGAGAAAAATACAATTATTACGATATAACAAAAAAACAGGACTCTCACTTGAGGTGGATGAGAAGGGCGATGGAGTGGGGGTTGCCTGGGGTGATGAAGAGCCCGGCGCAACGGATCGCAGCCGTCGGGATCGAGTCGATCGCGGCGAGTGTGATTGCCACCTGAACTGTTGTAGTGGCGGTGGCGGCGATTGGTCCGATCTAGAGGCGGAGGAGAACCCAAATCCGTACCGACGCCAAAGGAATCCGAATTCCGACCGAATCGCGACCTCCGATTGTAGAATAGCTCCGAAGCGCTCGTCATACAACTCCAATTAGCAACGGCAGGTTCCCGGTCACCAATATGTATCCTGCAAATAAATTACGGTTTATTTATGCAAAGGAGAAGCGGATAAAAACGAAAAGTTTCAAATACAATCTGTTTCCGCGAAATTACTGAAATTCTAGTGAGTAATATGGGATTGAAGAGGGAAAAATTGGAGGAATGGGCGGCGGTACCTTCGCGGAAATGCAGAGTGTGGGAACAAGGGGAAAGGGAAAGGGAAAGGGAAGCTGCTAAACGCACCGTTATCTTTTCTTTTCGTTTCTCTTTTTCGTTTTTTGCTTTAGAGGACAAAAAGGCATTTTATTTTTTTAGCACCTAAGAAACGACATAAATATAGTTTTGGTACGTAAAATTCCAAAAACTTGACGGGGGCATCAAAACCAAGCACTTGTTTTGGCTTTTCTGGATGAGCGGCGTGCCTATGGGACAACCATTAAAGTTATAATAACAACAGCAACAATAAATTCGTATTGATCAATCTGTGTATGTTTCCTGCCTGTTCATTAAGGAATGTTTACTTCTTTGTGTGAGATGAACAAGATTGATAAATAATATGACGAGAATTTAAATTAATATTAATACTTGATAGGATTGTTTGGATAATAAATTTATTTAAATTTATTAACACAAGTGTACTTTGATTTACTTTAGATGTAATAACATATATTTCACCAAAATGCCTTTATTTTCTTCTCCAATATCTTTCCTTATATTTTTCTTGAATTGCTCAAGATTAATAGGCACCCAAAGAACACGTAAATTCAACTTCTTGAATCACGGGTTGAGGATGAGGATGTTAGCCAAATGCTTAATTGAATGATGAGAATGTCGATCAAATGCTTCTAAAAAATAAAAAAACTTATTTTTATTTTAATATTATTTTTGAGTAAAATAGTCGAATACATATATTTCACTATACTCAAAATCTCAAACTCATGGAATAAGAATAGTTACTGATATATATGGAATACTAACATAATAAACTATTATATAAGTAGATTACCTTTTACATTAGTGAAATCTAAACTTAATATGACCTTTTAGTTTTTGGACCTCAACTTCACCATTTAGGCAAGGTTTCTATCAAATCTTTTATCATTTAATGCATATATTAGTCACAACCTTGTTATTACTGCTTAATACATTGTCATTGTATTGTTTTTTATTGCAGTGTTCTACGATAAATAACTAAGTTTTAGATTAAAAATCATGTAAAAACAGTAATAGTATTATTTGTTTTATTAAAAAATATACAATGTTGCCCTTTTTGGGGTGAGTAAGTAGTGTTGAGTAAGAATTTGAGGTAGTAAGTTTCAAATTTGAATCTTCTATACCACTCAATCTTTGTTCATCGCACTAGACTTGCTTTGTGTATCTTATCATTTCGAATGATTTGCGGGCTAATGCACGGAAGCGAGGTTTATCCAGTGTACATTTTTGGATAGTGATTATGGATTTTTCATCATAAAAATAAAATAAAAAATGTACAATATTTATGGGATATTGTACGGAATAACGATTTTTGGATGGTGATTATAGATTTTTCATTATAAAAAAAATAAAAAATGTACAATATTTATGGAATATTGTACGGAATAACGATTTATCCAGTGTACACCTTCGAACAGGCACTGTTGGTTTCTCATCATAAAAAAATAAAATAAAAAATGTACAATGTTGAAAACAGGCCTGTTTATTCAAAGAAAAACATGTTATTGAGCTTGCAAGTTTGTGGATCAATATCACACAATTATTTGTAGCCAGCAAATATTAATACCCCATAAGTGAAGTAGCATTAACTATATAGTGATGAAGTGAAATTTCAATTATCAGGGTCTGGTTTATCATCAACTCCATTTGTGTTCCTCAACCAGAAAGTAGGATCAAATGAGGCTGCGTGATTAGGTATACCCTCCATCACCTTTTCGTGGCCTTCAGGAAAATATATGCCGGAGCGCGGGTGGGGCACCCAGCACCTCCGCGGATCCGCCAGCAGCTGCTCATCCTCCGCCGACGCCCCTTTGGTGTTTTTCTTAGGATCATTTGAACCAACAAACTTGCTCATGCAACGTCCAACTGTCCATCCCTGCCTGCATATATTTATTAGTAAATATGTCAAACCAGTCAAGACTAATTAGGGTTTTTAAACTGCTTAGGAGAAAGAAAAAAAAAAGGGAATGGGCATATATGTATGTTGGAAAGAGAAATGCTACTATGTAAGTATGTATCATCAGTTAATCGTTCAATATATTTTCATTTCGCTTTGATATGTATATGCCTGGATTTCCAATTTTGCCCAAAAAAGAATTCTTAAATGATCAAATAGGACAAGGTCCGAACTATTTTTTACACGAGTTTCGATCTGATTTAAAGGTACAATTTGGGTCAAACCCAAACTTGATATGCCTAAATGGTAGAAAAGGAGATTCATTTGTAAGATGACATTTGCTCGGGCTCATTCACAGTGTGAAGACACCCTATAAATCACTCTAAGATTGCATAATAATAAAGTGACTTTGTGTCTCGATTCTGCATATTTATTTATTTGTATTGATCTTATTATTTTTTATCGAACTCGACATAACTGAAATATTGAGGTGACAATTTAACCTATTCTTTGATTTTAGGTCTAGTTGGGCATCCGACTTTGAAATCGACCCTGCCGGACCTGTTATTGGAGAGATCGACCTAAGCAACTTCGCCCTTTATTAGTTTGAACAGTATTTTCCAATCAAGTGAATTAATTACATCTCTCTCTTATAGTTTGAACAGTATTTTATTTTATTAATTTCAGCAAATTAATTAATTACCTCTCTCTCTCTCTCTCTCTCTCTCTCTCTCTGGTCAAGACTTGAACTTTATGACAATATAACACAGTTCAATTTAATTTATTAGAAAAAGTAGATATGCATGCAATAAAAACTTCTTGCATAAGTTGTAGGATGTTGATTATCAGATTAACGTGCTAGTCTGCTAAAGAAAATCACTAATCAAAATGAATCAAAACGAGAAGTCAGAAATAATTCATTGAGAATATTGTCTTTAGTTCTAAAGTTTCTTAATCCCAGATTAGCCATGCTTGACTCCAATATATAACAATTGAATTCATCGAACTAGTTGTAAGAATTAACCATCAAGATTTAACAAAACAAATCTTGATTAGAAAATAAACTCTCTACCAATCGATCTTTATGAAAACCATAAAAGCTGGAAAAAACTCAAGCTTTTCACAAACTATAATCCTCTGCATGCAACGATGACTTCATGATCACCACCTCTATTTAATCATCAGAATTAATACACAAATAAGAAAATTAAAATAGAATTAAGAAACATACAGGGAGATTGGCTTTGCAAGCAACATCTTTGCGTTCTTGATTCCAGTTAATATGGCCATCGCTTTCTGGCAAATGTGTGTGTGTGTGTGTGTGTGTGTGTGTGTGTATAACTGAGGTTCAGATTTAATTTAAGTGATATTGAACACTATATATAAATGAATACTATTGTGAAAATAGTCAATTTAATTAAATTAATTTTAGTGTCATCTGGTGAAGGTTTTTGAATGAAATTTATTAATGGACAGTAATGTATTATAACAAAAAGTAAAATGCAGCAACCCTTTTTCTTTTTCACTTTAAGTTATCAAGTTCTAACAATCTGTGGTTGTGGAGCTCCATTTTGAAGGATTCCCACAAAAAGATAGGAATGTTAGTATAAGTTCCTAAAATTAATGTCCTTTTTTTTATTAAATGCGTACTATAATCTTGTTTATAATCATAAGAGGATAGTATTTATTCTTATATGCAATACATATTGATTAGATTTACCTTATATGATTTGACTCGATGGTTTTTTGGGTTTTTGTATTTGTCTTTTTCTACTATTTAAAATATCAAAAAAATATAATTATTTATCCCTCTTTTAATAAAAATACCATTTATTTTCAAACTTAAAACACCTAATTTGTTAAAGTATGACCTTTATCATTAATGTTTGACTATAAATAATTAAAATCTACTATTTATTTAAATACTAATGATTTTTACTTCTATCATTACAAGGTAATGGGGCCTATACTTTAATAATAATTTGTAATCCAATATAATTTGATTGATGAAATATTAATAAAGTATTGTAATTCATAATAAATTAAATAATAATATATGTTTGACTGGTATGATATAAAGATAGTAATAAGATTCATAAATTAATATTTTATATGATTTTTTTATCTTAAAGTTAATATTTCTACCCAAAACCAATGCACAAAACAAAAAGCATCTGAAAACAATGAAAACAAATAACGAGAATGAAATACAGCCAAATGAGGTCTAAATATGCACTTTTTTCCTTAAGGGAAGATTGGTAAGTAGGAATATAATTAGACATGAATTAAATTAAATTGAGGATAGAAGGATGATAGAATAATAATGATATAACTATATCATTTTACACCCTTAGTATGCACAAGGAATGAAGAATGAATTGAATGGTCATTATTTATATAATTTCAATCTTTCACATGATTGGTAATTAAAAATTAATAGTATGAATGAAATAAAATTATTTTTAATGATTAAATTACTTTTCAATAAAAAAAATTTAGAATAAAATTATTATTAGACATATTGTGCAAAATGAGGTTGTTATGATTTTAGTTAGTGTTAATATATATATATATATATATTATATATATATATATATATATAGAGAGAGAGAGAGAGAGAGAGAGAGAGAGAGAGAGAGAGAGAGAGAGAGAGAGAAAATCTCAAACTAATAAAAATATTTTTTCATTAAAAAAAAATCAACACATAAAATTACTTTATCTTTTTTTTTATTGTTGACTGGATTCAAATAAATAATTGAAGAAGATGATGCAAAAAAATAAAATATTTTTTTTGTGTTAGACAGTGAATTTTTGTAAAACTTGAAATGATCCGGACACGCCTCACTTTGGGGCAGGTTTTAAAATTACAAATGAATCTCGAAGTAGGTCTTACATTTTAATTTTAAGAGCCGAATCCAATCCTGATCTTTTAAAACATTGAATTTTTTTATTTATTATGTAAGTATTTATCTGATGT
Organism: Paulownia fortunei; assembly: GCA_019321725.1. NCBI lineage: Eukaryota > Viridiplantae > Streptophyta > Magnoliopsida > Lamiales > Paulowniaceae > Paulownia > Paulownia fortunei. The sequence goes on along the minus strand of CM033106.1, from coordinate 28,817,458 downwards.
ATATATATATATATATATATATATACATATATATATATATATATATATATCCATATCTTATATATATAATCATAAAAATATAAATATAATGCTTTTATAAAATAGTAATATAAAATTAATATACAGTTAAATATATAAAAATAACATGAATATACAGTTATATATTTAAAATTTATTATTTAAAAAAAATTTAAAACATGAATATATAAGTTAAATAATTAATTATTTATTGATAATATTATTTTATCATATTCATAAAGTTATGGTGATATTATTTTTAAAAATAATATCTTTTAATATTTTTAAAATTATAAATTAGGTTTAATGGATCTAACCTACTCACTATTGGGTTTGGGACGAGTTCGGATTCGGATCTATAAAAATATTTAAGGGTTGTGTTTTGGCAAACCCGATATAATTCGATCGTTGTCATTACTAAATTTTGTCAAATTTTTTTATTTAGTTTAGGATAATAAATTTGTCAAAATTAAATATAAATTTATTTATGACTAATTAAAAATAACTAAACACATGAGGAAGAAGAGAATGATTAAACCCATATTTTTAAAAATAATGATTATATTGATAACGAATATTTTTAATATTAATTATACTAATTATATATTTAAAAATAAATTTGGGAATAACCATTCTATTTTGACTCTGTATCATGCCGTTAAGTTCTTTCGAAATTGCTAAACAAAGTAGCTCAATGTGTTAGTTTTGTATTCCGTCAATGATGCACGTGATTTATATACACATATATGTATATATATGTGTGTGCATGTTTGCGTGTGTACGTATATGTATGTTAGCAATATTCTCCTTTAAAATATATACTTGTATAAGGGATAAGATGTCGAGCAAAAATTGAAAAATTATCATTAGTGATTTGCATTAACTTTTGTTTTGTTATAATAACAATTTTATTTTCTTTTTTAACTTTAATTTAATAGAAATAATAAATAATATTTAAGTTGTTGCTATTGATAATTTTTATTACATGTATAAAGATAAAAATTTCACCAATAGCTTGTAAAAATATATTTTTGTCATTATACATATGTCACTAATTTTTAATATTAACATTTTGAATTTTTTAAGTAAAATGAACTATACTTCGCTCTTCACATCAATACATCATATCAAAAATTAATTAAATACAATCAATATTTTTCTAGCAATTTATATTGTATTTAATATTAACAAATTACTATAATAATAGATTACCACCACATATTTTATGAGATTCGAACCCAAAATTTCATAAAATCAAGAAGCTAGCTTTACTATTTGGGCAAACTCTCATTGGTAGCATTCACAACTTAAACGCAATTTTAGTAATTTTTTTTTAATTGTGAAAATTCTATTGTAGCAAAATAAATATTTTCTTTCTTCTTATATATAAAAAAGTTCATATTGTACTTAACATCTTATCACTATTATATATATATATATATATATATATATATATATATCCTTAATTAACTAAAATTTGTGCAAATTAATTGTAGCCATTAGAGGATATGTTGTACTGAAAGTCCTAATTAGTTGTGAAAGGACTTTGTAAACCATTTTACCTATTTTGTAAAACATGGTTTATTCACTTGGTTGCATATGATTACTCTTGCCAATCTATTAAAAACATGGAAATTGCAGCAATTTCTTGGTAATTTTTTTCTTTAATGAAGCCTCTTGTCAACATAATAAAAACATGGAGATTGCAGTAATTTTAATATTTTTTGTTGAAATGATTAATTATATTATTTATAGCAAGATGTTACTGATTAATTCAATACAATTGTTAAGAACCAATTACTTATAGTGAGCAATGAGATTAATACGAATACTCACAAGTCAACACCTCATGTTTGTAAATTCCTAAAATATTGACCATTTGGACAAAACTTATGGGGCAAAATTTTGGTCGTTTTCAGATTAATAGTAATAATAATTATTATCACACCCTAATAATATAGACTGTTCTAATTGCCTAATACACTGAAAAAGTGATGAAAACTTTGTACCATCTCACGCGTATCATGGGCACATCCAACAAGGATATATTTTTTTAAAATATATATTTAAAAAAAAAAATAATGTGTAAGTTTTTAAAATATATATATATTTTAAAATAGTAATTTGAGTTTAGTCGGTCTGAATCATTAAATTTAAATTTTAAAAATTATTAATTTCGTTTCATTGTAATTCTTTTTTGAACACATCATTAAAAAGACTGTTTGAAAATTATTTAAAAAATTTTGAACGAATAGATTGAAACATACTAAACAAAAAGACAATCAACGTGCATAATGAACTTATATGAAGATGGACACCCTTTTAAAAGGAGGCTTTACAAAAAAATCAAAATATGTAACACTTCCTGACGACGATAATTGCTACATCTTTTAATTTACCTTTATTTTTTCTTTTGTAAACCCACCAAAAAGAGTGGGGGTGGGGTGGGGGGCTCATGGTCAAATTCTAGAGTTATTATGCATAAATTATCAAATTTTCCAAATCACTTGTTGTCAAAAGACTTTAATGACAAACACAAGTAAACACTCCCGCCATAGACGGGCTCTGTCGACCTCTGAACGGCATTCTCATATTTCAGTTTTCCACAAAAACAAGCTAAAGTGATTGAGACATTGGCTTTATTACACACACAATCTTCTACAAATCCTATGACAAAAACCACAAATCGAGTGTATTCACACATCCTGATTAGATCCCCAAGTCAATCATGAAATATAGAGGGAAAAGAGTTCTGGGCCTGGAGGCAAAGCTAAGATTGCCAATTGTTTTCTTCTTATGCTTCTGCTTCTTTCTTGCTGGGCTGTTTGGATCCATTATCATATCTCAGGTGAAAAATCCTTCTCTCTGTATATGGGTCCTTGAATATATGCATTTTGCTTGTGGGTACTGTGTGTTCATACCTATGCTTGAATATTGATCTTGTTCGCAGGATGTGAATAGGGGTGGATCTAGGCATAAGTTGCTGGATGATTTTCGACATGAAGAAGGCGATTCTATGTTTCATGGTGAAAGTGGAGAGTCTTCCGTCAGTTCTATCCCATTTCAGGTTCCTTCTAAATGCCATTTTCTTGGATCTTGGGATTTGAATATGTTCAATTATCTCGTATCTGGTTAATTGGAATGAGTGTTCAGCTCGTCCTTATGATCAATGAATTGTTTGATGAGACACTATTTATGAAAAATTTAGAAAATGTAGAGCAAGATCACTAATTACTTGTTAGTATGTTGTTTGAGTCCCGAAATAACTAAATTATCAACTCCTTTCCCCCAATTTTCATAATTATAGAAATCTCCCCTCTAAGCTTACCACGATCACTTAAGGAAAAACCATTTAGTCACTCAAATTTCACCACAATCACACAAAGAGCAATCATATTTCAGAAGTAGCATATTTCATGACTAAAGTTTTGGGGGGAAAGCATTTTGAGTCTTTTAAGATTCACTCTTGTCAAAGAAAGTGTACGTATATATCATAAGTAGCATATTTATCACTCAAGTTCACCAAAAGTGACACTTCTAATCCAAAATTAAGGGAAGGCTAGCATAGTTAAATTACAACCTTTTCTTAGATGTATAATTAACTAAAAAATATCAGGACATTGAAGAGTTAGGGTTTCATAACATTGTCTCTTCAGATTGAGTCAATAAAAATGGGATTAAGTCTATTTTAAGAGCTCAATTCCAAAATCCAAAGACACTCTGGGTCAAAAATGACATTTGCATTTAAATTTTTTTGAATAACTAAATAAGCATTAAAATACACCCCTTCCCAAATATATAAACATTACCAAAAGACCTGATGATCATATATATGATAAATTAATAAGTTGAGTTTTCTTTTTTTTTTTTCATTTTTAAGTCGAGTGCAAAATGGTCAATTCATTACTTTTGCTTGGAATTTTTTCATCAGAGCAGATTTAGAGGGGATTTTTTTGTAATTATGAAATAATGAGGGGATGAGTTGGCAATTTAGCTATTTCATAGGGGAGGTAACTGAAATTAACCCTAATTTTTATGCACAAAATTGGATTGGATCTTCTCCTAAATGAGACCTTAACTTAAGTGCAGGTTTTGAGTTGGAGACCACGAGCTCTTTATTTTCCTAACTTTGCCACAGATGAACAGTGCCAAAGTGTAATTGAATTGGCTAAGAGTAAGCTTAAACCATCATCACTTGCTCTGCGCAAGGGAGAGACCGCTGAGAGCACAAAGGGTATCAGAACAAGGTATTTTCTTACATTATCCTTTCTCATTTGGAGATTTTTTTTGGTGATTTTGTCTTATTCCTTGAAAAGAATTAGTTTGCAACATACAATGGTAATGTGACTATACCAATCTGCATACTTGAAAGAAAGATGTTTGGTGTGTGTACTTACAAATTATATACCTGGTTCATCCAAGTTCTGATCTTCGTTTACTTGAGTTTTGAGTCTCTGCTCTTTTTCATGTCTGTGTTTTTTGCAACCCAAGTTTTGACTCGTTTATGGCTTTAGCAGTTATCTGCTGATGTCTAGGCATTGACTTGGAAGGGCTGTTAAAAGCACTTGAAAAGCAAAATAGGTCTCTCCATCGATTGCCAATCTGTTTTCAGATGGAAGCACATTTGCTTACACGGTAGTAAAGCTGGGGTAAAAGTTGTTGGGCGAAGTCTCTCCCATTCGTTGTCTGATCAGTTTTATTTGTTATCCTGTCGGTTCTACCATGTGCACTCTAGGGTCACATGTAAAAAAAATGGTGAGGAGATTGTGTCTCATATTGATTTAGGGATGTAGCCTCATTTGCTCACTGGGGCAAGGAACCTGTATATTTGCCCTTTCTTCTAATTCTAATAAAGCTCCACCCGTAAATTAAAAACTATCATGTGTAAACAAGTGCAACAATAATGCATGGTGGTTGATTTTTTAGTTGGAATGCATGGGAAAAAAAGAACTGCAATGATTTAACAAGTAGGCTACTCTGGGATATCCTCCTTTCTCTATTCCACATTATATATGTTGTCACGGACACTTATTCAAGTGATAATTTCTTTCTAGCTTATCCAGATTGTTGATTCTTAGCCATCCCCTTCATATGCATGCAATGAAGTGATTAGATGCTCTCATTGTACTTCCTATATCATTTTGCTGCTTTATCCGCATTTATTACTTTCTTTTAATAGGAAAATCTATTTTCATTAAATATTTTGGCCTTTGCCTACTGGTGAAAAAGTTGAATTGACGCGATATTAATGTGACTTGAAGTATTTCAATAGCTACATTGGTTGTCCTATATTAAGAATTGAAGTCTGTTTGCTCAGAATTTATAATAATGTTGATCACATATATTGGATCCATTGGACTTCTGGTGCCTGTTATTCTTCTTCTCAAATTTCCATGTAACAGTTCAGGCGCATTTATCAGTGCATCCGAAGACAGTACAGGAACTTTGGAGTTTGTTGAGAGGAAAATTGCTAGAGCAACAATGTTACCTAGGAGCAACGGAGAGGCAAGTTTTTGACTCTTCCTTCTTCTAAGTTGTTTCTTTCTGATTATAATTTGGAAAGCACATCAAATATGTTGATCTGACTTCATTAAAAGTTCAAATTTAGCTCCTCTGTGTACTTGGACTGACAAATAAATGTGGAATTACTTTGTAATCTTGATCCTAGAGCAATTTGTAGAAGCAATATAATTAGAGAAGACATACTTTTCCATTACAAAACTTCTGCAAAAGCAAATGCCCCTTCTCTACTCTTTAGGGTAAATGCATGATTTTAATCAATTTCGTGTTTTGGTTTGGGAAGTGCATTATTTGTTGCACATGATCTGTGAAAATTTGCTTAGTTTGGAAAGTTGAAAGATTCAATTTTCTATTACAGGTCATTTCTGAGATAGTCGCATATCACCATATTGCAGGCTTTCAATGTTCTGCGGTATGAGGTGGGACAAAGATACATTTCTCACTATGACTCATTCAACCCAGCGGAGTATGGCCCACAGAAGAGCCAAAGGGTATATACTGTCTACACTCAGTTACCAGTTTATTATAATTAGTAGATAGAATGAGGTGGAGCACTTGAATCATGTAAACCTCTTTTAGGGTTTTTTGTCTAAATTTGCACTTGTAAGGAAATTAAACTGCAATCTAGCACCTGTGAAGCGTATATGCAAAGAAGTAATACCTAAAATAGCTTATGTCTTCAGTTTGAAAATAACTTGAATGTATACTAATACAGTGGGTCTTGGGAACAGTATGCCACATGTATTGTTAAACTAAATGGTGAAAGAATATTGTGATTTTCAAAAGGGGATGTTTTGTCGAAGTACCTCACTAGTGGATTACTTGCACAGCATAATTTCAGAAAAGTCACGTGGCTGGCACACGAGTTATTCATATAATATATATTTGGCAATTCAATTTCCTTTCAATTATCAGCAGCAAGAGTTTTGTTTCGTCATGTTTTAACCATCTTTCTAATAAGAAATGACTCGAAAGGATGAGAGGAAGAAAGAAAGCTAGCAGAAAATTTAAATTAGATGGACAAAAGTTGCCATGTCAGAGTATCCATCCATTTCCCTAGATAAGACCTCATCACTGCTCTAAAAACTAATTCACTTCCTCTTACAGATCGCATCCTTCTTATTATACTTATCTGATGTGGAGGAAGGTGGAGAAACCATGTTCCCATTTGAGGTAACATCAGCATCTCTGACATTTTCAACGTTATACTGCAAATATCTGTACCCATCCGCTATGTCTGAAAAATAGAATTTCGATGAACAAGTGCACATTACATACGTCGCATTGAGATGACTGCCATCTGATGTCCTGATTGCAGAATGGCTCAAACATGAATATAGGATATGATTACAAAAGCTGCATAGGTTTGAAGGTGAGGCCACGCCGAGGAGATGGGCTTCTGTTCTATTCACTATTTCCAAATGGAACAATTGATGAGGTAATGGTATACATTCAGATCACTTTTCATTGCATCAGTTTTCCCTTATGTCTTTGATTTGCTTGAGTGCTGAACTAGCATAAGAGATACATTTTATGCAGCATGAACTGAAGTTCCTTAGCTTTTTTTCCGTGTCAGTATGACTGAAATTTGATAACGTGGAAAAACGAGTACATATAATTCGGTTAGACACAAGAAGCATTGAGGTTTTTGTTCGTTGAATGTTTACCAATATGTCATGGCAACATCTTTAGAATCAAAATGTAACATGCCTTGGGTCCATAGAGTTGTTTTTGTTCACAATGTTCCATTGTAGTAAAATTTCATGAAGTCTCTACTGTATATGTTATCTCACACACAGTTTGTTATGTAATCTAGCAGACCTCTCTTCATGGAAGCTGTCCAGTTGTCAAAGGGGAGAAATGGGTGGCTACCAAATGGATCAGAGACAAAGAACGGGATTAATTTCACTGTTTCAAGCTTGGCAAATGATTTCTTTCTTAGTTCTTGGAACAATTTTCAGACTACTTCAATTATCAGGAATGATCTCTTTCTCAAAGGGCAATGGGTCTTCAGTGTTGAACTAAATAAAACCCCTTGGATAAATGGTGTGTAGACATGGTGGTCCATTTTGGGAAATTTCCTGCAACCACACGGGTTGTAAGAGCTGGGTATACGATGATATTATAAATTAAAATGCTGTCGTTATTAATTGAAATTGCCTGTTTAGCTTCAACAACATTTGAGCTACATCTGAAAATAATTTGATCATATTATATTTGTAATTTCCCTCAAAATGCTTTATTAATGCTCTAATTGGAATTTGAGTGTGGAAACGTTAAAAGAAAATAATTTTAATGGATTTAAGGGAAAAATACGAAAAAAGAGCTTGTATGAATATGATTATATGCTTATATATATATATATAATTTTAAAAAAAATCAAACAAATGATTATTTTCTTTTATTGTTTTTTTTGTGTGTATTTTCTTCATCAAATCCAAAAAAAGTGTTAACAGTAAAATGTTAATATTTTCAGATAGGAAAAGGAAAAAAGAAAATTGAGCACACTAGTTCAAGTTATTAAACAAGATTTTCATAACGATCTTTGGAGACATTATTCTTTATATCGACGTATAAATAATAAATATATATTAACAATTCTATAATTTAATTATACATCTAAAGGAATAAGTTTCAATAGTATTATTTAATTTTTGGTCACCATTTTGCAATCTTCTTCAGCTTTGAAGACGTCAATCAATCACGACAAAATAAATAATTAAATAAAGTAAACCTTAAAAAAGAACAAAAAAAAGCCCAAAAATCAAGTTGATGAAGGTCGGATGACGTCCCAGTCTTTAGTCTAAATGGTTTCACCGCAATATCCTACACCCGATCTACAGGATACACACTCTCCACTTGACCGTTGGAAACCGAAAAACTCGCCTTCTAACGGATAGTTTCTTCTTTACACAAAAAAGAAAAACAAAACCGTCACGAATCATACTCCTCTTCTAAAATTTCTTCAGTCCAAAAATCAAGAACCACTCTCTCACTCTTCTTTTTGGTCTTATACGAATTACTCTTGACATTAATTCGTGAATTATTTTTTTGGGATTTCAATTATTTGTGCTATCAATTTTCTTGGATATTGACAACGCTCTAGGTCTGTTCTGTATTCATCACCCACACCACCCCTCAAAGATAAGAAATCAAGAAAACCGTTTAGTTTATTAGTTGGATTTTTGGGAAAAGAATGGATCTTGGTTGTATTGATATGGGTTGTGTTGAGAAGCCAAGGAAGGAAACTTCTCTTGAGAAAGAGAACAGTCCAAAGGAGTCTGTAATGTCTGCTTCTAAGCTTGGAAAGGTATTTTTTCTTCATTTCTTGTTAATAATTCTGTTTATTTCTTTTTCTACTTTTGGGATGATTCTTTTTTTTTTTCATTTAATTTCTCTCAAGTCTTTGAATTCTTGAAATAGGGATAAGTGGTTTTATTTCATGGTTTAATTTTGGTAATGGGCTTTAAATGTATGACGAATTATTGAACTTTTAAAAATGGATGTACCCTCTATGAGAGAGATTAAATAACAAAAGGTAGCCAGGAACTGAGGGAATTCAATCGGCATCACTAACATTTACATGCATTTGTTGATGTAAAGTTGAAGAAAATAGAATTCTTTCTGGAACCTGAATCATCTTGACAGCACCAGTGGCAATTTTGGCTTATATTAGTTGTAATTTGGGCAATATGTTGCACAATTCAGCAGGTAGGTCAATGCAATATCTATCAAAGTTTGCTCTTGGCCTAAAAACAAAAAGCACATTTTGGCATACTTTAGTATTTCAGATCCACTGATAGCAGTAAATGGTGTAGCATATCAATTGTGCATAATAAAACAGAAGTGCTGTTGTTTCTGGGTCCCTGGAAAATTATTACTAATCTACACATTTTGGAGGTTCCATTATGACTGATTAGACAATGTTTCTGTGTGGTTACAAGTGTGATATTGAAAGATGCTCCTTGATTTCTCTTGCTTTCCTTTGAGTTTGTTTCCTCATATGGTATTGGCTTTAGAAGTTTGCACATTTTGAAGAAATGAGAATTGAGATTTAGGAAAAATCAGTTGTGTTTAAATTTGAAATTTAGCAGTCTTTTTGCTAAAAATGTTTGGTTTTCACTTTGGCAAGTGTAAATTTTCTCACTGCTATGACATTATTTCTCCAGGTAAGTAGAACTATGCTTTCCTTTGAGTTTGTTTCCTCATATGATCTTGGCTTAAGAAGTTTGCATATTTTGAAGAAATTGAGAATTGAGATTTCGGAAAAATCAGTTGTGTTTATATTTGAAATTTAGCAGTCTTTTTGCTAAAAATGTTTGGTTTTCACTTTGGCAAGTGTAAATTTTCTCACTGCTATGACATTATTTCTCCAGGTAAGTAGAACCTATGCATCTCTCACTGGCACGGATTTCTTAATTGCATGAAATGATAGAGTTTGTGTTGATTTGTCTGCTGCTTTTTTCATTGTGGTTCTTAGTTCTAACTACATTCCGGTGTAGTACAGAATAATAAAGCAAAGGATGCGGTGCGGTCTAGCTTAAGTGCTCTGAACAAACTCACATCCCAAATCTCTAAGCCTCCTCATCGTAAAACTTCTCCCCTTAATTGGTTCCCACGGAAAAAGGTGGAACCTTATTTGAAGAGGAAAATAAAAATGCTTCAGGTATGCTACATAAACTGATTTATTTTCTCTGACAAGGTTTCTTCAAAGACAAAGGTTTTGATGCAAACCCTTAATACAGGAAGTGGATGGAATGCATTCAACTCTTGATGAAACTCTCGGTGATTCAAATCTGCATTACTCGAGAGTACTGAGAGAAAAGATTGCAATAAGAGAAGCTGCAGAGAAAGCAATGGAGGCTCGTAAGGCTGCAATGGTGCAAGCATCTTGGTGTCGTATACTTCAAGCTGCCAGGTAATACACTATTTTTCGGGATGGTTTCATATTAATATATTATATCTTTGGTTTAACATAGATTATTTTCCTCAAAAGGATTGAAAGTAAGGAAGCAGGAGCTCAGCTGTCAAAAGCAGAACTTTCTGCTGTCGAAGCTTTTGAAGCTGCACGGGCAGTTGGGGTAATCATGAATGATATGCCGCCAGACTCTGCACAAAACCATTACAAAATAGAAACAATATCAGCTACAGAAGGATCTACCACCCATAATGTTTCTGCAACTTTTGAAACTGCATTTGAGGTTGATAAACAAGTGGCTGGTGCAGTAAAAGCTGCTTTTATTAAGCTTGCATATTGCCCTTCTATGAAGAAAGATGAATTTAAAGAATTGTTGCGCAAAATCAGTGAGAACCCTGATATAGATGAAAATTATAATGATTTGTCAGACTTCACTTCAGAATGTGAATCTGATGCTGGGTCAGAGCTGGAAGCTGGACTCGAAAAGGACAGTTTGAATTATGACGGTGCAAGTTGCTGTAATGAGGAATTTGGTGCTGCAAGACTGAGGAATCACAAGAAAAGACAGGAGTCGGATAAGTTCAATATGGCTAATATGGTAGATATGATGCTTGGTAGACTTCGATGCTTAAAAGAAGATGAACTTGCTTCTCTTGCCACTATAGTTGCAACAAGTGGTCTAAATGCAGCTTTGGCTGAAACAGGAAATAGCAAGCAACATGCTTTAAGCTCTGCCGTTGAGAATCCTTGTCTTAAGGTCCCAAGCAGAATGTCTATAGGTGGGAGGACTGCAAGGAATTCTTCGTATAGAGATGATGCACAGGCGAGAGGGATTGCTGACGCTGGATTTCCTAGCCTAGACAAATTTCTGGTGAAGCGCGTGACAAGACTTGAAAGAGAGGTACTAGAAGCTAAAAATGCCAGAAAAAAGGAAAGTATTGATGGAAGTGAATGGAAGCTAGATATAACCGATGATGAGAAACTTCTTTCTGCAGATAATACAAGTTCAACTGAAGTAAAGGTCAAAGAAGGCACCATGATTCCTGACTTAGGAAGGATGCTAAAGAAACATTGTTCAAAGCTTGAGAAAGAGATTGAAGAAGCAAGGATGATCAGTAAATCGTCTGATATAGATAACAAGAAATCTCAAAGAGCAGCACATACAGTGGCAGTTGGCCGTGGAAAACAAGATGTTGCAGAGATTCCCAGCCTAGATAAATTTTTGGTGAAACGCTTGACAAGACTTGAAAGGGAGGTCCAAGAAGCTAGGAACAGAAAAAAATTGGAGCCAACTGATGGAGATTCAAAAGGCAAAGAAAATCTGGATCTGAATAAAATTGAGAACAGACATATTGGCACAAATTTTTCTCATGACGCCGCATTATCAAAAGCAGCAGAAGTCTGTGAGTTTGAAGATCAGAACCATGAGAGGAAAGAAGAGGAAAATAATATATTTTCAAAACCAGATTATTTGTTGCAAAGAGAGAAAAAGGAAGAAGCATCATCAAGAAGTAGCGTTGGAGTTCAGAAGCACCGAAGGAAAGATGGAGGAAATGGTGGAGCAAATTATGAAAGTTTAGACAAAGTTTTAGTAAAGCATGTCTCGAGGCTGGAAAAAGAAAAACTGGACTTTTGTGCAGATGAGCAAATGCGATTAAAACTGAAGCGAAAGGACACCAACAGAGGACTGGAAAGCAGTGAAGGCAGTTTGGACCAAGTTTTAGTCAAGCATAAGTCACGGTTAGAGAGGGAAAAAATGGCTGCTGCTGCTGAGCAACAAGAGGATAGCACCAGACATTCAGTTTCTCGTCGACAAGCCAGGGAGAGAGAGTTGCAGGCTGCATGGGGAGGCTTGAGCTTAGGAAATTCAATACGCCCTCATGTGTCTAGGCTTCAACGAGACAAGGCAAGTCCATTTTTTGCTAGATTTCTTATATAACTTGATACATCATTTCTATTGTTTTCATAATGGCATTAACAGGATTTACTATTTTATTTTTCCTATTCCTCCCCAATTAATATGTGTGGTGTCTTTTGCTGTGTTCAGGCTGCTTGGCTTAAAGCCGAAGAAGAGGAAAGGAAGAGGGCAAGGGAAGAAGAACTATGAGGTTCTGAACTACATTTTTGTCTTCCTGAAGTTTCAACCAGAAACAAGTCAAAATGGAAGCAATAATTGTTTATATTTGTTTACAATGGGCAACAAGCAGTAATTGTTTCAGCTACCTGTTTATAATTACCCTTTATCTGTGTAAGGGAGCTTATATTTGCTGACGTTACATCTGATATTTCATTTCATTTTTCACTTTTCATTTGTTATCAAACTTATGTTGTTTTCTTACTTACTTCTTGGTATCTATCTACTAATGTTTTTCGTAGAATATTTTGGCAAAATAAGTTTCGAATTTCATAAAGGAATGGAAAAAAAAAGAGAAAGTAAGTATAGATGATGTGGTATTATTTTTTTAAATAATTTTAGAAAATTTTATTTTTATTAATTTATTCAAATAAATATATAAAAAAAAATTAACATGTCACATACGTCAAGAAATCGGTTGGACTAGGACATGTCATCGAAAATGTTGAATTTTTTTATTTTTATTAATTTATTGACATGCCAAGTAACATGTCAGATGCATATTGTGCATCACATCCAATCCAATACAAGTCCAATCCAACCATTCATTTTTTAAAGTATTGATTTCATTACAGCGCACCCTTTGTGCAGAAGTCAGTGTCCTGTAGTGCTGGTTAATTCATTTCATGGGCCAGCTACAATCGCTGTGGGCTTGAGGACACATTTCAATATATGCCACTGTCAGAGACTTTGTAAGTCGTTGTTGTCAGCTGATGGATGGCCCAGTTAGTAATCCATCTCAGGGGCCCTAAATTTGATCCAAAAATATTGTCAATGATGGAAGCCCAACTGGCCATCATTAGACTTCCATCAGACTGCTTTTGTTCTTTTCCCCAATTTTTCCATGTTCATTAATGAAAATGAACTCCATATATAACACTTTTTTATTTGCTATTATTTATTTTATATTCTTTCCCAAATGGTTTTTCAACTTTTGATAAATCTTGGTTTTATAGGATCAAATTTGGTATTTACCCATCATCACACAAAGTGCAATTTCATTTAATTCATAATTAGTCATCCTCTTTGGAGCATAGAATCGAATTTGATATTTATATAATTAATGAAATAACATATATATATATATATATATATATTGTGATAGATCACTCTTCTATTAAAATTAGTTCAGTTGCCACAAAGTTGGATGGGCTCATCCTAACTGGGGTGGCTTAACAAGAGCCAAATGCTATCAAAATTTGGCAAAGACTTGAAGTAACCAACACAAAAAGCAAAACTGTAGGAACTGGAGCGGAGAGACGCAGAAGAAGAATAGGGGGGAGGGGCGAGTCGGTACGGGGATGGTCCCCATCTAGTTCAGACCACTGCTCTGCAGAACTGCATATGTTCAGGCCAGTAATCATAGCAAAAAAGTAGTACAGTTCATGAAAATATGTGGACCCCACTCGGTACTTCCTCGTCCCACTACATAAGCGTGACTTCTCCTCCGTGGAAAAATATTGGTCTAAAATCTAAATGACAAGTCCAATAATTTCAAGAAAACCTGCGTTTCACCCAACATTGACTTGACTGTTCACTGTTGTCCCTACAGCTGATTCTCTACTTCTTTCTTTACAAACATTTTCCCATTTTGAAAAATTTTCACCTTTTAATTCCACCATCTCTCTCTCTCTATAAAATGGCTTTTCCTTCTCTGCTCTCTTTTTTCCTCCCCATTCTCCTCTCCTTTTCTTCTGCACTCTCCACAAATTCTGAAGGTAAGAACTTTTAAAATTTGAATTTTCATATAGGAAGTTGCTAGCCGTGCCAAGAATCTTCTTTGATTGGATTGATGAAGAGCCCATCTTTGGAAAGTTGTTGTTTTTTCGTCTAAATAAAGTGCCTTTGAATTTGCTTTTGCAGGAAATGCGTTACATGCTTTGAGAACAAGACTTGCAGACCCCACAAATGTTCTACAGAGCTGGGATCCAACTCTTGTAAATCCTTGTACCTGGTTTCATGTCACTTGTGACTCTAATAACCATGTTGTTCGCTTGTAAGATCTTCAATTTTCTTTGTTATTTATTGCAAATAGTGCTTTTCTATTGGTAGCTCTGTTATTATTTGAGTTTGAAGTGAGATTTTTTTTAAGGATGTAATATCACTGGTTTTTGTTAATTTTGTTTTTCATGTCAATTTGATTTGTAGGGACTTGGGCAATTCTAACATTTCTGGGACCTTAGGTCCGGAGCTAGGTGAACTAAGGCACCTTCAGTATTTGTAATGCTCTAAACCCTGTCATTTGTTTATGAACTATGTTTATCTTCTTTATGGGATCATGCTGTAATTATTGTACATAGATTTTTTGTATAAGTAGATAAGTGTAAGATCTTTTGTATCAGTAGATTAGTTTAAACCTTTCAGTTAAACCAGGATGTTTACAAGAAGAATGAAAAAAGGGAATTATTGGAACAAAGTTTGATGTTTTTCACTTGATTTTATGTTATTCTTGTTATAACTAATCGTCACTAAAAATCCAAATTTCAACGGTTTTCTTAACTTTTTCCGGCATTCACTCACCTATCATCAATCTTCGGAGCATAATTTTGTGTTCTTGCATCTTCAAAATTACTACTTGTGATGACAAAGGGATAAATTTTGCATTGATTACAGGGAACTTTACAGAAATAACATAGGAGGGAAAATCCCCAAGAAGTTGGGCAATTTGGCAAAACTTGTTAGCATGGATCTGTATGGAAACAAATTCAAGGGGAAGATACCGAAGTCTTTTGCTAACTTGAAGTCTCTTAGATTTCTGTGAGTGGAAAAAAGTCTAGGTTTTTCTCGAGTGCAACAGTATTGTTGCTTGAATTACTTGTGAATTCCAATTTCAAGTGATTGAACTTATAGTTTAATGGCACAGACGGCTGAATGATAACAAGTTAACTGGATCAATTCCGAGGGAACTGACCACTCTATCAAACCTCAAAGTTTTGTAAGTGACAAAGTTTCATGCCCTTTGATAACGAGAAACGAAACGAAAATTTGTTTTATGGTTTTAATTTCTGCACGATTTATGTTTGATTCTTGAATGCCTGCAGTGATGTCTCCAATAATGATCTTTGTGGAACAATACCAGTTGATGGCCCATTTGGAATTTTTCCTATGGAAAGGTATTCTCCCAACTAGTTCTTCCTTGTTAGGACTCTGCAACTTCATTTAATCAACTTTTCTCATCACCAAGTCCGGGAAAGGAATAAGTTGATTATTTCCCATTGCAGAATTGTCGTTAATCCTTTTCCTATTAAGAATAATTATGTTCATAATTGGATATGTATAAGGGCATGAAAATAAATTCTAAGAACAAATTTCTGCAGCATTTAGTTCTTAGCATAATTACTGAAACCAGTCCAGCCAAAGTGGTTGGACCAGAGAGGACAGCATGTTCTATTGACAATGAACCATAATTCAATTGAAATTGATCTGAATTTAGCCAAACAATGAACTAGCAAAGCTAGAAAGGATTCAACTCTGCAAATATTTTCAAAAATAAATGTGTCATTATTTATATGGACTCTAAAGGTAAAGCTAAGAAAGGAAACAAATTAAAATTTTAACTGTATAAACAAACAAGAATTACACATATGAAATCATGTCAGATCCTCAAATATTCAGAATGCTCTGGTCTTGCTGGTATTTATTATGCATGGGTGTCTGTAGCTTGTATTTACGATGTTTGGTTATTGCATTGTTGACTGTCTTAACATGATTCGTATCTGACTGGATACGCAATCAACCTGTCAAAGCCTGGCTGAGTTTGTGGCAAACTGATAACCTGACCGGTTTTGTGAGACTTCACGGGAATCCTTTTTTTGCTGGAAATTCTCAAACCTTAAGACCTTAAGGTTGCATAGAGACTTTTTAACCTCTTGACCATTGTCTTAAGTTCGACGTGGATGCTCATTTCATCTATTATTAGATGATCTGAACGTAATGATTGGCTGTCAATTACTAAGCAAAGATATAAATATTACTTGTATTCCACGATACCGTTTATCCAAATGCATGTTCAGCCTGTATTCTTCAAAACATACTCTTGCTTTTACTTGAATGCCATGCATAAGTCTTTATGTTTTCTTTGTAGCAAAAAACTTTTATCAACAATGGTAAATGTTGTTGATGTTTCATTTTTATGGTATCCGTAAAATATTCTGTTAGTTTTTGGCTAGAAGACTGACATCTTTATAATGAACTCTTATTTGGCACGTGTAGCAGTTTTTTGATATATTTGGTCTACACCTATTTAAAATTTTTTCGAATATCTTCACGTGATGTCTTGCTTATTTATACGACCTATTGGACAAACCATTTTGCTGAAATAGTTGAAATGGTGGCTTATTAAACCACTCATGGTGCCACGGTGATGGTCAGGTGGTTTAACAAATTCTTAGATATGGAATTTTAGTTGATGGATAATCAAATTTAACAATTTTTGCAGTTTTGGGAACAACAGACTCAATGGACCTGAGTTGAAAGGATTGGTGCCCTATGACTTTGGATGCTAAGGATGTCTACACATTACTTGCTCTAGCCTCAACAACTTGCATACAACAGAATATAGGATAAAAAAAACCCGCAGTTTATATGTTTTTTATCCTTGCGTTACCTATTGTAACAGCTGGAAACTGCATTATAGCTTAAATTAGAGACGATGTATCATCAGTGCAGCATAAATAGCTTCACAGAGAGATGTTGGTAAAGAAATGAAAACCTGAAATTGGTCTTGAGCTCAATTCTCTGTGTGACAGGGAACAACATAAACTTTGTAGTTACTCTAATACTGCTTGACATTCTGTTTCATAGGTATCTATGAAGTTAGTCCAATACAAGCCAAATGCCAATTCAATATGCTTTGAATAGGGGTTAAAAACTCAGGCAGCAAGGTACTAAAGCTGCGAGTCAATTTTGATTGAATCGATCAGTTTTGGGTTGTATCCTGAAAAAGTCTCCAGCGCTCTATTCCTTCTTCCAGGCTTCACTCTTTCATCTTGTTGCATTTAACCTCTCAAAAGACGTATAAGTAATTTTGTGGATTTTTGACATCAGGGGATCGATTTCCAGCACTGGGATGATGTCCCTGATAGATATTTTTGTGCTCCAAGCCCTTGACAGACATCACAAGTTGTTCCTGGTGTGATCTTGTTTCAGTTCCTGGCATGTTTGAAAGATAAAAACATCCATCAAAATCCTGGAAAAGAAACAATTTTCCCTGATAGCATCCCCACCTATGGCTGCCCGGGCAGCTGAATTTGCAGTATCTGTGCAAAATATATTATCCACCGTGCATGAAGGGCAAACTAGGACTTGCTCTAACATATACCAAATAAATCTTTTCAACTGCAATTAAAAAGAAGCACCTTCTTAAGTAATTTCCATAAAACTCAGAAGGAATGCAAATCTAATTCCTATGATCACATGGCATGTTTGGCTAGGGTAAATTTTTATCATTTTTGTTTAGTGGGTGGATAATATGGTAATCAACTTCATAATCTGACTTATACTTTGCCTATTATGCATCAAATGGTTCTTTAAATTCAGTGTTGTAAGAAAAAAAACATGGTGTTAAACGCCGTTTTCTTTTTCTGGAAACAACACTCCTATAGTCGTTTCTAGATAGAATAAGAAAAAATACAAGTGAAATTAAACCTGAAAAAGCACTATTGTTAAATTAAAACCAAAAGCAAGCAAAAAAAAGATTCATGATTCAAGAAATCAAATATACATATACTTGTTAAAAATATTTAAAATTGAATTATGTTTTCCATTTGAATGAAAATAAATACAGATTTGTATATTTTAGGTATGTACTTAGTGTCATGAAAAGGCAAAAACACATTTGTAAATTACTTACTGTTGAATATCAAAACATGTATGCAATGTTTTCGAAATCAGAACACACTAATTAGTCCGGTCTGTTCGACTGCAAATAAATGATCAAATTCAGTCTGAACAGTTTTAAATAATTATTTTTGTGGTTCAATCGATTAAAATCGATCACATAATTTTTTTATTTATTTAAAAAATTTAAAATTTAAAATTTTGTATTTTGTTATATATATATATGTGTAATTATTTGAATTTTGAATTTTGTTAAAAAATTTAGTTAGTTATTTATTTTTTTATTTTTAAAATTTATTATATTAAAATTAATCTATTGTAGTAATATTTTATATAATATAATAAAAAATATAATTAATTTTTATTAAATTAATTAAACCAACCGACCAAGATTAATTTTTTCACCAATCAGATTGCATAATTAAAGTAGTGGTGTGTGTACGAGTCAAATGGAAACACATTGGCCATTGGGCCTGTCAATATCAAGAATTGTTGATTGGTGGCTGGTTTAGTTGGGCCGGCCTGAGTCAAGGTTGGCAGGATCTTAAAAGTAAGCTTACGTGTTATGTTTTTCAGGACACGTGTCAGAAGATGGTGGCTGCTGGCTAACAAGAGGTTGCCCGAACTCCTGGAAATCATTCATTTTTTATGTAAAAAATTGTGAAGGAGAGTCCGAGACCCGACGAAACATTTCACGCATAAAATTGGGGACCTTTTTTTTTTATAAGGGGACTTAATCTACTCGCGGCATTAGAGAAATATGGTACACTCGCTCACTTAGAACAATAATATTATTACAAGAAGCAAAAAATAAAATAAAATAAACAAAGTACCAAAAAAATAGCCAAATGCATCTTTTTTCATTTGAGATCGAATAAATTATATTTAGGACTAAAATAAATTAAGTTATTCGATATTCGTTTCAAAATCGATCGCTGAATACTTGTTTGAACTTAATTTGTTAAATATAAAAAAATTAAATTTAAATATATTTTTTCGTTCTATAAGATGTGGTACTAATTCGATTCGATTAGTAAAAAAATAATAAAATATATATAAAAAAATCAAACTACTCAATTCGATTCGTATTCAAATAGATTAAATTTTGATTAAATTTAATTTGATTAACAATCAAAAAATATTTAAATACTAATTTTAAAATTCGATAAAAATTTAAATAATCTGAACGGAGTACTTTCCGCTCAATTCAATTTATTTATATAACTAACTATATTATGTTGTAAATGTTATTGTTTGTATTTAAATATTTTCAAATTATTAATAATAAATCAAACAAAAAATAAATCATTGATAAAAACAATTAAGCAACATCTGAAATAAGAAAATAGATATAGTTGATCATGAAAGCTTTAAAACTTACTCTATTTATAATGAACTGGAACAATTTTCATTGATCTAAACATATATATTTTTTTACTTTCCCAACCTTCTTTTAGAATTCATTATTAGTTTTTAAACATTTGCGAAAAAATTATAAACGCGTGCAGCTCACACCGCCCTCTGGCAATTGGGGGCTGGACACCACCACACTAAAAAACACCAAATTTCCAACTACGACCTTTCTTTTCCGTTACCATATATTTCCCGTTTTTCACATTTTCCCCACTAAAACCTCCCCTTTCCTAAAACCCAACACCAGATACACGGCCGACCCCTTTCGCCGGAATCCATGGCCGCCGCATTATCAAGGAACGGCCTCCACAAAACGCAACGCGACTACCATTCCTTACACTACTTATGGAAAAGTAGTATCAAATACTCCATACCCGACCCAGTGGCTAGTGCTGGCAACCAGCTTCACCAACGGAAACGGTTTTCCCGTTTTACACAATCCATTTTCCGGAAGACCAAAGATATAGAGTTTTCCGCTCCGAGCTCGGTATATTCTCATTTCTCCTCGAGGGCATCATCGTCTTCCCAGAAATCCGGGTTGGTGGGGTGGTACTTGAGCATGCTCAAGACCCGACCCATTGCCACAAAATGCATCACCGCCTCTCTCATTTATGCCGCGGCTGATATATCCTCCCAGGTACCGAAAAAAATAATAGCAGTAATGAGAAAAAGATACCGTTTTACTTTTATTTGATAAAAAAGAATACCCTTTTTCTGCTCTTTTCATTTGTTACCTGGGTATTTTCTGTTCTTTAGATTTGTTACTAGTAATGAAAAAATACCCTTTTTTCTTTTGCTTTGGTAGAAAAGTGTACCCTTTTTTTTTTGTTCTTCTGGTTTGTTACTCTATATGAATCAATTTTTTGTACAGACGATTGTGATGGAGACTATGGAGCAGTATGATTTGATGAGGACTCTGCGGATGGCTGGATATGGGATGCTGATATTAGGGCCTTCAGTGCATTACTGGTACAATTTCATGTCAAGAGTGTTTCCGAAGCGTGATCTTTTATCGACGTTTAAGAAAATGGCTTTGGGGCAGACGGTATATGGGCCTGCCATGACTGTGATATTCCTCTCTGTGAATGCTGCTTTACAAGGTAACAGAAGTATTTTCACTCGGTATCTTCCGCATCTTTAACAAAAAGTTGTCTATTCAAATTAAAGAGCTAACTCAGATTTGTGATACTTTAAACAACTTAATCTGTAGAAGGCATATTCTTACAAGCACCTTCTTGCCAATGTCAATTTGTAGTGTCACCCACTCTACTTGAATTCATGTTCTAATTTCTCTGAGTTTTGAAAGAAACATAATGATATACAATGTATTATCAAAATTTAACCAGAAAAATAGTGGAAATGGGGCTGGAAAGCATAAGATGTAGGAAAGAAAGAAATAGATGTTAAAACTTCTGGGTGATTCATGAAAAGACGAGACTGCTATCTCCTCCATTTGTGGGTCTTGAATGTGATTGTAATATTTGCTGTTCCCTATGCCTTTGTAATTTCCTGGAATTGGAAATAGGGATTCAACTATGGTAATGGACTGGACTTGTGATATTCCTGTCTACTGTTTTCAGATGAGAGCAGTGGTTGGTGCTATTATGCTCAATTCTGTTACCTATCTATTTTTGTAAATTTGTCAGAAGGAGCTCTGTCTTTTGAAGTGAAGCACTTTGATTGTTCCCATAGTAATGGATGCTTTCAGAATGTGGTTAGCATTTCTACCAATGGCTGGAAATATTTTATGTTAATGCAAACATGTTACTTGAAAACTTGTCATATCATTATGCTATATTTTTGTAGATGCAGCATAGAATACGTTTTGCTGTCCAAGGAAGAAGGATTTTTTTTTCTTGTGAACCTCTTATCAAGAGCTGAATATAACTCCAGTTTCTAATGAGTTGCACTTTATATTGTCTCTCTCAGGTGAAAGTGATTCGGAGATTGTTGCTCGATTGAAACGTGATTTGCTCCCTACGATGATTAATGGCATAATGTACTGGCCAGTTTGCGATTTTGTGACATTCAAATTCATCCCGGTTCATTTACAGGTGAGGTTCTGTATGTTGCTTCTTTTCTCCCCCCTCCATGGCCCCACCCCATTTCATTGTTTTAGGCAAAGGGGCTTTATTGATAAATGAAAGTCCATAAATGTTCTATTAAAAGATAGGTTTACAGTTTTTTTGGTTTTAAATTTGGCAGCCCCTGGTAACCAACTCATTTTCATACCTATGGACTATTTACATGACTTACATGGCAAGCTTAGCAAAAGTTGGTGCGAGTTGAGGGGCTTATTGGCCGCTGAATGCATGTCACTGCCATAATCCCGTATTGATTCCCCTGCTTGTCTGGGTGGGAAGTGCAATGGATCTCCAAAGCAAACTCACTAAATACCTCACAAGTAACCATGTAGTGGTTGTGGCACAAGCAGGAGAAAGAGGGCTTCGAATTCCTCCCTGTTTAAGCAGAGTAGTTGTACTAATGATTTCTAAGTTCTTTGCAGAAACTAGTGATGGAGATTACGAAGTTGCTGGTTTCTGTTCATAAATGGAATTAGTTCTTTGTCTATTTATGATGATACAAGGTTTACTACCTCTTTCATTATCCATCTCTCCCGTCACCTGCTGGGTGCATACTTGTATTCCATAATGCGAATTATTTACACAATTTCCTTAATGTAACTAGTTATTTGAATTAAGTATTCTCCATTGCTTGAGGGTTGTGCTTGACTCCTATCGGATGTGCAGGAAATTATCGCAATTAACTAAGCGAAAAAGTATTTGATCTTTCAGTAATGTGCTGACAAAATTAAAATGACAATAAATTTCATAAGTTGCACTTGCTTTCTAGTTAGCGGAAAATTGCTCTCTTACAGTGCTGGGAAGACAAACATTTTTGACAATAATGCTATGTCTGGAGTTCGGATTTTGGTGACAATAAAGTATTAAAGTACTTCATAACATTTTTCTTAGTGCTTTTCTTACTAAAATCCAAGAACCAAACATAGCCTAAGCATTCTAAACTGATAATACAAAAGGAAATCATAAAGTACAGCCAAAACAGCCATTTCTTGTATTACCTGACTGTACTGAGGTGCACAAGTGAAAATTAGACTGTTATTATTCAAACTTGAATTTAACAGTGGCAATATTCTTCTTGACTCTGCTCACGGGATGATAACTAAATCCTAAACCAATGTTCCCCCGATTCAATTAATTGCAGCAGCTTATGTTCAAACTCTTGTATTAATGAAGTAAATTTGTTTCTCACAGTCATGGAGTGCATGCTTTTTCAGTCATTTTTCCTTGCAGGATAATTGTCAGTCCTAATATTTAGGAATATTTATGGGCTAAATGTCAGGACTCATCGTACCTGCACAAATCAGGATGAACTCGACACGAATTCTTCTTAGATCTCGTCCCGAAATTAATACAAAAGCAACTGACCTTTTGATATGTGCTGGCAAAATCAAACCAGCATTAGCTGCAAAGTTACCAAAATGAGGATGTTTAGCCGATATCCACTTATGGTTCTTGAATTCACAAATACAAGTTTCAGTCTTTCAGACTCAGGTATTGGGCAGAAACATGTACAAACAATATGCACTAAAACTTTTCAGCTCGAGAAGGGGACTGCATATAACATCTCCAAATGCAGGTGTATTAACATAATTTGAAAGAGATACACTTCAACTGCTGATGTGCTCCTAAAAGTACCAGTCTAAGCCATCTAAGGTGCTCCTGAATGGATCCAACAGGGTAAGTGGATAACAAAGCAATAGCTAAATCATAAGCATATAGAAATTCATTATGTTATGAGGGCAGGTTTCTGTCCCCGTCCTTGTGCTCCTTCCCCCCCTTTTTTTTTTTTTTAGATTAATAAATTGATAAGGGTCAGGTTTTTACTATAATTAAAGCATAATGTACATGAAGATGTAATGAAAACGATGGGAATAAATTTGATAAGCCTCTTGTAGCAGCTTTCAACTTTTAACCTTTTTCTTGGAATACAACCACACGTGGTAAAGAGATAGAATGCTTCTTCTCACTAGAAAATATATTGTACACGGCACAACTCAGAAAAATGATATCAAACCCTAAAGACAATAAAATGCTAAACAGTATCAAATGTGTAAAATTGCTTGTATAAATCTTCCCCTTCCTAGCAACTAACGCCAGTAACATCTTTCTATATCCAGCCACTACCTTAATTTCCTGCATGCCACAAACCATGACTTATTTTCTCTGGAAATTCTTGTGGACACCATGTTAAAACTGGCAGTCGAAGTTCAGACCAGGTGTGGATATTCATTTGAATTGCCTCGCCCAATGAGTTGCTTTCAAATCGTGCAGTTTATTCCCCTGAGGCATAATGGCAGATCTTCTCAAGTTGTATAGACCAATCTTCCCCAAGTATACAAGGATTTGACTCCATTGCAACACGAAAATCCAGCATATTTATGTACATAGGTTGAGTTAGTCTTTCTGCAAATCTTCCAGGTAATATGCCATTCAATCCAGATATCATTTGATTATTTGATTGTCTCCCAAGAATATGGGGATCTGTACACTGTGATCCAGCAATACCTATACACGGCTCAATTAATCTCTTCAAAAACACATCCAAACTATTATTTAACAGGTTAGCACAGTCCAGCGAGATTCCAAGTCCCTCCAATGCCAACTTCTTCTGCAAATGACTCCTTAAAGATCTCGTATCAGGTAACTCACCACTATTTTGACAAGTCTCAGCAGAAGTGTTATACGTATAACCACAATGAAGAGCCTTACGAGCACCAACCATGCTAACTGAAACACCAAGGGGAGCAGTAACAGGACTCCAGCTCCGATCAGTGAGGCTTCCAGCAAACTGTTCAACCTCTTCCCCATCTTCCACTGATGCAACATCAACTGGAGGCCTGCTGCAGAGAGAATGCAATTCTGTTGCACTTTGTTGTTCTTGAACTCTTGTAACTGTTTCTTCACATGTGATACTAGGACTCTTACCCAGTGGCCCAAGAGGGCTTGGACGATCCCGAAACTTGCGATCCCTGTTGACAGGAGACCTACACTTGCGAGGAGACTGAGGGAATGCATCACCATAAAGAGATTGCAGACAATTCCTTTGGTAACCATTTGCAACTTTAACACTGTGTCCTTCAACTTTTCGAGCTTTCTGAGGGGGGATTTTAGCCTGACAAGAATTTTGGACAATAGACCGAATAAGCCTATTATGAAGAGAAATATTCTCTCTTCCAATCATCCGTATGCAGCTCTTATCAAAGTCGACCTTGCTAAGCTTTAAACCGAAAAATCTCTTCAGCTGATCGAAGTACTTTTCTGCTCTTTGGTGCCCAATCTTTCGATAAATAAGATCTTTCAGCTCTAGCGTGTCCACACGAGTAAAATGATGGTTGGCCACCATTTTTATTTTAAACTACATAACATCCAAAAAATACCAGATCCCAATCAGTAAGCCAGTAAATAAAACATAGCAGTAGGAATCTCATGACACAAAATCCCCCTCCCTACCAGACATTGCATTGGCACCCAGAATCTATAACACAAACGAACATATACTATCTATTCTACAACTTAAAATACTAAAGGAACATAACTCCGATATGGATCAGCTCAATTAAAGTTCTGCCAGAACTCTTTCCTATTAAAATAAAAACAAGATTAAATTTTTATTGATCGGGGAGTAATATTATAATCTCTTAACTTCGACGAACAAAAACCTCAATTTTCCTAACCAAACAGTAAAGAGACAATATTTGACAGAATTTTTTTGAAATATTAACTTCAAAAGAATTATGTCAAAAAAAAGAAAAAAGAAAAAAGAAAAGGAATGCAGACTATCCAAACCCATTTGACATTAGAATAAAAACAAAAGAAAACAAAACCCAGAAACCAATTGCATTGAACTAGAGAGAAAGCTAAAGAGACCGAAAAATAATAAACAAAATGTTGAATCACAATCCGAAACCAGTTCACATTACATTTCGACGACGAACGAAAAAAAAACCCAGAAATTGAATTGAATTTTCGACGGAATTAAGAGTAAGAAAGAGAGAGAAATTGACCTAGTTTCGTAGAGTAGAGGTCGAGCGTGGGTTTATTTTTACTTATTTTCTTTGTTTTTGGGTCCCCAATTTGCCTGTTTGATCGACGGCCTGTCTATTTTTCTGAGTTCAATTCTAAATTGAGGGTGAGGGACAGAACAAAGCCAAACACGGAAGAACTTATGTAGGCTTAGCCCGTTCTAACATCGTACAGACGTGCTCTTGTTTAATACTGAGATGTAATAAGGCCGTGTTTGGTTATGTACTTCTGGTCACGTGTCTTGTTTAAGTCTGGGAATTTTTTGGAACCCCATGGCGCCTAATGGCGCTAAAGTTTTTAGGCTGCACATAAGTTCCAAAAAAAATTGTGGCAACACAGTCATGAAATAATGGATTTACTTTTTATAGAAAATATTAGCTCCATTTTTATTGAACCTTCAGTTTTATATTTACCATAATATATCACTCGTTTTCTATAACAAGAATATATTTCCACGATTCTTGAGTTATCACAACAAAATTTATTTTATTTTTTTGAAATGATAAATGTAATTGTATTAGGTAACGTATTTTTTTGTTGTATAGAAAAAAATTATTTTTTTCAAATTCGCTTTGCAGATATTGAGAAGTGTAAGTTCTTTTTCGAGTTTTCCTCTCTTCTACTGCACCTGCACCTCCATCTTCAGTTTATTTTATAGCAGGGCTTTGACATATTTGGCAATTCGCTGTGTCCAAAAGAAAGAAATGAGGAACTTCTTTTTGCTAGCATGAGAATTGAGACTAGATTGGTTTTCAAAAAGAGAAAAAAATAAGATGAATCAAACGTACTTTCTATATTCTTCTTCAAATGGTCTCAACTCTCAAACCAGTAGCAGGAATTGGTTTCTATCTATTTCGGAGTTTTGCTTTGTTTCGTTGTCCTCCCGTTTTCGTTTTTTCTCTGTTTGGTTCTTTCTGTTGCAAGAATTGTGCTATGTGCTTCTTCCTCTGGTGACTTTCATTTTAAGAAATGCTCATGCAACGAGCACGATGAATCTGCTGCTGACATATACTACTCATTGGTCCTGAGGAGACAGAGGTGAACATAGACCACTCACCAGTTCTGACAAGTGGAATGAAGATCATTTGCTTGTAAATAGACTTCTGAAAGTACAATATCTATCTGATTATGAAAATGTATCTCTGTAAATATAGCAGAGCATGGTTATATGAACTGACTGCTACTCCAATTTTGAGACCTCCTCCAGTGAGATATCAGACACGTGGCTCGTCCTAGAAGATGGCAAGTCTGCTAAAAGGCTGTGAGATGCTTCGTCGTTCACCACTTGATGCTCTTCCCACACAATTGGATGTCCTTCAAGATCATTATCAGAAGGCCTTAGTGTAACATCTGTATTAAACTTGATCCACCTCCGCTCCTTTGCATGAATCAAGGCAGGATATAAGGCAAATCCCAATATGATTACGGCACCACTCACTAAATAAGTCTTTGGGGATGCCAGACACATGACCAGAACGAGCAACAATACAGGAGGCAAGCAGAGCATTGTTGCACCAAATGTTTCCAAGGGGACTTTGTAAGGTCTATGTAGATCTGGCTTCTTTATTCGCAATTTGATGAAGGCTGCAAACTCAAACAGCATTCCGACAGCATAGAGGAAGTTGAGGAATTCCAAGATTTCCTGAAAACTCATCCATGACAAGAATATCACACCAGTTGCAGAACACAGAATGCTGAACGTGGGTGTCCCATATTTTGATCTGCAAAATTGGAAGAAGTTGTCATATGGTTTGAGGAGCTGTAAAGATGAAACTTTTCATGCATGATTAGAAAAAACAATCCACAAGTCTTCTGTTGGAACTTGAACCCTCCCAGCAGACTAAGACAACATTGGCAAAAAGAACAGTTTATACTACAGCTGGGAAGACATATATGCACAAAAACAAACTAAGATGGCAAATTTCTGAAAAATGACTTAAGATTGCACAACATAGTTCCTGAAAAACTTCTGATATATAGTTATTAACGTCTAGCATCATTGATCGTGTTACTCAAGTAGAATGTCAGTTGGGAGCCAAAAAAGTTCAACATGCAGTTTTTTTTTGGCCTAGTAAAGATGAACCCGATTTATAAAGTAAAACCTATATATGCTTGTCACAAGGATTTGAATAACTGGTGTCTTGCAGTTATTAGCAAAAGTCTCTCAGTGCTGTGTTAAGAGGCTGATTCTCAACGCCTTAAAATCACATAATAGCTGCTTGATGATTAAAGAAAATGAACAATAAACCCCTTAAACAACCTTTTGTAGCAAATTTTTTTATCATGTGTATTTGAATCAGCATTAGACCATATCCAAGACAAATGAGTCTAGTATGGGATTATGCAAAGTGATGGTTGGAAAGTCACGTCGGTGCTTCAGAAATTGCATAAGCAAGGCTCCTCTATAAAGCAACCAAATGGAACTAGCAGTCTAATAAGTAGATGTAGTTACAGAAGAATAGAAACTAACCTTGAAGCAAATATAGAAGGGAGCATCCCTATCTCACTCATTCCCAGAAGCTGAAAGGCATCACTGCTCATTTCAGCTTCAAACAACCCCATGTTAGACAACGCAGCGGCCGCTTGGATCCACCACTTTAACCAAGATCCACCAATCAACATTCCTATTTGTGCAAAATAACCATCACTCCACTCACTCGAATGAGTTTCCACAGCTCCGGTACCTGCAAGTAGAGGAACCAAATACGAACAAACCACCAAAACCACTGCTCCCAGCAGCGCCTTCGGGAATGTCCTACTTGGATTCTCAATCTCCCCCGCCAGTGTACTTGCATTATCCCAATAATTCAGATTCCAAAACAAGCTATTGAAGTATCCCCTCCATTCTACCTTCCTATAATCCACAACAAGCCATCGCCTAGGCCTAATACGAGGAACCGAGAGAATGCCCATAACAACAAATGGCAAGAGCGAAAAACAAGCAAGCAAAACAGCTGAAAATCCCACAATGTGCAAACCTCTATAATTTAAGTATGTCAATGAAACAGTAATCCCTAAAAGAGCTGGAATTCTAGCAAACATTTCGTTAAAAATAGGAAATGAATGCTTCAAGTAATCGAGGAACAATACCGGGTAAAGGGCATTATCCATAACCCCACTAAACCATTTCCAGAACCCTTCTTGGAATCCCCAAAAAGGGCCAAAAGCTGATGATATCCAGAGCACATAGCCACCATTTTCCGGGAAACTTGTGGCGAGCTCAGCCGTGACTAGAGCCTCAGGGACGCTCCAAAATAAAGGGAAAACCAAGAAACCAAGCAAAGATAGAAGAGGACCACCTCCTGCTTTGACTGAATCTTCCACCCCAAAGGGACCCCCAGAAACCTCGTAGAAAATCAGTGCAATCAGAGGTAATATTGTCAGCTTTGGATTCCCCTTTGTGCTTGCTATGATCTTGAAGTCATTCACCATTCCCTCCTCACCCATACACACACACAGGAGAGAAAGAGGCTCAGGAGATTGAACACAAAATCAACAAATCAAACTGAATTATTCTGATGGAATGAGTTTTCTAAGTGCAACAGATAATATAAAGAAAATTGAATGGAGGAGAGATTTGCCACCCTACAGAATTACTGGCAAGATTCTTTCGGAATTATGATCCAAGAAATGTCAAAACCAAATATATGTGGTGATTACAGAAATCAACTATCATGGTTGACTTTTGGTGCCATTGTTAATCAATCTACACTACAACCGTCCAGTTAAAACTTTTCTTAACTGAAGGCCATTGACGTTTTACAGTAATGATACACGTGGTTCAAAGTAGAGATTGGAGAGATTGAGATATCTACACTATGGTGTATTTTTTATTTTGTAAAAAATAAAATATTTAAATAATAAATTTATATTACATATAGCAAATGTAGCATTTATATTTACTGGGATCAATACGTATAAGCCCTACAAAATGGGTAGCCTGTCGCGACGTGCGGAGATGAACGACCTATAAATTACTAAAAGAAAGTCCAGTGGCCTTTTATCATTTTTGTTCGTTATGCTGTTCTGAATAGATATGGCACGTTGTCGCAAGGTAGACAAAATTTGAGATTCGACTATTAAGGTTTTTAAGAATTTAAATCCATATTCAGTCTACACTCACTGGGTTGATAATTTTAAATTTATTAAATTTATTTTATAATTTTAAAAATATTAAATTATATATATTTTTAAAAAATAAAATTATATCAATATATATATATAATAAATTAAAAAATAAAAAAACTTAAATTGAGTGAGACGGTTGAATAATTTTATATAACAATCATTAATAATTTTAAAAACTCATCCACTTATTATCTCTAATTTAAAACCGGGCCTGGGCCTATGGCTGTTGTTACTTCATCAGAAAGAATGAAAGTGAACTTATATTATGATGTGGATGAATTCCCAAGTCCAGTGAAGAAGTTAGTTCTTTTTTACCACAAGTTCCTGAGGTTTGGAAAAATATAATTTTTTTTGAGTAAAATTATCTAATAGTCAAGTAAGTCTTGTATTTTGAGATAATAGAAAATATAAGAGTTATAATTAATAAAATAATAGAGAACTTATAAAAAATGAGAGGATATTTATAATTGAAATTTAAAAGTAGTGGATAAATTGTACTACATTTCTATTGGATGTGAAATGAAGGAAGGGTTAGTAGTGCACATATTATATGTGTGTAATTTGAACCAAGTTGAGAGCGTTAGAATAATATATTTCAAATTTCATTTTTACCTTTTTATTCTTATTGCTTTCTTATTTTCTCTTTATTTCAAATATTATTTTTCCTTTATTTTAAAAAGATTATTTATTTATTGATAAATTGATAATTTACTAATTTATCAATAAATGAATACTTTATTATGTTTTAATTATTTTTGTACTTGTATCTTTTCTTTTACTAAAATTTATATATGAGTTATAAATAACAAATATAATGGTATGTCGTCAGAATTTAATGCTTCGATAACACTTGTGAAATCAAGAGGGTTAATAGGGTAATTTTACATAATTATTTTATAAATATTATTTTTGTTAGTTTATATATTTCTTAATACATTTTTAGGTCACTAATTGAAAACTTGAACAAAATAACAAAGGAAAGTACAAAGATCCACAAAGAAAGGAAAACAAACAAATAGTTTCATAACATATGTTATTTTCCTTATTTTTTGGGCAGATTTAAATGAAAAGATGAAATTATTTATGCTATTTATTTTCCTTATTGTTTTAAAATGATGAAATTTTTTATGCTATAGAAAGATAAAAAGAAGTTTCAACTATAACTTTTCTGTTCACTACTTTCTATAATATAAAAAAATATACCAAATATAATATATGCTTTGAAAAAAATTAAATACGAGTTTGAGTTCAATTTAGTACAAAGAAAAAATAAAAAACTTTAGATGCATATTTTGTAAAAAGATTGAATTGAGAAAATAAAAGTTATTAAAAAAAGTTTTTTTAATATTATAAATTATATATATTTTATCTTATGATTAATGATTAATTTTTATTTTTATTGTGCCCAAAAATTTATTATCTCATTTGCTAAGTAATTAATTTAATACATTGGTTTGAGTTGGACCGAGAGTTTTTATTATTTAAACTAATTTATTGAACACTCGTCATGGTGGTTTGACTGCAAATAAGCTTGGTAATTTAATTCGTGTCATATTAGAGCAAATAGCATTATTTTCATCACAAACTTTTGTATCCAATCGACAACAATGTCCGAAAATCCGCTTCAGCTTCTCTTCCAAGCGTTTGGCAAAGTTTCGGAGTGTGTCCAGACCCATCTCTCCCAGTTCATTCTACGCCCCACCGGACCTTCACCCTCACTCAGCACAAACCGCAGCCCCCTTGTATCTCTCTCCTCACACTCCACCGCCGACTCTCATCTTCTCCAACCGGCCGAAATCCTTATACAGGTTGCATCTTTTTCCTATTTTCCGAATAGTTACTCATTCCGTGTTTTCTTTGCTGTTCACTAGAGTGAACTTCTGGGTAAAGTATAATAACTGTTTGATACAAGTCCTGAATGGGCGGGAATGTGAGGAATTTTACGCTTTTGCTTTATGTGATTTCGTTAGTTACCAGCTAAGGTGAAAGCTATGAACTGTATATACTTGTGTGGATGCGCAGATGTTGTTTTGTGTTTGTGGGATGCCTGTTCTATTAGTGTTTTGCCTTTCTTGTTCATTAGCTTCATTTCTCTGACGTGGAGTACTTAGCTTCATTGTTCTTAACAGGCAGCTCAGATTTTGTTATAAATTGGTTAGCAATAAGAATTTTCTTCAGAAAAAAAGTTATCATTTAGCATAATTAATTCAAGTAAATACGAAAGAACAGTTTCTTCCACTTGAATATGAACCTAAGTGACATGTATTCTTCCCTAAACTCCACCAGAAAATATGTGATTTTCAACTTTTAATACATGTTGAAATGTAGATTGGTACATCTTATTAACTGACCAGATACAAGTATGATCATTTTTTGTGTTGCTTGTGTTTTTTTACAGGGAAAGTCTTCGAGTCCAACCACAAAAGAAGAACTTGGAAGAGCTACTTGGACTTTTCTTCACACTCTAGCCGCTCAGGTTTTTTCATAGAGTTTCACCCTTCAAATTTCTGTTCATCTATTCTTGGAAATTGGACCCTTTTTTGTCATTTTTTTTTCTAAGGGGAAGGCCGTTAATTTCCGTGTGCTTTTTTTTTTTAATATATAAATGCATAATTTGCTGATGATATCCCATCATCTTTGTATTGCATTGGTAATTCGTTTTTTGATATGTTTGATTATTAATAAGTTATATGAGAGATATTGTTGCTTAATCTGTGTGTTGATTGTCAAATTCTTTCTTATTTTTTCAGTATCCAGATAAGCCAACTAGGCAACAGAAGAAGGATGTAAAAGAACTGGTATGATTGTTTTACATTGTCGAGTTTGGCATGTGTGTTGAAGGAATGACATGTTTCTTCTCATTTTTGATGTCATGTTTGTTATGAGCACAGAATGTGTTGATTCAGCAAAATTACTGTTTTCCTTGATCATAATGACCGAATGATTTTGTTTTCTTAAATCAATTGTTTAATAGAGCTCAGACTTCTTGTGTTCTCCGGATTCGCTTTTAAAATGTACTTCATTCATTTTTTTTTCTTGGAACTAATAGTTAATCTAGCATTAGAATAATTACCAAAGGAACGAATATCATTTTGACATAGTACCTGTAATAGAATTAGGTTCCACGAAATGAATTCATTCAGCAGTTTCCCAAAAATCATGTCTGTTTCACATTTTCTCATGCAGATGGCAATATTATCTCGCATGTATCCTTGCAAGGAATGTGCAGATCACTTTAAAGAAGTTATAAGGTGCATACTCAATCTCCTTCTCAACCCCACCCCACCCCACCCCACCCCAAGCCTTACAGTCTCTCTCTCTCTTAAAGACATTTTTTATACTTTTTTTCCTTGTGTGGAAACTTTCCCAATTGTTTTGGCATATGTATAGCAACAATTACCTTGTGGCCGAGGCCCAAGCTGGTAGCCAAAGTCACAATTGAAAACATGGTTATTGATTTGTTGAGGATATTAGAGATTGTAGCTGTAGGTTTTGGCACAGCACAAAATGCTCAGTCTAATAATTGACTGAGAGCTGAGGTCTTTTGCTTCCTTGCTGTAGTCACACTCTGCATAAAGAATTGTTGGCTAAGTTTTAGGAAACAGTTACCTTTGTGGCCAAGGCATGTGGTATCAGCTGCACCAAAATCAAAATTGAAATGTGGCACTTGAGTATCAAGAGTCTGAATAATTTTAACTATCAGCAGCATTTAGGCATAGAAAAATTGTTCAATTCAACTGTTATGCCTTTCAAATAAATAAGCATCTACTACTTTTCACCATTCCATCACTAAAACCAGCTAAGCTGCACTAGAACTTTACCACACTTTTGCTGTTTCCGATTGGAGAAATTTGGAATCAATTGTTCTTGCTAATTTATGTAAGGACTGAAGACAGTTCTGATAATAGTAGATGCTAATTGCAAAATTCGTAATGCTTTGTTTCTCCTAGAAGATGGATATGGGTTTAAGTGCTTTTATTTTGCAAAATACGGGTATGCGACTTTTAGGGATATAGTCCTGGTTGCTAAGCCACCCTTCCTCACATCTTACATGATTTCTAAGAATTTGAACCTGGTCTAAATGACTCTTCCCCTCACACAGTTGGGAGGCTTTGAGTTTGATCTCAATGATATTGGGACCATGTAAAAGTTGAAGTTATTTGGGCAATGGTGTTCCATTGGGACGCAGGAAGCACGACCCTCCCTTCCCATTCTGAAATTTTCTTTTTAAACTTATAATTTTAGCATTAGTTCTATTTGGCCCTCTGTGAAATTTTCTTTTGCCCATACTAACCGTAAAATGTTGAGTATGCTGTATCCTTCCCCTAGGATATCTACCATACATATGGAAAAGTAGACCTTGTTCTTCGTCCCGTACCCTTGTAAACCGACGACAAGATTAGCCATCTTCCAGTTTTCATGTTACTAAAAGATTTGTTTCCAAATGAAGCAATTTTGTAATTGACATAATAAAATAGCTCTGTTCTATAGGTTTGAGAAATCATTTACCTGGTTGCTATTTCCATTAACATTTTCTTAGATATGTGAATTCTATGAGTTTCTATTTCCCGTATCTAAATAGGACCAAAAAATATTTTAATGGCTTCCAAATACGTATTATTTCAATAGTCCAATTGATAGGCATTTCTATATGCAGAGCAAACCCTGTACAGGCTGGATCTCAGCATGAGTTTTCCCAATGGTTATGCCATGTGCATAATGTGGTTAATAGAAGGTAACCTATCTATAACCTGCTCTGTAAAATCTCTCACTTCTATATGCTTAAGTAAAAGAACTCTTTGGTTTATTTCTAAAACCAACAAAATTTCTGGATTCTAATCGAACCCTATAAAATGACATCTTTCCAAGAAAGGTGGTTCTGTTTATTAACTAAGTTTTCTTGCTCTTGTTTCTACAGCCTAGGCAAGCTTGTATTTCCCTGTGAACGAGTTGATGCACGGTGGGGCAAGTTAGAATGTGAGCAGCGCGCATGTGATCTACAAGGGACTTCAATGGATTTCGGCAATGAAGCAAAATGAAGATGAGTCATATTGCTATGGGGAAAAGTCTTTGTTCTTGTCTGATTTGGTTGATCTTGATTAAGGAATGGAATAGTATTCATTACGAGCTAATCGTTATTTACAATCACTAACATTTGTAAAGTGCAAAAAGACAATTTTTGGAGTGTAAATATTAATACTCAAGTTAAACATGATGAGCTTTTCCTTTTTTGGTAAAATATGTTACTATGACACCCCGAATTTTATGAACTTGGTTTCTTAACTTAACAAATTAAATTTATTTATTTATTTTCGTTCAATAAGATTTAAAGTTGGATTAAATTGAAAAATAAAAAAAATATGTGTAAAAAGATCAAACTATTCGAGTTCGATTCGTGTTCAATTAAAAATTGTTCAAATTCGATTCGATTAATAATCAAATCAAATTCAAATATAATTTTGAAGTTTGATAAAAAATTAAATAAATTTTAATAGTAATGTGTTTGTTTCGACTCAATTCGTTTATGTTTTTATTAATGATTTTTATTGTTACATGATGTTATCTTAAAAAAATTAAGAGAAAAGCTTATGAACTAATTGTGTTTTTTAAAACATAATTTCATCTATATTATATACTAGTAACACAACCGTGCTATTTGTATTGAACTCTTTCAATTGCGTTTAAACTCCAATTTTGATTTATAATAATATTTTATTACACAAAAAATGTTTTTAGTTTCCAAATAAATATGGTATTTCAATGGTTACTTAAAATTTGAAGAAAATATATATACCCAAGTATAGATGCATACAAATGAAGATAGTAAGAAAATTTCCTTTTTATTTAACAAAATGAAAAAGAAAAGAAATTGTTCGATATTAAATATTTATTGACCACAAGACATAATGAAAAGTCCAATACACCCTTAACTGCCATTCGTTATTTCCAAATCAACATTAGGGTTTTGGGGAGGCTACATATAAATTCCCTTAGCATAGATAGTTGCGAACCCTAAAGCGTATTCTGCGAGTGGGGATTTCACACAGAGTCATCGGCGGCATCTGATTGAGCAGAAAGAGGAAGATGGGGCACTCCAACATCTGGAATTCGCACCCTAAAAACTATGGCCCTGGATCCCGCACCTGGTACCTCCATTTCTCAATCGCCATTTTAATTTTGTATCTCGATGTGATTTTGATTTGATTATGCTTTATTTTCCGCTTATGTTTGTGGGTTTGTTCTTGTAATCGGGTGACATTGATAGTGAGAAGTGCGTAAATTTATTTCGGAGGATATTTTCCAATTCTGCTCTAATTCAGCTCTTCCTCTGGATAAAATGTCTGTTAAATATATTAACTTATGGGCCTAGTTTTAAGCAAGGTATACAGCAAGCAATATTCAGCTAATCAATACGAGATGAAAGAACTGCTTCTATTAACTGGTAGTTAACTACACTAGAAATATATAAGTGCTGCTAATGTTGGTGGGTGAGAATAAAATTTAGGAGGCTAGACTTAGAGGGGTTATAAGCTCCATCAAACATATTATAAGATGTATGAGATTGCGAGCTTATTAGATGTTCTATGAGTGTTCGATAAAGTTTTAGGAAAGGATTTCAAAATAAGAGGCCAGGATGTTATAAGCTTTTTTAGAAAAAAGATGCAAGGACTAAACTCCTTTCATTATGACTATTTTAATTACAAAATTATTATTACTAACATCTTTTAAGTTCTATTTTTATATTTTTCCTGAAGAGCTTATAAGTTTTAAATACAACTTATAACATCCTATAAGATGGTTAGCTTATAAGTTTTTTTAATAAGCTTAGCTAAACACTCTCTAATCTAGTCAGGTCTATTAGTTGACATTGTAAGTACACACTTTTATTCACATCTTGAACCATAATTTTTTTGCAAAATAAACGGCACTGATTCATTATGTCTGACACATAGCCATCTCACAATTCCTGTCAAACTATTGTTGAGCTTAAACTAAACCAAAAGTGACTGCTGTTTTTGCATTTGCTTGGTTTTGTGGCTCCTGCTGGATATCTTTTTGTTTTTCATTTTTTATTTTTTGGAATTGAACTTGATGTTATTTGTTTTTGGCAGCCGTGTTTGCGGGAACCCCCATGGATTGATTAGAAAGTATGGTCTGATGTGCTGCAGACAGTGCTTCCGCAGCAATGCCAAGGAAATTGGCTTTATTAAGGTATTTGTTAACCCTGTGTTTATGTATCATCAACCACTCCTGTGTTAATGTATCTTATCTCTGTTTTACATGACAATTTGTTTTGTTTTGCCACCTTTGTGCATGCAGTATCGCTGAGCTGTGGATGGCAGTGCTTGCTGTTGCAACTTTGAAAAGGATTGCTTTGGTTTTTCCTATGTGGGATACCTAGAAGATGATAGTTCACTTTTCCGATTTCATCTAGTCTAGCCTTTTCTCGGAAATGAATGTAATGAGAATGATTGTTCTAGTTTATGATCGAACTCTTATTTGATTTGTGAACCGACAAGTTATATTTTCTTGTTTTCATAGTCTTGGCTATTCTATTTTGGCTGCATGATTGTAATCATCTCATGGGATTTTGCTGCGCTTTGCAGTTTCTCTATTCCCAAATATATGCTTCTCACTAATATTCTACTCTTGGATGTATAAAGTTGAGGTTTCAACTTAGTTGAAAATTCGTGTTCATAAGAGATGCCGAAGGGTGCCTATGACTGAATGAAGTGTTACCGTTGTTGTGCATCCAAAGTTGAGTTCAAGA
This sequence comes from Paulownia fortunei, assembly GCA_019321725.1. Classification (NCBI taxonomy): domain Eukaryota; kingdom Viridiplantae; phylum Streptophyta; class Magnoliopsida; order Lamiales; family Paulowniaceae; genus Paulownia; species Paulownia fortunei. Next base: position 28,779,611 of record CM033106.1, on the reverse strand, counting down.
AACTTGAACCTTATCCTGGTTCAAAACTTCATCACCAATTTCTAATACTTATAACCAGGTCTGTAAGATGCTCTTGATGGAACTTGTGGAAACTAAAACTATCAACTGCATTATGTGTGGTTGAAGTGCCACAATCAAGTTAAGAGTTCTGAAACTTAGATGACCACTTCAATTTGCTGCAGTAATCAACTTCAACTAGGTGCACCGTTCAGTAAGAGAACTAGAAACCTAATTAGAAGTTGTTTGGCAAGCGGTTGGTATCCTAAATTTCTCCAAGTCCTTTATAGCAGCTAAACCTAATAAAATAGCAGTTACAGCCCTAGAAGTAATCAGTACTTCCCGATATTTTTTATATCCTTTATCATCAAAACTTTTTCACTAAAAAAGTTCGTTTAGCCTAACAATCTATTGATAGTTTGTTTATCTCTTTTTGACCCGAAAGAGAAGTTAAAGTGTTATTTTCTGTCAAGGAAAATTGTGATGCTGACTCGACTGGACACACTGTTCATTACATTTGAGGACTGACTTTTTCTTACTTCAAAAGTGAGCTTCCAAAACCTTCTCTTCCCCAAAACCCCTTTTCTGGAAGACTTGGGAAAACCACTACTATTACAATGAAATACCACCATTTTGGACCATCAAACCCGAAGACAAGTCCCTAATAAGTCCACAAATTGTAGTTGGCCAAACATTACTTACAAGAAAAATATGGTAGCAAAGTTGAAAAAGCTATTAGTTGAGTAGTTAAAACACTACGGATTCTCTTGAATTATAGACCACTTTGAGTGGACTAAAGGCTAACTAATTACTTACATAACAAACGTGACTTAATGATGATGTATTACATTTGAACTGATCACTTTTAAGAGTGTAGTTTAAGGAATTTTCGGACCACCAATATTATTTTCTTAATTAACCCGTCATTATTATGACCGAACAAGGGTTTGCATACGGAGATTCGCCTTTTCATTTTCGTGTAATGATATTAGTTCATACATAAAAGTGATTAATTAGTTTAATTAATTATGGTTGAAGCAGGATTTAGCTCTAAACTAATTATATATTGTTGGTGAGTCATTAATCTAGAAATCAGTTGGATAAGTTTGTCACTGTTATGTCTGCTGCTGATGGTCCCCCTAATCACTCAGTTGTTCGAGGGTTGCTGCTAAAGTGATGCTAAATTCACAACTTTGTTCTATTATTTTTTTTTTCTTTTTGCAAAACGAAATTAGTCATTATGTGCCAAGTATATGTTTTTTATTCATTATTATATCTAATAGTAGTCATTTTTTTCTCCAAAAATGAAATTTGTATTTATTACAGTACAAGGTCAATGATGTTGCTTCATTAAAATTGCTTACCTATTCTTAGTTGATATAATTTGTTAACTTTTTCGTATTTTGAATTAACTTTTTGATGTGATAGCTCTAATGTACACGTACACGTACACGATAATACACATCTCATATTTATACCGTGTATGTGTTTCCATATACATAAATTGTAGCACAAGAATAACATCAAAAGTTAAAGATTTCTTCGTCATATATATATATATATATATGTTTTACATTGAAAATTAACAAAATCAAAGAAATAAAACAAATCTAGAAAACAAAACATCAATTGTAAATTCATAATCTTCAAAGGCCCATGTTTCGTCTCACCTTTATTTACAGATAAATGGATTATTAATGTAGATGGTATATCAATTTTTTGACCCTTTATCTATTTATTTTTTTAAAAAAAAGATGAAACAGCTCTTTTGTTTGTTATGTTTGCAATAATATAGAATTATTTGTGTATATTTCTTGCATGCCATGATGTCAGTTATGACATATACTATTGTTGTAACTTTTTCCAACTTGACAATAATGATGATAGATATTTACATTTTTGCATAATTAAATTTCTAGTTCAATCAGTTAAATTAGTTTTTATTTTTTATTTTTTAAATAAATTTAGTATTTTATTATATGTATATAGTTATTTGAATTTTATATTTTATTAGATTTTTTTAGTTTGTTATTATTAAAATGTATTACATAATAATTAATTTATTCCACTATCATTTTACATAATATAATAAAAATATAATTATTTTTTATTAGATTAGTTGTACCGGCAATTAAATCGATCTGATAATAATATCGATTTGATCATTGTTCTAATTATAAAAATATTAATTTTAAGTTTATATATACGAACGGGGTATAATTTATCAATTTTATTTTTCATTTGCCTCCACAATGAGGCCATTATAATTTTTTTCTTTTTGCAAAAAAATATTTGAATAAAATGTTAGAAATAGAAACCTAAATTAAAATAGACACGTGAATTGCCATGCTTGCATGTCCTAGATTTGCCCAACTATCGAAATATGGCAACTGTGTCTGTATTTACAGAAGAGAGACAAGACTTTATAAGATTATCAATAAGGACAAACGTTTTGACAGAGAGTTGTACATGAATCGATCAAATCTGATATGATTATGATTTATAGAAACTTTGATAGTGAATTTTTTTCACTCTACATCCAATTTTTTACTGTGCAGATGAATTTTTGAACATGGGTAAGGGAATTTAGTATAGATAAATTTACTTTTATCTTCATCTTCGCCAAGTTTTACAAATTACAAAATCATTATTTTTAAAACATAGAAAGTACACTTCATTTTTTCTTCAAATACATTAATATTTATTAAATAATCACCTCATCTAAAAATTTAAATTATTAAAAAAAATATTTAATATTTGATAACCCTAATACGCTGACATTCAAATGGTGTTCTTTTTTTTAACCTAACATGTGGATTTTTTCTTCAAAAATGACTATGATTTGACAACGAATAATTATTTCATCTAAAAATTTAAAATATTAAAAGAAGAGTCATTTAATATGTAATAATTCTAACAACTAGAGTTTATGTAACAATAATTTTAAATATAAAATTGGAAGTTATTGCTAATAACAACTATTTAATAATATTTCTTGCCCATTTCTCTCTAATTTAATCAACCTAACTTTTTATCATTTTTCGGTTGGTTTACTTTTTAAGAAAAGTAAAGAGGAGAGAAAAATAAATAAATAGAGTAAGGTGACATCTTCGTTGATTCTTTGTATTTTTTTCTTTTTTAATAAATCGGTCACATACATTAGTAGATTACAATCATCAACAACTATAAGAATAACAATTAAATTTTTAATAATTAGTAATCATTTATGATTAGAAAAAAAATTATTGTAAAATTAAATAAATACTCATATTTTAATAAAAATAAAATTCAAGAACTCGTAAATTTTAAAATCTCAACTTTTATAGGCTTGATTGCCTATTCTTCACTCTTCAATGATTCTATAAATCCACTATTCTCATTCTAAAATAGTATTTGGGATTTCAGCATGATTTTCATGTGTTCTCAACCGCTTTATCATAACTAACCTATTCAATTCAATAATGTAGTTAAATAAAAAAGGATCTCATCATTATGACAATACTTTCCATATATTCTAATCTCATACATCGATGTTGTTGTACCATCCATCTATCGTGACAATACTAAGGCAACTACATTTCATTTTCAGATTTTTATTTTTAGCATTTTTAGATGTTGAAAAATATTTTTCTTGGATTTTTAAAATTAAATTAAAAGTATATTTGGTAATATAAAATTTATAGGATTGAAAATGATGTTTTAATACGACAATGATAATTTGTGAATTTCATTATTTTTTTATATTCTATATGTCAAATAATACTAAGATATAAAATTAAATAATTAATTTATTGTAAATCTTATTGTCTTTTTTATGTCGTATCATCAAATTATATTGTAAGTTTTATTACTTTCTTTATGTCATATCAGTTGAATTATATTGGTATAAAAGTTATTTTCATCCATTATATTTTTTATGTTTTCATTTTGACTTGAACATAATTTTTTATGAAACTTGACTCGATCTTAATTCAATTATTAAAAAAATAATAAAATATATAAAAAAAGATTAAATTATTTGAAATTAATTTGTTTTTTAATCTATTAATTTTTTTATTTTTTTTTTACGAGAAGAAATATGAAAGCCGTATGATCATTGTCCCCACCAAAAGTAAATCCAAAGTTAAGGGCATATCAAGAGACAAGGAGACCTACATTAATTATATAAAAAGGTTGCTACAAGAATATATTACACACACGGGGACATATGTATCACATTGTATTAGACGCACTTTTTTTTGTTATTATTACAAAATATTGTTTGAAAAATATAAGGTGGTTGATGATCATCATTCGTGAACATTTAAAACTTGCATTTAAAAGTAATGAAATGGAGTTTTGAACTTGCGCTCGTATAAAACATAATTAATAGATGAATTTAAACACCCAAAAAAAATAGGGCTAACGGAGTTGATCACTGCTCAAACTTATTTAAATTTGTATGAAATAAAAAAAATTATATCAAAATTTAATTTGATTGTTAATCAAATCGATTTTGAATGAAAAATAAAAAACGAATCGAGTTCGATTAGTTTGATCTTTATATATATATTTTATTATTTTTTTACTAATCAAATAGATTTTTAGATGATATTACATGAAAAATTATGTTCAAGTTTAATTATTATGTTTAACAAATTGCATTCAAATAAACTTTTATCAATTAATTTTTAATCGAGTATTAAATAATTTAATTTATTTTTTATCCCACTCAAAAAATGTAAATCAATCTTTGAAAAATAGCAGTGGAACAAGACATACCTAATATAAACTCATAACTAATATATTTTATCGATCAACTTGTTTTTAAAATGTATTTTCCTATAGAATATTCATGGTACGTTAATGTGCCGCACTAGATACAGAATTGTTTCGTTTGCAACGTTATTCTAAGTAATACCTTGTTTTTTATTTTATTTTTTGTCGTGAGTGGGATTAAATCTATACAAAATATACTATAAAATACAAAAGATTGTAAGCTAAAAAAAGTAGAAGAAGAATATCCATGCGTCAAAAGCAAGGGAGATAAAAAGAGGGATAGATAGAGACTGAATGCGACGGTGCATCCCATAGCAAAACTAATACAAAAAAACAAGAAAAGTGTTCGTGTCATAGCTTTGCTACTTCATATATATATATGTATATACATATATGTATATATATATACTTTATACGTTCAAAATACATCATTTGCGACCACATCGGCCTCCTTCGGATTATACCTCATACCTCCCTTCATCCTTTGTACTTCTTGTCTGAACTTCCTCAGGTAAAGTTTCCCTTTCCTCTAGTTATAATGTATTGCATTTGGATAATTAGTGTATCCATATGTATACATACTGCAACTTTATAAGAGATATACACACCAGTTCCATTACTATTTTAGATTATTTATTTTAATTTATATTTTATTTTTTATTTCACATTATAGATAAATCTCAAGTGTGTAAAATATTTTTATGAAATGTGTGATGAAATATTAATTTACAATAAAAGATGTGAGCCGGTATGATGTTATTTAATATTTTGTATATCTTTTCTTATTTCTCCTTTTCTAAGTCTTTCTGTAACTTTTTCTGTCACGGTGAATATATTATTTAAAGAAAAAGAAAAATTTGTGCTACTTTCGTTAGGTTATATGTATAATATTTTAACCTTTTGATGGTTTGAGGTAAAACCTGGAAATTACTGAATATATGTTGAAAATTGTGTGGCTTCTTATTAGGTTTTTCATTTTTTGTTGTTTGCTGTGACTGCAACTACTCCAAGAATCTGATGAGTCAAGTCTCAAAGCTTGTTTCTTGGTCCTATAATTCTTGTTCAGCTAATCAAGAGACATGTCTTGATTAAACCTAGACTATAATTTTGCTAGGTGGGTCTTCAGCTAAATCATAGGATTAGTGTTTAAAAAAATAAAATAATAGGATTAGTGTTTTTAACACAAATAAAGAAATAAAATCATAGGATTAGCAATGGCCCCTATTTGTTTTAGGTGACTAAGCCGCACGCTAATGGCATCATCCTAGCTAGCGGCTAGAGAATCTACATGGCTTGACAATTATAGTTGTTACCCCCAATAAAAATATAAGTATATTTTATTCTTTTTAAATTATTGGGTTTCATATATGGATGAAAATTTGCTCGAGTTCCATTTAATTAAAGTTGAATTACATAAATGATAGATGCTAATCCAAAAGATGATTTATATTGGTTCAAGAATTATAGAAATACTCATTTGACAAGGAAAAAAATGTGATATACTTGATAATTAAAGGCAACACAATACTTTCTTACTAATTATCAAATTATTACCCAAACTTATTTCATTATTTGTAAGGGGTACTCAAGTGTTATTAACCGTAATTAATTACTGCACTTTATGTTGTACTCTTTATACATGAAGGAATAAGTAGTTAAAGATTGGTAACAAATTTCCCTAAACTGGAAATTGATCTATTTCATCAACTCCACATATGGTGTGTTCATTCTAAGATGGGAGGCAAATAAAATGCAAAAATTCCATTGCAATTACACCTCAAGCCACTATGAGGCATAACAATAAATTTATATAAATACTTAAAATAATAATTTTTATTTTTATCTCTCTCGCTCGTACTCGTATAAAATACACTGTATGTAATCCCTATATCAATTTATATAAAAAAAAGATATATAAATAAAATGCATTTATACCATTTTTATAAGACACCCCATCAATGTCTACTAAAGACTGGGTGTAGACCAAACAAGACGGTCATGTCCCATTAAAATACACACACCCTCAACTTAAAATAATGATTTCTTCAACACCAAAATATTAAATATCAACAGAAGTGCACTAAACATCATTAAAAAATGATTCTTGATTAATTAAAAATTACACTTTTGTTATGGTTAGCGTAACGTCCCCCCAAAGTTTCTCTAAACCCCAAACCCACCCCTAAGTGAATGTACGAAGAACTCCGTGCCCCCAAAATTTAACCTCACATACCAACTCTCTCTCTACATACACGCACACACCCTCTCTCTCTAAATTCTTGCCGGAAATCACAACTTTTCCTTCAGATTTCTATTTCTAAATTTACTGCGCAGTGTGTCAAGAAATCTTTCAAAAAATGTGGAATCTTTCGAAGACCCATTATGGTTTTTTGAGCTACAGTGGGATTTCTTGATCTTTCTTACAGGTTCAAATGTTGATACCAAAAGGGCTTCTGGGTAAGTCTGTTTTTTCTGCGAAAATCAAAATGTGAGAGGTGAATTTTCACATATACTGTGTGTGCCTGTGTATGTGTGTTCTTGATTGTGATGATGGTGGCTGCTGTTTCTGGAGCAGCTTCAACAACTGACCCACAAAACCCCAAAATCACCACCTCCCAAGATGAGCATGCCAGAAGACCACCATTGTTGCCTTCTGAAAAAGATAATAATAATGGGATTTCAAACAATCAAAAAAAGCCCAAATCAAGAATTGTGTCTTCTAGATACATGTCCCCTTCAACTTCCTCTTCCACTTCAAATTCATCCTCAGTTTCCTCGTCTTCCTCTTCTTCTAGAAGGTACCCGTCGCCTTTGGTTTCGAGAAACTCGACCCCTGTGTCTAATGCACCTTCTTTAGGCTCCAAGAGGTCTGTTTCTGTAGACCGGAGGCGGCCGGCCGCTGCCAGGCCTTCAACACCTGATCTTGATTCCAAGCATGGCAATGCCGCTGATGTTTCAGCTGCCACAAAGCTACTTGTCACCTCTACTAGGAGTTTGTCAGTTTCTTTTCAAGGAGAAGCCTTTTCATTGCCCATTAGTAAGACTAAGGTGGCCCCTTCTTCCCCTAATTTGAGTAGTGTGAGGAAGGGAACACCAGAGAGGAGGAGGACTAGTACTCCATTGCGAGGGAAGGCTGACGGGGTAGGAGATCAGGCAGAGAATTCTAAGTTTGCTGATCAGCATCGGTGGCCCGCCAGGAATCGATTGGTGAATCCCTTGTCAAGGAGTTTGGATTGTAGTGGCACTGGTGGGGAGAGGAGTAAGCTAATTGGATCTACAAATGGGATTCGAGCAATACAAAAATCAATGATTGATGAGAGAAGGCCTTTGCTTGTTGGTAGGTTGAGTCTTGATTTGGGCAATTCTGAGCTTCTAAAGGCGGTTCAACAAGCCCCTGATGGAAATTCAGTTAATAATGAGGCATCAGTGCCGTCTGATCTCACCACATCTGATTCAGACAGTGTCTCATCTGGTAGCACTTCGGGAGTTCAAGAATGTAGCGGGGCTTCCCATGGGCGAAATGGGCCTCGTGGAATTGTCGTCTCAGCTAGGTTTTGGCAAGAAACTAATAGTCGGCTGAGGAGGCTGCAGGATCCAGGCTCACCTTTGTCAACAAGTCCTGGGTCCAAACTGATTGTGCCGCCTAAATTGAAACGGCATACAAGTAATGGTTCATTATCGTCCCCAAGAACAATGTCATCTCCTATTCGTGGAGGTATTAGACCTGCATCACCTAGCAAGCTTATGACACCTGTGGGGTCATCTCCATCACGGGGACATAGTCCATCACGCATCAGAAATGCTGTTAGCACCATTAGCAACAATTTTAGTGACACACCCTCAGTCCTTAGTTTTGCTGTTGATGTTAGGAGAGGGAAAGTCGGGGAGAACAGAATTGTAGATGCACACTTATTGAGACTTCTATACAATCGGCACCTGCAGTGGCGCTTTGTAAATGCTAGAACTGAAGCAGTCTTGCTGGTGCAGCAACGCAGTGCAGAGGTGAGATCTTTTATCATTACTTATTTTCTGAGCATACAGATGTGCCTTTTTATTCTTGAATATAATCCATGAAGGTTGATATGGGTTCTTTTATGAAATGATAACGGGAATGATGTTTTTGTGAAGGATGGTTCGCTTTTAAGCACTCTATAGGCACGATGAAATCATGAGAGATTAATGAACTGCTTGCATCTTTCTCTGGAACGCAGCTCCCAATTCCCTTTATCATGCACTTGCAGATAACATATGGTATATAGATTGGCAGAGACCTGTTACTTAGCCTTGTTCCATTTTGATACCCTCTATTATTTGTGGCATAATATCATGAATGCAACTACACAACCTACTCTCTAGGATATCTTCCAAAACCTACTCTATAGGATATCTTCCAATTTGTGAAAATTATATCGCTGTTAAAGATGTTTATGCAAATAAGTTAACTTTTTTGTTGAAATTTTCAAATATAATAGTAATATTTAAGAGGAAGACAACAATTAGAGGTGCAGATGGTCATGGTCAAACTTATTTGTCTTACCTGTGATCCTCCGCTATACGAGAGTAATAGAGTAGTTTAGAATCTTTAGAATATCTCTGTCTATTAGGAATCTGGAAATTTATGTCATATTGTGAGTGAATGTAAAAAGATGCTTCATGAAGACGATTTGCAAGATGGAAGGATGTAATAGATTAAAAGGTAAAGTTGATTAAGAAATTAAGAAGTGATTAATATGTTACATTCTGTGGGCTTTCCTTTGTTCGGTTTGATTTTATCAAAATTCTGGACTAGTGCTAGACCTGGATGTTTTACACTAACATTGCTGATTGTAACTTCGTGTTAGATTTCTTTTCCTGTAAGATAAGAAAGCACACAGGGAACTTGTTCAAAAGTTTAGTCTAAATAATGGGATTTTTCATTGGTCGAGCATGTCAAAACTTGTGGATGATAAGTTGCCTACTGAGGAAGATTACTCTATTGTGATATAATTTTTTTTTTTTTTTTTAAAGGATGATATTGGTTGGTTCCCCAACTTCCCTCCAGATGGCTCGAACTGTGATATAAATGAATGAAAGAAATAGTGATTGTTAGGTTAATCAGCAAAAAGAGAGAAAAAAAGGTATAAAAAGAGAATTTTGGTGTTAGGCTTTAGGATGGCATGATCAAGTTTTGTTTTTTAGTTCTTAGAAATGCCTAAGCCGTTGAAATGGTAAGTCATTTTAAGGATAGAGTTATTTGAGGTCTTTGAGTCTTGGCCTTGAGTTAGAGGGGAGATGCATGTACGAGTAAATCTGTGAGTCTAGAGCATTCCCACCTTCTGTGTCTAGGGCCATATATATGGCATTTAGTAAAAATTATGGATGTTTGCTCCGCAATTGTGAAGAGAATTAAAGTTTGTGTTTAGCTGATAAAAAGTTAACTCCGTCCTTAAGTTTAGCCTGTGTAATTTCTTGTGGTTGTTTTTATCAGGCTGAAGTGGGTGTAATACTGTTACTTTGTCTTTGTCTTTGTCTTTTTGTGCTCTAGCATGTCTATTCCTCAACATTTCTTGTTTGGAAGACATCTAACTGACTGACGAACTTGGCCAGCAAATAAAAACTGGGGTTTCCTTTAGATGTCAATCCTTCAAAAAGGATTAGAGTTTCTCAGATTTTTGTGATGTTCCAACAGAATATCTAATTCAATGGTAGCTATCACTAGAACAATGAGATGTGATTTATCTTTCCATATGGCTAGGAATATTACCTTTCGTCATGATTTTCAGACTTCTTTGCTTCAAAAGGAGATGAATATATATATCCTCCTGCCGAGATAGGCGTGCTTTTTCCGGTTGTTTTATTTTGCTTTTTCTGACTGTACTACTGTTGTCTTCCCAACTTGATCTTCTCCCTTTCCTCTTAGTATGATATCAAAATCGAGTTCACTTTCCTTATAACTCTAATTTAAATAGGACCTCATCACATCTGCTTACACTAATCTTTGCATCTGCTGCAATATCAGCTGCAATTCTTCTGGTGTTCCTAGTTTTGAAATGCATAATATAATGAAGAAACACATGTTCTAATTTCTCTTAGTGATCTGTTGATATTTATATCCCCAATGGTTTGGTATAACTGCAGATGACTATTGTCGAATGCAAGGACGGTGATGAATATGTTTTTGTGACTGATTAGGTTGATAATACGTGAACTTGATAGCAACAACTAAGCATATGGACCTAAATTTTGTGTTTGACTATTAGTACCTTTAGTATTATAACTAATTTTCTTTGGGGTGGGTGGGTGGATAGGTTCACATATAAATTGGTAAATGATCATGTGCTAACTTCAGGATGTATCATGCAGATGGTATCTGGGCTCATGGTATTGTCCTTGATATTCTGCTATGCAAAGAAATTAATGATTATATTTAATTTTGCTTAATGTTAAATGTTGTTGCTCATAGTTCAGATGAAACTATTGTGGACCAATGAGATTTGAGCCTCGTAAGTCTTAACAACCAGCGGAATAATAGTTATTGTATGGCACTCTTTTGAAAAAGATATATGTGAAAATTTAGTGGCACGAGTATATTTCTTGTTTTTGCATTTATTCGCCTCTTGTTCGAGTAGTTTACTTATGTTTTCGATGCTATAATGTTTTCTTTCCGATACTTCTATTCGTAAAGTACATACAGCTTCATAGATTTTTATGAGGAGTGACGAGATGATTGATGTTAAATATATTTTTCATAATTTTGGTCCTTTTCATCTGTTCTAATCTGTGTAGGAAACTGTACATTTTTTAAGTATGTTGAGACTTGACATGTCTCTGAATCTGGATCTCCTAAACAACTTCAGTGTTTCCCTTTTGGCTTTATTTATTGACCCAATATTGATGTGTTTGTCATTTTTCATTTAGTGGACAAATTTGCATCTCTTGCCTTTGATTTCATTTTAATGCGTTCATACTAAATAAATGAGTTGTTTGTGTAATCTTTTTAATATTTTGCTCTGTAATCTTGTAGCACAGTGATCTTCGTGTTTTGCATAGTGTATCAAAATTTATTTTTGCCAAGCTAGTCCATGAGAATATTGTTCTGCCTTATGAAATTTCATGAACTAAGTCTTTGCCTGTACCAGAAAAATCTATGGAATGCGTGGATAACAATCTCAGATCTACGTGACACTGTCACCAAAAAAAGACACAGATTGCAGCTGCTAAGGCAAAAGTTGAAACTAGCTTCCATTCTAAAAGGACAAGTAAGCTCGATCTCTGGTTTCAATTTATATAACATCAATTCATCATTATTCACGGGATCAAATAATGTCTTCTGCATGTTTTGGAGGCACATGGAAATCTCTGAAGTAATTTGAAGAATCTTCTCATTTCTTACTGGAGCTTCTCACATGGATTGCCTTCATTTTTATCAATTGTGTATCTTCTTTTGCATAGAAGTCCTGATAAATAATTATCAGTTGGTTGTGAGAAGACACTATAATTTGCAGCTTATGGTATTATGGTATACAAGTTAATTGACTAAATACTAATTTTGCTTTACCCAATTAAATATTTTGTTACGTTTTTTTTATTGAACTCTGTGTCTGTTTATGTCTGTATCCATGCACAAATAGATTTTCTCAGTTTGTCATATCTGAAGTCAGTCAGTTTCTTTTTCAATTTAGATGACCTTTTTAGAAGATTGGGCTTCTTTGGATAAAGACCACTCGATTTCTTTGCTTGGAGCTATTGAAGCTTTAACGGCTAGCACTCTTCGTCTTCCAGTTGTTGGAGGAGCAATTGTATGTGCCTGGCTTTGTCTTTAGTGTATACAAAATTTTCACCCTGTAGTTTGGCAAATTCAATAACCATATGAATTTTGACAGGCCGATGTCCAAAGCTTGCAGGATGCCATTGGTTCAACAGTTGACATTATGCAGGCAATGGCATCCTCAATATATTTGCTTCTGCCAATGGTAATTTCTTAAATAAGACTCATAAAGTGCTCAATTTGATTTTTTTACAATTCAAGAAGGAAAGAAAGATTCACATTTATGTGAATCAGTGAATATCAGGTGAAGGATCTCTGTTTGTGTGGATTGCCTATGATGAAGAATTTCACATATTTTCAGGTTGAGGAAGTGAATTCTTTAGTGAGTGAACTTGCAAAAGTGACCACAAAAGAGCGAGCTTTGCTTGAACAATGCACAGACTTTATATCCTTGTTAGCGGCCATGCAGGTAGATCCACTTCCCTCCTACCCTTCCAGACAGTCTTTTATATCATTATTTGGTGATAATTTTTTTGTAATGGAATATAACAGGTTAAAGACAGTAGTCTGAGAACACATATACTACAACATAACCGTTTATGAACAGCATGACAAGACCTGTAGAACTGATTGTATTTGACTGTCCACTCTAAGCATGCTAACACCGTACTGAACTTCTAGACCTAGTGGAGGCAGCATTGAAGGTAAATAAGAAAGGACCCGATGACCAGTCTCTGGCTTCTCATTTGGCATTTTTGTAACACATTGGTTTCTTGATCGTGTACTCCAGGTATCCAATATTACAGGAAACGGTCTGTCATCTCACTAACTAGCTGTACACGCACTTCTTTTTCTTTTTCTTCTACTTTTCCCTTTCTCAGGGAGAATGGAAAACCGATGTATATATGCAATATTCTAACTGCATCGTCATTAAGCAATTCTTGTTCATTACTAGTTGTATATGCTATTTTCATATATATGGAGCAGTTGCAGCCTCTCGAGTGGGCTTGTGGTTCAATTGATGAATTGCATTTGGCTGGTTTAGTCTCTATTTTTCAATGCCAATATCACTTGTGTCTTTGCTTTGGTGGATTCTGTCATAATATTGTAGATTCTGGAGGTTGTTTTCCCTTCTTTTTCCCAGAAAAGAACTTTGGATGAAAATTTGAAGTATGTATATTGAAGAACGCAGCATACATTCTGTTGGATTGCAATGGACACCCCCCCCCCTCCCCGACCCAATTCTAAAAGATGAATTGAATCTTGTATTCTCTGTATAACGTCACTTTGGACCCGGAAGCAAAGCAGAAAGGCCAATTAATATGAACAAAAACAAGACCGCTACTTTTTGTGGTGCTTGAATTTTGGCACAGACAAAATTCCAATTCCCACATTGCATGAACAGATAGAGCAAGTTGTACCAAGTGGGTCCTGTTCGTGCGCTTCTCAAAGTGGTCTTTACTTACCTCTGTCACTACTCAAAAGTCATGCATTCACATCTGATATAAAAAAAATTTGAGTTCTTAAAATTTTGAGTTCTTGGTTCAAATTTCATCAAATGTTAGTTTTAAATTTAAAAGTAAATGCCAAAATTTAGCATATCAACAAATTCAGCAACCAAACATGAATCGAAGAGGCAGGTGTGTATATGTCTAATTGAGCAGCCAAAAAAGAAAGAAAAAGGGTAAAAGTGGGCTACATAAATATAATAAACATGTAATATTAGAGATGAAATTAGGGGGCTGTTTATCTGGTAAAGGCTGTCGGAATCTTTGGGTGGTAATAAGTATCCCTTTTAGTGTGATTGTTTGTCAGGTAAATGACCTCATCAATAATTGCTTAGAGTTGGTTACTATTTTATTACATGGAGTACTGTTGCCCTTCTGACCATTTATCATACATACTTTTAAGTCCCACATATGTATGTGGGTTCGATCTCAAGACATAGTTAGCAGCCACTTATCATGTGAGATCCATGCATAAGCCCCACATATTACGAAAGCACATATTTCGATCTCAATTGAAAATCTTCACCTGTCTGCAGAATGAAAGCACATAGAGAAAGACAACATCCATACACTAATGAATCATCTATACGTTTTTTTGGGGATCAATTCATGCACGCTTTGACAAGATTGGAATTTAGGGCATTCATAACTCAGTTTGATGCACATTCCATGTGGTGACGTTCTTTCACTATGAGGTGCCCTATATCTCTGTACAAGTTGGTTGACTCAACAACCATTTTCATTTATTTTTTTCCTTCTTTCTTTGGGGTTGGAACCCTCCCACCCACCTTTATGCTTTTCAATTTCTTTTCTGATTCAATTGAAAATGGAGATTTTGATTAAAAATTCATGCAGAAAGCTTGTATAGGCAAAAAGATTGAACTTCATATTTTGTTATTTAAAGTCACAATACTAAGTGACTTGAAAAGTAGGAAAATGAAAAGAAGGAACCTTCATTTCTCTAGTTCTTGAAAGTTTCATCCTTCCAACACAAAAAGAGTGAAATAAAAAAAGAGAAATCAAATTGCCCCCAAGAATCTTCAAATTGTAGCCCCCCACATAAACCCAAAAATCTGGAAAAGAGAAAAAAAAAAAAAAAAAAACACGAAGGAAAATAGAAAAAATGTAATACAATCAAGCTCTAATTAATGTTCATCCCTTCAGCCGATAAGACAGGAAATTAAAAAAAAAAAAAAAAAGTAAAACCTTCAAAAGAACAGCCTCAAAAGCTTCGTTTCATATCCATTGTGGTCTTGTTGTAAATCTTGATGACACACAAAACCGCTCTCCAACGTAGTTGTTTCCGACTCGTCCGAAGGCGAAGCCGGCCTGCGCTTCCCCCTCCCTCGGGCAGTCATTCTAGCCGGAAAAGCCGCAGTCAATCCGAGATCCAGGCCTCTCGTCACATCAGCATCAAACCCTTTCCTCTTCAGCCTCATGTTCAAGTCTCGCGATCCGTACAAATCATTGTTATTAGCTTCCGAACCTTCGTCAAACTCCGGCGACTGAGCAAACCCGGAAAACTCCGGCAAGGAGCGCGGAACGCCGCCGCGAAGTACCGTCTCCACTGCTGACTGGCAGACGTGCCAGTTTCCTGTGGACAACAATCCCACCGCCCCGTTCACTGGATTCACTGTCCTCCCGCACGCTTCAAACAGTAAAGATTGAAACAGAGCTGCAAATCAAAAGATATTCAGACTTCAGTGAAGTTCAGACCCATTAAAAGAATCAAAAGAACATAAATTATATTATTATATTTTTGACAAGGAGAAAGAATCAATACCGGGTCTTTGGGATTCAGGGACAGAAGAAAGGAAGGACATGAGTCCAGCGCGGCCGAAAAACTTAGCTACGAAAACGGTGGCGTTTGCTTGGGCTTGAGGGCTCTCTATTTCCTGCAAACTTTGCCTGAGAATGCAGTTTTCATTGCAGCCCTTTCGGAGTATTCTGCACCCGTTGCAGCTCATAATTAATTATTCTTTCAAGCATATACAATACAGGGAAGATATCTGATTTTCACATGAGTTTGCAGACGTAGCTAATTTTATTTTTCTTTGAGACACTTGAAACGCAAGAAATGAACTGGAGATCAAGAAGAATATTTATATGCGTAGAGATAGAGAGAGAAAGACTTGAGTTTCAGGGGTGAAGGAAGGTGAGATGAGGAATATATATAGAGGGTGGGAGTGGAGTGGAGGGGTTGCATCAGGCAGGTGATGTGGAGAATAGAAGAAAATATTAATATTAGCATAGGGTTAGGAGCTAGTGGAGTAAACTAGGATTAGTGAGAAGTGTCTTGTTTTCTCCTTTTTTTTTTTTTTTTGTGGGGGTGGTGATTGGTTTAGATATAGAGTTATTTTTATTGTATATTTAAAAGAATATTTTATATATTTATTATATATTTATTATGTGAAATAAGAGATCATATATCAAAATTAAAATAAAAAATTAGAATGAAGTTTATTAGAATTTTGATGTTGGAAGGGTTTCAAAGGTGTTAGCCTACATATATGCATAATAAAATAATAGCATCATGTGACAATCTTTAAGAATGACAAGGATTAACCGAAATATTATGATTGACAAAAATGATAATTCTATCATTCGTCCTTTCAAGACCATGTAAAGGTCTTACTATAATTTTGGGATAACCTTTTAGGTGAGATTCCTTTGTCCTTGTGGTCTATTCCTATTTTCTTATTTTAAAACCCCTCTCACTAACCTTTCTATAGCCATTATTATATACAGGGCCATTTCTTCGGAAGCCACTAGATAAGATATTAACATTCTTTAATTTATTTTTGTATTTTATTTCATATATTATATTATAAATATATATGAAGTGAATAATTTTTTTATTTAAATACATATTTTGCGTAAATAATATACATTTAGTGTATATAAAATAAAATATCAAATTGATATATTTATCATAAATGATATAAAAGAAATGGTACATATCAAAATTAAAATGATCAATAATTGTGTTAATTCATCCATATGTATATGCAACAGCACAATAAGGGCTACATTTATATGTGCCAGAAGTCTGAATTACAAACGAGAAAATTGCTGTATCAATTGTCAGTGACTAATGTGTGCAAGTACACATACAAAAGTAGACCCAAAAATAAGAATTTAACCAAACAGGCCCTTAGGTCTCTGTAGTTGTGACCTGTGGGGGCTTTGCTTTGGCGTTAGTTAACATAAAAAATAATGGGATTTAATTGTCAGCGATCTACAACAAAGCCCCAAGCTCATTGGATTGGATAGAGCAGGCATAATTGGCTATGCCCACACTCGGATTAATTACTCAAATCAATTCCCATGATATGTTAAGTCATATAAATTATCTTTTTTTATTTAAATTAAAAAACAAATCAAGTTATTGATATCTTAATTTAAATTAATTTTAAAAGTTCGTTTGAACTCAACTCATTAAATTGATAAATTAAACTTGAACGTATTTTTTAATTCAATAAAATATGTGTAGAAAAGGAAATTGATTTCTGTATGTATTGCATTTATGTTTACATAGGAAAGTATATATAATACAACAATTAATTACTTACAAAGAAAAGAAAAATAAATTACTAATTATAATTAATATTGATTGTCAATTTAAAGAATATTTCTGAATTTGTGAAATAATTATTTTGACGTTTCTTAACACTTCCCTCAAGTTTGGAATGTATGTTGATAATTCCTAACTTGCCAACTAGAGTTGAAAATTGTGAAGAATTCAATGATTTTGTAAAAATATCTGCTTGCTGGTCTACATTAAAGAGGTGACGGTGTTTTCTTTTGACTATTCCATTTTGTTGTGGAGTGGAGACATAACTAGTTTGACGAATGATATTTTTATGTAAATAAAAAAATTTCATTGTAAAGTCAGGTCCATTATCACTTCGAAGAACTTTGATTTTCAAACAAAATTGTGTTTCAACTAAATTGATGAACTTGTTGATATATAAATGAATATCTGATTTATGACGCATCAAATATGTCCATATGCAATGAGTATAATTATCAACTATGGTAAGAAAATAATGTGCTCCTGTAATCGAAGGAACATTGTACCCTCCCCAGATATCAACATGGATTAACTCAAAAGGTACTTTACTGCGAATAGAACATGATAAAAATGAGGAACGAGCTTGTTTAGTTAATTGGCAGATTAAACAATCAGAAATATTGTAAAATTTTATGTCCCTAATAGAATAAGAGATCAAACTAAAAGCTTTATTTGATAGATACCCAAGGCGTTGGTGCCAAAGTTTCGAGGAATAAGAGATTGGTGAGGTGACGACATGACATCTGGTTCGCTGTGTAGTATCAAGATAGTAAAGTTCTCCTCGCTCAATTCCCGTCCCAATCATCTTCCCCCATTGTTGGTCCTGAAGCATACAAGTATTATTAGTAAATGTGGCAAAGTAGTGGAAATTTTTTAGAAGCTTGCTGATGGAAATCAAGTTTAATTTAAAGAAAGAGACACATAACACATCATGTAAGGTGAAATTGGAAAAATGAATGCTCCCTATATGTGTCACAGTGGCAATGACTCCATTGGCTAGATGCACAGTTCGATTGGCAACACGAGATTTTGTGGTTAACAAGTCATCTGAGTAAACCATGTGATCTGTGGCTCCTGTATCGAGTATCCAATGCATTTCTTTGTCAATAACAGAAGCACAAAATAATATACTTGAGAGATCACTCATGGCAAATGCACTACCAACATGGTTGGCCATCAAACTAGACTTATTCCCACTAAGTAGTGTCATGAGATTTTGATATTGTTTTGTTGTGAGAGTGAACGGTGTATTGACATCTACGTGATTGGCTTTGGAGGAAAAAATTTTACGCTCTCGATGATCCAGTCTGTTGCCTGTAGCATTCAGCTTTTGTAGATTTCTACAAACATCTATGGTGTGACCTTGCCAACCACAATAATCACATTTAAGGTGTCTTTGAAGTGTGTCTAATTTTATCACAACTTTCATATTTCAAATGAGGATTTTTAGGTGTGAAGATCTTCTCAGGTCTTTGTGAGTTGTTTTTCATAGCAAAAGCTGAGGTTTCAGCCAATGGTGCACCTCTATTCGATATTCCTAGTTGTTTTTTATCCTGTAGAATAAGAGAATGAGCCTTGTTGGCGGTGGGGAGTGGATCCATGAGCAGAATCTGCCCTCGAACATTATAGTATACTTCATTAAGTCCTACGAGAAATTTCATGGTCTTTTGTTTTGTTGGAACTACAAAATATCCTTCATAGCATCACATGTGCATTTTGCAATGTTACATAATGCATCACGTTCATTCCATAGGCCTTTAAGTTTGGTGTAGTAATAAGCCACAATAGTCATGTTGTCCTAGTTACAATCATGTATAGCTTGTTCAATATGAAATAAATGAACACTGTTAGTATGTGAAAAACGATCATTTAAATCAAATCAGATTTTATGAGCACTTTCATTGTATATTATGCTTGCTCTAATATCTTGTGAAATTGAATTGAAAAGACATGCTTTTACAAGGTTGTTGCAATGCCTCCATTGTTGGAGTTCTGTGATAGAAGTTTCCGGTGATTGTTTGACAGTGCCATTAACAAAGCCTTCTTTATTCTTGATGTTGAGAGCCATGAGCATAGCGTGGCTCCAAGTGCTATAATTTTCTTCATTCAACAGTTGTGTGATGAGTACAAGCACATGTTAATCGAAATAATAAAGGTATTATTCGGATTATCAAATTTATTGATCTCAAGATTGGCTGAGTTTTGATTTTCATCTTTTTCTGTCATATGCAATGACTAGAAGAAGGTGGACAATTTCTTGTATGTGGTAAGATGGAAACAAAAATTCAAAACCGTGCTTGCTCTGATGCCATGTGGAAAAGAAAATTGATTTCTGTACGTATTGCATTTATGTTTACATAAGAAAGTATATATATTACAACAATTAACATGTGTCCTAAATTAGTACATATACACCATAAATACTTACTTACAAAGAAAAGAAAAATAAATCACTAGTTATAATTAATGTTGATTGTCAGATTTGAAGAATATTTCTGAATTTGTTAAATGATTGTTTCGACGTTTCTTAACAATATGAAACTCGATTCGAATTCAATTCAATTAATAAAAAATAAAATATGTGTAAAAAGATCAAACTATTCGAATTCGATTTATATTCGATTCGATCAAAACTCATTCAACCCCGATATGATTAATAATCAAATCAAATTCAAATATAAATTTTAAAATTTAATAAAAATTCAAACAAATTTGAATTTTCAACTCAACTCGATTTCGTTACATTCTAGTCTTATTGCTCTTGCTATATATAACTTTGTACTTCAACTTTAGAGGTCCCTTTTCATCCAAATATGTTAATATTCCTTTTCCATAATTTCGATCTTTCACTATCTTTTAAAATTCCCCAATGGTCCTACACTTGCTGCTTGCAATTTGACTGATCATATATATATATATATATATATATATATATGTTTATGCCTTCACTCTTGCTCTAAATCATCAAGCTCGAATGAATTTTCTATTGTAAATATTATTAACCTTGATATTATTTTCTTGTAGCATTTTATATTTCTTTCGATCACACGACGTGAATGTATACATATATACAAAATATAAAAGCGTAATAAACGAAGCTGAAAACAAGGGTAAAGCTAAGAATGGATTAAGAAGATTCATCGAAGTTATAATCCCAACTGGCATCTTAATCCCATCCCCATGGCGTCTTTATCTTATGAGGACCACAAAATGGATCCAAACACTACTTGTTTTTATATGTAAATTCCATATACTCAAATAATTTTGTAAAGAATGGGATTCCAATCCCCCCACATATTGTTAAGATTATTAGCAGTACACTTTTGTCTGCACCAAACTTTCCATATTAAATGTAGTAATGGATTTTGATTTCCAAATATGTATGAGTGGTCCACTTGTGAATATGTTTGAGCTGGTCTATACATACACACATACATACATACATACATACATATATATATATATGTGTGTGTGTGTGTGTGTGTGTGTGTTATATGCATATCCACAAAGCCTTAGCTAAGATTTGGAAAGGAGCAGTTTTGGCCTCATGCATGCTTGCAAGAATGTTGTCCTTCTATGAAATAGAGAGACAATTGATGTTTTGATACTCTCTAGAGTTGAAATTCTGGTTTTTAAAATTGAGTTTAATTTGATGATGAAAGGTTTGCATAATGACATGTTGATAGGAGGTTGTACTTGTACACAATGTTGCCTCATCTTACTATGGAACAACATTCAATAAAATCTTTTAAAATTCTCGCAATATTGATTTTTTTTATAATTTTTTTGGCATTAAATTCTACTTGGAATAATCTTCAAAATGTAGTCGCATAAAGTACACTTGTAATTTTGTGATTTCAAATCAAAGATCGATATTAATATATCTAGATAAATACGATCGACAATCTTCATTTATTATTACAATACAATCCTCAAAAGGGTTGTGAAATAGTTAATTTGGATCATATCATACCCTAAACCCATGAACAAATTTAAGATAAAGTATATATGAATTAAAATTTCATTGGATTTATCAGCCAGCTTTAAAATTGTAGTATCGTTTGAATTAAAAAAACCCAATTCTAAAATTATTGAGATCAATATAGTGAGATTACATATCCACTTGTTTCTTTATATTGCAAGGTCTATGGATATGTGGAGACATGATGCCGTAAACAACAAAAAATATTGTGGCGATTGTTTCAAAGTTCTTATGGATAATCTCTTTGAAGTTATTTTCTCTTTGTTTTTTTCAAAGGCAAAAGATAATAAATTGCCCTATCTTATCCAAATTGTGATATTTAAACAGGCCAACTATCAATATATGTATTTATTAATAGGCCATTCCACGTTTGCACATATTTGTATATTGTAATTGCTATCGAAACAATGTTTGGAACCACTTTCCAATTGTGGAAACTTTTTATAGACTCCCACGTCCACGACAAAAAGCTGTCCAACACTAGCAACCATTGAGAGTCAATTAATATAAATATAAAGTTTAATATTCAAGTATATAGCTTTACATTAAATTTCAATAAAAAATAAATTGCTGTTTTATATGCATATTTCATGAATATGAAACTATAAGAAACAGATTTAATATCAAATAAAGTTATAATTAAGTTATTTTGTTTTTGAATTTGGCCTTCTATCTAGTAGATTTATATAGGTTTATTCTTGAAAATTCACAACTATTATGTGACCTAGCATACGATATGCGAAGAAAGTACACCATCTTTATACTGATTAAATATGAAATATGCAAAAAAAGGTGCAACATTTTTTGCAGAACTTAGCTCATGATCTTTGAACCACATTTTCCGATTGGGTTACTTAGGTCCCAACTCACTCATTATTGTAACAAATGCAACCTTATTTTCATTTTTTATGTGGAATCTGGCAATTTCTAATTGAAAAATCCTCACAAAACGATAACGAAATTACACAAGCCCAGTGA
Source organism: Paulownia fortunei (assembly GCA_019321725.1). Classification (NCBI taxonomy): domain Eukaryota; kingdom Viridiplantae; phylum Streptophyta; class Magnoliopsida; order Lamiales; family Paulowniaceae; genus Paulownia; species Paulownia fortunei. The sequence goes on along the minus strand of CM033106.1, from coordinate 28,757,067 downwards.
TTATGGCATCAAACCACCTAGACCAAAAGAGCAAGAAGGCGGCCCAAAGGCAGACTATACTATCCACAGTTCTACAGCTGAAAAGAAAAAATAGATCAGCAGTGGGAAGTGTGATTTCAACATGCAATCAGGTAAAACTAGACTTCACGCTCAGGGAAAAATATAAGAGGCCCCTTTAATGCTTGGAAATCGGCAAACCTAAATGACATCTATTAACACTTGAAATGCAAACCCATAAATACAAATTCTGTGTAGCAGTATCCTGATTAGACCCACCTAGATTCAATAATATATACTCAAGTTATAAACATGAATGAGACAATAGTGTCTAGGGGCAACGAAGAAAAAATTCACCCTCTCCCTAAATGAAATCGCTCTACTTGCAACATACACGAAGACTGTTCTTGTTTTCACTTAGCATTCCTATATGAGGATACCAGGCCTACAGCTTAATCAACTGGTCACATCTGTTTCAATAAAGCAAGCCATTTCTGCATTAACTAGAACTAAGCCACAAAGAGCTGAGTCTAGCTGCCAGCTTCGCACTCTTGTAGTCATCTCTGAGCTGAATAAACCTGAATTTGCAACCAATTACAAATTTTCAATCCATAAATGAATAATAAGAAATAAGAAAAGCAAATGCAGGAAAACGTATATAGGAAATGTGGCAATTCAACCCCAGTATTCATCACTAAATTTTCACAAATTTCTGCAGTAACTGAAGAAAGTTACTGAGAATTCTAGAGACCTCGATTGAAAAGCATAAAAGAGTGCACACAAGCACACACATATTGGAAAGCAAGGCATATTTAATCCATGTTTAGTGCAGTGAGATCAAGAATAGTCACACCTTTGTGCATCTTTTCGGATGCTTGGGGTTCCCTCAAACAGAGTTGACAGACTTTCAGGAGCAACAATAAAGACATTGGCCATGCTGGAGAGAAATTGTGCCAGTGAATCAAGAGATAATCGATGAATTCTTGATTGCTTCATTTCCTTTATAGGATAAAGAAAGCTTGAATTTTACAAAAAAAATTACTTACATGCCCAGCAACTCAAACTTCTCATCTACTGTGGGAGCATTGAAACTACGAACAAAGTCCCCATATTCCGTTATATCACGCTTAAGCCGCAGCCCTCCACTGCAGAAGTTACATTATACAAGGTAGTTCAATTTAAAGAAGCAGAGGTACTCAAAAAGGGAAAGGGGAATGAACAAGAAGGTGAAGTTAGTTTTCTTCAAGTTTGATGGGCTCACACATCACACCTTTTAACTGAGCGCCATTTAACTAATCCATGAGACAATTTATAGTCAGAATTTTACTGTTAACATTTTTTTGTCTCATTTTTCTACTGATGAACATCTTTTAGAGAGCATGATGGCTGGAGCAGAAACCAAAGGGAGAGAACCTTGGCTACGAAATAGCAACTAACACTCAGACATAGGTAAAAATAAGAGCCCTCTTAAATGCATTCGCCCTCTGAAGCTTAGAACAAGAATACAATTATTGAAGCTACTTGTACATGGTACACATTATATCTCCCCTTTAATAAGATTTCAAGCCTCATTCCTCATAAAAGAGATGTTTTTACATGCACAATTCATCTATTTGGGTAATGATTTTATCTTGCTCACTATGTAACCTACGGACTGCCTTGATTTGAGATATGAACACCGTGTGCCTCAATCATTCATGGTAGTACAAGAAGCATTGATGAAGGTGCCCCTGCCCTCACAAGATCATAGTCAGCAAACAGCCTCAAAAAGACCAACAGTCTCTGTCTTTGGTTGAACAGGGGACCATAAATCAAAAGCATCCCAAGTTACTACAAGACTGTTGGTCATTTTGAAGCCTGCAAATACAAAATCATACTGAAGCTGAACAGGGGTGCTTAGCATGTGAGTGGGTTGTGTCTTGGGCTTATGAGACCCACTACAAATCAGATGCAAGAAACTTAAGTGTACAAGTATGGATGTGTATGCCAATGGTAACCAGTCCTTCCATCTAGTAAATCTATAAAAAGTTGGCAAATAGTTAAATTGTGATGCCCAATAGTCCTCATAGAGTTTAAGAAATTATAAAAACATTACATACAGTCAAATATGAGTATTATCCACGAAACCACCATGATTACCCTACTTTCACAGGTAATTTCCAAGTAAATTTTTTCATTCAATAAAGGAAAAACCCCATTGTATCTACTTAGATATCAACTGAACACTGAAGTTGATCAGCAAAAGACAGAAGGGTAAAATGCAAATCCAGTCACTTGGTGGTTAATATGCTTTCAAATCTATAAATATGCAAAGAGATAAGTAGGAGGGATATAAAAGGAAGTTAGAGCATCACAATCATCACAAATTATGCAGCATAGATGGACATGTTAAATTCTAGCGTTGAATATGGCAGACAGGTTAAGAATAAAGTGATGCTCTGAAACTCATGCCAGGGTCATGAAGGGCATATCAGCAAGCATGTAAATCACCACCAGAGATGCAGCTCTGGATTAGCAAGCAAACAATAGATCAAGAACTACCTTGGATTGAAAGTGAACTTTTGCCAGTGATTCAGCAGCCCCTTGTGCAATCGATTTCCCTGTAACAATCAACCCATAGTTACCAGTTCAAAATCCATTATGGTACACCACTTCAGGATGTCCGTAAATACTGGATACAATTCAGTCAGTGACATTTGGCTTAAATATCGAAAGGGTCCATAAAGCTTCAACTATAAACAACTTGGATGTGCTGGTCAACAGCGATCACGAAACGATAACCTTCACTTGATCCGCAGGGTGTGGATTAAAGTTCAAATGGTAGAAAGTTTCATTAGTGTACTGACTTGTCTAAATATTCTCATAGTTCTTAATTATATAATTTATAGAAATTGACTAAATCTTAACAGTGTTAAGAGAAAGAAAGTTAAAAAAAATCAAATCAAAGTTGTATTTTTATAATTTAATAATGTTAATTAGAATGACTTTCAAAATAAATATACTTATCTCCTATTTAAAACGTTTCATATCAGATTTTGTTATATTTCATTCTACTTTTGATTGGCTGGTTTGCTCCCTTGGATGTTTCCATTACTCACTATTTCAGGTAAATAAATGTTTTCTCACCTCTTCATTGACTCCTTGAGACAGGTCATATTAGGTTCGAAATATTCTTTCTATTTGTAGTTGATGCCCAACAATGTTGCTACTTGCTCACAATATTTCAGGTAATACTCATTTTTCCTTATCTTCTTAACTCCTTGAGAGCTGCCATTTTCATGAGATTTCCTATTTTTTTCTACTATTTTTCTGCTCTCTGGGACTTTGCTTACAAAGCAACCCACCTGGGCACATGCACACACCCCTACTTGGACACAAACACACACACCCATGCAATAACTACACACAACATGCATGCAAATATGAATACCATTTCAACAAAAAGAGAAATACCTAGACAGACCCATTGCATACACACTTCCATTTTGAATCCTAAAAGCACACTATTAGTACATTTATACATGCAAATGCAAAGACAGGGTGAAACAAAAGGAAAAACACCTAGGCAGAAGCATCACATGCTCACACTGAATCCTACTCGTGTTGCAAGATTCATTTTGGATCTGATTGTACAAAAGATCGCTTCAATTGGGACAGCTTACATATGGTATTTGTAATTGGTTGGGAGTAAATAGTACATTATTCAAAGGATGAAAATTGGATATAATTATGAATATATATTAATTTCATTTGAAGATACTTGTCATTTAAGATTATGGATATAATTATGGATGTATTGTCATTTAAGATTCAATGCTAGAAATATTTGTAAAAAAGTAGGACTTGGAACTTCAAATATTCCAAGTATTAATGTGGATATATTTTCTGAAAATGAAAAATTATTGGTAAACCTTCAGCAGCCGCACTCCGTCTTCTCCTCTGTAAGCGGGTGCAAAGCTTATGTGTCTGTAAAACAATTTACAGACCTACAAGCTTGCTGAACTAGTGTACATCATGCAAACATTTTCACTAAATAATGCCAAAAGCAATTATTGCTGTAATTATGTCAAACAGAAGTTCAGCTATATCCACAATAACATTAGACGTGTCAAAGTCGTGCAAGAAATCTTTCAAAACATGACAGGTCAATGGACCGCCAATATGTAACAACTGTAAACCATGGCATCTACCAGAACACTACTGCTTTAAGAGAAAATCTAAATACCAGTTCAGTCAGGAATGCTTGTTTGTTAAGACCTTCAAGGGCTGTGAAAGCAGCCTCAAGCACCCGGGAAAGATAAGTAACAACCCTGATATTTTAACGAGAAGTGAGAACTATAATATTGTAAAAGAAAGTCAGATTTGGTGTCACTGAGAATATGATGATGAAATAGAAAGCTAAAGAAAAAATCCAGTATGGGAATCTGGAAACTGTCACATGATAAATTCATGAAACATGATACCAAAAGAACAAAATTTGATTGATTCATTACGTGTAACAATCTTCAAAGTAAATTGCAGAGACTTAAAAATGACTGAAATTTCACACCTAGTGCAGGCACTTGTTGGTCGGTGATCAGGAGCAATGCCATCATCAGGTGACCGATAATCTGTAGCTTTCTGTTCAGCTGATAGCAGTCGCTCAACCTTAAAGAATTTCAAGGATCTATTACTTCAAAATCAAAAGTCAACAAAAAGAGGCTTGTGAAAGAAGTCAAAATTTCAACTAAATTGGCACAATCAGCCACCAAACTCCTAGCAAAGCGGAGAGTCAAACATCAGAAAGAATTTCAATTACAAACCTCAGCCATCACTGTTTCAATGCACTGCTGAAGGCCCTTGTAAGCAGCACCTTCTGCACTGGACATTGCTGTTGACATTTCTTCACAGGAAGCAGCATGTGCACCATCCACAGGTAGCAAAAGTCGAGAAATAGAGTTCGTGAAGTACTGCAAAGTAAGAGTTCATTTCTAATGAAATCTATCACAAGTTTGATGATAAACATCAAGTAGTGCAACTAACAGCAAATTGACATACTTGCTGAACAATAGCCACACTACTTCCACACCGCTGTACAGCAACCATAAAAGATTTGAAACTGCTTTCTCCAGCAGCAGCAGCAGCTTCTGCCTACATATTACCAATTAAGCTCCCATATTGAACACTTTATGAACAAGATCTTCCAATAAAGAAGTTTAATGATCTAGCATACTGCAACCATTTAAAATAACCAAAAAAAAAGTAAAATGATCAAGTGTTTACTACAGAAGCAGCTGCGGCAGCAACTCTTCGACTGACACTAGTTCCCAGAACAAACCGTTCCCTCAATGCTGCAGCTTCAGTCAGGCTGTCACGAGCTCTTTCCAGGCCTTCTGTTATATATAGACAGACCTGAAGAAGGAAAAGGGATAGGAAATGGGACAAAAAAGTATTTATTGTGGACATCTACAAGAAGAAAGACATCAGAATATGGAAAGAGTCTGATAAACTCACCTGGTCCAAAAGGCACGTGAAAATAGCCCGCACATTAGCTGCAAGAGTAGCAGGCTGCATGATGGCAAGAAAATAATATATAAGCTATTAAGTCAAACTATGGAGTGATACCATTATTCATGTGACCACTTCAACAGAAACTAACTCTTTTTCTCTCTCTGTTTTTTTATCTTTTTCCTGGGAGGTAAAAAAAACACAATGTTTGAAGATAATCATCGCATATGTGGTGCCTACAGCTTAACTGGTTTTTTCTCTATTTATTTATTTCTTTTTTGGTTGTTAAATGAAATTAAGTTGACAGAAAGAGAAAAAGACAAAAGGATACTGAACCTATGGAAAATAACTACATACACAAACTAATAGGCAAAATCATATCATCACTTTAGCAGGAACGTAACTTTTGAAGACAATCATGGCATCTGGGATAAACACAGCTTATATATTTTCTTTTTGGGTAGTCAAACAAAGCTGAAGCTAAGAAAATGAGAGCATGGATTGAGGACACAGAAAGCATATAGGGCTCTCAGCAAACCAAGGGAACAAGAAGTATCCCAACAAGGACGGATGTTGCTAAAAGCAATCATCACTTGTTGATCCTCAACTACACACATGCGTCTGCTTTTGTACACAGAGATAGACTGAAAAAAAAGAATAAGAAGTCCCAGCCAAAACTTGAGACATCCCCACCCTCCAGTCAAAAAAAGCCAAACAAACAAAGAAGAAAAGAAGAATACTACTCCATAACACCATTCACAATACAAGGGTGATTTGTATACCTGAATAACCAGAACCTAACCCCATCAAGCTAGTACAGCTCCATGTAATACCCAGTTGTTCAGGCCAGATAAATATAGTTTGAAATTTTAATTATGTTCCTCCAAGTTAACGAATGCTAATTCATTTTCTATCCCTCAGCCCCAAATGTATTGAAAATTTACTGTGTTCCTATCCAACCTGAATTGATTGGTAGAACTCAAGGTCAATACTCCATTAACTCTCAGCCTAAGTATGTCATGGTAACAAAAACCATTATACCTGTGATGAAAACAAAGTACATCTGGATATGGCTTCTTCATTCCAGCGTACAAACTCAGTCACTGCAGTGACGGATATCTGCTGCTGTGAAGATGCTACAGAAGCCCCCCTTGAACGCCCAATTGTCCCCGTTGATTCAGAGGACTGCTGGCTTTCGATGCGCAGTTCCTCCATCTGCATCATTTGCACAAAAGTTTGATTTGAAAAAGAATTCATGAAGCAAGTAAGCACATCAATTGTAGTAGGTAACAGCTACTAAGTCAGAGGGGGGCTGCTCTTTCTCTGGAAGGGCATGAGAGTAAGAGAAATGGAGATCAACAGTTTAGGGCACACCTTTGCGTTATATAGTTGCTTTAGAGAAGCCTGTTCATACTCTATGTATATATCTTTGTGGGGAAGAAATAGAGACTCTGTTAGGCCTGCATTAAAAGATTAAACAAAGTTTACATATATGTCTATATAACAATTCTGCAAATAGCACATAGTATCATTCAGCAAAAAGCAATAATATTTTGAAAGAGTCGGCTCTTACGAAGCCACGTGATCATAAAGATGCCAACCAGTTGTTAATAGTTTCTGAGGTTTCCTTTGATAGGGGTTTTTCTCTTATATATTTTGCCTATTTTTTCTTTTTTCTTTTTTTTTCCTTCTAATGAAAGGTATGTTTGTTCAGTTTCTTGTCTTCAATCCTATTCAAGTTGGTTCTTGGAGAGACTGGTTTGTGCAGAGATTGATGGATTTGCCTTAGTTTAATATACTCTTCTGAGCATGGGCTTTTCCCCTAGCTTTGTAAATACTGAAACTTTAACTTATCAAAGCATAAAAAGCGCACAGGAAAATTTAAGAAGATCAATCTTGAATTAGATAAAACCAAGGAGACAAATTAAATCTTTTTCTGTATAATCTAAGAGAATCAATATATTTGTGAGTAATTCATATTGAAGAAGCTACCACGCCAGAGCAAAAATATGTTCCCAAGTCAGAGGAGAAGCCATTTGACTTGAAGAAATATCAGCAAATTTGATATTTTATACCTTCAACTTCCAAGTCACCGCACCCCACGCCACGTAAATCTCTAGCAAGGTCCAGTGTCTTCTCATATGCCACTGCTTGCATTCTAAGATACTGAGGGTAATATGTGAAAGAATCGTTAATATCTTTCAATACTGAACTCATAATAGCATTTACCAGCCACATATGGAACTCACTAATATAAGTCCGCCTTCTTCCATGGGAGGTGGATTAACAAGAGATGGTTTTACCAATAGCTTCTCAAGTAGTTTAGGAACTCGGTCTTCCAACACGCGCTACATGTCAAACAAAATCATTAATGTAGCACATCCCACCAATATATCCGATGATCTATACTCTATCAGAACATAGATGCAAAAGCAATAGAAAAAGGCTAAAGGACTTCGACGTTGCATATTTGAGAAGTAAAAACATATATAATAACAGTTTCAAAGAATTAACTAATCAAAAACTTCAGATGCTATACTTGATACAACAGTATGGTTAGATGCAGCGAATAAAAGCCTAAAAAGAAAATCAGACATAGAATCCCCAATCCTCTACTGGTTTATATAAAAGAAGAAACCAGAGTAATAATTATTTAACAAGATTTTGTTTCTTTTTGGAAAAATTGGAGTTATTTGGTCATTTACCGCAAGTATTATTCTTGATTTGCTTAATCTCACATATTCTAGTTGGCATTCTGTTACTTATGCCAAAACAGAGGCAATTTAATAATTGAAAGTTTCTAGGGTAATTTTCCTAATCCAAAATGCAAAATTCCAATATTTTAATATTGTCCCTTAAAATATTGTTTTTAATATTTTGTCCAGAATATTGCTTTCTCAGAACTTAAGAATCCTAATTGTGTTGGGATTGAGCATGAATCCACTACTTAGGTCAAATACTTCATCAAGAAAGAGTTTCTAAGCCATTGTATTTCCTAATATTTTCATTGTAAAAGTAGAAATGGACACCAGAAGTCCACAAATTGAAATCTCATTGTCTTTCAGAACTTACTGGTGAAAACAAATTATGGTTCATCTAAAAGAAATTCCTAGAAAGCTTTAGAAAGATTCTCAGGTTACTTCTCTGCACTACAGAGATTTCAGATTTGTTTTCTTGTCAGATCTTACTTTTTAACAATCACTTTAATATCTAGTCTTGCAGCTTATTAGGTTTTCTGGCATCAGGTTTTCTAATATACAATGATTGCTCCACAGGGAACCACTCCGAACCCAGCCTCCTCTGTACATTATATTTTGACAATTATGTCATACAATCACAGGAAAGTACGGAAGCCTAGGTCCTATAAATGCAAGAACAAATCAGTCACACGGGAATACCTGAATCAATATCGACATGACATCATTTGGGGAAGGAAATACTGCTGTTATTGTCGCTGCTTCTTTCCGTACAGTATCTGCAAGCAAGTTGTAATTAATCCAGGAACATTTCAAAGCCAACTCCTTCCATCAGATGAAATGGAGTTGTTCAAACCTGTAATTTCTTTGTACAATGAAGAGAGCCCACGCGCAACATTGCTAGGACTAGGATGAGAACCAGGGTCGCCCAGAACCAATTGGGCATCAGCATTCATGACCTCCAAATCAAACATTGGACGTAACCCCACATAGTGTTGCATAGCACTGGTACCCCTGTTAAACTGAATTGCAAAACTAATTGTGATCGTACAGATATGACTAATATTTTATCGTGATTTTTGCGTCTATGCACAAATAAGTTCACATGGATTAAGCAATATGCTGAGAGGATTGCTTCCGAAACACAAACCTACATAAAGGTAAATAAACTAAGTTGGGACAATCCCACCCCCACCCCCTCCCAAGGAAAAAAAAAAGAAAAAGAAAATCACCAATAAGAGAAAATAAATGGAAAAATAGATCAAATGGCCTCACGTTAACAACTAATAATTTGCCCGCTACTTTTTGCTTACGTAAACAAACATGGTTTTAGTTCCTTGACACGAATCTTGGATAAATTTATCCATCATAGCTAGACATTCTGCCAGATATAATCAAACAAATTACCTGTGACAAAATTTTTGCACATACTGCCATTGTAGACAACTCCCTTTTTTGCGAGGCTGCATCGAATCTGGCCAACAATCTGTTTTCCAGTTCTGCACACACGTTCGAAGCAAAAACAATTGTCAATTGACTAATGCAAACAATATTCAAAATTAAGTAAAGAAAGGCATATGAGAAGCAAAACACTTGGAGCAACTTATCTCAAAATTAAATTCCTTCTCAACAAGAGAAACATGTGGTTAGAGCTTCAGATTTGAAGTAATGGGCATTACTTAGATATGTAACTATTTAATTAGTGATTGCCATCTAAAAACCCCTAATAACAAGAAAACAAAATCCAAAAGAATCCCATATCTGAAAGACCAAAATATAAATAAAAACAGAAGAAGGAAACATCACTTAATCTCAATCAGATTCCGAAGCACAGTTGTGGAGTGGATACCACAGTTTCTTAGGCTCAAGGCTATAGCAAATAACAAGGCAAATAACTCAAGTAAGCCAAAAAGACATCACAAATTGAATTGGAAAAAAGCACACCTTATCTAGTTAAAGGTTTCTTCCATCCTCATATAACTAAGCTTTTGCCGTGATATATATGATAGTATTTCTTGGTCTTGGCTAAAGAATGCCAACAAAGTTCCTTTAAAAAATATTAGAACCTGAAATGAACTAATGGCGCATGCCTGGGGCAGAACAAATGCGATGCTATGACTGTGTGCTGCTTACTGAAATCTCATGAGTTGTTTAACATAATTCAATGGCTATCTTAAATGTAATAACCAATCGATACTTTGTTCAGTTATCATAACAGAACTATGGTGCCGAAACACAATCTGCAACATTATGCCAAAACCGTGCAGTTCATTTGTCGAATTGGTCATCATGCATTTAACCATTCCAAATACTGATGCAAGTGTAAATTAGGATCTCTATGGTATATGCAAACTTATTATGTATTTTACGTATTAATTAACTCCTCATTACCATGACGCAAAGTCTAGCTTTGCCCTTAATTTGAAGATTTGTAACATTTTTATGTATTCAACTAGTATGTACCCACAAAGAGACTAAAACATTTTTGTCAGCAGCAAACAATACTAAAATCTATATCCTAAGAGTAGAACTTGAACCAGAGATGGGGTACCAGAATTGAAGTAATTCGAAATCATCAATTTAGCTACAATGATACAACATAAACAATATTTTAAGCCTACAAATAAATTTGAATGGTTTACATGTTCGAATATGTTTGATGAACTATAATGGACATGATGTTTTTTCTTTTTTTCCTTCTTGACTGGAAGAGAAATTGCACAATCACTATTCCAAACAACTACTAGAGAGTAAACTGTACATCACTATGCAAGTTACATATACACTTGAATCATGTCTCAGATAGAAAGAATGAGATTTGCCATAGTTAGAATCTGTAGAAGTTCAATCAAGTGATTCTCTTTGTACAAGAGAAATCTTTTCATGATAGGTTGAAATACTTGTCTTTCCATACATGTGGTAGCCCAAAAAACTTCCATGGGAAGGGCAGTCCAAATATTATAGTTCTTCAGGTGTTTTACTATTAACTATGAATTCAGGAAATAAATAAGGCATATCATACCGTTGCAATATTCTTGGAGGTTAGCAACTGCAACTTCCAATCCTCTGCTTGCTGTTGCATTCCCCACAACTGATGAGACAGCCATGCCTTGTCTTCCAATATCTTCCTCAGCAAATGATCCTAAATTCACATTTGTTACTAAACTTTTCATACTTTTGTAATCAGAAAGAACTAGAAGGGCCTTACAGCTCATCAATAGGAGGTTAAATCCCAGACCCTGTACATATTTCTCAAAGGTGAAAACATTTCTAAAGTAATTCAGAAAATATTCAACACCTTCCATCTTTTGGCTGTTCCAAAACTCATCACAGACAAAAATTTGAGCCAAGTTCCTGGAACAATTTGTGGCAATTAAGAAAATCTCTTAACAATAGAATTACTTGGGAATATTGGAAGTTTAATGAGACAAGCTCAAAATAGGTTGTTCTAAATATGTACACATATTGTCTTATCAATTCAGCCTTCTCTTTTATGTCCATTTCTTTTTCTTTAGTAATGAATTTCCTCAGTGATCAATTAGCTGTGGATAATAACAGACTACCCCGCATAAGTTGCATAGACAGTGACCAGGATAAGAATCAGCATGACATTAGCACTGAAGCTTTCAATGTGACAATAACTGACAATCAGAATTAAGAAATACAGATGTGAATTCATTTTGCTAAAGCATTTAAGCCAGATGTTAATGAAAAACAAAAAGTCATCAAAGTGAAAACCCATGGCTTTATTGAATAATAATGAATTCATTACTTCAAGAAGGAAAACAGAAAAAATGAAAAGCACAAATTACAAGTAAGGAGAAGTTTTAGTATATGATATTAATACATATATTTCGGTGAAGAAGAAATACCAAGATTTTACAATTCTGAAATGTTCAGAAAAAAGAAAAGGTCCTCTTACTCAGTTTTTGCGCAATTGAAGCTGCCTCAGCTACCCGACTATCATCCGAAAATAGAGGTGAAAGCTCCATTAGGTCACCAGGACTGCTATTGAACTCCATTAAGTACTGCAGGATAAAATCCACTTAACGCTAGTCAAGAGGCATTCTATTAGCTAATCATCATCTGCAGACACTTATAGGTATTTTAACCTGTTTATCAGAAGTTTACCTTAATAAGATCTATAGTTTCACTGGCAGTTTCTCGCTGGGCATCTGCACTCTGACAATAAAGATTCAGACAAATTAAACGTAAAATTTAGATTAACTAGGAATTTGGCCAAGGAATATATCAGCAATGCAATAAGTGAAATAACAACGGAAAAAGTAACAAGAAGTGTTAGATTAGCTTTACACAGAATAAACTATTTTACTTTCAAGAAACAATCAGTGAAGGAATGAACAATAATAAACAAAAAAATCAAAAACTTCAACATTGCACAAGGTTTACCTGCAGATGGTCGCCTATCTTAGCAGCAGTTTGGCCTACACTTGATATGCGTGAATCCAACCTTGCAAAACTGTCAAACAGGCCATCTACGCCCTTTTCCAGCTGCATATCACATGGAAAAAGAAACAACAACAATTAACAGAGTTGTACTTGCATTCATAAATTTAAATAAAGCAAAAAGATTTGATAATTATCCTCTACAGAAAGGACATGCACGACATATTAAAGGAATATCCACATGGCCTCGGCTAACTAACCTCAGAAAGTGTCTTACGGTGCTTAGAATCTTGGGCGGCAACTTCCTTTCTGAGATTGTAGAGTTTCCCATCAATCTTTGGGCAGGCATCAACATTAGAAAGGTGATCAAGTGAAATAAAACCAAAATTCACCACAAAGTTGAAATTTTACCTGCTTCCTGAGATCGATCAACTGCATACTCGAATTCTTAAACAAAGATAAGAGAGCATCTACTTCAGGAAATAATGGGCTTGATATTCCTTGCGATAATTTTCCGGCATCAGACTGAGTTCGCAAATGACCATTTGTAATAGCATCATTTACACCATGTCCTTCAGACGAGTCTGTTTCTGCTTCTAAATACGAAGGCAGCAGCTCATTAACTAAGTTCCCGAACAATGCATCGAATGAAAAGTCACCCTACATGATACAGATAAGCACATAGCAATATAATTAGCTAAAAGGATAAAATTCATTTAGAGGTACACAAGCACAAATACACCCAAAACACACAAAGGAGGCCTCACCTTAAAGTCATCAGTGTCTAGAACAAGTGGAAAGGAGTCAGTTGATGGAGATTTAGAAAATCTACCAGTCCTTGTACCATCTTTAGTCTCTTTCATCTAAGTTAAGAACAAAATATAAGAAGCCATGAAGCATAACTCGGGCATCAAAAACTAATAAACCAACCAAATCGATTTAATCAAGTTGTATATGAAGTAGATATAGTACTATAACTTTTGGTGGACCAAAAATATGTGAAGTCAACATTAGCATGTATCTCCCCACCAGACAAGCAGTAACTTCCAAACTTTGAGAGAATGGGTTAACATGAGGAGATGCAACTGTTTAAACTGAAATTGCAAATAGAATTAAGTAGTTTTTAGTTCTGTTCCAAACTTTTAGAAAAATTGGGCATGCGAGGGATGTAAGACAGAACCAAGGCATTGCCCAGTTCTCACATTGCACAATCCAAACAATTTCCACATCCCCATAGCATACGTCATGTTTAGTCTGATTCTTATGAACTTGAGTAGGAACAGAAGTTAACAACAACATAGATGTGGCAATAAGAACCAAAATATGACACATAAATGAGGCAAGGCCTACAAATAACTATTCCATCCTTGAAACCCCGCCAATATTGGATGTAAATCAATACATGTTTCCCATCAAAACCTAAAATTTAATTAATAAATCTAATCCAAGTTAAACCACAAATTGCTTGGTCCATCAATTCTTACAAGAATTGCAGTTGTGTGGATCTCATATGCTACCACTTCATTAATGTCTGCGCGTAAAGCTCTACCTCCGACATAATAATACACTCATATATTTGACAGATAAGCAAGATACACTGTCCCTCCAGAAAAATGCTTTGGCTCAATCACTGACAAAATGCAAACACACAAGAATATAAATGAAATAGAATGACTTCTACCTTTTCCTTTTTACTACTCTAACTTCTTCTCATTTTTTTAGAAAATTTAAGGAAGATTTCTGCCGAAGTTGCATGTTACAGTTATGCTCCAGAAAATTTACCACTTTTGATTACCAGACCCAATTTCACAGAACCCACCAAATCACATGGCAACCATAATTGTATTGGCTTGTTACTGGTCACCCCCTTAGATTATGAAGCAATCACATAGTATAAATCCATTTACCCGATATTGGCTTGAGTTTGGCCAATCTGAGTCCAGACTAGAATTTCCCCATCAATGCCAACACAAATAAATTATGAAAATGAATGACAGAATTCTCTACCCCAATCATAAATGAACACGCATTGGCATTCACAACCACTTGTAATAACAAAATTACATAACCGAACACACTTACATAGTTATTCCATACTACACTCATCCTATGGGAAACCACGTACATTAAAGAGTAAATGAAAAGGCAAAAAAAGACAGCAATCAACCCAGCAAAATGATGAATTCTTCTTCAAAATAGAAACCCTAGGATTCCTAATGTGGCCGAAAACCTCCGATCAAAGTCAAATCGAAAACCATCAAATAAACCAAAAAACTAAAAAGCAAAGAGAAAACTGACCTCGAGTACCAATGATTGCAGTATTGAAACGGCGGAGCTTCACAGTAAGGGACAGAGATACCAAATTACTGAACGAGTTATACTCTCTTGGCGAGAGATAGAGAAGGAGACGCTTCGTGCAGATCGCAGAATTTATCACACGCCCTTGTGGATACACTTATATACGTATATGTGTATGATACTCTATAATACTGTAAATCTGGATCAAACAACGATGAATTTTAAGGAAAGAAACGAGAATGGAATTAAGTTTTCAAACGCTAGCAATTTCTGTGACGCAAAGGAAAATAAAATTGTGTTTTTCGGGCAAGATCAATGATGGGGTAAGATGAAGGTTTCTTTTTCTGTCCTTGGTTCAACCGTTGCGAAATTGAAAAACAGAAGCAGTTTTCTTAACCAATGTCGGAGTAAAACTGTAAAAAGTAATTATTAACTGCTGCGATTGTGTTGTTGTCTTTTGTGAAAAGACATTGTGGCCCTTACATTTATTTGTTAGGGCGCCCGACAATTTACATATATGTCGACTGAGTACCCCAAGTTTTTGATATATGATTAGTATTATAGTTATTGTAAATGAACATTGGGTCAATTGTGCCTGTGGGGAAATTGTTATTAACAGGAAAATTATAGCTCCACATTTATCTATTTTCAAGCAATTTGTTTAACAACCTTTTTGTTGTTTTGCTTGTACCTTTCTTATTGTTCATTGAGACATCTAAAAAAATTATCTGTTTGGAAATTTTGATTTTCACTTAAAATCAAACTGTTATTTTCATATATTTATATATATGATTTTTATATTATTTTTCTCACCCAAATTAAAAATAATAAATGAGAAATATATTTATAATTTATTTTTTTTATTTTTTTATCTATTTTTTAATAACAATTAACCGGAAAATCAAACTGAAAAAAAAAAATCAATTACAATCAAATCCGAACCAATTAATTCATTTTAATTTTTAATTTATCAAATTTTTAATTTTTAATTTATCAAAATTTCAATTCGATTTAATCAAATGGGAGCACCTCTATTGCCGGACAAAAATTAAGACAAGTGGATAATATTCAGTGCAGTCAGTGCACTAGAGCAGCATGGCATTCACTGCCGATTGATTAAGTTCAGATTGATGCATTACATTGAGTACTCCTTGAACCTTTCTCTTGTTTGCCCACTAATAATTTCTTCAGGGCATTTTTTGGATCTAATAGTACTCTTTCTAGCTGTGGTGCTACCATCTATTCACTGTTCTACACCAATTTGAGAGTAAAATGACTGCTAATGAAGGGATTTTTACATAATTTTGCTGATGACAGAATTGTCTCACTTCTAATATCATAACAGATACTTGGTTTCTTGCATAATGGACAGCATTAACTCCTCTAGACTATATGCTATATTCTTGATTAAGTAAAAGGCAACTAATCTTGTAACAAGAAGATCAGCAAAATCAAATCTTTTCCAGGTTCTTCATGCTAAGAAACAGAATGCCTCCCTCTCCTTGTAGGCGTACATTTTGCTTCATCGTGGTTAGTCGAGCCAAGACTCTCTGATGAATCCGAACCACTGTTCTCAGCCTGTCCCCCTTTGTTTGACCAGATTTTCGAGAAGATTCTCTTCGACATGATCAAACCTTTCATTTTACTGATGGCAGCCCTGTCAGTATTGCTAATCCTATTTTCTCCACCATTTCTGTCCTGAACAACTCCATTCCCCAATCTTAAAGCAGCCAGCTCTCCTCTGAGGGCTCTGAGTTCTTCGGCTGAAGCTACAGCATCCCAATCCTCATCAGTATTAGTCGTTGCTGACCTTGAGCTCCCGTACGAGCCACAGTTCAGGTCTTTGATGGCTTTAGGTAGATCTGGGGTGCTGCTGCCAGACGAAGCAGCAGCTCGAACTTGCTCAAAAAAGAGCACCTGTACAACGACACGTAAAGGAAGTCTCTCATTTTGCACAGCATGCATGCATGCATCAGCTGAGAGCTTCTTGCAGTCCATCAGCCGACATATTCTCTTCCTCTCACTCTTGCTGATACCGGGATGCTCCTACACCAAGATCACAGATCAGTCAGTATATGAGGATTTTGCAAATGCCAGACACCATTTATGAATATGCACCTTTATAGTCAAAGAAGTAGCACCTCTTTTCTCTAATCAGATAGGAAAAGAACATTCTCTCTGTTTCCTTTTTATCTTAGTGTGCTACATGATTTAGGAAATAGCTTGAGCATAAATTTCAGTTCATAGATGATAATGCAGTAAAGAAGGTTAAAAGCCCTTGTATAAAGATTCAGTATCTTCTTGAAATTTATCAGATTTAAAAGGTTTACAAGTTTCAAACAGAAAGAAAGAAAATAGAACCTAAATTTAAGAGAAAAGAAAATTGAATACTGGATTTGGAGGGACAGAACAAAAGAAAATTGTGCAGAATAGAACTCGATCTAAACTGTCACGAAATGGTAACTTTTATTATGTAAAGAGGCAAAGTGGCACTTCTCAAAAGTGTGAATTATTTTTGCTAAACTGCTTAGCATACTTAAAGAGGGCTTTACCTTGAGATATGTATCAATGGCTCGATATAGACCATCATGTGCTGGTCGTGAAAAGCTAGAGACCATCTCTGAGATACCAATGAACAAAGAAAGAGGTAGATTAGGATCCTTTGCAATCTCTGCAAGGTAACCATCAATGAGTTTTGCCACCATCAGCTTTGAAGCTTCAGATAAGATCCCAGGCCTTCTAATCTCCTGAATTTCACCTCTGTTTTCTGTTTCAGTTTCAGCATTATGATCTTGTGTCATGAATTCTTCAAGTATTTTCTGGACTACATGGACATCATACATTGTTGCTTCCTCATCGCAAGCTCGAATTAACAGATCATTAACAGAAGCCTCCTCCAATTGCTGCCCTATTCTTTTTACCAGTTCCATTTTCACTGTTTCTCCTGAACCAGCTGAGATGGCAGCTTTCAACAATTTAAGCAAGAAACTACATGAGATACTGCCTTTTTCTGCTGGCAAAAGCCACACAATTGTATCCAAAATGGAGCGAAACTTAGAGATGTCATTATGGTTGATTACATTATTGCCAGAGCCAGGTAATTTTCGATAAGCATAAGCTTTTAAAGCTTCTCCAATCACTTCATTAGATATAATCCCTTTGTTTTTAATGGTCATAATAACACGCTTGTACAAATCTATTTCAAGCTCACATATGTCCTCAACCCACCAATCACTTGGTATCATTCGGCTTCTGACGCCATTCCAGCTGGGATCATTCCCATTTTCCTCAGAAATCTTTTTGCGGTTATATGAATAGGACCAGTCCACCTTAGAAACATTAACTGAGGCCTTGGAAGCAATAGCATCAATGCAGTGGCTGATTAATTTCAGTTCCTCAGACAATGGCAACAGGGATTTTGTAGTCTGAAGAACTATAATAGAGTCCTTCCAGCTCCTGAAAATGCTAGAGTTCAGGAAAACATCAACCTTGTAGATGAGGTTACCTTTCTCAATTGTTTCATGCATTTCAAGATACTCAGCCGCACAACGCGTTGCAACAACATTATAAGCATTTAGGGTAACAGTCATTCCATAACAAAACTTGGCACATATTTCAAAGGCACTTGAACCACCTGGAATATCGTGAATATTGATCTCATCACCATTTCCTTCATTAGCTGAAGAAACCAACTTCTGTAAGCGTGCACATTTAGAGAGAAGCGGAAACTGCAGATTTCATTTTAGCAGCAAATCAGTATAGTAGAATAATATGCACTACTTCAGATATACGCTTCAGTAGAATGCCAACAAGACACTTCTTGAAAATTTATACAAGGACTCTGCTCTAATATCATTATAAGATCTAATCCAATTATTTCTTTGAATTAAGTTACAAAAAATGATTGCTGAATATTAGAGCATTCAATATGGAGACTCTTCAGGCTCAACAGGGCATGGTACCTGGGAAGCATTAACTACTAATTGTCAAACATGATTGCTTTAGTATAATTGTAAGATCATCATACCTTGTGTAGATAAAACTTCACGTCACCGACATGAACAACAACATCGGTTGCTAACTCACTAGCCACATATCTGCAGATAAAATTTCACTTTTTTCTTAAAAACATTCTTGGGCAACAAATATAAGTAGCCAAATAGTTTTCCTTAGTGAATTCCATAAAACAAAACATAGACCATGTGAAATTACAAACACACGCAGAGGGAGATTGACTGTATCATTTGGATTGAAATAGAGGAAACCGCAGTACACTTAACTTTGGGGTCTCCATCATTAGCTACCACAAATATTGGTAGCAAACAGAAAATCATTATTTCAGCGGATTCTCAACCCTGTGCACCCGAGATGGTTATGGACATCACCATATCTACTGTCCGTTTACATAATACCACATCTTGGAGACTTGGACCAAAATCACTCCAAACACATTACAGTAATTTAATTCTATCTGCTTTCTTTAAGAAGGATGGAATGCTCAAGTTGAAAAGCTAGATTTAAGTCCTAAAAGAGCTTGTAAGCACGACATCAGATGTACCAATAAACCATTCAACCAACTAGGGGTGATGCCATAGCTTAAAAGTATGAAACAAAACAAAGAAAATTGATACTTTTCCAAGTTGACAAACACAGAGCAATGTTCCATAACTGAACCAAAAAGAAGATCAAAGTTTATTGGAGTAAGAACACGGATTTGGATGAGTTATCATGGACAATTAATCCTGCTCAGTTGGAAATAATGAACTTCACAATAGCTAGTGGAAGTCAATGAACAAACTTTGAGAATTTTGTTATCTAGATGATAGTGACTCCTGATTCTACAAGAGAGCCCAAGGTTTGATATCTCCTGAAAGACGCAAAATATAAAAGTGGGGACTACTAAAACAACAGTAACTGGCCAAGAGATGCAAAGTTTAACAGAAATAGTGAGAGTTAAGACAACTCCAGTAACAATATTTCACCTTTCGGATTAAAGAAAGGAAAAAACATTAAACAACAAAAGCAAATTTATCTAAGCAGGTGAAATGCATCCTGCAAAATCAGTCAAAAGAAAATACAAATATTAATCCTTTTAAGATGATTAATAAAGATCTAACCTTATGTTGTTCCCCTCAATCTGAAAGGAATCGGGCTTGGATCCAAGCTTCATAAACTTCATCCTGCCAACTCAAAGATCTGTTTCTCCTCAGATACAAAAATATGCTTCCACACTACTCAACTGAACACGGCAAAATGCACTGCCCCGGATTGACTTTCGGGCATCCCCAATGATCCGACAGGACTCGAATCGAGGAAAAAAGGCCCGGAAATGGCAAAATGTAAAGGGCCTAGGTGTGGGGACCAAATTTCTGAATATGGCCAATTTCTTGAACTTCCAGAGGAAAGTAATGGGATCTCAAAGAGGGGAAGGATATATGCTTCGTATGACCGAATCTTGACAGGAACCAAGGAAGGAGCAATTCAAGGGAGAGAGAGAGAGAGAGAGAGAGAGAGAGAGATAGAACAAAGAATAGAGAATGGGGTTTGAGCAGATTTTTAGTTTTTAAAGAAATGGTTCACTTGAATGGGAAGAGAGCCAAAGAAGAGGTTGTTTCCTTGGTCGGCGGCAAAGCCCATGGACTCCGGACGCACCTAGTCAGCCAAGGAGACATTACCAACAGGCTTCCATATTAAATTATTCCCCAAAACCAGAGGGAGCTGCCGCTAGCACCCAATCTGACTCCACCCCACCACCTCCCTCTATTTCTTTATCATTCTTTCTCACTTTCCCTCTCTTTCTTTACTCTGTCTCTGTTTCTTTAACATAAAGATTTACTGGAAAAAAAGGACCCTAGTGCTCTTAAAAGCTTCAAGTTCCAAGTCTTATAAACAAATCAGAAATACATCAAACATGTGCACTATAATTACTTTGGCAGTTCAAGTTTGTAAGACCTGCAACGGAAAACAGCATCTCCGTATCAGTTTGAATCAACCACCAAAACGGTAGACAACAAGCATCTCTCCGTATAGCTTTGCCAAGACTGTAAGAATAAAAGAGAAGATCACTTAGCACACAGGTTTATATAATGCATCATTAATAGTACTATCTCGTTAATGAAAAATCAAACATCAGCGACCAACAAAATCTGAGGAACAGAAAAGAATCATCTAAAAAAACAGAGAAATCAGGCCACTGATATAAATATGAACAAAGGACCATCAGCATGTGCTGTAAACATCATGCAAAAAACAAAAAATAAATAAAAATAAATAGAGTGGGAAAAATCAGAAATGCATTCAAAAATTTACTCAACAGACACAACCCAAAAGCCACTCTCCATGTAAACCCCCAACAAAACCCAAGACTTACTAATTGCATGAACAGCTTGTAGAAACACAAGAAACCCACCTTTACACACCGCACACAGACAGAGAAAATGTGAAGCCAAGTCTCATTCAAGAACTCTTTTGGAAACAATCATACAGTGTTAACAAATAGTGGGAAAAAATAAAGAAACCCGCATGCATATTGCACACCTCTATGCAAAAAGAAAATCACTTTGCACAGACACCAACAAGAGAGGAATCAAGAAATTGATTTGAGTTCTGATACTCTGCACAATGCACAACAAAATACTCAGTCAAAAGCCAAGATTTGCAGCTACGTGCTTACCCGTTTTGCTAGAATGAGCGATGCAATTTTTTTCGTCCCAGAATTTCCCTTTTCCTTTTTCTTAGCAAAGACAAAAGTAAAGGTGAAAAGTGAAAACCCATCAAAATTGATTCTTTTTCCTTTCACTATAACTAGGAAAAGTATTAATTTCAAGTTTTCTTTGCCTCTCCTTTTCTTGAGGTTTTTGGTTTTGAGATTTTTATTGAGAGTGGAGACAGTTGTTCTTTTTCATGAGAGCGTGTACTTGAGATTTGAAGTTGTTTGTAGTGATTGAGATTAAGACAAGCAATTTGCTACGTGAAGCACGCCACACTGACACTCAGCTTTCTTGCTCCCTCGATTGAACGTTGAGTGATGAAATGGCCCATTTCTCTGTGTCTGTGATAAGCCGTGAAATTTCACAATAAAGAAAAGGTTAATGGCCGAAAGAAATCGGTGTTTTAATTTAGTATTTTATTTTATATTATAAATCATAAATATATACTTTCGAAATAAAAATAAAGACAAAAGTAAAAATACAATAGGGACTTGAATTTTGCCTGCAAAACCAGTTTATTACTAGAGTGTTTATAAATAAGTTGATTGGCATTCGGCTGTAATGATCAAAATCACAATAATATACACTCACTTTCCCATTTTATTACTTTCTCTAATTTAAAATTATTATTTTATTTGCCACGGTACAAATCCAAATTAAATAATTTAATTTTAAACTTATTTATTATATTAGGTTATTGATAATTTTAAAATTTTAAATATAAATATTTATTATATAAGTCAATATTATTTAATATACTACTTGACAAAATAATTAAATTGACGGATCAATGCATCAACTGTCCTCTAATTTTTGGATGGATAGAAATATTATGTAAAGATGTTTATATTCATAAGTACTGATGCAAAAACTGTCAAAACATGTAGCAAACCTGCATCTACTTAATTCTAGCATATTAATATTTTATGAAAATCTCTCAAATAAAACTCGATATTTTCAAAAGAACAACAAAAATCTGAAATATATCTTTTATGATATGTTATGTTACAAGATTCTTTCGAAATTTTCATAGTAACGATTAATATTGGGTTTTTATTTTTAATTCACTAGAGTAATGTAGGGATGTTCCTCGTTATCCTAGATGATAAAAACAAGCTTTAAGTGACCAATAAAAGGTCAACATAATACAGCATACAACTTAATCTCTTAGTCCATTGATTTTTGTTGCAAAGATTAATTAATTTTAGATGAATGGATTGAAAGTCAAGTCCTCAAATTTTAAATGGCAAATGGCAATATATTAAAGACTTGAATAAATGATGATACACTATAGTTCAAATAAATCCAGATTTTTTTGTTCTATTTTATTATTTCATTTGTAATTCGTTTCACATGTGCATACCAAATATATATATATTTGATATGAATAATTTAAAATTGGTATTTTTTAAAGTGCATGTAAAAATTAAGGTGGTTTGACTGCCTCATTCTTATTTATTAGGTTAGTGTCCGCTAAATTTCAAAGTGTTTTTAAAAATTCAATATAATCTATTATTACAAGTATTATTATATTCTTTATTGTATTGCATTAATTTTCGATACGGATATACTTTATGAATAAAAATTTATAAGTGACACTAATAAATTACACAATATGATTTATGATAAAAAATTATGTGCAATAAAATTTAAGTGTATCCAAAATGATACACTTTTTTCTTTTTCTTTTTTCTATGCTTTTATGGGCAGTAAGAATTCCAAATAAATGGAGCCTTATTACAAGCAAAACTCCAATATAAACTTCCCAGCCAACTTTATTAAAAGTATTATTTGAACACATTCCCAAATAATATTGCTGAATTTCTTCAATGAATGTAACAAAAGTAATACAGGTAGCCTTTTTCACACCACCTTTGCAGGGTCCATTATGCCACCATAAATACAGTGGGGAAAGTGCATGCAAATTGTTGATTATTTATTTCTTATATAAGTGCAGGAAATCAGCTTTTTTGATTTTTTATCAGAAAAAAAAATGTGAAAACTTTGAAAAAGTGGTGGGTGGGTGGATTTTGACATGAGAGAGTCAACGGACTCGTCGTAATCCATATATGTCAAATTCAAACTTAATTTATCTTGAGGATTTAATTATTAAAAATTAGAAGCATAAAATATAAATAAAAGGGGCCTACAAATGGGAATACAAGACTATATTTGGACACGCATGATAGATGTGTTAAAAGGTTCCCTAAATTGCCTAACTTTGACCCTTTCCATGTTGATGTCTCAATATGACATATATGGTGATGATTTTTTTCTTTGTACAGTAGCTATTAATTAAATTAAATATTTTATAATAGAGAATAATGCCTAATCATCTTAATAATAATTTGTCTTGAATAAATAAACTTTATTCAATAGACTAAAACATAAGAATATAAAAAATTATATTAATACATGCATCCTATCACATGGGTACATAACTCCTATTCAACCACCTATAAATATCCTTATTCATTTAGATACGAGATTCATTTGAGCTTTTTATTCTTTTGGTTATATATTAATATTTTCTTATTTAAACTCTAACTTGACTATTGAAAAAAATTTCATCTGAACAATTATGAAGTCGATTTATTCATATTATAAATAGAAATTTATTAACCAATTAAACACGTATTAGAAATTAAGCCTCGACAACAATCCACATCAATGCCTATGTTGAGACCCAATAAAAATTGCTACATTCATCTTTTTTTATTTATCATTTATTGATTATAAAAAAGACTTTAGACTTACAATAAATTATACGCAAGAGGCCTGCAATCTACTCAACTAAAAGTTATATTTATTTATTTTAGTTTTTTTTCGATTTTTTTTCTTTTTACAGTTAAGTAGATAGAACTTCGAAGCATGAGCTAGCATGCAAATAATAACTTCTGGCAAATACCTTTTGGCCCCAAATCCAATTAAAGTATCCTAACAACTCAATTATTGTACTAACAACTTCCTTAAATTACTTATTCAACTAGCACATGGCCACATATGGGGTACGTACTCTTATGTAATTAAGCACATCATCTCGACTAATGATGTCTATACTAGCTTAATATGTACTTGTTTCTTTAATCACAATGTATAAGGTTAATTAATGAGGTCAATTTTCATATAAAGATGCCCTAATCATAGTAAATAACAAAAAAATATTGGTTTTTAGTGTGCGCATGATGTTTCGGGGTTTTACTTTGACGGGTCTCGTATTATGTATGATGGTGATGTTTTGAGATATGAAAAAAATTAAACGGCATGTATCAAAGTAGAAGATCCTGAGGTGCATTCTTGGATCGAGTGATTTATGTTATAATCAGTATATTCTTATACAAGTGTTCTATTTAATCATATATAGAATATTTGATAATAGATACATACATTTAATATATATATATTGAATTTCCGGAGTGATTGATATTATAATCAATGCACGTTTATTGAGTATGGTAAATATATACAAGTGTTTCATTTAATGATATACGAAATACTTAATAATAGATACATACACTTAATATATATGCGTTAGATGTAATATTTACAAAATCGAGTTCGTTCTCTAAAATCACTCGATCCATTGTTAGTATATTTTTGTCATTTGAATTAATTAGTTCTTGATTTAACTAAAGTATAATGATGTAAAAAAGAAATTATGTTAGATTTAAATGAGAAGTAAAGGACCATAGTATGAAAATTGCTTTCAAACTTGTGGTTTTGAATTGTAATTAACTGATTGGGCGCAATATACAAAACAACAATTTTGCCAAACATTGCCAAGGTACCACTGGATTTACAATTTAGAAAATGATAATTTAAAAAAAGAAAAAAAAAAGCAAAATTAATGAAAGTTCGAATTTTATGCTCAACTGCGAAACAAATTAAGCCGATCAACTTTACAAATTCTTATCTTAGAAATTGTTTGGTATGAAAGAAAGGTATGAAATTTTCAAATAGTTGTCATAGTTATTTAACAAATATCCTATTTTTCTTCAAATTAGTTGAAGAAAAACAAATTTTCAAATATTTTCACCACTTAAATCTGGATCCACGAATCCAAAACAAAAAAACAAAAAAAAAAACAAAATACCACTGCAATGATTTATTTTTTTTTTCACAGAATTTATTCTGGAGGCTTACGACATAAAACAGTCCTGTTTGTTTATATTTTTCAGTCTCATTTTTGTATTTTTAGTATATTTAAATTTAAAAATTTTGCTAGATTTGTTATAAGAATAAAAATATATTTCATATGATCATATGGAAATCTTGACTAGATAGCATAAGAATGAACATGCATTTAATTTTATGGGTTTCTATGCATGAAAAAAATGTAATTTTTTTAAAATGTATTTGTTTATAATTTTATAAAAAAAAAACATATTATTATGTTGTAATAACATTTTAATTTGAAAGTAATAATTTGTAGGTTCTATTATAAAAAATGACAATCTTGCTAAAGACCTAACGTCATTTCAGGAGTAGCCCTTCACTGGTAGGTCACAAAAGCATAGTACAGAAAGTAATAGTAAATTTTAATTATTTTTAAATTAATAAAATATTATATCAAATATTAGTGATGTTGATCTATTTTTGATAAATTAAAAATTATAGATCTGAAAATAACATTTATAAATTTAAAAAAAAATATTTTAAATTTATACTTTAATTAAAAAACCCTATAAAATAAATATAGTTTGAAACTTTTAAAAAATAATTATAAAAAAATCCTTTTGAAAACGTAATAAAGGAGACATTTAATAAAAAGGCTATGTGAAGTGAGCAGGCTATACCTATTATTACCTTCTGATAATCAGTTGCAGAAGCAACAAAAAAGAAGCTCTGTTTAAAGCAGAAAAAGAAATTCACCATCATCATCGTCATCATCATCATTTTACTTTTACTTTAACTTTGTACCTCTTATCAATCAAAGCTACCTCAGCTGACCTGCAACTATTTATATATATTAATTGCACATTACTAATAGTATATTTTTATAAATATTTTAAAAAATAACTATAAATTCATAATTACTTTATATGAGAAAGTTATTTTAAAAAAATATTTAAAAAATAAAAACTTATTCTAAAACATAAAAAAAATAAAATAGGATGGGAGTAATATAGATTTGAGAAAATGGAGTGTATTTTTAATTAGTGTTAATAGTATATTGAGTTTCCATCTAATTAATGTGCCAAGCATGCTCTTATATTTTTGCCCTTTTTTAAGTTGGACAAAATTGTATTAATCAGAATGCTTTTAGGAAAATATATTTAAACTTCTCATTAATTGGGCGATGTTCTTAATCTTTTTTTTTTTTTTTTTTATGCCCCTTTCATTTTTCATCGTTTAATAATTCCCTAGTTAGAAAACAGTAACGGAATAGAATGGATCATGCCAACAAAGGATCGGTTTGTAATTACCAACAGGAACCACTTCTAAGATTTGAGTTTGTTGGAATTTGAAATTCGAATTGTGAGTATGATTGAGAAAAAATTCGACATGTGTCTCAGATAAGTTATTTTATGTTTATATTCAAAATAAAAAATCATGTCTTTTTGTAGTAAGTATTATACGGGTAGTTATGTATTGAAAGAAATACTAAAATCCAATATAATACTACAAACTTTTATTGAAATTATATAATTTGAAATTTATTGTAGGAACAAATCAAATAAACATAATTTGAAATCCCCAACTCCCAAAATTTTCAATTCAAGCCCAATTTGAATTTAATCAAGATTATCTTAAAATATTCAAAGAATTCTGTTGCTATATGCCTCCTCAACTCCCAAAAGTTCCAATTCAAGCACAATTTGAATTTAATCAAGATTATCTAAAAATATTCAAAGAAATCTGTTGCTATGTGCTGCTGATGTGGTCATAATTAGTTGTAGTAAATTAGGTTTATATGTTTTGAGACAAAATGAGTTATTTTGGATGAATTAAACTCAATTAATTATAATAAATTTATATATGGATATGAGCTATTTTAGAGCTATAATTAACATAGTTCTATTGATATACAATTCATGAAAAAATAATCTTTTATGATATTTGATATTAATTTGATAAGAAAAAAAATATTTATCACACGAGATAACTACTTTCTCTTTTTATATAAAATGTATGATTTTACGTCTTTTTTATATCTGCATTATTGATCGATAAATAATTTTTTATATTGATTGATTTCACATACATTCGATTTCTGTTACTTGAGCGTCGGAGAGGATACGTTGGGGAAACTTGGGGTCTCTCTTAATTTTTTGATATTTTACAGGATAAATTCTGAATTCATAGAATTGAATTCGTGAAAATTCAGATTCGCAGTATAAATTATTCAAAAAATATAAATTTATTTTATATCAATTTTTAACCGCATTTTAAGGAAATCAAATGACTGTTCATGTACATTTATCTGTGGAGGTTCAAGCGGAAGTCCATTTACTTATATTTTCTCATGTAAATCTTTTGTCTCCGGCTATTGGAGACCCCATTTTCGTAACAACTCAAGATATGTTTATTGAACTCTATGTATTAATGAATGGGAATTGTTGAGATATTCGTATAAATAAGTATAATCCATGGAATTCAAAATAAAAGAAGTGACAATAATAAATATACGAAATAACCTTTTTTTTTATTATTCTTATGATGCAATTGGAGCTTATCGGCATAAACGAATCAATTTAGATAGTGCTTTGTGGCTCCGGTGACAACTAGATTAATGTGTTATTGCTTTAAAAGAAACTCCCATCGAAGTTTTGATCAAATAAATTTATCATTTTCAAATAATTTACACTGCAAATTCGAATTTTCATGAATTCGATATCCATAATTTATCATATAACATGCAAAACATAAAAAAATTATGAGGGATCTTGAGTTTCCTCAACGTACTCCCTCTGACGCTCAAATCAAAAATCGAATATACAGGAAATCAATCAATATACAAAATCACTCATCAATCAATAATAAAAATACGAATAAGACATAAAATCATACGTCTCTATTGTATGAATGGGAAGATGTATTTATATAAGTAGTTACTTTCGTGATAAATCTTTTTTTCCTTATCATATTAGTATAAAATATCATTAAAGATTATTTTTTCAAAAATTATATATCAATAGAATTATGCTAATTATAACTCTAAAATAGTCCATATTCATATTTAAATTTATTATAATTAATTAGTCTTAATTCATTTTAAATAACTCATTTTGACCCCAAAATATATAGACTTAATTCACTACAACTAATTTTGACCACATCACCTCTTGTACAAAATTTAATATAAATTGAATTTTCGACACGCAAATCAATCATCTATTTTTCTTATATATATAGAATTTGTCCACACGCAAATCAACCATCTATTCTTCTTATGTATATAGAATTTGCCCACACGCTTCATCTATTCCACTCTTTTTCATGTGATTTACCTGAAGGCCAGCGCAATTAACCAATGACAATATAAATAAAACATCACCTACTGTTGGATTAGATTGGTCTAACAAGGCCTGAATTTGTCCAAAACTTTTCCAATCCAACAAGGAGGGTGAGACCTGGAATTGCTGTAACTATACAAATCAAGAGACTCCATCAACTGAACAGAAGTCTAAACCTTAGGAATCAGCAGGAAGAAGAAGAAGAAAAAATCTGTTCAACACAATTACAAATCATGAGCCATGACAGTAGAATATATTTGAATGGCTTGTATGAAAATTGTACAATCCCTCCTCCCCCACTATTAGCAGCAAATACGACCCGAATGGATGTAACTCCAGATTTTCTCACTTCGTCTGTTCTTTTGCACCATTCTTCTCCAGTAACAGCAGATAAACATAAAAACTACAATTAAAATCTCCATTGTTCATCTTTCACTGAGTTAGTAACTTTGAGTCACACGCGACAATCTTCACAGAATCAACAGTTTCCTGGCCTTCCTCGCTTTTGAGCTGAGCATTTTGTAAGATGAAGGTCCAAACGTTGTCACAGAATCTGTAGGTGTGAAGATGTCCCTGTAGCAAACGTGGTGACATTAGAAAAGGAAAAACATGGAACAGTAAAATCATACCCTAACATCAAAAAGTTTAACTGGGCATTGAAGGCATAAAGAGCCATTGAAAAGTTAAACAGAACGCCAAACAATGAAAAGGACTGCATATTTTAGAGTGTAACATCCCAAACAGGAGAAAGACTAGGAAATTGAAGATTGCAGAAAGACATACTGAGTAACCATGTCACTGCAAACAAAGAATAACTGCCAAAGGAACAAGTTGCTGGATTATCTTCTCTTGCATCTCAACCTTTTTACTTGTCAACACATACTATTTTAAATTGATTCATTAAATTCATAACAATCTATGAACTCAAGTAGCTCCCCAAATAGTCAGTGACCATTTGTGCCGCCAACCACCGAAAGGAACAAGGACCAAAATGTATTCCCTGGGACAATATGGTTCCAAACCCAGATCTCAGGTTGACTATAGAAAAGATCATACTACTAGAACAAAACAGACAAGAAATAGCCATTTCTACCAAATGAGACACTACCAGATATTCAATTTAATGACAGTACTTTAGGCAGGACAAGGTTAATCACTAACATGACTATGTACTCGTAGCCAGAATCACTAGTAGGAAAAATTGTACAAGGATGAGAGATGGGCAAATATAACATAATTATGACAAATTTCAGGCTGATGAATTTTATCTTATGCTGAAAATTTCAGCAGAAGGCAAGAATTCAAAGAAGTGAACCTATTTCACATCATTGAGGGGAATATTTAACAGGCAAAGTTCAGCAGTAATTAAGGTAATTGGATTAACTGAAGAACATCAATTGATCAAATGCAGTCCAAAATACAAAATCACTGTTACATAAGCATCAGCCCAAAGTAAGAACTGCTGAAACAAGCGAGGCTTAATAATTCAAATTTGTCAATTTCCTGAAAGTACCCCATGAACAGAAGTTATATTGATAAGTTCTCACGAGTTTTTATATGTCTTCAATCATATGATTGTCCCACATTTCAACTCTATTATATGCTCGATTACAGATGCAAGAGAAATAAATGAACAGAAAGAAAACAGAAATAACAGGAAGTGAAGAGACTACATAAAGGGAAAACGCAGACCCATGAAAACCACTGATGGCTTAATAATACATGAATGCCACTTTTTATAATTGCAAAATCTGCATTAACTAACAGCTTTATATTAACAACGTTGTAGATATTGATATTTCTTGTTTCTGCTCCATTTCTCTTGGCCTTGCCAAACCATCATAAAAAATTCTCATAAAATTTCATACAAAAATTTTCAAAGATTTTCAGGTCTGCTGAATCAAAGAAAAGTCAAAATGTAGAAAGCCCTCGCTAAGCCATATCTATGAAGTTCTCATAGAACGTAAAGTAATTTACCCACCGGAGAGAGATCTCAAGATCAATGAACTATCTTGTTCAATGAGGGTATATCCATCGTAATACAAAAGAAGACACTGAATCAAATTCGAGGCAACAATGTAAACTGTTGCTTTGGAATAGCAATGCAAGATTAGTAGACTTCAGTACATTTTCACATTTATCCCCATGAAAATTTTAGCCATTGGCCTACTTTAACATGCTATTGCTAGTGTTTGTTTTTTACGCTTGCTGGTATGTTGAGATATCTACGTCATCTGTAGAGAGATTGTTAAACACCACTCCTACTTCGCTATGAGCGCTTTTGAGCATCAAACTATAAAAGCAAGGTATGGTAATTCAGATCGACTTTGATTGGCAATTCTCATGTTCTCGGTCTCCAATATATGATGATAACAAAATTTGGTTACGATACCTGCCTTCTTGACCCAGATGACTGAATCATGCAACATTCATGTACAGCTCCCTGCCCCTGCTAGTAGGTCTAGGTGAGGACTTAGTGATTCTGTTCCTTCTTTCATATTTTAAAAGCATACAGATACATTTCATCTCATATTCTCATCAATTTCTTGACTATAAGTTCCTCATTTTTCCTCTTCTCACCCTTTATGATCCCATAAACATATATGTACTGTTAATAAGACCTTTGGAGTATGACCAATCAAATAAAATCAGCTGAAAAATAAAAAAACAATCTCCATAGAAAAACAACAAACTAATTTTTAGCTTCAAAAATTAGTGGATGACAACAGGTGCTCTGACAGCACAACCTGGACAAAACATAAGCACAAGCATAAAGGCGTAGATATCACAAAATCAACTTCTCCACTCCATAAGCCAACTCTAACTACAAATCATATGCCACAATCACAAAGGCACAGACATGAGATGACCTTAATAAATTTTTTTCCCCTAAATCAGAAACACATTTACCTTAATGGAAACCTTGCTCTTCACCTCACTTTCCAGAGCTTCAGTCATTGACTGCAATCATGGAAGCAAAACATTAAACATAAATTTAGTGGAATACAAGGATGCATAAATGGATGCAAGCCAGCACATATACACCCCCCATCCAGTAATCTATAGGACTATATTTCTGGCTCCTTTTGTCTTTATCACACTTCAACTCCCCCCTCTCATGGGGAGCAAAAATGAAGATGAGTTCTATTATACAAGCACAGAGCACAACTCATCAAAAACCTTAACAATTAATTTTTAAGCCAAATCTTGTACATTAGTTTCCCATAATCCAACAAATCACCAATTTCACACTCCTGTCTAGCCTTGGATTTGAGAGAGGGGGTAACTTAGAAAAATGTTCCCCTTTGGTTTTTGAATAAAATATGAAAGAAAATCCCGTGTGAATATATTTTTAATAGATCTTTGTAGTAATTACATATTTACACTCATTCCTTTTTTGTGATATTTAAATACAATTATAAGGCTTCCAAAAATAGTACTTAATTTGTTAGAAATGAACATGCTAGTGACATTTATATTCATTTATTTTACTTTTCATCTTGACCTTTTTTTCCTTAATATTAAATCCATACCGAACACTACTTTTTAGTTCTAGTTTAGCCTTTCAACTATCAATTGATAATTCTCCAATTTCAACTTTTTTTCGCAATACAATGACCCTTGTTCATGATAATTGATTTTTCGAGCATCCTCGAACTGGGGCATAATGTAGCGCAGCTGTGTCATAATTATCAGAAATACAGCAAATAATTAAAAAAAAAATAGGGATAACCTTGTCGAATTGAATAAGAACTTGAATGGCGAGTTCAGGGCTGAGAATTCCACCAGAAACCATCTGATCCAGCGTTTCTGTCAAGCACATCCCAATTGTCGATCTCCTGTACAGCTCGAAAGTCGCCATTCTTCTCCAATAATAGTACAACCCTACACAGGATGCATCATCAAAGTAACTAAACTCTTCAAATCAAAACTTCTCATAAGAAGAATCCAAATTACAGTCAAGAAACATTTAAGCAAACAGAAAATTAATTGGGTGCACGTTTGATCGATTATTACTTATTGACTCGAAAAACTAGAGGGGTTTTCTGAGTGCGCCGATGCAGAGAGAGAGTATAGAGAGAAAGAGAGGGAGAAGAATTGGGGCTTTTTATACCCTAGATTTTGTAGTTGGAGGATTATATAGGCGAGTGCTGGAACGCCGACTAGAAAGACGATATTACCCTTTGAGAATCTTCATTATTTTGTTGAATTCCATTTGGATTATACTTTTATTATGGTTTTGGATTGTTATTCCCTATTGAGCTGCCAAATATCAGTGGCTAATAA
The DNA here is from genome assembly GCA_019321725.1 of Paulownia fortunei. Taxonomy (NCBI): domain Eukaryota; kingdom Viridiplantae; phylum Streptophyta; class Magnoliopsida; order Lamiales; family Paulowniaceae; genus Paulownia; species Paulownia fortunei. The sequence continues at coordinate 28,723,728 of CM033106.1, read as the reverse complement.
CTATTTTATTAAATACAATGTGTGATTTTAATACGTGACACTTGTTCTCAAATATCAATAATTAGTATTGTTTGTAATTCCTAAATGAAGTTTTGTTCAAATAATAAAAATAAGATTCTATAATTAGAGATGATAATGACGTGGATTTAAATCTGGATCTGTTCCGACTCCACCCACTTTTGGTGAATTTTTAAGGTTATAAATAGATTTGAAATGGGGGTTGTCTTTTTTTATATATATATATAATTTAATTTATATGTATTTATATAATATTATTTTAAAAAATTATATAATTTTAGAAAATTTTATTGTTGATATTTTTAAAAATATATATGTATTATTATTTTTAAAATTATAAAGCATGTCTAATTCAGTACAGGTCTAAGTTCTTAAAAATATTGATAGTATAAATTTTGTGTTTTTGCAAACTCGCCTCATTACCGTCTTATCCATTACTCAGATCTTGAATTAAAATTTCACTAATGTGGTTATAAATTTGATCGATTATTATAAATTTCACTAACCAATTTGATCGATTTTTTTTTAAAGTATAAATTTGATATTTTATTATATTTATATGGTTATTTGAATTCTATTTTTTTTAGATTGTTATTTATTTATTTATTTTTATATTTAAATTGTATTACATGACAATTAGTCTATTATATTATTATTTTACATCATATAATAAAAAAATATAATCAATTTTATTAAATCGATCCGACTGATTGAACTGCTAATTAATAATAAAATTAATTTGGTCACGAGTTCGATTATGAAACATTGACAATATTTATGTACAGACAATTTTTTCAAGTCATAAAGTATTTCGTTTTGGCCAAATTATCGACGTTCAAATCCCTCCCTAACAAGTAATGTCTTGATAAGTTGCTTCCATTTAAAGTAAAAATATTTGATATATAAACACAAAAACTTACTAGTTATTATAGAACATTGAAATTGGTATCTAAGTGGTTTTTAATTACAAAATATTAAATTGAAAAATACTTGCAATAGAAACTAATTTAAAAATGTTTAATTTTCAAAAAACAAAAAAGGATACTACTTTAAAACTTTAATAAAAGGTAATTAATAAAAACTCAAAAAGAATAGGAAGTTGGGAGTCCCAATTTATACAATGAATGCTTCAAATGCAAGATATGGTGTCATTGAGAATCTACAAACTCTCTTCCCATTATTGGTGGAATGATAGCATTTAGAGGAATTCATGGGCTTTTAGGAAATAAAGTCAGAAAGATTTTGGCCCAAAGCAAGATTGGAATTAGTCTCGTAGAATGGGGATCCTAGCTTCAATCGTCTACTGCCCAAAATCAATTTCTTCATTTTGGGCCCATTACTGCATTTTTTTTTTTTTGAGGTCGAATTCTATAATTTTGAGCTCTGTCTTCGTAATCGGATATAGGAGTATGCATAAATATACTAAACCACGCCGAAACCAAAATTTCCATACAAATCAAAATCGAATCGAAATTTTTAATTTGGTAATTGTTATGCATTTTTTTTAAAATATTAGTATTTAATTCGATATTGATATTTAGGTTTGGTATATCATACCGAGCCGAATATCGATTTTTTTATATTTTAATTTAATTTTTTAAAACCTTGTTGATTACTTTTGACGTTTGAGTATTTTTTAGTCTATTTTTCTTATATTCAATTGCTTAGTAATTAATTAATAATTATTTGGCTGGTACTTATGGAGATGGCTAAAATTTAGTATGATAAATATAATATATTTTTTTAATTTTTAGTAATTAACATAGAGCATTTCTCTTGTTTGATGAATAATGTCTCACCAAAATAACGATTGAATACTCACCATTCATAAATTGAACTAAATGTAATTTAATTCATTAATTATTTTTTGTTAGTCACAAAATGAACAAACATATAAGCATATATTTATTTTCAATAATTCAATTATTTATCTTCACTCAAACAATAGCCATTTATGATTAAAAATAAATTTTAAAAAATAGTACAAATAATTAAATTAGTTTTTTCATAGGCCACAACTCATTGATTTAATAATTGTTATGCATTAATTATTAAAAAAAGAAGGAGGATTTTTTTTTATTATAAATTTTGATTTTACTTTTTTCGATAATTACCAAACCAAATCAATTTATTTTGGTTTGGTAAATTATCGTATCGAAATTTAGATATGATATTACCGAATGCACACCCCTAATCGGATCGATGATTAATTTAATTTTATTTTCGATCAGCGATTCAACTAGTCTGACCGATCTTATGACTATATTTTTTTATATTATGTAAAATTACAGTGAAATCAACTAATTGTTATATAAAAAGTAAAAAAATAATCAAATAAAAATATATATAACAAAGTGCAAAATTCAATAAATGCATTAATATAATTAAATATTAAATTTAAATTTTTTTAAAAAATATTTTTGATTAATTTTAATTAATTTAATCAAATTTTTAATTTTTTACTGCCAATCACGTCAAATCAACCAATAAGACCAGTCGATTACTGAAAAATCTTTCAATTCTAGACCTACAAAAATGCAATTTTAGACTGGTATCATAGAGAAACCTTTCAATGCTGTACGTACAATGAGTTGCGTATATTTTCTTTGATATCACGGAATTGATTTTTCACCTCATTCCAGGTCATCGTTCCTTATCAAAGCACACAGAATCATTAAGAAGTTTAAATAAATAAATATAATTAAGTTGATGATATTTATTTTACTTTCCGTAAAAACATTTAATTCAAGTGTCTGCGTTTTCACCGTTTTGACCTATATCTGGAGATTAAGAAAAATGCTACGTATTACTCTTTTCTTTTATGTTTTTTTTTTATTTTTTTATTTCGAAAAATATTAATTGATTAAATATTTTCAAGTGAATTAATTACAATAATTATTTATTAAAATTAAAAAATATTACAAAAAAAAAAAAATAGAAAGTGAAATATAGCATTCCTCAAAGATTAATTAAAAAAAACAAGGGCAATATAGCCTATAGGGTGGAGATTCGTTGCTTAATTTCCATTTCCCAAAGTATAGAGCGCTTCAACAGCGTTGATTCCCGAAACGTATTAACTTTGTCATTTTTGCCTGTCAGTCTCCTTTTATTGCGTTTCATCATTTGACTTTACAGCTCTGGTCTTAGACGTGATCCATACACAATATATCTGTAAACTCATGAAATTAACATGTATCATATGTCAAAACAAAATAGTTCCCTATGTTTGAATTTATTTTGCGTGTTTTGAAGAAATTTGTTTTGAGAGAGAGAATTAAAGAATGAAAGCAATGTTTAATTTTATTTTGAAAGAGTCGTTTTTTTTGTTTTTTTTTAATCGTAGATGTATTGTTTGTAAATTTTTATCTCAATTAGTAATGTCATATTATTAATTTTTAATATTATATATTATATTTCTTAATATATATACATATATATAATAGTAGAATAATTGGATAATGTATGATGTTAATTTATAGCGGGCCTATTTTATTTGGGGGAGAAAGGGAAAAAACAAACAAGATCTTATTTCGGGGATAAAAATACTTTGTCGGAACATATCCAAACACAGCCTTCATATCTGTTAATTGGAATGACTCATTTTGAATGAGCACACAAATTTAAATAAGACTTAGAAAAATAAGAATCGTGTAATTTTATTTTTTTTAGTTTTATTGAATGTCAGTAATGTTATATCATTATTTAAAAAAAAAAAAACTAATTGAAATACATACATATATAGATAGATGAAATTTAAAAAATCAATCTTGATAATTGAGTCGAGATATCTAAAATTTCCTCAAATTATTTAAAAAGGGTAACTATTGATCAATTTTAATATGACCAATAATTATCACAGGTGTTTCTTAAGTCCTTCGTTAGTTCACAAACATGAACTTTGTTTTACACATTTTCCTTTTCCATTACTAAAATAGGTAAAAAGACAAAAGATACAAAATTCCAACTCACTCATATATTTTTATATGCACTGAAATTATATTTAATTATGCATTATGTGCTGTTATTCTTAAAGCTAACTTTTGCTCTACAAGCTCCAATTTGATCGATGCCAAGAGTGGTTGATTGCTTATTAGTAAACCACCAACACATCACACGTATGGCCCATGCATATGGGCTGCGCTATGCTCAACCTGCCATAACAGTGACGCATGTTTACTACATCGTTTAATGATTAAAATGGAAATTCATACTATAATTTTCTTTATTCGTAAACAAATCCAAATGCATGCACTTGTTAATTTAAATACAGATTAATATTAATTATATACACGAATTAATATGAATTATAAAATAAAATATAAAATTAAAATAAAAGATATGAAATATAAATTGAACTCGAACATGTTTTATACAAGTGAATATCTTATTTTGGCTTGTCCTCCCTTATGAGACAAGATATCGTTCCTCATTTGATAAAATTTGAACGATAAAGAGAGACGCATAAATTGAGAAAATATATATATTGCATTTTATTAATATATATAAGTATATATGATTCACATTTAAATATTTATTTAAAATATATTTTATATATTTGAATTTTTCCTATAACATGAAATAGAAGATGAGATAATAATTTATAATTAAAAATCTAAATTATTTCTCCTTCATGTTTAGAAGTTATAATCGCAAATCCAAAGTAGAACACCTTTTCATACATAAAGACTTATAAGTTTTAGGACCAATATTTGTTGATTTGTCATTGTGATAATTAACAAGGACACATCAGAAATTAAAAAGAGGATAAACACATCAAATATACCAATAAATCAAATACTAAAATTTTCCTGTTTAAGTTTCATTTTACGTTATCCAAAATTTGGTAAAAGTCTAAAATGATGGGAATTAAAGTTACTCTACGAGGGGCCACAAAATGCTTTAAGAAGCCGCCAGCACTAAGCCATCAATGAAAGGTATAGGGTTTAACTACAAGTCAAAACTAGTGGATAACGTTAATATGCATGAATTTTCTTGCAAGTGTCCTTTCTAATTTTCTGTTTTCCATGTTGTAATCATTAATTTCATTTCTCCATAAATTCAATACATTTGACTGACAGGTACTTCAAATTGAAATGAACACCATCTACTCATTTTTTTTTAGGCACGTGAATGTGTAACAAAAATCCCTAGCGTGCCCTAATATACCAACCCAATAATTTCTTGTTGATCAATTTTTTTTAATGTTCTTCATCTGATGTCACCATCTTTATTGCAATAAAATTACGAAATAATTTAATTCAATAAAACCGGATTAATTAGAGCTGTCGGGCTCCAATTTCTATACTAACCATGTGATTAAAGGGGTTAACTAACTGTGCCTGGATTTTATTAAGCTCCACTTGGATGTGAATACAGCTCATGCAATCATAGATTTTTAGTGGGAAAAAAGATATAAATTTTTTTTTTTTTGAATTCTCAATAAGCATGCCCTCTTGTGCAAATTGAATATTACCACTTGGGACCAAAAAAGCATTGAGCTAAAAAATGAGTACTTATTTGATTTATTGATGTTCAACTTTTTTTAAGCTTCTTTAGTGGTTTAGGTGTATATATATATATACCCCATATCTATCATTCATTACCCTGTGCAGAAACCCCAAGTGGAAAAGTGATTGATTTGAGATTATTATCAAGTTAATCACCAAGGCAAAGAAAATATGCCTTCTCTCAAAAGCATCAAGGTAGCTTATCCATACCATTCTCCTCCACCACCACCTCCATGCAACCCTCCCCCACCGCCGCCGCCGCCACCACCACCTCCTCCTCCACCTCCTTGCAACCCACCACCTCCACCTTCGCCGCCACCTCCTCCCCCACACTGCCACAACAAAAAACATTGTGGTCACTATCAACCACCCGGTGCTTCTCCACCAGCTCCTACGGGCAGTCCAGTATCTCCACCAACTTCACAGCCACCTCATTACCCACCCAAACCTCATGGTCCCACCGCGCCACCACAGACACCATCATATCCACCAAAAACACCACCAGGTGGCCCTGTTGCGCCGCCAGGATCGCCGTATTATCCACCAGCACCAGGACCAAAACCTGGTGTGCCTGTAAAGCCACCAAAGCCAGGAACACCAGCTTATCCGCCGTATTATCCACAACCGCCATCAACAAGGCCAGGTTCCCCTGTATATCCACCGTATGATCACTATCCGCCAATAGCCCCATCCCCATACTCTCCACCAACCCCCAACGGCCTCACCCCGTTTTCACCCCCGTCAGAAACCACCCTTGGTCCACCCCCTCCAGGCGGCGGCGGCGGCAACAACCACACCACCATCATCGCTGTGTGCGTTTCATTAGGTGGCTTGTTCTTCCTTGCATTCCTTGCAGTTGGTCTCTTTTGCTTAGCCAAGAAAAAGAAGAAGCCTATTATGGTTCCAGCAGCAGCTGCAGCTGCCCCGTGTGAACCTGAAGAAGCCGCACCCACATCTTACGGAGGAGAAACCGGCGGCGCTGCAACCTCAGGGCATTCTTATGGAGGCGGAGAGGTAAGTGGAACAGGCGGCGGGATGCACGGTGGTCCACACTCTCATGGTTAGCACACAATGCTCCGACAGTGAATCAATGTCCGTTATATCCTTGCATCTATACTTAAAACCAGGGTGTACAAGTGTGAATGTGTGTTTTCTTGGAAATTCGTAATTATTAGGATGGTGCTTTAAGACACTTAGATTATTTTATTTGTTGCAAAATAAAGATTTGATTTGTTTATGTAGTTGGAATCTTTAATAAAAGGTGGAAGGCGATAGTGTCTGAGTTGTTGATTGATGTCGTTTACTGAAATTGTCTTCTTTATGGGCTATCTTCAGTATAACTACTCTCCACTCCATGCCACTTTGTTCATAAACTATGAGTTGATGAAGATTGACCGTCGACTTTGTGATTTCACATACATATATATCCCACTACAACTATGGCCATAACTATGAATTTTTATTTAACTTGAGCTATATATATATATATATATATACTTTTGGGGAAGGAAAAAAAAAAAAAGAAAATAAATATTAGGAGTGATACTTTGACAAAATATATTTAAAAACAGGAATTGAAGTTACTGCATCTTGAATGATTCTTGAAATATTTGCATAAACCCATGAACACTAAGTCATATATGGGGACAACGGAGAAAGTTGCAATTCTAGTTTAAGGGTGTTGCAATTTTGGTATTATAATTAAAAAAAAAATAGTTTTATAAGGCAACTTTTCGTCACAATCTCAGTCCCACATTAAATTATGCACGGAAAATGTTATTTGTGCCATTAAATCACCAAAATGGAGGGATGGACAAACTTCATTTTTTGAAGCCATAAAATTTATTTTGGAGTCATTTTTATCATTTTTTTTTTTGAAGTATGATGTCAAGTTGTAACACTAAATTGTGGGGCTAAAAATATATTTTTCTATGAAAAAATGGATGTAAATTGTAATTTGAATGAGTGGTAAACAAATACCATATTAAAATTTCTAATGCAATTTGGGGGTTGAAGTATTTGAGAGAGACTTTGAGAAAGATACGAGCAGCAGGTAAGCAATCATGTAGGTGAAATCATGTATTATTTAATTGTTCGAAATGTAACTAATCCGTTGTCCTCACATGCATGTATGAGCAAGACTCATATTTTCTAATGTTTTTATTCTTGGGGGACATGTGGATAATATGCTGTATGTCTGTTGACTTTTGTCCACACTTCTGCCTAATTCCTCTTTGATATTTGGAGCTAATTACGTGTAAACGGAGTCCATCCTATGATATTATTTAAGTTTTTGTTCGAATATTTATAAAATTTAAAAAATTATATTTGAACTTAACGTTGATTGAATTTTAATTGAGTCGAATTCGAGTATAATAATAATTTTTATATATTTTTATATTTTTTCTCTAATCGAGTCGAACTTAAATCGAGTTTCAAATTTTATCGAACAAAAGTGTTCAAATTTAATTTGTCAAATTAACTAAATGAATTTTTAGCGATCAATATCATTTCGAATATAAAGTAATTTGATTATTTTTCAGCTATAAGTTTAACTATATAAGTAATGCTCATTTACAAATCACAAAAAAAAAAAGAGGAAAAAGGAAAAAAAATACTGTACATAAAGAAACAAAAGAAAAAAAATAGTTCAAAAACGTCTATTTAGATGGATTAACTTGTAAATAAAAGTGGTAAATGAAGAAATAAAGTATATATATTTTTTCAGTACCCGCTGTACCAATGTATAATTTTCTCAGCAAGTGTAAAGAAGTCCATATATAATTTGCAAATTAAACTGCAGAATAAATACTAACTTCACATTAATTAATGATAATTAGACATAAGTGGGTTAAAAAGGAACAGAAAAGTTATGGAATTATATACAAAGACGCATCAATTTTTGATTTATTAAAAAGAAGGGAACACATTTAGATAGTGCGACAAAAGAAAATTTTGTAAGGTGAATCAATGTTTTATAATTTTGTTAATAATTAGCAGTTTAATTGTCGATTGAGCCGATTTAATAAAAACTAATTATATTTTCTAAATTTATTATGTTAAATGATAATATAATAAATTAATTGTTATGCAATATATTTTAAATATAAAAATAAATAAATAATTATATACAAAATATATAATAAAACATAAAATTCAAATAATCACATCAATATAACAAAATATCGAATTTAAACCTTTATAAAAATTTAAAATATTTTTTTTTAAAAAAAAATATGAAAACTTGTCAAATTGGTCAAACGATTTTTTGGGCCTAATCGGACCAAATCGACCTCCGATTCCCAATTGAACCGCGATTGATCCGATCCAATTTTAAAAATATTAAAGTAAATAACACATGTTTGTGTATGAATTGGTTAGAGGTTTTGAAAAGAATTATCCATACTAAATTGATGCATATTTAATTACTAATTCGACTTACTTCTGATTGGAAAGATTAATTCTTGCCAAGTGTTTGAAGTGTTTAATTGTACGATGGATTTTTGTGTGCGACAAATAAATTATTAGGACTGTTGGTGTATTCTAATGATAATTTTTCAATAATTAAATTAAAACTAGCATAAAAAATATAATAGAGAATATAAAACATAAAAGTATATAATGAATCTATCTTATTTAAAAATAAATGGGAATAAGGTATTTTGAAATAAATTTGTCATGCACAAAATGATTGTGCCCAGAACAAAACTAAAAATTACGTAGCATACGATTCCTATGTCTGTGGAATAATTAATGAAAATTTTAATATTTAATTTTATATTTAATCATTCATACATAGTGCAATCCAAAATCCAATATGAAAATTATGTTTTTCAATCATTGCTTTTATAATTGTAATCTAATACTTCAATTTTTGTTTACTTACTTCCAAGCCCACATGATTGAGGCCTGAAGACTTTAGGTCTTGGGTTTCTATTCCATCTGTGAATATTTATTTTATTTTATAATAATTATTGATAGTTTGTATTTATAAATTATGAATTGATGATTTGATAATTCATTATTGATTGATTCGCGTATAATCTATGTATCAATAGGGTTTATCGGGTATTGAGTTCAAACTCCAGATTTATATCACTTTGTATTGATACGAGGATTGTGATCTTAATATTTGTTGTAATTGATTGGTTTTTGATGATTATAATTAATTAATTATTAATATTATGATGTAATAATATAATATTACCAATTTGCTTAAAAAAAAGTAATTCAAATTTAGATCTAGATCCAACAACTTCAAAATATGTACATCACAAATAGGTTGTTGTATTTCATACATAATTAATCTTAAAAATCTAATTAACATAACTTTAAAGTACAATTATATTAATTAGCTATTTGCAGTTGACTCTTTGTTTAAAACTTCAAAAAAACATATAACGAAACTCAAATTTCAATTATTTTTCCTATAATATTTGGATTTCTTCAATTCGAATCTAATTTGAGTTTGAATATCTACATAAAAAGATCAACTTTTATTTCAGATTGACCATGTAGTAATCAAATCCAAATTTGAAATGATTTGATCAGAATTCAAATTTTGGGCCCTTTTGCTTTAGGTTCAAAGTTGACTAAGATGGGAACTATTGCGGTACCGTAGGGCCTGAGGTCATTAGCCAACCCAACTTGGCCCATGTAGCGTGAAGTTAATACATTTCTAAACTCTGTTGGCTTTCATTCTTGGAACAAAGATCATTGAATATTCTAAAACAAGGTTATTCGTTTCAAATGTAAGAACAATGTGAATTTTGGATATTTTATTCTAATTTGATATTGCATTTCGTATTATACTTCAGAACGTCAAATATATAAAATCTTTTCTCAAATATACCCTTTTTCCCTTTCGAAAAGAGTTGTATGGGCCGGTAGGTGGAGAAATCAATTATATTCTCGTATAGGATCGATGCTATTTCATATTCTCTTGTATATATGAAGTATAATATGAGATAAAATATTAAATTAAAATATAAAATTTTATGGACTGTGGAGCCCTATAATTTTTTTTTATTTTTTTTGTGGGCTTACATTAGCTCTATTCTTTGAAGTCCGATCCAACGCTATAATTGTAAATATATTTTTTATATAATTATGTACTATAAAAATATTCAAGAACATGTAAGTTGATGGAAAAACAATAATAATAATAAAAAAGAACCCATGTCATCGACCTACAAGTTTTTTCCTCAAATCCGTGTATCAAGGGAACCACATGAAGATAGATTTTCAAATTATTACTTGTTGTAAAAGCATGAAAGATTGTCTTATCCACGCAAAGAGAGGGGTTGATCCCATTGCTTCCTTAATTTCCCAGAAGTACAACCCAGAAAGCTTCATCATTCTTACCTGGCAAACCCCTGTTGTACGTGTGATTGACAGATAATAACACACAATGGACATTTTTTATTAAACAAAAAAATTATTAGCACAAAGTTGAAGACCGCGTATGGACTTTGCCAAAAGTCCTGTCCACGCTGTAGCCGTTGATTAATGCTCAAGTAATATAGTTGAAAACAAACAACCACGACAATAATATTTTATTTTTTTCTCAAAATATAAATCAATTCGTGTTATCGCTAAATGCAATTTAATTAAATCAGTGATGTATAGCATTTTTCAAATTATATTTTCTCTGTGTATAACTTTTGAAGATAAGAGTGTTACAAGCAATAAAAATTACTGAAAATATTCGTACCCTAAAGAGGAAGAACCAAAATATTTACTAACCATACAACATGCTATATCGTGCAATATTCTACACATAACATATACTCTTTTTCTATTATTTTTAGTTGTGTAAATAAATTAATTAGAGATGAAAAAATATTGTTAAAATTTTATTTTATTTTTTTATAAAATTAAAATTATATTTAAATATAATTTAATTATAAAAGTTTGAACACGAAACAAACACAAGCTTTGATATTTCTGTGTATAATTGTAGTAATAACTACAAAAAAAGATAAACAACATTCAAAATTAGTACTAAAACAATATAAATTTTCATTTAATCAATGAATAAAAAAATTCATAAAAGAATTCACTTACTTTTTCCTATACATCAAACCTTAGAAAAGGCTAATAATAGCACGACAACCTTTCTCCTAAAAAAGTTCAAAAGTGTGTAATAAAAGCTTTTTTTTTTCTGCTAAAATTGTTTATTCGAATAAATGCGGCAGCGCACTTTCCACTTCTTCATCACACTGCAATTCTGGAGATGGAGGCCGGTTTAAGTCGATATTCCGGGTGACGGCGACGGTCATCTGATCACTGCCTGCGCCGCCGTTGGAGGAAGTAGTAGTGGTGCGACTTTTAGCAGTACCGCTGCCGATTACGCCTTCATAGTGCCTGCGTTTGTGGCCTCCCAGAGCCTGACCGGTGGGGAAAGTCCTGTGGCAGATGGAGCACTCGTGAAGCCTGCCACTTGGGTTGAGAGCGGAGATGTAATTCGAGGCGGTTGGTATGACGGTGGAGGGGTTGCTGTCGTCTAAGGTGATGGCGGTGGCGGTTGGAGGCTTGGTGCGGTGGCTGGCTTTGTGGCCGCCGAGCGCTTGGTATGAAGGGAAAGCCTTATCGCACACACTACACTTGTAAGAATTGGTCACGGCCGGCGGCGGCGGAGGCGTAGTAAGAGAGAATTCTTGGTCTTTCTTGACGTCAGCGTTGGGCGAAGCGGTGGCAGGACTGGTGGTCATAGTAATAGGCTTATCATCCTCTTCACTTCCGCCGGTGGCGTGACTGGCAGCGGGGATGGCAGAGGAGGAGGGGTAGCGACCGCCGCCGCTATGAGCGAGCATGACAAGGCAGACGGCCAAATACTCTTCTTCTGATTCATCCCGCCGCGGTCGCTTCGAGCGCTTCGATTTCCTCCATGAGTCTACACTACGAGGCTCAACATCGTCAAACCGGCGGGACAGATTGAGCGGCGCCACCGCCGCTGAAGAATTCAAAGCTTCAAGAGCCATGTGTTTCAAGACGTGAAAGAATACAACAGGCAACTGCGTGGCGACAAAGAGAAGAGAATTCGAGAGAGTTTTGTGAAGAGGTGAAGTTAAGAGTGAACGGAGTGAAGGAAAGTTTAGAAGGGGTTTATATATATATATATATGTGTGTGTGTGTGTGTGTGTGTGTGTGTGTGTAAGTAGAGTTGAAGAGGGTTTGGAGGTTGGCAGTTGCGTGGGGAGTGGCGGTGGAGGAGTTGTATAGGATTATATATAGTATTTTGTTTAGGTTGTCCAATCTTATAATTTAATTAATCCACTCCTGTAAGGATTATGATTGAATAAATCAAACATTAAAAGTTGGCAGTCGCGTAGTTTATTTAGAGCACACACGTCTTTGAGTTTTTTGTTGGTGGAAAAGAAAAAAGAATAACTTTGAGGTCAAGTTGGAGTGGGAGTGGGAGTAGGGCAACAATTTTTAGGTTAATGACTTGAGGTGCTGGTGGTCCGTTCACTGTGTGTTATGTGTGTGCCTGTGTGTGTGAGAAAGAGACAGGTGATGAATAGTGTCTGAGAGAGAGAGAGGTGACGACTAGTACTGTGTTGTTTGTGTGTGTGTGAGTGTGTGTGAGAGAGAGAGAGAGTGAGGGGCGATGACTAGTGTGTGTTGTGTGTGTGGGAGGGAGAGTGGTGATTACTGATGACCGACTTGGCAAAAGCAAATTGGGCTTCTCCAATGACTTTTTCCAAGTCAAAACAAATATACGCATAACTCCACCAATAAAAGAACCAGGGTATATATCATATCATGATCATCAACGCGTGGGATTAAAGGTGAATATGGGTTTTAATTACAGTAATTTGTATTAGTTTATGTTTTCAGCTACTTTATTCCTGATTTTGTTTTTTGTTCTAGCCAAAATAACTGGCAATATCTAATAATTAATTGACATAAAATATTCGCAATCAGGAAATCCAATGGCCTGAATGTTGTAATTATTTTTCAGACATGCTTAAAAGATATCAATGGATGCATGCACTGCTTTTTAAGTTGAGATTTTGATTTAATTAATACAGATTAAAAATTTATTCAAAAGGAGTGAAGAAGGTTTAAATAAAATATGATGCAATGCTTGTATTTTAATTTTACTTGTGCACTGCCACTATTCTTAATTATAGTAATATTTCCCTATAAATTAACTAGCTAAAATATATTTATGCATATATATATATTGACTCATGTTATTTAACTTAAGAAATACTAGTCTTCGAAGTCTTTCTGTTAATTGCTTCACCATTTTCGGGGAAAATCATGTTTGTTTTAAGTAAGTTTAATTTTGTGATGAAGACTCAAATTATACTCTATAAATTTTCAATTTTTAATCATTTATTATCATGTCAAATATCTTATTTTATAATAATTGAAAATAAGATGTTACACCAACACAACATTTATAAAATTGAAAGCGAGTGTAACATGCATTCTATCAATTATTAACACAAATTTTCATTTACGCACAATCGTTTATATATATATATATATATTATTAAAAATTAGCATAAAAAAAATAAAGATTGTTGGCACTTTTCTTATTCTTCTTTTTCGTTTTTATATAATCTTTATTATTTCTTTTTTGTCTTTATGTGAGAAAGAACGGACAAAAAATAATCAGTATAATAATTTTCTTTTAGTGATCATAATCGTTACACATCAGTACATCGAGTCGTGTTTACTATTGAAAACAAATTCAACCCAAAATTTTCCTGTAGTAGAAAGTAACAGACCATATCAACGAAACCATGATTTAATCCTTATCACAAACAAATGAGAAATACGCGGTGTAATGAGCTATCACCACGTGAATTGACCGTCCCATTCAAAAATACACACACTCGGTGGAAATGAATGAGAGAAGTATATAGTAATATCCGTACAAGCAAGAGGACTCGGGGTGCTTTTTGATTTGGGAATTTCCTTTTTGGTTGGCTAACTAGAAAGACACCTTAAGTTTCCCGAACAAAGCACCAGATTCGCCACGTGTGTGATGGATAGTTGGTCATCACCAATTCTTTTGTTTCTTCCTCACAACTTACTTTATGGAACTTCTGTGAAAGAACCAGCTAACCATGCCCACACTTAAATTACCGTAAATGCCCTCATTTGACTGTAACATAAATATATTCCCCTTTTTTTTTGTCTTGACTAAATAATATATACTTCGTGTGAATTACACAATCCTCGCTTGAGGCTCGTTTGCTATCATAGGATATTTATTCGCAGCTTTCTTTTCCTCTATTTTTGTATGCATTGAATGTTCGGATTTCCTCAAGCGAATTCAAGAAAGTGACAGTGAAAATAGTCTTAGGTTAATAGCTGACGAGATAATAGGTCTCCACGTCTTTTGATTTCCACCGCCTATCTAGAGCTGAAGTTTGAAATTTGACGACGAACGTAACCAAAACTTTCCTTTAAGGTTTGATTACGTCCAACACTTCCTCCCAGTACAGTAAATTTCATGCATGCAAGTAAAATATGTCACTGAAAGCTAATAATAATTAAATAAAATCTCCAATAAATAGTAAGAGGGTCAAGATTTTGTGAATTGACACAACATACGACGTCGTTAATTATTAGTAAAGGTGGAAACTGAGACAAGTGGACAACCGATAACTTCACCGGCACCGGCAGGTAATTGCAAGTTTTGTGGGCTCCGGCGGCATACGTGGATCATCTTGATTCTTCAAAGGCAATTAAACAGGACACGTGACGATTGTAGCTTGAGTTTGGCAGCTTCTTGAATGTATGGTGGGACAAGTAAAAACAAAACGGAGTGTAGAATTGGAAACACTTGCCTATTATACGACCTAAGTTAGGATTATAATCTTCTATTTTATACTATATATTTATGATGCGTGTATACAATTAATATCTATTATAATTTATTTATTTGTTATACATGCGACATGTTTATATTGTATAAAATGTAAAATAAAATACCACAATAAAATACAAGATTTAAACGGGATCATATAAAGTTACTATAATAAATTTTATTAAATATTTTTTACTGTAAGGTGGCAGCTTATGTGTTTGAAAATGGTTAGGGCTTCACCCAAGTTAAATTAAAAATCTCGAAAATTCTAGGCCAACTCAAGTTTGATTAAATTCAAACCAATTTAGTGAAGCCCATCTCAAGTTAATTTTAAATTGTTACAGTCTTGTTCATCTAAAAGTATGATTGGCTAGTCAAATTTCACACCCCCATCAATTTCATCTTCCATTTATTTGGATTGACTCAATTGCATGTAATGAAAAATTGGTCAATTTTTTTAATTTTAATTTTTTTACACTTTCTTTACTTGGATTTTGACGAGGAAACAGAAATATTAGGATTAAGGGAAAAAAAAAAAAAACTATTTGGGATTATTTGAATTATAAAGAGATTATGTAACTCTATATTAATGATATTAGCCTTACGCATAACTCACAAGGTTGAAGTAGTTATTGGATACTTGTAGTGACGTGTTAAGCGCCCCTGGGCATAGCTCAATTGATAAAAGTTATGGAGTTGTTTTGCTGGCAGCCGCAATATGCAGATTCGATTCTATTTAATGATCGGACTCCTTCCCTTAAGGATGATCGGGCTCTGCCGGGATAGAATGAATCCATTGTGGACACTAGTGTACAAAGTGCTTTGTGAACTCTAGTTTGTTAAAGCACATCCCACGATTTACATTCTCCTCCAAACTTTAGGGATGGGATGGAAGTGGTGTTCGTAATGGGACGTTACCAAAAATAAAAATAAAAATAATCGAGTTAAGTACTTTTGGAAGAACAATAAATTAATTGAGTGGCTCAAAATTCTTATTTTTTATTATTTAGATCTTCTATTTTAATTTAGTTGCAATTTCATATTTCACGTTATATGCATACGATAAATAAATATAATTATTGATAAATATATGTTTAAAAAAATATTTTACACATTTAACATATATTTATAACTTAAAATACAAAATACATCATCGAATTAAAGCAACTGAATATCCAAACTCCATTTTTTATTCCTAGAAATTTCCTTTCTATCATATGATTCAAGCTTATCTGTTAAAAGTTGCAAATATGAAGTATGATTGGGATGACAATGATGCATGGGCCATTCACACTTTATAAACAAATGAATTAATAAAGTTTATAATTAATATCAAGACAGATTTGGGGAATCAAGTGAGTGAACTACCAAAATCTCAGACATAAGGCATGACGACCTCAACATTGAAGGATTAAGATTCCACAAATGTTTGTTTGTGAATTTGTCCTAACAAATGACTCAAGTGGACACGTAATTAACCTCTTGCCACACACATAGTTAGGCACATAAAAAAAAAAAAAAAGAAAAAAAGAAGAGGTTATTATTTGGGAAACCGTTGGCCATTAAAGTAAAGATGATTTCTTGTAATGACATCCAAGTAGCTCAGGATCCAAAAGCTAGATGCATATATGTGGTGGAGGTCATCTACTCCACAGCATAACTTTGACTTTACAATAATTCTCAATTGGTATAAATACTTACAAACTAGATATATGTAATGCACTAGACCATTTTTATGGTGTGGTGATATTGATTTTATATGTTCTTACTAAATAAAATAACATAATTATGTGAAGAATTATCTCATTTATGTGAGTTTGTTATTTTATTATTTATTATAATTTGTTTGTTATCAATAATATATTAAATAAATTTCAATCAATAAATTATTTGTTAGCTGGATTATTATCTTGTTATTTATTATAATATATTGATTATGTTGAATGGATTATCGATTGTGAAATATTGATCAATGATGAGAATTATTGCTTTTAAAAAAAGAGAAAAAAAAATGATATTTTTTGATCCTTCAAAGGAAAAATCCTAACACGTGTCGGTTGCAACTGATTTTGGGCGTTTCCTGAATATTGGAGACAAGTACAAGGCGGAGAAGACGAGAGGAATCCACACGAAACTGTACAGTCTGGACTGGATTCTCCCGGTTAACCGGCGATGCCAGGTGGCAGATTACTGACTTTGTCTACAAGAAAAAAGATTAGCCACTTGAGTCAAATTTAATTAAGGCGTTGTAGATAATATTATGGATATTCAAAGAAAAAGTTAAATCCCAAAATGTTCAATATTTTAGAGCACTTAATTTCAACTATAAGTTTGATCCTTGATTACTTCACCAAGATCTCAAAATTTTCATTCAAGAACATTGTTTTATAAATTTTCCTCGTACAATCTTGTCGAGACATTGACCAAAATAGACCCAATAAATTAAGTTCAAGAGGTCTATTCATATTATGAATCGGAATAAAGACAAGAGTCGGTAGGCCAAATTTATGAGATTCACATCAGTATACAAGATTGAGATATAATGTTTAAATTAAGTCCACTAAGGCCATAAAGTTTAAATCTATGAAAACCCTCACATCAACACTATAAATACGCTCAGTTTTCATTACTAAAATGTATGCAATGTATTTAATTTTATACAACTTTCGATTCTTTACTTCAAGATTATTTAATTTGATCTAACTATAACTTGAGTGTCGAATGATTTTCGTTGTGACAACCCTAATGCCCTAACAACTTGTGTGTGTCGCAGGTAGAAATCAACCTAAGAATTGAAAACTTGCGAGAAGCTGACATCTGGAGATTTGGATCCATACCAAATCAAATCTTATGATGTGCTGTAAATCAGAACTAATACTTGAGTTGAGTTATAAGGAAAATGGCTTAATTACTTTCATGATAAAATATATAGGTTGATCCTGTAGGTCTGCTTATTGAGTATGAATTATGGATCAGATCTGTCTCGGACACATAAACTCGGTTAATACTTCTAAAAAACCTAAATGTTTATGAATGAAAATTCTAAGCTAATCCATGTAAGATTTGGAAAAAAAATCCTATTGCTTAGTTATTTAATCATCTATGTTTTCTATATAATTGTTTGATGCGGTCCAATCTCCTTTATCAATTAGTAAATTAATTTCAAATTTCTGTAACAAGACAGAGCAGGGCATGCATCCAATTAGTGAGCTACACAAATTTTAGAATGAAGTCATGACTTCAAAATTTAGGGATTAATTTTTCAATAATTGTTCGATTACGACTTAACTTGTCCTAACAAATGACCCTTGTGAACACGTAATTTAACATCGTGACGTTGCTCTAATATGCAGTTAGGCATTGCCAAAAGAAATTAATTAGTATTTAGCAAGCTATTAACGTAAGATTATGTCCAATTTGATTATTTGTGGTCCCTTAAATTTGGATTGTTTGTCTTACATGTGCTCTTGAAAGTTAAGATTTGTCCATGGGCTTATCCGTTGGCCCAGCCTGTTCAGCCCGTCTTATATATTTTACGTACATTAACATATTTTGTAATTCATATACACATTTAAAAGATATGTAATTCAAAATCCAGTCTTATTTACTTTCATTAACAAAAACGACCTCCACAGAGTAATAAATGATTGTAATGTAATTTTGAGTGAAAATAATATATTTCGCAATGAATTTTCGATGTAGGGAAGGAGTTAGAGGTGGCTGGTGGCAGCCAGCCAACCTCAACTCTATAAATTTTTTTAAATATATAAGATTATTAAATTTTAAAATTTTATCTCTTTAAAAAGTAAAAAAATACTTCTTTCATATATTATTTTTGAGAGAGAATAAATATTATTTTTTTAATTTTCATTTTTTTGGCTTCGTTCGAGTCCCCTCCAACCCCTCCTATCTATTATCTAACAAAAAAGAGTGCAACAGGCACAAAACAATAGTGATTAATTTAAATGCCCAAATGAATTATTGTCTTCTGCGACAATTTCATATAGTTTTCTTTCTTTTTTTCTTTTTTTTTTTTGCAGCGAAAATCTACTAATTTTTTGGGAGAAAAAGAAATACAAAAGTCCATGAACTAGTCCAGCCTGACCCTAGGCCATATATGTTTTCATAAAATCTGTTATTATTATTATTTTGGAAAATTGGAATGATCCTTATCCCAAGTGTCGAAACCTAAGAGGCTGTATGGCCCTTGAGAGTTCAAAATGATATTCTGGACATTTATTTTGTTTTGTAAACCTTAAAATCAATCTAGCACACCGTGATTAGTAAAGGATTTGATAATATAGAAAAAAACAAATTTAGATTATCCAAATAAAATAATCAGCATTTTGCAAAAGCTAGAACATTGAGTTTTTGGACAACCATAAAATCAGTTTTTCCAAAATCAATTTATAAAAAATGATTTTAGTAAATTTAAGAGTAAAATAAAATCATATAGAATTAAATTTTATAAAAACTTGACCAAAATTCAGCTTTAGCACCGAATCGATGGCGACTTGACAACCATATGATTCCCCGCCAAGCCCGGCCCACTCTTAAGAAGCAGGGCTAAGAATCTAACTTCAGCCCAACTGAAATGGAAATAATGAAAGCTCATTAATGAACAAAAATCCTTGATAAAGCTCAGCCTCAGCCTTCTCTTACCAATTGGTATTACTATTACTTCACGTCAAGAAAACATTTTTCTTGATTTTTTGGCTTTATTTTGAACTTCCCATGGCTTCATCTTCTCTGTTACTCTCCCCTCTCTCTTCTACAGCCACTGAGAATCGTGAGCTGAGCTGCAATTCTGCTGCTTCTGCTTTTCTACACAATCAAAAGCTCGTATTCATAGCTAAGCCCAGAAAAGGCGCTGTTCGAAGATGCGGGTTCAAGTCTCCAGTAGCTCGGAAATCTCTTGACCACATACCCAAACAATTTCGAGAAGAAAATCTCAAAGATGGACGTAAGTGTTATTGCTCCCTCACCCATTTTTGACATAATTTTCATTTGGGGTCAACTTGTTTTTCTTCTTGGGATTTTTGGGAATATATTTATGACTTCCAAAATTGTGGGTTTTTGATTTTTGGAGTGTGCCCACTTGTGCATAATTATATGTTTACGTGTATGTGTATTTGTCGCTTTTTAAAGATTTGATTAACTTACAAAAGATCACTAATTATGTGAAAATGCTTCGTGCAATTAGGAAAGATAATTTAATTTTGTTAGAAAGATGAATAAAGTGAACATTAACAAGGAATATATCTGAAAGATGATGTGGAAATTTGTTTCAATATCAAAAAATTATGTTAATATAATAAGTGCTTTTGTATTTGGTCTGTATTATCTTGGAATTAATTAGGCCCAAATACCCTTGTATCTGTTGATGGTAAGCGTTTGGCTAATTTTTCCACGACTATGAGTTCAGCTAATTAGAATCTTTTCCCAAGAGCAATGGAACATGATTTAAACAAATTCCTATCTGCTGATTGATGTGAGCTGGAAAAAGATGTCAATATGCTAACTTGGTAGCTGTAAGAGGTTATGTAAGAGGAGGTTAGTTTGTTGAGGTTTTCTAAGGAACATAGATGGTGGTGGTGTTGATGAGATCAGTAGCGACATATGCCGTTTGAGATGGATACATTTACTGGAAGTTTAGATGGATTATGAGTCTGATTTTCCACAGGAATGCAAATCTTTTCTACCTTTCTTGATGGAAATTCCGTAGATAACAAATCTTGAGCTGATAATACAGAGTGTTCCATCCTCATGTAAATCGTGGACACTGGCAAAGCAGAAGCTGTCAATTGAATACAAGACTCAGCAGTTTTAATTTGGAATTTGAAGGATTTGAGGTTATTGCTAACTCTTAATAATGGGACATTGAAATGCTCAATGATTTCAAGTATCAACTTGAGATTGGGTTTTTTCGCCTCACAATTTTGTGGTGTCTTTGTAGTGTTTTGGCAGAGGGTGGATTGGGTTGTCCCAAGGGAGGGGGTGGTTCTTCAAGTAAACAGTTTATATATATGCAAATAGGTTCATCTTGTTTCCATTTGTCTTTCATATTATATCTCATGGGTTATTTAGTTTGCAACTAATCTACCATCTCTTTTGTAGTGATGGACAATTTCAAAAATACACCTCAGTATCTTTATGGCCTTACACCTTCACAGATGGATATGTTTATGACAGAAGATAACCCCGTACGCCGACAGGCAGAAAAAGTAACAGAGGTCTACACCTTTTTCACACGTTCCATCATTTCCCAGCTTTATCTCTCTGCAATTTGCTTAAGATGTTGTATGAAAATTCATTTTTTGTTGCTTTTTGATATCTTCCTTTTCATTGGGCTACTTCAGTTAAGATCAAGAGGATAATTGTCGATTGGAAAAAAAGTCAATTAATTATTTCTCGGAGCTTTATTTGCATTAAGAGAACTTTAATTCTTTCCACTGGAGAATCTTTTTCTGAAGGATCTTTAATTAATGTTTTCTTCAGGATAGCATTTCATCAGCTTGCAATTACTTGAGTAGTGGTGGAATGTGGAGTCTATCGGGCATGAATGAAAGAGGGCCCTCAAAGTACAGCATGAGCGTCAGCATGTACCGTGGAGGAGCTAGAGGATATGGAAGGCCCAGAACTGCTCCTCCTGATTTGCCGTCTTTACTTTTAGATGCTCGAATTGTCTATCTGGGCATGCCGGTACTACATCTTTCTCTCTGTCTTGCATTGAAAGCTAATTATTATATAAATGTCCTATCTTTTTAATTTTTTTCTCTTTTTTCATTCACCTTGTTTTATTCTGCCACTTGTTACAGATTGTGCCTGCAGTGACAGAACTTCTTGTTGCTCAATTTATGTGGTTAGACTACGACAGCCCAACGAAGCCAATATATCTATACATCAATTCATCTGGCACCCAGGTGATCATCAAATATACTGTAGTTCTCATTTTCTGTTAATAATTTTATCTTTTTCTTACTATCTATCTTTTATTTTGCTAAACCTCTCATACCTCATTTTCTTTTGCTCACACTTTGTCATATATATCTCTTTTACTCGCTTGCATTTTGTTGGAATCAGCATACAAGTTTGGCCTGATTATTGTTGTCATTAACTTTGATGAACCAATCTCTGTTTTTTGTTGGCTCTTTATTTTTGCCTAGAATGAGAAGATGGAGACTGTTGGATCTGAAACTGAGGCATATGCAATAGCTGACACCATGGCTGTAAGCACCTAATTATGTGATATTTGACTTATCATTTAAACTATGACTTCATGGAAAATGAGAAGCAAATAAAGTTCAGAAAGATCTATTGTTCTTTACAGTTTAGATGTTCTTAACCTATAACTTATCATTTATGCCATCTTTGATTATTTTTGTTTGTTTCAGCCATTTAATCGTTAAGTCCAACTCTTTTTTCTGATCTGTCTATAGTACTGCAAATCGGATGTCTATACTGTAAACTGTGGCATGGCATATGGTCAAGCAGCAATGCTTCTGTCTCTTGGAGCAAAAGGTTATCGTGCATTACAGCCAAACTCATCCAGTAAGACCTAAATCTTGTGGAATAGCAAGCTTTCTATTCAAATATTTGAAATGCAATTCATGATAAAATTGTTTGCAGCTTACACGCATGGTGTTAATAAATGGATCCACACAAGCTTTTGTATTTGGCACCAAAAAGAAGCTTTTTCTGCTTGGTTAAATAAACCTATCTTTTTTTGACTTGGCGGTTTAGGTATTAAAATCAAATAATTTTACTTTGAGATCTTTCTATCTCTTTGATAATATCCCAGCAGATTGCATAGAAAGTCATGAAGGGTGCAACCTATACTTTATTTGATGAGGCAGTATGGAGGAGTTATTGTAACTTGGCTTCTGTTAGAAGGTTCCCATCTGAAATGCCTCCAAGTATATTCGTTCATAGAACATTACATGATTTGAACTTCTGCTTTAAAGAGAAAAAAACTTTCATTTGAAAGAATTAGCGTTGTATAGGCCCTTCACGTAAATAGACTTACTTCAGTTGATACTTGAACTAATATAGCATCTGGTTTTCTTTGTTCTCAGGCGAGATCCTCTTAATTACTTTTCTTTCTAGCATTTTCTATTCAAACTTATAAGATTTTTCATACATTTTTTGGTTGGGGAGGGGGCATCAATGAGGGTTAAGCACAGGACTCTCTCCTACTCCTAGACGTAGCAACAAACTCAGGCCTGGAAAGGAAGTGCTTTGTGATGCTGGATACTTTGGGATGAATTTTTCTTATATATATGAATTTTTCATTCGGGCTTCTTGTTCTTTGGCGTTGCTTCTTGAACCTTGCTGAAGGTGTCACAATAATAGTAGCTTACTGATGGTGAAGAAGAACCATATGTTTTGTGTAATGTGAAATGTTTTAGGTTACTGTCACAAGATACAAAGAGCAATCTATTTACCCAAAAAAGAAAAAGAGAGCTGTAAAGAGTAATCAATTGTGAGACTGTTTCTGCATTTTACATGCAGAATAGACTGGCTGAGTTATGCCATAGATTCCAAAATATGGGAAGTTTTGTGTGTTTTTTCTTCTTATTATGGCCTTTATAGGTTTGTTTGTATGCTGCAGCAAAGTTGTACCTTCCAAAAGTCAACAGATCAAGTGGAGCTGTCATAGATATGTGGATTAAGGTCTCTGTGTGTGCGCGCACACTCTCTCGCTGCTTGTTTCAGTTGTGTGTGCATATAATTATGGGTATTTTCATGGTCTGTATAACAGGTTTAAATCTTTTATGTTGCCTCAGGCCAAAGAACTAGATGCAAACACAGAATACTACCTCGAGCTTTTGGCCAAAGGGATTGGAAAGCCAAAGGAGGATCTTGAGAAGGACATCCAACGTCCGAAGTATTTCCAAGCACAGGAGGCCATCGACTATGGCATTGCTGACAAGATCATCAAATCCAGTGATGCTGCATTTGAGAAACGGGTATTTTTTTTTTACAACTTGTACATTTATGATTTGTCAGATAGCATACCTCTCTAATATTCTAACTTCAATCTCCCTCATCAGAACTATGAAGAATTGCTTGCACAATCGAAAGCAATGAGAAGAGGAGCTGGAGTCGGTCCACAGGCAGCTCCCTCAGGGTTTAGGTAACCAGAAAGCCTAAAAAAGCCTCAGATGTCCAGAGAGAAGATTGTAATGGTCTGTATTGTACCATGATCATCACGCTAGAGTTGCTGGTGTAATTTGGATATTTCGTCTGTAGTTGTTGAATGCAAAAACTCTTCCACCTTTCGGTCAGATGGTGCCAAACTGAATCAGCACTTAAAAATACTCTGTACATGGTTTAAGTAGAACAAATAGTGCTTTACCACCCATCTTTATCCTGTAATGGAACGAAAGAATATTTGAAATATAGAATGCTATAACTTCAGTCAAATACTCAATTAAGGTAAAATAGATTTCAATCTCAAGGCACTGACCAAGGTAGTAAAAATAGATTACCAAATTGTTGAGAACTTTCAAGCTGACGCTCTGCTGGAAATTTCTTTCAATTTTTTTCTGTTAGTATTTTGACTCGTGTGACTAGTTTTCTATGCTTAAACTGAGATTCCAACAATCATGAATAAGATTTTGCGCATGGCAAGCAGAATTCCCATGGTTTCCCTTGTTTGGAGGCCTCTCACTGTTCAGGTAGCATAAGAGTGTCTACCTTCTGAAACAGCACAGATAGTGAAGCTTAATTTGTACACTGAACCATAGATTATGAACCCTTGAAAAGAGTAAAAGGGCTAGTTAATGGACATAGGAGAAGTCTGTGATGTCTAGATTACTGAATTTTAGAGGGAACAGTGTAAGAAAACGCATTCAGATCCTTCTTCAGTTTATACTACACAGAAAGCGACCACAAGTTGCTGACTGGATCTAGGATTCTTTATTCACTTAAATAAGCAAGATTGTTGTCACTAGATTGGAGGTAGCCACCATCTTAATTTGTCATACAAGCAAGACAGCATCAAAATTTGCGATTCACTGAATTGAAAATTCATTACTCCAGAACCCATCTGCTGTGTGAAATTTGATGAACGACCAATAACACTTAGATAACTCTGTATTCAAGAATATTATCAGAAAGTGGTTTATATTGCACAATTGTGTTCTTTCTGGCATATGTTATGGAAGAAATATCAAGGTGCATGTAGGGCTGTAATTGTCTGATTCATAAAATAGGCCCCAATTACTATCCCAGTTTCATCAACAAAATATTGTCAAGGTTGCCAGAAAGACCTCGAGATCTTGCTCACCTGAACAAGAAAGAAATGGGAGCCCTGAATTTTGGAATTGTTTTAAATCCATAATCCAAAAGGGTGTGTACGTTGTGAGTTGCCTAGCCTTGCACCTAATGGTGCCTGCAACTTTAAATAGCTACCAGAGAGAAAATTTTCCATTCCGTAATTGCTTGATAACCTCTAAATCATTTGTTAATTTGTATCCAAGACAGCTTTAGATTTTCTCAAGTATCAACAATCGGAGTAATCAACGAGAAAATGATTATAATAACTATAAATCTGCAGTTCGCAATTACAATGTCACAAAAACATGTTCCAAATACTACAAAGCTAGTTTAGTCTTGACGCATTCTTTCATGTAGCAGGATTTGGTAGCACTTTTGGCTTTGGCTTGACTTCTACTTCATTCACGCTGCGGACAAATATGGCGTCTGGCTCATGGCTGCAGAAACAACAGAAGTTAATGATATGGTTATGTTTGCGCGCGCGCGCGTGTGTGTGTGTGTGTGTGTGTGAGAGAGAGAGAGAGAGGGGTTGAAACATCATCTCATTCTTACGGTTTATCTCCCTCTTCATATGTATAACTAGATGCAACAGCCAACAGTCTGCCGTCTCTGCTAAATGACAAAGCTGCAATACTTGTTGGGTACTTAGCGTACTTCACCAAGTTGCAGCACAACAGAGAAACAAACTCAGAATAACACGAATATTTCAAACAAGATGTAGGAAATTAAAACCAATTCCAAGTATACTTTACCTGATACAACCGCTTCTTATTGTTCCCATCCCACACATTAACATAACCATCACAACCTCCAGTAGCGAAAGTACCATAGCTACATGCAGAATTTTCAAGAAACAACATTAAAGAGAGAACGATCCCATCTTTAGCAGAAGAAGAATAATCCTACAGTTGCCAATAATTTCATATTCTCAATTGATGTGATCAAACCAATTAAGCCAAACTCTTTTTCTCAGGGGAGGTGATCTCCAGAACTCGAAGATCCAACCACTTCAGAAGGATTGTCCATTGCATGCTGATCTGATAATGCTTCAAAACTAGCTTATGCATGACCAACTCCCAACAAGACTACAGTGGATAATGGATTTCTCGATTCTTCTGTCTGGATCATTTTCCTAATTATGTATTCATTGTACTATTTGCTGTTCTGTTTTCTATCATCTTTGCAAGCCAGGAGAATCTCAAACTTAAATCTCATACAAAAGGGGTTCTCCTTCTTCCAGCATTGTTCCATGGAGAAATGTGGTCCAATATATTACTTTTTAATATGAAAGTTACAATCTATTACACCTAGGAATTGTTACTTCTTTGAAAAGTCAGATCTAGAGTTCTAGGAAAAAAAGATCAAAAACTATAGCACAACTTACATAGGGTGAAATGCAATGGCATTCACAGGGTAGACAATATCCCTTCCTGCTTCTGATTTCCGATGACATTTAAATGCATACCTGCATATAAGACCATGATCAGGGGTAAATGGCTAACTTCAACAAGTAAACCCTTTTTTATTTTTTTAAAAAACTGTAATTGAAAATAAATTGCAGCACTAGTGCATATCTCCTTCACTGTGGTTGTTATTTGTGAAATAAAAATCCATCATACCCAGGCAAAAAAGCTATCAAGACAAAATATCATCAAACAAATATGTGTCAGAATTGTGTTGCAGGAAAAATCGAAGCAGATGTTGGTCAATTTTCCTTCATTCAGTAACAGTTTTGACATGCAAATCCAAAAATATCGGTAGATAACTAGAAGGTAGACATCAATAGACAGATTAAGAGAGATGTTAACACTAAAGTTAATTTATCACAGATTACTGCATCAGGAAACATTTTAGTTCAGTATAAGCATCTTCTAAAGGGATCACGAATTACTACATCAACATCCTTCTGCATGGTGTAAGTTAATACGTACTTTTTTGATTGACCAGCCTCAGAGAGATCGAAAAATTCCATTGCAACCCTACCTTCCACAGAACTAAGAGCATAACCTGCAAATCATGGTAGCAATGAGTATACTTTAAAGAAAGGTAATTCCCAATATTGAATATTTGGTGGTTTAAGTTACAGAACCTTTTTAGTTGTAACCAAACTATTTTTTTGTTCCTCATAGCAATCTATGTATCGTTGAAGAACTATTATAAAATAATTCAGACAGGAAAATGCAAGCAAAGGAAGTTTAGACTAGGCAACCCCTGAAATAGATAGTAAGATGAGAAAGCGGCACCTGTCCCATTAGGATAACAGCGGACACATCTTGTTTGATACTTCAAAGAAGATTCCCTTCGTTGTTCAGGTTGCGACATGTTTCTGAGATCATACACATTTACATGTCTTCCAGCAGTTGCAATCACCAAACGATTGCCAACAAGAGACATAGAATAAACACGCTCAGGTTGAGCATATGTCCCGACAAGAGAACGTTCCTGACCACTTGCACCTCTGGGGTCCCAACACTTTAAGGTTTTGTCCCAACTACCAGTAATAACTTGGCCTAAAATAATGTAAAGCAGATTTGAAGAATAGAACAGAGAATATCCCAATAAATGAACTATACTGGATCACGCTGTGGTAGAAATAATATTATAGTCAAGTGCACAAGATTTTTACAAACTGACATGATAATATTGATAGATTCCCATGCACAGAAAATCCTTAAATGTATCAGCCAGTAAATTTACATTCACACTGAAAAATCTTGCAAGCAAAATTGTTTACTGCATGAAATGAATAGTTCATTAACAAAACTTCCCGAGTGACGAGATTTGACGTTCAACAAGTTGACAGAGGCAAAATCAAAACATGAGATGTAAAAGGGCAATATATCAACTCATAAGCAAAAAGTTTAAATAACCACAGCAGCAACCAGAATGTTCAAGATTACCATACCACATATGAACATTCATATTAAAAAAAAATTGATAGTGTCCAGGGAGAGAAGCTATTTCTGAGCACAAAATTCTCAATTGAAAGGAGCCAAGTGTCAGAACAAAGCGTATTGCCTATGTAATGTTGAAAAGGGGAAAATGATAGCTCAAATGACTTCTGCACAAAATATTTGAGTATTTGAATGATCTACTGATAACTCATTCCTCATTGTGAATAAATTACTACTTTGTCATCAAGAGTACCGTAACACCAAGTGCTATTGGCAATCATGTAAAACTTCAACAATATGCTGCAACTTATAATAAAACCAGAAATGTAACCAAAACCCGAAAGGGAGGCCACAGGTATAGCACGAATAAATCAAGGAAAACAAATGCTTCAGATGCCAGACATATGTTACCATTGTCTTAATTCTTTTGAAAATTTTATACTACCCCACTATTTAGCAAATAAAGATTGCTAAAGATGAGGTCCACAGAGATTGGTAACAAGCCAATAATTTGGAATGGAAAACCACCAGTTGCGTACGAGTATTCAATGCAACGAACAGGGGCATCATGCCTCCCCAAAATATCCTCCCTGTTGTAGTTGAACACAAGCCTGGA
This sequence comes from Paulownia fortunei, assembly GCA_019321725.1. Classification (NCBI taxonomy): domain Eukaryota; kingdom Viridiplantae; phylum Streptophyta; class Magnoliopsida; order Lamiales; family Paulowniaceae; genus Paulownia; species Paulownia fortunei. Next base: position 28,694,580 of record CM033106.1, on the reverse strand, counting down.
GCATAAAAATCCCATTTCCATAAGCATGACCAAATTACAAATGTGATCAGTATATAATGACTAATCACAGACATATGAAATTAAGCACAAAGTTTCCATCTACCCATATGATAATTGCATCACCCACAATTAGCACGGGGAGAAGTCAGTCAAGACCAGAAAATCATTCCGGAAATACAAAATGGTGCACAATTCCAGTAAAATGAACTTATCCTTTTGAACTTAACAGCTAACTACCATGATTGTTTTCAATTAAATTTAGAAAAGGTGAAGTCTTGAACGAAAAATGGAATTCACCTTCTAACAGTGTGATCAGCACAAGCACTAAACCCTGAGGAATCGTCGTGGAAGCAACAATCAAGCACGGCACCTCCGTGCATAAACTCTCCCCTCAGCGCATTGGCGCTCGCATCGTACAGTCGAACACTCTAACAAACAACAACAAAAAAAAGAAGGAAAACTCAAATCGAGGATCCAAAAGTGAAAACCCAAATCAGTATTCAAGTAAAGTGTAAGCAAAACCTTGTCCCAGGAAGAAACGAGGAGGTGGTCACTGTGGTTGGAGAAACGAAGGTTGGAAATGCCGTCGGTGGGAGGGCTCGACAGTTCACGGCCGGTCGATGGTGGTGGTGGCGCCGCCGTCATGATCACCGTTAGTCAGTGTTGTGGATGCAGTGACTAGGGTTTTAGAAGAAATATGGGGAAATGGAGAAGTTTAAAAGAGTGGGGATCTTTGAAAAACGACAGAGAGAGAGAGCAGGAGGGGTAGCAGAGTGGTATCCGCTGTCTGGAATTCAAATTCAAAAACAGCAGCGATGATTCCGTTCTGAAACCAATTTATACTAAGTTGATCTGTTTGTTCAAATCAATTGTTCAAACCTTGGTCCTGCCAAAGGTTTAACATTCATTTTTTCTACATTCTTTTCAACAGCTTCTTCATACTTACTTCTTTGTTTATTTTACTTAATTTTATAAAACATTATTGTAATGAACTTAAGTATTAGTTAGTGATGTGTATTATTTTTAAAAGTGTAAGACTCTAAATAATATTGACAAACCAAAGGATTAGCAAGGATCAGAATGCATTAAATAGTGATTTTAAGGTGAATATACTTGAATTACTTGTTTATACAATAATCTTTTATTTCATGACAAAATATAGTCAATTAGAGGTGACTATGAGACACGTAATCTACTTTTTTTTGTTTATATTACTATATTTCAAATTTTAATATATTTTAAGCAAAAATGAACATTTCACATTAACAATTACTGTTATCTGAATTATGAATTATTAACAAGATAAAAGATAAGGAATTTAAATGCCTTGCCATTCAATCTGTGTTTAGAGTACTGTTTAATATATATGTCAAGAGATGAATGATTTAAAATTTGCAATATTTTAGATGCAAACTTTTTTCATGCTAAAGTCCCACAAATTCTTTTTAATTTATCGTTGGGTAGGAATTAGAAAATATAAAATACATGTATCTATTTCTAGGAATGTGATTGGGTGCTTGAGGGTTCATGAATGTTGGGCCTAAATGACCCAATATGATTTCCCCCTTATTGGACAGTTACAGCCCATTTAAGAGCCTAGATGGGCCTAGTCTACATTCTTCTAAGCAAAGAAGTGAACTTCAAATTAAGCCACAGTACTCGTAGGTGGTACCACCCGCGGAGGATTCCATCTCCTTAACCGATACAGCCAAGAAAAAAGAAAAAAGAAATACTGATAATTACACTCAAATCTGATGCTCTAAATTCGATCTACTTGTTATTATTACTATGACTGCACTTTTCATCATATAATAAATTTCTCCCCAACTTAGCTAAAACCCTATGAATTAAATTCCCCTGAATTAAGCAACTGTTCATTTTTGCTTCGAAGTCTCGATCTCGAATTGGCTGTTCCGTAGCTATTCAACCCAGCCAATGCAATGGTGGTCTGTAAATGCCGCAAGGTATATGTAAAATTTGGATTACTAATTCTGTTTTTTGGATTTTAAGTAATTGATCTGATTTCCATTATGACCTGCATTTCGCTAATGTTAGATCAGATCGAGCTCGGAATTCGTTAATCCTGAGATCTTTTGATTTCAATTTAGTTCCTTATCAACGTGGATTTTTCAGCACTAGCTGATTTGTGATGAGAAGAACTACTTAGAATTAGGCTTTGTTTTCATTGCTGTTTTATTGTAAGACAGTTGATTCGTTTTTTTCTTTTTTGGCTCTTTATTTGCCATGGAATTTGGTGTTTTGATTATTCATATCATTTTTAATTGGGGTGATAGTTTGCATTGTTTGTTATGCGAACGCGATGGCTAATTAATTCCTGTATAATTTGGGTTTTAGGCTACAAAGTTGTATTGCTTCGTGCACAAGGTGCCCATTTGCGGAGAATGTATATGCTTCCCAGAGCACCAAATTTGTGTGGTAAGGTTATTGGGCTTCATGCTTCCATTGACATGTATGGTCCATAAATGTTCAAAAAGAGATACTAATGAATTTTTTAGGTGCGTACGTACTCTGAGTGGGTAATTGATGGGGAGTATGATTGGCCACCTAAATGCTGCCATTGCCAAGCTGTGCTTGAAGAGGGAACAGATCCTCAAACTACACGATTGGGTTGTTTGCGTATGTTTTACTGCCCATGCATCTTTAAATTTCTTTTTTTTTTTTTCAAGTTTAATTTGAAAATAATGATTGTCTCATTCTGCAGATGTTATACATACTAGTTGCTTAGTCTCACACATCAAAAGTTTTCCTCTGCACACTGCTCCCGCTGGATATGTCTGTCCATCCTGTTCAACTTCGGTATGTTCTGCTCCCGCACAGTCTGCCATTTCCTGTTGTTTCGATCACTTTTCTGTGATTGATCTAAACCTCATCATACAATGTAGATATTTCTTAATTTGATTGGTATCAGGTTGTTCAAGGTTGTTAAGGAAATTGTAATACTGAATTTCTCATACCATTGGTATTGGGGACTTGTTAACAGGAGTCTTGCAACTCTTTACAAGAGGTTTAAGCTCTGTAGTACTCAGAGACGATGTTTGCTTGAGAATTTTGGCTGAAATAGGAGTCTTCTTTCTTGCTCAACCTATTATGATGGAAATGAAGTTGAATATTTTGATGAAATTTGTTAGTGAAAGCTGAGGTTTAGATGGAGGTCTTTATAGGAATACCAAATAACAGGATTGGTGAGGGTTTTGATGCTTATGTGGCATCTTATAGAAATGACGGAAATTTTAAAGTTGGTAGCCAAACTTGTTTATTATGGAAGTGATTTTCACGATGATATATTTCACCATAGCATTTTAGCATATTTCCCAGTTCGAAAACAATTGATTCTGTTATTCTGAGACAAATTTGAGAAGTTAAGTGAAAGCGCAAATAATTTCATTGTGTTGGAGTCTCTTATGGTTGGTTTCAAGGAAATGTGCTTTGTTCCTTCTGCCGCATATACAGTCCACCCTTCTTCCTATCCTCTGAAAGTCCTGAAGTGAGAACAGGACTGAAAAGGTTTTTAATGTATGGACCACTTTGCTTAAAGCTTCTCAACCTATGCCATTTGGATGACCCAGCTTGATAGTAAATTTAAGAGTGTCTACATTGGAATATGCAGAATGATTATATGGACGTTTGAGTTTACATATTCAAGTGAGGCACTATGCTTCGATGAGATTTAATCTTCTTTGTAGTTGTAGCAGTGAATCACTTCTTAAGTCTCATTGTATTAAGATTGAGTTCAGAAAATTGGTTGCATTATAGGACATCTACTGATAAATAAGTCAATAAAATTGATAATATTTATAGAATTCTAGTTACCTTGGACTAAAGTATTTTAGCTCTGATGTTTTTAAACCAACTCTGAGATAAAATCTTCATGAATTTATTGGTCCAATATCATGACCTTTGAATGCATTAACATCTTAGCTTGTTCTGCTGGTATATGTTTTAATTCATGGGTAGTCCTTGACTTGTTGCAGATATGGCCTCCAAAAAGTGTCAAAGATTCAGGATCACGTCTTCATTCAAAGCTGAAAGAAGCAATAATGCAGGTTATATCTTATTCTTCACTATAAATATAGCAACGAGCACCTTATTTACATAATTTTGGCCCATCGAAACTGTTAAGCACTTATAGTTGTTTAGGAGATATAAACCCAATGCTGATGATATAAATTTTCCAACGAAAGACTTGCTCTACAGCTTTCTGAGAATGAAGGTGAAAGACTCAATAAGGTGCACAGCACATGCATAACTTGTGGGAATCACGATCTTGGTATTGCTGTAATTCAAACCATGTGTACATTGTTACTCCAATGGCATATCTGCTTCGGTGATTTAACCAAATTAACATTCCTAGTGAGGGCAAAAGCGTATAAACTCAACAATTTCTAACAGATTCTTCAAAAAAATCCTCCCGTGGAATAACTTGTGAAAATGATCATTGACCAGATAATTAATTAAAGAATCACCAGATGACCTGGATGTATGAGATTTGCCCAAAAGAGTTGATTATCTTAAGTGAAAAATGACCATTAGAATTTATGAACCACGTCCAGTAAGTGAAGGGCCAAAATCGACATAGACAATGTGACCCTTGTCTTTTGTTTGTTCCCTTAATAAATCAATCTTTCTTTTGCTTACCTGGTTGAATATTGCCCCCGAAACATGTCTTGGTGTAGGTGGTTCGAGACTTTTATCCGTTGTGCTAGGTGTCTGCTTCCAGGTTGCAGCTAAATATAGCAGTGACTGTGTTTAACTTATTCTAAATTCAACTTGGAAGTATGATCTATATTGGATTTCATTAGGGGTTTAGGCAACAAAAAACTTAGGACTCATCAATCCATTGGAGATGGTTCTAAGAGTTGAATGTGAATTAAAAAGTGTTATTGTATTTTTGTTGTGGTAAGTGTTGAGTGGTACTATACAAGTCCGAAGGCTGTAACAGTAGACAGGTTTCCCTCTTGGTCATGGATGTCAAGGTTGTAAATAGAACTAACTTTATGTATTTCTTGTTTGGTTTAGGGAACTTGTCTGTTTCTGTGAATGGAATTCCATGAGCCTCATATCAGTTTCGGGATTGCTAGTTCTGTCATGATTTTGTGATTTCAAAGATTAGACATGTCCTGCTGTATTTTGAATTAGAGAAATGTTTAGTAACACGGTTGGTGCAGAAAAGGTGTATTAGCTGATTTCAACTTGCATAAGGTTTCAGCAGATCTAGGTATTCATTGGAAACCCCTGCTGCTCTGGCAACTTTGAAACCTGAGAAATGGTGCTCTAGTGTTTACTGAATCGTGCTCATGTTCAACAGTTGAAGGGTGGGGGACATGGTCAGATATTGTGATGTCGCTTAAAGTGGTGGAGATGGCAGGTGGAAATGGAGGCCACTCCCAGATGGTGGAAATAAGTGGCTATGGTGAAAGGCTGTGGTGGAGAAATGAAAAGGATGGGAGGGATTGGACTCAGTGGTGGATGGTGGTGGTAGAACAAATTATTTTCAGTTTGGCTGCAGTACGGCTCCGCTCTCACTCTTGCTCCCACATTATGCTACTAAGCTATTAGTTGCAAAATTTTCTTTCACAGACAGTCCCTGGCTTGAACAATGTTCACGCAGTCTGTAATTGTTGGGCCTCTGCATTCATATTTGAGTCGATTGATGAATGATTTTCTTCCTTCATCTTGTCATTCCCTGCCTTTCTGTTCTCTTTCCTTTGTCTGTTTTTTTCTCCTTCCTTTTGTTTTTCCAGCCGTGGGGGTGGGGGTGGGGGTGGTGTTGCTGCTGTAGTGCGTCTACCTGGGGTTTGACGAAGTTTCTTTTTCTCATTACTGTTTTTGTTGCATCTTATATTGGGTGATTTTAACTGTTTTTGCAGACTGGTTTGGAGAAGAACTTGTTTGGTAACCATCCAGTTTCATTTGGAACAGAGCCCCGAAGTCCTCCACCTGCATTTGCCTCAGAACCACTGTTGCATCCATCTGTTGGAAAAGATGCAGCCTCTACTGCAACAGGCTCTACAAGACCTGCAAGTTTGGATATAGTGGAGATTGATGGACCTAGCTCAGCAACATCATCTTTACCCAATCATGAGCCCAATTTCATGAAAAGCACAAGTCCTGCTGGTGTAAGAAGTGTTATTTTTTACTTTCCATGGCATTGAATGTTCGCTTTTGTGTCAGACGCGATTTATTTCTGTGTATTTTCTTATGGTTTCTCACACCTTTGTGTTGCTCAGCCTGGTGCAACCACTCGGAAGAATGCACTGCAAGTTGAAAGGCAGAACTCTGAGGTCTCATATTTTGCTGATGATGAAGATGGGAACAGGAAGAAGTACTCGCGAAGAGGTGAGTGAAATTCATCTTTCCTATTATATGAATTCATAAAGTTAACTTTCTTGAGATGGCAAACTCCTTGTCATCGCCACTCTACTGAATTGGAAGCACCAAAGAAGCAGCACAATTTTTTCAGGCCCACAATCTGGGATGCATGTTAATTCTGGTATAATTTTTCTTGCCGCTAAGCCTGTGGGACATGAATTATGATCCCAAGTCGCACCACTGAATAGTCCCAATTCGATGCCTACAAATGGTGCCAGGCTTGCATGTGGACCCTTTAACCTGTATTTAACAGACCAGTTTTCTGCATGAAGTACCAAGCTTCCATACTTGCCTCTTAAGCTCTGTTAGTGGACTAATTTTAGCCTCCATCCTGCCAGTTTCTATGTTTGGTGTCTTTTTTTTCAGTATATATACTTTTTTATTTTATTTTACATGAGAATGATTGCCATTTTTTATTGCAGGTGCTACTTCATGATCTTTTGTATCTGAAATAGCTTAACCAGACAATGGGTTTTGAAATTGCAGGTACATTTCGTCACAAGTTCCTTAGGTCATTGCTGCCTTTCTGGTCAAGTGCATTGCCAACTCTACCAGTGACTGCGCCACCAAGAAAAGATACGTCACATGCAGATGATGCCTCAGAAGGTCGTGTAAGACATCATAAGTCTTCAAGAATGGATCCGAGGAAACTCCTCTTAATTATAGCTATCATGTATGAGATTCTTTTCCTTAACATCAAGCTGCCTGACAAACGTTATATTTGAATTGATTCTATCAAAACAGAATTGGTTACAGATAGCTATTTTTGTTGATGTGTGTGTTTATTGTCACAATCAAATAAAAAGGCAAAGCAGCCATTTGTTCTTGATCAGGAAAAAGGCTTGTCAACTCCAAGTCGGCGACATAATGAAATTGTTGCTAATTATTTGATTGGACTCTGTTATTGTTTTTTATTAATTATGAACATTACTTAGCTGTATTTTCTCTTTTTTTTGTAGGGCCTGCATGGCAACAATGGGTATTCTATATTACAGAATTGCACAACGTGGTCTAGGTGAAGATTTGCCTGATGATGAGCCACAGTGATCAACCTTGACAAAGTCATATCGGTGACCATGGTGATAGTGGACTATCGTAATCTATTGTTCTTCTGGCTGCTTGTTCTTGTGCTCTGCATGTTTTGATATCGAGATTTTCCTCATGGTTGAGTTCTGGCTGTTTTGTCTGGATAACTCAAGTCTTGATTCATACCTTTTTTTTGGTTGTAGAAGAAATTCATTATCTAGCAATAGCAAACATGTTACATGTTTTAATGTTTATAAGATTCTTTTCATCTTTTTCCCCTCTTTCCTTTCTCTTGCCTCTACATGGACTTCATCTGGAGTATCCGCTTTTGAAGGCGGTACCTTTTTCCAATTTGGCTGTATTTGTCAATCTTCGTCATTTTAACCTAAAACAGAGATCTTGTAGCCAAAACGACGTTGTGATTTAAAATTCTTATTTCTTTTGTGGTGACATTAGAATCCTTATTTGTACTGCATATTTCTCCCTCTCTTTCTCTCTCTTTCTCTCTCTAAAATCTAAATTAATAGTAAGATGTTTCGGATGCCATTACTCGATTCAATTTTATTTTTTGCGCGAAACAGTGCTGTGTGTGATGCTATTTGCAACCCTCCTTAAGTTAACCTTTGTAGATAGTCTTCATTTTTGCATTTTTTTTGTTTTCTGTAGTTTAGCTTTTATATTCATGATTGCTGATACTTTGCAATTGGGTGGACATATAAAAGTTCTGATTAAAAGGGCAAACTACAGTTGGGTCAATGGGAAGCATTATTCATATGCAGCTTAATAGTTTATGTGGTGTTCTGGCTGAGTTTCCTATATTCAAATAAAAGATGGCATCATAAAGATTTAGGTGCAATTCGTTAGTTGATGCTAAGTTCTGTCATCATTTTTAAAGATAGATTATATAACGGGTCTGGCCAACATTGGATCAAAAGTAGTAAAAGCCCAAGATTCGCCTACGAGCAACAAAGCCCAAGAATGGTGTATATCCAAGTTTGGGCTATTAAAATTTCACAGACTTTTACCAACTTCCGATCTCAAGCATGGCCCAATATATCATTGGCAATTCTAAGTCCCCAAGATAGTGTTTAAAGTTGTACAAATCTTCCTTCTCTTAGTAGTCCTGTTATTGACTTCCATATAAAGTCTCAGGATTTCTTATTGGGAAAAAAAAAAAGAAAAAAGTAAATTGAGGAGAATTTATATTTAATATATGTAAGTATCAACTCCATTTTTTTGTAAATATTAAACCAAAAAGTCTTCCCATAGACCCTTGAGAGCCCATTTGACATTTGTACCCGTCAAATTGGAAATGAAATTGATCGATGAATTGTTTTCCATTTACTATTACAAATCACCTGGTGAAATTGGTTTTTCCAAATTATTTTTGTGTTTGACATTGTGAATGTCAACCTCTTTAAAATTAGTAAAACCAATATATCCCTTTCATTCTGCTCATGTAGTCATTTTTCATGTCCTAAGAGTGGGAATGCTTTAGGATTTTGTAGTGACATAAACAAAGAGAGAAAAAATAGAACAAGCAACGTTTTATTAGCATTTTTTTGTTTTAGGAATTGGTATACTCAACATATTTTAAATTAAATTTGGTCCAAACTAAGTTAATAGATGCTCAAATGATAGTGGCTAAATTCTATTCAAGAATGGGAGTTCAGGACCAATGTTCTTGCGCCTTAATTACTCTTATTAGTGCAATGTACTTTATGTGAAATATCCTAATTATTTTATTGATTTCATGTTACACGTCATACATGTGTCCTGATGTATGAATCCAATGCTAAATATTATATTTGATAAAAAGATAAATATCTGACAAAAAAAGTATATGTGTATTGAGTGTATCATAATATTTGATAATTTTTTTTTTAATTTTCTTTTCAGAAATTTTTTGTTCGTAACACATATAAAATAATCACGGAGTTGCGCATGAGCATAATGTCATTTTTAACTTTTACCTTTTTAACTTTCAACGTTTGAAAATATTCTTTACCATTAATTAAAACAAATATAAGGTACCAATATCCTTTTATTTTCATTTTTAATACTCACATCAACATGAGAATGTATTTTGGATAATTGCTAATTGGAAAGTTAAGTCAGCAGAGTCATATGTGTAACGCGACAATTAGAGTTAGTCATTGTCCATAACCTGATAATTAGTTTATTATTTTGTCTTAATTAAGTCATTATTCTAGAAAAGACCCTTTATTCTCAACAGCCACAAAAAAAAATCATATTTTTTGCTATCATATTATAGTATATGAAGAAGTCATGCAAATCCTAGAGGTTTGATAATGATATATATTGTTACTTTTGACTTCCCAAGGAGTGAATATCTGCACAAAATGTGCCTTATTAATAGGGTTTAACTTAAAATTTGCTAATGTTGTCAACTTCTACTTAGGTAAAGAAGGCATCTTACAAATTATGTATGAATATTTCCCACCAACTTTTGAGATTAAGTTTATTTTTTTGGTTAAAAAGAAATATGAAGGGAAAATTGAAATAGGTACAGTTTCTTTATTATTTTTTAAAAAAAAAAAATCATCAATTTTCACGAGCATGCTGGGATTATAAAAAGAGAGAAAAATGATGAATTATTTTTTTTATTTTTTTTTGGGTTGGATCAAACTCGAAAAAATGATAGAAACAATCATATCCTCATAATTTTTTTAAGAATGCACGTTCCATTTCCATTTATTTTCTCTTTCCCCTCTCGTTGTAACTACTCCTCCTAATGAATTTTATTTAAAAAATTACAAATCATTTGTTCTATCTTCATCTTATCCCTAATTTTAATTGAAATAGCTTAACTCGACCTTCAAATAAAAAATACAAACTATTGCTCTTATAAATATGTGTCATCCATTATGCGATAAGAAGAGAATAATCAGATGATTAATTAATTAAATATTCAACAAAAAATAACATGAATTTCCTAATTCTCAACTAATTAATCACACAATGAAGTCACTTCGTGTGTTATTATTCTATGGTAGGTGTAAGCTACAATATTTTTTTCCTCCATATTTTAACTTTTGTCACGAGGCAAACACGGCTGCCTTAATTATTAATTTTAACGAAAACAAGACCTATTATTGGATTGTCGTAATAGTGCTGATCATGATCATGTGAGTCAGTTATAATTCGATTAAAAAATAAATAATTCATATAATATTACTTTTAATCATCATAGTTTATTTATTTTAATATGTGTTAGCGTGTGTCGCGCGTATATAGGACCTTACCTAACGTACTTTTGTCTAGTACTTCACAAATACTATATAAATATAAGGCAGTGTTTGGCTGAGAGAATACGAATATTAGTAAATGTAAGTTTGATCTTATACGTTTGAACATAGTTCTAAAAATTATGAGCATCACTCAATTAAAATAGATTCTCTACTTAACTAGGTTATGCTTGAAATAAGTTTAGAGTAAATATATGTAATCAAACTTGTTCGATAACATTGCGTCGTTATTGCTGGTAGAGAAAAATAAAAATGTAACATATATATTTACAAAATAAACATTTTAGTCTTCTATGTGTATCATTTCAACTACTAGGTCATGTAATCTCAAGGGTCATTATTGCTTAATGAATTGTTAGAAGATTATGTTTATCTTTCGACTCATCAAACTAGATATATTGAGTTGAAAAAATGAGTTAGATTCTTGTTTTCTCCATTAATTTGAATTGTTTTGTTATTGGGACTCATTCTGTACTACAACATGAATTAAGAATCTAAATTCTAGAATTCAGTAATAACTTATGGTATTGGTCATCTTAATAGCATTGTTTTCATTATCAAATTGGATTGACTGGTTTAATCGGGAATCGGTAGTCATTGTAATTCGATTTGTTTTAAATAATTGGATTTTTGATTCAACAGGTCAAATTGATTCTTATTTTTTTATTTTTTTATTTTTCAAAAAAAATTAAATTTGGTATTTTGTTAAATGTATATGGTTATTTAGGTTTTATATATTTTTAGATATTTTTTTAGTTGGTTATTTATTTTTTTGTTTAACATTTAAAATATTTTACATAATAATTAATTTATTATATTATTATTATTATTTATAACAAAATAAAAAATACAATCAATTCTCATTAGATCAATTAGACGTATGATTAAATTGATCCGATTGATTGAATTGATAATCGATAAAAAAATTAATTTAATTATGAATCAGATTATAAAAACAATAATTGATAGTTGATAGAAATGACTAGTTCTTAAGTTATGTAAACATGCAAAAGTCAATATCTATGGACTGTTCCAATGTTGGGTGTTCGCCCAATATGCATTATCTGTCTGAAAATTGGAGACATTTTAACATTCCAAACCATAGCTTAAGGTCCAAAGTCAGCCATTATAAGAGCTAATCAAAGAAATTATACCATTACATAGAACACCAATTTCTTTAAATTATAATCTTTAACTTTAATTTAAAGATAAAGGGATCTTAGACTATGATAGGAACAATATTATTTTCTCTTCAATTAATAGTTATAGTGGGAAGAACATGAACTCATTTTATTATAAGCAAAGTCAACAAATTAATAACTGCATTAATTTGATAGTTATAAAGTAAAAAAAAAAAAATTGATATTCCACGCATAAAATACGTTGCAATTGGGAGATAATTATCAAGACAAGTAAAAAAGAATAAAATTTTAATATAGATTTAAACAAATTAAGTAGAAAGTAAGGATATTATTTCAGCAATTTCCCTATTGATGTGTCCAATTTGTCATGTATGTCATGTGTAAATGCAACTTTTGTGCTCAAGTAGCAAGAACATTATAGGGGACATTTAAATTTCATATTTGATAATAAAATAAATTTGCATATATATTCAAAGTAAGTGTAAATAGTAAAGCAAAAATATTTAGTATGAAGAATGATTATAGGCGTTTAAATTTGGGTAAGGCGGAACGTAACTGTCATACCGATACATTATGATGATCAGAAATTTGATTTTAGCGAGTTGTTACCTATATTTTGAAGACACTAAAATCATTTAAGGTACTATGTTTTGGTTAATCTCAAAATTTTAGGAGGTTCATTTTACTTTCATGACATTGTATCAAAAAAATTAACAAAATGGGAAAGAAGAAACTCTAAAAACTACGAAAATTACTGAATTCCATATCATATATAAACTCAACTTTGACTGAGAATAACAAATATTATCCATTCACATTTGTAAAATGGAATATCATTACAATTTAGACACGAGTAAAGTAATATATAAATCTAATTAATCAATGCGAAAGAGTCTCGTTGTAACAATTTTCATTTAATAACTTAACAATTTTATATCAAATTGAATGTTTCCTAAATCTTGTTCCAACCTGTAACATGAGAATTTCACCTTAAAATTATCACAGCATTGAGAGATCGATTTGACCTAATTAATATATTTAGTGGTTGATTTTCATTTGTTAATTTATTTATTTTTTGTGTGTTTTTCGCTAGATATTTCGAATTTATTCTTTTACAAAGAGATTTCTCAGATTCATGAAAGATATGATACAATTCTTTTTAAGATTTACTATTTAACAAGCAATTTTTGTAAGTATCAAATCCTATAAATTAGTTGAATAGTTTACCATGTCGCATGGTCTGAAGCAACACTAAGCTCATATTATTATACAAAGATTCATCAAAAGCTGGCATTATTTGGCACCTTAGTTTCTGAGAAGCTGCCAATGTAATTTACAGCTCATTGACCTAATTTAATGATCATAGATTTTATTATTTTTTTTTTTCAAAATTTTGGTGTTATTGTGGGAGAGTTATTCACTCCCTCAAATTGGATTTTTTTTAAAAAAATAAAATAAAATATTTAAAACTCAAGAAGTATTTTTCTTTTTCTCCAAAATATTTTAAAAAGAGTCTAATCATTATTCTCTCTCTTATATATTTATTTATATCTTTATACATGTTTCAATCATTACATCAATAAAAAATATATATTTTTACTTTTTCAAAATATTACTTTAATATAAATACATATCTTTCAATTTTCATCTTCATAGTAATTTATTACAATAAAAAAAAAAACTTTGATTTCACATTATCAACTGAAAACTTAACTTAGGTTTTCGTTCAATAAAAAATGCCTCCCCTAAAAACAAAACCTATAAAATATAGGAACCTAAGTCCTTCTAAGTAAAGTTCAGATGTTAGGATATTAATAAACTTAGCCAAAATAAGATATTAAAATCTTATAAACTTTTTTAATAAAAGTAAAGAATTACTAACTTACTTTTAAGGTTTCAACAAAGTTTTTTTAATTTTAACCATATGAATTATAAAACTTTCACTTGCTCGCATTTTATATTTTTATTTTTTCAAACACTGACGTGCTTATTTTTTTTTATTAAAAAAAAAACATTTGTAAAAATTTACAAGATCTTTCAAGTATATTTAATCAAACACCCTCTAGGTCAAGCCCTACCTAATTCAAAAATAACTCATGCCTGTTTACTGCTCAATATATTAACAAAAAATGGTTACTTTAATGAGTAGGTTCAGAGTTATATATTCACAAAAAGTATTTGGATCCATGAGTGTTGGGTCCATATTGGATCCATGAGTATTGCCAGACTTTGTACTGCTATTTCCTTAATATCATTCTTAATTACATATATGCTTTGAATGGTTTGTACTACTTTATTTCACGTCGTCGTACTTTAATTTTCCCGAGTCTAATGCGGAGACTTGTAATTAGCATCACAATTTATTAACTCTTTGCAAGTCGCTACAAACTCTCTGGAAAATTATAAACTAACCTTAGTGAGCCAGTTAGATTAGACTTGATAAGGAACGGCTCATTTTCACCATTCTGCCCCTTTTAAATTGGCTTAATGCCCAAATAAATTAAACACCTGCATCTTTTTATATGGGTACTGGTTCGACCCGATCCAACTTCGAGTTGGGTTCAACCTAATTAAAGAAGACGACACACATGAGTGTTCATTTATAATTAGTCTCATACTAAGTTGTCATAAATTAACTGACATTTTGTACTTAATTATTATATCTGTTTACAACGATCTCACGACCTATTCTAATTTAAAGTACGAAAAAGAGACAGCCTAACGAGTTAAACGTGTACTCATGTTATAATTCATTTCCCAATTCAAAATATCCACCGGATCGGGATTAACTTGGACCGGAATTGATATATACAAATGCTGTTGTCTTAGCCAACCGGTTTCACTTAATCAAATATCACTTTTAAGAAAAATATTGAATGGTTATACTTTGAGTGGGATATCAGTGGGATGAGCTTCACAAACATTATTACAAAGGAAATTATGCAAGAAAATTATAATCCATTTTAGTGTTGTTTGTACATTTGCCGTTTCTATTTATTTCCCATGAAAAAAAATATATGTTAATTTATATTTTTTGATTTTGTTCGTATGTGTTATGTGGTAGTTTATTTATCCTTCCATAAGGTGGTTCCAATTTGGTTTGATCTATGCCAATGACACATTTTTCTTTGAGGTCCTACGAAAATTTCCAAGGTTGCACCATTTCTTATACCATCATATTATATTTGGTATTTTTTTCCTCTCTAATCCAACATCAATTGTTACATTAAATTTAGTGTAATAAACTTAGTGCAACATTATTTATTTATATCAAATTTGGTCTAATGCATATATCCACATTTTATTTATTAATTTTATTTTTTGTTGTGTGCGATGTGCAAATATAGTATTTTTCTTTAATGTATATTTTTGTAATATAATCAATAAATATAATATTAATTATATGTAATTTTTTATTTAGTAGAATTAGTATTAATAAAATATAAGTAATTAAATAATTTTATAAATAAATAAATTAGTGATAATTAAAAATTAAGAAAAGTAAGTAAAATATTCATTTGGTGTGAAATTTGATGTAATGTGTTGAAGATAATTTACATCAAATTATATTAAAACATCAAATTTGTTGTAAAAATTACACCAAATTTAATTTTGTGGGTTGGAGATGATTTAAGGATTTATAATCAATACAAGTGGAGCTCCACTCCAAACCAAAATGTGAATGATTAATCTCCTCTAATAGTAGTTTATCTCATTAGTTGTATAGTTTGGTTTTATAACCCTTAATTTTATTTTCTTAGTCTTAATATCTTGATGCATTAAACAATGTAATTGGTTGATTCTAACTTGCATGGTAGAGGGGATTGAGTCTAACTACCAATTTGGTAGTATTGTGGTAGTTATGAATTATTTCGGACATTGCATTACAACAGTTGATTAACTGAAGTCGCATATTATTAGTAGCTAATTTGATTATCCGCATGTCTTTTTTTTTTTTTTTTACAAAAAATAAATAAATAAGCAAATATTTATTCTACAATTTTGTTTATATTTGTGTTTAAGTTTAAGTGCTCAAATTAAACATTACAACTATCATTCACTCAATTATACCGCTTAATTAACTGTTAGAAAACCAGCTTCGTTATTAATAATAAAAAAAAAGCCAAGGGGGATTGCTCCCTCATTGCGGTTGGCGCTAATGATCAGTTGTAGCAGTTTCCAACCTAAGTCTGAGTCACCACTTGTAAGCAATTACTAAATTAATTATTATTTTTTTCTGAAAACTTTGTTTAATACAAAGCACCAAATGTGATTTGAAAATTTAGTTAACTATTATAAAATGCACGTCTTGAAAATTAACTTTCTAAATGTCTAATTTTCTCAGTGCAATATGATATATTGTGTGCAAAACTTTAAGAGATAGAAAAATTATAATCTGTTATAGATATTTTCACATGAATAAATATAATGAGTATGCGTACCAACTCAAAACAATATGTGATAGGACAAATGACTTATTTTCGGTTTTGCCCCTTCAAAATGGCCCAAAATGACGAAAATGATAGGGTTCGTGTTTTGTTTACGTGCATCTAATTCCGATCCAATTTTTGAGTTGGATTCCATTGTTGATTATTTTAACATTCATATATCATGTTTTATCACATCATAATATTTGGTCCATTGTAGGATCACGCACATGTATAAGACATCTATAATTAATCCAAACTCAGTTCATATATGAATGTAATTAACTTTTTTGACCTAATCTTCTTTTTGTTCTTTTAGATCTCACGATTTCGAACTAATTTAACTATTGGAGAATATCAACCATTCTTTCTAACATGATATGTGTTTGTTGTGTAAGTCTTCCCATACTTAAACATTACCTGTTGGATCACCTGACCCCAAATCCGATCTAGAAAAATAGTACTGATTTCTCTAATCAATATTTTTACATTTGATGGATAGTTCAAGTTTCTTGAATTTGAGTTTACTTTCCGCAAATGAAGTAAGGGCACACCCATATAGTAATTTTATAACAAAAAAAAATTATTATATATTATTATTTTTTTTAAAAAGATATTGAATGATTCTCTAACTTTCTCTACAATATAAAATTATTATATATATACAAACTTCATATTTTTAGGGTTTCATCTCATCAACTTCAACAATTAATATGGCCGTTAGATAACTTTTTTTTTCTTAAAGAAAGATATTAGCTGATTTCTCAACTCCTTTTCAAATGACTTAAACTCATAAATAATAAGATCGTAGGTGCAATAAACTTATCAACAAGCTATCTTGGTTCTCGTTATCACTAGACAAAGTTATTCATATATAGAAAATTCATATTTCTAGGGTTTTTTTTTCTTTTAATCCAAATCACTGCAGCTTGTTATATATTTACTGAATTTTGCCTTTGTTGTGGCCGAGGAGTTCCCGCTGTCCCTAAAATAATATAAGTACAGATGCTACAAAAATATATATTGTTTTTAGGGTAGATACAAGTAATAATGCAACTGAATCGAAGACCAAACCCAAACGTGCAGGCCAGTGTAGAATATTCTCCACGCCCAACAACATCTGATTTTCATAGGTTTTTCTTACCATAAATATATGTTATACCAAAATCTAAAGATTTCATTCCTGTCTTTTTAAAATTGTTAATTGCCCCATATTTTTATTCATGCATTATGCATGTTTTTTATGTCTAAACCTTTAATTTAATCAAGATCGTGCATTCCCCTGACCCGACTATCGAGGATTTTATAACATAAATATACATACTAAGAAAGGACCCCTAATGTAAAATACTTCAAAGCCAATCAGGCTTATGTACGTATAATTGAGGTTCAAAATACAATGTAGAAATTTATAAATTAAATCTCACTAAATCTATGCATATTTTTCTTCCTTAAAAAATACAACCACTAATTATGTGAAATTAATATCAAATTAGACTGGTAATCATATTTGTAGTGGATTTTGAATTAAGATCTCATAATTTTAGAGCCTTAAATACATAGCTTGAAGAATACATTTAAAATCACAAATTTGAATTTTTCAGCTATGTGAATTTAATTTTCAAATAATGACAATAAGACTTTGCCCAAATTTGCAAAATGTCCAAACTTTGTTACTAAAAACATTGTGTTCAAGTTCTACAAAAGAGCGCATAGTAGTCCATTTTCATTATTTGTGTTCAGTTAGTTTTTTTAATGTTGTAATAAATCGTCTCCTTATAAAAACATTTGAAGTAGTAATAGAATTTAAAATTTATTAATTTGAGATTTATAGATTCAGAACCTTCCAATTTCAAATGTTTTTCAAATTTATAATTCTTTTGGATTAAAAAGGAAGAGAGACTATAAGCAATCTATCATAGAAATTTGAAAAGTTATGATGAAATATTGAAATTGACTTATAACTATTGTGCCGAGGGCAAACTCGTTTCTATAATCAATGATTTATAAATTGAATCGGATTGATCAATTTAATTGGTTTAATAGTGAATTGGTAGTCGATTTAATCCGTTTGGATGCAAAAAATTAAAAATTCAGTCAAAATTGGTTGAACCAACCAAAATATCGATTGAACTATATTTATTTAAAAAGTTTAAAGTTTGTATTTGATTATATGTACGTAATTATTTAAAATTTAAATTTTGTTAAATATATTTTTTTAATTGATTATTTATTTATTTTACTTTGAATATAACAATTAATTTATTATACTATTATTTATATAATATAATAAAAATATATAATTATTTTTTATTAAATCGATTGAATTCAATTATCGATAAATTAAATAAATAATCAATTGAAAAATAAGTTTGATCACTTATCTAATTATCATCTAAACATCTAATTATCATCTAAACAACATCACAAATCACACAAAACCTGAAAATAATGGCGCAAACCAACTTCTGTAAATTTACATTTGTCATACAACATGCCAATGTCGACTGTGATATCAACTATGAAATGTAGATATAAAAGAATGAAGTAAAAAATTGGGATTACTCAGAAGGCATCCGAGTGTTGGGGATTCGACGCGTATTTGAAGCATGAACATCGCCGAAATCCAAGGGCTGGCCCCCCAACTTGACCGACCCTACACAGTCTTCAAGGTGTCTATCTAACTCTGTACATTCATATTCATGAAAGGGCCTCCACTTCGCAAGGAGAGTTGATTCTGCTTTTCTTTTCTTTTCTTTTCTTGGCAACCCTTTTTCTTTTCAGTGCAATCGAAGGTTGTCTTTCTTCAATTAGTATGTTTGTCTTTATTCTTTGAGTTTACGGAAGATAGATAGATAGATGAGTTCCAACTTTATAAAAATATCCCTTACCTCAACTAGTTTTCGTGTGATTTTTATTTGTTTTTATGCTTTGGTTACAAGTCTTGAGTTGTGGAAGAGGTTAATATTTACTTATAATATGATTGAGTTGAGTATGACACTTAATTTTTTGAACAGTGACGAATCAATGATTTTTAAGTGGATGGATCAAGATTCCAGCATAGTGGGACAACATGTGAAGGGGTAAATTCCAGGATGTTAGAACTTTGTTTTCTATAGAATTTTCTGTAAACTTCAAATGCCTAAATTTGGAATTTTATGAAATTCAAGAACCCAACTCACCCCATGTCGGCAAACAGGCGAAATAGGTGAATTTCACCTATTTGATTCAAATAGGTGTAAGATGTTGGAAGAGGTTATAAGAATTTGAGTTGGTTACCAGTTACCGATTGGACAATGTAGATAAAATAATTATGATCCAGAGTTGTAATAACAAGTTAATGCACTAATAATCAAGATTTGTACAGTTAACAAGTTAATGCACTAGTACTCAACCTGGCTCATTCAACGAGCCAGAGACAAGAAAAATGAAAAAATGGCAATTTTGACTGTTTGAGTTGGTGATGATGTGGAGGGGAGAATTAAGACTAAATAATCTTTAGTTGAAGAGATTTTTGATGAACTTATTCACATCGTATGATAAAATGTGGACATCTTCGAGGTAAAAGCATAAAAAGATGATAGATGACTTTATGCTTGTAAGACTCTATTATGATACTTGTTAGAATCCGGATTATATAAGGCCGTGAATTTAATGTAGTGTTTCGTGATATCTAAATTTGCACATACAAATGAAAATCTCTCTCTCTAGGTCAATAATTTGAATTTAGATAGGTATTATTTAATAGAATGCATATTTGTCTTGATGCAAATGCTTCTGCACTTTCTTTGGGAGGAAAATGATGAAAAAGACAGTTTTTTGCTGTATATTCATGGAAAATGATTTCTGTATTAAACAAACCATTTGTGTTTTGAAAAATCTTTTCCTTAAAATATTCAACTTATCATATTTGACAGCTCACGCCAATCCGTTACTAATTTTAAAAATTCTCCACAGGATAATAACTAGAGTATTATTTCATTAAAATACTATTGCTATCAATATTTTAACAGCTGGTAGCAGGGGATATATATTTACCAATTCTATAATTTGGCCTTCTATTTTTGTTGTCACTTATTTTCCTTCTTGCCTCACTAAATTAAGTTATTGAAGATCCTTCTATAAGTGTTTGGTGGAGCATAGCTAGATGCAGCAATAGATAGTTTTGCAAGACCAAGAAAAAAAATTGATACTTTGCAAACTACTAAATATGTGATATTTTTAATCTGTCTTTAAGTTGTATACAATTCTTTCGATAGAAAATTGCTCGACTTTTTTGTTTACTCTAGCTGTTTAGCATATTGTGAAGTTTTAGTTAAGCCCATTCAATGAAGTTTTGAACCTTAACTCTGCAAAATGATAGGCTATGGTGAAATTTGTTCATTTTTCAACGAAATGCATCTTGTAACCCAGGAAATATTCACTAGAGTTGTCGATCTTAATGTTCTGGTAAAGAAGTTGGTTCTTAAGATATATACCATCCTTCTAATATGTGTCATAGAATAATTTTCAAATATACTGTGATTTCTTCTGTGGATGTCCCTCTATTTCAAAAGGAGCGTACTTTCTTATTTATAAAGATGCTTAGCTGTGGATTCTGTATAAACTAATTATTAACAATTGATGGCATATTTTATATGCATGCAATAGTCTATTAACGTGTGTTTTCAATGTACTGTGGTCAAAAAATAGTACTTTCAACTATTGCCCTGTTGGCTATAGATTCCCAAGTTTTGGATGTAATTTGTGTCTGTCTTTTTCTTAAGTGAACATTGATTTAGATCTGATTTTGTTAAAAACTTCCAAGAGAGCCGTGTAATCTTTTATCATGTGCTCCCTCAAGATACTTTTTATTTACTATCATATCATTGATGAACGTGCATTTAATCTGATTGGTTCCATTCTGTAGTATGTGAAAATTTTGCAGAGACACTCTCTGGAGTTTTTGATTTCCATGACATGAAATTTATAAGAATTTGGTCTTCCTGCTCTGACACACCCTTCTGTCAACCATGCTTTAAGAAAGAATAAGGTTAAACAGAATCAGTATTTTGCCAATCATTATAGATATCCAAGATTATTGGTTCCTCAAACTTTGATGTTGATGATTATGCCAATCACAAATGATTATGAATGTCTCACAGCCTGTTCAACAAGGTAAATGTTTTAATTCTTGTGATTCACCAGACGTGCTGGATTATATGCTGGCAACATGACTAAATTCATTTAGTAATTCATGTCTTAATTCATCTGACTTTGGAGTAAATGCTTGTGCAATGCCTGTTTTAGACATTTTTTTAAGGGTTTGGAGGATTGGGGACAGGAGCCAAGTGGAAGAGATTATGTCTGCTGGACAGTTCCAGACAGTTTTTCAAGAATATCAGACTCACCTCCACGATCAGTCTTTCCTATAGATGATGTCATTTTCATTCGATCAATAATGACAATGTTTAATATTGTGAAAAGGACCCCCACGTTCTATAGATTGCCAGGTGTAATTCCCTATTTTTCCCCTTCCCCTAATCTGAACACCATTTTCTGGTTGAAGTGCTTGATATTAACACTAACTGATGGCAGTTAACCCAATATGGCTTTGATCAAATGAGTGGGATTTGTATAATGAACTCATATTATATTGACAATTATTTCTGTTTGGGCTTAATATGTTTCTTAAGGGTCTGAAAGGTTGCATAATTTTGTTCATCATTGCCTAAACTCGGTCTTCTGTGAGTTGTATAGGCCCCAGCTTGTATTCTTATTACTTGAATTTGAGAACCGGGACCCATCTGCATATAAATTATTGGTATTATACATAGCTTTCCAATCAATGACATTATTAGTTTGTTATAGCTAAGAGTATAAATATGTCTACATTTCCAAGCATCGAGAGCAAGTCGAGCTTCTCTTTGATAGTTAAAAGCAAAAAAATTCTTCCTCTTTAGGCATTTAAATCAGAAAATAAGAATATGGAACATGTAGGAGCAATTTCTGAAGGGGAATGGAACTCCTTAAATGGAATGTGCTCTGAGGAGGCTGAGTTCATGGCGCAATTGCTTGGTAATTGTTCACTTCCAAACGAGGTACCAAGTGGTTCTAACTTTCCGGTGTCTTCTGCATTTTGGCCTGCTCATGAGTCAAATGGGAACATTGCTGGGGTTGATGAAAGTGCAATGTACTCATCAGATGAAACAAATACTAGTATGTATTCTTTTTCACAGGGGAGTAGTTATAGTGGAGGCAGTAGCATTCTTTTTCCCTTTTCAAGTCATGAAAGCTACTACCCTAGTGTCTCTCATCAAGTTTTTGTGACTGATAATAATATGATGACAATGGATTATTGTATGATGGAGGGTAAGAACAATAGCTCCCGAGTTCATATACTTACTACCAATGTAATGGAAGGGGATGACTTCCTAAACCAGGATGTTAGCAATGACAGTATAGAGTCTAATGAGAATATGTCTGAAGATGTTCTTCAAGGGAAGAACTTGCAGCTTGGAAGGGAGCTTGCAATGCCAATGCCAGAACTACCGAAGGAAGACAAAGTCAGCAGCCCTTCCAAGAAAAGATCTCGTGCTCCTGGAGAAGTAAGCACAAAAAGCTTTCGTCACCCCTCACCCTTTTACCAATCTCATGCAGTGAAATCATACAAGTTTTTTTATTTCTTCTTATTATTTCATGCAAATTCAGGTCCAAAAGAACAAGAGAAGCATGAAACTCAAGAAGTGTCCGAAGCTTGATGACAATGACGAGGATAACAATAATAACAACAATGCAGTGCTTCACAGGCAGAGCTCAAGCAGCTGCTGTTCCGAAGATGATTCGAATGCTTCACATGAACTGAATGCGGTGACTTCGAGTTCAGGCTCAAAGGGCAGTGGGGCTCTCAACTTAACTGGAAAAACACGAGCCAGTAGGGGTTCAGCAACTGATCCCCAGAGCCTCTATGCAAGGGTAATGACTTTTAGAGTTAGAATAAGCAGTATTTAGATTGTCAAACCCATGCATGTCTCACTAACGATATTTTCCTTCACAATCTTGTAGAAAAGAAGAGAAAGAATAAACGAGAGATTGAGAATCTTGCAGAACCTTGTCCCTAATGGGACTAAGGTAAGCATGGTTAAATAAAACTGCAAACGTAATATTCTTCTGAGTTGTGGAAGGAGAATCTGAAAACCATTCCCTTGTCATGATAGGTCGACATCAGCACAATGCTTGAAGAGGCTGTCCAGTATGTAAAGTTCTTGCAACTTCAGATTAAGGTAATATTTTTTGAATGACAACCGTTGTTCGCTTTTGTGTTTGAAGAAGTTATCTACGCTGAAAACGAGTAGGATAGAAGATGTGTAGATTTGGGAGGGTGATAAAGTCAATGTACTTGAGCATGTCCCGAGAATGAATGAAGTTTTTTTTTTTTTGTGTTCCGGGAAGATTATGGCAAAGTTGATAGAACCCTTCTATGGAACCATACACCAAATTTTCCTCTCATATGAAACGTTCTTCATATTCATAGGATTAGTTTTCCCCCATATTTGAGATTTCCCATACACAATTCAAATCCTTTATTTAAAATTAGTATTTCATCTTTTATTCACATTATATATATAAACATCAGATATATAGATAAATACTTGATTGTGAACATTCATTGACATGTATCCGTCAATTGCAATACATAATGAAATACAAATTAAGACAATGATCCAAAATGCTATTGATCAGGTATTCTGGCAATGTCACTAGGACCATTTCTTCGTTTTTGTTTTTATCTTCTCTTCTTCTTTTTTATTTTATGAACAGTTTTCACTGTCTATGCTTTTAAATTTTGGAGCTTGAATTGTTTGTGGGATTTCTAATATTAATGCTGGTTTTCATTTTATTTGTATGCAGCTCTTGAGCTCTGATGACCTTTGGATGTATGCTCCTCTTGCCTACAATGGAATGGACATAGGGCTTCTTGATTTAAAAATCTCCACTCCAAAACCACAATCCTGATGAAGATGATGATGGCTCAGTGGTGCCCCATTTTCTGTGAATAAATACCACATCATACATAGTTGCCATTTTTGTAATGGCTTTTTTTCTTTTTCTTTTTCTTTTTCTCTTTTTTGAATGAAAACATAACTAAAACAACGGCTATATCTCTATCATGAGGACTAATCATTCTTGTTTATTTATTGAGTGATGAACATTGTTTTTTCTTTCTTTTTTTTTTCTGGCTATTTTGGGAAGAGCCATACGAGATTAAATTGTATAAATACTGATTTGAATCGATGGCATTGTTGTTCTATGTAATGATAAATTGACTATAACTTGTTTTATGTTATGTCTTGATTGTTAATGTTTAAGTATAATGATCTTTACTACATATGACTTGTAAGTTAAAAAGATAAAAATTCATCAATATATGCAATAAAAAGAATATCTTTGTGATAACTTAATAAATAAGTATTTGTTGTCTAGCTTTCTGTCATAGCTACAAACTCCCCTGTCCACCCCATATCCCTCAATTTTTATATACTTGGAGTATATTAATATTATTATTCTAAAAAGTAATGATTGAAAATTAATCGTGTTATATTATTATTTTATTTGATAAAATATCTTTAAAAAAAATAAATATTAGGAGTAAATTTGGGGTAGAGGAAGAGAAGCAACTAATCAAAAATAGAGTAATAGCTTTTAGTCCATCATGGAGTCTATGTAGAGGTGAAATATATGATCTTGAGAATTACCTCTTGACCAAAACAATTAGACAAATAAAGAGCCTGTAATAAATTAATTGAAGTGCATGATGAATGATGAACCAATTAAATTTTAGTTTCATAGAAGATTTATTAGTGTTGTTGTTGTCATTAGGCCATCTCCAATTGAAAACCATTTCTTACTCCATTATATTTTGGTGTAATCATTTCTCTAATGGAGCATCAAATTTGGTGTAATACATGTATTTTCACACCTCCAAATTTGTTATACTCCAAATTTTAATTCCATTACTATCATATATTTTATATTTAATTAATTTATAATTTAATTTAATTTAATTAATTTTAATTTTATTATTATTTTGCATTAATATTTGCAATAAGTTATAACAATTAACAAAAATAAGTAAATATGTTAAAATAACATTACTTGCATCAAATTAAAAAATAAGATACAACATAAATATTGAAAAGCAAAATACTACATAAAGCAAAATGTATTGGTCTTTATATTTATTTTGTAATTTTTTTTATTGTACATGGTATGTAATATAGTATTTTTTTATTGTGATATTAATTATAATTCTTATTTTTGTAATACAATCATCAAATGTAATAATAATTATATGTAATTTTTTATTTAGTATAATTAGTAGTAATAAATATAAGTAATTAAATAATTTTATAAATAAATAAATAAGTGATAATTAAAAAATAAAAATAATAAAAATAAATTATTTATTTGATATAGTGAATTGAAGATTATTTAGATCACATTAGATCAAAACACCAAATGTAGTGTTAATACGCTGAAGATTGCACAGGGGTGTTAAATACACTTTGTACCGTGTACTCATATTCACCCCCATAAAGTTTTAAAGGTGACAAAAGTTAAAATCATTTATTGACCATTATACCCTTCATATAAGTTATTCATTCACGATTCACTCATCATGTTTTTATTTTTTGTTTTTGTCCATGTTCTAAGCATATTTCTCCCCAAAAAAAAGTTCTAACAATTTCCTCCCATGATTATTTGCAGACCAAGCTCTTCGAATTGTCGTGCCATTTTTGTATGCACATTTTGCTCCATGAAAATTAGCCATATAATGAATTGATCAAGAACGTTAAAAATATGAGGCTTGTGAATTTGAGTTATTACTAAAAATTTATATAATAAAATATGAAATGAAATAAGGAAATTTTTTGGAGAATTTTTTGTAGAAAATGGACAAATACAGAAAATAAAACCTGGGGAAAGAATTGTGAGTGGTTACATTTAAATAATAGATTGGAATGTAATATCGCCAATATGTAAAAAAATCATTAAAGACAGGGGTGTTTTTGTTGTCTTTGAAAATTTAGAGGGTGAAAACGATCATAGGCATACTAGAGGGGTGCAAAGTATAATTAACCCGTACTAATACTATTGGTGATAATTTCATCTTTGATGCCTCATCTTTATTATAATTTAGTTTTAGTCCGTCTAGTTCTATCTCTTCAAATATAAGCTCCATATTTTCATTTCTAAACAAAAATGGTCATGATGCTCACTACTATTGTAACTACTCATGTATATGAATTTGAGTTTTAAAAAATTATAATTTTTGTCCCCTAAGTTCGAACATTTTATAATTTTGGTCCTCAACACATGTGCAACTTCGTGTGCAATTAACAAAGAATTTACGGTAAGGGTGGATTTATTGACAATCAAAAAGTTATGGACTAGTTTGGTTTGGAATTGAACTAAAGGAATTGCAATTGAATTAGGATAAAGATAAACGACTAAAAATATAATTGTCCTTATTCAGATCAAGTAGAGAAATATTCAGATCGAGTAGAGAAACTTTCATTTTAGAATTTGGATTTAGATTCGGATTTTAAAACTTACCTATATCTAAATCTGAAAACAAATCATACAATTAGATCTACTTTCGTACATATTATTCTAAAACAAATTTTGAGGTCTTGATATGACTTGAATTCGGATTCAAAATAAATAAATTTAAAATAAATTTTGAGGTTTGGATTTGATTCGAATTCGAATTCGGATCCTAAACCTTACATACATGTAGATCTGAAATCAAATCATAGAATCCAAATTCATATCCGAATTAGGACGAATTATTTTAACATAAACGTGAAGGGTGTGGATTTTACTCATATTCGAATTCGAATCATAAAACTTATCTAGATCTAGATCCGAAAATAAAATATACAATTCGAATGCACATCATATAGAGAAACTTACGTAAAACTTACCTATATCTAGATCCGGAAACAAATCATACAATTCGAATTCAAATCTACTTTCGTACATATTATTCTAAAATAAATTTTGAGGTCTAGATTTGACTCGAATTTAGATTCAAATCAAATTATTCTAAAATAAATTTTGAGGTTTGGATTTGACTCGAATTCGAATTTGGATTTTAAAACTTACCTACATGTAGATTTGAAATCAAATCATACAATTTGGATTCAAATCCGGATTAGGATGAATTATTTTAACATAAACATGAAGATATGGATTTGACTCGAATTCAAATTCGGATCCTAAAACTTTCCTAGATTTAGATTCAAAATAAATTCTACAATTAGAATTCAGATTTAAATTCATCCGAATTATTCAAAATAAACTTTGAGGTCTGTAATTGATTCGAATCCAGTTAATCAACGTTTCTTTGAATTCAAATCGAAATCCAGTTAGTTCCTTAAAATTTAACCATATATAACCAACTCTAATCTCACAAAGTACTAAAACTCATGTTTGAATTTATAATAATAGATAAAATATTTTTTTGAATGCATGGACTGACCTGATCCTATCAATTTTCATATCACAAAATAAATCCGGATTCCTTAAAATTTTATTATATACATCTGATAAAAGAGTTAGCATTTAGATTCAGATCTGGATCCACAGTAACTATATGAAAAATATTTTTTAATGTCTAGATTAATTGCATTTTTTTATCTAGATCCATATCAGAATCGGGTAAAAGTCTATAATTTGAATTTAGATCCAAATTCGTAAAAATTATATAAAAAGGAATCCTTAATGTTTGGATTTGACCTCTAACTGGTTTCCTTTCCGAATTCAACAAATTAACACAGATCCTTAAAATAATCAATATGGATCCAATCAAAGTCCGAGAAGCGGGACTAAATCGACAAGAAGCATACACGAACTACTTTATAATGTCTATTTAAATTTCATTATTCGAATTAGATCCGAATCCAAATGGAGCAATTTAACCGAATCCAAATCCAATATAAGTCCTAGAATTCGGATTCAGGTATGAATCCGAACATATGTTTTAAATTTTAAATAAAAGGTAATAGCACCAAAAATAATTCATGAGCAATCATTTAAAAAAATTGATACAAAGAAATAGTAAGATTACACAGTTCATCAATATTAATTATTTATCAGTAATTATTCAATTTTAACAAATTCAAATGCTAATCGGATCATACGATGTTTGAACTATTATACGTTCGATATTTAGTAGCATTGAATTACAATCTGGATCTCCACTGATTACAAACAATAAATAATGGGGTGGATTACAAAATTAAATTTAAAATGGATCAAATTCAAATGAGATCCAGTCAAGCCATTAGCATCCCCAATTTTAAATGCAACTTTAACCAGAAATGCACAACCTCAACCTGTTGGAACCTCTTTAAATGAAGATTCCCTTTTTTCTTAAAAAGAATTTACAAGTCAGTTTCACATTTTCCAGGTATGAGTATCATATGATTTCACCTCTTTTGTAAGAGTACCCTTCCATTAGATTACACATGATAATATCAACATTTCACCTTATGACAATAAAAGTTTCACAGGCATTCCAACAAAACAGCAAAATCTGGGCATTAAAAGAGAGATACACAGCTAATATCAAGAAGCTCAGCAAACAGGCTTCAACGTGAATCATAAACCAATCTCACCGGTGAACACAGATAAAACAACACATGCATGACTCCAGTTAAATTACACACATAAAAGAGGCATGTGGCCATAGATTACTTCTAAATATCAGTTCTTCATTCCATATTCACCGTGTTCGTGGGAAATGTACCCACAGACACAAGCGGCAGTGCCTATGCCCGCCCATAGAGGGAGGCTCGTTCAATACCAACCCCTGCTTAAGTCTCTTATCAGACAGTAGATTTACTTTCCTTGCTAGTTGGTCCAGTACTAAGTGGGGATTATTCATATCACTTCTATTTGTACTGTACTAATATATAATCTGCTCAGCAGATCCATATAATTTAGTAAAAGGTTTCAACCATTCAAAAACACAATAGTCATCATCTGTGTCAGTAATTCTTGAGATCTATGCATTCAATGTTCAAATAATGATTGAAAATAAGATGTCAACCTCAACATTATCTGCATAAATAAAAGCACAACCATGATCATTCAAAAATTACACATTATTAAAAAGAATTCTAAATTGGTCCAACAAACCACTTAACACCATGGCATGAGGACATTTTAACATCATTGAGAACAAACCATTAACTAATACGCACTTTTGGTATAACTAATAATGTTGACTCTCTCTGCATCAAGAAACATGCAATCACGACGAAGATACATAGAAAGAAAAAGATGCACGTCATTACACGCTCTCGATTAAATTAGGGGGCACAACCTGCCACATGCTACAATGTACATGTTTCGACCTAATCCTTTTCTTAAGTGCCCCCAAACGCGATCCTGACTCAGACATGTTGCATATTAAAAGACATCAGGAAAATTCTCGTATCACCTATTATCCAAGTTTCCAACAAATCATTCAGAAATATAATTCTACCTTCAAAACCTTTGTTGGAGACAGAAGGTCAGTCGCACGAGCCCCCACATCACCCTTGCAGAAGAACAATGATTGAGCATCATTTTCAAGCACGATCTTCATTCATGTGATTTGGAACTTCATTTTGACTATCTAGAGGCATGTATTGTGCCATTATAGCCCTGATCTCTGAGTCCATATATGACTGAAAATGCAACCAGGGAAAAAATTGTAAACGAGTGACAAGCTCTCATAGTAGACAGGTAAAAAATGACGGAAATTTCACTGCCACTTATCAAAGAAAAGCAAAAGCCACCTTGAGTAATTCAATATCCTACTTCACTGGGAAAAATTTAAAAGGAAAGAGATGAAAATGAAGGTAACTTCAAAATTTACGCACCCTCCCAATTATAATCAATGTTCCAAAGGGTTAAGCAAGAGTCTCACTCTTTCTCCCTAGAAAACCCTCAGGAAAAACAAAAGAAAAAGGAACAAATTTGAGATCCACCTATACCATCTTCACCAAAGCATACCACACACCAACACAAAATGCTATCACTCTTTCAATCCTACAGTATTGAATCTGCGATCACACCACTGACATAGGCTATGAAGACATGGTAGGCAACTAAACTACACATCATCTATAACCCAGTACATATCAAACCTTCAGCACAAACTGACCAACTACCATCGCTGGAAACCCAAGTAACAATATCATTCCGTCAATTATTGACTTCTTTTGTTAGTTCATCTTTCAAGATTCTATCCACATACATTATCCCCTATCTGAAAATTTAACAACTTTATAGTCCTAATTAATGAAGCAAGGAACATGTAAGATTTGACAAAAAATTAAACTTCAGTGGTGAACTTGCAGAACTAACACTGATATGTAACATTTATGTGTAGAACGAAAACTTACCCTCAACCTATATTTGTATAGAAGATACGCACCACCACCAGCCATAGCCAATCCAATCAAAATAATCCAAACAGCAGCCCAAGCAGACTTCACTTCAGTAGTCCTCTTACCTGCACAAGAAACAGAATAGTAACAAATTGAAGATAAGGTGCACACCTTATAAAGATGCATAGCAACAAAAAATTGCAAGTGAACTAACTTATGCAGGTATCATGGTCCCTGATATACAATAGGTCGCCACTACAAGTGCACTCATAACTGCCCAAAGTATTTTTGCAACTGCATTCAGGGCACCGACAGGCTTTCTTCGCATTACATTCATCGATATCTGTATGTTAAAAGGAAAACCACGCAAGGGCAGAGGTTAAACAAGCAAACTGCACAATAATCGTTTGATCTTTTAGCTCCACTTTCACATCTTTTCAATGTAAAAGGCGAGAATATAATAGTTAATAGGTGAAAAATTATTCAGCATAACACCTGCTTCATGTCACCCTCAACTTCCTAATGGTGTTTGATTTTCCACTATTGTTAATATAATTGGTAAGACATGAATAAAATGCATGTCTTATAAAAAGATTATTTTAACCAGAATGCATCAACATACTGATTTGGATCCCTAGATCAACCCTCAAATAGCATACAGGAAAGTGACAGAAGAAGCTGATATTTTAGCATACTGACAGACGAATGTGAAACTTGATCTTTGTCCTGATATTTACAATATGGCTCATCAACTAATGACCGTCTGATAGATAGAAGAAATCTTTAGCAGCATCACCAAATAGTCATTACTGTCCATGAAATAAGCATCAACAAGCAATATATTGCTCAGGCTTTGTCACGAAAAATGAGTATGAACATGGATCTAAGTGCTTGACTTGTGAGTTGACAAATTTAAGATCAAGGGGGAACCCAAGTCAAAAAATCCATTCACTTCACACATGGGTTTGAAATTTGAAAGCAAGGTAAATTCTAAAGTGCCACAATTAGTGCATTTTGCTATTCAGAAAATATTGATAGCAGGCAGGCATTTTACGATTTTACCAGTAAATTTTCTGCGATTTAGAATCACGTACTTGTATTAGGTGAGCAATGACATATGACATGCGGTGTCGGAGCCATGTTAGGTAAGACACACACAGGTGTGGCTTGGTAAACTGAACTTCAGAGTTACACTAAATGGCATACCATCCAGCTAGATGAAAATTTGGACAATAAATCGAAATGTAATACAATGCAGATTATTCTGGAGTCCAGACATAGGAATGTTAAACAGAAAGTTCTTTACCTTCACAACTTTTAACACCATCACCTTTAAATCCTGGAGGACATTTGCATTTTCCCTCCTCATTATCCTGTTAACAAAATATCGAGCAATTTCAATCTAATCCAACTTTTAGCTTGGGATTAAGACAAATTATAAAAGATCACCAACCACACAAGCAGTGAAAGTGATTCCATTACTGTTATCATGCCAACAGCCTCCATTACTTATTTTGCACCGCCCAGGCCCACTTGCTGCATATGGAAAGATTTAATTGAATAATAGTTTAATCACAGTAGCTTGATATGTTTAGGAGAACAGAACAAGTTATTTATATAATTCTTCAAGCTAAGAATCAGACAACACATGATACTCAAAATGACTTTCATGCTACAAAGCCATGTGCACCGTAAAAGAATTAGTAATTCAGTTCAAGGTTACCAACATATATGTAGACCTTGAGAAGCACGAACTCGTATTCAATTCATTGTTTATTTAATGTCTCCATTTACATTGGAAGGCATTTATAGCGACTTGAAAATGCTATATCCTGAGAATCCTCGTTAATTACATGCACCAAGACGAATTGATATTTTCATTCAAAGCGTTCCTTGAAAATGTTCGCATCTGACCAAACTTCACATCTTTGCCCTCAAGACAAATGGCAGAGAATCCTCGTCAATCATATGCAATAATAAGAATCAAGATTTGCATAAAACAGCTTTTTAAAGAAAGCTCAAAATTAGAAATAAGTCCTAAAAGGGTAATTAAATCATATAATGACAGAAAAACAATGTGTGAACACCTCCTCCGTCTGTTCGTGATAAAATGGAGAGGAAGCATTCTTTCATGACACATACACACTAGACAGAAGGTTGCAAGCTTCTAAATTATCAATACCTAGTGTTTATGATTATTGAAAGAATCACCCTATCTGATCAACATGGAATATCAGATCATCAAAATTGTCAAATCCATTCTTGGATTCTCAATGATGTATACGATATAAACCCTATGCTTCTACGAGACAAATACAAGAAAGACCAAAAAGGGAAATCTGTTGTTTTGATAAATCGCTCAACTTAACCACTCGCCCCCATATTTAATGCTGCATCTAGGAGAAAAGGATACCCAGAAATGACAACTTTGGTCAAGTTATATGACCTAACATCCACGAAAGTATTTCAACGTTTCAGCTCAATTTGAATTCACTTATGAGATGCTTCAATTAATAATCAAGGCTGCCCATGGGTAACAATTACCAATCTATTTAAAAAAGGAAATTGCAAGCTTCAACTTCAATCAAAATCTCAAAAAATGTGGAATATTGAAACAATATTAGCATGTTTTGGTCTTCTAGTCTACCTTACTCCATGGGCAATCTTGTTTTAATTTAGGGGACAGATAAGAAGCTTCATTTAAAATCCTCTTGATCCCAATCCTTCACGACTCATAGTCGTTGTTGTCTCCCTTAATCATTGTGTATGCATCGTTATTGCTATTGCTATCACAAAATGGTGTCATGCTATACATGAACACAAAGTGTTCATTTATGGAATGCACGACTCATAATCGTTCATCTCTCCCTTAATCATTGTGCATGTATCGCTATTGCTATTGCTATCACAAAATGGTGTCATGCTATACATGAACACAAAGTGTTCATTTATGGAATGCAGCACACTTCACGACTCATAGTCGTTGTTGTCTCCCTTAATCATTGTGTACATTGTGTATGCATCGTTATTGCTATTGCTATCACAAAATGGTGTCATGCTATACATGAACACAAAGTGTTCATTTATGGAATGCAGCACACTTGTTGAAGGTTAGATCTCAGGTAACACAATGGAGTGGGTTTCATATATATATATATATATCATGGAGAAGGGGAATAGGAGTGCACCCCCCCCCCCCCCCCCCGGCCTTCCATCTCTGTGTGCAGTGACAATCAAGATGGATGAGACAGTGAACTTTGTTTCTCTTACATGGTAAATGAATATTTTTTACTCCCATGTGAAGTAACAAAGAAAAAGAATTCATTATATTTATCCATCAGCATTATTATTATCAGTACGCAACTTTTCCTTCATTATTTCATTTTCATTCTTTTCCTCCTCCCTGTTTCAGGGAGAAGGGGAATAAGAGGAAGATGCTAATGAAGTACTTGACAATTCCTGTGTGCAATTATTTCTTCTGCACTCTTTGAGATCTATTTCACCATTTCCATGGGTACAAAAATTCGCGTTATGATTAGTTTCATTTCCTCCCAACCATTTTCCTTATTCGGAGACGAAAACGTGTTTGGACTCGCATTTTCCGGGAAATGGTATTTTCATTCGCCCAAAATACCAATCATTTATTACAATATTTAAATAAAACTATACCCCGACTAACAACAATAAAAAAAAATAATAATAAGACATCTATAGTTAGAAATGTTTCCTAACCACAACAAAACTACATTGACAAGAATGTCTCCCAAAATACATTTCATAATTTTTCCCAACAAAAATATCAAACACATTTTCATTCTCTACATGTTCTCCAAATTCACTACCAAGAATATACTCCCAGCACATTCTCCCAGTTGGAAATAACACCAAACAGCATCAATCTTTCACCATTTCTATGGGTACAAAAATTCAATCCTAACTGTAGTCCTTACTGAAAAGCAAATGCTCTTCACATCTATGATTCCTCACAGAAAAGCTTAATAGCACATTTTTTGGAACCTTGAGAATATTTTGAACCATGAGTCAAATTGATGCTTAAGGCTCTTTGACTTTCCTTGCAGGTCTCTTATTTAGGGCAAGAAAAAATGGTCTTTAATGCTCTAATGGGTGAAATGGTTTTAGAGATTGATGAAGGAATTATACAAGAAAAAAGTATGAAATTGGTCGAGTTTATGAGAATAAATTAAGTTTACTACAGGTCATGCAGCAGATAAACAATAACTAAGACACCGTTACTTAGAAAATGAAGTGAAGCCAATAATGCATTCTTCACCAACACCTTTAGCGGTCGAGTAAAAGGAAGTGTACATCATTACAGAATTATTCAACCTGAGGATGCAAACAAATGAAACACATTTGATAATTATAGAACACCAGCAGGCTATTTTATCATTCAAAAGGTGTATTAGAACAAAATGTGGATGACACAGAGTCCAGGTTTATACACTTTATAACCACAATAAAACAGATTAATATGATCCTGGCACTTCATGTGTCAAATTTAGTAAATTGAAGAAGTGCTCTCTCCTGCTCCTAAAGTAGCTGGAGCTAGTTTGGTGGATATTACATAGTTTTTGGACACTGTTTTTACCTATTTCACATACACCAGACGTTAAAACCTCAAAAAGGAACAGAGTCTTGTGCAACAATTTCTAGGACACAGATAGATTAAATGACTTCTTTGTGCATATTTAATATTTTCACATGTTTGAAAATCTATTCTAATTCAAGCATAATGAGTTTATGTGGGGTCATAAATAATTCAAACAAAGAGATGATTCTAGTAGGCACTTTCTGATAGATTGATAGAAACTATTTGCTACAAATAAACAAATAAAACCCATTTACTTACCAAAACAAGAGCTGTAACCATCTCCCTTAAACTGCACACCATTAACTACAGGGCATTCGCACACTCTTCCTCGAAATGTATCCTGAATGTGGACACAAAGATGTAAGAATAGGAAAAGGTTTAAGACAAAACAGTAAATTATATATTAAAGCACCTTGCAAGCCGTAATATTAGTTGTCTTGTCTTGCCAGCAGCCACCATTATTGTCCAAGCACTCATTTGTTTCTACATCTGCAGCTAGAAAGTATCAGCTCCAAGTTCATCGCTCATGCCATTCAACCTTTGAATTAACTCTGAAAATAACATACCGCCACCTAAACAAACTGATGGCTCCGTAGTTTCCTCAAAACCAGCACATATAGCCTTCAAAACAGCACCTTTCTCCAATTTCCCTACAAAAAAGACACATCAGAGAAGATAATATTTAAACCGCTCGATGGAAATTACATAAGTTAACAAACAGACCTCGATATTGACGATTATTCACGACAAGGGTGGGCAAAATGGTTACATCACCGCGTGATCCTTTTCCAATCTACAGAACTTTTACTTCTCAGGCATTTTACATGATTATTAACAGACATGAATGTAAAATATATATATATATAACAGATAATACTTTCAAAAAATTGATTACAATACTCACTTGAGCATCCTGCTCTTCTTTCAGAACAGGATTGTCTGAATCAGCATCAGGGTCACCCATGCATTTTTCAATTTTTTTCAGATCAAGCCCTGATATGCAAGGAACCTTATAATATAATTATTCCACATTAAACAGGCGTGTTTATTATGAAAGATGTAAGCATTTACCCAAAGACTTGATGACACCCTCAGCACATTCCTTGTTGTATTTCTTCTCCTTCATGGGGCATCTAATTTGGAAATCTGTAACATAGTCCCACCAGACCCATGGCTTTTTAGTCTCATTGGCCACTCTAAAAACACATAGCTGTCTCAAGTTCTCAAGAACCACATCTTTTCCATCATAACCACTGCTGAAATCTTCTTCAGGGTCTGGAGCACAATATCTTCCATGGTTGAGGCATTGAGACTTGCATTGTTTGCTTATGGTGAACGCCTGAGGGCAATACCAAGTTATATAATGAGGCGTAAATTGAGTATAACCACCTTTCTCAAGCACTTGGGCTGCACCCTTAAATTCCTTCAAAAACTCCATCAACATATCACACTTAACCCCACACTCATCATTGCTGTTAGTCCACAGTTCATATTCCACTCGATCATCTGGATGGGGGACAGCCTCTCTCCAGTCAAGGTTTACGTTCACCATATCACCCCCATTGACTGCTTTCTTTAGTTTTTCACCAAAACTTTTATCAATCAGTGCAGATGGTATTGTTATGTTTGCAATATATTTTGCAGATGCACCACTCTCTTCAGGTGAGTCCATCGTTATCAATGCTTCATCAAGGTCATCAGCCACTAGAACTGCAGCTGCACCGGCATTTTGGGCATTCCAAACTTTTAAAGCAAAAAAGCAATCTGCAGTATGGGCACAAGTTAGCAAAGAATTGTACAATTAATGTACGATTGAAATATTGACAATAACATAATCCCTATTTCCAAGCGATATGGAAGCTACTTAGTAGCATATTGTAGGAAATTGTTATTTCTAGCATTTCTCAGCGTCAATATAAAATAATAGTTACCAATTCACCTAAAACAACTCAAACCAACAGGATCCCTTTTCTGCAACACATGATCACAAAAAGAGGCATACATATCATCTATACCACCCAACTTCACAAAATTTGACATAAAACACAGAAATCATTACCAGAGTGCTTTTCAATCCAACTTAAATTATAGGTAACATATGGAAATCCAAAGAAAGCTAACCAAGAAAAATGGAAAATCATGATTTCCAACAATTGGCTAAATAGCTATTTTTCACAAGTAACTGGAATAGAGTCTCAACCTCGAATGCCACCACAAAAGGATATCTTAAACAGCTAGACATGGTTCATAATTACTTATAAGGATAGCTAGAAATATCAAGGCAACATTTTCAAGCCTTAATTAATAACAGCAAAGGTGAGGAAAAATCATAAATTGAAAAAAAACGAAAAAGGGAACTTGCTCAAACTTATGAAAGAAAAAACCTAGAAATTGACAAATATAACACTAAATAAGTCCCTTAAACTCTGCATATCCTTTGAATTCTATAAACTTAATTAGCTACAAAAACTTCCTGAAATCCAAAGAGTTCTCCAACCATATACTATAACTAAAAACACCAGAATGTGTCCTAAAGTTAAACAATTTGCTTGAAAAACGCATTTAAATAACCATTAAAATAAAGTAAGGCCTATAAATCGAATTCCTAATTGCTAATTAACAAAGCCGAGAGAGAATCTCTGAGTCACGTGAACAGGAAATTATCTGCATTAATCAAAAGGGTATCTCTAGAAATCAAATAAATTACCTCAAACAAGCCGCTAAACTTAAATTAAAGGAGCAACTTCAAATTAAACACCAAACAAGCAAATTAACAAGGTCGATTAAAAGGCATGCATAAACAGATGTAACCTCAATCAAGAAACATCGCATAGAATATTTCTCGTAAATTGAAGTCACATAAGGGGTATCTGAATGAAATATCAAATTTAAGCTGAAACCAAGAACTTGACTAAAATAATAAATGGGGGGATTTGTAGAGGAAGCTTATCCTCTATAAAAGCAAAAGATAAAAAATAAAATAAAGAAACTCAGTTTTGTCAAAGAAACAGAAGGGGGGAAAAAAAACAACATGTACCTCCGCGATCAACAAGAACAAAGTTAGGCAAAGCTCCAGGCTTAGCCTTGAAAGAAATCCCAAAATCATCAAACCTCTTGCAGCCTTTCTTATTATCCCTTGGATACACCACAGTTCCAGCCATGCTTCCCCCATACTGTGGAATCCCAAAGTTGCCAATGGCACTGTCATGAGTTCCCTTTATGCTCTCTGGTGATATCACCCTCAAGCTGTTCTTCTCCACCACAAACCGACCCACCACTAATTCTGCCAAAATTAGCAGCAAAATCCCCAGCAAGATTGCACTTTTTGATTTTTTAGAACACCCCATTTGCTTGGACTTCCAGAAGAAGTAAGAGAAGCCCAGATTTGTGTTCAGATGTTTTGGGGCTTTTTTCTCACTTTTCTGAAGTTCTTGGAAATACTGTGTGTGTGTGCGCGCGCGTGGGTGAATTTTTAGGCTGTTGAGACTTTAAAAAGACGGAAACGGAGTCAAATTTTACTACAAAATTGACAATTTTATAATGGGACTTGTCTGTTTCTGTCATGAAAACTGTGGTTAGAGAATCTAATCGTTTTCAATAATACATAACTTGTGAATAAATAATGTTATTTATTTCCATAATATAAAAACAATGATGACATTTAATCTAAAGAAAATAATGTGGCCAAACTATGATACTTTATTTAGACAAGATAAACTGACGTATAAATTAGAAAAAAGAAAAACTGACGATTCTGTTCAGCGTAATACATGATTTGTAAGAGTCTCTCTCCATTGACCTCTCATATTTTTTAAAGGAAAAAGAAAAAGAAAAGAAAATGAAGTCATTAATTGGGATGAAATTATTCATTTATCTAATTCTTTCTTTAAATCCTACATGACCCTTGTCTTTGTGTCTTGGCAATGGGTCAATTTTTTCCCAAGATATGTTTGATTTTCCTGTC
This sequence comes from Paulownia fortunei, assembly GCA_019321725.1. Classification (NCBI taxonomy): domain Eukaryota; kingdom Viridiplantae; phylum Streptophyta; class Magnoliopsida; order Lamiales; family Paulowniaceae; genus Paulownia; species Paulownia fortunei. Next base: position 28,655,327 of record CM033106.1, on the reverse strand, counting down.
TTTTTGGCTTTCAATATTCTGATGTATAATAATTGGAGAAGGTTAAAAAACAATAATATATACTTTATTTCTTTTTTAGCCTTAAGTAATTTTACAAGTGAGCAAGATTATCATTATCAACATAATTGAAATATTAAGTTATATAGAGAACTCATATTAGCCTAAAAATAAATTAATCTTAAACCCTCAGCTCATATTTGATGGTGTTCTTCAGGACAATCTCTGTACCTACAGATAGCCACAAGTTGGAATGAATAAAAATAAGAAACACGTGAAGCATTATTTTTGCATTCCTGATAAGTACTGATCTAGGAAAATGAAAATTAATTCAAGGGCCACAACAATTTTTTTTATTTTTTTATTTTTGGTTTGTTAGCATTTACTGTGTGAAGGTCTAGGATATATAAGTAATATTCATGTTTTACTTGAAATATTGTTTATGAAGTACTATGATAGTACTATGATATCGAATAAATATTTTATTTTTTATAAGATATAATATTTAACTACTATCCATATATCCATTTCATTGAATAAAACAATTAAAAAAATCAGGGTATACATGGGCCATGGATGGGGTGACCAGGTTCACCACCGGCCAAGATATATTATGTGATCCTATTTCCTATTTCTCACCCTCATTGATTTATTTACGTTTTATTGTGATGATAAGAATAATAATAATATTATCGATTTACAAAATAAAACAAACACAATAATATGCATTAATTCTTTAGTTTAAAACATTAATAACAAACATAAATTATATATATATATATATATATATGATTAATGTGATTAATTATGGATGAAATCGACAATTCTTTTAAAGTGATATGAAATATAGAGGGATTCGACCTACGACCCTTACAAAACATCAGTAAAAAAAAATACAAATAAAAGTATGAAAGATATAATAATTTATCGAATTCAAGAAAATGTTCATATTTCCATGTAGCACAAAGTATCCTAGGGCAAAATTTCTTTTATTCTTGAAACCATTACCTATCAAATTATTGGATTTATATCAATATTATAGGGTTCATTTATTTATATATATATATATATATATATATACACTACTTCTTCTTCTTCTTCTTCTTCTTCTTCTTCTTCTTCTTTTTTCTTTCTTTTATTTGATCAGTAAAGAAATTGTTGCATTAATGAATAGAAACCGGGCCTTTATCATAGAGGGCTTACCTGGAAAAAGTTGAAAAAGGATACACCCAAAAAACTGAGTCTTCGTTTGATTCAATATGGGAAAGGGAAATCAAATGAAAAAGGGAGTGGAACTTATTTTGTATCAGAAAAATATATTATTTTTTCTTTAAATTGTTTGGCATAATCAAAGGAAAATAAATCTCAAATACTTCTTATTTTGGTACAATGAAAATAAAGCGGAAATAAAAGATTATTTTCTTGGTTTTACCAATGGACGTTTTTCTCTTTTATTTTTGTGCTAGATAATGAATAGTGCAACACTTTTAAATTACTAATGATCAACTACTCATGATCAACTGATAAATTAAACTTGAAACTTCTTTAGTTTAAATAGTAAGCAAAAAGTAACAACAAAAATAAAATAGTTTAAATGTCAACATCTAAGAATTACTAAAAACATTTATATTAACTCTAAACCACTTAATTAAATTGAATAAAACCTACCAAAGTACAAAACTTTTCATATACTTCCTACTTTATTTCCCTTTCAATTATAATTTCAAATCAAACAAATAGATTTTATTATACAACCACTTATACTTTCATTTCTCTTAAGAGTCCTCTGCTCATTTTAGAGAGCACTTATTTAAAGCATTAACTCTTTATCTCAAAAATTTCTTCAAGGCCATCTTGTTATACTTCTTCATGTAATCAGAAAACCCAAAATTACTGAAGATGTCTATTATCATATACTTTTTAACCCAATCAAATATTCTGCAGACAGTAGAGAAAAATGTATGCAAATGTAATATTGAATACTTTCTCCATCTCATTTGGAATTGTCATGGGAAGTGAAACAACAATACTTATTAGCATCTTAAAAAGAAAAATAGAACATTAATGTTGTACAGATGGAGTACAATTTTTTCAACTAATCACAAGAGGACATGTGAACTTGGCACTCTAATCCAAGAAGCTTGCCCTTGGGATATTTCCAAAAATAAAATCTCATTTTCTGAAAATGAAAATTCAAATTGAAGCGAACGGACAATTCAATATTACACTGTAAGAAAACAAAAATGCTGTGAGTCAATGAATTACTTGTACATGGATAATGAATATCTTCTTGTGTTCAAACTGAGTGTATTACAATTCATGTAGCTACGAGACTGTTTTTACATCAACTATCGTGGTATGAGATCAACAGCATAAACGCATTAAATGTGGAGACTGAAGATGTCTGTCCGTCCAAGAAGATTATAAGCACATAATATCCAATAACATTCTGCATTTATGTGTAATCCTGTTGCATCTTGACTACTATTTACTGTACCTCATGTAACTCTACAGAGGAACATTCTTGTTAGTTGCAAATCACATAGGTGCATTTAAACGTTCAAAAGCCATGGCAGTCCTCTCGACATGCTTCAGTAGCATCCCATAGATTTTATTCCTCACCCTTCCATAAGCTTCAGCTTCAGAGTCTTTTAAGTTATCAAAGCCAACTCTTACTCCTTCCTTTGGGGAATACCCTCTTTATTTACAATCACATTCAACCAGTCACTCACCATTTTGACCTTATACATCATCCCAGCCATCTGACCATCATACTCCATTAATGAGCTTTTTCGGTCAACTTCATCTAGATATTTCTCAACATAACTCAAAAACAACTTTCTACATTCATCCTGCAATGATGTTGCCAAGTCAGCAGCTGCACATAGAGTACTTCCCCTGGTCCATTCGGGCTGGTCTTCCTTGCCAGAAGCCAATATAAGAGGAATATCAGTATTGCTCCTATTCTTTTTAATGATACAAGCACCTTTTGGTATATCACTACAGCTTGATGGACTAGTTTTCTTCAAAGTGTTTGTGGCATCCATGGGATTAGTCAAGGGACCAAGTGGAGCAGAGCATGTGGAAAGATCAAGTCCCATGGCAGATTTTATCCATGTAATTGCATTTTTCTTTCTTTCAAGTGCAATACTCAGTGTTTCCTTGACAGAATTAGTAGTGCAGGAGTCAGTTTCTTGGGTTCTAAATGGACTTATGCTTGTTAGGGACTGCATTATCAATCTAGTATGAGCCAAATCTTCTTGAAGATCAAAAAACTTATCCACATATGGCTGAAGATCATCTCCTTCTGCCAAAGGGAACTGTGACAATGTGCTGCAGAAAAGATGGTCAGAACTGTGAGCCTGAAGGTGCTTAAAAATAAGTAACATAATTGTAAGCTAGTGAATGGTGATGATTTGAGAGTTAAAAAGATAAAGATATCTTTCGGATGTGTAGCACAAAGAATAAAGATACAAAAAAGGATCATACTCAATGCAAGGGAATGGAATTGAAACAAAAGTTAAATTAAAGTTGTGCTTTCTGATATTCAAGTTCTCATAACATTATCATGGTAAGTTCCCAAGAAGAGAAAAAAAAGTTTGAGGTTAAGTTATGAGCATGTGCGATTTTGTTGACTCCAACTCAATTATCTCTCTAGACATGATAGCTATCAGCACATTTGGATTATGCTAATTGAGAATCTCATACCAAACTCTGCCTGGATAAGTCACATATCCAGGGTCATCAAGACTTAAAATGCCACAACATAATATTAACAGAATAGTTTATGTGGGTATTTATTGTTAGCACTATCCTTTAAGTAAGAAAAACGTTACGGGTCGAGGACTAACAGCTAGCCCGACCCATGGCGCTTATGGTTGCGCTTCCAAGTGTATAAGGAAATAAAGTTGCTCCTCAACTATAACTTTTAGCCTAATGGTAGCACTTCATACTGACAGTTTCCTATTCAGTCTGTTAAATTTCCCACCCTAATTCATATTAGGATGTTTCAATCAGTAATTAGATCATAGTATGAAACAGTAATTACCAAAATGTTTCAACAAGAATTTCATTTAACATTCTGTTCATTTTGCCAAAAAAATCAACCCAAACTATTCATAAGCACGTGTTTACTCACCTTAAGGAGTTGAGCAATCTCTCTGAAGCACAAGCCTCTTGAAGAGCATCAGCAGCAGCAAGCAGAGCAATGTCTCTTTGCCTTATGACTTCCTGCAGTTCAGGGAAAAAAATTCTTAATTTTATTTTTGTTTGTAGATGGCATGATGAACACTTACATGATATTTCATGCAGGAGATGCATTATTCAATAAGATTCTTTGCGATATTTTGTTTGTAAATTTGTAAATTAAATCGTACATGATATTATTTCATGAAGACATTATTTCTTCCTTCAATGAAGCTGGAAACTATAAACAAGTATATTTAAAGATGTGTTTCTGATGATACCTTGCCAAACTTCACTAAATTTGATGGAAGGGAGTTCCATGATATTCCAGTTTCTGCCCCTTTTCTTTCATATACTAAACTGCATAATGAATTTGACATCTGCACATTATTGGCCTTTGGCACAGGAACTTGGCTTTTGTTGGAACTCTTGATTAATCTCTTTGCTGAACCAGCACTTCTTCTTCTTGATGTTGAACTCGAATTGTCATCAGAGCTGTCATACCTAACAGAACGAACAGGTGAAACCTGTTGATACCAATAAGATAAGAATGAATTTCGCCAAGGTCATCAATAAGCAACAATCTTATGAAAATGCAACTAAAGCACATAACTAAATTATAAGAACAACCAAATTCCAGAAATTAATGCCAATAATAGTATATCAAGCATGACAAACTGCTTTTCATCGGACAGCATGGAAAACCATCCATATCAATATATGAGGCCTTCTCCAGATTCAACCCCACTCTAAACAAGCCAATATTCAAATCTCTTCCTGAAAAAATGCAATCTTAAAACCTTACTTTTTGAGGTTTGGTTTGGTTTATAAAACTTATGTAGTTTGTATCGATTGACACAGATATAAGCTTCATTAAATTTGATCGTTCACAATGTAGGCTTAGTAGCCGTTTATGGTCTAAGTGCAAACGTTACACGGCACTTTACCGTTGGAAGAAGACAGCTTAAATGAACTAGATGAGAACATGAGAAACTGACATTTGCACTACGGCTTCGAGGTGGCAGCCTAATTTCATGTTTGACAACTGAAGAATCAAAAATCTCCTTGACTCCCAGAATTTCTGATTCATTCCAGCTTCTTCTCTTTGACATACGTGTTGATGAAGCCGACGAAATCACACTATCTGCATCACTATCATTATCAACAGAGCTTGGCCTACTTCTTGGCCATGCCCCTACATCATTACAACTAGTTTTCTGAAAATCTTCTATTCTAGAGATGCATTGCTCTGTCGTAAAATCGCCTGGACGAGCTTTTGAGGCGCTCAAAGAGCGAGCCCTCCCCTGGTATCCACCCTTCAATCCCTCACTTCTTTTACTAGATGATTCAGAATCAGACGAGCCACGCATCAACTTTCTTGAAATGGATGGACTTTTCGAAATCCTCTCCAAGATCACACCCTTTTCAACAACTGAATCAATAGCAGATGCCTCAAGAAGCTTCACCAAATTTGCTGGTGAAACAATATCTTCAGGAGTTCCTTCGCACGGGCGCCTCCCTGGAACCGGTGTTACACCTCTCAGCAATGGAACAGGATCCGCCTTCTCCAAGTTTTGTACATATATGAATTGCCCGAGTTTCAATTTGTTCCCCAGAATCATCTCATTCTGTTCTTCAGACAGAGAAACATACAATGCATGCGATGAATCCGAAACCTTGAGGAAAAATCCTCTATTAGGCCATAGATCACCTTCTTCCAGTACAGGGATTATGCTTCTGATTTGTAACAAAACGGGCTTTGGATCATCCTCCAAGGCATCGTCGTCCATTTTAATGTCTTCAAGAAGCTTTATGAGAACCCCATTCTTTAAAGAAGCCATTTTTAACGGTATACAAAGTTTCTTGAAAATAATATATCGAAACAACCCACTAAACAGTGCCAATAATGCAGTTCTTGGAAATGCGGCGATTGATATCCAAGGAGGATCAAGCAAAAAAGTCAGAAAATAATGATATGGACTATGGCAAATGGTTTTTTACAGAATCCAAAATCCCAAAACAGGCTTAAGAAAAGTCGAATGGGATTTTTCTTTGTATAAAGATCTTCTAGTTTCTAAATTCCAACTGTTCTTGTCAAAATCATTGTTCCACTTGCGAGGTTGAAAATTATCAACAAAGAAAAAGAAGAAAAATATCCAAACGAGATAAATGTAAGTTAAATGGGTTATTTGTGGGATCCAAAAGAAAAGGACGATAGGGAAGAATGGATACTGAAATTTGCGAGAATTTTCAGCAGATTAATAAGAAAAAGCCACTACAAATCAGGAAAACGAGAGGCCGTCAAAGCCAATAGTTCTCTCTTTCCTTTTTCTATTTTCTTTTTTTCTTTTCTTTTTTTTGGTTCTACTTTTATCTGCAAATTTGCAGATAAAACCATCACAGGGTCTTGATGCATGAACTTACACCAAATACAACAAAATCGTGCCATCGATTGTTTTTTTTATTTCTACCTGAACTATGCAAAAAAGAAAATAAAGTTAAATTCCAGTTTTTATTTTTATTTTATCTTTTCTCGTTATTGTCTTGATTAACTATGAGGCAGCACAAATAAAGGAGGTATAGTTAATTCATTGAATATCCAAATGTGGTGCTAGTACACATACTATTCAGTATAAGTATAATTGAAAAATATTCTTATTTTTCATTCATATTCCGAATATAACAAAAAAATAGTTGTAGTTTTTAGGTGGTCAATTAATACATATTATACATCACTTCGTATTATCCTATTTAAGGATTATATAATTTTTATTTGGATTCTAATAATTATGTTAGAATGTAAGGAAACCTGAAAATTATATTAGAATTGTGTTGAAATATTCATAATTGAATGTCATACAATTAACAAATATAACTCTTAATAATGTATGAATAGATTAATCATTATTCTATATTTTATTTTATAGGGTATTGCCACAATCATAAATCACTTGAGAGAAGAATGGTCGCATATAAAATAATTTTCTCATCAATTAAAGATAAATACAAGCAACATACTTGAGGAATTTTTTTTAAAACAAGACATGTATATGCTCCTGGATAATTTTTTTGTGATCTTGTTTACTTCTTTGTCTAAAAATTCATGTATTATTCATTTATGCTTTTAAAGACCAATTTTCTTGCCTTTAACTTTTCAGGAAAAAATTATAATTCACTCGTATGTATTAACTACTATGGAATTTTTCTTCTATTTAGCTAACTATGCAGCATTGGAGTTCAGAATCAAAATTAAGGCCAACCCAATATTTGGGGGACTTAGATTTAGATTCAAGTGACCAAGGAGCAGGCCACCCATCAACTTCATAAATTTTTTGAATTAGTAAAAATTATATATATAAAATTATTAAATTTTAAAATTTTATCTCATAAAATTAAAGAAACCTTTTTATTTTTATTTTAAGAAAAAATAAGTTTTGCTCCTCCTAATCTGACTCTATCTCTGTTGACTAATCATGCAATTCAAATTTCTCTTTATAGTGTGTCGATGAGCTATCATAGCCAAGTTCATGATCTCATCGAGAGTATCAATTTGAGAGAATTCTACGTTGGTTTCATAAGAAAATAGAAATTTTCAAACTAAGAAAAAATATAATTATTTGTGTTTAGTGACCAAAAAATATAAAGGAAAAATAACTTCCGGAGATGAAAGGCAAAAATAGCAAGACTTCATTTCAAAGTTAAACCTGTTTATCTGATAAAGAAAATTATTTGAATTGGAAATGTGCCTGCCAGCAATTTGATAACTCACAATCAATTCTATAATATCATTGTGCAAATTAGACTATAAACATGGACAAATAAATACTACAACTTGTGTGTGTGTGTGTGTTTGGTTCGCATGTTAAAAAAAAAAAAAAAATTAAGTTCAACAAATTAAATCTTGAGACTCTCTTCAAATACAAGCATAGATTCATTATATATATGAGTATTGATATAAAAGAAAAAAAGGTTAGAAGCAATTTCAATATTAATATTTTCTTTAGTTACATATATATATTATTTATAAACTTTCATACAGCAAAGAGAAATGCATCACCTTCCAAAATATTTAAATGGGAGGACTTCTTTTTAGAAAATTAAAAATTAACCTTTTGTCAAATGGAATGTAATTTTTTTTAGTATAACATGAAATACACTAAGTCAATAGAGGAATCATAAGAATTAATTAGATTCAAATAGGAATAAGATAATTAATTATGGATATTAACAAGATAAGTTCAACAACATTTGCTAATAATAATGACCTCTATCAATATCATTAAACTACTAACTGTATTTAATATATTAGTTAATTGTTATCAATAATGTAATTATTAACGATATGAAATTACTCATATATAAATTGATTTATATTATAAGAAGAATATATTGCTTAATATAATATACTCATAAGTAATACATATATATATATAAAGTATTCGAAATACTATATTAAAATTAATGTTTTGATTCTTATATTTTATATGTAAAATTCATATTATGATGAATCACTTTTCTTTTGTCAATTAAGTCTGTTCATACAATAGTAATTCTGGCAATTTGATTTTTAATTTCATGATGTTCCCTACAAATAAAAGGGGCCCTATTGTCATCCATTTTCAATAAAATTATCTACCAAATAAACGGAATTTTATTGTCATTCCTTTTAAAATATTACGAATATAAGTTCAGTATCAATAGTCTCAAACCTTTTTGATATAATTTCACTATTTTCTTAACATAATTAAAGGTTCCATTTAAAATATTACGAATATAAGTTCATTATTATTAGTCTCAAACCTTTTTCAATATAATTTCACTAATCTCATAATATTATTAAAGATTCCATAACAAATCTTATTGTAGATATAGAAAATGTCACAATATTGCAAAAACTCATATATTGTGTTCACAAAATCCATATCAAAATTCCATATTCTAATAATCAATAATTCATTGGTTGCAGTTCATAACACCCCCTCTTTTTAAAAGATCACAAAGTTATGAGATTTAATGTAATATTACTAGAATCTTGATACAAAAATCTTATAAACAGATTAATTTAGAAAAAGTTTTTTAAAATACAAAATTTAATATTTTTTCAGTATATAAACACGTCCCTTCAATAGGGACTGCTTGTTTCATTTCAGGATCACGAATATTTCGAAATAATTTTAACATTAGAAATGGCAAGGATCTTAGCGTCGATTATGGTTATCCTAGTCTTATCTACTCTAATCTCAGGTACATTGATCTTACTCTTATCCTTCGTTTAATCCAATGGTATATAATAATAATAAAAATATTATTTTCCTTTTATTTGTTTTGTGAAATTTAAATAAGTAAGTTTATTAGTTAGTTTGTCTTGAAATCTTCAATTATTAAGTAAATATTTTCAAATTTTTCATTTAAATTTCAGTAAACAAGAAAATATTTTTGTCTTGAAATCTTCAATTTTTAAGTAAATATTTTCAAAAATTTCAATTAAATTTCAATAAACAAGAAAATATTTACTTATTTAATATGCTTTTTCATGATTTTTTTATTGCATTCTTAGTATTGTTATTTTTTTGATGAAAACCAATTTGGATTTAGTTATCTTAAATTATTGTACTAATATAATTATAGGCACTGACTAAGAACAAGCATTTTTTTTTCTTTTTTGATTAAAAACTAGCATTTAAATGTGAGTTATATGTAAATAAGTATTACGTTAATTCCAAATAGTAGAAAGGGCAATTTGTGTTTCTTACCATTTAAATTTAAATGTACCTTAAAATCATCTTGCTCTAGTAAATCGCGAGGTTCTGCTGGGTCATGAAATGTGTGAAAGAAAATAAAAATGTAATTTAATGTACATTTTTTTGTTGGATTATATTTCATGTAGGGTTATCTTAATTTGATTGTGTGATTAGTAACCTGAAATTTATTATTTACAGATATTTTGGGTTTTGAAAGGAGAATTTGCGCCAATAATCTGATAGGGCTGAATTGCTATGTGACAATAATTGGGTCGTGCGACCAATATTGTGGAGGAATTTATGGAAGGAAGCTTGTGAACTCCGAGTGCTTAATAGATGAACACAACGTTAAATATTGTAGATGCTTCTATTATTGTCTCCCTTGTTGTGAGGGTAAAAAAGTCAACTCCACAGCATTACCTTTAACATAAAAATGTTTTTTTTTTTTTTAAATAAAAATAAAAACAAATCAGAGTTGTGAAACTTGTTTTCATAATATGTACTGATGTAATAAAAATAAAACTAACCCTTTGAAGGAATTTTGCAATAAAGTCACGTTCAACATAAGTTTATTTATTTTTTTTCATAAAATATTTTATAACTACAATCTCGTTGAGCATGAATTCGATATTTAAAAAGAAATTGAAGAATCAACTAGAATTCTTCAACTATTATTTGTTGCGAGAATAAAATTCAATTAAAATATGAATTTGGGGTCTCATTAAATAGTTGTCGAATATATATATATATATTTAATGTCGAATATATATATATATATATATATATATATTGGGCTCACACATATAGGGTGGCAATCTTTTCATTTCTTGTGTTGTGGAGTTGGTATAAAATTATTGAACTAAAAACTAGATAAGAAAGGAAACTAATTATGTTGACTCAAAAGGCATTGTTTTTCTTTTTTGCTTGTTAATTAATTACCTCAATAAAATGTGTAAATAATAGTGTAACTACATTCTGTATTAACCAAGAAGATGCTGGTGGAGCTTCAATTTCAATCTCCAATACTTCCACTCAAAGTTTCAAACTAAGCAGCTGCTAATAGTGCTCAATTGGTGCACTCCAACTGGATTGTAAATCTTTTTATTTATTTATTTTTTCACGTTGAAATTTTCTGCATAATATCATCTAAATTGGCTGTCCACTTTTGGTCCCATTGGTAAAGCTGGAAACATTTTTTTTTTTTGGTGCAAGTATAGAATGATTAAATTGTTAATATAGCAATAATAAAAAAAGCTTATTGTATGCATTTATCAGCCATTGGGTATTCAGTCTAACAATCCATGTCCAATATTATATAACTTTTACACGACCTAAACAAGCACAATAAAATTATATTTTTATATAGGAATGTAAATAAATTAAATTAACTTAAAAAATACATGGTTCAAAGATTGTTTTGTGAATTTAGCTTATATTTGAACATGAAATTTTCACTTTTAAAATTTATGATTGCATTAAACAAGGCCGTTGTCCCTTTTAACACAAAACGGGGATCCACAAGAATTTTCTATTTAGCCTCCTCTCACTCCAAGCTTCTTTTCTCCTCAGAATTCTAATTTGGTATGCAAGTTCAAGAAAGCAATTTATTTTTAATTTTTGATAAATGAAAGTAAAATATAATTCGAACTCTAATAATTTGATATTTTTATATTTTTTTATTATTCTTTAGTTAATTCAGTCAAATTCAAATTAAAATTGAAATCTTATTACTTAGAATAATATTCAAATTTAAGTTTTTATTTTTAATGAATCAAAATCAAATAACATTATTTAATTTTTATTTAAGATGATAATATCATGTGGTGGTCAATATTGGCTGTAAAACGAGCATGTGTTTTAACTTTTAAATTGTTTAATGAAGTTTAGCCGCCTGATTTTTTTGGGTTTTGGGATTACTGTGCAATCAAGCAGTCAAAAACAGCGCATTCCATGTACATGCAAGACGCGCTAATCTGTGGACGAGCTTCACAATCAAAGTCAACATTCTTGACTTTTTGCAATTTGTTGTCCACACCAATGACTAAATTTACCTAACAGCCCCTACTTTGTTCAGAAAATTTACAAGAGTTTTTTCCATTTATCTTGTACTCTTTATTAACAAAATTTGAAGCATGATGGGAAAGAAGATCAAAATAAAGCTGAAATTAGTAGTTACGTCTCTATTTGCTTTTACTCTTTGAATGATTAGGCTGAAAAATAAATTAATTTGAGTTTAATTCATTAATTTAATAAACTAAATTTTTACACTTTTATTGTTTAATACGAATTTGATTAGTTAAAAAAATAAAAAAATATGCATAAAAAAAATCAATCTACTCAAATTCGATTCGTGTCCGACTTGATTATAACTCATTCAAACTCAACTCAATTTATTATCAAATTAAGTTTAAATATAATTTTTAAAACTTAATAAAAAATCAAAGAAATTTGAAGTATTTGGCTTGATTCCATTTGTTTACACTTTTGTAAATGAGTATTGGACTAATTAAATTGTGCAAATCAACGTTAAATACTTGATACGAAATATTTTTTTAATCAAATGCAATTTTTTTTCCGTTTTTATTATTTGGCAGTCATATTTAACATAGATTTTATAAAAAAATTTAAATAATAAAACTAATGTCATATAAATTTAATTTCGTCGTACAAAGATAAATTTCTCTTTTACTATTATAATATGTTTTGCTTTTTTTGACCGAACAATTTCTTTTCAAATACTCATACAAATGTTCAATATATTCGATAATAAACGACAAAATGAACACACAAAAAGAATTTTATATATAAAAAAAAGAAATTACCACGTGAAAGTATTGTTGAATCCCTAAAGTTAATTTTATGGCCAACTTTATTTTCTTGATATATAATTTATTTTCCATTGAAGGATATGAATGTCATTATGCAGTGTTACACTACCCTTATAATTCCCTCAGTTTTCAACTAAGCTGGCCAGAAACCAGTATATAAATTCTCGTCAGGCCAGAGTTAACATCAGTACATCATATACTTTACAAAACACATCACCTACTACAACTAGTAGAGTAATTAAGAAATCAAGAGCCGCCGCCGCCGCCCGTTGCCGGAAAATGGAAGGCTTAATCCCGTTCCTCCTCCACGCCATGAAGAAGCAAAGGCCGCAAAACGCTTACCGCTGCCTTTCGGAGAACTCCACCGGGCGGAGCTACCACCTTCTCCTCGCCGGAGATTCCGTCGAGGGCTCTCCCCACCGCTGGACCCGCTCCGACTTCCAGCCGCCGACCCCCGTTGATTACTTGTCGGGTTCGGAGAATCTGACCCACGCAAAAAGCTTCGTCGCCAGAGGTCCCGCGGCGTCTCCTTCGAATGCCGAAAATGGCTTGAGACAGAGGGGTTTTACTTCTGCCGCGCATCACCAAGTTTCTGCCAGGAGTTAATCCTGGCCGATGAAGACAAAGAAAAAGAGATTATTAAGTTTCAATGCGTTTGATTGGTTGTGTTATTCTTTAGTTACAAACAAGTGTAAATTTATCAATTCCTAAGTTTCCAAGTCTTTAATCTATCTTTTAAATCTTTGCTGTATTTGATGTGCTTATAATATTGCAAGGCCCAATAATCAAATTGGGCCTTTTGGATTTTAAAATAACTTATTTGGATAATGAATTTTCAGTTCATGAATATTGTTTTACTAATTCATATAATGGAAGCATAAATTCACAATGATGGAGTTTATAATGTTTATTCCATAGACAGATAGGCCTAGTTTAATGGGCCTAAGAGCGAAAATGATATTATCTGCGTATGTATCCTATCAATAAGAGTATAATTCTTCTTCAATACTTATAAATATTTCATTTCTTTTTTATTTCGGATAGCCATCTTTTCATTTGTCTATTGATTTTTTAGCTCTCTCGATTTTTCATAACTTGATCGTGAAAGAGTTATTAAAGAAACACTTCAACAACATTGCTGACAATTTATTTATCTCGAAAATAAGAATTCATCATCCAATCATATACACGAAATGAGGAATTGACCAGCATATCATCATCAATATGAAAATCACCACGTCTATATTCTAATTAAGTAGGCACCCAGTTAACAATATTCTGCTTTTATATATCTAATTTTTCTGCAATAGTCTAAGTAGCTTCTATCAAGTACAAGAAAGGTGTCATGATTTATTTTTGATAATTTATTTTCATTTTGAAAAGAAAAAGCATTTATAAAATTATAAATACTTGGACATGGATTTGAACAACAAATCTCCCAAAACTTAATTCATCTTTTATCATTACAAACTTTTATGGACAGCATCTGCCGTGCTTAGCCCCATCTCCCCTTCCAACATGAAAGAGTCCACCGCCTGCCAATTTTCTTTTGAATATTAATCGCTTTATTTTATGTGCTTTTTTTTTTCTTTTTTTTGCCAATTGAGGTACTAACTACTAAAGCATGTCTTCTTAACTCATGCAAGAGACTTTTATTTAAGACTTTGTATGAATTATTTAGATGGACGTTTAGAGAATTAAATGTTAGCTAATTTACCATTCGTTGGTAGTCAGTTTAGCCAGCCCAATATTTTTTATAAGAAAGTATAATTCACGAATTCAAAATCTATGTAAATCAATCATTTTTTAAGAGATGATAATAAATTTGTATTTTTTACTATAATTTTATTCAGAGATTTTTTATTTCTTATGAAAAGGTTTTTGTTAATTTGACAAAAATAAAGAAAAAAGTCATTAACTATTTCACCAAATATCCAACTATTATTTTATAATGAGAAAAAACTCGATTTATGAGATGTTAATTCGATAATATATATTAAATGTGTATTATATATATATATAATAAATAAATATATAGTGAAATTATTCAAGTTAACTCAACTAGTAGTTGCCCATTCCGAGGGTGAAACGCTAATAACCAATTTTTGGAAACCAAGATATAAAAACCCTCCAAACTGCGAAATTTAACTTCCTTCCGCCGATGGCATACAAATCGGTATTCGATGCTTCCGTCATTAAATCCGAATTCGAGAGTGCCGGAGTTAACCCTAATTTCATTCCCCTCATATGGAAGCACGTCTTGAAAAACCCTAATTGCAGATGGGACGAAATCCCGTCTTTGCCCTCCGCAGCTTACCTTCTCCTCAATTCCAAGTTCAAACCCTGCACTTCCGCTCTCCATTCCGCAGTAAATTCTTCTGACCAGGTCACCACTAAGCTCCTCATCAAATTAAAGGTAACTGGGATCAATTATTATCTGCAATAATTATCAGAAATCTCTTGTGATTGATTGTACAATTCGACGTGCAGAATGTGAAAGTTTGCGTTTTTGATTAGTTTCGTTTCAAATGTTGGTTTTGAAAAAATTGGGGGTATTATGTATTTACATGTGCAAAAACTTTGCTGCTTTTCAATTAATTATACATTAATAGCATAACATATATCTTACTCTGGCAGTGGTGGAACGAGGATGTCTTTTCTTTTTCCTTTGTTTTTCTTTTGTTCGTGTGTATGTGTCCGGGGCGGCCGGGGGTGGGGTGGGGGGGGGGAGGTTGGGGGAGTAGGCGGGGCTGGGAATTTCTTGTTTGCTCATATAATCTTTTTAGTGATTATATAAAGCAATATTCTTATTTAATTCGAGAAACAAAAGTAGAATTATTTAAGTGCAATTGAATGACCTTTAAGTTAATCAACATTCTTACTAAACAAAATTATTCATACTTGGAAATTGCAAAAAAATAAAAAATAAAAAGAAAAGAAAAATTAGAATGTGATGAAGATGAGAATCTTTGTCGATGTAAAATTGTCAACTCCTGATAGTAAACTTCGAAAAACTAAGATTGGCTTCGATCTACAGCACAAACAAGTCAACAAGTTTAGAGGGGAGTTTTGGGGAGTTGGGAGATTTCTTGGCTAAAATATAAAATTATAAGAGTTAGAGCTATCAAGCAGAGGGGTGTTTCCATTGAACACCGAACATGTGAACACCGAACCTAGGGGTAGTGGATGAATTGTAATATTGTGAAACTATTGGAGAGTAAATCGTTGAAATTTGTTGTATGTGTGAAACATTATGGTAATAGACCTCATTTTATTAACCATTTTGTCCTTTATACTTTTTTTTTTATTTAAATTACAAAGAGAACTACCATCTTGCCCTTACTACTAAAGTATGGCCAATTATATTGCCCCTACTCTCGGGTGTTTTTGAATATGGGAATGCAGTTGAGACTAGAGTTTGTTCTGGTTAAGATAGCTTTCCTTTGGCCCACCCTACTTAGTGCTTTCTTAGTAGGTGTGGGTATAATAGGACATACTTTAGCAATGTGGTACTCATTGTTTTATTCAGAGGTTGGTGATTCAGAGGCCCACCAACCTCTGAAGAGCCAAAACCCTCCGGCAGTCAAGTTAATCTTATGTCTTTAGAGAATAGAAAAATTCAAGAGCTAGAGTTATCAAGTTAATAGAGAACTTACCTTCTATGTAGCATATAGGGGTTATCTATAGCTAGACCTTAGGGTGATAAATAAAATGTACGACACCTTCAATGGGTGTAAAATTTCTGGTGTCGACTACATATGTTGTATCTACATAATTTGAATTAAAAAGGAGGTATTAGAATAGCAGACCTCATTTTCTTTATCATTTTTTCGTTTCTGCCTTTTTTATTTTCTTTATTTAAATCACCATCTTGCCATCACCACTAAAGTACGGAGCATCGTATTGCTTCCACTAAGAAAGCTTTCCTTTCATGAAGGTCCACCTTATTTAGGACCTTCTTAGTATGTATGCATATATATAGAACATGCTTTAGACATGTGGTTTTCATTCACTTTTTCAACGACCTATCAACTATTCAAGATGTAAAACTAATGTTTTAATTTATTCTTTGATTCATTTTCTCTCCCTTAGCCTTGACCTACGGCAGTTTAAAATGCCTCGATGAATCTCCACAATAGATCCTCGCACCATAAGTTTCTCACCTCACTCCCAAAACAAAATAATTTTTTTTAATAAAAAGGACGAAGATGGGAATTTTATAAACGGTCCGATTCCCTTAACGACTTGTTCGTGCTATAGGTCTGACCCTTCATATTTCCTGAAACTTACGATCGGGAGTTGGAAACTGCATCCCTGTTGTGGATTTTCGTCTATATATCAGAATGCTATATGTGACAAATAGCAGTAAAATCTATTTTTTTTATATATATATATATAAAATGGAGTTGTAAGAACTAATAAATATTTAATAAGTGTAAAGAATATTTGAATTTCTGTTTTGCTTTATATACACAAAATGAGTACTATAAAATTATGGATGTGTGTATCTACTTATGTATATCCACTATTTCTACACACAAACACACACACGGCAGAACTTTTTTCTTTTTTATTCTTTTTTTTAGGGAGGGGGGGAGTGGTCCAGTCCAACCCTCTAGTCCGCCTACTGCTTACGAGGAACTGTAAGTGACTGGAAGATAAAATAAATAGTGATCCCCTTTTTTTTATGTGTGTGTGTGTGGTTGAAGGAGGGGGGGGGGGGGGGTGGTCCAGTGCAACCCCCCTGTCAGGCTACAGCTTCCAGGAACTGTAAGTGACTACAAGATAAAATAAATAGTTATCTGAGTGCTGGTTCACGAGACACCCTTTTTTTTAGCAGAGAAATGTATTTTCGAGGGTAGGAATTGGGTGGGGTTGTTTTTCCTGTGCTACTTATTTGTGTCGATGATGCTTATGATATATGTGTATGCTGGCCATACCTTTGGCTCCATTTTTGTTGCTAGAATGGAGAATTTGTGGAGGCTGTGATAATGAGATATGATACGCGATTGGGTAAATATGATGGAAAGCCTCGTCCTGGTGGTCCTAGGTCAACATTGTGCATATCCTCTCAGGTATGAGATGCTTGTGTTGGTCTAACATATTATCACTAATTTTATATGACTTACTTTGCGTTCAGTCTGAATATTTCAATATGTTAATAATGGTTATTGCTTTTTTCTGACTTTAGGTTGGATGCAAAATGGGTTGCAAGTTTTGTGCAACAGGAACCATGGGATTTAAAAACAATCTTTCATCAGGGGAAATTTTGGAACAATTAGTGCATGCTTCTCGGATATCAGCTATTCGCAATGTTGTTTTTATGGTATCATACACCCTCTTTCAATGACTGCATGTTAGTATCTGATTGAATTATTTAGGACTCTATTAGTTGTTAAGCGTAAACGGATATTTTTCCTGGGCAAACACTCTCAAGTATTGAGAGTTGGTAGAAATATATGAAGTTTACATGCGTTCTTGATTTTTTGTCATTGACATACATTATAAATTTGTTTGATCATAATTTTTAATTTCAGCTAAAAATGGATCAATTTTGAAACTACTATTTAAATTGATATATGAGAGTGAGTATTGATAGCTAAGCAAACTGTTACTATGACGTACTCTGTTACAGTTTTCTGGCTTTCTAGTGACTCTTTGATGATGAACATTAGAAGCATATCCACCACAACTGATGTCACATGTTTTGTTGATTGATATATCTACAAGATTATGCTTCTATATGTAATACTACGAGAGAGAGTTTAAATTGCTGTTGTTTATTTGTTTGGCTATCTATGCCTGTTCTCTCAACTTTAGAGAAGCTTGCTTATTTATATGTGCAATTCTTTCGGGTAAATACCAAGCGATGAAGGAGACCAATTTGGTGTTACACATGCTGACAGTACCATTTTTTAATGGTCTGATTGAGAATTGGGATTTTTTCCTTCTTAGAGTTTCATTCAATGTTTTACCAGTTGAAGGTTAATAAATCCTCTATTGGGTTAAGCATGCAGTTTTTTGAGTTTTTGGAAGTTGAATAGAATGATATTAAAGTTCACTCAAAGTAATACCAGGTAGGGTAATTTTGCCTTTCTGCAAAACTGAAATAGGTAGCCGAAAATATTGCTTCAGTAATGTTTTTACTTGTCCTTCAAAAATCAAACAAGATTGTCGCATTTGTAACTGTTGTAATTGCTGTGTGGGCATGATTTTGGATTGATGGTTATTTTTTCATGATTATTTGTTTTGAGCAGGGAATGGGAGAGCCACTAAATAACTACTCTGCTGTGGTGGAAGCTATCAAAGTCATGACTGCTCCTCCATTTCAGCTGTCACCAAAGAAAATTACTCTCTCAACGGTGTGTGACATATTTGTCTCATGCTAGATATCTTTTTGATTTACTTTTGTTTTGCGCATAGCATATTTTTGGAACTGTTTATTTATTTTTACCTTTGTGTAAGTTCTTCTGAAACTTCTGCTCCTATTTATGTTTGACGTAACAGCTTTCACTTCTGGTTGCAGACCATCTTAAATGTCATTAATCATCTGCTAAATCATGAATTGTGTGCAAAATTATGCGCAGGTTGGCATAATCCATGCTATTGGCAAGCTGCAGAGAGACATACCAAACTTGAACCTAGCAGTGTCATTGCATGCACCAGTTCAAGACATCCGCTGTCAGATAATGCCTGCTGCAAGGGCATTTCCTTTGGAAAGACTGATGAATACATTGCGAGAATATCAAACTAGCAGGTTTTATTTATCTCGTCATTTTTTCTTTGAACTGCATTCACATTATTTGTCCGGATTATGATTTCCCTGATCATTCATGACCATGCTTTTGTTGTCTCTGGGAGATGGTCAGAATATCTCATTTGTTTTTTCTGTAGTCAGCAAAAAATATTTATTGAGTACATTATGCTTGATGGCGTGAATGATGAGGAGCAGCATGCCCACCAGCTTGGCAAATTGCTAGAGACATTTCAAGTGGTAAGCTTTAAACTACAGAATTTGCTCTATTTGCTACATTCAAGAGGCCTATTCACAACCTTAATGTCAGTCTGCTATTTCTGACAGGTTGTAAACTTGATTCCTTTTAATCCAATTGGTTCTCTGAGTTCTTACAGAACCAGCAATGATCAGAAAGTCACCAACTTCCAGAGATTACTTAGAGGCACTTACAACATCCGAACAACAATTCGTAAGCAAATGGGCCAAGACATAAGTGGTGCATGTGGTCAGCTGGTAGTTAATCAGCCGGATAAGAGGTCCTCCAATAGTGCAGATCTCTTAACTGACATTGAAGATCTTCATATTTGACGTTTCAGGTCAGACCATTTGCATTTGGTATACATGATCATTTATGCACCAAGTAAAGCATTAGCAAAATCTAGAAATGATTTCTGGTGGTCTTTATCTACATCGAGAACAAAAATCTTTATATTTGCATCAGTTTAGGTCATGAAGCATATCTTCCTTCTCCTAGTATGTGTATCATCCATGGCCAGAAATAACCCTTTGGCTACCATATTCAACTTTGCTTTAATTGTTCTTGTGCATCATGGTTGAAATTCCAACTGTAGGGTTGCCGGAGAACGACATGAAGATTGTCTTTCGCAAAGACTGCATTATACACTGGATGAACTATGAAGTCAGCAACTGGTTTCCATGGAATTGTGGATTAAAGCACAAGATGTCAAATAACCTTGTGCTGCTGCTGTTTGGGTCTGAATCTGTTGACCTAATCTTGTAACCCAAAAAGAAAAAAAAAAAACAATTGGCTCTCTTCTAAAATTTTCGGATAGGTGTATCAAATTTAGTTTGAGTCGATGGGAAAGTTGAAAATTATGTTGTATTAAATCTCGTACTTGTTTCTTGTATGTTAGAACTACAACCTTAAAGCAATTTTGCCCAGTCAGAAAAATTTGCCGGTATTGTTAGATTAGCAACTTTAGGCTGCAGTATATCAGCTTGGTGTTGTAAACATTGAGGCCAAATAAGCTTAAAAATGCATTCCAGCTAGCATTTGATTCTTCCTCAATTTTCATGTTCTCAGCAAGGAGCTAAGTTCGTCTTTGAGCAGTCTGGTTTACAGCCTTAATTATCTTAGTACCCTGTATTTTATTAATACAGTAACAATCATTAATTCCAGCAATGAATCACACCTCACAGATTACCAAAGTCGAAAGAGCTTGTTGTTTTGGGTACTTGCAGGTCAGACAGATTATCAAAGTTGAAGCCAAGCATTCCCAAAGAAAAAAAAACCTGAAATAACACCAAACACATAATTGTTTCACAAAGTAAAACAAATCCATATTTCAATCGGGATGCACCAGTAAAACAAAATAAAAAACAAACTATATTACTGAGTTCTGCGCTGAACTTATTTAAAGGATGCTCTGGAGAGAGAGAGAGAGAGAGAGGATCACTAAATTTAATGCCATTCTCACGTAAAGCACCTGAACACTTATGAGGCCAAGAGAGCTTCAATTTTTGAAATCTGATCTTCTTCATTCTTTGGGCTTGGACTCCTATTGGCCTCATCATAAAGATCATGCTTCCATTTATCAACACGGCCTCCAGTTGGACGATATCCTTGCCTGGCAGTGAACCTCTCCTTGCCTCTGTATCTACTGCTGGCACCACCATACCTATCGCTGCTACCACTCCATGCTTCAGCCTTAGTCAACTCCCTCTCCCTTGCAAATGATCTATCAGGTCTGTCAGAACGTTCGGAGGCATGCCGTCTCTCATCTCTTCTTCCACTTTCTACAGCATGATCTTGAAGGTTTAGTGTCACAAGATTTGCTGCAATTTTGTCGGCTTTCTCAGGATCGGCTGGAATCTTTTGCTCTCTAAAGGAAGGCCTTTTACGCATAGGAGGTTTTGGATTTGCTTCCATTTCAAAGAACCCATCATGTCGCCAGACATGATTGTCCTCCTCTCTGTTATCTTTAGCTTTCTCATCCTTCCGATGTGCATCACTTGCTACCGTTTTAACTTCTGCCCTGCCATTTTGCTGCTCCTTGGAATCTCTCCACCATCCATGTTCTTGACAATAAAATGAATATTCAACAATCAATTCTTGATATAAGAAATGCAAACTTAAATAAGTTTGATTTTGCATATTAAATAAATTGAGTCAAGCAATATACAGCGCATCATTGATTAATAACATATGCCAACACTGTGATACCCAACTCTTGGGCAAAACTATGAACCCGTTTGGTTTCCTTTTCAAACTCATTTTCATGTTTCCAACATTTTAAGAGTTTATTAAGTTTTCGTGTAAAAATGAGTCTGTTAGGATTAGTTATATTTCTATGTAGACTTTATAGGTTTAGAAATGAAAATATATTTGTTTTAAAGTATTTTCTGTATAAAAAGACGTGATATGTGAGTAGGTTTGAAAATGAGATTAGTAGGGGCGTGAAAAGACGTGAAATGTGAGTAGGTTTGGAAATAAA
Source organism: Paulownia fortunei (assembly GCA_019321725.1). Lineage (NCBI taxonomy): Eukaryota > Viridiplantae > Streptophyta > Magnoliopsida > Lamiales > Paulowniaceae > Paulownia > Paulownia fortunei. The sequence continues at coordinate 28,633,105 of CM033106.1, read as the reverse complement.
TTATAAAAATGAAAATAAGTGGTATTTCTATTAAAAATAAGTAAAACAAATGCAATTTCTCATTTTCAAATAGTAATTCCATGTGGAAATGAAACCAAACGAATTCTATAGAATCTATTATTCCTTCTCAAAATTGATCAATAAAGCAAGGAAGTATGTATCTCTCAATATTTAAATAATATGAATTCAGAAAAACAGAAACAAAATTCATATATTTAGAATTAAGCGAAATTGACAAACATCTCATCTTCTTTAGATTTCAAATAAACCAATATAAACATGTGAGTTACTATCAACTTGACTGATCACAAGCCTGGCTCTCCCCTTTTTGAAAATGAAGATTGCAATGACATAAAAAAGAAGAGATGGGGTAACCATACAAGAAAAGTGAAGTTGCTAATAATTTGGCAGTCTTAGAATGCTAGTATCACACAGAAATAAAGATGTTTGACATGAAGTGGAAAAAGTCCATATACTTATCGAGTGGAAATTGTCAATCAGCTTAAAACTAACCTTTGTCTGTCCTACGACCGAAGCTTCTTCCATTTTGTCCATCCCTACCACGGTCATCGTGCTGTTATAAGACATGCACAGGCAGGCCTAACACTGTTATATAAATGAGGTACTTGAAGTCACCAGGCTGAACCGAAAACCAAATGCCCGGGTAAAAGGGTTTGAAGAATGAGTAACAACCAAAATCAGGCACCAGTCAAGATTTTCTACTGAACACTGAGACACATGGAAAGATATTTGGGCAATTGGCCAGAGAGTTACTAGAAGTAAAGTTTGACCACCAATTTCAAAAAGATGGAACAAACTCTTATCTAACTCTACCAGCCCTTTGAGTAGAAAATACCATATTGTAAAACTAAGACAAAATCTTTTCCACACAAGTCAGACTAATGGCTGCTGTGCACTTATGATCTTAAAATAGGGATAAACACAACTGCATAAATGTTCCTAGATTGATGATTGATCTCTATGCTATGCAATCACTTATGTCCAAAAATTTCCTAAAATCCAGGCTGCAGAGAATAGAACTACCAAAGGTATGGATAAGACTCAAATAATCATAAAATTCAAGAAAAAGCATAAAGTAATTTGCCATGATCAATAATGCAGAGGAGAAAAGCCTCTCAAAAGACCTGTCATTCAAAAGATTATAAAGAGAGAAAATATCAGCTCATATATGCATTAGTGCATGATAAGGCAATACAAATTTCATGAGGTTATAATAGAATATGTTTTATGAAATATCATACCTGAAAGTATGTTCGGGACTGAGGTACTTTAGTTGGATCAGAAGAATGTTTGGTGCCTTCCTGGGGTCGATTAGTTTTGTTTTCAGATTCTTTGCTCATGGTTCTAGTTTCAACCTTTGAATCGTGCGCTAATGCGGCCTCAAGAGGCAATGGATCCTGGAGCCGACGACCGTGTTTCTGATCCCGGTCTCGATCTTTGTCCAACTTAGGGTCGACAGGTGGTCTTTCAGGTTCCAGTTTATCATCTCTCCTAGATCTCTTGGGGCTTGCAGTATTAACAGGAGAATGGAACATTTAAAATTTGGATAATTATTCAATTACTACTGACGGCCAGATATTCAAAAACAAGCATTTCCTACTAAGGCCACCAGTGAAACACATTAAGGGCTGGTACAGCAGCACAGACAGGTTAACTTTACAAATCCAATTATCCTAAGCTAACCCACAATTTAAAGTATATTAAACATATGATCTACATAATATAACGCTTAACTATGTAATAATCGACATATAAACATGGACAATCAACTAATAAAAATGGTGCCAAAGCAAATCCTAAATCGAGGATAATCAAAATACTAAAATGGGAAAGATAATAAGCTGCCGTAATTAATTTTTTTATGCTTATGGGAGTAACTTTTTCATTAAATAAATGAACAAAAAAAAAAGGCACATTATAACCAAAAGATTTTTCTCTGAACAAATAAAAAAGTTTAAAACAAGAGAAATTCTTTCCTGAACGAAGCTTCAAAATTTATCAAAAAACATTTCAACTTCTTTTATCTACTATTACAAACAAAGCATCACCATATCTACAAATAATTAAGTGTTTCAAGTTTATAAATTGAACCCTAAAATAGACACTTCCAATCTAAAATCAGAAATTTGTAACAAATTAAAAAACTACAACATTTAAAAAAAAAAAAAAAGAAGAAGCAAACGTCACAGTTTTTTTCTTCTCTTCGCTTTTTTTTTTTTATAACTTTTTACCTGGGTTCACGGTCGAACCGAGAACGGTGGCGTTTAGGGTCGGAGCTACGGTCTTCTCGACGTGACATTAGGGCTAGTTTAAGAGAGAAAATTGCACCACCACTTTCGTGTATAACCAGCGGCAGCAAAAGGGTTGAGATAATCCGAAGCCACCAATCAGCGGAGGAGGAGATTTTGAGATTCAATTTGAGAATAGAAAAAGGCCCATTTAACGAGTCTCCTCAGGATCCAAGATTTTGCCGGGTCTATTTAGTTTGGGTTGGTTCAGTTTGCTTTCACAAGGCCCAATTCTAAAAGAAAGGCAAGTTTTTTAGAGCCTACCTACTTCATTTGATTAAATTGTAATTTAATTAAATATTTATTTTTTATAATAATACCTTATAATAAAATTTTAAATCCAGTACAATTGATGATTTTTATGGACAATTCATTTCATTTATGAGTTGGAATGAAATAATCACGCCATTCCATTTAAATATCTCGAATATATTTTGACAATAATACCATAATTTTAAATCATATATCACAATTTAAACTGAAACTAATTTATGATAATTAGGGTAAATTAGTTAAATATATTATAATTTATATAATTATCCATCAAAATATATTTTTGATAAGAATTTTTATTAATATATCATTCAAATAATCATATGAAGTACACACGAGATATATTAGATAATTTAATAATAATCCTACATCTCATCATATTTTTTATTAATTATTTCTTATTTCAACTAAAGAAGTAAACGACCCTTTAAAGTTTGTAATTAATTGATTTTCTTTTATTAGAATTTTATACTACTGTAAATTATTAAGTTGAAAAATAAATTAAAATATTCAATATTTGATTCAAGATATTAAAAGTTCGTTAAGGTTGAACATATTTTTTCATTCGATAAAATATGAAATTCGACTCGAATTCGGCTCAATTAATGAAAAAATAAAAAAATATGTTTAAAAAGATCAAATTAATTAAATTCAATTCGTATTCAATTCGATTAAAACTTGTTCAAATTTGATTTAGTAACTATCGAACTAGATTCAAAAACTTATATTTTGTAGCTCGATAAAAAATAAATATTATTAAATAATAATATATTCGACTCGACTTAATTCGTTTAGAATCTTTGAGGCAATAGTAATTTCCTTATTGAGGGTTAATTATATAGTTATTTTTCTTTTTTTTTTTCTTTAGTAGCATATAGGAAGGAAGACAACTAGATTAGGTCCACATTTAAAAAATGTGGTAATTGGGAGGGACTGTTCGCCCAGAGCAAAATATTTTAAATTTCAATTTTACCCTTAAAGTTAATTGACCAAATCGTTGATTATTCTTTTCCTTACTTGCAATATGGTAGGAATTATTCATCAATTTAAATGGTTGATAAGTATAATTTAAATGAATGATAAATATTTCTTATAAATTATATATCAATTATTTGCACATCTAATATATTATATATTAAAATTTATAACCGTAAAATATATTTTGGTACCTTGTTACAGTTAGGCAATCTCCAACCACTGCATCAAATTTGGTACATATTTTACACAAAATTTGATATTTTGGTGTAATTTGATCTAAATCATCTCCAACCTACTACACCAAATAAATATTTTATTTTTACTTTTCTTATTATTCAATTATCACTTATTTATTTACTTATAAAATTATTTAATTACTTATATTTTATTATTACTAATTCTACTAAATAAAAAATTATAAATAATTAATATTATATTTATTGATTATATTACAAAAATAAGCATTACAATTAATATCACAATAAAAAGAATATTACATTGCACACACGACGTAAAACAAAAAAAACTTTCACGAAACCATCTCAATAAATGTTAATTATTATAATTTATTGCCAATATGAATTATTACAACAATAATAAATATCCTTGATTATTTATTATTATTAATTATTATAATTTATCACAAATATTAATTATTTGTTAATTATTACACTTAATTATTATAAATGTTATTGTAAAATAATAACAAAATTAAAGTTGAATAAATAAACTAAATTATAAATTAATTAAATATATAATATAAGATATAAATGGAATTAAAATTTGGAGTGGAACAATTTTGATGTCAAATTGAGAATATATACACTGCATTAAATTTGGTGTAAATGAATAGTATCACACCAAATTTGATGCAATATTATTTATTAAATCAAATTTAATGTAACATTTGGTGCACCATTGGAGATAGAATTATACCAAATTTGATATTTTAATATAGAATTTGGTGTTTTACTGAAGATGGGATTAAAATATTTGTCATTAAAATCTTAGTTCTATGGTTTTTGCGCTCTCAAATTATCTCTAGATAATGAAAAAGCGAACAACATTTACAATAAATAAAAAGTTATTGTAATTAAAAAATTGATTAATGTTAATAGAAAAATGAATTTGCATAAAAAAAAATTATGGTTGAAATATTAAATTAAAGACGAAATAAAAATACCCCAATTCGTGTTAATCACTATTTCATTTCAAAATTTTAAGGAAATCCTTAAAGTTTAGTGAGAGGAACAAGAGGCTTAATCATTTGCTTTACTGCACTAGAGAAAATTATTGATTTGTGTGGCAGCAATTATATCCTTATTAAATTAATAAAAAATAGTAATCATCAATTAATAATTTATAATTATAAATTATCAATAATTATCTTGTAAAAAATAAAAGAATTCCTATAATACACTGGAGTCATTTCTTACCAATTGCACAATAAAAGTCACACAGCACTTAAAGATTTATGGAACGTTCGTCTATTGGCATAAAAAAATATTTATGCCTTGTAAAAAAGATTCACTTTAAGTAACGTAGTGGTAAAGTATTTGAAATATTTTATTAAGGATTGATAATTTGAATACCCTAAATATCACTTTTGTCCTGTATGAACATATTTGCTGGTGGTGAGCTCTCGGGCCATTTGCAACCCATGTAGAGTGTACGATTGTTTTATGATAAGAGTCAATGCACCAAATGTCTATTATAAGTGTGTATAAGCTACTGCCACGCTATTATTTATTCGATAGTCGAATTAAAAGAAGGTCGATCACCCCAATATTAATCAAGTTGAACACCTGAGTTATAAAAATAATAATAATAATGCTCGCAACTATAGAACATTAAAAATTAATTAATTATGAAATGTGTCACAACTAATTAGGTTTCGACGTATCATTTTTGTTTTGGTTTTTATTTCATCATTACATAATATAATGATCATACGGCCAAATTTATGTTGGTTTAATTTTTTTATATGATTAATGATAACAAACCTTAAAATTTTATGCATCGTAGATTCATCTGCTTGTGAAAATTGTGTGGCGGATATGATTAGGAGCTGAATGTGCTGCGGGAGTAAAGGATTCCTGCGACATAACCTGTAGATCAAATTTTGATACAAGATTTAGAGGCTGAGGTTATGAAACTTGTACTATTCATATTACAGACACATTCACTGCAATAAAGTTGTAAAAATAAATGCCAGCCCTTTAGATAGAATCTATTCAAATTATCTTACTAATAAAATATATACATATTTATAATTTAAAAATAATGTATAATATTATTAAAATAATGATACAATATTACTAATTAGATAAAATTTTACAAAATTCATATTTACAATAGAAATTGTTTCCCTCAAAACTAAACATACTTCATAATCCTCCATTTGTTTTCACACAATAAATATTTTCAATTATTATTATTAAAAAATATTAAAATTGAAATCAAACTAACTTCCAATAAAACCTATATTTTCCACGATCATCAAAAAGTTATATTAAATACATATAAAAGTATTTTTTGGTGAACATTATCTCAAAAACTGACGTTAGATTATATTACTCAAGATCGGGGTAATAAAACTTCGTCAAAAGTGAGTGTTTATGTTTACTTTAATAATATATAGGTGGTTAATTATTAATACTTTTTAATAATAGACCAAAATAATTGAAATTTAACTTGAATTTCCATTACCTCCCTCCCCTAAAAAAGAAAAAACGAAAAGGAAAATATGCAAATTATATACGTTTCCAATTTTGGCTGTAACTATTAACCAACAAATAAAGATTTATTTTGTACTTTGAATTAAGATAGTTAAATTAAATTTTCGGTTCGACCCTTATTTATTCTATCTTTTCCAAGGGCTAGGGTCAAAGACATAGTTTAGTTTCTAATTGTGAAAACATCAATTTTACGCTCAAAGCTCAAAATTAGATACTTTATGCCAATAAGGTTTATTTTATAATTGTAAAGTTGAGGTTTAAAACTTCAAAGAGATATTGAGTTTGAGTTGAAATTTATTTTATCTATTTTATAATAACTTCTTCTTATACAATGCATACTTTTATTTAAATCAGTTGATTGTATTTAATTAGTTCTTGATGTCTAATATCTTAATGTAATAAATAATAAACTTGATTGTTTGTAAATAAAATATGTGATGCTTTATTAGTTTAAATTCAGTAAATCAGCATCATATACTCTTTCCAAAAGATTAAAGTCTAAATTTTCAGTATTCTAAATTGCAAAACATTATTATTTTAAATTTAGCAAATCAGCTTCATATTCTTTTTCCAAAAGATTAAAATGTAAATTTCCAGTATCCTGATTGGCAAAGCTTGTTATGGTGAATTAATAATCTCACATTCCAAAATATTTTATTTTAAAATCTTGGAAATCTTATAGTAGACCAATATGAGAAACCAGATTATCTAGGTTTATAATCGGCATATGTTTGTGAACATGGTGCACTATAAAGATTGACCACGAGTTCAAACTAATCAGCTCTTTCAAAGGTTATATTTCAAACTAATTTCTATAAGAAATGATGGCAAAGCTCTTGCGGTCATTTTTGTTTGTCACTATCTTCTTTACTCTGCTCTCAGGTAGATCTCGACACAAATTTACATATATATCAAGGACGGACAAGCAGATTGACAAGGACAATCGCCCTGTTCAAGTTTATATAACCTTAAATATTATTTGTAAATTTATTAAATTTTAAAATTTTATCTCTCTAAAATTAATAAAATTATCTTTCATATAGTTGAAATTATTTTGCTCATTATTTTTTAGAAAAAAATTAATTTTGCCCTCGAAGGTTGTATCTTTCATACAACCTCGAAGGTTATATATATATATCTGCTAAGAAAATCAAAAAATAAACACAATGAATGAGTTGGAAAATCTTGAATGTCCAGATCTGTGAGATGTCATTTTTGCAAAATTTCTACATGATTTCAGCTAAGCATGAATTATATATTTTTCTAAATCATCTAAATTATTTATTTATGTTTTTTCTTGATTATAAAATACTAGGTTATTTGGCTTCATTTGGAAGGTACACTTGCACGTTGAACATTGACTTTCGTTGTATTGAGGAACTTGCGAATTCATGTGTTAATATATGCGGGAGTCTTGTGGGAGGAAATCGTCTTATAGAATCATACTGCCGACGCACAGGAGGAACCCGCGGAAATACCTATACTTATTGTTACTGTATTTATGAGTGTCGTGGAAAAGATGAAAAGACGACACTAGCCCCCCATCCCAAAGCACTAAAATAATTTCATGTATTTTTCATGATCAATAAATGTGATGTGGTGATCTTGTTTTCTTTATGTTGATCAAATTAGAAGTATTCTCTTGTTGTTTTCCTTATTGGATTTGAACAATTATATATGTCAAAAATTTGGAGTGTAAATAAATCAAGTTGAGTTGCACTTATTTAATTTTTTTGTTGAATTTTAAAATAAATTTAGTTTAATAGTTAATTGAGTTAGGTTTGAACGAGTTTTAATCGAGTTAAATACAAGTCGAGCTCGAATAACTTAATCTTTTTATATTTTATTTTTTTATTTTTTTACTAATCGAGCTCAACCTCGAGCTGAATTTAAGATTTTATCGAATGAAAAAATGTGTTCAAATTTGATTGATTAAGTTAACGGAGCGAATTCAAATAAATTTTTAATAATTAAGGTCGAATTGAATATTAAATAATTTGATTTATTTTTTGCTGCTGATATCTATAAAGTAATGTTAAAATATATAAAACAAATTGCCCACAATGCAAACATGCCAATTACCATAACAGAAACCATTCACCTCTTCAGTTTCCAAATCTGAGAGTACTAAAAAGAGGACTGAGAAAATAAAAAAAGAAAAAAATTCTGCATCATATGTAATTTAGTTTTAGTACCATATACAAAAAATTTAATATAGGATTACATAAAAAAATTAAATATATTCATCTCAAATAATTAATTAGATCCGTATATGCACATGGCAATTAGAGGATCGACTTGATCTAATTTCCAAACTCAAGTTTGAATACAAAGCAATAACTATAAATTTGAGTAGATCTTAGAATATTTTCTAAGATACTTTTCTTGGTTTTCCATATTCTTCAATTATAAATTGCATATAATACCTTAATATTTTTGTACCAAAAAATTAGCATTAATAAATATTACCTTTAATTGATGGAACCGAACCTATATAAAAAGTATGATAATACAATTCAATATATCATTCGGCATACAATTCATTATAGTTTAATTTTTTTCTAAATATTTTAGTATAATCTCTCTTCTTCTTGTAGTCGACTGAGGTTCGGACCTTCATCTAAAATGGCAAAGCTCTTGGCATCTTGTTTTGCTACATTAATTGTGTGCTTTATTCTCGTCTCAGGTATACTTGATTTAACTTGAAATTTTTTATTATCAATATTTAAACATGTTTTTATAGTATTATATTTTATTTTTACTTATATGAATCATAATTGTTATGTGGATGTTGCGCCCAATATATGTATATTAAATGCAATATTTACAAGACTGTGAAGTTTTATTAATCGATTTAAGAGCATCTACATCCAATAAGGTGCACTGATTGTGCATCTCACCACATATTTTACACACATCCACATGTATGTGTGTGTGAGTATATATTAATATATATTGAGATAAATACCCAGTGCACACCACCGAGTGTATGCAAATATTTTATGACAATATTCAAAATTTTAAAATAATGATATATTTATGTATAAATTTGTAATGCAGGTTGTTTGGCTAAATGGCAAACTTGCCAAATAGAGATACCTTTTGCTTGTGCAACGGCAAATCCTGATTCATGCGTTAATATATGTGGTAGCTCTGTTGGGGGAGATCTTCTGATTCAAGCAATCTGCAGAAGAAGGGCAGGATCCAGTCGTGGCAATAGCCTTTTCTATTGTGATTGCTTGTTTAGTTGCCCTCCCAAAGCCCAAAGGGGAGAAGGCTCCACTATTACCCCATGATGATAATAGGGCCAATTCTTTGTCTTAAAAACCCTCTTGGGCATGTGTTAAAAATTTCATAACGTGTTTTTGGTAAGTAAAAATAAAAAAAGTGAATGCTAAACACTATCATTTGATGATTTGCAGAGATAAATAATTTTTTATGTTGCGAGTTTGAATCTTATATTACAATTTTAATATTTTATATTTGATGCACTTAATTATAAATAGTTCAAAAAGATTAAGAGGCCAAATTTAATAGACCCAAATCATAACTTAAAGAGTTTGCGTGCACAATCTTACTACAAACAACTATAAATACTCTTATTTTTTTTATTTAATATACATTATTTATATTAGACATTTAGATTTTTCTGTCATTAGCTTACTCTCTTTTGCTCTAGTTCAATCCTGCGTTGAAGATTTTTGCTCGTAGGCAGAAGCCCACAATTTTCGAGGAGTTGATTGAAGATTTGAAACCAAATCTTGTATTTTATATAATAAGCATATCATGTGTATAATATTTTTTCTTAAATATATATTTAGAATTAATCATATATACACGACGTGCATGTAGTATATAGAATATAAAATTAAATACAAACTTATAATATACAAAATGTATTACATGATTTGAATTAATGTAATTTGCATTAGACCATTGAAAGATTGCTTCCACCCTTTCCACGCACATTTGTCAATAGTTGCAATAAATAAGACAATCCACTTTAGATTGAGTCCATTCTAACAAGGCCAACCTACAGTATATAAACGAATGCATTGCAAGGACTCAACATCTGCAAATTCAGAATCATAAGCCTAAAAAAACTATAGGAAACTATTTCATTTACTAATAAAATTTTCAAATGGCAAAGCTCTTGGCCTCTTTAGTGGCTTTCATCGTCTGTTTAACTCTGGTTTCAGGTATTAATTTTGACCAGTATCTGTTTTCTTTTTCTTTTTTCTAGTTCAAATGAAAAAAATATTAAAATACTTTAGCCCTATTTTGTCATCAATAACGTAAAAATATTATGAATTCTAGAAATATTTGGGGTGTGGGGATTAATAATCAAATTCCAATCTTCTCCCAACACATTCATGCCTTCAAAATCTTGACCTAAGAGAAACAGTGATGAAAAATAACCCTGCAAGAAATTTGAAATAGTTCAACTAAATAAATAATGGAAAATCAGAATTCATAATCCATGATAGTTAATCAACTTCTTCATGGTTGCACAACACAAAGTATTCTAGTTCTATATTCTTTGCTCTTAAAATTATCTCAAGATTTGGAAAAAAGCGAACAACAATTAAAAAAAAATTATTGTAGTTATAAAAGTCATTGAATATCATTTTTAAATAGAAAAATTAATTGCGTGAAAAATGTTTATTGGTTGCAATATTAAAAACAAAATAAAATATACCGATTTGTGTTAATCATTATTTCATTTATAACTTTAAGGAACTCCTTTTGAGCCAATATTAAAGTTTACGGAGAGGAAGAATAGGCTTAATCATTTGTTTCCATTGAAACATTAAAGAAATATTTGGACCGATATTAAATATTACCAAGAATTAAAATAGGCTAAAATAATAAATTTAAATTGGCTAGGATCTCACAATGATTAGTCTTCTATGCATCCTCTTTCTTTGTTATGATGGTATAATCTCAAGTACTCGATTTATCTTTGAGCAAAGCAGTTGCTCTAGTTAATTACACAATTATAATCTCTCAATATATTTCAAATAAATTGACACAAATAATTTTGCTAATTATTTGACTTTTTTTTTTTGGCCTTTGAAATGTAGGTTCTTTGGCGCCTTTATCTGATAGGCCAATTTGCCATATAGCTATAAATCAAACTTGCCCTGCAAATGACCTGAGTTCCTGCGATGGTGTTTGCAAGAGTCGCGCGGGCGATCTTTTCGTTAGAGCATTCTGCAGAACACATGGAGATAGCCATGGACATATCTCTACTTTCTGTAGTTGTTTTTTTTACTGTCCACAAAAAGGGGGCAATTAGTCTTATAAGACAATTATTATTGATGCAAATAACATAAGATTATGGTACAAGTGTTCGTGATATGAATAAAAATGGATTAACCCCTTTTTATCTTGTGTCTTTTCCTTTTTTGTTTTGATTTACGATTAAAATGAATTTTAAAGGATCTCTATGATCAATAAAAATGCTTTTGATCGCAAATGTTAAATTAATCAATGCAAATTAAAAGTGTTTTTAACTTATACTACATCAAAATGATAAATTTTAGTAAGTAAAATATTGAATAAAATAGTTCTCAAAATTACTATTTTACATTCTATTTTTACTTTTTTTTTTAAAAAATTAAAATCTTTAATCCAAACATAACCTTAATAAGTAGACATCAAAACAAATAAATAAAACAAAAGCTAGTTTCATGTGAGCCTTCATAGTCTAACTACAATAATTAATGAAATTCCAAAAGAACCCATTTAGGAGTTGGCAACTTGCAAGGAGTTGATTAAAACTTAGAATTATTACATATTTGCATCTTGTATTTTATATAATAAACATGTCATGTATATAATGTATATATTTGAATATATATTTGGAATTAATTATGTATTCCATGACGTACATACATTATACAAAATATAAGATGAAATACAAACTTACTGAATAGAAAAAGGATTACATGATTTGAATTACTGTAATTTGCATTAGCGATGGATAAAGATTGCTTCCACCCTTTCCCTGCACGTTGGTCAATCGTTGCAATAAATAAGACAATCCACTTTAAGATTGAGCCAAAACAAGGCCACCTACAGTATATAAACGAATGCATTGCAAGGACTCAACATCTGCAAATTCAGAATCATATAGGAAATTGTACGATTTTCAAATGGCAAAGCTCTTGGCCTCTTTAGTGGCATTGATCGTCTGTTTAACTCTGGTTTCAGGTGTGAATCTGCCTCAACTTCTTCTTCAACGCTTTTGTCATGCAATTTTATTTATTTTTTAATTTGGTTGAAACACAGTTTCCATGGGTTGCGCGATAGATGTAAAGTATCCTTGCGATATAGGAAACGAAAAAACATGCACTGACCCTTGCAGGAAAGCTCTTGCTCTTGAGGGCAAAGTTCTTACTTCAGCATATTGTGGGGGTAACATTGATGAACCTCCTTCTTGTACTTGCTTTTATAATTGTCGTATGTAAAAAGGGGATAACAAAAAAATTACCTTGTATCTCTTACCAAATAAATAATATCAATTTTTGTTGAGTATGGACACAAATTTGATGTCTCATACTCTTTCTTCCTACTTTCCTTTTTCTATTTATGTTTTATTCCATTAATTTTATATATTTTATACATAAATTATCCTTAGTGGTCAGAAAACAATTATTAGAGACATTCTGTACCACTGAACTCATAATCCGTACTGTGAGGCTCCCACTAGAAGTTCATAAACTATATGTATTTATATCTTAGAACTTCTAACGGCTTATGCATTTTGCTACCATTTTGTATCCGATGATCCATTTATTCAATTTGTGGAGGATTGCAAATGGATCAAGTTATTTGGTTCTCATTGGAGATTAAGAATAAAGGCAAACTCTATAGGAGCCACTTTGCTAACTGATTCATTACTACACTAAGACCTTAACAAGTAATACCTTAACTAGTAAAGAATACCTACTTCAAAAATGATCTTATTTCCCTAAAAAGGGAATTTTTTTTGAGGAAAATAAATACAGAAATAACCTTTCTAATCAACTCCATGGTAAATGAAAAGAACACCAGCAGTCAAATGATGTAATCACAATAATTTCTGTCACGCATCACAGAAGTTATGCATTTATAAATGGGATAAATAATATTAATGCATTGGTGGTATATATACAGAGTGAAAACTATTATAATAGACAATTTAAAAAAAAATAAAAATTTAAGGTTCACTAGGTTCTTGAATTGGAAGTAGGAAAGAGAGGCCGCGGTGGTTCTTGAGAAAAATGATGAAGATGCTGCACGACTCCTACTGCAGCTTTCAGCAAAAACGGAAATCAAAGGGGGTTTATGCAAGAAACAAACTAAGTATTCTTTGTCAAATCATTAGTACAATTCTAAGATGTGGCTGCATTATGCAGTAAAAGGTCCAAAAAAAGTGGGCATTTTTGCTTATGGTTACTCTCTCGACAAAGTATACAATCATCACCATTGATATAGACACATCTCACAGACGGTATCTCTCCATGGCCTTTCACCGCCCTTGCTTTTTTCAGGGTAAGAAAGAGGTAGAGAAAATGCCTCGAGCCAATGTTCGAGCACCAGGATCGATGACGTCATTCCTTGTGGCAACCACTGGAATATTACAGAACGATCTAAAGAGGGTCATAGCTTATTCAACTTGCAGTCAATTAGGCTATATGATCTTTGCTTGCGGCATCTCTAACTATTCACTTAGTGTTTTTCACTTAATGAATCACGCATTTTTCAAAACATTACTATTCCTAAGTGCAGATTTGGTGATTCATGCCATGTTGGATGAGCAAGATATGCAGAAGATGGGGGGTTTTACATTAGAAGAGTAGTTTTATTTTAGGATGATTATATATTCTGACATTTGTGGCCGTCTAAACAAATGGATCCAACCATTAAATTTTTTGTTGGAAAATATTGGCATTAGACAAAAATTTAATGAAAATCTAATTTTTCCATCTTGTTAACTGATTAACAATTTTTTGAACCAAATAATCCTTAGGAATAATCACATAAACCTCCCTGATGCTTAGTCTAAATAATAATAGACCCCCTAAAGTTTCTCATATTTTATACAAATTTCTTTGATATTTATCCAGTTTATACTAACTTCCCTTGAAATTTAACTTATGATAAAATTTAAAATTGCATACTGCTTTATTAATGAGTGAACTATAAACCATTTTAGTTAAAATTATTTATATTTTAAAAATAAATTATGCATATCTCTTATATTTTATTTTTCAATCAGATTATCTTCTATTTTTAAAAATTAGTGAGCATTGTAGTTAAATATGCCATTAATTTTTTAGCACATAGCTCGAGTTTTATAAACTAGTAGAGGCACTGGCTATTTATGTTTCCCGATGGATAATAGAGGCGCACCGTAAAGGAGCCACCCCACTAGTTTTACAGAACTCTTTGGAAGACAAAACTTGTGCACAACCCAATTCCGATGAATTCTTCCACATAATCTGCTTGTAGCTACTGCATCTGTATCTATATAATTTTTTGCAGAAATTTGTGTGGTCCGGATCTTACTCTGGAGAATCAAGACCTTGCAAACGGAAAAATGTCTAATCACATTTTTTTATTCAGTAAAGTGTTTGATTAAGTTAATAAATATGGGCTAGGAAAAAATGAAGTTTGTATGGTAGAGATATCACTTACAAATTAAGAGGGGATAAAACAAATTTTCCATCAAAACATTTTCCAAAAAGTAAAAAGTTTGTTGGGCTCTTCAAAAATCTTGAATTTTGTTTGGTGTTATTTCCGTCATTTTGAGAAAAATATTTTGAAACAATAAATTTTGGTTAGTGGAATTTAAAAACATGTAGAGAATGAGAATGTGCTTGAATACTTTATTAGGAAATATTAATGTGAAGTATTTTGGGATGTCTTGTTGTAGTTAATAAAAAAATTTCAACAGTAAATGTTTTATAAACATTGTTATAATGTAGTTAGTGGGTGTATCCTATATATGATATATATAATTATTTAATTGAAGTGACTATTGACAAGTATTTTAGAGGAATAAAAATGTATTTTTAATCCCCAAACACAATATTCATTCTGTAATAAGAAAAATATTTTGAAAAAATAGAACCAAATAAAGACTTGAATAATCATATCTCTTCAATTTGATTATATACAAATTTAACATTACCTCTTTCGAATTTATTATTCAGCACGTTTTTATTCAAATTTAATAAATCTTAACATTGCTATTAATAATTAATTCTTTAATACTTAGAAAAATAAACTAAATACAATAGGTAACAATTATTACTGTAGAAAGAACTCATTGTTATAAATCTCAAAAGATCTAAACAAACTAAGGATGTATCCATAATGCATGGCAAAGTTTTTATGGTATTTTAAATTATAAAAAACAATCACCTGATATAAACAAAGTTTTTATGATCATATGTCAAATTAGGAAAACAATCACCTGATATTCCCAAAATTAATTTTGAGATTTAAAAAGATTTTTTAGGCAAAGCTTTTTATGATATATCAATAACTTCATATACCCAAAATTCATTTTAAGATCTCAAAAACGTGCATTATAATTTACTGTAAAAAATAAGAAATCTATTTTAGGATTAAAGACAACACCACTGGAATATATAAATTAAATATGGCATATGGTAAAGACTCTTCTCAATATTTGCAGTCAGACTTGATTTAAAAAGACTGAAATAATTTTAATATTAAAAATGGCAAAGGCTTTGGCATCTTTTTTGGCTATGATTATCTGCTTCAGTCTAGTTTCAGGTATGGATTTTACTGGTGTCATTTTTCTAATTTCAAATTATATTAGGCTAAATGCAATTAACATAAGATTATGTAAGGCAATTAATCTTGTAAGGCAATTATTATTGATGCAAATAACATAAGATTATGGTACAGGTGTTCGTGATATGAATAAAAATGGATTAACCCCTTTTTATATTGTGTTTTTCTCTTTTTTATTTTGGTTTACGATTAAAATGAATTTCAAAGGATCTCTAACATCAATAAAATGCATTTCATCGCGAATGTCAAATTAATCAATGCAAATGAAAAGTGTTTTTAATTTATTTTATATTCTATTTTTACTGTTTTTTAATAAAAATTCAAAATCGAAACATAACCTTAATAACTAGACATCAAAACAAATAAATCAAACTAAAGCTAGTTTCATGTGAGCCTTCATAGTCTAACTACAATAATTAATGAAACTCCAAAGGAGCACATTTGGGAGTTGACAACTTGTGAAGAGAGCTGATTGAGAACTTAGAATTATTACATATTTATATCTTGTATTTTATATAATTAGCATGCCATGTGTATAATGTATATTTTTAAATATATATTTAGAATTAATCATATATTCCATGACATACATATATTATACAAAATATAAAAGGAAATAGAAACTACATAGAAAAAAGATTACATGATTTGAATTACTGTAATTTGCATTAGCCCCATTGATGGATAAAGATTGCTTCCACCCTTTCCCTGCACGTTGGTCAATCGTTGCAATAAATAAGACAATCCACTTCAAGATTGAGTCAATGCTTACAACAAGGCCACCTACAGTATATAAACTAATGCATTGCAAGGACTCAGCATCTGCAAATTCAGAATCATATAGGAAATTGTACGATTTTCAAATGGCAAAGCTCTTGGCCTCTTTAGTGGCTTTGATCGTCTGTTTAACTCTGGTTTCAGGTGTGAATCTGCTTCAACTTCTTCTTCAACACTTTTGTCATGCAATTTATTTATATATATATATATTTTAATTTGGTTGAAACACAGGTTCCATGGGTTGTGCGATAGAAGTAAAGTATCCTTGCGTTATAGATCATGCAAAAACATGCACTGACCCTTGCAGGAAAGCTCTTGCTCTTGAGGGCAAAGTTCTTACTTCAGCATATTGTGTGGGCAACATTGATAAACCTCTTTCTTGTAAATGCTTTTATAATTGTCGTATGTAAAAAGGAGATAACAAAAAAATTGCCATGTATCTCTTACCAAATAAATAATATCAATTTTTGTTGAGTATGGAAGCAAATTTGATGTCTCATACTCTTCTTCCTTCTTTTCTTTTCTATTTATTTTTCATTCTGTTGATTTTATACATAAACAACCCTCAGTGCCCAGACACAATGAAACAATTATCAAAAACACTCTATATACTACTGACTCATAAATCATCGTGAGAGGCTCCCACTGGGGGTTGGTAAACTATATGTATGTATATTTCAGAACTTCTAATGACTTATGCATTTTGCTACCATTTTCAATCGAATGATCTATTTATCCAATTAGTGGAGGATTGTAAATGGATCAATTCGTTCGATTCCCATTGAAGATTAAGAGTAGAGATGGATTCTCTATAGGAGCCATTTTATTAACTTATTTATCACTATACTATGACCTTAACTAGTAATATCGTAATGATAAATAATATCTATTTAAAAAATGATCTTATCTTCCTAAAAAGGGATTTTTTTTTAAGGGATATAGACACAGAAATAACCTTTCTAATCAACTACATGGTGAACGAAAAAAACACTAGCTGTCAAATGATGCAATCACAATAATTTTCTGTCACACCACAGAAGTTGTGCAATTTTATAAATGGGATGGGGCCATAAATAATATGATGCATTGGTGGTATATATACAGAGTGAAAACTATTATATTAGACAATTTCAACAACAAAAAATATTAAAACAATCCCCAGATATAAACAAAGTTTTTATGGTATGTCAAATTATAAAAACAATCACTAATATTTCCTAAATTAATTTTGAGATTTAAAAAGAGTGAAATATATTCATTACTGCAAAGCATTTTATGAGATATCAATAACATCATATACCTCAAATTTATTTTAAGATCTCTAAAACTTTATGTACATTAATTTATCGTAAAAAAGTAATCAAATAAAGCCTTGATTTTTCATATCTCTTCAAGTTGATTATATACAAATAGAATTGTACCTCTTTCAATTTTATTATTCAACATAATTTTATTCAAATTAAATAAATCTTACATTGCCATTTAAATTAATTCTTTAAATGCTTGTAGCCAGAAAAATAATCTAAACACAATAGGTAATAGTTATTACTATAGAAAGAACTCGTTGTTATAAATCTGAAAAGATCAAAACAATCACCTGATATAAAAACAAAATTTTTATAGTATGTTAAATTATAAAAACAATCACATGATATAAACAAAATTTTTATGTTCATATGTCAAATTATGAAAACAATTACCTGATATTCCCAAAATTAATTTTGAGATTTAAAAAGAGTGAAATATATTCATTATTGCAAAGCATTTTATGAGATATCAATAACATCATATACCTCAAATTCATTTTAAGATCTCTAAAACCTTATGTACATTAATTTATCGTAAAAAATAACCAAATAAAGTCTTGATTTTTCATATCTCTTCAAGTCGATTATATACAAATAGAATTGTACCTCTTTCAATTTTATTATTCAACATAATTTTATTCAAATTAAATAAATCTTACATTATCATTTAAATAAATTCTTTAAATGCTTGTAGCCAGAAAAATAATCTAAACACAATAGGTAACCATTATTACTATAGAAAGAACTTCTTGTTATAAATCTGAAAATATCAAAACAATCTAAGCAGGTATCCATAATGCATGGCAAAATTTTTATGGTATGTTAAATTATAAAAACAATCACCTGATATCAACAAAGTTTTTATGATCATATGTCAAATTATGAAAACAATCACTTGATATTCCCAAAATTAATTTTGAGATTTAAAAAGATTTTTTAAATAGTATAAGTATTCATTATGGCAAAGCTTTTTATGATATATAAATAACATCATATACCCAAAATTCATTTTAAGATCTCAAAAACCTTATGTAATATAATTTATTGTAAAAAATAAGAAATCTTTTTTTAGGATTAAAGACAACACCACTGGAATATATAAATATGGCATATGGTGAAGACTCTACTCAATATTTGCAGTCAGAATTGATTAAAAAAGAGTGAAATAATTTCAATATTAAAAATGGCAAAGACTTTGGCATCTTTTTTGGCTATGATTATCTGCTTCAGTCTAGTTTCAGGTATGGATTTTACTATTATCATTTTTCTAAGTTCAAATTATATTAGGCTAAATGCCTTCAAATAAAATTATGAATCATTCAATTATTGATGATGATATTAATTATTTTACTTTATCTCACCTTCATATGTAATTTCAACTACTCGCAACCCTATTAAAGTACTTAGCGTGTAACATTTCGAATGTGCCATCACGTTCAAAATCTGGATGCAATTGTTTCACTTGAGTATGCAAAGTATATTAATGTTTAACGTTTATCGCAAGAAATATATTTCTTTTTATTATATAGTGATTTTCTACCAAAAAATTTAAATTATTTTTATGTAAGATTAGTCTCAGAAACCTTCACATCAACATTTTCAAAATCCTGATTTCTGTTTTTTTTTTTCTGTTTTATTTAAATTGGTTGAATGCAGGTTCGTTGGGTGACGTTTGCTACTACAAGACACATCGTGTTCATTGCGATCCAAGCAACGAATATTCTTGCATTTATAGTTGCACTGCCGCTGGTTTTAAAACTAATCTTATTTCTTCAACTTGTGAACGTGAGAGTAATCGTATATATACTTATTGTAGTTGCCAATATTTTTGTTAAAGGGATAATAATGAATAAGCACCCAACCAAGAATGGGATCCTTGTCATGAATCCCTTACCAAATTAACCAAATAAACAATTATCTTCATAAAAAAAATTATTTTTACAGTATATTTTGTTATTTGTGAAGCAAACTACAATACAACGATATAAATTGTTAATTTTGATTATCTTTCAATTTGGACTAATTAAGACTTTTAAACTAACCTTAAATTTAATAAATTGTTTGGTTAAAAGTTAAGAAATTTCGGTAAACAAATAATAATTATTTTAAAGCTTGTGATAGTAGAGGGTTACAGGTTAAGAGTACAAAAATAACAAATTTTGCACAATAACATTTTCAAAATGTTATATTAATTATCTCTTCAAGTTGATTGTACAAGAAAATAATATATCTTCCAAAATTTGTAATTCAACAGGGTTTCATACAAATTGATTAATCACAGATTATTTATTCATAATTAATTCTTTGACTACTCATAATCAGAAAAATAAATTAAACACAATAGGGTAACAACTATTAATGTGTCAAGGCGATTATATTTTTTTTGGTCAAAAATGAGAAATAAATATGCATTGGCGTATCATTTCTAAAACAAATGACAAATCATTGATAAGGAAAAGAAATAGATGTATAAAATTAATGAGCATTGTAGTGTTGTTGTTACCCTCATATGAATAATCAATATCATTTATATCTAAGAACTCATTTGTAGAAGTTCACTTGTCTTTTTTAGATTTACAAGCAAACACGATGTTTGTAAATGAGAATGAGAAAAGCCAACGGACTAAATCTATATCTAAATCTAGGTATAGTGTTAAGACTTGATTTTGGATTTATTCCTTTAGCTTAGTTTAGGGTAATGTGACATACTTTAAGAATGATTCTTGAAATATGGACAAAGTTGAAGGAAGATTTGTGTAATTTTTCCGAAAGGATGAAAGAATCATATTATTAAAATAATTAAAATTACTAACAAGACGGATGTAATTTCATAAAATTTAGAAGATATTAAATTTGTTGTTACATTTGCCCATTGGACAAGCTTTCCACGCTTATTTTGCAGTTTTGAATTCTCTATTCCAGAATCACACATGCACGTCAAGTATATATTGATGATGTCATTTTATACATTTGAAATGTATAAATAATATTGAAATAATAGATAAAATATTATTTGAAATAAAAAATCATGACTTGATTTACTTTAGGTTTTACTTTGTTGTGGGCTTTTTCATATTGTTCATCAAAGTGAGTTGAGGGTGGGGCATTGTAGGACAGAGCTAGAGCCAAGTTTTGTATCAAGATTTTGGCTATTTTTTAGAATTGCTTTATGAATGTTGGAATTAATCCAAGACATGGATTATTTGTATAGTTAAATCTGATACTCACTATCCACGTGATATGTTTGAGTAATTTCTTCAATCGAATGTACACTATGTTTGGTTTTATTTCCTATAAAATTTGATATTTTTTGAGTTGAAATGTGTTTAACAATGTATTTGTTTGACGAGAATGGATTGAATTATTTTTTATGAAAAATACACTCTATCCAGATTAAAGTAATTTTTCATACTTTATGAAGTAGTTATTCACCATCCATATGAGATAATTAAATAATTTTCATGTGAAATATATATGTATTTTTTTTTTCAATAGAAGTGGAATCTATATTTTTGCACTTGTAAAGTGTATATTTTATTGTACTCTAAAATCAAGTTATTATGCATCATCATAATAACAACATAATTTTGCACATTTTCTTGAATTCTTAACTAGGCATTCGAGTATTATTCATTTTACAATACATATCACATATTTTTTGTGTAAATTTAAATGCGTGTTTAGCATTGGATACATAAACGAATGAATATCATATCAGCTAATTTGTATATCTGTGGCTCATTGGTTTCGATTATCCAATATTTCTAGTTTAATAGTGGTTAAAATATTTTTGCAAATTCAAATGGCATTACAATAACAACGCTAATATTTCAATCCAAAATGCTTAAGCTTAGTTGATAATTGAGGACTAATTAAGACCATAAGGTATACTAAAAACAATTTAATTACACTTAATTTTGATTTAGTAAATTATTTCATTGAGTTAAAAATATCGATAAAGAAAAAACAGTAATTTTGAAGCTTGTAATAATAGAGAGATCAAGTACAAATTAAGAGGGAAAAAACCCAAAAAAAAATAAATCACCAAAACATTTTCCAAAAAAAGTGAAAAATATGGGAGACTGTACAAATTAACCGAAATGTAAATACCCTTAAACTTTTCACATTTCACACACCAAGTTAATTATGCAACAATGAGAATACGCATTTTTCATCCCAAAAATGCACAAAAGGTGGTATCTTCTTTCGAATATGATAAAATAATAAACGAAATAATTGGGAATAAGGGTTAAGTGAGGACTAATCAAGACCTTTTAAACTAAAATAATTCAATCACACACGTTTTAATTCCCTATGTTGTTTGGTTAACTTGAGAAAAATCGATAAACAAAAAATAATTATTTCGGAGCTTGTAATATTAGAGAAAAAAATTACATCGAAATGTTTTCAAAAAGTGAAAAATGTGAGGACTTTTCAAAACCATTGAAATTTTACACAAAAAGAGCATATATCCGATAGATATAGGATCTCTCAGACAGTTATATAAAAGAACATTTTATGCTATAACCATTCCCCTCAATATTGCTCGAAATAAAGTTGCAAGAACAAAACAATGCTACGAATATGAATCATAATGAAAATACATATTAACAAAAATATCAGTTATAATGTAATTTTAAAATTGAACATATAAATGCTCCTCAAAAGTAAGTAGATAAATTCGAAACATATAAGATGCAATTAATCCAATTGTGGCCCAAGCTTCATACTATTGCGAAAATTGGCGAATACAATCAATTATCATTAATAATTTTATTTTTTTAACAAAAACAAGCAAGAGGTAGAAGAAGATGACATGGTCAAAAGAATCTTGCCAGATCCGGGCTCGGATATTGGCACCCATTAAGTCCATGTGGAAAATAAATACTTATACTCAGAAAAATAAACTAAATACAATAGGGTAGTTATTAATAATACATCATGGACAACTTAAGAATTATAGTTTGAAACTATCTAAAGAGGTATCCTCAATGCATGGCGAATATTTTATGGTATGTCAAAAAATTTCACATCATAAAAATTAATTTTAAGATGTAAAAAAATCGAAATATTGTGTCAATATTCTTAATGACAAAGCTTTTTATGATATCCCCAATATTGATTTTAAGATCTCATAAACCTTATGCACAATAATTTACAATAATAAATAAGAAATCCAGTTTAGGGTTATAGGCAACAACAGTAGTATATATAAACATGGCAATTCAGAATTCATTAAAAAACAAGACTGACTTCAATATTAAGAATGGGAAAGACCTTGGCATTTTTTTTGGCTATGACTATCTACTTCAGGTATGAATTTACTAGTATCATTTAGCCGAATTTTACTAGTATCATTTAGCCGAATTTTACTAGTATCATTTTATTTTTTTTTAAATTGGAAATGTATCAGGCTAAATACTCAAAAACTAACATGGGCAATGGTTTTTTTTTTTTTTTTTCCTTTTGTATCATTGGATCACAAATTTGCAGTGTTGTAAGAATTATAAATTCTAGAAATTAAGTGGAGTGTGGAGATCCCTTGTCAAACGCATTACTTCAAATGGATATATTAATGTTTTATTTTATTACATCTTCATATAATTTTAACAACTCACAATTCTAATTAAATAGTACTAAAATAGTTAGCATAAAATTTCTCAACTCTCACCAAATTCAAAATCTATGGAATATTAGTATATCGAACTTTCACATCAACACTTTTAGATTTTCTTATTTAAATTGGTTGAATGTAGGTTGTTTGGGTCGTGGGAGACAAATTTGTTTGTTTGGTTTACATGGTCGACCTTTGCGATTTAAACAATCCACATTCGCGCAATAGTATTTAAGCGGAGAGTGGTATGGGGGGATTTGATTTTATTGAAGGAGTTCGTGAATTTGAAAGATGTTACATTAAGTACATTAAGTGTATATTCCACTATAAATTTTATATGCATTACATATATATATATATATATATATACACACACGCGTAAGTGTGTGTAAATATATATAAAAAACTACTTTTTGTACTTGCAATTATCATTGTTAAAAAACTACTTTTTGAAGCATCATCCCAACCAAGAATTGGAATTCTTGTCATGAATCGCTTACCATATTAACTGTACAAAAAATATTGTCATAAAGAAGTTATTTTGGTGTCCAAATAAATGTCTATTTTTCTTTCTTTTTTTATCATTTTGTACTTTTTTTATTGAAAGACTTCAATAGCACACGAAATTTTAACTCAAAATGATTTTTTTGTCAAAAATGAGAAATAAGTATATCTTGCCATTTGCCATTTAAGCAAATAATGATACTTTAACTGTTGATTCAGATAATTAGTTAGTTAAAAGAGATGAGAAAAATTCGGCATTCAATAAGTTATTATGATTTTTTAATAAAAATTACAATGAAAAAATCGACAAAATAAATAAATAGATAGATAATATACGAATTTATAGATGTACTGGTAAAATACAAATGTAAAAGAATTATTAAAGAGTAAAAAATATATGCTTGTACTAATTAGTGTAGTACCATTTAATTATATTTTTGAATCGTTAAAGTTGATATGAAAATGACATAAAATAAAATATTGAGTAATACAATCACTCAAAACTCTACTTAAAAACAATGACAGCATTGGGATTGTATTGGAACTAGCAATCTCCACACCCCATTTAATTTCTAGAATTTTAATTCTTGCGATAATGCAAATTTGTGGTCCAATTACCCAAAAAGAAAAAAAAATAGAATATTAGTAGTAAAATTCATACCTGAAACTAGACTGAAGCAGATAATCAATGCCAAAAAAATGCCAATAGCCTTGCCATTTTTAATATTGAAATTTCAGTCTTTTTAATCATTTTTGAATTGTAAGTTTTGAGAGTCCTTGATGTTTACCATGTTTATATATACTACTATTGTTGTCTGTAATCCTAAAGTGAATTTCTTATTAAACAAGTACTTTTGTTTTCAAATCAGATAGATATATTATTACAAATTATTTTGAATAAGGTTTCAGAAATCTTGAAATGAAGTTTGAGTACATGAAAATTTGGCATGCAATAAAATCTCAGCCATGCATTGAGAAACCTGTTTAAATTGTTTCAATCTGTTTAAGGACTATAATATAATCCCTAAGAAGCAATTAATAAGTCATTGATGTATTAATAGTTATCATCCTATTTTATTTAGTTTAATTTTCTGACTATAAGTAGTTAGATTATGAATAATAATATGTATGAAGATTAATTAATTTTAACAAAACCATGTTTAATTTTAAATTTTGAAAAATATATTCTTTTGTATACAACCAACTTGAAGAAATAAGAAGTAATTTTTGAAAAATGTTTTGGTGGAAATTTTGTTGCTTTTGTTCTCTTAATTTGTAACCCTTTAATATTACATGAATTAAAATAATTGTTTTATTGATATTTCTTAATTTAACCAAACAACTTATTAAATCAAAAGTGCTATTAAATTAATAGTTAGCAGTATTCACATTTCGTAGATTGACCAATACAAAATTAGGAAATCAGTGAGCCAAACTACACTAAAAAAACTCATTCTATATTTGATTATCATTTTTTATTGTTTATGTACATTATTTATTTTCCTCATGTTGTTTTTTTATTTGGATGGACAAAATTCATCTGTGTTTACCAAAAACAATTGTGATAATAACTGAAATTTCATTGATTAACTAGGTTGGTATATAGAACAAAAAGTAACTATACTAAAACTTTTCTATAACTAATTTTGTTCCATTCCAATTGATTTTACCAATTTGCAACCTCAGAAATATCAGAAACTTATGCCAACATGGTGATTGAACTCGATTAGCTAAAACTTGTATTATAGTCATGTAGTATATGCAAAAATAAATAATTAAAAAATACTTTTATTTTTCTCATATATATTCTAAACTTATTAAACAATATTTATACTTTTGAAGTGAAGCATGAAATACACATATTATATTTCTTACGTATAATACTAGAAGATAATACTTACTTTTAAATATTTATAGTATTCAATTAAAAACTTGAAAATTGTATAAAATTATTTATAAATATTAATTGAATATCGTATAAATAAAAAGTAAAAATCCTAGTAAGTTGAAAAAAGAAATAATAATTAAATAGTTATCTCTAAGTTGTGTTGTAATTTTAAATTAAATGAACATAAGAATACCTATAAAATAATTTAAGAATATCTCATCCCTTGCCAAATTCAGAATCAAATATATCAAACGCAATTCTTTCACAGGATAAACTAATGTGCAAATTAATTAATGTTTCTCATTTATCTCAAGAAATTTATTTTTCAATACTTTTAAAATCCTAGTTTTTTTTTATTATATATTGGTTGAATGCAGGTTGTTTGGCTCGAGGGGGAAAAGATTGGTCTGGGCACATGTGGTAATTATATTTTTACAAGTATTCTTCTACATTCTTCCACAAAAAATTCCTAACATTTTCTTTTAAATCTAAAAGATCCGAACATAGGAACCCAAACATAGGTTAGGGAAGTGAAAGAAGTATAGCAGTATAATTTATTTTAACACGATGAGTTCATTGTACAACGCAAGGTTTGGAACATTATACATGGGGTGGGGCTGACACAATCATATTGATGCATTGGTGAAACACAGTAAAAAATTCAATTGTACCATACAATGTCAAAAATTTTGACTGGTCTTTGCAAAGAACATGTCAATTGGAATGTGCTTACCCTCTGAAGGAGATGCTTTCTGCTTCTTTCTCTGCCGACTGTGGCTCATTTGATCCTTTTCGATGAACCTGGCACAAGTATACAGGTTTTAAGGATGTAGGCTCGGATTTGAGATGGGACAGGGGGGAGGTTGATTTTGTATTCTGGACTCGTGATAAAGCTATCTGAAAAAAGATGAATTACCTTTGCTTAGGGTTGAGAATTTTGTTAATGTTGCTCGACTCCTCATCCTGCTGTAGCTTTTCAGCAAGATGGAAATCAAAATGCTCTCGTCTTTCTTCAACAAAGCTGGGAGGCAGTTCAATCCCACATACAGAGCATTGGTAATCATTCAACCAAAACATGGGTTCTTTCCCATTTAGTGAAGACTCTGGCTCATCATCAGTGCAGCTGATTACTCTCTTCCATCGATCCAGGCTGCTTTCCGCAAATAGCCCAGAAGATGAATCTCTTTCCACTAATTGACCAGCTCCAGTTGGAAACAGATTTGTTGCACCTCTCACCATATCATGTTTATCAACCTAAGTAACATGCAAAGTTCAAGTTTTGTTGGCGTAGAATAGAGTGATTAGGCAAGGGGTAGCCTAAACTACTTTTTGCCCATCAGCAGGAAATTATTTTCTATACTAAGATAGTAATAAAATTACCCAAGTTTCTATACTAAAAAAAGAACCAAATTAGAGTTCTTACATGGTCTTTGAAATCATCAATCTGGAGATCAAAACTTCCCCCAGTTTCTGCTTCATTGTGATAATGCCTTGTGTCAGTGTGATCAAGATCTGGCATTTGATAGGTATCCACAAAATCAATTGATTCACATGGCTCATGTGCATCACTAGAGAAACTGGTCTCTCTGTCAATGGTTAAAGTATCATCATTAATATTGGACTCTGAAAGCGCCTGATCTCCCAGCCCTCTTCCTGAAGCATCCTCTGTGACTATGAAGTTAGAAAGTGTTTTTTGTTTAGGGTCATTTGCAACGCCTTTTCTGCCTTCACTGAAGTGTGACATTCGCAGTCCTAAAAATAGATAACAATCCAAAGCTCAACAAATCCGTACTCTAGAGCAGTGTTATGAATTTTAATTGTATGCACAGATGCACAGCAAGATTTGTCCTTCATGTAGCAGAAAAATGAAGATTAACCAGCATTGCTGTTTTCCGTGGAAAAAAATGAGAAATTTCAGATAAAAATCATAAGTTCACACTAGAAGAATACCAAATTATAGAATTATGTTAAAATATAATGAGGAATAAGGCCATCAACAACCTCAGAGAGGCAATGTAATTTAACAAAATAACAAAGTAAAATGAATCACGTTCCTATTAACATTTTAAATAAATTCAATAAAACAGATATGGTTCGCCACTCTGAGATATGCAGAATTGTTACCGGATGTTGATACACATAATGACCCCAACCCCCTTCTAAATATTAAAAGGTTTCAGGAATCCCTAGCAAAAACCACACTGTAATCATACAATAGTTCATATAATGTTAGACCCACTAATGTATAGGAGGATTTCATCAGTCTCAGATGTGCTCAAGCTCATGAAATGTAAAGAACTAGTATAGCAGTTCACACATGATAGAAAGTTTTCTGAAAAAGAATAAACAAATCATACATAGTTGTCCTACCCAGCAGTCTGAGAGATACCGGGAGTTCAGCCATAAGAAGCTTTGTGGCATGTTTCAGAATATCCTCACTTGAGCAAATATAATTTGGTAGAGTCACTGCCCGAGTTCGAACCTGGAGAATTCATATTTGGTATATAAGCAGGCCAGCAAAATCTCTCCCCCCCAAACTCAGCCGGAGAATAGGGGGAAAAGTATCTGAAGAAGAGAGAATATAAACAAGAAATTCCAAGTATTATCAGCATAGCTAATAAAAGCACCAGCCTGATTGATTTAACCAGAAACCAATCAACAGAACCCTGAGAGTGGCCATTATGCTGTCCAACCCTTTTTGCAAAAGACCCAGAGAATCCCAGGACTTTCATCAAATAATCCAGTTTTGATAGTAAAGGTTTCAATGCCAGGGGTTTGCACCAGGCACATCGTGTTGCAAATACAGGCGGGCAACCAAAAGTCCAACAAACCCTTTTCTTAACCTACTGCAGTTAAAATATATACATAAAATGAAACTCAGCAGCTTGACTCGCTCAACAAACAGATGAATCAATCATGACTCCTCGCCATCTAATTGCCAGGCCTAGTTCAATATCTTGATTGCCAGACCAAAATTTGAAAGACAAAGGAAAAGTACTTGCAGCAAAAACATGTGTAAAAACACAATCTCTAGAAAGAGAGTTCATAGGCCCAAAATTGCGGCAATGCATCAAATAATACCTCAAAACATGATGTTTTCAACTTTAATGTCAATGTTCTTCCGCGAAGGCCTTGTTTCTTCATGTCAAAGGAAAGATTTTCTGAAAGATCGACTGCAAACAGATTTTGTCCTCAATTAATTTGATTATAAGTCGACAGCAAAAGAGAATAATATTATAGCACTGCATTCCCACATGAAATACCAGAGAGCACCAGAACCTGTTAACTAAAGATTTTCATGTATCCAACTCATGTTAGTATAATGTCCTAATCTCAGAAATACCAATCCTAAAAAGACAGCCATATAACACAAAGCAGAACTCATAAAGCTTCATATTCTGGGCACTCCAACAAGGAAAAGATTGTATTTCAAAACACTAGTGGAATCCATAGGGGCATAATGCTGGATATTAATCCACTAAAGTCATGAAGTTTAGTAACTATAAGAAACAAAAGGCAAGAACCTTACATTTATTAACAACTAAAAGCTACTGCTTAGAAAATTTGGATGTAAATAATACCCATGAATTCAGAAATCAACAGGCACCCAATATAAAGGGCCAAGTATATGTGTACCCACAAGAAAACAAAATATATAAACACCAATCAAATATAGTTCTTGAATTTAGAACAAGTACCTCTAGATTCCCTAATTCTTACCACCATAGGCTGGATCATATTTGTCAAATTTCCTTCAATTTTTTTAAAGTACTACACAACAATTTAAGAATGAGATTGAAGACTGTGCACTTGTAGAAAGTTGAGCTCAAGTTATCTTATTAACGGTATAAAATGAACTCCATCAAATACAGACTCACATAATTTGTGAGAGGAGAGAAAAGGAGTTGTATGATTAACACTGAGGAAATAAGAAAATTTGAATGACCAATTTTGTCTATTACCTATTTTCTGGTGAATTGATGCTTCATCTTCAGTAGGTGAAAATGTTCTCTCATTACTGATACTTTTTCTCTGGGTCACTTGAGGTGTATCTGTCCTCCCAAGCCCCAAACCTACAGATAAGAAAAAATCTGCAAAAGGAAGCAAATGGGTCGGTAGTATATTCCCATAAGGGGTGGTTTTTTAAAATAATATAACAGACTATGAAGAAGTATGTAACTCATATCTCATTCTAATCAAGTTGTATAATAGAATGTGCAAATTGAGCAGCTTAAGAATTCGGATAATAGAATCTCAAAATCGTTTAGACAAAACTCGTGGATAATTAATATCTAGTTATTCTAATTTTCAACAATCGTTGCACAGGTTCTCAAAAAAATCCAACTTGCATTCAAGAGTACTGGAAAGAGATTACAGTACTTGTGCAACAAACCTGCAGATGTACGAGAAAATAGTGCACAGATGAAACTACTTTTCTGCAGCATTTCCTCGCATGTTGTAATTCCAAAAACTCCGCTCAAAATATTTTCAGTGACCTTACCAATACCTCCAATCTACAAATGGAGCTCTTCAATGTAAGGATACAGGATGTGTGAATTTGAAACAAGCACCCACCACAAAAATATCAATAAGCAATGGAATAGTACCTTCCTTATAGGTAGTGAGGATATAAATGTCATGACAGCCATACGCTCATTTGGTAACACGAACTGGCCATTTGGCTTATTGATGTCTGAACAAACCTGATTAAAAGGAAGAAAATATAGACTTCAAATTATAGAATTTAAATTACAGATATTAACGTAACATAACAGGGTGAAGATCTAATTGTTTGTCACGTATATTTAGTATGTAGGTGCATGTAATGGATAAAGAGGATATCAAAATTAGTCAATTAACTCTTATAGGAACTCTTATAATCCTGCTCTAACAGCTTCATCCATGGAGATCAGATTAGATCTTCAGCGGATTCTCCTCTTTTTTTTTTTTTTCTATATTATTACAATTGTAACCAGATAAAACATTTATCATTAAATAGGATGTACAAATCACTTTTTCTGTCAAAGTGCAGGTGGACATATTAATTCAAAATGAACCTACATCTCCTGTAACCTCTCACCAGTGCATGACCAAAACCTAGCATTTTTACTTTATCAAATGTCGAAATATGTTTAAAATTTCAACATTGGCCAGCATAAATTCTTCAATCGTTAAAGATGCACCATTCATGATTTTGATTTACAAAGAGAGTATCCACAGACTGATTTTTCTAATATCTAGTATAACTTAAAACGAAAAACAATTACAAAGATCATGTCTAGTTTTGTTACTAAATAGAAGAAGTTAAAATCTTGATTTAGGCAAGAAAAATGTCAAGTTCTATTGATTTTCCTTTCAATTCACAGAACTTGAGAGCTTATTATAAAAGTCAAGGTCTATACCCAACTAGAAGAGCAATTTTACGCAGCCCAAGATCATATTTGATCCAGGCAAAAAGTTGTGTATTATGCATAGTAAATAAATTGTGAAAAACATAAATAACTAAACAAAGTCCTTCAGCATAATGCCTGAACACCTTAGCAAGTAAGCGATTTGGTGCTACCCCAGCACTACATGTGAGTCCAGTCTCCTTGTGAACACTTTCTCTGAGCTCTTCAGCCACCTTAGGAAGCATAATCACCAAGCATTAATGACAATTTCACTCTCTAAATAAGACAATAAAATAGAAAAACTACAAACAGAAAATAAAGATAAAAATATAATAAATTACGCTGCAAGGGATCAGATGAATTTCTGATCACATCATAATTCATGTTCTAACATACTTCTCCAGCAGTCATTCCCTTGTCATCGCAATAGTTTGTTATGTCTAGGTATGCCTCATCCAAACTTGCAGCTAAGAAATTTGGATCATATTTCTGGAAAACTAAACGCAAACAAGTGCATCAGGGAATTCAGCAAAAAGGATAATTTATTCATTATCAAACAAAGCCCAGAGGAAAGCATAACTTTTAACCTTTTCTTGTTAAATCGCTATAATAAGTGTATTTCTTGAAGTCTGTTGGAACAAAAATCAGTTCAGAACACAATTTGCGTGCAATAAATCCAGGCATTGCAGCTCTAATCCCAAATTTCCGTGCCTGCAAAGAATAATTATGCCTCATCAAAGGCAAAAGCAATAGATAAGACTCATGACGCCGCATCAAAATATAGTCATGTAATTGCCAAGCTGTACTATAAGCTCAATCAAAAACCTTCACCATCAAATCGTTAAACTCACAATCAGCCATACCAACCTCATAATTAGCTGTTGAAATCATAGACATGCCACCAACAGCCATTGGCTTGCCTTTTAGAGAAGGATTGCACAGTGTTTCAACAGCCGCATAAAAAGCATCCATATCCACATGTAGCCAAATACTTGACAGATCACGTGTGGCTTCTAATTCTACAATCTTTTTATCAGCAATCTGTAAATGTTATTCAAATGCCAGTTAGAGCAGGTATATGTGCTCAATAGGACCGATTACATGAAAAGGCTGTTTATTTCTTCCATCTTTTGTCATTTTTATTCTCTTTCCTTCTTGTGTTTAATTTTGCCGTTCCCTACTTCATAATCCAGTCCATTTCACACTCAAAAGAATCATGATCGACCAAATTACATAACAATGACATATAGCTGTCTTGACAACCATTATAAAATCCATCTCCTCATGAATCCACACTTGAACTATATAAGAAAAGCATATTAAGGCAGAGCAATCAGAAATTTTTACCCACTTGTTCGACTCTTTTTCTCTGTCTTTTCCACTTGGGACTAATTTATACCTTTTGATGATGTGATATATCCGAGGCAGTAAGCTTGGCAAGCTGCGCCCGCATACTCTCGATTTTCTGCTTCATGTAAGCTTCTTTCCTTTCCTCATTTTCAAAATACTTGGACCCTTTGCTCATCTCATACACTATTTTCTGCACTTTTTCCTTGTCCACCCCTTCCATCCCTAGCACAAATCAATAACAACCCGGAAACTTAATCAAAGAATTACATAATAAAATCTTCAAAAAAAAAAATCTCAATCTAGTAAAGTGGAACAAATTTAACAGTAATCTTTAAACTTTCCATCAAGAAACCTACCTGCTTTGGCGGTAGTATAAACAGTGTTATAGGATTGCCATGGCCGAGCGGGATCGTTCCCGGAAATTGATTTTTCATATTTCTCCATTTCTTATCTTCTTTTCTAGATTTCTTGACGTTTCAATTGGGATTCTCGGACTGTTTAAGAAAGTGAAAAGAGGATTGAAAATTGGGGAATATGCACTTAAGTCAATCGAAGGAGATGGAGATGAAAAATTAGAAGTGGAGAGTCGCGCCAAAAATAAATACCTCAATTATAGGGCGGAGTGGATACGAGATTTACAAATAAGGACCTCAACATATTAGAATGACGAATAAGTGCATTGATAATGTTAAAATTACAAGCAAGAACTAAAGAATGCAACATTTGCAAATATGCCACAAGAGCACAACAAAATTTGAGAAATTGCCCTAGAGAATCAGAGATGTAGAAGTGAGATAAATCCCTAAAGCCGTTTCATATTCATCTAGGAATACCCACACATCTAGGAAACTAAATCTTACAAGAGTTTTCTTCTTTGGAAACATGAGAATTCTTACTTCAATAAATAATAAAAAAAATTGTAACAATAGCAATAATAAAATAATTAGTCTTTTGACACTCGAAAAATCAACGGCTTATTTGTTATTATTTTCGACATTTTGAGAAAAATATTTTGAAAGAACATATTTTTTATAATGAGATTAGAGAATATGTAGAAATGTGATTAAATATTTTGTTGGAAAAAAAAACGTGATGCATTTTAAAAGACATTTTCAACTGTAAATGTGGTTATATAAATATTTTTATTATAATTAATGAGAAATATTTTTAATTGTCAATATCTTGTCAATATTTTTTTATTATATTAGTAAAAATCTACTAAAATATAAGTATAATAATAATTAATAAATATTTTAGAAAAATAATAATATATTTTTTTTAAATAATATTTTTCAAACACATTTCCTTTTGGAGCCAAAAAATACTCCAAAATATCTCCAAACAAGCCGCAAAATAAACGTCTACCGACGCTCCTCCTTCCCAAACATTCCCTACTGCTTCTGTCGTTTTGCCGCTATAGCCTTCTAACTAATAAACTATTTTCCCTCTCTCTACAGACTAAAGAAAACTTCAAATTTACTTTTACCCCATCAATGTTTTCCTCTACCTTTTCGCCTGGCAAACTAACAGAAACCCTGCTGAAGAAGGTAAGATTTTAGGCAAGTAGTTTCACTGTAGTCACTTGAAAGCGGGTTCAGTTTCAGTGTTTATTTTATGCAAGATTCATATGATATTCAATTTTGTATTCATAATACTGATGATTCTGACATGGGCTAGCTGTGTTGTTGATTTTCTCACTGTTTTATTCGTTTGCTGCTGTTACTGTTTACTATTAAGTTGTTTTTGGACTTTTTATAACATTGACTATCTTAAGCGAACGCAGTATTTTATAGGCTGATAATATTTAAACAATTTATTGCTCGTCATCTCCGGTTTGTATAGCCGTTATTAATTAATTCAGAACATGGGTTTTATTCCGAGTCTTTGAATTAGAATTATAGAGAATAAATTCTACTTTATTTAATACTATGTTATACTTGCTTAGGGTTCTTCTTTATTTTATGCACTATTTTAAAAGTATTTGTTAGGAAAGATCATAGTTTGTTTTGTGACATTCTGTGCTAATAGTTGGAGTTTGAGTTCTTGAAAAGTAATTGGCCTGTTAAGTGTATATTCATGGCAATGAAGTAGACAAGATTAAAGTGAAAAAACAAAATAATAAGACAAACAAACACATTTTCTTTCCTGGAAGTCAGTGAACAAGAACTTAACACTGGGGCATTCCGAGAATCGAACTCGGGACCTCTCGCACCCAAAGCGAGAATCATACCACTAGACCAAATGCCCAATTGTTTATGCTTAATCTGTGTTTATCGTGTTGATTTTGTATTATAAGTTGTGCTCCAAGTTTAGAGTCTAGATACAGGTCTCTTAGATTGGTAGCTAGCTGTGGACTTAGGTGCTTTGAACAAAATCAAATCGTGTATGTTCTCCTTTGAACCCTTTGAAAATCCAATAATGGCTTATTAAGGATTGCACTATGTTTGCTTTTTGTCAGTTGTGTTATAAGCTCATCCATGAAATTTCAGCAAACGATGTCGTTAGATTCAGACCACCTGTAAATTAACTATTTTGAAAATAAGAGATCAATATATTATTCAACAACCAGATATTCATCGAACTGTATGGACCTTATGACATGGAGTTACCCATGCCATTGATCACATTCTTCCTAAAGTTCTTTTATTCATTTTACCGTTATAAAGATGTGCATATCATGTTCATTTTACACTTCAAGATTGAAATGCCCTGATTGTTGAGTAAGTTATCAAAAAATGGCTTATCAGTTTTCTTGTTAATGTCTGTCCTTCTCTTTTGGCTTTATGATGAACAAGATATTTTGTGCTTAAGTTTGGCCATTTATTGTAACTATATATTAGCTCCTTTGATTTTTTTGCAATGACAATATTGGAAAGTTGAAAATTTATAAATGCATTCACCAGTTATAGAATAGTTCAACGGTGGATCCAATCACACATTTCCCCTGTGAAACATGTGAATAATCTTCTGATTTTCCAGCTAGAAAGGGCATTTTTAGGTTTTGTCACTTTGCTTTGGGATTTCCACCGTGATTTACTGGGAGGAGTTATTCCATCGAGTTTTGGCTTTTGATCCATGTAAGCTCTAGATGGACAGGCAAAACATTCTGTGCTTAAAACTTTAAGTAGCCAACCAACTTAATTTACCCCTATGAATATTCTGTAAACGGCATGCCGCCTGGTGGCCCTAAGTTCTTACTTTCTGAGTGGATGATTTTTGTATCTGAGTCGTAGTAGATTTAATGTTGCCAATTACGAAAAAGATGTCTCAGACAGTAGGACAGTTTGGGATTTTATGCTAGACCTCCTGGATGTAAGTCATGTCATTTTAACAGACTGGGTGTTCTTTTGGTTGCATATTTCTTTTGATCTGTACTGATCTGCACCATTAGTGCGTAACAACAGATTACTTTAGTTTTTAATCGAAATAATATCAAAGCCAAATACATATGGTAAAGTAGGAGCATTTTGAAATTTTGATTCTAGTGTATATTGCCTCTTGATATTTTTTACTGTTTTTTATTTGTTTACATGTTTTGCACAGGCTCTTGATCCTGTACTTCTTGTACCACACCCACAAGATCTGACCTATTACCATGGGTAATTAATGCAGTTCTTATCTCGGAGGCTGCAAGTAAGACAAAGTATTCTACTTTGTTTATACTGTATAAGTTCATAGAGGTAAATGTTGGGAATTATTTGCAGCTAATAATGTCCTTTTTTGTAGATTGAAATTTAAGCCATTTCATTTATTCTGAAGATAAACATAAATAAGAAAGATCTTTCATTAAGCTTATAACTTTTATCTTTTGCAGGATCTGCTTCTGAATCAATTGCTGGTTATGCTTAATTTGATTAGTCACAAGAAGATTGAAGTTATGGTATTCAATTTTTTCATTCATTGTTTTTGTAGCGGCTGCTGCTAATACTTTTTCTTCACACTTAAGTCCATATCATTTAAACGGAAAGCTTGACTTCACCTGCAATATTTTGACTTTTCTGGAGCATTATTTTAGCAGCATCTTTTAGAAGATCCCTCTTACACAGTTACACGCATCAATGATTGAATTGCCTCAGTTTTCATTCTTACTTCCCCTAGTAGCCTTAAAAATACAAAAATATAGGATTTACAAATTCCTACACATATGGACGTACTGGGGCATTCCGAGAATCGAACTCGGGACCTCTCGCACCCAAAGCGAGAATCATACCACTAGACCAAATGCCCAGTTGTTGATTAACTTGTTTCCCACATGATGGCATCGCAAATGTGAACTTAAGACGTTATTTATTTGCAGTTAAGTTTTGGTGTTTAGTATTTCTGTGCTAAGTTTTAACCCAATTGCTTCAACTTTCACCAGATCTTTATGGAACTGTTAATATGATTTCAGTGTAGAATTACATAACTGGTTCAACCTGCAGAATTGATGTCCCAAACAGGTCAAGTGCTTCAACTTTCCACCAGATCTTTATGGAACTGTTAATATGATTTCAGTGTAGAATTGCATAACTGGTTCAACCTGCAGAATTGATGTGCCAAACAGGTTGTAGAGAGAGGCAGTTTTTCTTCTCTCTCTCTCTTTTGAATCCAATATACTCGCTTGTTTGTTTTCTGTTGGTCGGTTGGTGCTAGTTTGATAGAGTTAATCGGATCTATGACTTGTTAGATGGGAAGCTGGGTTCTAAGTTTGTTTTTCTTTTTCCCTTTTTGCACTCTGCTTGGATGTTGTTTTCCGTATCCAGTGATTTTATTTTAAGCCAGCTGCTTTGAATGTGTGTTGAAAAAGAAGGAAAAAAAAGGGGGCATTCCGAGAATCGAACTCGGGACCTCTCGCACCCGAAGCGAGAATCATACCACTAGACCAAATGCCCTCTGGTTGTTGTGATGTATGATTTTCATTTTTTACCAACAGAATCCTCTGACTAAGGCAGCAAATAAATATGCACTGAACATTTGCTTTATCCTACTTGACCTTTTCTATCTGTCATTTGATTTGTCTGTTTTGCCCTTTGCACTACGCTTTATCCTACTCTTGACCTTTTCTTTGTGTCATTTGATTTGTCTATTTTGACCTTTTTGGTTTGTTGATGATGGACTAAAAAAAAAGTGTTATAATAAGGGGCATTCCGAGAATCGAACTCGGGACCTCTCGCACCCAAAGCGAGAATCATACCACTAGACCAAATGCCCTAGTTGATAATTTGGGTGTATGATCTCTTATAACTTGCAGACTCGGCTATAATTTGAATAATTTTTGAAACAATTAGTATGTTCTCAAATGAAGAAAGAATGCTTGTAAGCAGGCTGTCGGGCAGGTTGGAAAGAATGCATTTATTTGGAGTGATTTTCTTGCTCATTGTTATAACCCTTTTTCGGCTCCTTTTGGAGAGTGGAAGTACCAGTATTTGAAATTTGAAATTAGAAGTCCACAAACGAGAACAAATGAAATTAATATCAAGACCTTCTTTGAATAAGAGTGCTCTTAAGTAAGAGAATCTTTAAACTTAATGCCGCAATGCTATGGAGCAAAGAGAAGTTTTTAGGGAAACATGAGGCTTTTAAGTATTATAATACCTCACCAACAAAAAGGTGATTGGTACTTCAAATTGCCCTATTTACCATTCATCGTCAACTCAAGAAGAAGCAGGCGCCCATCTCCAGGGGTATTATTGATTTCAATTTTATCCAAAATATTTATGAGTATTTAAAATTCTTTAAAGTTGCGTTTGAAGGAAAGAATTTGGAATTTATACACAATGTTTGGTTTGAAGCTAATGACTCGGATTAAATCTATTCTTGCCCTTCATGTAACTAACTTGAAATATTACATTCACAGAATGCAGTCAAAGATTCCAAGTCTCTTTGGAGGTACCAAGGACAAATGCAGGGGTTGTAACAAGACAGTTTATCCCATTGAGAAGGTAAACTAGCATGCCTTTTTTTTATCAACATTTTTTATTGGTTGTTACATGGGATAAAAATATGTAATTATACATCTTGTGCTTTTATGAAAACTTCTAACAGGTTAATGAAATTGCTTTCAAGTTCTGGTATTAAGCATCTCGCACTATCCAACTAAATTTCTTGATATGTAATTCTTGGTCTAGAAATCGAGCCTGAGTTAGAAGAACATGAAAATGTTTCCACCTGATCTCTCTTTCTCTACTCTTTTTGCTTGTCAATTTCTCAGCTGCATTTTGCTGTTTGTAGGCGTTCATATGATTCTTGTTCTTTTCTGAATTCGGGGATGACTCTGTGTCGTATCTCCAACCAATCTTGCACGAAAAAAACGTACAAGATTACCAACATGCAAGATTTATCTCCAACGTTTGATTTGTGCATTCATCTCTATGTTACTTGTCTTGGTGCATTCATCTCTATGTTACTTGTCTTGGTGCACAAATTCTAGTCGCAGGAAACCAAAACAAAATGGCATTTCAAATACCTGCTAAAAATCAATGTGAGTTGAGAAGCAAACCGAGTTCATCCTTGGAAGTCATTATGTGAAGGAAAACGAAACTGTAAGTACAGGCTTCTAATTTCATGGAGATCTGCATATCATGCATTTACAAGTTGTCCAGTCATTGTTCTTGTTGAACGGAAAACCAATACAACTGTACAGTGTGCAAACACGCCTCGCAATATCCAAAGAATTTTCACATTGCTTTCTGGAGAGATTAAAAACCTAGGTCCTATATCAGTTCTTGCTTTTACATTGTAGGATTTCTTATAAGTATCATGAACATAATCAGAGGAACATGCAGTGCTTCTAGTATCATTTGGCAGATGCCCTTTCTGTCAACACCTCCTCATCTCCTTGATCGTTATGGGAAATTTGGTCCTTCAGGACCCGAGCAGCAAATATCAAGAGCTCCACCATTTCAAATCCAGCAGCAGAAACAAAATCCACTTTCTCATAACCAGGATCCGAACCGTCGTCGTTTATCTCACCGTATGATCGACCAGTTTCAGCTGACCAACTGATGGGAAGAGAGCTGCCAAGGGCAGTTTTCACAAGGTTTGCTTCGGCAATAATTTGATCCAGAGCTTCAAAGCAGCTAGTTTTTTCACTTTTTGCTGCAGCTGAATCATTGACCTGCAAGATCAAATGCAGCAAGAAAACATGTTTCTTTTGAGGCGTGATAAGATGAAGTAGACCAAGGAAGATGACTTCATTTTAGTATTTTTAGTCATCAAAGAAGAGTAGTGAGTAAACATAACAGGAAGAGTAATCACCTTCAAAAGCGAAATCCGGAGTCTTCGAACAGAAGAAAGTAGATGCTCCATACTTTCCAGGCTCTCCTTGAGGGTTGCATTTTCAATCTTCATCCTGCACGCAAGACAGAATAAGAACAAAGCAAAGAACAGCAAGACTATTTTCTTTTATTACTTGCAATTCATAGCAGCAGTATTAAATCATATAAGCAACAGGCAATGATCCTAAGATGTGGTACAACGAAATAGGACAACCAAAAAAATTAGGGTCCTTTTTAATATCTCCATAAACCTTGCAAAATCCATGGGATGATTTGGCTTTTCATAATGTAGATGTGCATCAGCATCACTTCCATCTGAACCTCCAACCCAGCGTGTTAAATAAGATCTCTTCAGCAAATTTTTAAACTTTCCATCTTTTTCCTGTACAATTCTTCGTTCTCCAATCTCACCTGAATGCTTTCCTTGTATCTTGTCCTGACTGATTTTTCTGCATGAGTTCGCAGCTTCCATTAATATTATGGGTAATTATGTTGAGAAAAAAAGAAAAAAAAAAAGCAGAGAACAAGAACAGGACAGAATAGATATAGACCAACAAGCAAAGCGCAGAAAGCTAAGTAACACCAAAATCTCCATTAAAATTGGGAAAAAGGAAGCAGGTCAACTAAATGTACCCCATAATTCCCAAAGACAAAAAGAATGGAGTGGATGAAAGTTTCCAGCAAGAGTGTGGAACATAGGGCATAGTCTTAAATGAGCAATAATTTTGAGTGTAGATGATAGGTAATAGTTGCATTCCTTTTCTTCTGGGCATATGTTCAGCTCAGTATTTGTACTCACCTTTGAGTCCCTTAAACTCATTTCACCTAGAACAACCTTGCTAGGGCTCAACTAAAATTAATACTCGTGGAAATCAAGACTATTTTGCTTTATGCGTACTGAATTATTTTAAAAGAACAGCACCAAGAAAGACCTCAGTCTAGCTTCATAAAAACTTGCACTATTGGAAAATCAACATTATTTTGCTTTACCCGGTACTAAATTATTCTGAAGGAAAAGCATATAGAATGAGAAGTTCTTCCTGAAGGGATATTAATCAGACTCAAAACACAAAAGCTACTCTTTTCATGAGAAACATTTTTTTATGTCCCAATTAAAGCAAGACAATTTAATAGAGCCAGAGACAATGGTACATCTGTCTCATATAACAGTGTTTTTTGTCACTTTTTATTGGTTAGTACATCACAAATAAACAAAAAGAAAGCTTTAAAAGTGGTGTTTATTTGTGTAACAATCCCATGGTCTACATAGTCATCTGTTGAAGAAAGGAAAATGAGAAATTACAGGAAAATACACAAAAGGAAAAGCTTAAAGTGGCAGGTTCCACAAGGCTCACTACATACAGAGCCAAAAACATCACTTTTGAGATTTAATAGTTGCTACATCCAAAGTATAGAAGGAAAAGTTAAAGATTTAAAAATGCTGCTTATAATTCTCTAACACTTCCACAGTCCAATAATCATGTGTCACTAAGGAAAGGAAAGCGAAAAAATTAACATGAACAAAGAATAAAGGAAAAACTGAAATTTCAGGTTCCATCAGAACTCACTACAAACAAAGCCAAAAACTAATTTAGCGACAACATAAAGTGGATTCTTCCCCATTGCACCACATACAATGTTTAATAAAAGTTTTTCAAGGTCGCATATATATGAACAAGGCAAATTTCATGGTGCTTCAGATGCCCAAGGAGAGTCTTGAAAGTTCATTCATCAAATAAAAGATGGGGGGAGGAGGGAGGTGGTGTAATCTAATGAGCAAGTTTATACTCTACATATGGAGAACACAAAAAGCGAAAGTAAACATGGAGGAGAAATTGCACCATCATTTTAGTTTTAAAACATGATCTGCAGTTGACTTCTAAATTCTCCCTCTCAATGAAAAAATTTATCCAACTGATCTGTTTTTCTGATTTTTCAAAGACCAGTAACATCGCAGAAATCCTGTAATGGCCTACTGGTAAAACAAATGGAGTACAATGATCAAACTATCACTTCCAAGACCAAATTTGACAGTTCTCAGTGACAGAAATGTGGATGCCGTCTGCATTAAAATGCATATGAAGAAACTGTAAAAGCAATACTCATAATAAAAATGAAGAAACGAGCATACTCTTGAAGAATATATCGTTCCTGCTTCAGCTGTGCTAACTCCATAAGAGCTTTAACCTTTTCATTAGTAACCTAAACCAACGAAAGATAATCAAATAGCATCAAGTCATGGTAGAATGATCCACCAAAGACATGGCAAGGACAGAAAGTAAAAAACATTTTTGTCCATTAGAGGATATACATTCCATAATAAAATACAGCAGCAGCTTTTCTCCCCAGGGCTAAAACATCATTTATTTTAGACACCAAGTATTTCCAGCTTATAAGGTCCTCTTACAAGGCACATACTTTAACTTGACTGAAACAAA
Organism: Paulownia fortunei; assembly: GCA_019321725.1. Taxonomy (NCBI): domain Eukaryota; kingdom Viridiplantae; phylum Streptophyta; class Magnoliopsida; order Lamiales; family Paulowniaceae; genus Paulownia; species Paulownia fortunei. The sequence goes on along the minus strand of CM033106.1, from coordinate 28,590,470 downwards.
GATACAATAGAATTTTGCAAAATCCAAGATTTTTCAATAGGAAATATCCAACAGGGCATTTGAAACAGTACATACATTCTCTAAAAATCAAAGGTTTTCTTGTTGCAAGCAATACAGATGCTAAATAGGAGAATATAAGCATGCAATATTACCTGCAGCAAATTTCTCTGAAGTTCCTCAATTTTTTTCTGTAAAGCTCCATTTACATTCCTCTCTAGCAGGTGTCTTTCTTCTTGCTGTGCTAAAAGTAATAATGCTGCAACCTGAATACCAACAAAACATATAAATATAATGTTACAAAGCTAAAAGCAAGGAAGAGGCCTTCCAGACAACCTTCTCCTGCAATGCCAGGGCAAGGGCTTCAGAGGTATCACCAGCTTCAAGAGCACTCAGAGTTGGCAAGCCAGGATCATTACTCTGAAACATGTGAAGACAATTAAAGTTATATATATAAATATATATATATATATACACACCACATATATAGAGACATCCAATGCTGAAATCATAAAGTAATGCTCTCTTGACAAAAAGTGAGAAAGTTTCAATCTATTACTTTTCCAATCTATTTTCTGTGTCAATATAGCACTTGAATACAATCCAATTCTGACAAATTATGTATTGGAATCACAAAAAAAAAAAAAAAAAAGACAAACAACAACACTTAAAATGATTGTATCACCATTTTACTAAACATTAGACTTTTGGACTGCAACTCCACATATTTAATACTATTGGTAAGGCGAAGCACATGGGCTCATGCATATGAATATGTAATGAAAAGGCACTAAGTAATGCCTGCGACATCGACAAGTTTCCTACTATTGGATAGTAAGTACCAAAAATGAATAAACCCCAAGTGTCCAAAACACAAATCCTTAATTGACAATTTTAACACCCTGTTTGGTACAAGGATTTTGGTGAGGAAAAGGAAAGAAAATGCTAAGGAAATCAATTTTGTTTTTTTGGTTGCTATGGAATATAATAAATAAAACATGAGGGAAAATTTCATGTAAACGCGGGAAGATTGTTTTCCTCACAAAAGGAAAGGAAAATGAGGAGAAAGCCTAAAGAAAGGATTATTTGCTCATTGCGTCCTCCTCCCCATAATTTCCTCATTGTTTTCTGTAGACAACAATACAAGCTTGAAATTTTGTATTTCTTAGATTTTGTTTACCTTTTTCCTATCATTTTCCTTTCCTCATCAATATCCTTGAACCAAACAGAGTGTAAAAGATGAGATGAACTAAGCCAGTGCTACATTAGCCCCACCCAAGTAGTTGTGAGGGGAAGGAGAATGTAGAGAGGAGGAAGAATAGCAGGTAATAACTCATCCTGAGACAAACACATGTCAACACAAGCTGCAATAGCAAGAACATGCCTTAGTGATTGAAGCTGGACCAGAATCAGCAGTAATATGCACATCTCTGCATTCGCTCTCATGTAATTCCTTGTCTTCTATCAGAGAAGATTTCAAATTGCATTCTCTACTCAGTTCAAGCTGTCTGATCTTCTCAACTACCACATCATTGATTGATTTTAGCTCCGAAAACCCCTCTGCAAGTATATTTGTGATATCAATTCTGTACTGAGCATGGTGATGAAGTAATGCTGATATCTGCTTTTTGATCTTCTCTTCTGAAAGGATCTGTACATTAAACAGTTTGAAATTAGTACCTAGCAAATGCAACTGCAAATTATGTGTTATTTATACAGGATGAAAAATTTCATACTTTCGTTTTCTCTAAATCACAGACTTTCTTCTTCAAATGAGTTTCAATTTCCAGTCCCTAGTCACCAACATAAATTGACACAACGATAGTCAACAAAGCTGGCGCAGCAGATATTAAGTACAGCAAACATTAAAAGGACACATACACACACAACAAAAAAAAAAAAAAAGAAAGAAAGAAAGAAATAGAAAAGAAGCTCACCACTCGAAGCTTGTTTTGCATATTATCCATACCTTTCCTCAGAGTCTCAATTTCTGCTTCGAGAGAATTCTGTCTGAAGAAAAGTTAATCAGTAAATTACCTCAAATGGGAAGTCAGTGGATATGCCAATTTTCCAATGCTCTATGTAGCTCTTAGCCTATATTTAAACCATGTTTCTGCTTGATTCTTTTGTTGATCTCATTTATATTAGCAAATTAAAAACCGAATGCCACAATATATGGACAACATATCTATAAAGCAAGAAAAGAAGGCATAGATACATCACTAGGATCACATGGTAATTGATGAACATTTAAAAGTGTACAATTAATTAGGATTTATATAATTATTTTCACTTTGAAATTATTATTAGAACTCCCAATTAAAGCATTTTTGTGTTTTAGAAATAAAATGGAAAATCAACATAAAAAAAATGAGATTAAAAAGTTTTCTCTTCTTTTGTGCATGTTTTAGAGAAACTGACGTAACTTTTGATTCCGAAATGGTTTTCAATTAATTCTTGAGGTTATGAATTGAAAAGTCATTCATCTACAAGTTCATGCAAATTTTGGATCCCATATTAAACGTGTAAAGATAAAAAAAGTTAGATTACAAGTGATTCTACAAAATGGATCACCAAAAATTCGGATCAGAATTAAGCCCAATCCTGACCTATTTTACTAATTGGATCATATTTCTTAAACCAAAATTATTTTGGGCTAAAATTTGAATATGTTATATACAAGAGGTAGATAAACAAATTTGCTAAATACAAAATAGTGAGAAAATATGTCAAAATGGTCAATAAACATGTTGCAACGCGGCGCTGATGTTGAAGGATGGCTCTTAAACATAATTCGGTAATTTGACCATATCTCCCCCATCCGGTAGCCAAATTTGACAAATGACATGCAAATATTTCAGCACAAAAGATCTACAACTTTTATTGTTTACTTATCAAAATCTGGTTGCATCCGACCTAAAAATTCAATTCAATCGGGTACGTGAAAATTTAGAGGATTTGGTGTAACAACTTACCAACTTTTGACAATTAGCATACCATTTGATTGTTTAACTCCTTCATTATATGTTTGACCTATAGCATACTTCAAACATTATAAATAGGCCATGTATTAATCTTGTAAATGGGGGTTTCTTTAGATTAAGTTTTCTAGTAGTAATAAAAATGTATTCTCTAGTTTTTCTTCTATTTTTAGTCTTTTCTACTTTCATTATGTCATTTTAAATTTCATTTAGTTGAGAAGAAAGGGTAAACCTCTTGATGGAGGAAGAGGAATAATTATAAAGGTAATAAATATTTAAGTGTGTTGTATTATTGTTTTATTTTTTCTACTTGTTTTGTGGGGATTCTTGATTTATGTATCACTAATGGCACAAAAAATATTTGGGTTCATTTAGTTAGACGTCTAGTTTTACTACACCAACCGCCAACGTAAAACATTGATTTGTTGTAGACAAATGTGTGCATAAATACTTGATCCCATAAATAAGTGTTGGTGTTAAGAAATAATTTACAAATAATAAGACAATATCATGATTACCTTATTACATGAGTTATTTGATAACATCTTCCCATTGGAACCTTCATTATGTATAGATTCCAATAGTGACAATTAAGGGAGGTTTAATAAATAATCGTTCCTCCATCCAAAACTCAAGAGCGAATCTTTAATTCTCAATACTTTTATTACTTTAGTTTTTCTTTAGTTATAGCATACATTACTTGTTATATATTCTAAATCAAATAAAGCCCATCTTTTTTTTTAGAAATATAATCCTGAATTCTTCAAACAACTTACTTGTGGATTGACTTCGGACTCACGACTTTGGACTCACAAGAAATTTATTACTTGACACAACCTGCAGTTGACTTTGCAACCTTAAAGTTATAGAAGTAATCTACAACAATAATCAGAAAATTGCACGTTAAAATCCTGCGTATCCTCAGGAAGAAGCCTTAACATTCAACTTTTTGTAAATTTAATAGTCCTATGTGGCATACTACAAAGCCTCATATTAGGTAAGACCATCACCAGATGAATTTGGGCTCTAAAACAGGACACTACGTAGGCAGCCAAAGTACATTGAAATGTAAACATACAGATAATACTCTAGGAGGAAAAAATGGAACAAGAAATAGACGTAAAGAAAGAGAATTATTTGGCACGGATACAAAAGTTTTAGGCTTAAAAAAGTACTTGCAAATCTGCCTCTTTCAATATGCAGATACCTGAAGCAGCATAACCATTTTGTTTTTACATAAGAGTGCATAATTAAAATGGACAATCAAATACAGCACCATTACTGAAGCATTTGAAATAAAAATTGAAAATGTCCAGAAGAAGGGGAACAGCAGGAGCACGAAAATGAATAACAAGTAGAATATAGTACCTCCAATTAATAAATAGCATCAGTCGGATAAAATTAGTATGAGTACACTTCAGACATCAGGCAGCATTGGAACAGCTAAAACTAATCAATTAGTAGCGCTAAGAGATGGGTAAATTATTATTTATTAGGACTTACAATGTAATTGGAGGTGGAAGTATCCTGATCATTTTGGAACGTCCACGTTTCAGCTGAATCATTCAAAAGACACTCACATTTCTCTTCCCAACTTGCATCAGTAAAATTCTCTAGGGAACATTGTCTGATGTGGTAAAATTTATCAATAACCTATCATAAACAAAACACTTTAAAACAGGGAACAGGTAATTTACATTATGAAGACATGATTGTCATTTTTCATTTAAGAAGCACTTAGCAAGTGGCAGGACCATAATGCTAAAAAGTTCATCCTACATCATATGAATATTCAAGCTGTCCCAAGTGTGATACAGTAGAGGATTTATTAGAGATGACTTTCTTTTCGAAATGGGTTTCATATGGCATCATACAGATTGTAAGAATCAAGACAATTACCTCTTTGAAAATCTCATTCTGCCTTTCGTGCTTTTGTAAATCAATCCGGAGTGTCATGGCCAGTCCCTTTTCTTCAAGAAGTTCGGCGGTCAGCTCTTCAACCCTGTAGGAAAAAAAGCATGTTTTAATCTACTACACCCGCTATGAGACTCTTATTTCATCTTACCGTAAAGAGAAGCCAGCACAGCATATCAACAAAGAAAAAGAAATTATATGCACAGAAGTTAGGGGTTGACAAATGTTCTTTCACACAAACATCTGGTAAAAGATAATTGATTTACTAGTAGATGGGACCTGGAAATGAGAAACACAAGCCCAGACGGCAAATCAAAGATCAAAGATCTTGTTTGAAAACAATACTGAATACTACAGAAAGTCTAAAACAGGACTCCCTCAGCCCTCACACAGAATTTCAATAAACTCTGTAATATAAAAGTTAAAACTGCATTTTCTTTTTATATATCGCAAAAAGTGCAGAATTGTTTCTGAAGGACACAAATTTGGTTCCAAATTGTGTTTCCCATACTAGCTCCGTCCTGATAAACATCAACATTAACAAAAAATAGTTGCAGAATCCCACCCATCTCCCATGTCTGTATGGCCACCATGAGCGTCTTCATATCATACATATTAGCTCAGGAGAAACTAAATATTGTAATGAGAACCTTGAAACCATGCTGCATAATATACTAGGATTGCTACACAGTTCAGAATAGGTATTATGTCTCCAACTCTAAAACATATTTACAATGACTGGAAAAGGTCAAAAATATTCAGTAAAACACCTTCTTTGAGACTTGTGCAGCTCCTGTGGCATGAGCTCCGCTTTCTCCTTAGCTTTTTCAGCCTATTACAACCATATATCAAAAGCAATTAGATAGCATAAATGGGTACTCAAATTCTTTCATGTCAGAAATTGAAAGAATGAAGAAAGAACCACCAAAAGACCCCATATGCTTTGCTGACAAAAGCAGCTACACTGCACCTTACAACCCAAGCTTTAAGCTATCCACCAAGGTTATAGAGTCTTAATCGGGCATGATGGACAGAGGGAGAAGGGAGTGGGGGGTGGGGGGGAGGGGAGGGAAGGACCACAAGAAGAAAAATTCAACCTCCATTATTGCGTTATCTCGTTCAGCAAAAGCAGCAGCAACACAACCTTGGAAAAATTTAAGCTGTTTCTCAGCTTCAACATTCTGGCATGGAAAGCAAACACCAAACTTAGTAAACTACTCTGACATATAAAATTTTGACATATATTCCTAACATCTTCAATTTCTAAAGCACAGATAACAAGTGATAGTTGTTAGTTTTATAAAAAATGACATTAGGTATGACAAAAGACACACAGAAACAGCTAAGTCATCATAGAATACGGCAGGTAGCAATATATAATAAGCAAATTCACATCTATTCACGACATGAGAGAATGAGAGAGAGAGGGACCTTTGAGACTTCTGCACCATGTAGATCTGCTAGTTGGCTCTGAAAACAGCAACATGTAAGATAGGGTTTTATTAAAATGAATAACTGAAAACCACACAAGTGGTGCTACCGAATCGAAGTTTATCTCACTTTAATACGATAAGCCTCAGATAGCTCCTCTTGAAGATTCTGATTTTCTCTTGTGCAAGTAGCCAACTTCTTTTTCAAGTTCTCAATCTCTTGCTCCAATCCAGCAGTCCTAATTTGAGAAAAATCAAGAATCCCATCATTTGTGGTGAAAAAAAACATATATACTCCATCTCCCCTTGCAAGGGATCAAAACATAGATGTGGAATTAGTCGTAAGATGTCAAACTGAATAACATTTTTTTCCACCTCTGAAAATGCAATCGAGTTGCCACTCCAAGATAGGCAGGTCCAGCTTGTTGCATACACAACTGTTCAATATCTTTGTGCAGTTCATTACGTTCTGCAGATCAACAACACACCAGATGAGCAACCAAGGCCTACACTACCGAAAACTTGAGGCCAACTGCAGATATCAGTAAAATGAAAGGGCCCAACGAAAACCCTAGTCATAGTAGTCTACCCATATACCCAAAGCCAGGATCATGCAAATCCTAAAATGTTCTCCTGTGCAACCAAGTCTTCACTTATGAACTTGATTAGTAGAATATAAATGTTTCAGTATGCAAGGAACTCTCCTTTACTTCATAGTAAAATAATCTATCTTCCCCAGCTCAATTACACTGCCATACAAGTTTATGCGCTTATAAGACATCATGAATTGATGGGGTTGCTTCCTATTTACCAAAATTCCAGCAAAGTGACAGAAATTCACCAAGGTCCCAAAATCTCACAAAGAGTTCCCATTTCTATTGTTTGCCTCACCAAATTTCTCATAGATGATCAGCATAGAGATTAAAACATCGTGTATGCTGTTATCTCAAGAGAAAGATTTAAGCTTCTACTGTAGGTCAATTTATCCAACATCACCTTTACCGCCACAATAACTAATCATTTCCATTTTCAATCACTCACATAATCAATCAAACCAAGAAAAATATATACTTACAAGGATCATCTTCGCAGAATAAAAGAAAATTCTTGAAATTAATTAACTACAAGCCGTATGAATGCATACCGCTCTCCAATTGTTGAACACGAGCAATTAACGATTCATTGTCGGTAAAATTTTGATCCATGGCTGAAAAGCAAAAATAATATTGAATTATGTTCAAATTCCACATAACTTTACAAAGATAACATTCATATCTTCAGCACACCATAACCAAAATAATTAAAACAAACTACACCTGGAATTGTATGCCTAGTACGAAACAACAATTTCAGGAAGAAAAACAATAAAGATTGCAATTTTAATCGAAGCCCACTACGATTCTAGACTTGGGACTGTTAATTTCACAACTACTAACACTGTCAACGATTACTTCGAATTGTCATACAGTTAGAAAATGAATTTCGTACAGAAAAATTAACCCCGTCGATCATTCGGCCATAAATAAAGGTATATAACAAAAATAAACACCCAAAAATTCAGCACAAACAAAAGGTGCATAAAAATCATAGAATAATTACCGGAAAATCGAAAGAAGATTTGGAACTCTAGAACATGGCGTTTCTTATTTCTTGCTTGCCCGGAGGAGGTGTAATGATGTTCTCTCTTTTCTTTAATGAATTAATAATTAATTAATTTGTACTGTACAATTCTTTTCTGTGTTGGTTTTCTTGAAATTCTATTTTTACCCATACAAAAATAAAAATTGCAAGATCACCCAAGTCACACCCCTTTGTGGACTTCTATTTCGATTCATTTAAGTGCACCCTTTACAATTACAATTTAAAAAAATAAATAAGTTGATCTATCCATAATTGCCCTAGCTATTTTATTGTATTCACGGTAAATATTGAATATATCTACTTATAATAAACTTCATGTTAACGGTGACTTTATAATTCCAACCAAATTGAATGGTTCAAAATATAAGAAATTATCATAAAAGTAGATGATTATTTATATATATGGTGAAAGTTGAACATATACAAATTGTTATAAAAGTAGATGATTATTTATCCATACGGTCGAATCAAAACTCTTTACTTGTAGAATTTATGTATAATTTATATTAAAATTACACTAATATTAACATAAACATGAATTCAATTGTGGGTAAAATCCGAAGAAACTTAATTAAGGAAATTTATTTGTGAACATGCTCGTGGCCCAGTGGTATTTATTCAAGTCCAGTTAATCCAATGACATTGATTCGAGTCTCATTAATGTGGTGTTAGTTTACTAATATAATAATTTTTTTATTATTAGTATTTAATCTCTCGATGTTATAGATGATATAATTGCTTGTATCTAATAATCAAAAAATAATATCTAATATATATTTTATCATTTTCTTTAAAAAAATATTAAAAATTGTCTAATGCTTTTATTGTAGATGCTATGGGCAAATATCAGTTGCTCTCTCTTGTGCGCTTTATTAATATAGCCAACATGACCTATGGGAAATGAATCTATATAAAATTCTTCAATTTAGTGGGGATTTAAATTAGATGGAGAGCTAAAAGATTGTTGGATCTAGACATTGTACTAGTACAGAAGGCAAAGAGAATTTTTTTGATAGCCAGGTCCTACAAAATCACCTCTCAAAATTATTGAACAACCCAACAATTGCCAATAAATTCCTCATTTCAAGAAATGGGTCATAAATATGTCACATCTGTAGCTGCTGTGGACCCTTTGAATGCATAATCATTGATCCAACTTCCAAGTAACATCGATTAGAAGACAACAAAAATGACAATTCAAGTAAATTAACAACGCATACATTGTAAGTACTCCAATTCAATCAATTATACCAAAAAGGACTGCTACAACAATTTTGACAGACAAGTGGCCCAATATATGCCTTCGGTTTTCTTCTACTATAGTTTCAGAATGAAAGAACAAAGAGCACTGAACAACATCCAGTTGTCACGGTTCACTTTATCTCCAGACATTTTTTTCTGCAGATCTCTCTCCAATTTTCTTCAACTTAGTATAAAAACTTTCAGCAAACAAGCAACAATTCTACAATGGACTAACATACATCTAAAGATATGTCCACGAAGTCTGCCAGTCTCGCCACCTGCTCTGAGAAGACCCCTCCCCCTATATTACATGCTAAATACCCTTTACTATATTTACATTCATAGAGCAAGTCCTTAGAAGACATACAAACACCTTGGCTTCAATCAGAGAGAAATTCTAAGTGGCTAGTCATTGTACTGAACTCCATCATGCATGAATCATCTGTACATTCTGTGAAGAACAAAATCGATCAAGCAAGAAAGTATACAAGTACATTATATGACTTAAGTGGAACAGATTTAATACAAATTACCATATGAATGGGTACATACTTCCAAGTGGTGACATCACATGTTGAAATAGCATATCAGGTCTAATAGTTCTAGTTACTACAATAATCTGACCACAGGCATAGTCATATAGCATACAGTAATAACACAAGTTGTACAATAGAATCAACTCATCAAGCTGGTGAAGAGTGGCATTGGTGTTAACGACGGCATGAAATAGTGGTTGGTAACTTGAATCAAGCAGAGGCACATGGATTTACGTACTGTTCTATCTAGGTTGATTAGGAAATTTCACGTGTAGGTTATCTTTGAGACAGCAGACAAATTGTTCCATTTCAGCTTCATTTCTCAGTCATTGTCAGTTAGCTTTCTTTAGGATACAGAAAATTGTTTGGTTTCAAGCTTCACTTTTTGAACTCGAAATAACCTTCCAAGGACGAAGCAACAAGGAAAGAATCTTCTGGAGCTAGGCAAAAGCTTTAGTTCCTAGCATTGGATAATGAGGTTAACCTTAAGTAGATAAAAAATATTATCACTTAGATCTCTGTAGGCCATAATGCATTTATATAGCAAATGGGAGAACAGGTGACAAAAGCACTCCCACTTGGAGACCAAAACCTCGTCTTACTGAACCTTTTTTGTTTTTCATATTCAACAAACTTAGAGCAAAGTTTTGCATAAATTCTTACCCTAAATAAAGTTTTACAAAGTTACAGCAAGCAATACACAATTTTCATGGCAATGAAAAAGAATGCTATAAGTATCTCACCATCCTCGGACTGTTTCTTCCTTTCAGTGTCTTTAATGCTGCCTCGGCAAAAGCCTGTGCAGCTTCAGCATCAGCTTCTGCTGCCTCAGCCTCCCGAGCTGCCTCTTCAGCTTCAGCCATTGCAGCTTCTGCTTCAGCAACTGCTTGAGCCGCAGCTGCAGCAGCTTCTTGTGGAGTCATACTCCTCATCTTGGCTAACTCTAAATCAATCTGAGATTTCGTGAGATGACCAACGTCCTCGCGATCAATTCTTGGAGAAATCCTCTGTCTTCCTTCCACAGGAATGGAAGGATTCCTTCTTCTCTCCGATAATGGGGAAGCTGCAGCTATTTTATACTTGCGTTTCATCTGCAAAAGACAAACAGCCTCCAAATTTAAGTCAAGTAACTCCAATTCTCAAATAAATCAACTAAGTTTTCAAGCATATAAATCTTCCACTATAATAATACTCAAAAAATGAAAAGGGCAACAATATTTTTTTTTGGAGCAATTAGAGTGAAAGACACCTTAATAAGTTTCCCAGTTGCAGCGAAATGTTTCAACTTTGCAGACAATATCCTCTTAAAGTTTGGAGGTGCCCAGTATTGATCCTGCGAGGGGAAAAAGGAGTTATAAGATTAGAAGAATATACCTAACAATGAACTTAATTAAAAGGTAAGACATATGTTTCCAAATTAAGTTCTAGAAGAGTAGAACTAAGCCAAGATAAATTAGGGAAAAAGATGTATGGATTACCACACAAAATCAAATTAATCATTCTAAAGCACAAAAGAAACACTATACAAGCTCACAGAAAATTCCACTATTATTAAGAATGTAATACAACATAAAAATCAATCACAATGTGCTTATATACTCTTCATAAGAAACAGAAACCATATCCCAGTTAAATTTTGGGATCAATTTGCCTCTTACATCTATTTTCACAATGAAATACCTGAGTTTCAAAACTTACAACACACAATCACCCTGAATCAATTATCTGGTTAACTTAAACTCACAAGAGGAATGCACTCCACATTGGAAGTCATCACTGCAATCAAAAGTAAAGGCCTTTTAAGCAATAAAAGGAGCTCAAGATACTTCTATTCTCTGATTTCTGGCAAAGAGGCAATTCCAGCCCCTGAAGCAATTAAGATGTCAAACTCAGAAATTCAAAAAAACCTCATAGCTTCTTATAAAAACAACAAACAATGAGAGGACAAAATATGAGTTCTCTGCATTTACATTTGTGACCCATCATTGTTGCCCTTGCCCTAGAGACCTCAAGAAACATAATCAACTCATATCAAATCATACAAAAAGGGGTTGGTCCTTGTGGAAGAAAGAGAATGTGCATAGAACCATGCTCATGATTTTCTTCACCATCAAAGACTTCTGTAGATTGTCTCCATGCCAAATAAGGCCCTTTAGAGTTTTTGATATAAACTATGATGAACTTGCCACATTAAATTCGATTAACATATTAAGTCATAATCAATTTCCTAGCAGCCAACAAAAAGAAAAGAACAAAAAAAAAAAAGTAGCTTTTTGTATATTTGTCAGCAATTCCTTTGACAGTTCATCTAGTTTCTTCTGTACCATTGAATATTCGTTTGAAAAGCATAGTGTTTTAACGGGAAAACATGGTATACTAAAGTCATGACTGCAATATAAGGTAATTAACATATAGAAGTGCCTTTCTTATAGCGTGAGTCCGTGAGCATAGGGCAATCACAAAGCACATAGCAAGGTTTCAGGCCATCCTCCATCTCAAAGAATGCCGTTTTAGAAGCAGATATACAGCTACAGAAAAGCAGTTAGATTACATAAACCCAACAAAGAAAATAAGCATTTCATCTAATAGGCTTGAATTAAAAAAAATAAGGGCACCTCTATGTACGCAGCTATGGATGTCTTGTTAGAACCACCAGGCTCTCTCATGTTGTTTATAGCCTCCATTATGAGATTGTCCAGCCTATTGTAACATAAACAAATAAACATCCACTGTCAGTGATCCCTGGCATTTCAAACAAAACTATCTTAAGATACCATCAAACAAACCAGTATTTTTGTCTAAATCACAACTAAATACATACAGAACTACATATCAAGATGTGAGTATACTAGTCGAAAAAACTTTTAAGTGCTATGCGTCATCAGAAAATTGCTCATTAACATATGTGAGTCAGGTTCTTTAGCCATACTATTCCATAAGCAGGTCTAAGTCACAAAGAGGTTGAAATCTAGCAAGAATACTAGGTATTTTACCCCCAGAAGGAAAAGAACATCTATCTAACTCATCTAGAAATTGGGACTTCTTTTCTCAAAGTTTCGATTAACATGAAAAAAAAGGAAAATCAAAATAAATGATTATGTACAAGTGGACCACGTCTTGTAACTTTGAGTTGGAAGCGCTGCCAAAATTGTAAAAAAAAATGTCTAACCTCATGATAGATCTCTTTGGGCCATCATTTGGTGAAGAACCACCTGAAGTAGCAAGAGACCTAGCATCGACCATTTCATCGTCGCTTTGACTTAGGGCTGACAGAGCCATGGAGCTCTCTCCATGCTTGGGAGCAGGGTGCATCCTTTTTAGTGTTAGCCTGGCCCTCTCCCGTGAGCCCCATCCATTGGCCATGACACTCATGTTCCTCCACTTGTCCTAACCAACATGAAACCAGCACTATTACGAAATTCAGAAACAACTAAATTTCTATAACTCATAATCCAATGGATATATCATTACCATTACCACAACAGAAAAATGCTGGACTAAAATTCTACCTTCAGATCAACATTGGACCGTAGATACAAAACTCCACTGAATTGTGGGTCCTTAAGAATTGTACGCCATTTCCCAGGCCCATGCTTAAGGACTCCAGCTTTAAGAGCTGCTTCTTCCTCTGGAGTCCACTTTTGTTTAGGTGCCCCCATTAGATTTAAAGCGTGGACAAATTCCTCAGAAGAGATCAACTGCACAAAAAAGTTTACTAAAACCAAACAATTAGCTAAGGATATTAATTATCTAAAGCATTTCACATCGACTCATAAAAACTCAAAACAGCTCAGCTTTGCTCCAATAAGCAATAATAAGAATGCTGGAAGGAAAGACCAATACAAGAGCAAAGGAACTGCCCTTTCCTAGCATTTACCAACAAGGAAAAAAAATCACCTGAAAATTGCTTGGGCTTAATATGTAAAAACGAACAGATCCTTTTTGGTTAATTTTTTAGAAAAATCAATGGACATAAAAACTAGAAAAATTTACACAAGAAAAAAAGAAACCTCACTGATCATATTTCAGTATTCTCCCTGATCAAAATCCAATTGAATTTACAAACTCCTGGATAAATTACCAAAATTCACCCAAAGTCGGTGGCTTCTACATGGATCAGAAAAATTAGGATTCATGGAGCCGCAGAAGCGGAAACCCTAACCCTAATTTCGTAACACTTGTAGCAATATCTCGAAATTGGGTTCATCGCGCAGCTGCAATCAAGACTTAAGCGAGGTTAAAGATGAAATATTACCTGGAAAATGAAGATTGTTGTTCTGATTTGAAGATCTGATTACCAGAAATTAGAACACCCTCTTTTTTCTAATCTTCCTCCCTATACGTATATGTAACTGTATGCATAGGTACGAGGGTGTGATTTGTGAATTAACGGTATTGTGCGCGTATTTTATCTTTGCCTTCCACGTGGATTGGAACACTTGTTTGATGGGAATAATATAAAAAAATAAATAAATCAAATAATAAAGCCATTTTCCGATTGTACCCTCAAAGAATTAGAAACACATCAAATAAATGTGGTGGAAACAAATTAGAGCTATATGTTAATAATATATATATATACTTTAATCTGATTTACTATGATCTTCTATTCTAAGTTCTAACTAGAGCACAAAAATTTATAAATTGATATTTTACATAATTAAAAATGATGCAAATCAATTTTCATTGTTTTTTGTTCTCATTATTGTCAGTTTCGATTTTAAAATTTTGCTCTAACACTAATAAAAATAAAAATTATGTCAACAACATAGTAATCCATAAATAAACAAGATCATTTAATCAAAAAGCATAGGGGGCGATTATGTCGGATAAAAAAACACTCTCCTCTCTTCCCTTTATATAAAATCACAATTGTTATTTCGATGAAGGATTCAATAAGCTTTTTTCTCTTATCAATAGTTATATATTGAATTCTCAAACTATAAGGTAGTGTTTGTTTTGTAAGTTTGGGCTTTATCTACTATTTTATTAAACTCGGTCGTATGTATGCTTAGATTGATCGGGCCTGTATGATATCAAATGACTAAATTCAATTTGCAAAAATCAATGGATTGCAATCCCACGGCAACCTCTTAATCCAATGAGTCCAATAACTTTGTTTCAAAATGAAATGTCCATTCTATCTTTAATTTTACTATATGAAATTACATCAAGTGCTTTTAATTCAAAGACAGCAAACAGTTCTCTTCCAAGATATGCGTGAGATGGAGGAAGGTTGTTCTTCGAAATTGAAGAGAACAAACTGGATTGACTGAGAGTGTATGATAAACAAAGACAGAGCTTTTGTATGTATGGGTGTTAAATTTCAACAATAATTTCTAAGCCCTTTTACGATGGTGGCGGGGAAATGCCAATTGGAGAGGATGGTGGTGGCGGGGGTGGCGGGGGAATGCCGATTGGAGGGGATGGCTGTGGTGGGGGTGGCGGTGTTGGGGCGGTGATGGAGGGGTAAATTAGGGATTTCATCATTGGGGTACTATCCCACCATTTATCTGTTTCTTTTATGCCATATTAAACTCTTAGCTTACTGTAATTGGAGTCTACCATTGGTTTGGCTGGAGTTGGTTGGGGCGGGGAGGGAAGAGGAAGAACAAGAAAGAAAGGAACAAAAAAACAATTAAAAGAATTAGTTGGGGTATTTATGTTATTATATCACATCCATATTTATTTATCTCACAAAGTATTCATTTGATTAAAATTTATATTACAATATCATTTTTATAATAAATTTAAGCATATAAATACTTATTAATAAATCAATCTATATTTCATAAATTATCATAAGTTTTATGAATCAATTTATATCTCACTCAATAAAGTAAACGAGACCTAACATATTCTTAAACTATTTATGCAATTCTCTATAAAACTAAAAAAAAAATTCCTAAAGAAATTCATAAAGGAATATCTTAATTACAAGAGATAGAAAACTACTCTATACATACTCTATTTCTTATTAGGACTAATTAATTTCTTCAAACTTTCTAAGTTTGTATGGCTCCGCTTTAGTTCTTTTTCATCAAGCCTTCTATTTTAATTTCATTTCATAAAATAAAATCTGCTCGACGGATAGCCAAGCCAAGCTCCCCATTCATCTGGATTAACTATTAAGCCCGTTCTGGGCCCAAAAACGAAATACAATTTGGAAGCTCGTGAAGGCCCAAAACTTTTTATGGGCCACGTGAAAACCGGAGTGAGAGACCTAGCATAAAATCCAATTTGATCATGGTTCACCCAATTAAAAGCCGTTTAAACTTTCAGAGAGTCATAATTCAATTAGGAATTGTTGATAGACGGCCCAAATACCTCTACCTGCTTGGGACTATGTTTTGCCTTTTTCTAGTAGTAAATTTATTTCTAACTGTACTCATAATGAAAATTTTAACATGTAAATAATAATATCATAAATTAAAATATCAATTTTCACCATGTATAATTTAATAATGAATGTCTTGAAAGGCTTTAATAAACATATAATTATTAATGATTGAGTCGGCACTGAATATAGTTCACAAGTTGCCATGTGAAAATGTTTTGCTACTTTACTTAATTTCTGGTTGAAAAAATAATTACACACAAAATAAGTAAACAACTCCCAGTTGCTGGGAATATTCGACAAATCCCCCAAGTCAAGTATACTTCATTAGTAATAGTAAATAATAATGTTACATGTTGAACACACAACACTAGGAAACAATACTAGAGAGGACGTGAAACAATTTGAAAAATGGAATAACACATTTTCTTGAAATTACAGTGATTAAGAAATCATAAACCATTGATCTTTTACTTTGAGAAGTCTTGTTTAACTAAATTAATAACCCCCCCCCCCCCCCCCCACACACACACAAAAAAAAAGAGGAAAAAAGAGAAAAAGAAAATTAAAAAAGATGTCATTTTCAATATTAGTGTGGTTTAATTTAATATTTATATTTCATGAGTTTAAAATATAATGTAATGATTGATATTATCAATCGTTTTCAATGTTAAACAGAATTACTAGCTTAATTTGTTATAATTGCAGTTTCAGTTTCAAACATGTATACTTTGCTATTTAACATCATCTTCAAACTTTTAATACATAGCATTAAAGCAACTATAAAACAAGCCCATGACAGATAATCCTCAGAAGCAATTTTTAGAAATATGAGAACAAGGGATTCATATATACATCAGCCACAAATTTCCCAGAAATGTACACATCCATTGAAGACAAAACACATTCTAAATTCTAATTGAAATCAAGAATGTTTCACCATTCCAAGGGAACAAATCCAAGTCAAGTCCAAAACATTTTAAAAAAGCAAAAAAAAAAAAAAAAGATTATAACAGATGACAATGATGGTTGTAGGATTAAGACCCTTCGCTACAAGTGAAAACGGAAGGCAACCATTTGTTCTTCTTTTAGTTGTCAGCTTAAGCAAACATATCCCTTTACAGAGTTTCTTCATTAGAAGCATGCATCCAGGAGGCAACAGCAGCAAAGAGCAGCCAAACTGCGCAATATAACAGCAAAAAAAAAAAAAAGAATCAACTTTATTTATTTTTTTCTAACACTAATGAAGTATATATCTTGCAACTAAAGATCCAAAAATAATCAGCCCCATATACATTGAAAAATTTTGATAACTACAGATGAAAAGGCACATTAATTACAAGATGCTGACAGTGTTTTCTAAATCTATAGGCGTTTTATTTCTTTTACTCGTACGCTAATAATAATGTGTTCTTAGAGAATAGACAACTTTGAATACTCCAAAAAGAAAAACAAAAGTAGAAACTTTTCGGTTCTAGGATAGCAATGGGTTTGGCCTAAATTTGGACCCGTTGTCCGGGACGTGCTGAGATACATGAGTTTTAGATGGGTGTTTGAGTTTTTCTGTTTGGACTTTTATATTCATATGTATATATTTATCAATGCATTTATGTAATATATATAGAGAGAGAGAGAGAGAGAAAAATATGTGTATATACCTATACTCTCTTATAAATTATAAATATGATACTTTTATAAATTAAAATAAGGTGTAAAATCAATGAATAGTTTATGCTTTTAATATGTATAAAAGTAAAAAAAGAATATAATTTAAAAATTCAAACATGCACGCATAAACTCTGAAAAAATTATTAGATCTTAATTTATTAATAAAATTATATTCTCATCATTAGAAAATTATAATGATATTTTTCTAAATCATAATTTTTTAAAACATTTTTACAAAGCGGGTCTAGCATCCAACCGCGAATTTTTTTGCTTTTCCACCAATGTTTCCAGGATTCATGTCCCAAATTATAACACCCCCACCCCAACCACCCCTCCAAAAAAAAAAAAAACCAAGATCAGATTTCCACGCACACCATTGAACCAATCATATCAACACAATTAGTTTATTCTTTTTTAAAAACAAAAATATAGGTTCTATTTGCCTTGAAAAGAATTCAGAATTTAAAATTCTTTTGATGGGAGCGTAGGCGCGTACCATCCTTCCATGAAACCGGAACTACCGCCGGGATTCTGTTGCGGCGGAGGAGCAGCGTATTGTGGGGCGTATTGCGGCGGGTACCCCTGGGGCGGGTAGCCCTGTGGGTATCCTTGGGGTGGGTAACCCTGTGGCGGATAAGCATCCTTCGGATATCCCTCCGGTGGATATCCTGTAAATCAGAACCAACAAAAAAAAAGCAAGAAAATCAGCGTCAAATTCTTTCATCAGATCATAATAAAAATAAAGAAACGATACACGAAAATAATATAAAGTAACTTTGCCTTGAGGGGGAGGGACGCCAACAGGGGGTTGATTCTGATTGTAGTAACTCATGATCTCTGTTTATTTTCTCCCCTTTTTCTCTCTGTGTATGGTTTTCGCTTTTTATGAGGAATGGGGTAAAGCGGATGAGATTTTCGGGCTTGGAAATTTTGAGAAAAAAACGGGGGAGACGAGTTTTTGTGGTGATTAGATTATCCAGTAAGAAGAAATTTAATCCCATTAGGATTAGTATTCTGAAAATGGTGGGATTTCAGAATAATTATAATTATTGTAATGGAAAATTTTATATTATTCATTCGGCATAATTTTCTTTTTATTGTTTAGAATAATTCATATATCATTGATTTCATAATTTTTGAAATTTTAATTCTTAATTTTATTATTTAAAATAAATAATTATGATTGTTTTGAAATTTATCTAATCCAAGCGGGAAAGTGGGGGAGCTGGAGCATATTGGGAATTGACTGATGAAATAATAACTTATTTACGGCCTACAGTAAATTGTGATAATAATATCTTAGTGCAGAGAGTGATAATTGTGGATTCTATTATTAATCTTTATATCCCATCAATTAAATTATGTTTTAGAATTTAATTTAATGTGAGTTATATTTTTTTTATATCGTATTGTGTGAATATAAAGAGAAAATATATTTAAATTTATTCTATTAATTTAAAAATAATTAAAATTATGTTTTAGAATTTAATTTAATGTGAGTTATATTTTTTTTATATCGTATTGTGTGAATATAAAGAGAAAATATATTTAAATTTATTCTATTAATTTAAAAATAATTAAAATTATGTTTCGGGAATTTAATCTAATGTGATTTTTTTATATCGTATTATGTGAATATAAAGATAAAATATATTTAAATTTATTTATAAATTTTAATTATTTTTAAATTAATAGAACATCGTATTTAATATTAATGATGTGATTTTTTTATAAAATATGAACTAATAAGTCTGAAAATGGATCTATAAGTCTATAAATAGGTTTTTAAAATTTTTATTTTTGATTGAAAAGCTTGAAAAATAAAAATTAGTGGTTTTCTATTGAAAAATAAATACATTTTCAAAATTTTATTGTAAAAATTAGATTATTATTTTTATTTTAAATGTAAACAAACGGCTTTATGACTTTGATTTAATTTCGTAAGTAATTTTAAATGTGAAGTGAATAGGTGAAAAATCTATAAACAAGTTATAATTTAATCAAGCTATAATTTATCGTTACAAAGCCATACTAAGAATAAACTGATTCGGCTTCAATAAACAATAAGTATTATGCATGCCATCTAATCTAACTAAGTAGCAACTTGACATGAAAAATATACAGCAAAGTATAACTAATCACCAATTAGCCCAACTTCCAAATAATTACTAGTAATTTAAAAGTTTATTATTCCAACTAACCGGTGATATGTCGTTGTTATACTAATCATGAGTTTATAATTTATTTATCATAAAATCTTAATAAGAATGAGTGGATAAATTTTAATAATAATCTTTATAATAGGAATGACAATAAAATATGTTTAAACTTGATTCAAGATCTGCATTGTTTATAATAAGTTTTATCAATATCAATGAGTTTTAATTGGATTTTGGGTCCATCATTTTTAAATTTGACCCGATATAAATCAATCATTTAATTTTTATTATTTTTTAGAAATTATTATATATATATATATTTATATGATAATTAGTCAGAAAAAAATATTTTTTTTGAAAAGTTTTAATAATATTATTTTTGAAAATATATAATTTTTAATATTTTATAAAATATAAAGTATGTTTAACGGACTTAATGTGAATCTCTATTCACAGGGCCTGAATGTGGCTTATTAAAAATCATTTCTGTCCGTGTCATTTCTATCAGGTCTTAGGATTAGTTATCCTAATCCTATTCATTGACTTAATTGAGAATTATGACCTTCGCGGGCATCGGATTGGATTTCTGGGTAATTGGGTTGGCCCAGAGGCTGTGATTCGTGGAAGCTGCTGGCGGTGCAAATGACCGGATTGCCTCGAAAACGGCATCGTTCTCCTTCTCCTCCCTTGGTTTCTCCATGTTCGTGTGTTTCTATCCAATTGTCACAGCATCTACTTTAGACCGAACTCCAAAGTTTTGTCTCTCCATTTGCGTTCTCCAGGTCTGGATTCCTTCTTTTGCAAACCTGCATTATGGTTATGATGGTTGGTTTTTGAGTTTTTTGTTTTGATTGTGAACGATGAACGTTTCTTTAATTCGAAATTTGAACTGTATTGATTTGAAGTGGATAATTGATGGATTTTTTTATATATTTTATATCGGCTATTTGATTGGACATTCAGGTAGTTTATATACTACCCGAAACACGATTTGACGTCGCGTACTTGTTATCTGATTTTTTTTTTTTAAATCTCTCAAATCAAATCGGGTCAAAATTCAAAAACTCGAATCCAAATACCCACTCCTAAATTGAAGTACTATTAGACTAGGCCCAATGCAAAGTTTTGGCCCATAGTTTTAGGAAATTAGCATTTTTAGCCCAATAATTATCCACTCAACCAAAACGGTCTCTGTAGTTTGTATGAAGTGTACTGTAAAAGAAAGTTTTGCAGGTTGGTCAACTTCCTTCAGACTACTTCACCGAACTGCCCATTCTTAAATAGTTTTCCACCTAAAAACACCTAAAACAATTTTTTTAAGGGTTAGTTGTAATATACTTTGCTGTGAAATATAAAAATGGCAAAAAAATCCTCTAAACAAAAAAGAAAAAGGGTCAAATAACCTTCTACTGCTTTTAAAAAATATGCACACTGCCCCTTACTAAAATATACCATACGTTGTAGTGATAAAACGACTAAAATATCTTTACTAACTTCGTGTATTTTTTAATATCTTATGATTTTTTTTTTTTAAATCTCTCAAATCAAATCGGGTCAAAATTCAAAAACTCGAATCCAAATACCCACTCCTAAATTGAAGTACTATTAGACTAGGCCCAATGCAAAGTTTTGGCCCATAGTTTTAGGAAATTAGCATTTTTAGCCCAATAATTATCCACTCAACCAAAACGGTCTCTGTAGTTTGTATGAAGTGTACTGTAAAAGAAAGTTTTGCAGGTTGGTCAACTTCCTTCAGACTACTTCACCGAACTGCCCATTCTTAAATAGTTTTCCACCTAAAAACACCTAAAACAATTTTTTTAAGGGTTAGTTGTAATATACTTTGCTGTGAAATATAAAAATGGCAAAAAAATCCTCTAAACAAAAAAGAAAAAGGGTCAAATAACCTTCTACTGCTTTTAAAAAATATGCACACTGCCCCTTACTAAAATATACCATACGTTGTAGTGATAAAACGACTAAAATATCTTTACTAACTTCGTGTATTTTTTAATATCTTATGATTTTTTTTTTTTAACAAAAATATCGATCTTTTCACGTGTTACTTTTTTAATATCTTATGGTTAAATTAATACATCTGCAAAATAGAATCAATAACTGCGGTGGAATAAAATATATATATAATAGGATACATACATAATATATTATGGGATGTACAGCATTTACACTATCCAAAAGAAAGAGACTTTCAAGAATTCAGGAGGATGTTTGGTGAGTTAGGTATCACTTTCAGAGAATATACAGTGATAAAGAGGGATAGAGTCTTATCTTACTCACCATATTGGTTGGCTTCCAATCTCATTTCTCAACTTCTTTGCCTAACCATATTTTGCGTATTGGGTTTTTCTGTACTCAGAAGGGGGACAAATAATTTCGATTTTTTTTTCTTTTTATGAGTATGCTTCTAAAAAGTTACCTTTATGTTGACAAGATTACATTCTTGCAATAAAATTACAAGAACAATGAATACTTTCAAATCAAGACTCCTTAATGGCATGGAGGTACCAACATTTTCTTCAATAAACAAACTAATGAAGATGGAAATACAAGTTTGTTGACCAAGAGCAAGAATAAAGTGACCAAGATATAAAAATTGAGCATGGGGGAAAATTAAAATTGTGATATGATAAATCTACAAATTTGATACAGCATGTACGTAGAATAACAGTGATTGGTACAAGAGAACCTAATTACATATATATAGAGAGAGGGGCTTGAATTTCTCTCTAGCTCTTAGTTTTGCAGTTGATACGACTTGGGGTTGGGTGGATTGTACAGAGGAAAGATGACGGTGGCGGCGAAGGTGGTGGATGAATTTGTGCCTCACCCTGTCAAAGAACAGCTCCCAGGCGTGGATTATTGTGTCAACAGCAACCCTTCATGGGGTATGCAACTCGCTCTCTCTCTCACACACACAGAGCGCGCACACATACACTGCACTATCACAAACACGCATTTTGCATGCGCATATCAATGGCGTGATCAGTCTAGAAATTTTAAAATGTACAATACTTGAACTCTCTGTTTCACATGCATGCAAATTGGGGACTGTTGATGGATGATCTCCCTCCCAGAGAATTTTACTTGCTCTGTTTGAGGCTTTCCTTTAATCAATGTGTAAACCCGGTCTCTAACGTGCTTGGATTTTTATTTTTTAAAATAATTATGTAAATAGGATTTTAGCTTATCTTTTGCTTATTGCAGTACGGTTATGTAATTGGGTTCTCGAAGAATCAATAAAAGAATGCCTGAATTAGAAATTGTTGTTTCAGGCTCTGTTTGGTGCTAAAGTTTCTAATATTCAGGGTTTGTTTTGTAAATTCTGTAAATCTTCTACAGTTTTTAAGCCAGTATTTAGCTCTGAATTATTTAGTATGCTACTCCTGATACTCTTACTTTCGTGTAAGTTATTAATCATTAAAAGAATCAGGATTTTGTTTTTGCGTTTATGTTCTATCAGATCCATTCTTTTTTTTTTTCCATTTTCTTTATAATGTAATCCAACCCATTTTTCATTTATATCAAGAGTAGAGTTCCATATAAAGTGTACTTTGAAAAGAAAGTTAGTTTTCCACTTTGTTCGACAACATTTAATTGGGGGTCTTCAAATTGATATTCTTCTCTAAAGAACTTCGAAATTGTATGAGTATCATATATGGTTTCATATCAAGAGTTTTTGCCCAATTTATGGATATAGAGGCATATAATTGTTTCTAATTTCTGACAACTAATTTGATGCAGCTGAAGCCATTGTTCTGGGATTTCAGCACTATTTAGTAATGCTTGGGACTACTGTGATCATTCCTACCATAATTGTTCCTTACATGGGTGGTGGCAATGTTAGTACTTCTTTTTTACAACTGATTGAAATCTGTTTATTATTTGAATAAAAGAGTGAGTATGTTTAGCTTTGTGTTAAATCTCTTGTAGAAATTGAAGCTACTCTGTATTAATCTTTACCAGGTGGAAAAGGCTCAAGTGATACAAACTTTGCTGTTTGTTTCTGGAGTGAACACATTGTTGCAAACCTGGTTTGGAACCCGGCTACCAGTAGTGATAGGCGGTTCATTTAGATTCATAATTCCATCTCTTTATGTTGCCTTTGCCCAAAGATATTACATCTATCTTGATCCTTATTTGGTTAGCTTGCAACATCTCTTTACTCCAGTTGGTTTCCTTGCAACAGCTATTTTCTAAGAATCCACATTTGTTTATTAACTTAATAATTTCTCTTATCATTGATTAAGAGGTTTATAAGAACGATGAGGGCAATACAAGGCGCTCTCATGGCTGCTTCCGTACTACCTATGTTGCTTGGTTTTCTGGGAATTTGGAGAATTGTTGTGAGGTAGGTAGTTAAATATGAAGTTTGATTTAGGCTACTTGTTGGTATCTTGTGAAAGAATTAATAACTAAATCCCATTAGTCTAACACTGTAGGTTTCTGAGCCCTCTTTCTGCTGTGCCTCTGGTAGCTCTTGTTGGACTTGGTCTCTATGAACAGGGTTTCCCACTGGTATGAAATCTTCCTAGCAATATTGTTACTCAAGCATAATTATGAATGTCCTATTGATGATGTTGTTCCCATTGAACTGTTGATTATCACTTTTCAATTATCAGTACCCTAATGCTGTCTGCATGGAATTGGAGCCTTAAAACAGGAGTTGTGTTGTGATATATAATTTCGACTTACTACCACAACACGCAAATTTGAGGCCTCTATTCATGCCTCAAAACTATTAAAGTCAAGGTGGCCTTTGCAGGTTTTGAAGGTTTCATTATATATGCGAATGCCAAAAAGAGTTTCTGATGGAGTGTCTTAGTTACTCCGGATGAATTCATAATTTCACAAAATCCTAGCCCCAAACATGCAAATGATCACATCATCTCTTTTGCCCCATTGAGAATCTAAACAGCATTCAAAAGGGAATTTTAATATTGATTGAAAGCATCTTACAGTTTCTTACTTGTCGTTTTTGTTGGTCGATGTTTGTAGCTTGCGGAATGCGTTGAAATTGGGCTTCCAGAGCTAATTATTCTTATTTTGTTGTCTCAGGTAAGTATATCTTTTCTATTATAATATACACCAGCCTGCCCACTCAGCTTCTTTCTTTTCAAGGATGTAATCCTATACAATGTCATTGGCATGTTCATCTTCGCCTTTTATTTCAAGAGGTTTGGTAGGAAGAACTCCGAAGTGTGCTTATCACTGAATTATGTCGAATCTGGATTATTTCTTATAGTCTTCGTTTGTTGTTTTCGATTTGATTAAAAATAAAACAAAATACACGGAAGATTGTGTGATCACTAATTTCACCTTGAGAAAGTTACATTTGGACCCGTAGCTTTACATCGTTTTTGGTCAGAGCATCATTTCAGGTGACTAGAAAGACTCACTAGATTTTTTGGCTTTTATGGCAAATTCAGAAGCAGAAACTGTTTGATTTGGGGGTATTAATGCCTTGCATAATAATTCTCAAGCTCAAGATTTTAGTAATTGATTCATGGGTGATTAACATTTGTGGCAGTACATCCCTCATATGTGGAGCAATAAGCGTCCAATTTATGATCGTTTTGCTGTGCTATTGTCTGTGGGGATAGTGTGGGCTTATGCAGCCCTTCTGACGGTAGCTGGTGCATACAGTAATAGGCCCTTAAATACTCAATTAAGTTGCCGTGTTGATCGTTCTGGACTTGTAAGTGGATCATCATGGTATGTGTACAATTGCCATCTTAAAGTTATTTTTATTCCTCTGTGACACAATTTTCACCTTAGAGTAGAGTTTGATCACAAATACTTACAGTTGATATTACCTTTTGCTTTCATATTGTTTGGCTCATGAAGTCCACTCCTTAAGCGTGCTGCTTTTATTGGCTGCTGAATGGACCACCTCAGCCTTTAAAACATTCAAAAGTCCCTTGATTAGGGCTATGTTTTCTTACTATTTCTTTCTAAAAATATTAATTCTTTGAACTTTTGTGGTTTTCTTTTCTTTTTTTTCCTGCTCCAGTAGAATTGACATTCTGGTGAGAGCTGGCAATCTGTTCATTAAAATTTGACCATATTCAGTTTTTCATTGTAATGTATAATATCTGAAAGCTTGCAATCTGCAATTAAGAAGACTTCAACTGACTTTCCCTGCCTGTTGCTTCACGATACACGTGCTCAAAATTTGTTGCTTGACCTAGCTGTTTTTTTATGGTGGTATCTTAATATTCGAATCATCAACTAATAACAAACTAAAACCTTTCCATACCTCCTGGAGAAATGCTTGTTCATATGTATTATCTCCAAGGATCATCACATCTCGAATCATTTACTTACTTCAGATTATAGCTTATCCTCTTCAGGTGACAAACGATCTTGAAAATGGCCATATTATGGATGTAAAAGCAATCTAATGCCTGCTGCTAATCAAAATTCTGCTTCATTTCTTCCAAATGCTTATGCTACTGCTCAACATGCAGGATTAGCATTCCATATCCAATTCAATGGGGTCAACCTAGTCTACATGTTGAAGAAATTTTTGTCATGCTGGCAGCAGCTTTTGTCGCTCTGGTTGAGGTTCATATCAATTATTCCATATTTTCTGGAAAATTTTTGCTATATTACTTCCACCAGTTATTCAAGTATTTTTCTCTTTGAGGATGTTTATCCAAAGAACTTGCTCAATTGATGACATTGTTAAAGATCCTTGATAATTTGCTGTTGAATTTTTTCTTCCCACTCTTTCAACTTGATTATATAATCTATTTCCTCAATGCTGATTTCTGTCATTCCTGATGAACCTACTTATCTGGAAGGATGAACTTTTCATCAGGTTTCCTTTTTGTTTTCTTTGTGGCAGTCAACAGGGGCATTTATTGCTGCATCTAGATATGGGAGTGCTACGCATATACCAGCTTCTGTTCTTAGCCGAGGTGTCGGCTGGCTGGTAGGACGAGAGCTTACTATACATTACATTATTCTTCTCTGGATTGCCCTATATATATATATATATATATATATATATATTATTCTCATTTTTTCTTTTTGTGAGATACAGGGAGTAGGCATTTTTCTGGATGGTTTATTCGGTACAGGAAGTGGATCTACTGTATCAGTGTAATACACCTAACCTGCTGAAGAAAGAAAGAAACTAATTGTGGATTCTAGATGCTTACTGCTGTTTGTTTAAGTATATAGTACACCACATTTTCCACGACATTATTTTGCCAACACTGAATGGTAGATTTTATCCCCCTTGGGAACGAAGGGAGAGCATTTTCATAGTCCCTATTATTTACTAACATAATAAAAGATGAAAAACATCTAATGAATGTAAAGAATCTCATATGGTGAGAATCATAATTGTCATTGAGATAATCTGGCTTGGTTATTCTTGCCAGAGAGTATGAGAATAATTGTTTCTGTTTAAAATATTTATGCTGTCCTTTCTCAGAATTCAAGGCCTTGCATGCATGGCATAATTGTAGGAGCCTTGTATTTTGTCAAAGATATGTGATAGATGATTTTAAGTTATCAAAATTTGTCTTAACTACCTTGCTCATCTTCTTCAGTCTATTTAAACGATAGCTGGTGGCCAAATAAACATTGTCATGCAGTACCTTGTTTAGATCATGAAAAAGCCTCTGGAATGCATTTGTTGAAGCTGGTTATTGATATGACTGTAGTGTTTGGTTGAATCACAATGACGTTGAAGGGCACGGCCATCAGATGAAATTCTCGTCTAACATAGGAATTAGAACTGGAGTGTGGGTATCATCTTTTGAATTTTGAGCCACTGGTTAATTATATTTAGATGCACTGGTAGACAATCTGAATCTCTTTTACTTGCACCCCACTTTCTGTTTTTAGAGAAACCAAGGGGGAATATACATCATGTGAAGACCACTTTATGTTATCTTACCCGACATGATTATAACACTTCTAAATCTTCATCAATCCACCTGAACTGGAAACTGAACAAAATACCATTTCAACCCTTTTATTGGATGTATTGATGCTAATATTTCATTTTTCCATATAGTCTAATTCTTTTTCTCTTAGTGCAGTGAAAATGTAGGATTGTTGGCTCTGACACGAGTTGGAAGCCGAAGGGTGATTCAGATATCAGCAGCCTTCATGCTCTTCTTTTCAGTATTGGGTTGGTATTCGATGCCCACTGTATATGTTCTTTTATTACATACAGTTGATCTGTACTTTCTACTCATTTTATAGTCTTCTCTGGCAATAAACAGGAAAGTTTGGAGCTATTGTTGCTTCCATTCCCCTGCCGATTGTTGGAGCTCTGTATTGCATCCTGTTTGCTCTCATGTGTATGTATCCCTTCTTTTTAATGTGATGGCGCCACATGTACTTGGTGTAATTGCTTTTATGAATTGTCCTCGACTCCTTTCATTCATCTCGAAAACTTGTGGCCAAATATTGCAAATGTGAATGCGCTGCTCGCTGAGAATTATGAAATTGCAATCCTTCTAGATCAATACGAAATAAGGACATTGTCATCTTCCTAATGTTGCCGACAATGATAGTTGTGGGAATGGAAAAATGAACTAGACATACATGTCCAATTTTTATGAGACCAAATCTACTTGTTTAAGTTTGGCACATTTGAGTCTATGCTGACTTTGGAATTTGAACATGTCAAATTTCTGTATTTTGTTGGAGATACGTAACAAATATGTTTCTTTCATGCCCCTCATCAGTCCCGATTTTGATTATGTTCATTTTATTGTCATCTTTATGGGCAGCTTCTGCTGGTCTTGGCTTACTGCAATATTGCAACCTCAACAGCTTCAGAACTAAGTTTATTATAGGTTTCTCATTCTTCATGGGTCTTTCAGTGCCAAGGTATTTCAGCGACTATGTGATAACTTCTGGGCATGGGCGTGGTCCAGTTCACACTCATTCTGTGTGGGTATGTAACACCAATCGTTACCGATATCCTTGATTCGCTCTTTTTAATTGACCTTATGCATTTTACTAGTGGAGGTAATTACACGTAACTTGTATCTTGTGCAGTTCAACAAAATGGTGTTAGTGATCTTCACATCCCCAGCCACTGTGGCAGGACTTGTCGCTTTCTTTCTGGACCTTACTCTTGCACGCAAACATGCCTCCACTCGAAGAGACAGTGGCAGGCACTGGTGGGCTAAGTTCAAGTATTTTGATAAAGATCCGAGAAGTGCAGAATTTTATTCTCTTCCATATGGTCTTTCTAAGTATTTCCCTTCACTTTGAGTCTTCGTTCGTAAACGAAGAATATCCATTCTATGGAGAGTTCAAATGATATGAAATAGTAAAAGCGCATGAAATGCTTCTACATAGTCAGCAATGATGCTTAGCTTGAAGGAATACCATAGGAAGACATTGAAGAAACAGTCATTTATAATTATATATCAAGAATTGGTTTGTTTAGTGCAACCAAGTAGCCAAAATATGAATTTACTCATATATGGAAATCTTGCTGATGATTTGTATAGGTTCTGATAATTTCTATTGTCAGAAAGTTTCCTCCCAGTTGCTCTAGTCATGAAGCATTTATGCTAGAATAGCTTGTTCTGATAATAGTGGATTTACATTGAATCTTTTTCTTTTTTCTTTTCATGAGATACCAATTGATATAAGTGTGGTATGTAAATTACAAACATACACCTGCATTTTTAATATTTTGGATTGTAATTTGGTGCAAGATTACTTTTTCCCATATGGTCATTAGTTCTTGTTGAAAGACATAACAAAATTTGCTGTGGGGAAAAACAATGTTTAATGTCAGCAATTATCATCTTATTATTTATTTTGGATTAGCATTATGTCAAAAAAGCAAACTTTAAATACAAGTGCATGTTCATGCCCTTTGCCTATATTACAATAAAGGGTTTCCTCAATAATTGCCATAATTGTAGTAGACATCCAAAACATGATAGCCAAACTCACCTAAATAGGTGAAATAGTATAGCTATGGTTCTGTTGGAAATTGATGAACTATGAATATTAACTCAAGTTCAATAGGGAATAATGCCCTTCTTGATGGTGATCTTCAAATACAAACAAAGTACATAAGAATCAATGCAGATATTTTAAAATACCAATTGGTTGGAGGTATAATATTGCTCGAAATTTGGGGGGAAAAGGGATTTATAAAGAGCAAGTTCCATCTGTGTCTGTTTCTCTTTCCACCCTCTTTTGTCACTGCATCAAATAACTATGACAAACATAATTCTTCTCAATGTTTAAGCTTCCTAAATTTGGAAACTCAAATGTGCATCAATAATTACAATCTTGGACGCACTTTTTATTTTCCACCATGTTATATAATTATATCATTATGTTAGCATATACATATTTTGATATCAGTGACATCATTATTTCAACTGTAGTTGAAATAATGCATAAATGATGGTTCCCACACTAGAAAACATGTACATGCTAACAGTCTATAGTATACAATTGGCCCCCAGTGGTGATGGATCCTCTTGTATCCACAAGGTCTAATAGTCAAATAAATCCTAAAATTAGGTCTAGTTCAAAGGGCTGAATATTAGATGAGACTCTTCTACACATGCTATTTCCTTTTATTTGGTAGTATGTTGAATTCATTCTATATTATATGCTTTCAATTTAAAAATTTAATGCGGTGGTTTTCGTTAGTACTTTTTTGGCGTCTCTAATTGTTTGTTCGTATTTCATGCAAGTACGCAACATCCAATCAGATACATAGAAATTAGATTAAAGGATTTTCGTCATGGCCATTTGTTTGTATCTCAGTCAAGAACCCAACATTCAATCAAATAATTAAGAAGAAGAACGGACGTCATGACCGTTTGTTTGTATCTCAGTCAAGAACTCAACATCCAATAAATAATTAAGAAGAAGAGCGGATTTACGTATGGTCGTGAATCAAAGAATTAACTACTATATCATTTAGGTAATTTGATTTCTTTATATTGATTGAGATCCTATTAAAACACACATGATTGCATTATCTAATTCTTTAAACTATTTCTCATATTATTTCAAAAATTACAAAACTCAGAGAAATCAAACCATTTACAATCAGTTATAGTTCAGATCCAAAACCACAAATCAAAACACAACCCAACTTCCCTTTGAAAGCAGCCCTACCAGGTGCCCACCAAGGAAAGCACATGCTAAAGGGAAATTGAAAGTTGTACTGGCTCACAGAGCATTAAAAATCCAAATAAATAACTTGTGTTAGTAAAAAGACCAAGACCAGTCAATCCCGAAAATCAAAGTATACTATTCTATACAACACAAAAATCAGTATTCTATCATGTATTACAGCCCCCGGGAATAGATCAGATCATCCGAATCATACAATCTTACATATATATACACAAATATATCATACTAGATTTTGCAATTAAATCCTCAATTATGTGTAGATATTCACATAATTGTGTTAAAATTGTTACACGCAATCTCGTGGAGGAGATTATTTCCCTTAAATAAATTACAAAACCGCGACTAGGGTTACAAAGTATAAGATGTGTAATAGCAATCATACAATAGGTAAATGTATTATGTTCAATAATTTTCAAGAGTTAAGAATAATAGTTATGAAATAGAAGAAAATTCACAAGATAGTAAAGAAATAAATGTAATAAGCATTAATCAAGATCATTAAATTATACGTACAGAATAATTAATCTAATATTGCATAGTCAAATCATACTATTATAGGAGTATATACTATAATAGTATTTTCCCAACCCCCTGCCCCACAAAAAAAAATAAAGAAAGAAAGAAAAAAAATGAAAATAAAAATCCGGAATACACTGTCTCTTCTCTTGGTTGAGAGTCCATAGGTAAGTAAATCTCGGCTGTAATCTACCTTGCACGTCCTCCTCCCTCTGCACACCACTCTTTCTCTTCACAGTTGAGACTGCTACTTATTTAGACAGAGAAACACACAGTAAGTGTGTGAGAGAGAAGTGAACAAAAATGTCCTTACTAGTACTACTCCTCCACAAACCATAAACGGCCATGTGTATTTCCACCCAATCCCTACTACCACCTCCAATTCCCCTCCCCACCGCCAATGCCGTTCTCCCGCCCCCGCTGATTACCCTCATTCCTCCGCCATGTCCGACCATTCCGGTGCTAGCTTTTACTGTGACGAGGAATTAGCCGACGATGTCGTCAGATCCGATGCTAACTCCTCACCTCCCCCTCCCCCTGAATATTGTTCAGCACCAATACCATCCGATGAATCTTCATTCATCGCCCAACTGTTGGATTCGGAGCCCCACCACATGCCCCACCCGGATTACATCCATCTCTGTCAAAATCGCTCCATCCACTTAACCTCTCGCCAGGACTCCATCAATTCCATCCTCAAGGTATGTGCGTATCCATATATGATATATACATACACACAGAGTTTGTTCGTGGTAATTAATTAAGCAATAATAGTACTAATAAGCTTTTCATCACATACAGGCTCATGGACACTTTCAATTCAGACCGGTTACTGCTTTCCTCTCCATCAACTACTTCGATCGTTTCCTCTCCTCTCATACACTTCCGGTACTTTATCCCTCTCTCTATCTATACCTTTCATCTATGGATACAGGTTTATCTGCAGGATTCACATTAATATATGGAGTTTTCAATTGAAAAATAGGAAACTGGATGGCCATTTCAGCTTCTATCAGCGGCGTGCCTTTCTCTAGCGGCGAAAATGGAAGAATTGTACGTTCCATTGCTTTTGGACTTGCAAATGCTTGAGCCCACATACGTTTTTGAGCCCAAAACAATACAGAGAATGGAGCTTTTGGTCTTGGCAACTCTCAAGTGGAGACTACGCTCTGTCACTCCATTTGACTACCTCCATTACTTCATCTCCATGCTCCCCTCTCCCGCCTCCAAACCCGATTCGGTTTCTACCGTTCATTCCCTCGCTTCCAATATCATCCTCAATACCACCCGTGGTAAACCTCTCAGCAATTAATCAATATGGAATAAGATTTAATTGTTATGGTTTAGTAAAAGTTTTTGATTTTCGTAATCGTGCTGTTGATGAATAATCAGTGATAGATTTTTTGGGATTTCCGCCGTCGGTCATTTCAGCGGCCGCCGTGATTTCCGCCGCCGGTGAGGGTGTAAATTTGCCCGATACTTTCGATCAGAGAATAAACAGAGTAAGTTTGGGGTGTATTATTGGAACTTTCTAATTCGTTCAGATGGGGGTTAATGTAAAAAACTGTATTAATTTGGGGTGGTAAATCGTAATTTCCCAAACCTTGGGGGTGAAAAAAATACTCATTTGGTGTTTTTCCCGGGGAACAGGAAATGGTGAGAAGCTGTCATCAACTAATGGAGGAATACTTGTTGGACACGTGTCCAACTGATGATCTTAAAGTCAGGAGCATTGAGCCTCTCGCGCCGCCGAGTCCCATGGGCGTCCTTGATGCGGCGGCTTGTGCTAGCTGTGACACCCACTCCGAAAATCCAGCCTCAGTTCCAGGGCCCGGCTCCGGTTCTGGCGAAGCCGAGCGAGAAAACAAGCGGCAGAGATTGTCTACACCGGATGTACAGGAATCGTAATTATAGATAAGCATCAAGTATTTTTCCCTTTTCCAGAAATCCAGAATCCTTTTTTTTTTTTTTTGGCCGTTTTATTTATTAATTAACGGTTAAAAAACATGTTCGGAAGGTAAGAAATTTTGTTCTAATTTTCCCATTATTTTCCTTGTTAAAAATATTGAAAAAATTGTTGAATTAATTGATGACTGGCTATAAATTGATATTCGGCCAATCAGGAGCTTTAGATAATTTAATTTCCCCCTAATTTTTAGACTTTATTAAAGGGCCTATTCAACTGTCTTTGCCAGTATAATGTTATTTGATTGGTTGAGAAAAGGTCTGTTGCCTTTTTAAACAACTCCAAATACTTCTGGACTCCAATAATTTTGGCATGGAGTGTTGTGGCTTTTCTTTTTCTTTTTCTTTTTCTTTTTCTTTTTCTTTTTTTTGACCTTTACCCCATCCTAGTAGTAAAGCTGTAACCCATTTTCTTGGTCTGATTAACAAATTAATCTTTATAATCTAAAGTAAAAATGTTTCTCAATTAAGTCATAAAATCATATGGTCAATTGGGCATGTGATACATGAATTGTTATATCACGAGTGATGATTTAGTTGTCACATTCCATGAATATGCGATTTGGTTTCTCCATTTTATTTTGTTTGTACCATGTTCTTATATATTATTCTTATTTTATTCAAGTATTTGGGTACTAAATAGAGGTAATCTTGATGTCCTAGATGATAAAATAGAAGCTGCAATGATTGATTTATGTTGCAGGATTGTGTTTAATATGCAATCATCAGAAGTTATACGTCCACTAGATGCAATAATGTTTGAATTCGTCAAATCGGCAAATCTTATGAATTTAATTTGCGTGACCTACTCTGATCAGTTCAGGTTTTCTTGAATATACATATACATAAATAATGGATGGATAATCCAAAAATGAGGTTTGTGGGAAACTTTTATTTTTGTTTTTTTCACGAGTATTACTAAGGAAACAGAGAGTAACGTATCATTTTAGCTAATATTCCTTATATTCCAAATTTATCATTTATATTTTCTTTTGAGATATTTCAATATAAAAATTTCATTTCTTAAAATAAAATTTTTATTTGTTAAAAGATCTTTCCATTTAAATCAATGATTTGATACCAGTAACTCTTGAATAATACTTGTGAAGACACCAGTAAGGGGCAAAAATGACTTGAGCTTCTATTTTTTTTATTATTATTTAAACTCAAACTTGGTTCAAAAAATTTGAGCTTGAGTTAGTGGAGCTTGTAAATTTAGGTTTAAACTCGAGTTTGAACTTGGTTTATGTACGTTCGAGCTTAGTCAAACTCGGGTTCACCTATTCAAATATTTTTTATTAAAAAAAATAAAAGAATTGGTGAGAATTGATTGTACATTGAAGAAAGAGTTGAATATTCATTTACCGATCATTCACTTCATAGTCCAATATATCTTTTAGATAATTGATTAATGGATGAGAATAAATATAGAGTCCAATTCTACATGTCAGTGCCAATAATAATGAAATTTAAACATTTTGACTCGAGAAGAAGGTTGAGCTCGGCCTCAAAAATCTCATGCTTAAATCAAATCTCACTCAATCTTGACCAGTCAGCTCATCACATCTTACACCCTTTGGTAATCGTATAAAGTTATATAAAAATTTTAGCTTTTAACTTTTATTTAAGATTTTGTATATAATCAAATAGGAAGTTTAGACAATGTTTGATTTTATTTTCCCAAACATATTTTGATTCACAGGGAATCAAAATGTGATTGGGAACTGAATTTTGAAGAATGATATTTTTATTCTGCATATAATTTTCATACTCCCAAAACTCTTATTAATCTTTATATATATTTTTAATTATTATATTAATTTAAAGATTACATATTTATACCTCAATTATTATAAAGGATAAATATATATGTATTCTTTCAATCATTATGTTAAAATAATAATATTAATATGACACTACTAACCATATGAAACCTATTTGAATAAACATTTATAATAAAAAAATATATCAATTTGAAATAATTTATCAAAACACATTTTTTCTCTAAATATACATCACATCAATTATTTCTTATTAATTTATTCAAATATATTTTTATTCTTAACGTATTATTCGATACAATATCTAAAAATGCCTCTTCTCATAATATTTTTCCTCAAAATATAACGTTATGGGTACGTAAATGTGAGTATATCATGCACTAGTATTTTGTGGAAAATAATTTTTCTATTTGTTTCCACTTAAATTTAGAAAGGAGAGTTAGGCTTGGGGTGGAGGAGCCACGGGGTGATGCCACGTATCCGACAAAAAGTACGACCCCCGAGGGGTGTGGTTGGTACACCTGAGTGTCCGATTTGGACGTATTCACAATGTACAAATTACAATCCCACAATTTCCCACTATTCCCTTGTAATCTTCCGGTCTCATGGGCCTAGTTTTGCTTGCGCACTTGGGACTTAACCTTTCTTATGATTCATAATTTGGGCAAGTTTATTGGAGATTTAGGAATAATAATAATAATAATAATAATAATGTCTATATATACATATAAAATTTTAGATAAAGATTTTAAAAATAAAATTTTAATATGTTTTTGCAGTTTATTTGTAAAATCATTATTAATTTGGATCATATTATTTATTTTACGAAATAAAATATTATTTCATGACGTTCAAAATGTATAAAACTCTTTTTCTTACCTTCAATTAGATTATGCTAATATATTGGTTGGGCATTTGTAACCCCACCTTTATCTTGATCCACTATAATGAGATTAAATTAACTTTTGACTATATGTGGGGTAAAATTAATTCAAAACTTTTTAATTTAACCAACTTTAGATTTTTGGCTGTTGTCAATTGTATTTTATATGTGTTAATTTTTAGGTTAGAAATTATAATTTTTTTAGTTAACTCAAATTATTTAGTAAAAATAACAATTTAAATCATCTCTCATCTCAGCCAATTCAATTGAAATGTTGTGGATTTGAACTTTAACTGGTAAACTCATTATTTTTCTAATTTATTATCATTTAATATGAAATATCAATAAATACGGATAATAGAAAACAAATATTTTTATTTAAAAGATATCTAAATAAATCGCTATTTAAGTTAGTACATATATATGAATGAGTGATTAATTGAATTGGAAAATAATTAAAAAGAAAAAGAAAAAACAGGCATACGTATGCATGACGCGAGAAGGCGAAGGGTAGTAGAGGGTTGTGAAAAGGGCAGCAGAAGTGGGAGCAAAGAGGATCTGAGTTGGGAGTCGAGACCGTGGGAGACAGCCGTAAAGGACCAACAGGGACCGTCCATCTGTAAAGCACCCACACGATTTGACGGCTTAAAGGAGCCAGTATGTCTCGTCACTCAATATTATCACATCATCATGTCACCCTAGGAACTGTACGGCAACAGCACCAACCCAAAAAAGACAAGTGCTAATTTTCGATTTATTTTTTTAATTGGTTAAATTAAATTACATTCGACCACCAACTATTATTAATTAGGCCATGTTTACCGCATGGTATCACCTGACACATACTATTTTATCCCACGTTTGTTTGCTTAACATTGATGTTATTAGTCCCGTACCAAAAATTCAACCCCGGGCACTTAAGTGATGAGGCATCCTTCAGTTTTCAGGGGATGAAACAATCCAGCTGCGGCCACTTTGAATATCACGCGTTAAATAGAGTTTAAACGAGTCTAATCGAATAGACTATAATATATTATTAGTAAATTGATAGAATTTTTATCAAATTTAAAAATTATATTTGAAATAATTTTCATTAATCAAATTAAAATTAAATAAATTTTAATTCAATCGAACACAAATTAAACTTAAATAATCTAATTTTGTTATATAAATTTTATTATTTTTTAATTTGAATCGAGTTTGAACTAAACTCTAAATCTAATTAAATAAAAAAAATGTGTTCACCTTGATTTGTTATGTTTTATAAATTGAGTTGAAATAAATTTTTAACAATTAATTTTAAGTCGGGTATAGATAATAAGATTTGTTTTTAGCCACAGGTGTAAATGTATAAAAGCCCCTCAATTGATCAAGTAAATTACACCCATGCCCTTAAGACAAAAAGATTTGGGTTCCCCAATTTTGTTCTCCACTGTTCACCATTCTTCTCCAAAAATTAAAGAGACTTATTAAACATTTCTTAAAATAACTTTTTTATACCTAGAAAAATATTATAAAATTACTTTAAGTTAAAAGACAAGCTCCACCAATTTTTGATTTCAAAAAATATAATTAACTTTTACTCTATTTTTGCATGAAATTACCCTTAAACTTCTTATATTCAAAAAATTTTATTCATTGATATTCAATTTTAATGTATTCATTTATTCGTAGTAGAAACTTTTACAATACTTAATTTATCAACTTTTAAAAATTTTAATTTTTATGTTTAATTCATTGTTTAAAAAATTAAATATCAATAAATAAAATTATGCAAACTAGTAGGCGGTGTATTAACACTAATTTTTTTCTAATATTTTAATTACACTATTTGTGCATGTGATTAAAAAGTGTTGATGCTTTCTCATGAATAGACTTCCAACCGCACATACCAATATTTGACCAATAAAAGAATGAACAAATTACTTATTATGTTCACTTATGCACACTGTGAACTGTGAAGAAGAAGAATTTTTTTTTTCACACTTCAAATAATTGGCCCAAAATGGTAAAAAAAAAAGGAGCCAATACCAGACTAAGATTGTAGAAAGATTTTATGTTGACTTAAAAGTGTTTTTGCCATTATGTTAATATTATTCTGCAATAAAAAAACCAATTTAATCTTGTATTTAGTGGAAATCTAGCTTCCATGAACAAGAGAAAATCTATGAGTAGTACTCATGTCCGGAAAGTATCATTTTTATTGTTGTTCATGTCTTTTCTTATGGTGTGGCTCTTTGTTTTTCTCTTGCACTGTCTTCCTGTCCCATGCCTCTTTATTGCTTCAATTCTCATTTATATATATATACTTAATTCATTAAATTTTTAAATTTGATGTCAATTGAAAACTGGATCACTTTATACGATCAAATTGTACAGACAAAAACCCTCTGATGATCAAATCAAAATCAAAGAGAAAAAGATAATCTAACAACAAATAACTTAAATCAATAGAAATGCAAATAAATTATGTACCTTAAAAAAGTGGCAGAATAGGGTATTAATGGGTCATAAGGTTAAAATAGGCTCAAAAAGCTTAATTTAAGAAAACTGTCTACGGATTAAAATAAATATAAAATTCAATATGTCAAGTTTATGAGATCCACGAGATAACAGACAAATTGGGTTATAATGTTTAAATTAAACTCATCGAGACCATAAGATCTAAAATTATAAAAATCATCACATCAACACTATAAATAACATCAATAAAAAGTGAAAGAATTCAAACTCATATATAAAGATATGAAATCACGTACCAAGCCGACAATGATAGACAAAGCAAATGGATTCATTGAAAAGTTACACTATTTCAACGAAACAAAGAGAGACAATTTATTAAACGTTAATTATCCAAAAAAAAATATATTATTAAAATGTGTTTTATGATTCTCTATTGAAATATTGCTTTGATTTTGATTTGAATGTTGGATGATTTTCATCGGGGTAATCCGGACTCCCTTATGATTTGTGTATATCACAGGCAATAACCCACCTAAAAATTAAAAATTTAAAAGAAACTAACGATTGAAAATTTGAATAATCACATCATAAATTTATAGATTTTTGTAGGATGGTGCTTGGAGCATAAGAGCCATATGAGCCCATTGAAATGGGCCATCTTGATGGTCCATTTTAATTATCTTATTTGATTTTGTGTTTTTGAATCATGTCTCATTATATATATATATATATATATATATATATATAAATATAAATAAAGACAACTCCAGCGTCATTATAATGTATTATTGGCTGGAAGTGTTAAACAAATCACGGGGCAGAGGTGAGTTAGATTGATGGAGATCTGTGGCTTTGATTTTCTGTGTAATTGGTCAATGAAGTTGGGTCCCTATCCCAGCCTGTAACCTCTGTAGTATCATGCATGCATGGACCCTTTAATCTCCATTCTCCACCACTGCAGGAAACCCTTTCCTTTTCTTTTCTTACAAAAGCTGAGGTATCTTTAAAAAAAAATAAAAAAATGAGTAATTTACAACCTAATAAAGAGGGAGCCACTTGATAAAATTACCTTGACAATTTGAAGGAGTTATAACGGGCTACGTGCATGAAAAATAATTATAAAAAAGAGAAAACAAAAGATATAAGGCATTTAACCCTGTGTTTGGAGTCATTTTTATTAATTTGGGATAAATTTTTGGAAAAGATATTTTTAAATATATCAAGAAACGTGTAGAAGAAAAAAGTGTATTAAGATGAATTGCTGAAAATTATTTATGTAATATATTTTTGAAAAGAAAGTATTTGGATTAACCATTTTTATTTCTATTGTAAATATATTTTCATGTAGGGTTATGTTTGATTAGTGACACCACATCAAACTTTTATAGTATTATATTGTTATTATATTAAGAAAGATATAAATATATATGTTTATTTATTTTTTAGTGAATGGAATATATATAAAAATATGTATAAATTTAAATTAATATACTGATTTTGAAGATATATAAACATGAGAAAAGTGTTTTGAAAAAATAAAAATTATTTTTTGGAGGGAAGTCTTGTTGAAGTAAAAATATAAGTCCTCCAAAACACCGCTCCCAAATATTATTATTATTATTATTATTATTATTATTATTATTTTGTCTGGGAAATGAAAACATGTTTGTAAAAATAAAATCAAATATTAATTAAAAGTTCCACCAAGCAGATACGCAACACGGGGATATATTCTCAGTAGTATTTCGTTACAATGAGAATTATTTCAATTTATTCTCAATAATATTAATGTTATATTAATATAAAATTCTTATGTAGGGGTCTATCTTTTTAATTTATTTTTTTTGGACCAGCTGGTCTATATTCATTTTTGACTATTTGATTGTTATGGTCCAGTCAAAAATTGATGAACTGATGCTGTGGAGACCCAGATTAATAAATCTTCTTACCACCATACTTTAGGAGCAATGGGGAGGGTGGCTTAATTCTCTGTGTAACTCGCACAATGGACCAAATCCACATCATTTGTACCATTTTCGAAAAGTCTCTATTGGTACTAAGTGCTTTGCGCCAAGATATAAAATAGTGTACAAAAATATTAAGCTAGTCCAACTCCCAACTAACTCAAATTTGAGAGTAAATTTTCCATGTTGCTGACTTCTGCGCCCATATCATAGATTCAGAAAATAAGTGTACCTGAGTTTGGGTAGAATAATGTGAGCTCAAATATTTTAAATTTGGGATGACTTGAAATATTAAAAAATGTTAAAATTTGGGATGGTTCCAACTAAAACTTTTATTTGATGCTTTAGTCAATTTAGGTTTACATGTCATAATGAACTGGAAAATGAAGTGAGTAAAAATATAAAAGTTACCGTTTGAAAATTATACATCGAGTATTTATATTGATCGATCAATATAGGTCGTACAGGCTAAGATTCAGACGTCATAATCTGGTTAATCTTTTCATCCCATTAGTTCGTTTCATTAACGGTGAAAAATTCAAATCGGATCAAGTCCTAAATAAAAAAACACAAATTTCCTAGCACTTTTTATATTTTGGTGATACTTCAGAGCAGAGTGTAATTTCAAGACTTTACACATCATGTCTATATTTATCTTTTTCATGTATTTATGATTCATATAATATGGATTGTTCAACAAATTTTTTGCTGCAATGTAATGATATAAAATGATCAAAAATCAGATCCATCCATCCATTATATGCAGGGTTGGTGCAGCATAAACATTGGTACTAAAAGCCCAAACAGGCTTTTTTTTTTTTATTTCCCATACTGTGGACAAAGGCTTAACGGTCTTACTGATCACTCAATAACATCCAAGGACAAAGGACTCCTTCAAATAGAGCTAAGGGATAAGACAAGGCAACATTAAACACACACACCCTCCCCACCCCACCCCCCAACCACCCCCACACCCCACCTCCATATATGTGTGTGGCAACACATATAAAGATTGCATCTTAAATGTGAGACCAATTCCATCATATGCAATTCCCATTTTGGTCCCCCATCTTTCTCCCAAGTACCACATCATGTTGCTTCTTCAGCCTCTCTGTGCTTATGCATTTATTATTTTTCTACTTCTTTTTGTGAGTCATTGATCTTCAATATTTAAACTACCAAATCTGTTAAATCCATTTTGAGCTCTCCTCTCTACAAAATTTGTGAACTCGATAAGTTAAAATAGTTCACGACGATAAAATAGTTCACGACGACTCAGGTGTGACCAAACTCATTTTTAGTAAGAATTTTTTCTTAGTTTGCTTATTGTTTAACTTCTCGACTTCTAATATGATGTTTCTTCATTAAATTCAAACTTTTATCCACTTAATGGTTATAATTGGGTGAAATATTAATTGTAAACTACACATATGGATTTTTTTTTTCTTGTTGAAATTAAAGTAACATTAATTTTGAAATATTTTGCTGGTAGGTATATATAGCTTGTGTTACTATCCTAGTTACTCTATAGGTAGATGAGATCTTTAATAAGCTATTATTTTTCAACACCTCTTAAAATAATTAGTTAAGTTTAAATTTCAATTGAAGGACAAGTACATAGAGCTGCCAAATATATTGCTAATAGCATTATATTTCTTGCCCATGTTCTTCATCTTTCAAAGGTTACACATATGAAATGCTAATACTTATATGTACTCGTTACTTCTAGAGATGATAATGGAGTGAGTTCAAATTCAAATTCGTCCGTCCCGCTTGGGATATATTTTAATAATATAAACGAGTTTGAATTCGGATCTTGAATTTTTTATTTTTAAGTCTGACTGACCTAGATCCAACCCTTTTATTTTTTTTATTGTGTTTAAACTTTTATTATATATTATTTATATGATATTTTTTAGAAAAAATGAATTTCTTTTGAAAATTTTAAAAGTAAATTATTTTAAATTTAATATATTTTAAATTATAAAATATGTCTAACGAATCTACCAATTA
The DNA here is from genome assembly GCA_019321725.1 of Paulownia fortunei. NCBI lineage: Eukaryota > Viridiplantae > Streptophyta > Magnoliopsida > Lamiales > Paulowniaceae > Paulownia > Paulownia fortunei. The sequence continues at coordinate 28,547,811 of CM033106.1, read as the reverse complement.
AATCTGGATCCTTATAGATTTTAATAGATCGAATGTCGGATCGATGCATATCCAACCTAAACTAAACTCATTTACATCCCTAATTATTTCATTTGTCAAAGGGATGTAGTATTTTGATGTTTTGCCGGTAGTTTGTTGTTTTACACTATTGTTGGGAGATAAGAATATGGTGAGACTAAAGGAAAAAAGAAGAAGATAATTTTCCAAAATTAAATTTCAATGTATTTTCTAGACAAAATAAAATATTCTTAATGTAGAATAATCATAAAAAAAAAATCTATGCATAATTTGATAAATTCATCTCATAATTATATGTATACAATTTTTTATTTTTTTTTCGCATTTCCTTGTTAAAATTCAAAGTTCAAACACCCTTAGTATAACATTATCGAATCCCCTACATCTTTATAAATTGTTAAAAATCTTGGTAAATAGTTATACTAAATAAAATTAAACCTCGAAAGCCCTAAAGATCAGCCTGGACAAAAAGTGATTGTTTTTCCATTTATCGTTGTGTTCTACTTTATAAAAGAAGTATTTACGTAGAATTTGATACTTAAAAAAATTATTATTCATGATATTAAATATGAGGCGTTGAGTTCAAATGGTGAAAAAAGACTTTAGACCAATTCATATTTTATTATAACAAAAGACTAGTGTAGAATCCCTTTCTTTCTTCTTTTTTTTTTTTTTTTTTTTTAATTTTTGGGAATATAGAAAGAAAATTGAAACCCGACCAAATTCAATCAGACCAAAAACCATAAATAACATCTAAGAAAAAAAGAATTGTAGTTGAGTCCAATAAAAGATTACATGGCAGAAAGTCAAGCCATGATCAATTTTTTCAATAATTAGGGTTTGAAATAATGAAGTATTTCAGAATACCAACAAGCAAAAAGTAGTTTAGATTTCGTGTGGGATTTATATTAAAACGCGTTTTAGGGATATGATTTCATCAAATCATGTTAGTATCTCGTAAGACAACCATACCCTCCAATCATTCTACAATCAAGACATTATTACAACTTAAGAGGCTCAAAAGTACAAAATGTGATTAGGTTGATGTAGAAATGGTAGTGTACAAGTCGGCAAGACAATTATTGTGTGTCTTTGACGAAAGAAAAATAAAACAAAGGAACGACAATGAGCTATGTTTGATTTTGTTTTAAGTGTTTAGAAAAAATATATTTAAAAAAATGTATTATGAGAAAATATATCGAGAAATGTGAGTAGGTTTGATTGTAATAATTGATTTGATGTATTCTTAAAAGACATTGTTTTACTGTAGATGTTATTTCTGAGTGTCTAAGAATCCACTAATTATTATAAAAAACATCGGTGGTTGTCCGATTATAGTTGATTAACAAGTATTAGTAAAATCTAGTGTACATGATGCAAAACTTAGGTACATTTTTTGGCGATGAGAGTGTTTGGGCCTTGGTGGCGTAATTGGTGTGAAGTGACATGTGATGTTGTATATGGGCCATTGATGGGAAAATATAGGCCCAAATAAGGTACACAAACGTTTTTTGGGCAAGGATAAGGAGACAAATTTGGCCCAAATCGTTTGAAGGGGCCCATGAAATGAAAGAATGATGAGACGGTCATTTTTGACACTCCATCAAACTCCAACATATTAACAATTATTTGGTTATAAAACTGATTGCTTCTTAATATTGGTTGAAAATATTGCAAACACTTTCTCTAACATGAGAACAATATTTGAAAAAAAATAGAACATCATTTTTTTATTTATTATTACATATTAAAATTTAAAATAATCATATTTTAAATTGTCAAAGAATAAGTATAGTGAGGTACTTAAAAGATTCGACAATTTGATTCTTTGAAGAAATAAGGAGTACTACTTATGAAATGAAAGATAATTATTTGTACTCCACATAAAAAAATGAAAAAAAAGCCGATAAAACTCTATTTTTTGGATTTATTTTCTCCGGTAAATATTTTGAGATATTAAGTAAAAAAACATGAAAATGGAAATCGCAAAGTTTGATGAGATCAATTTTGCTAAAATATATTTAAAAATATTTTTTGAAAGTAAAATCTTATTTTCTGAATATTGGGTTTAGACTTTTGAAAAATCAGATTACAAGATAAAGTATAGACTTTGAAAATAGACTTTTTTTTATATATATATATATAAAAGGTTTTCAAATAATAACTTGAAAGAACAAGCAAATGAAATACATTTTTCAGTGGATAAAAAATAGTGTGGAAAGCCTAATGTACTTGAATACCTTCTAAATTATAATATTAAAATCTTCTTAGGCCTTATTTTTTATTTGCTGCGCCGCGGGTACGCAGGTAATCCGTACGGCGTACTTGGCTCTCGCTATATATGACAAAGTGGTAAGGTAAGGTAAGGTAAGGAGGTATTTTAATATCCTAATGGGACCCACATCGTGACTCCTCCCACGTGGCGCAGGGTGCAGCTGACACCATATTTTTCCTTTAATGGAAATCACACCATTAAATTACCGAAATTTATAGAATCGGATTTCCCAACAAATTAGTTAATTCCATCATGTGCTCACATGACGTGTATAATGTGTGTGTGTGTGTGTGTGTGCTTTTAGTTTATTTCTAATTACACTTATAAAAAGGTCGCAGAAGTTTAGATGATTTAGCCAAATTTACAGTTGACATTAGGGACTCAATAGAAAAGAAATAGGCTTTACATTTTCGATTTTTGAAGGCAAAACTAAGTTCATCACCCACTCACAATTTTAAATTTGGTGAACCATTAAATTAAACCAAATAAATATTTTATTCTTAATTTATTTTTATTTTTATATTATCACCAATGTATTTATTTTTAAACTTATTTAATTACTTATATAATTCTACTGAATTACATATAATTAATATTATATTTATTAATAAAAAAAACACCACTACAACACAAAAACTTTCATAAAACAAGCATAAAGTCTAATAATGTTGTTTCAATGTAGTTACTTATTATTTGTTAATTATTATAATTAAATATTACAAGTATCATTGCAAAATAATAATCAAATTAAAATTAAATAAATAAAACTAAATTATCATTTAATTAGATATACAAATATGTGATACAAACGAAATAAAATCTAGGTAGAATAAATTTGGGGGTAATACAGAAATATACGCATTACATCAAATTTAATATTGAGTTAAAAAGCATATTACATCAAATTTTATGTTTTTGGTGCTAAATTTAGTATTGGATTAGAGATGCCTAAATTATGTGGGGAGATTTAAGAGAGGGGTATTTTCTCCGCCATAAAAAAATATGTTTTCACATTGAATTTATATGGTTATGGTTCGTATCAAGGAAATTTCAAATTATCATGTTATACATTTTGAAAGAAAAAAATTGGATTTATGAGTTGTTATTGTAAAAAAAACATTCTAATTAAGAAAGCACTCTACATTAATTATAGTATGACATATTTTTGATAATTTTTCAAATATAAATAAGTATCAATTGTTCTGCTACTAGCACAAAATGCATATATCAATTGTATGTATATTGAATATAGTATCAACATCACCGACCGGTTAAATTTCAAATTAAGAATAACTCATAAGCCAAGCTTAAGCTTGTTTAGTTTCTAAATTAGGTGAAAATAAGGATTAAAAAACTTTAATCATAAAAAAATATGGATGAATTATACAAAATACCCTTGAGATTTACTTTAATTATAAAAAAATCTAATTATGTTTTGAAATTATAAATACCTCTTGAGATTTGTATTTGTTTTACAAATACTCTTTCAATAAATACATTTTGTAAAATAAAGACAAATGTCAAGGATTATAATTTACAAGCTTAAATAAATTTTTTTGTAAATAGTTCAAACATTAAAAATAACTTTTATAATTCACCCAAAAATAATTATTCATCTACAGCTTAAAATATAACACAAAGATACTAACACAATGTTGTTTTAAATCATTTTGCTGCGAGATAATTGATTGCATGATCATACACCACAAAATCATATTATAAGAAAAATTAAAAACAAAATTAGACACCACAAAATCATATATAAGATAAAAAAAGAACTAACACCATTCCACTATTAAATCTATTGGGACTTCAATTCTATACTTCGGTGCAATGAACAAACTCGTCATAATGCATAACAAATAATTGGATCCAAAAAAATAATAAATAAAAGGCGAATTAAAAAAATCTTATAATTTGACGGAATATGATGTGACAAGTTTATGATTTAACAAACGTTTGATGATTGTATATCGGGAAGGAGGGGACAGGAGAGGGCAAGGGATGGGGCCAATCCTAGCAAACAAACACCAATTGTCTAACTATGGACCCATATATGAGCTGGATAGGACAAAGCCCATTTTCAATGCCTCAAATCAATGTGTATGGGAACAAACATCTTTGTACCCGTTACCTTTTATAAATCTGGACAAATTCAATTTTTGTAATCAGGTTCAATGTAATTCCAACTACACTTTATTAGAATTTGTGTGAATTCAATTCATATGAAAAAGACTTATAGACAATAATCAATATTCAATTAGTACTTCTTAATTCTTGGATTCACATAATCGGATACGGAATAGGTTCAAATAAATCAACTCTATATAATTAGATATTTTCAAAAAGTCGACTTTTTAGAATTCGTGAGTGTTGAATTTTTGAATCCAATCACATGCATGGAGCACGATATAACATCAATCAAATTCTTGTAACTCAATTTAAACACAATTTATTATGAAATTCTTGAACGTACTCGGCTCGACATTAAATGAATGTACATTTTTCTTGCTTTGACTGGTGGTACAATTTGATGCATGTTATTGCACATATGCTCCACCATGTGCACCCCAAGTAGTAGACTTACTCTTATATCAAACACTCAAATGCTACCTACTTATAAACCATATTATTTTTAAAATATTTTAAAATTTCGAATCTTTTGACAATCTCAACTTATTTATTATTGCAAGACAAGTATGAGGTCTAATATATGTAGATAATTATAACTATTTTGAGTCGTCAAGTTTCAAAAATCCTCTATGTGTAGATCTCATTTAAGAAAGCACAATGAATATAGACAAAATTTTCGCCAACACTTGAATTTTTTGTTTGGACATCAAACGATTTGCTTTTGGGTAATTAAAATTTGTAGTCACATTTGGTTAGAGATAACGAGTGATCCAAGAGTAGTAGCACATGATGGGGCATTTAACATTTGACTGGGACGAAGAAACCAAAGCCCCATCAAAGCATCATGCTCACTGCACACTACCACTGGCTGGCAGTAAATTCAAAAAAAAAAAAAAAAAAAAAAAACCCATATATTTATATGTAATATTTTTTTATCAATTTAAAATTAATCAAGTAATTTAACGTAGTAATCCACGTCTCCTTTGCCAGATAACCACTGTTTAGATTAATGTGTGTTTTGAACTAGTTCCCAAAAATCTTCATGTGTCTGATGACACTATCGTGTTTCTCTCTTTGAATTCATTGAGAATATCAAATATACCTTTCTTTATTTTATTGCAAGATGAACCCTTGTAATAGTTAATATTGCCCTTTTCGATAATATCCTCGTCTTTTAGAGTTTACAAGATCATTATTATTAGTAGTAAAATTCAATTCGAATATTCTATTTTAATTTATTGTTTAAAAAAAAAACTTTATTTTTTAAGAAATAGACTGCAAATTCATTAGCAATATGTCTACGCTAGTTCAGATTCAGCGTGGCCCAATAATTCCATCGTCCATCAGATTTACCGTACATGAAGATAAAAAAGAATCAAATTTTTTGCTAGATCACTTATTTATCTGGAATTATAGTTTATTTATCCGAGTTCGTTATTGTATTTCAGATTATAGTATCGATAGACTCGAATAAGCATAAAGCAATTATTTTTTTAACTGAAATTTAATGGTTGGGAGATAAGAAAGAACAAGAACTGAACATTGGAATGAGTTTATAAAAAAAAGGATCACAAGCCCAAAACTAATAGTATAGTAATGGTTAAATTAAGCCCAAGAAAAGCATTTATAAGATTGAAATGTGTGCGCACGTGCATACATGTGTGCAAATCTGTTGGAAATTCTGAATTGCCATATGCACACGTGCAGACATGTGTGTGTGAGTGCGTGTTTATCTGGAGTGGAGAGGAAGTGAGGGCATGTGAAAATTTTCATTTTAAAAAAAAAAAAAAAACACAGTCACACAGTAAAAGACTCCAATCTCCCAGAAGCCTCCCCAGTTGAGAGTTAATTTTTCTCAGTTAAAAAGCATTATAAGATAAAGTACAATTAGGAGACATAATCTGCTGTTTTAAGGACTCCCACATAAGGTATTCCTCCATAAAATTCATTCCACACGTTGTAGCGTTGAAAATTCACTTTTGTATATTTATTTTTATATATAATAAAAAATAAATATTACACTCGATATATTATCAATAGTAAAATATCTAATCCACGGTGTTCCTCTTTCAAAGCATGACCAGTAAAGAATCTGATGCATGCTAAGTTTAGTTTAAGCACCACTTGAAGTTATACTAATTAAGTACAATCAGTATTTATTTTTTAAGGCAAAAAGAAAACAAATTTTTTGAACATCTAGTAGTCAAACTGACCTAAGTTTTGACTGGCTGCATACCATATGTCTTTTCTTGATCCTTTCTCTTTTATTTATTTATTTATTTATTCATTTTCTTTTAATGTGGCTACATGGTACTAAATTAATATTAGTTTACGTTGATCTAATTTTGGAACTAACACTTTAGAATATATGATCACAGTGTGCAACAATAGTACAGTACTATTGTTTAATTCAAGACAAAGGGTGTCATATACTTTACAAGTATGATGACGCAAGTGGAAGGAATTAAAGAGATACTAATTCGGATCATCCCTCCCTTTTTTAACTCTTATTTTAGGGTTTGAATTAAAAAAAATAAATCAAGACTAACAAAGAATATGAATCATTTCTGAGAAAATGGAGTAAGGATAATTGTAGTATGAGAAATTTCATCTTCTTTACTTTAAGTACTATTTAAATGAATTATGAGTAGTTTGATGCGAACATGATAATTCTGTAAAATAAGATACTAATATGTGCAATTTAACAAGAATTACATCATTTTCATTAATCTTCTTCATTAATTAGTTCATGTTTTTTAATTAATGAGATCCTTAGTTGAAATACACGGAAAGACTAATTAAAATGTCCGAGTTTTTTCACAAATTACGTGCCATAGTAATATTTTTTTCCCATTTGGATGACATGCAACAACTAGGCAGCGACGTATGCTTGTTTTCATTTGAAAAGCTTTTCTCCGTCAAATTTTATTATATTTTTTATTATATTATATTAATTATCATCATGTATACAATATTTGTGGATATAATTTTATACATAACGGATAATTCATATAATCAGAGACAGAGCCAGGATTTTAATATAGAAAGACGAAATTTAATCATAAAAAATATAATATAAAATATATTTTTACTTATAAAATATTTTTTTATTGTGATTTTTTATTAATTAATTATTAAAAAATATATAACTATAAATAAAAATGTTATATTTATACATAATTTTTTTATACCTATCATATTTGCATAAATATTCGAATAAAAAAATGACTTTTATATGAAAATGAGAATCAATTTTAATTCAATCCAACACAAAATAAAAAATAATTTACAAAGTTAGAAAATATGATCTGGATAATAGAGTAATTATCATAGTTTCATCACAATCTTATAAGTCATTATTAAATGTTCAATAATGTCTTATTATTATGATTTTTTTTAAATAAAATACAGTTTATATAAGTACTTACACATTTATAAAAGATTATTTGAGAAAAAATATTCAACAAAAAAATTAATTTTAATGTTCTAGCTTTAATGTTATGAAATCATATTTCAAAACCTAACAAAAATGGAATAAGAACCTCATTCTTATTGGACCAAACAAAAATAAATGAAATGCAAAGTATTAAATAAAAAAAGTCAATAAAAATAAATAAGTTATATAAATGTGAATGAAAAAGTGTTATAGAAAAATAATAAATTAAAAATATATTAAAAATCTAATGAAGTTCTTAATTATTTTTAGTGTAAAATAGAACTATTATTAAATAAAAATAATTCTTAATGTTAAAAAATTTATAATAACATATCAAAATGGATTTGTCAATCAAACTTGCTTCCAAAAATTATTACAAACATTTGAGAATTAATTTATAATCATTAACCAAATAAAATGTATTCTAAAAATCCTATACTTATGATTTCTTCAATATAAAAATTAAAATAATCTCAAATAATAAGTGAAAAAAGTGGAATCAAATAAATTAAGAACTAATATATAAGTATAAAAAATAACTATAATGAGTATTTTTTGACTAATATAAGCTATGTTTGCAGAAATAAAAGCATAATAAAATTTTAATAACATAAATACCTTTTAAAATTTTATATTAATAATAATCACCTAAATTTTTTAAAAAATAAAGTTTCAAATAATTTAGAACATCTTTAAATTTACATATTCAAAAAAATTTTAAAAAATTTGAAGAGGGAAAATGAGATAATTTTATTATTTAAAGGGGATGAAATCTTTAATTTATTAAACTTTATACACAAAAACAAATTTGTAAAAAATTGAGGAGGTGGCTGCACACAGGAATGCAATAGGATTTATAGTAAAAAATTCTATCCGATTTAATGGAGTAAAACATGTTCTCAAAGTATTTATAGTGTTTCAATGGACACTTTACAATTTTTACGCGAAACTACTTGTAAAATGGCCAGAAATTAAAACAAGTAAATCTTTAATCTTCCACCATATAAAAATAATATTACATAAAAGTTTAAATTTATATATGTGAGGAAAGAGCAGTTAGAGAAGGAGTAAATCAACTTTAAAATTGGGATGGAACATATCAATCAAGATTCACACGAACTGAGTTCTGATAGAGTGATAGAAGCAGTATTATTAGAGTAGAAAGGGATGTGTGTCCAAATACTGAGGAAAAGAAGATGGAGGGTCTACCCCGTTTTGTTATGAGAGTACACAGTGCCTCGCTGTCTTGCATGTGAACCCCTTGTGCCTCCCCTTCCCATACATTCCCTCTTCCTCAACACCCCCACCCCCACCCCCACCCTCTTCATATATACATACATTAATTCATCATAATCCATTACATACAATATACACACAACTCCCCGTGCCCAACTGGCACTTTTTGATTCATTCTTGCCTTCTTGGAGAGAGTTGAACTGTGTACGTCCGGACAAAACACTTCTAGTATTTCAACCTGATTTTCTTTCGTCTTTTCCCCCTCAACAAACCCCCCCCCCCCCCCCCCCTAACTTCAATATCAATTCCAGAGTCTAAGAAGAAAAAACCTCCAATTTATACTATATATATAGAGAGAGAGAGAGAGGGAGAAGAATCAAATAGAGTAGCATACAAAGAAGTCAAGAAACTACACAATGAATTACCTGTTTGCAAATCAAGAATGCAGCAGTGGATGCGAGTCGGGTTGGACTCTATACTTGGAACACTCTTCCACTTACCCATACGCTTCATGTGATCAAGAAAATGATTACCTTGATGGTAGAAGAAATGGAGTTTTCACTGAAGCAAAAAGATTAAAAGAAGAAGAACTAGAAGAAGAAGAAGAAGAGGAGGAGGATGAGGACTTGTCCATGGTCTCTGATGCTTCATCTGGACCTCCCCATTTGCATGAAGAAGAAGGCTATGGTGGAAATGACACCAATGGGTGCTTCTATCGTTACCCGATTGATGATCCATTGTCCAGAAACAGTCTTAACAGGAAGAAAAAGAGAGATAACCGACGTCAAAAGGTTCAAGATCAGTCCTCTTTGCTTGATGACACTGCTAGCTCTCCTTTTTTCGACTTCTCCGATGTAAGTTCATGTTAATATCATTAGTTTCTTCACCTTATTATTAATCACATTGTCATATTGCTTGCTATCAGTGTCATAATTAGCTTATGTAATCTCCCATATACAGAAAAATTTCACCCTAACAAGAAGCCAGCCTTCAGTGGAGAATGTGTTGGAATATTCTCAAGGCTACTCCACAACTCAGTTTGTAAGTATGATAAATTGCTACTTTTTGTACCTTTCACTGAACTTCTTGAAATGCGCTTCTTTTTCTGGGTACAGTTTTTCTAATTTCCAATTGATTTAATTTGCATAGGTGAGACCTCCATATCAGGAGCATTATGAATTCTTTCAGTCTTCACAGTCTGGAAATCAACTGCAGCAAAACCAGTTGAGTATTTCATGGTTTTTTTGGATCTTTTCTTATAGTATTTGATAATGAGGCATTGCCATATTTTTAATTTTTTTTACCTCCAAAGAATCATTAGTGTTTTATTTTTTTATCTTGTTTTTGTAATCATGTATTCTTATTGTTATTATTATTTTTGGCTGAATTTCCAGCAGGTGGTTTGAAGGTAAAAGGTGGTGATGCCATGAAATGACATCCATCAGCTCCTATGTTTTGCTGCTTTAGTGATGTTGAAAAAGAGATGGACAGGAGGTTTTCTAAAGGCAAAAGGGAACTGAATCTTTAAAGGCATTTTGTTTCCCTTTCTTCTTTTCTTCTCTCTTTCTTTTGTAGCTGTGAGGGCAGTGGGAAACAGCTTGAAAGAAAAAAAAGAAAACAAGTGGAAGTTGAATTTCATTTTGTTAAAGATTCAAGGTTTCTTGTCTACCAATAATGGCAACAACTGAGCTATTTGTTTTTCTGGAGAATTTTCATTCATATGGAGCCCCCATGCTCCCTTTTGTTTCAACATGGAAAGATCTCCAAAATTTGTCCATCTTAAGTGTATTTCAAGAAAATTAATCTGAAACTAGGATTCTCAACAAAGGTAACAACAATAATTGTCAGAAACCAAGATTTATTTAGTATCTGGTAACAATAATTGTCAGAAACTGAGATATACTAAGTTGGCCAAATTATGCATATATCCATGGGAGAGATCTATATTATGGAGCATAGCAAGTGCAAATCTTGTGGCATTTTTTCATTTACCTGTTAATTTGCATGTCATTGACATTGTTTTCCATTCAATCAAACAAACTAATCCAATAGAAAGTAGCCCTATCCTCTTCCTTTAGTTCATAACAGACTAGATTAACTTAAAATCTTGCATATAAATGTATATATATACTTCATTAGTCAGCATGAATTGGGTTATTGTTTATGAGCCAGCAAAGTTAGAGCTCCCAACAGTTCTTGGACCAGAAAAATATGTTACTTCTTATGAATGATTTCATTTTCAAAGCTCGCCTATTTTTTCCAAAACAATATATATACGACACGTAAACGTCTTCTGGTGACTATAAACCACAAATATTAGTATACACTACTTATGTATGGATGTTTCTTTATCATGTTGTCAAGTCCTATATCTGCTTTATTTGTAGAGCAAAATCTTGGTAAAAAGGCTTTGGTTATAACGTGGACAAGACCTAATTGTCTCTTAGTGTCCAGACAAGGCTCCACCCTAATAGTTCTTCTACTTTAGATAACAAAGTTGAAATTTTTGGAGATTCATAGTGTATGATCAAATAATATGACAGGATGAGAAAAGTTGTAATCCTAGGTGATGGGCAGTCAGAGAAGAGTGTAGAGATGAGGGGGGAGAGCCAAAACATATGTTGGAATATTTCATATGCATCTTTATGACCCTTTTCAAAGTGCAGAGATCCTGCCTGAGATCTTCCTGACCCAATACAGCATCCTCTATTTATTTTAATGTGGTTTATTTTATCTTATTTGGAAGTATCCTACTATTTAAAAGAGTTTATACAATTTCAATCTAGTACTTTGCCTCCTTCCAAGCCTGTCTTTTTTGGTTATTTTAAAAGCTTGATGTCAAACATAATTGTTGTGTGTTTTCTCCTTTAATTTTATTTTTTTTTTACAAATTTTCCCAGAAATCATTTTCATTTTTGCTAGAGCAAATTATGCTCTAAATAAATAAACTCAATAAGACCAATCAGGCATTGAAGGAGCCAGAGCTATCATGTTTTTAAGCTAGCGAGTGTTCTCAACTACATGAAATTATATCACTAAATCATCAAACAAGTTCATTTTAATTCTAAAATTAGCTCGACTACTCATTCAAACTCGAGTCGATTAATTAGTTAGTTGACTCGAACAATTTTTCTTCTTTCATCTACGATTTTTAGAAATAGTTTGAACATTCCAAACCTCATTGAGATGAACCTTGCACTTTAGTGTTTCACATACCTAATCATCATCTCAAGAGCTTGCATTTTAATTTTTCAAATTACAGTTCTAACCAAGGTTCAAGGATTGGAGTCTTTCCTAGTGGGCAAATACGTAACAAATATATAACAAGAATAAAGGAGAACCTAACAAACAAATATAATATAGTATAGATGATTAGACTGTTCTTTACTTGCAGTGAATTATGTTGGATAGGATCAAAAGGGTATGGAGGAAAACATTTTTGTCCTGCCAACAGCCACCAAAACAATGCCCCCAATCCCTTGTGAAACAGAGGAAAAGATTTAAAACAATTATCTTCCCTATGTGTCCAAATTAAATTTTCACCTAGGACTGTTCCCAATTCTCATGACAACACTCTTTCTCTTCACAGAAGTGTAAATAATGGCTTCTACTCCTTATCTCTGCAGTTTCCCACTTTCCAGACCTGTAGCTATTACTTCTAACATCTGCAATCTCACAGGCCCACAGGCATGTGTTTTTGATCAGTGAAGCTGAAAAATGTACTGGGGTTTCAGCACTAGATCACACCAGTACTTTGGGTGGAGTACAGGAGACTCAATCTAACTTATATCCCACCAATTTTACTCTTCTCCAACTTTCTAACACAGTTTGAATAATTGCTGAAATCCCCAGTGAATTAAACACAGTAACAACATTAAAAGTTTTCTGGTTCTTGGCTTTTCACTTTAGCATTTCTATCATGCACAGAACAAAAGAAAGAAAGAATACTAGTATACAAAAATGGAGATGGCCACGATAATAATAATTGATCAAGATGTGGAGTTTTTTTGGATGGAGGGATAGCAATTTTATTGAGACAGCTGTCACACCATCATAAAGGGTCATGGCAGGTATTTAGGAGCTTGATGACATAAGAGTCCAGAGGACCACAAATCAACTTGATTATGATTGAGCAAAGCACAAAGCAAAAGGGGGATTGAATCAAATTAGATACAGTGCATGAGGTGGACTACCTCACAGCAATCATCCATTATGCATGGGTGAACCCATATGGCCACAGAAGCCACCCCCATCCCATGTTCATAAATTGGGAATAGTTTTGTTGTTTTTTGTTTGGTGGTGTAAAGTTTGGGATCCCACAGTCATAAACTATTCTATAGTTGAAAGTGTATTTTTACCCTTTTACTAATTCCAAATCAAGAATCAAATGCCTGATATGATGCTCTGCCTCCATGAAAAAGGCTGAAGCTGTTCTATATCATTTAGTAAAGGGGTAAATTGAAAAAGAAAAAGAAAATCAAGAAACAAAAAAAAAAAAAAAAAGAGAAGGAAATTTGTGTTTTTGCAGAAAAGAATAACCCTTTTTCTTGAACAAACAAAGCACCACATTTATATTATTTTAGCAACAGCCTTGGTATAGTTGGAGCTAATAAGTTTATATACATTTTCCACCTTGTCATTTTCCTAAATATCTACTAAATAATGCAGACGATATTCATCAAAATATCTATTTGAGTAAATGTTACAAGTTTTGCTAAAGGTTTGCAGCTTCATTAACTTCTCTATAATAAAAATGTTAGCTCCAAGCCTTCAAATTCAACAGATATCCTACACCATTATTGAAGTATGCCTCTGTGTGCTTCGTTGATGATCACTTGCTTGTAGAGAAAAAACCAGTAAAAACATCGAGTCAGTGTTCATAATTAGCTTTATTATTTCAAGATTCTTTGCTAAGATTAAACCATCTCTACAAGCCCATAATTCTGCATTTTTATTTGGACAGTAATCCCTCCAATTGCTGCAACCCCAAATCCTGAACCAATAGAAGATTTTGCATTACTAGATGCATTCTCATTACAGAGTCTTTCAATTTTCAGTTCTAATTTGAAAAGAATGACCTATTCAAGACATAAGCAAATAGCAGTCTATGTAATACTAATAGCTAAAAGTTAAGCATCAAACTCCCATATGCCAAAACTTAATTAGAGTTGTTAGTTCTAATTAATAGCTAGAGTCATGTTCCTTCCAATTATGAATTCACTAAATAGTCCCTAATTAATACACACACCCAACTCTTAGTTGAAAAATACCCTCCCATCTTCCTAACTCCCTTAATAACAAAAATTAATGAAAAACACACCCCTTCCCCTGTTGGTAATATCCGTGCTGACACATAGTGCATGTTGCACTGCGTCCATGGATTCCAACCAAATTTCCCAAAATAAGACACTTGAAGAGATGTTGCACCCATGCATGTGTAATAAATTGTAGAAGTCTAACAGTTAACAACTAGTATGGAAACAATTAGTAAGGAAGATGTCTCAAATTCTCCCCTTAATAATGTATAGCTTTAATTATTGCCAATGAGGTGCTTATGATGAAGCAAGGTTAAAAATTTGGATTTCTTTCACGAACAATTTTCAGTTTCAAGCGGAATCCCTATCATTAAGAGTTGGTTCCAACTAAATAAAATAAAATAAAATAATAAAGCTGTCGTATGCATTCTTTGTCCAATTGCAATGCAGCATTTTTGTATTTTTGTATAAACAAGAAGTAAAGGTTAAAAAGCTCATCCACGTTAGTAAATTTTAGATCGATCTATATCAGTGCTATCTCATCCCATTAGAAATTGTTTGTACTCAATTCTTTAGTCAAGTCCAAAAGGCACTAGAATACATAACAAATATGTGAAGTCCTAGCTAATTTTAGTTTCGGTTGACAAATGCATCTGGAAAAAAAGAAAAAAGAAAAGAAAAAGAAAAGCAATCTTTTGAGTCTAGCAGTTGTAATAAACTCCTCTGTAACAGACCATAAATGGTGATGTTATCTATTTTACTCTGATAAAATGTAAATAATAGTTGACTGAATAAAGAAAATTAATTAACCTAAAATCATTTATTCATGGCCTTAGCTTCATCATTATAATTTGCAAACTATTAAATTGAACTATTATTAATATGCATGAAGGATTACAAGGGAAGATGTTGTTCTAATAAATTTATTAAAAGAATGAGAAACTAATTGGGTCAAATATGTAATGACTAAATTAAAAACATTTCATTAGTTTTATGCAATTTAAAAGATTTCATATATATTTGAGTGAGTTTGAATTTACATTGGATTTTTTTACTAATATTTCAAAAATGTTCTTCACATGCAACGCATGTAAACTTTGCTAGTTCTCAAAATAGACCAATAACTCAAAATGCTTAACCCCGAGTCCTCTAGCCGTATTACTTACACAACTTCCACTGATGAAATGATGACTCTCCCAGTCAAATAGGACTAATGGAAGAAAATCAATCCACACTGCATCTACAGAGGATCATGGGATAGCCACCGGGAAATCATGGCAAAACATTGTTTAGGGCTATACTCCGGAGGGGTGTGCCCCGAACCCTACAATAACAAGCAACATTATACTTCTAGTCTTCATCTTTTTTCCCCTTCTTTACATTAATCACATGAAACTAAGAGCGGAGAAAAAAATTCTAACCTTTATCGTCGCAAAGGTGAGATAAGATTCATTGTCACTGTATCTTATGGTGAACCTATGCAAAACAAATTTAAACATCAAATGATAGAACTTAGACTTGTAACATTAATCTCAAGCATTAGGCAATTGGGTAGTCCTAAAAGAGAGAATAAGATTCGCAAGCCTACCCTGCAACTTGCCCATTGACTTTCCAAGGTCTCCAATTATCATCAAGTGTTAAATTAAGGGAATAAATCCATTTTAGAGTACTAATATAAGGCACCATCATGTCATGATCGCCACTGCAAAGAAAATATGTAGGAACACGTTAGCACACAAGTTAAACCATAGCTAAGTTTTTTATTTGAATTGTTGTTATTTCAGCTAGCCGATGAAGTTTGAGTAGACTAACTGCAAAGATATTACGCAATTGAATAGTAACCAAGAATTGATAGGACTAACTTGTAAATCAAACCACGGTATCCTTTTTTAGTAAGAAGTAGATGATACTCAGCAGAACTAACTACATCCTTGTCTATGGCCACACTTTCATTGCATCTAATCCATTCTTCTTTCGTTCCCTGATCATGACAATCAAACTTCATTCTAATACATTCTTTGCAAACCCATACTGCTTCTTTTACCTTGGTTGGAATATTGATGAATGAATTAAACACATATATACTCAACTTGAACGCTGGAATCTTGAACATACCTCTCGAACACCAAGTGCATTTCTGACAATTAGATTATTTGCCCAGTTTTCTGATATCACACGATACATATCCTGTAAATGAAAGAGCAAGATAAGTGAACTATATATGTAAATAATGAGCATGTACGTGTACTTATTCATTGAGATGGAGATTAAGAAAAAATTACACGGCAGGGTAGCGTCACGCTTGAGGATGGGAGAATGATGTTAATGGAATTGTCGTTTGAAACTGTTTGATCCCTTTTCACAAGATTGGTTTTAGGACATGCAGGGTCCAGGATTTGATAAAAGTCTATACCATCAAGACACTGGATATGGAATTATGTTTACACAATTGTCAGAAAAATTAGAAGAGCCACTACTTGCAAGAATCAAGAAGTCTCCAAACACACTCACACTACACACAGAGCCCCCACAGAAACTCACAAGTTTTACCTCATTGATGACTCGAAGAGCAGATAGGCATTGAAGGTTGGTTATATCCAGATCCACATACTCCCCTTACAGCTGGTTTCAGCTTGCTGAAATAGTGTCAATCAGCATGGAGTATCTGAATAGTGTAAACACAATAAGTTCAAAGATTACAAATTTAACAAACTCCGGTATTTGTTGTGTGGATTGTGTGTGCATAAAGATCACAAAATACTGGAATATATATGTGCTCTTAGAGCTAACACAAACATACGTACAACATATACAGTGCCATTGGGACAAATTTCTCTAGGTTAACAGTTGTGGATAGAGCTTTTTTGAGGCACTTTGACTTGTTTCCTACATATTTTAAGAAGTCCAGGAAAATTGATATTGAAAAGAGTTGACGATTAGTATTCAGGCGTCTATACATGAGAAATAATTTTATAAGTGAATATTCGGTGATTTCCCAATAAACTTTGTCAGTACTACTGCAATTGCAAGCATACCATCACAGCTTGTATTGCGTTTCATTAACAATAAAATAATAAATGCAAAATTAAACTACCTTCAAATATTCATCTGATATAAGTCCCAGGTTGTGAGCATATGACAATCTGTCATTCATAGCCCCATGTACATATGTCCCTGGGTTGCCAATAAAGTACCCCTGAAAGAATATATGAAAAATTCAGTCATCTGAAAAATCTTACAATGAGGAATATCTCAAATGAAGAAGATCAGAAAAGGCAAAGAGACAATTAAGTAGGAAAATACTTACTTGGAGAGACATTTGTGGTAGGAGCCCTCTTTCATTAGCTGTGACCACAATATCAGTTAAAGCTTTTCAAGAAATCCTGACTAGGAAAACGAATGAGAGAAATAACATAAATAATATGAACTTTCGAGGATTGTATGCCTACCTTTTGATATCTCCCAAGCAACCATTGGAGCTATCTTTCCACCATAGGATTCTCCCTGAATATACAAATGATTTTTGATAAACCTGGGATGATTTAGCAACCACTGCATTAATCAAATTTGAAAGCTGTCAATTGTCAATAAAGATTTATGCAGCCGTTGCTTCGTGATGAATAAAAAAATGTGTTGCTGTCACTGTCACTCTATTCACTTACTTTCCTGAGGAACAAGCAAATATCTTTCAGAGATGCTGAATCAGAGGTATGATAACCTTCGGTGGTGTTGGCATAAGAAAATCCAGCACCAACCGGCCAGTCTAAGAATATTATATTGGCCATCTGGAAAATAAATCACGTAACATGGGTTTTGGTTGTAAAATTTAACCAAAATTCATAAAAAAATGTAAAGTAACTATGCTGTAAGAGTTTGAACCTTTGTCCATGAATATCGATTCGGGACCAGTGATGGTAAGCTCCATCCAAAAGTTGAAGAATCGAAAGTGATTGGACCTGCAAAGGATGTTCACCAATAGGTCGCTCAAGGTGATTTTTATGCATATATGCCACGAAGAACTCAGATAGTACGTAATTATTCTTGTTTGGGGCGTCGCACTGCTGCCATTTTCTTGTAGACAACAATGTATAATATTGCATCTACTGGTGAAACACTTATATCCAAACTTAGATACTTCATTGTACATTCATGCCACAGAGACGAAATAAACGTTCATATATTGCATGTGTCGATTTATTTTCATAATTTTCAATGTCTTTCTATGTTGAACTTTTAGGTTTGTCTGGTGTCCTATGGCACAACGATCATTGTACCAGTTAATGTTGATTTAAGATAGTTACGAAAGGAAAGTCCGATGGGGGCTGGTTTGGTGGATGTCACAGCCCAAAATTTTTTGAGGGCACCTTGCGTGGTAACAAGCAGATAATTGTACAAACTACTGCTTATACAAGGGGAATTCATATCATATTTGACTACAATTTTTTGCAATCTTCTCCAGATTTTGCAGGCATAGTTGAAGGAGGCATGGCGAAATTGCTAAAATCCCCATGGATCATACTCCTGAATTTTTGGATTTTGTTACCAATAGGAATGTCTTAACAAGCAGATTGTTCCTGATTTCAGGCTACCAAATGTGATTCAATGGTGACAGATTTACAGGCTTGAAGTGGAAATTCGCTATTGCTCCCAACATGTACATCAGTAGAGAACTGGCTGGATCAGCTTTGCATAAAGACCAGGCCCAAAATACTAGTCTACCCGTTATAGACCCGATCCATTTCTAACCCAACTCAACCCACTTGGCCCCTATTGGTATGGCCCAAATACAAAGCATGAATGTGGCAGTGTGTCTGATACTAAAAACAGGCCCAATAGAAGTAGTGGCAATATGGAGTTGTCCCAACAAAGGAAGAATCACAAGGGTAATGAGTTCATGATGTTGATTAAAATTGCTGAAGATGTTGAGAACTTGTGAATTGCTTGCATTCTTAATCAAGAAGCTAGCGTAGGATCAGATTGCCTCATTAATCTAGACACAAGAGTTCCCAGTACACAATCTAGTTTTGATTTTTCACAAATGATTCATCTAAATATGGAAAATTTTCAACGGTTTCTCATCAAAGAAAAGTATTACTGAGTTAGTTAAATTATGGTAAATCATACCAAATTCAAAAACAAGAGAGGAGAAAGAAGAGCAACCAGGGCCACCGGTGAGGGATAGCACAAGAGGGTCCTTCTCGGGGTCTCCCTCCGACTCAATGAAGTAATAAAACATCTGCTGTTCATGATTTTTTCCCACACCAATATACCTGAAAATGCAGGTTCCATTTACCCACACACAAAAAAAAAAAAAGAAAGGAAAAATCATATTCAATTTAACCTACAGCCCTCCAATTTCATGATTTTTTGCAAAAACTAAGATATAAACTAAAAAGAGAAGCTGACCCTGTTTCGAGCTTGAAAGGGAGGTCACCATCAAAACCTGGAAGAGTCTTGATAACAGATTGTGATTCTGCAGTGGTGAGGAGAAGGAGAAGAAGAGTTGTATGTAAAGATAGAGAGAGAGTTATGGTTGTCAACCCAAAACCAGCCATATGTATGCGTTTATGCCTTTGGAAAACAAATGTTTAAGAGATGCTGCTTCTGCACCGCTGCTTAAATTGCCATCCCTCGTTTGATAGGCTGCTCTTTTCTCTTAATGTGCATTATCCACAATTCTTCATGGGCATTATCCACAAAAGACCAAAAACATAAAAAGAGCTTGTTTATTTGAATTGATTAGGTTCGATATATCAAATATTTACTTTCCAGCAGTAACGGTGATTCATAATAAAACTTCAAAATACAATTAATATTTTTTGTTGGATTACCTTTCTATCTAAAATCTAGATAAATTTATAAGAATTTTTAATTAAAGATAAAAGGTTGGAAATCTCTATATTTTAATGTTTGATTTAAAATTGGTTAATAAAAATTAAAATAAAAATAAACTGAGTTTAACCTTGCTCTCTTTATTATTAAAATTGGCTATTATTTATTTTTCCCAACCCAAAGAAACACAAACAAGATGTTTGAATTGTGTTTATTCCACCTTTCCCTTGGAACAAATTGACTCTTATTATTCAAAGTAAATTTTAGAACAACGTCAACCTAAAATAGAGTGATTTATTTTGTTTTAAACCAAAATACGGCCAGACCAACTAATCCTATTCGCGCTAAATCTGAATAAATCATTTTATTAGGGTGTGGACATGTAAGTATAGTAATATAATCCAAACCTGGAAAAAAATAGATGAAAATAGTAAACAAGGAAACTATACAAGATAATTATCTAAGATGACAATGGAAGTAATTTGAAAAAAGATTTTTCAAAACTTAAGACTCGTTTTTCAAACTTTTAAAAAATTCGGATCATAACCCATCCTATCTCATATTCAACTTGAGATTTGCCTCAAACTTAAATTTGATAATTGGATATGTTGTCCCGTTAGTATCGTTTTATAATTAAAAATTATTTAAAAAATATTATCATAACCTTCAAAAAAATTTAAAAATTAATATTAGTAGAAAATAATCAATCATTTGCATATTTTCTTTTTCAAAAAACTTATAATTTTAAACACATTTTTCACTTTCGAGTACATCAAAGTATAAACTGTTTATTAATATTTTGTTTTTATTTTACCTTGTAAATCATTATATTAATCTTTTATATGTGACTGTATATGTAATATATAATATTTTTTTCATATGAACAATCACATAAATACATACATAATATTATATACAAATATATATACACACACATACATAGTTTAAGTGAGGCGAATTTGGGACAAATTGACACACCTCGATCCATAATATTTTGTTTTTATTTTTAATTTGTAAATCATTATATTTTTGGCTTTTTTCTGCTCAAATCCATAATGAGCACTAGTTAATGAACTTGACCAAAATTATACGGTGATAAAATTCTTGTTAAATATCACAATAGAAACCATTTATACTAGAAATTGTTTAATAGGATTTAATATACATATCATAATTCGTCAAAACTGCCTGGTGGGACATAAAAAATTAGAATATATGTTTTAATTCAAACCACTGATTTTTACTTGGTTAATTTTAAATATTTTAATACAATAAATACTATATTTGATTCTTTCTCAAACAAATGAAAAATAGAATTACTTTGCTAGTATTTGATGATTAACATGTCGTTATCAACCCTGTATTAAAAAGTATGCCGACATAAAGAAGAAACCAAATTAACAATTATAATTATTTTAAATAATTTATTTTAATTTAATATTTCGTATCGTATTTCATTTTTACAAATGTGTGTATATTAAAAAGTAATCATACCAATATACCAAATAATAGAAAGTTGAGACAAATAAAAGCGCATTTTAACACACTTTTCTTTCTAATGAAACTAAAACAAAAATATTGTCAAACCTTCAATTTTTTAACAAGCAACATTCCTTCTTCTGCTAATTGCATTATTCCCACACCTGGAATACCTAAACTTGTTAACATCTACTTCATTGAAACAACAGGGCTTGTCCTCATCAATCCTCCCAATTCTTCCAACTCCTCCGCCGTAACTCGTCTCCACCGCCGCCGGTTTTCTCCACACAAGATTCCCCTCTGAATCAACGTCCACCTTTGCGCCGCCACCTTTCCTCGTGGAAATTAGCCGCACGACATCCTGGAGATCTGCATTGTCAATTTCTTTTGATGGGCTAAGGTTGTAGTTTTTCGGCGGCAACTGAGTGGTCTGAGGAACAGTGCAGTTTACAACGCTGCGTTGATCGACCCCGCCGGCACAATCACACAGAGTGTTGGTGTAAAAGTCTCTTGCTCTTGTTAGAATTCTAATGGGTGCATTCATGTAGTGCACCACCTTGTTTTGCGTATCGTTTTGAGTCTTGGCCATGTTGTTGCTTTAACACGAGAACTGTTTTATTCACGTAAACTGCGAGAGACTAAATTGTTGAAAAGGGTACGATAAAGCATGAAAAGAATTTATAGCAGCTTGTGAAAATGGCTGATGGTGATGTTGTACAATGGTTAAATTTAGTTTGATCACTGATGTGAATCTTTCTTTCAATTAATTGAAGTAGACACTGATGTGCATCTTCCTTTCAATTAATTGAATTAGACGGCAAGGCTATGAAATGGTCTGTTTGAAGGGTAATATGTCCTGTTTCTTTTAATTTTTATTTATTTTAATTTTTATATTATTTTATTTTATTTTTTTGTCAGATAGAATACGGCTAATAAAGGCTTATTACCTAGATGTGACATTTGACTATGGAAAATCGAATAGTATTGTCAGTTGTTTTTTCTTTCTTTTTCCTCGTACAATTCAGTTTTGTTTCATGGATTTGTACCAATTTCAATCTTTTATACATTGGAGCTGCTTCTGGCTTCCTATTAGCCTTTAGCATCACTAAGTCTGGATAAGTTATTGAGGGGTTTAATTCGCTTTTCTTACAATATTTTTTGACAAAAATATTTTTTCCTAAATAATTTCCCAGACAAGGATTATTCGCTAAAACAATCAACGTGCTTTTTAATTTTACTTATTTGCACAGAATTTAGGCAAAAATTGTTATTAAACTAAGATATCCAAGATTAAAATCGTCTCAGTATTAGTGGAACAAATGTACAATAGTTGGGATACAATGAGAAAATGTAGTAGAAAGAGAATGAATTCTAAGACCTAGGAAGCATTGCAATGACATTCAAAATCCAGCAATTGTATCTACAGTGGGTATAAAGATAGCCATCTTTTAAACATTGCAAAACATTGTTTAGGCTTGTACTCTGGAGCTGTATGACCTGCACCCTGCAAAAATACAAGCACCAAAATATATTTTTCACACTTTTTTCTGTCATTTACTTCATCACATCATTATAGAAATTGCAGAGTTGAAAATGTTTCTTTTCTTGCCTTCACTGTAGCAAATGTGAGATAGGCTTCATTGTTCTTGTATTTCTCTGTGTATCTGCAAAGGATAAATTGTAGTTCAATTTTGAGATCAATTTTACACAGATCAATGGTTCTTGGCATTTTCCGGACCACATCTAGAATTGAAAACTGACCCTGCAACTTGACCGTTGACAGTCCAAGCCCTCCATGCCTCATCAAGGGTGAGATTGAGTTCGCGTATCCATTTTAAAGTGCTCATGTAAGGCACAACCATGTCATGATCACCACTGAAAGAAAGAGGTGTAATTGGAAAAACATCGTCAAAAAATATGTTTAAATGCTTGATCTCTTAGTGATTAATGAGACATGATGAAGTTAATTTGGTGAAAAAGAAGACAAGAATTTACAGATATCTGTTTTCCAACATTTTAAGGCATCAACATTGTCTGGCAAGTAGCTAATTTGACTCACCTGTATGCCAAGGCTTGAAACCCTTTCTCACTGAGAAGTTGATGATCTTTGAGAACACTTTCTACATCTTGTTCATAGGTTAAGCTCTTATTGCATCTCTTCCAATCACTTATTGTTCCCTGATTTTCAACCAACACACCTTTACATTAAGACATTTATTGGAGACAATATTTTCGTTTCCTCACACAACATGGAAAAGTAAGCCTAACCCGAAACTGATCTATTTGTTCATGTACCTTCCTGATGTGAAGAGCTTCTTGGACAGTTTCATTATTTGCCCAGACATAAGAGCTCACGTAATTATAATTCTGCAAACAAGAAGACTTATGCCCTTAGGCAACTCCAGCTATAATAGGATCATTATCATATATCTAATGTGGAAAATGAAAAAATATGTTAGATACAAAGTCAGAAATTACACGGCACAGTGGTTCCTCTTGTTTGCACAGGAAGATGAGGTCAACTGGATCTTCTTCTAGGAATGGTCGGCCCCAATGAAAATCATTAGGTTTTGGTGATATGAATTTACATTTTGGCTCCAGAATGTGCGCGTTGTTGACAAGGTACGTGCACTGCACTTGATTACATGGTAAAACCATCATGAGTGTTTAAACACCAAATCAATTGACATGTAAGAACAAGAACCAAAATATTACAGGTGCCATAAATATGTAAGGGAAGAAATGACAAGAGAAGAAAATGTAACTTTACCTCTTTGACAAGATGAAGAGCATAAATGCATTGTACATTATTCGGGTCTGGATTCACATACTCTCCAAGACAGCTGCTTTTTGCTAGCTGAAATTTTCAAGTTACCTATTATGTTGTGTTATCTAATGTGAAATATTTAGCGACCAGACTATCAATCAGTCTAAAAAAAATAAGATATATTCTTCAAGAATGTCTCTAAAAAATCCGACGCTCTAAAGAAAGTGAAGCAGAACATCTTTTTCATTAATGATGGATTTTATCAATCTTTCTGCTCGGGACTAACAAGTTTTAACTGTTTAAGAGTTCCTAGAGTTTAAGGGTTGATAGAGAACAACGAAGACTAAAAGCGCACAAATCTGATAATATTTTACCATGACATAAATGCAGAGTCGAGTTGAGCAGATCCAATCATTGATGTCCTAATTTAGGCCTTCATTTATCTTGTCCAACATATCAATGTAGTTGAACAAAGCAGCAACTTAAGCACTATTTCGGTCATATTGACTATGTGGACGAATTTATCAGGTTTTCAAAGCCACACTGAAAAAGGTTGGTATAAAATTTATTTAGTAGGTTACAATAGTGACATCCAAAAATTCTTAGCTACTCCCATTTATCATCACTATTGATGTATGACCCCCATATAATAAATGATCATGATGTCTCAGAACTACTAAGAAGAACCCATCAATTCTACTTCAAATTTCACTCATATTTTCTTGGCTTCCATGTTTGATTTTTTTATTCTTTCCCATTGAACTTCTTGTCCAGAAGATACTCATAAAAAGGGATAGAAACTACCTCAAAATATTCATCTGATACCAGAGCCATTCTGTGAGCGTAAGGAATCTTTTCATTATCATCCTTATTTTCATCTGTCCTTGAATTGCCAACGATGTATCCCTGGTTCAATTTCTCAAAATTGTTATGTTGTTAACCCGGAACATCTTCCAGGCAAAGAAAATGGCATGAATATAGTGAAAGATTATAGAACGAAGGTAACAAATCAAGGTCAAAATAAATTTTTTTAAGAACATCATTTACTTGGAGTAACATTCGTGGCTGAAGTCCAACTTCATTCCCTGGAGTATCAGCAATCATCTCAACTTAATCTTGATGAGGAAAAACATTAAAACAAATCGTTATCACAAGTTTCTCTATATGCCACCTTTTGCTATTTCCAGCGCTACCATGGGCACAATTTTGCCTCCATAAGAGTCACCAGCAACATAAAGGCGATTTTTGAAAAACGTAGGGTGAATTGACAACCACTGCATTATTCAACATGACATTTTAAGATTAACTGCCATCATTTACGAATAGAAATCCATTTTATAGACTTCAATTTCTTCTACGGAAACAAAAACAAGTAAAAAGGACGATGATACTTGTTGCAAGTTTACCTTCCTCAGAAACATGTAATTATCTTTTACTGATTTAGTGTCAGAGGAACTGTAACCTTCGGATGTATTCGCATAGGAGAATCCAGTTCCAACAGGGGAGTCTATGAATATAATGTTAGCAATCTGGAAAACCATATATATCATGTGAACAAATTGATAGAAGAAGATAAAGTCAAGCAATTAAACAATAGTGATCAAGAATGTAATAACAGCTGTTTCAGACCTTTGTCCATGAATATGGATTTAAAGTGAAAGAAGGTAAGCTTCCATCAAAATCTGCAACATCAAAGGCCAATGGACCTACGAATACACAGAAAAATAAGCGCAAATTTTTGGCTGAAAATTCACCTAATCAAAATTCTATCATCAAGCTCATCAAATGCAGCAGCAGAGAAAATCAGATAGGTGATTTCTCTGAAAAGGCGCCTGAGTTTCTTGTGTTTTTCCTGGGGTGTTTTGCAGATATTGTGGGAGGTAGTGAACTAGGAATTTCTTGCATTTATGCGCCTATCATTTCAACAATCAGTCGTTATTTGGAGCCTCTCCTTTTCTCCTTAAATGGCAAATTTCTTTCTCATGAAATAAGCCAGACTATATATATTGGAACAGGTATCAAAGGACAGAATTTATCTGGGCCAGCCCAAATAACATTCTTTCTGTCTACAAGTTTTGACAAAATTAAGATGGTAAAGGAAGAACCATATGAAATAAGGTTATAAAATCCAAATAAAATAAACAAAAGTACATTAGTTATAAGTAATGTTTACATCAAACTGCCCAAAATTAATTCATTAGTTCAATGAATTTGAGAATTAGATGGGATTTTTCTTCGGGGCAAAATTCCAAAAAAAAATTGGGTAAGAAGCTGTGTCTGCACGCGTCACTCCATGCGGGCGGTGACATTGCGGTGGCCAAGAAACACTGCCAGCCACCGCCGCCGCCAAAAACAAAAAGTGAAAAAGGCAATGGAGGAAGAAAAGAAAAGGAAAAAACTAAGTCAACTCCACTTCATCAAGCAGAACTCTACATCCTCAGTTGCATCAAACAAGTAACTCGTAGAAATTAATGAGTAAATAAGTGCAAGAACATAGTGGCTCTCCTCTTCCAAGTCCCATAAATGATTCAAGTAAATAGACAAGAAAAAGAAGAACCCACCGATTTCATAAACGAGCCCGGAAAAACCAGAGCAACCAGGTCCGCCAGTGAGCCAAAGCACCAGAGGGTCTTTGATCGGGTCCCTTTCCGATTCAATGAAGTAGTAGAACAGCTGAACTTCATCGTTTTCTCCCACGCTAATATATCTGATTCCAATAAGTTGAATAAGATCGATATAAAGAACCCACAAAAGTACATCCCTTTTCAGTAAATTTCCATGGAAATATAGAGAGTAATAACCGACCCGGTTTCGAGTTTGAAAGGCAGAGTTCCAGGATAACCCGGCAGGGTGTTGATGATGGATTGTGAAGTGGCAGTCTTGATCCGAAGAAGAAAGAAAAGAAGCAAATACAACCAAGTATTCATGTCTTTCTTACGTTGTTGCACTTGCACCCTGCCTTTTGCTGCTCGTCAGTTTTATTGGCAGTTTGATAGGTATTCGATTTCATTTTGGACAAGTACGTTAGAGAATTTTTTTGTAAAAAAATTCATTCTAAAATTAAAGATACAATAAATATTTTATTAAATTTTAAAATATTACAAATAAAATTCTTAATTTTTACAACTAATAAAATTACACTTTTATATAAAATTACTAGTCTTATTTTTTCTTCTCTCCTTGAAAATTTACAAAATTAAGAATTTGGGTATTTATAGAAAATAAAATAAAATACACACCACATATTTATTTAAATTAATTAATTTTCTACCATACAAATTATAAAAAAATAATTAATTTAAATTCACATAAATTACAATACACACAATTTAATAATTTAATTAATAAATAACATTAATCATAAAAAATATTCGTCCATTTGGATTTAAATATGTATTTTGTCACATACACATCAAACATATATATAAAAAAAGTCAAATTTCAATTAAAATAAATTATCATATATACTTAACATTATCTATAATATAAATAAAAAATAAAATAATAATTTATTATAGATGACACGAGTGTCATCATATCGCCATCTTTCAATAGGACAAATTTAATAATAGTACTATAATACTATTACATGCGTGAAGCCGTGAAGGGAGGTGTCTCAAATAGGACAAAGCCCATATAATTGATAGGATGTGACGAATCTAATGATTTCACAATGAATCTAAATGCATAATTGTATATATATTTGTTATCGAAGATTTAGTGTGAGAGTCAGTTGAATCATTTAATGATAATATTTCCTGTTAAAGATGTCAGATTATTAATTTAGTAGAGTATTAATTTACTAATTCCGATGTCGGATCAGACCTACTATTTATAGCTCCCAATTAAAAAAACACTTAATAATTTATTGGATACTATATGAATTATTTGAAATATGAAAAAAAATAAAATTATTAAAGTAATATTTCCAAAAAGGTTGCAAATGAATTTGCCAATTAACCAATTATTGATACCTAGTACCTAAAATTACAATTGAATATATATATAAAAAATTATTGGCCATGAAGTTTTCCATAATAATAATGACCCATATTTTTAAATAATTTAATACATGATCATTCATTTTTTTTATTATTGGGATAGGATAATTTTTGTCCATCCATCCCCAAAGGAATGGGGGACCGAACATGATAAAAAAGATTTCATCGTGACTCGAGCAAGAGTCAAAAGAATCAAATGAATTCAAAAAAAAAATTTTGTGTTGTCTATATCCAACATATATGAATGATTCGATGTAAGAAAAAATTATGAAAAATCCAAAATATATAATTATATGAAGCTTTAAGTTCAAATTCCACTAAAAATATAAACACTAAGTTAATTTCATATTGGTTTTTATTTTTGTATTTTATTGCCATTAAGTTTTATATAATTATATACATGTTTTGTTTTGCTTTAACCAAAAAAAAAAAAAAAAGAATATATGTTGCCGTAATTCAAATGTACCGTAACCATCAATGAAAAAAATAAAACATAATTCTGATTATTGGCTTCAACATCAATTATTATATTCACATTTCAAATTCATTAATACAAATAATTACAATATTCATAAAAAGAAACTACAAATCAATCATTAATTATTATATCCAAAATCCAAATGTCAAACCCATAAAGAAGAATAATTAAACAAATCATAACATCACTATATAAATAAACTAATACCATATTAGTAAAACTCAAATTTATAATTTTTTGATCCTAAAATCTCAACCTTACCAGCTGAGTAATACCTTATAAGCAGACTCAGAACCTCAACCCAACCCAAATATTAAATATTTATTGGGACCAAGAACCCACATAAGAACCAATTTTAATGAGGCACCTGCGTTTGAATCTAGGATTTAGCAAGAAAACAAAATTACTGAAAATGTCGTATTTTCTCTTAGGATAAATTATTGTCAAAATTTTATTAAATTTTTTAATATCTGGAGTATTTTCAATGAAATAACATTACTATGCATATGATATGAGAATTGATATTAACACTTCAGAAACTTTGATATTGACATTTAAAATAACATTATTCGTCATTTAAAACAATCCATAAATAATGAAGTGTCTATATTATTTTTAGAATGTTAATATCAGTTCTCAATATGACATTTTAATTATACAAAAACTCCATTGTAAGTTTCAAACCAGACATAGCAATTGTCCTTTAGTCCTAAATGTTCTCTGTCAACATGTCGATTTTAAGAACAAACTTTTTTGGGTATCCCGTTTTGCTTTAACCCATTCTAATAATCAGCATTTTTCCATGTCCATTATGTCTAATCATAATAATTGACTAGTGTATAATCTATATTATTTTGTTACATATTTATATATCGTGAAATTCATAATATACTCCGTACTCAGTGTATGATACATGTGTAAAAAATATTATACTTAGTAAATATACATTTTATACATACTTATATATATATGTGTGTGTATAAATGTGTGTAAATATATATGCTAAAATGTACATATGGAACACACCATCGTCATATCGAATGTAGCATCTGTAAGGTCTTATGATACATTAATGGATCGTTTATTTTTTTTTGTTGGAATGATAAATGATTGATGAAAAATGTAATGAAATATGAGTATATGATTAAATTATTTAATATATTTTATATATATTTTATATGATTATTTGAATGTTATATTAGTCAAAATTCTTATCAAATATGTACTTTGATAGATAATTATGTCTTTAACTAATTTATCCTTAAATAAAAATTCTCATAAGTTAGTCTAAGTTTAAATTATAATATATAATTTAAAATTTTGGATATTATGGTGAAAATATATTCTAGATATTTTAAATGAGAGGGTGTGACTATATTCATTCCACCTAAGTGGGATAAATTATCCAACAAAAATTATCAATTGTATCGAGTTTGAATTTTATCATGGGCTATCATCACAAAAAATAAAATATTTAACTAGATTAGATATTTTAATATATCCAACATAATTAAATGAAATAAACAAGGTCTAAGTGTATACATTCCAATCAAGTATTCTTTTTTATAAAAAATAAAATATTTAGAAAGTAAATATTATACCCGCATTATTTTTTCTCTAAATATATGCTTTGACTTAAGTTGTACTTAATGAATTTCTAAATAATTTGTGATATCTTGATATAATAATAATGATTATTTCTTTCAAAAAATATGTACAATAAATTCAGGACAGTCATTATATATATTGCACATAAAACTGAAAAGTCAAATAAAAAGTATGGAGAAAACCTTGTCACGCTGTAATACCTCACAGAACAGAAATTCTGCAGGATAGCAACGTTACCATATTCAATTAATAAACATTATAAATTTTAATCTATATCTGATAGAAGCAAAGAAAGTCATACATTAATTATGCAATGGTAATTTTTTTTTTTCAAACAACAACATTTTTCATACATAATTCATTTATATATAGAGAATACGCATTTAATCAAAAATATTATTTCTTCCATTAAATTGATAAATTACTAAAAAGGGCAAATCCACCCAAAACTAAAAAAAAAAAAAAAACCGAAACGGTTTCCAGGTTTAAACCCGAAGCACCGACAAACGATGGATTGGAGAAACACAGAATCGGCGACTTGATAATAATAAATTTCCAAATTCCTATACATAAACATGCAAGAAAAGGCCAAAAAAAGAAAAAAAACTAATAAATAGAAACAAAAGGTAGAAATGATGATGATGATCAGCAAGCATTAAAATCAAGGGACTTGTTTCTTGCCGGAGCGATCAGCAGCCTTGAGAGTCTTGTCGATGAGCTTTCTAGCCTTGCGGCTGCGGATCTCAACCTTAACACTCGCACTCTTGTCCATCTTAACGTATGGCTTCTTCGATTTCTTCAACGATCGAACCTTTGATTTTATCGACTCCACCAAATTCTCCAACTGAATTGCCATTTATATATATATACAGAACACAGTTTGAAAGGTTGTTTTTTCTTGGGTTTTAATGGAGGGGGGTATGAGGGTAGCTGAGATTTAGTTATGGGGTTTATAATTTCGGGGAAACTGATGATGACGATGCTGTGTAAGATTTTTGTTGAGACGGCGGAGGAAGGAGTGAAGAGACGACTGCGTATGGTGGTGGAGTGGAGGAGGAGGGGCACAGGGGAGGGAGTGTTTTGTTTTGTTGAGAGATGGCCACCTGACCCCAAGAAGACTTTAAAGTTTGCCATTAGTAGCGGTATTTATGGGCTTCTTGTGGTGTGCCAAGTTTTGGATCTACATTGACTCGCACCGAAATATGATTTTCCAATTATTTTATTTTATTTTTCTTCTTCATTTTTTTAATAATAAATATAAATACATATTTAATTTATCAACGAAAGACTTTTCTAATATATCATTCTATGGTGAATAGGCATGCTATCAAATGTTGACTTTTAGACAGTAGAAGAGCAAATTAAAAGACAATTTCTAATTAAAAGATTTTGGATATATAGATAGATAGTAACCCATTTAACTCATTTCTATTGAGGAGCAAATTAAATTGAAGGGAACTCTGCTAAAGATACTTGAACAAACAAATCTGCAGTAATAAATTATGACCACGTGATCGGCATGCAGAATATATATTTCCTTATTTTTTTATAAGAAATCATGCAATGGGTGTGTATATGTCATAAATATATATAATTGTATAAAGATATATATATATATATATATATATATATATTAGCATGCTACTCTCCTTTCCAAGTCTTTTTGTTCCCTCTTGCCAACCAAACCATCAGAACCTCATAAATTTTGCTATCAGCTCAAGTCAAAGTAGTATAACCTTTCATTATTTATTCAAACTTGTAAGAGTAAAATCCATTATACTTCTTTTATTTACTTTGATTTTTGTCCAATGTTTTGACTAATTTAGTAAAAGTAATTAATTTTTTTTCTTAGCACTAGTCTGGAAAATGTGAATTCGGAAAGGAAAAGAACAATAATAGAAGATATGATTATTTCAGCAATCCCAGAATTTTTCTCCCGCACTCCACTTCTTATGCGTACAAGAAAAATATAAATAAAAATTGGAGTACAGATCTAATTAATAAATACACGATGCTTAGCTATTTGAACCGAATTTTATTTTTATTTTTTATTTTTATTTTTATTTTTTGTTAAAAGAAAAAGAAAAGAAATAATTTAAGAATGGAGCATAAAGTCCGACCTCCCAAACAAGTACTAGTTTAAGAGTGCTCCTTGTGTATATGATTGTTTACCATATGCAGAATAAAAATATTCATTTAAAAGTAAAATTTCGAATTTAAAACCTTCCCAAACCCAAAAAGAAGAAAAAAAATATTCCATGCTACCAAACGTAGTTTTATATACAATTCGTCAAATTAAAATTTGTGTCAAATTTGACGGCCACAAAATCATAAACAGCGGTCAGTCATATCTTACCCCAAACCCAAAGCAGCTGTGCAACTTCAGTTGTTGCATTAAAAAGAAGCAATACTAATTTTCTCACTTTCTCACTGAATTTCAAAGTTTCAAAAAAAGATAGTTATATCTAACAAGTATCAAATTTCATCAACACTTTCTCACTGAATTTTAATCAACGATAGGAAAAAATGACTAACCTTATCAGCCACATCTAGTGCATGTAACCTTTTCAAAAATAGTATACTGGTATCAAATTTCCAGTCTTGACATATTGTATTTGAATATATGCAAACACATTTCTTGGTCTTGAATTCTTCTGTTGAATAATAACAGGGCTGTTAAATATAAGTATTCAATAAGTCAACGAATATTATATATAATAATCTCCTTAATTATGAAACAGATACATATGATAAGAATCAAGACTTCAGACTTCAGTTTAGATCCGTGACTCGTCAGAAAACAGTTTTCTTCTCTCTTTTAGTTCCAGTTCAGACTAGAAACCCACAATAAACCTTCCTGGGGTGAGCCAATTCTACTTAAACTTTGACTTTAAAAAAAAAAAGAAAAAGAAAATACTTAAACTTTGACGATGTAATGAGTTATCGTACTCTGCGGATGACCATTGGAGTAAAAGAATGGCCAAAAGAACAACAAGATAACCAAAAAAATAAAAATAAAAAATTTGATCAACTACTTAAAAAACAATATATGTTCATCAAATTTCAATAAGCTAAAACCCTAAAAACTTACAGTATTGTAGTACCTGACCGGCTACCTGTATATACAAAAATACTCTTCAATCATTCTAAAGATTTTCCTCCCTTCTCTTTGATATAACACAAATATGCTGCTGAATTCTGCGCCTTTCCTCCCTTTCATCTGCTATACCCAATCCCAAACATTTTTTATTACTGAAGGATTTTATGACATTGTCCTTTAATTTACACATATTTCATAGACTCAGAATAAATTATGGAACAGAGGAAGTCCACATAACAAACTTGACAATTACATAAACCATTGTCCTATAGTTCAATGTCAACTAGGACATTTATGAGTGAAAAACTAATATTGAATACTTGTAGCCAAGACCACACGAGAAGGAAACCAACACTGTGTTTTTAGATTAAAGAAATATATGTAGCTCGTTTGGTATTAAAACATCCAATATGAAGGCCGCTGACACAAATTAAAGACTAAAAATTGATTAATCTTCGGAAAGGAAACCAGTGAATCCCCTAACACCCTGACAAAATAAACTGAAACCTAATTTTTTGGAGCATGTATAAGGATGGAATCAAGAGAAGAATTTTTAACCAAAACAAAAATGTACCGAACAACAGAAGATGAGAAGGTTGACAAGTGGACGCCAAGAATGCGTGATAGAAGCCACAATTGCAGTTAACAGAAAGAAAATGACATTGTATCGACTCCCTTAGAGAGAAAAGACGCCAAAACCTTGACCAGCCAGGGCAAGCCATGGTAAACCTCCAATTTCCTGCAAATAAAGTCCATGAGCTAATTAAAAATCAAGTAAGTTGACTGCAACATTACAAAATTTTATTCTATTATAGGAAAGGTGAGGACCACATTTTATTCGAAAGCAAAAACACAAAAACACACAAAAGGTATGTACTTTACAGTTATTCTGGAAAGGCAAAGCAGCAAATTGTTCATAAGCTTGAATCATTTAATTTCTTATTCTTACAATAGTCCCATGAAGTGCATCGACATGTCTGAATGCAAATGAGGTATAATTGTGTTATGGAAGTTGACTAGTAAAAAGTACGTTGCATGTCTATAATTTTCAACTAGGGATCAAAGACAATGGAGTGATACTGAATCTGGATCCAAGTGACGGACACTGAGGAACAGCTTAAGTTCAAACACGGCAGAACCAGTTTAAAACTATAATCCCACAGACAAATTAAGAAGATGAGGTGTATATTTTCTTCTATGCAGGAAGCCAATCAAATCAAATCCCAAATGTTAAGCCAAAAACAACTCCATCTTCAAAACCCCAAGGCGGCAAAAACAGGGAAAACTATCTGAATAAGAATTAACCCATTCAACAAAATCATCGTTAGGGAAATTTTCCAGCACATGGAATTAAATTCCACTAGCATAGAAGCTTTAAGTTTCAGCCGACCTCATAGTTGGCAAGCAGTAAATTTAATTACAGAGAAAACTGTGGATTATTTCTACATTTCATTAATTCGTTTCTGGAGAAAAGATTTAACTGCCAAAAAGAAAAATGAAAGATTGGATGAAAGAATAATAACTGCATTCAAGAAAGTTTACATATATGTATTAGATAATAATAAATTAGTAAAAAATATCAGTATGACAAAATAAAATAAATGTTGCGTAATATGTAATTATTGACAAAAACTTGATTGCTCGTGATTACTTTAATCTTAGACTCTTAAGTTCTTTAATTTATGCCCTAAATTTTATAACGATGTTACATGTTGCATATTTTACTCAAATTTCATACTCGATTTAAATGATAAGCTTTTTTTTTTTTTTGGTTACTTTCAAAATAGTTATTAAACAAAATTATTAGGCAATGGAATTATATAATTGGGTAAAAACACTAATTTTTATCCTTTTGTGGTATTTTGCAGTGTTTTTATAATTGCATCGGTGATCAAACCGATCTTGTTAATAATTAGTGGTTGAATCGATCGGATTGGTTCAACCGACAATCGGACCGATTTAATGAAAATTGATTATATTTTTTTATTTTATTATGTAAAATGTTAATATAATAAACTAATTATTATGTAATACATTTTAAATATAAAAATAAATAAATAACTACATAAAAAAACATACTAATCTAACATAATATTTATAATTTTTTCTCTTTTAAAATTAAAACTAAAATAATTCACAATTCTCCATATATCTTCACACAATAAATTTTTTAAATTATTTTTCTCAAAAACACTAAAACTGGAATAAAACTAACCACAAACAAAGCCTCAGTTTTCAAATGAATTCAGGAGACTTTAAATGGAAATTATAACTAGATGAATTATGGCGTGCACGGGTAGCAAATGACCCCCTATAATTTTTTTAGTACTACAATCTGTTTGGAATTTAGAAGATGATAAGGTTGGAGCTGAGGTTTAGATTGGAATGTTAAATCACTTCACTTTCGGGATGACGACGAGGCCACAATTTATCTATATCAGCTATCAGGTGTCACTATCAAAAGAGAATTCTCTACTCAAACGCCAAATAGCGTCATCACGTCGATTGCGACTTAGGCCCAAACTTCTACCGGCTCATTTGAGCACAGTATTAGTACACTGACACTGTTGTCTGTGGCTAGAACCCAAGATCTAAATTTTGTAACCAATTTTTGGGTATGAAAGACAAACTTCAAATGCAAGTGCCAAAGAAGAAAAAAATATTTCTTGCCATACCTTTGGCTGGATATCATAATGTAAAGGCAATATAGATTCATCTTGCAACATATCAAATAAACAAAGTAAAGGCTGATAACAGATTGCTCAAGAAAAGCACAGAAAGTAGTCTAGCATGATTCAGCAGTTATAAATTTCTTTGTCTACTGTAAACAATTAACCATTGTTGAACAACTGAATACCCAATATTGGTTCTCTTATTAAGCAATGCCACAGCATGGGCACTTTATCTTCTTATAGAAATTTGGATCTTATTAATCACAATTCAAAGCACAGATGTACAGATCCGAAATGGAAAAACAATTATCCAGAAAGTTATCAACATGCACTGGTAGGTCCTAACATTTACCATGTATCTTCACTCCTGAAATATAACTAAATAAAAGTAGAATACGGATGCCAAACTATCTGAATCAGATCACAAATTGATGCGGAAATCATTAAATTAAAGTGACAATCCGACGTTACAAAATTAGAATAAAATTTTACTCCCTTAAGGACAAAGGAATCATTAGACAAGGAATGATTGTGATTGCAAACAACACTCCCATGACAAAAGGAGTAACTACAAAGCATAAGTACTAAACTAAGAGTTTTAGTCCAGAAAAAGGTGAATCAATCGGTAAGATTTACATTTCCACATGCTGTGATGTAAAGAAATGTCAGAAATATATGAAATAAATCTCAAGAAAACAGAAAGGCTTGCCTGAAGTGCAGTTAACTGCTGACAATTTCCTGGGAGTCAGACCATAACATCAGAGTTGAAAGGAGAGCCATTGTAGCAGTTTCAACACGTAGGCGATGTGGGCCCAGACCAGTAGCAATTGCACCAGCCTCCATTATGGAGTTCAACTCCTTCTCAGTGAAGTCTAAGTATAGCAGATTTGCAATCAATTGCATGTTTCCAGAATGGCGAAAAAAGTGAACTTGAAGTTCAGTAGTCAGAGGTCGCCGCAATAATCAATTGCTTTCATTAACGAAAATGAAAAATGGATGGTAGTGGAGATGAAATCTCTAATTTTAATGATATTTGATTCATCAAAGCAAAAAAACTCATTGCATGCTTACTGGACATATAATAGAAGAGCAGCTCAGAACAACACCCCCACAGCCCCATTTTTTTTTTTTTTGTGTGTGTGTGCGCGCAACACAGACATTCCACAGGTATGGATCAAGAACAACAGAAGAGCCATGAGTGAAGACAGAAATAAATCAACCAATTATGAATTATCTCCAACTAGAATCAATGAAGCAGGAGCGCATATTTTATCTTTTTGTCTAAGTCATTTGTATTTTTAGGATTACTTTCCCTTTTCTACTCCCCAAGATCTTTTGAAGCATTTTCTTTATGATTCTGTCATTCACGTCAGGGTAGTTTGGTCATTTTTACTTCTTAGGGCGTTGCTGGTGTTCTGTAATACATTCGGCGATAAGTTAGTATTTTGAAGTTGTAATATAACATGTTTCAGCTTTTCAACCACAGAAGCCTCCTTAGGAATTTATATCTTAGAAAGCTTCAAACGTTACATACTTTATTTACACATTTATTTAATCTGCTGCTCTTTTTTATCACAACTGCAGATTGCTCAATTTTGTCCTCTGATACAAGTCCTTGCATCCATCACCCAAGGCATTCCAGATTGCTCAATTAGCAACAGATGAGTAGGTGGCTAGATATGCTGTATTTATAACAAGATAGAAAATTAAATCTTTTGCAAGCTCATCCAGGTAGCTTCAGACCACTTAAATGGTGCAGTACTGATGAAATAGTGAAAATTTATTTGTTAAAAAAAGGGCAGATGAAGGGTTAGCTTATTTCAGGAAGCGGGGTGGGGCTGTACATAGAGAGCGGTGACTACTAACCTCCTTCTGGTCCAATTATAATGACCCCGGTAGGTTCTTTTTTTAAAGAACTCAACGTATTAAAAACAGGAGTAGCCTCCGCTACAGCCACAAAAGATAATCTTGACTGAGCTACCTATATGGAAGATAAAGAGAAAAACATACAAACCCACATGAAACAAAAGACCAAAGGTTAAGTCATAAATTTTGCATCTAAAGAAAAAAAAGCATAAACACAAATTTAAACAATTTCAAGTGATCATTAACTTATGAGGATAAAGGAGATACTTACAACAGGTAGGAGTTCACCCACTACGATAGGAGGCTTCAAAGTCATTTCA
This sequence comes from Paulownia fortunei, assembly GCA_019321725.1. NCBI lineage: Eukaryota > Viridiplantae > Streptophyta > Magnoliopsida > Lamiales > Paulowniaceae > Paulownia > Paulownia fortunei. Next base: position 28,509,335 of record CM033106.1, on the reverse strand, counting down.
TGTAAACGTTGACCTACAGAGAAAGCAGCATTTGATGAACAATAAGAATGAAATCATCTAATCATGATAATGATTTCAAATGATTCAATCTGAAAAAGGGCAATGCCGGTGAAAGGCCACAGTTTACACTGTTTTGCTGCAGCCAGAATAACTCGCTGCAGTCTGTCCACCCGATTTTCTGATATTGACTGAGAACGCTCAGTCAATAAAGGTGTCACACTGGACGCTCCAAGCTCCTAAGATGCATAGGTTTGAAAGAAAGGAATCAATAACGTCACTAGACATTTCAAATAAAAAGGATATTACCATCACAAGCAACTGAAGAACATACAGTGCATTTCTCCACTAGCCAATCAGCCCGGCCTCCCTTTAGAGTGCCTTAAGAAACAATTTAAATGAGTAATAGAAGCCCAAGGAGCGGGAAAATGCATGGAAATGGGCGAAAAAAAAAAAAGAAAATTGATTCTCTGGAAACTCACTAAATGCAGCAAAAATATGCCACTGTGTGGTTTGTGGAGAAACTAATTTTGGGTTCTCCAGGGCCTCAAAATCTGCCCCTGCACGATCAATCTTCTCTATGCGGCCTTCAACCAAACCTCCCTTTCCATTGAATAGCTCTACCCTTGCAAAATAAAAACCTAGACTAATAAAGTCATACCATACTGATACTACATGAGAAATGAGTTATTGTAAGGCTGGTACATCCTGAGAAACTTAGTCGCATGCATGATCTTTGCCAATTACAAAATCTTAACCTCTGAGAAATTTTTTTTTGTGAAACTTCCCTATTTGGAAAAACGGAGTCCTAATATCTCTCATCTTCAAAACCATCTCGTCCTTTTCTATTTGAACTTTTCATGACCGATTAATTCCTGCTTGCCCTTTGCTCCAAATTCAAATTTACAAGAAGAAAATAGCATACTTCAAATATCGACCATGCTCACATAAACCAACCGAGGACCCCGCGCACAGTAATTTCACTTAACTCATAAAGTGACACTCATAGTTTCCTCCTCCACTCCTGTTCTTTGGATTACATATAACTCAAGCAAAAAAAAAACAGAGGAGAGCAATGAAGACAAGCAAATCTCAAAATCCTGTTTATTGAAAAATCAATCACAAACCACCAATAACATCAAGATTGTGGACCTTATGCCAAGAAAATAAGACAATAAACAATGCCGCTGTGGAAGCCATACCTATCGTTGATTCCTAGCCTTAGAACCTTGGTCATGTGCCAGAATTCATCGCCTTCCACACGCACAACAGCACCCTGCAAATTATTAACTCAAGTGCTTAAAATACAGCTTCGTCACCAATCAACTATGTGTATTAGAGTGTGTATGCGTATTCACACACACAAATAAGTACATAAATAAGAGGGGGAATCAATGTGCCTTGGAAGGGGGTAGGTTTTCCGAGAAGAAGCGAGGAAGGCCTCCGCGTGACTGGTTGGAATAGTCTGAAGATGAAGATGATGAGAATACCCGCAGATTCAAATGCAACGAAGAGCGGTTCAGTAGGCTGATTAGCCGAGGATTACAACCTAGGCTTTGCATTGGCAAAGCTCAGCTCCGCCGGCGCCGGGTTTGTCGCCGGTAATGCCTAACTCTCTGAAGAGGGTTTTGCAGGAGACGTCTCGGTTTCGATTTTCCCCAATCCGCTACGGTTAAATAAAATCGCCACAAGTAAAGCGGCTTTTGAACATTATGACGAATTGAATACACACTAAAATCCCGTTTAAGGCTGTTTAGGTTCAAATTTCGCGGATAGGCATACGCAAGATTGGAGAGGATTGGGTAATTTTCTAAAAGTGCTTGTATCCTATTTTCAATAATTATAACAAAAATAAAATAATCATATAATAACATGTTTTAAAAATCTATAGATTACAGCAGTATTTTATTTTTCACTCATTCCCCTAAATATTTTGAAATAAACACCTTTTTTAAATGCTTTTACATAAATATGTCACAGTTTAAATGTAAATAAATTTTCTTTTGCAATATTGGGAAGTAAATTTAGAGGGTGTTTGGAAACTCATTTCAAATGAATTTTTAGATATGAAAATTTATTTGTAAAAAAGTTATGTGATTATTAATTATTTTTGAATAAATTTTTAAAATAAGTCACTTTTTCAAAAATTCATTTTGGAGAAATACAAAATTGTGACTTTTTAATTTTTTTTCTTACACTTCTATTAAATGGGTATTAAAATATATTTCTATCAAATATTTAACAATAATTATAAGCATTTTTTAAAAAAATTTATTTTATAAATGATTTTCATTTCAAAAGTATTTTCATATTAAAAGATTCATTTTATAGATGATTTTCATTTCAAAATATTTTAAAGATGTACTTGGTTTGCGAATATTTTCTTATAGATGGATTGTGCCTTACATAGTCCTTTCTCTCTTAAAGCTATGCGTTGCTGCTTCAAGGCTCCTTGAGCAAATATGAAAAACTAGTGTTTGTTTGCACAATCTCTGTACGTATATTAGTTTTATACTCGTTTTGCATACTTCATCATAAAGGCAAAAAAAAAAAAAAAAAAAGTAGTAAAATTGATCTAAGAAGTCCAAGTTGCCAAGTGATAGTTTTCATTGCCATTTGCATACGCTACATATGCTGCTGTCAAAAGAGATTGCCTTAACCTGATTTCAACCCACAGTAATTTGCAGACAAACCCATACTAGGCCCAAAAACCGCTTTACAAATGCCCATGGGCAACAAAAAGATTTAGATTAGTGACCATTCCAACTATTCACCCACCTCCATTGAGACAAAACATCAAACACTAATCATCACTCTCATCATCACCACCACCACCACCCTCATATCCACCGCCCATTTCACAGATTTTATCCCAAACCCCTTTCTCCACCGGCAAAACTGACAACCTGGGCTGCCTGAACAGCGAGAACTCCACCCCTTTCAACTCTTTTTTCATCTCCGCCAAGCCCACCGCAGTCTTCATCTCCCCCACCGCCTTCACGTCCACCGCACCGCCAGCGTCGCCCTCCTCGTACCACTCCCGCACCACCTCAACCACGCCCACCACGCGGCGGAATTTCGTGCCGGAGTGATAGAAGAAACACAAATCGCCTACGCTCATGCACTTCATGTACTTCTGCGCTTGCTTGTTCTTCACCCCGTCCCATTTTGACAAGCCTCCGTTGGCAGCTTGGTCATCCCATGACCACTCCCCCGGCTCTGTTTTCAGTAGCCAGTAATTATTTTCCTTTTCCATTTTTCACCTTTCTCTCTTCCTGGGATATTTTTCTATGTAATTTCTTTTCCTGCTATCTTGCCTCTTGGGCTTCAGACATTTAAGAGAGAGAAGCTGCTACGGCGGGAAGTATGGCTAGTAGTAATAGTCTTTGGCGCGAAAAATAATATTTTTCTTTTACTATAGTTCTTACTTTTTATAGGGTGTATTTAAATCGATTCAATGTGATTTTGTATTGTAAATTTTATTATGTTATTTATTATTATATATATAATTTATAAATAAAATTTTACATGGTGCATTATAATAAAAAATATAATAGAACTTTCATATAATATTTTATGTCTTATCAATCCGTTCAAATTTAACTAATTTATCTTAAATCCACTTTAACTTTAACTAATTTGTCCGAAATCCACATTAACAGGAAATAATGTGATAGAATCTTTGCAGTTTTAAAAAATTATTACATCAAAAATCAAACCTTAATCAATAAAAGTTAGAAAACCAAAACTTTATTAAATCTCGAGTCCAAATCTTCTTGTGTGTGTACATGTATAATTCTTTCTTCTTCCTTGTTTTTTTTCGTTCAAAGCATATCAAGCTTAATTATCGAAAAAATAATTGGCTGAAAGTTTGAGTTTTCATTGAATCCGGCTTCTCTCCACATACATAACATTATAACTTTATATTATGTAAATGAAAAAAAAAAAATTCCAATTAAATTTTGGCTTTCAACCCGGTCTAAGACATAATAACCACAATATTTTTTTTGACCTTGAACATCCAATCAATAGCTCTAACCTGCCAAAGGCCATTAACAATTGCAAAGATTAGAAGTTTGACTTGACTCAAACGTACAAACGTTATATAGACCACAAAATACACCATTATCTCCCACTTTACATTAGCAACAATCCAATCAAGTATCAACATAGTCAATTTTATAATAGTATTTTTTATATTATTTTAGATCATCTATTTCGGTCATGGTCACGTGTATAATTAATTTTAAGTTTATATTTAAAAAAAATTATAAATATTATTTATATATCATATGAAATATAAGATGCAATACAAAATTTGAATATAAAATGGAAAATGTAAATACTCCCGTTAACGAATAAAGGGACTTACAGAAAATTACCATCCAATCCATACACCGAAAAGATTTTCCAAATTGAATACAACTTACGCCCTCTGTTATAAATGTACTGAAAATTTTTAAGAGGACACAAAATATTATAACATAAGAAAGGGCATCTAATATTCACAATATAGGCAAAAACAGAAGCATCAATCCATCTCATGTATGAACATAATATTAGGTCGAAAAATGTGGGAAAATTGTCACGGCTGCTTTTGTTTCTGTGTGTAGATATAATCAAGGTGTGCTTCAAGCGTTCTTCTCATCAGACACTCGTCTTCCTCGAGTCCAACACAGCTATCCCGATCTATCACTACCTTTTGCACTTCATTGTCCTAACACGATTAAAACGTAAATCACAATCATCAGTGCATAGCAAAAATATCAAATAATACCGATATATGTTACATCAATACACACACATACATATGGGTGTGTGTGTGAAACTCACCCGGCGATGAGTCTCCATGGGAGTGACGTCGTGAAACGCCGGCTCCCGGCGGGCGAGGACGTGAGAGAATGCTAGAAGTAGGAGGAGGGTTGTCATGCAAAGGGTGGTGGCGTTACCCATGTTATTTCAATTCTGCGGTTGAAAGTTGTGGACTTGAATGTTTTATAGTTAGTAAAGGAGGGGCAACGATGTCATTATATTAATGAACCGGTCAATACGATACAACTATAGTTAGAAAATAAAATTCGGGCGGCTACAGCTAAATTAGAGAGGCTACAAAAATGCTGGGCCTTATTTTCATGATGGGATTCGGAACCCTGCTGGAAGTTTATTAATTTGGGATTATTCAGAAAAATAAAATCAGTCCACACAAAATCTTCCCACATGACAGTTGGCTCCACCAAATTTCCATGTCTTGTTGACTTACTCAGATTCTTATTTCTTTCATTTATGCCTGCGGACAAGACCAAATCAAATTAGTCGATTCCAAATTAATTATTAAAAATTCATTTGATATTATTTAATTAAATATAATAAATTAAATATAAAAATATTTTTTTCATTTCGCAAGATCTAGAGCCTGACTTAATTAATAAAAAAATTGATAAATTATGTGTAAAAATATAAAGTTATTCAAACTCGATTCGTATTCGACTCAATTAAAAATCGTTCAAACTCGATTCGATTAACAATCAAATTAATATCAAATATAATTTTTTAAATTCGATAAAAATTAAAACAAATTTGAACAACAATGTGTTCAACTCGTCTCGATTCGTTTACATTTTGTTTGAATTTTTTTAGTTTTAAATTTTTATAAGAACAATACTATAAAAAAAATGTCTCTCTCTATTTGGTTTCAAAAGAAAATACGAATAATATACAAGAGGAGAAAATGTGAGAATCGTAAATTCAAATTTATTTGATAGCAGGAGCATAGCGTGCATGTATTCGCCCTTTGAGGGTCCCTTGTCGCGCTGTAGGTAAGTCCAGAGAGAGGAAAAAACTGATGCAAACGTCTGACCCAATTATATATAGATTGTGTCATCATATTTAGCCGAACGGCGAATCGGGAGGAAAATCATTTTCTCCCATATAGAGTTGTGCATTATGCTATGTAGTCATCAAGGACTCATATAATGGATTGTAAGAATGTAGATTGTCTCAATAAGCAAGACAGTTTGGTAATAAATAGGTGAAAGAAGCTTCCATGGTTTAGAATTTTATATGGCAATTTTATGGTTATAGAAATGAACTGATCATGCTGTTTCATCTTTTCAATCTTCACGAGCTATCTTGATCATCATCTCCATTTATTATATGGTTTATGGACTGCATCAACTGTATTCATAAATGTTATCTTACAGATGCAGTTGGAGATTTTGCTATTTGCCACAAAATTGCCAAGAATCACAAGTTTACTTGCATCGCTCATGTGGCTGTTTTTGCCTTCGATTCGAATCAACAGTCATATATCTTTATTTTGACAATAATCATGCTCCAAAAATAAAATATATATTTAAAAAAAAAAATCTTTTTTGTTGTAAGATAGAACAAGTTTTATTTAATTTTAAAATGATAAAAAAAAATCAAACATCATATATAATAAAAAAAAAAGTGAATTTATCTTACATTACCAAATTATTTGATTAGTATAGTGTATATATGTAAATTGGACCATCTATGTGCTAAATTTTGGGATGAATTCTACCAAAATTCATTTATTATGCTATTAGGGTACCAGATTTGCAGACGGTTGTAGATTTGGACCTCATGTTGGATTGGGCACGGATGGGGGTGTTAGAACTTGAATTTGTTTGGACCCTATATATATGTGTGTGTGTGTGGATTAGGCACCGACAGGGTGTTATAACTTGAATTTGTTCGAACCTCATGTATATATATGGATTGGGCACAGATCGGGGCGTTAGAACTTGAATTTATTTGTTAATATGATATAGTGTATATATATGAATTAAACATTGTGAATTATACCACTTTTTATTTATACGTATAATTTGTTGATACCACTTTTTATTTCTATACGTATAATTTATTTGAGTTGGTATAATGTGTATATATAGATTGAACACGATCAATTCTACCCTTTTTTATTTCTAGGCGTATATTGTAACACCAGCTCACAAGTCATAACCAAAATGCAATCTCAATTATAATTCTTCTAGAATATGCAGTCATTACGCATTAAGAACTTAGGTAGTTTTCACTGATTTTATTAAAAAGTAGTGTGGTCAAACGTAAAATTTTCAAAAGAATAATAATGAAGCCACTCACAAATTGAAATTTTTTCGTCATACTTTTGGTTAAAGACCATTAAAGATAGTTCAGAAATTTCTTGGAAACCATCATGAAATTGACCAAGCCCATGTACAAAGTCATTAGGTTAACTTTCCAGCAGAAAGACGACGGAGTATAATCTACAAAAATACATCATTTCACTAGTCTACAAACTCAACATCTAGTCACAATTTCAAAATCATCTGGAGTAGTCAACTTTCGAACGACAAATCGAATTATTTATTTATTTTATCTATTTAATGATTTTATTTATCATTATATGGAATAATCCATTGCTACTCCTTATATCCAGCATTGAAATCAGCCCAAAGCCCAAAATCTTAACCTTCTGGTCCTTTACATTTTACAATTTTTGGACCTTGGGTTTGCCATGATTACCTTTTTATAGATAATCCAACATATCCACCCGTCCCGGTCCAGTCCAACAAAGAAAATAATGGGTCATAGGTAGAGTTAATAATGAATTACAATCCGAAATGTCTCATCTCTGGTTTAATATTAACATATCAAAAGTTTCTATTGCATTCTTTATTATATTATATTAATTACTTTTTAATTTTATTCGTAAAACATTTTGGTATAGAAGATCTGTTGATTTGGAAACCATGAAATTTCCCAATTAGGCCCTTTCTTCTAATTTGCCTAGAAATATAATTAAGTTGTTATTATTATGATTATTTGACCAAAGAAATTAACCAAAAAAAGCAAGAGGTAAGACAACGCAAGTCCAATGACGAACTTCCTGTCAAAACAGGTATAAGGGCAAGAAAATTGGCTAGTAGAAACACCACAAAACGCTTATGACCTTGAGAAAAACCTTCAATGGAAAGGCAAATCTTATTATACATTTACGAAAAAAATGTAAATTTCGAGTCTGTATATACACATTCAAACGTCCACTAAGCTTAATACTTATAAATCGCCCCTGAAAAATGGTGCTCCAAAAAATGAACTGGAGAAGGTCCCTCCTCCATTGGGGAACAGAGTGAGGAAACATATGAGGAAGAGTACGCAACCCCAAGCGAACCGGTCGTCTCCCAAGGGGGTAATCTCGTCCTTTGCAGGGATCTCCTCTCCCCCTCGGAAGAAGGTTGCGAAGAGTCCCCATGCCAAACACAGTACACTTCCACTTAAGCCACCAATGCCTAGCAGGAGGGAAGTCGCGAAAGATAATAAAGTGGCAGTGCTTCTTCCGAAGATAGCTTGAGCAATGCGACCTCCTTCTAGTCTTCCACATGGGAGCAAGTTCAAAGAAGTCACAACCATGCCTGTGCAGGAAAACGTCAGGGTTTATCTAGTTAGCAGATTAGTTTATATGCCGGTTATGAGTTACGCCCCAAGAAGAGTTTTCTAGCATGTGCAACCGTGTGCACAACATAATACAAAGTGGTTAATGAAGGTAAAAAGTCTAGAGAAAGAAGAGATACACGTGCCTATGAGTAAGAGGAAGATTCTTTGAACGCAAGATGAGAAAAACAATCTCTGTGTTGTCCATCATTGTTCCGGTTCAATTTATCAGGAAAATTTTAGTATAGCTGATTCCTTAGTATTTACTCTATGAAGATCTAGTATGAGTTATTTATGGGAGGATAGAGAAGGTTGACAAATACAAGCAAAGTTTAAGTTTTGGATCAAAAAGTTGAATGTGCAGAGGAAGAAATGTCAATCATAATAAGGCAAGTACTCAGAGACTGACCTAGCAGTCCAGCAAAGGCAAGGGGATCAACAGGGACTCCCACACCTTCAACTGCATATGGCAGCACATTCCCAAGATCGTCCGTGTATGGCCCAATCACATATTGGATAAAGGAAAGAAGAGGGTTATTGTAAAAGAATTGAGGCCTTATATACCTGCATAAAAAGGTATACTGAATAGTGGTACAAAGAGAAAGACACATACACACCAAATAACAAGCACATACACACAGAGTGAGACCAGAAGCAAGAGTACACGAGGTACTACTGTAGAATGGAGAACAAGATTGCTTACAATGCGTTGTCACCCCCGTTAAAACTGCCATCAGCTATAAAAGCAGCAACAGTAAGGACCAATGATGTCAGATATGCACTGGCTGTTCGTGCTACAGGAATATCAAACAGAGCCTTCTTATTGGGCAGCAACGACTCATAGTTATTCATAACACCAAGGCATCCAGTCCAGTTGGATGGAACGAGAAAGGATGGACTGAGTTTAACACCATAACGAGCTGCAGTTACTCTTGTTGCAATCTAGAAGACAATAAAGAAAATACAAATTAACAATTGAGAGGTGTGATTTAAATTAACAGCACATGACATATACAGAAGTTGAACTTTCTAAGCATGTCTAAGTATCTTATACATGCCCACTAGGTTTATGTACTGTAGAAAGGGAAAGATGAAGACACACGTCTTTTAAACCTAATGTGCGTGGGTTTCTATCATGCATTCACACTAATTCCTGAAAGTTGTGTCTTAAAATGCAAGTATAGTCCAACAATTAAAGGGTTTTTTAGAAAAGATGTAATTGCAATCATGCTAAGATTGTGGTGATGCAGTGTTGATATCAGCACGCAAAGGCAAGAAAATTTCCCCCAAGAAGGATATGAGAACCAGAAGTATTACAAAAAAAGAAAAAAAAAGAAAAAAAATGAAAATGACTGCTAAAGGCTAGATGACTACTTGTGTCATCTTTAGAACTAAAAATTTGAGGATGAGTGTGACACATACCTCAGAAACTGCCAAAATGGTCAAGAAACCACCAAACAGGGGCGCAACATCAGCCAGGTAGTCATCAATGGTTGCATCAGGCTTAAGGAATAAGCCACTTGTCAAAGCAATTGTCCCAAAAGTTGTAACGCATAATGCTATTGCACTAACATAACCCCAAGGCGTACTTAGTTTTGTAGATTCAAACTGGAGATCCATCTCAGACTTGGGTTGCACCACGCATGCCTGACAAAAAGAAACAGTCACCGAATTAAGTGTCAACATGGTGTGACAAGAGAATATTAAATACTTATGAATAAAACAAAGAAGTAATTGGCATCAGTAAATGAATTTCTAAACAATAGAAAACTAAGTTTATATCAGGAGCAATTTGACTTAATTTTACCTTCTATTCAAAAATATCTTAGATTCGAAGAAAAGGTGTCATGATTTGCTTACCATATAATAGCAGCCATCAATTAGTTATATATCCTTTTAACATTAATATTTGATATCTCATGTTCTCCAAGTAAAAGCTAATATAGTTAGTTGACCAGCATTCAATAACATTTTCTCATACTTACATTCATAACTAGCTAAGGACTATACGAGCTGAAAAGATTGCTATTAACAAAGATACTGCAGCTCATTCATATAGGAACTCAGATTATCATAAAGGCATGCCTCTCAAGCACAATCACCAAGGAACACCCCATAAGGTCTGCTCGTCCAGATATGATAACATTTTTATGGGAAAACATTATAAAGGAAACAACTTCATCCATTCCATATTTCTGAGCACTAAATATAACAGCATAAGACTAATATAAAATAGACTTCAAATACCTGTTTTGTGATTTCATTAGCTTTCTCCTCCATAAACCATACCACAACCTCCCTCCCTGCAGCTTCTGATAATTTCTTCTCCAATTTAGGTATTACTTCTTCTATTGGTCTCCTCAAATTTCCAATAAAAATTCCACCATCTCCAAACCTCCTTACGTCTGTCGCGAAAAACGAATCAAACCCAAAACAGTTCTTCAACTGCAGTTCACAATCCACCAAAAGAGTAGCATACAATCAATACTTTTTACTTAAAACAAAATTTTCTATGTCGTCACTAGAGAATTCAGATAAAAACTGGAAAGAACCATAGAAATATATACTAGCCAGTTGAGTAAAGCAAAAGTCAATTACTACCTTGTTAAGATCAAGAGCCTTGAAAGTCTCCTCCGCTTTCTCCAACCTCTCTTTCTCTCTCGACAAATTGTCACGAACCAAATTGTTAAAGAAACCAACTATGGGATTGTCACTTCTTTCTCGATCAAGCTGCTTGAGCTTCCTATCAGCCCTTTTCTTCTCAAGCTTTATAGCAGCCTCAATAGAAGGATTCCCCATGAAATTCTTGAACTCCTCATCAGTCTTCCAATCCATTTCTTGCAGTTTTTCTTTCTCCTTCTCCTCAGACTCATCAGCCTTGGCCTCACCCTTATGCTCAGAACTACTCAACCCATTTCCTACATGCGAATCTTTCTTTTCATTTACCTCATCTTTTGGCTCCTCAACGGCCAAAGAAGATAAAGGCGCTGGAGAGGAAGAGGGCTCATCTGTATTCTCAGCTTTCACACAAAAATTCAATCTTTTGCACGAAAATTTGGTCTTTTGGCCAAAAGGGTGTCTCGAAAAGGAAGAGTTAGAAGAAAGGGATGATATATGAAGTGGCTTTTTGTCGAGAGCCCGTGAAGAAGAGGGGCATGGAACCGAAGTAAAGAGTGCAGTGGCCATTGGAAGGTATTGAAAAGTGCTCTGAGTATGAATTGAAGAGTGAATACATGGTGTGATAGCGCCTTTTTAGGGAAGAGCATGATATGTCTAGAAAGTTGGAGGAGTTTCTCGAGTGTATAGGTGTACCGGAGATTGGCGCCAGTGTACAAAGAAGACGAGATTTTGCGAAAAAAGAAGGATTAATTTGTGTGGCGGACGAGTTGCCGATGGATTGTTGGAGGAGTTGATTTGATTGAGACAGGAATTATCGTATTTGGAAATCCAGAAAATGGAGACCAGCTTACCGGATAAATGAATCTGTCCAGTTCTTGTCTCCATCTCCAATATTTAATTATAGGTGTGAACTGGTGTTCACACGCGATTCTTGGTGAAACATTTTCTTGTTTGAGAAAAATAGAGGAAATTATGATCAAACAAGAGAAGATCTGACAAGAGGAAATCAAGAACTTAGGTTATTGTTTCACAAACATTTTTTCTTATTGATTAAACAAGTGGAATAAACAAATTAGTATTTTCTAAAGTGTGTTAAGCTTTATCCTTTACCCTCTTTTCTTGTTTTCATTTGCGCTATAGATTGGTGCAATTCAAAAAAATAAACTTCTTGTCAGCATATAAAACAATCATTTGGATAAATGGTTAGCAAATGTCAAACTATTATTGCAAAAGTGATTTTTTTAAATTTCACTTGCCGGTAGGGTGTTCGATAAAATCGTTAAATCGCTCAATTAATCCCCCAACTCAAACTGCATCCTTAATTAGTTGATTGAAGGTTAGATGAGTTAGCTTTGGCTAATTTTAAAAATATAGTTTGCAATCAGGCTTGATTTTATACTTTCGCAATATCCCATTTTGAACAGCACTCAAAAAGATATTTATGATGATTTATGCTTAATATTTATTTATTATTTTTATCTTAAAAAATTTACCATGTACATTGTGAGAGTAATTCTTTAATATCTTATAAATTAGTTACAAATTAGTATGATAGTATAATATATTTTGAAAGAGAGACTTGCAAATCTAATGCTATGAATTGTTTTGATAATTTAGTATTTTTTTGACTCTCGAGAGCAATAGGCTTGTAATTTTTTATTTATTTTTTGGGAAGGATGAATTTGGTCAATAGAACAATAAAGTACAAATCTATTGAATACATCAATTATAATTTTGTAATTATATTAATTAAATACCTCAAGTATAATTTACTGTATAAAATCTATTGAATTTGAATGAGTGAGAAGATAATGAATATAATGTATTGTTTAATTTATAATTTAAAAAAATATTAAAGTAAAAATGAAAGTAAAAATGTAAAAATTGGAACAACCCAAATGGATTATCATATTGGACTTGGGCTAAAGTTTTTTTAAAAATCTAAATATTTAGGCAGATAAAAATTAACAAAATTCGACCAATCCACGCTCCATACACCCCCCTACTTGCTCGTATGTGAAAAGATTTATCATTTCTATGGTCAATTAAGATAATATGAGAGTGAAAGTTCATAAACATAAACTTTATAATTTTGTCTACTGTGAATTAAGTTTGGACTCAATTTCATGGACCAAAGTGTGCAATTGACATGCTATAAAGGGGGTAATTGTAATTATAGTTTAAATATATTATGGTAACAAATATTATTCACAAAAGTTTTAAGAATACAAAAAGGAACAAGATAAACTCATTGTTTCCATGAATTGCGTCACCTCAAAACCGACATCATATCTTATCTGACACTCTTACTCTTTCTTCCCGGAACACAAATGTCGCCATAATTCCACGAAGTTGCCCAAAACCCAATTTGCAAGAATCACTAACCGACCTTTGGTAAATCCAATCTAAATAACTTTTTCTTCTCTCTCTCTCTCGTTCTGCCCGTCGGTTCAATCTTAATTACTTTTTCTTCTTCTTTTCTTGTACTGCCGTCGTCAAATTAATCGAAGCGATGAAACTCAGAGTCAGATCATTCGAATCCAAAGAAACCCTAAAAATCGAAGTCCCAAAAACGTGCACTCTCCCCCAATTCAGACAAATTCTCTTTCAAACCCTCCCCAATTCGCCGTCTCCCGCTTCAATTCGACTGTCTCTGAATCGGAAAGACGAGCTACAATCCGATGGCGAAGACTCCCTCCACTCCCTCGGCATAGCCGGTGGTGACCTTATCTATTTCTCCCTTGAACAGCCAGCGGCCGGTATGAGTTCGAATTCCCAAACTACTCTTCCCCTGGAAACCGACTGTACTTCGAAACCAGGCTCCAAGAATTCTGAGTGTTTTACGAGCTTGAATACCCAAAATTCCCTTTCCGAGGCCCAGAATCCCGATTCTGTGATTTTGGATTCCCAGAAAGGGAAAACCATAGATAGTGGTTCACAGACGGAGGAAACTATGGACGACATGGAAGTTTATGATGAGGATAATGAAAATATTTATAATACTGGTGGGTTGTTAGCGGAGGTTGTTGACAAGTCGTTTTCTGTGCCTGGATTTTTGAGGAAAGTGTTCATGGAAGAGTTGGGTGATGACAGCGGACGCGATCACAAGTTGATCGTTATTGCGGTTCATGCGGTCATGTTGGAGTCGGGTTTTGTGGGTTTTGATAAGAACGCAAACGTGGTGGTTAATGGTTTTCATTTTCGTAATGAGTGGCCGGTGGCGGGTCTGTTCAGGGTGTCTTTGTTTTACACTCTGCCAGAAAGTCTTAGTGGTGCGAGTGTCGAAGCCATTAAGAGTGTTGTGTTGAAATTTCAGAATTTAGGAAAATTCATCAATGTTTATGGGACATTTGGCAATGGATCAGGGAAGAGAGGCACATATTGGGTGCAATTGAATGAGGATCAATTGGTTCCCTTTCTGAATGTTGTATGGGCAAATTGTGGAGTAGTGGAGAATATTAGTGGAAAAGATGGAGGCTTGTCGGGTACCTCTCCAGAGAAAGAGGTGTTCAAATTTTGGAGGACTGTGAAGGATAAACTTGCATTGCCCTTGTTGATTGATTTATGTGAAGAGGCTGGTTTGGAACTCCCTCCCTGCTTTATGCGTCTACCAACTGATCTTAAGTTGAAAATTTTGGAGCCCCTGCCTGGTGTTGAGATAGCTAAAGTGAGTTGTGTGTGCTCGGAACTGCGTTATTTGGGGTCGAGTGATGACTTGTGGAAGCTGAAGTTTGCTGAGGAGTTTGGCCACGAGAGAAAAGAGGCACAAGGGAGTTGGAAAAAGGCATTTGCCACAGTCTGGGATAGACGGAACAGTAGGAAGCTTGCAAGCAGAGTTAGAGCGGCACCGTATTGGCCGGCACCGTATTGGCCTCAACCTAGGAGGAGAAGGTATCCCAATCCATTTATGGTTCCACGGGTACCACGAATTATAGGGGATGAATATGATATACCACCTCCATTTGGAGATGATTTACAAACGAGGCTCCATGGTTCAGTAAATCATACAATGCGGAATTTTTCACCACACTGTAATCTAGGGGTTCGTGGTGGTAGGTTTATTTGAACGTGGTTCGTGGCTATAAACTAGATATTTTGGAGACTGTATATGTGCTTGCAACAAGTCACACTTAAGTTTTTTGTTTTTTGTCTTTCGGATCATAGTTTTTCTATGTTTTTCTCATATGTTCAGTTCTATAAAACATGGTGTTAGTATTGATGCTTTATTCCAACAGTTTTTCGTGCACTCTCTCTTTTTGGTGATGAATATGTTTTGCTCCCTTATGTTTATGGCATTGTGAAATCTTCTTCAGTGATTATATGCTGTTGCAATTGAGGCTGGCTCTACTTGTACCATTTGATTGGAGAAAAAATGACAACCGAGTATTGCAATGATATCCTAGTATCCTACCATAAATTTCTTTCATTCCTATATTGGCAGTGGGACACGTTATGCACTTAGATATGCAGTTGGCGGCATAGTAATTGAGATCAAGAATTTGCTTTGACATCATTAGGATTTACCTGCAATGTATTCTCTGCTGTTGGAGTGGTCAGGTTCACCCAAAATTGCTTAGAGCTCGTTATTGTGGAATTTTCCTTGCTTGTTAAAAGTAATGTGCTGAGACATGTATAAAGCAACAGGATTCTCTAGAAATAACGCATTTGTTCTTTGTAGTAGCCCCACTCTTTTTCAATCCATATCATTATGATATGTCGCTAACATCTTTGCCTCAAATATTTGCTATGCAGTCTTAATGAGTGGTTGCTGGGTACTAGTTAGCTTTCTTAAGATATTATGTATTCGGTCATCTATTGTTCAGATGCATGTGCGCTTTAAGTTATTGCATCGATTCCCTAGCCTTCTCGTTTCTTCTTTTTCTAGTCCATTTCCTGTTATCACGTGTAATAAAGTAATCAAGTCTCTAGGTGAAGTGAAAATTGCTCCTCATCTGTGCTCACCAGTAGCATCTTCCTATCGGTCAGTAACTATTTTGAAGCACCAGTGATAGTATCATGCATATTCTCTTTGGGCATCTCTATTGAAATGGAGCCTGCTATTTTTAGCCTAAGGTCTTTGCAGCATAGGGAATTGACGAATCCTATATAATCAGCATGGCGATGTACAAATGATTGCTTTTGCACAGATAGCATACTTCACCATCTTGTGGAGTTGAGTTGTTTCTTATCTTATGTTACTTGGCATTAAAGATGATGCCATCTATGAAATCATTAACTCCAATGCAATTAGACTGATTGAGAAACTCTACGATGAGAAGCTCTTTATATGAAAAACTCAGCAGCATTGATTTGTGTATAATCACAGAACCAAGCGGCTGTTGTCATGTTTGCACAAATGCTAATGAAATAGATATTTAGGACCAGAAATTTATTCTATTGTTCATATGCACGTGCATGTTAAGTTATTGCATCAAATCCCTAGCCTTCTCATTTTCTTCTTTTTCTAGTCCATTTTGCTGTTATTGTGTGTAAAAAAGGTACTCAAGTGACAACTCTCCAGGTGAAGTGAAATTTGCTCCTGATGTGTGCTCACCAGTAGGAATCTTCATAAGAAGAAGGTCTTGGATTGATTTCATGTGCTTTACAAAACATATCTGACCCGATTGCTCTTGAGTTGGGTAGCACTCTGCATTTTGAATTTTATGGTGTGAATGAATCTTTGAATGAACCCACTTTTACAGAACAACCAACACAGGGTTTACAAATTATACATATGCCTGACGTGAATGCAAAGAAAGAGTCAGATCTTGAACTTCTGAATAAGTTAGTTGTAGAATATAAAGTTCCCCATAATTTGGCATTTTCTGTTTTAACAAGATTGCAGTTTGCTAGGGCCTTTAGCTCCCTAGATGCACGGCAGCAGTATACTTGTATCCGCCTGTATGCTTTTGTTGTTCTTGTTCAAGCATGTAGTGATACTGATGACCTGGTTGCTTTCTTCAACGCTGAGCTAGAGTTCATCGATGAATTGGTTAATATGTTAAGCTATGAAGATGAAGTTCCTGAAAAAATTCGAATGTTAAAGTCTTTTTCTTTCTTGGTTGCCCTTTGTCAAGATATGTTCCATCAGCCTACTGTATCAACTGCTGTAACATCTAGCGGGCACGGTGGGATTCTTTCTAGCCTTATGCAGAAAGCAATTGGCTCTGTTGTTAATAATTCGTCGAAGTAGTCTGTTGTTTTTGCTGCTCTTTTTTCGTGATTTGTATGGTTTAGATGATACCATATCACGCCTAATTGTAGAACTGTCTCATGTTGAAAATAGTTCAAAGCAGCAGAGTACTTCCATTGACCTTGACAGTTCAGAGTGTGGTGCTTCTCGAGTATTACAGATGCTTCTGCTGGGCTTGATAGTCTCTTTATTCTGAAGCACTGGTTTCATATCCGCCGGTTATTGCTGCATGCTATATCACTGGGAACTTGTGCTCCTGGGGCAACAGCTCGTATGTATAGTACAGGAGAGCTTGTTGCCACATTGCTTGTACATGATATTCAGAAGGGCAAAATTTGGTGGGGTTGGGGGGGGGGGGGGGGGGGGTCGGTCTAGCAGCTACTGTGATGAGTGGTGTAATTCACAAAGATCCTACCTGCTTTTCTGTCCTAGAAGCCGCAGGTCTTCCTTTTGCCCTTATGGATGCTGTAATAGATGGTGTACTTTGCTCTGCGGAGGCTTCACAACTTCTTTTGAAGCACCAGTGATCGTATGATGCATATTCTCTTTAGGCACTTTTTTTGAAATGGAGCCTGCTATTTTGAACCTGTGGTCTTTGCAACATGGGGAATCTGACTAATCCGACATAATCGGCATTGCAATGTAAAAAATGATTGCTTTTGCACAGATAGCATTACTTCATCTTGTGGAGTTGAATTGCTTCTTATCTATTTTTACTTGGGCATTAAAGATGATGCCATCTATAAAATCATTACCTCCAATGCAACTCGACTGATTCAGATTGTCTCTTGGTTTATGATAACAGAACCAAGCAGCTGTTGTCATATTTGCACATAATGCTAATGAACTTGATATTTAGGACCAGAAATTTATGCTACAACCTGTTCATATACCACCTTATTTATAGTAGCAGTAGGATGACACATAATTAATTCCATAACCAAGAGAGCCATGAGGTAATTGAATTGAACAGTTGAGCGCTGATACTGCCAAGTCATCCATCTTCTTTAAGGTTAATCTAAATCGAAATGCTCTCCCTGTTTGTATTTGGTTTGAACATCCTAAAACAAATTTTAGAATATTGGTGGCAAAATCGCTGAAAACATTTTGAGACTTAGCATGCACTTACAAAGCATTTTGAGATCCCAGATTTGACTGCCAGGTGAAGATCTCATCCGCCATTTTCGGTCTCTAACTATTATTGTATCTACCACGCCACAATATTAAGTGTGTTGGACTATGTCAAATTGTTGTTGTTGTTTTTTTTTTTTTTCTTTTAATTATTATTACTTTCCTCATATATATATATTGCTTTGATTAAAGAACGAGACTACTAGTCTTGTTGCAAATTAATATTTTTGAAAGAAAACAATGATATGTATTTATTGCAATAACACTCTTAAGAATTTGGTGTTAGTATTTTCTTTCCAAATGAAACTTTTTTCTCATTGGTTTCCTCTATCAAAGATCCAAATAGAACTTTGGTGTCCTTCCAAACAAAAAAATAAAAAATAGAAATAAAAAATAAAAAATAAAATAAATAAATAAAAGAATTAGAAATTTGGGTGATAAAAAACGAAAAGAGTCAGAAGGACTAGCAGCTCCCTCTACCAATCCGGTCCTCAAAATTTCCTCAAATCTCAGAACGGTCCCCACAGAAGTTACAAAATTAGTCTCCGCCGTCTGGATGAAATAAAACAGTAGAACTGCGGAGAAGCAAAGCTCGTGCCGCCAGTGTCATGGCGGCGACCACCGTCACTCTCCATCTTCAGCCTCTCTCCTCTCATCGTCGAACACTATGTCATTCTTCCTTCATCAATTCTCATGTCCCCATCACCACCGTCCTTCTGTTGCGGCGCTGCCGCACAACCACTCCTCTTCCCCGTCTCGAGGTCAAACTTTGTTTTAAAGTAAATAGTATCAAGTTAAGCATCCTTTTATGGCAATTTGATAAATAATTGGTCTGTGATTTGTGCAGAAAGGCTGGAATTCGATTCACGAAGCTCGCGCATGGGGTGCGAATCCTCGAAGTGGTGTGGTAATGGGCGATTATGGCGATGATATCGATGAAGATGATGATGACGATGAAGAAGAAGAAGAGGAAGACAGGAGCTTGGACCTTTTGATTAGGTTTGTGGAGAATGTGTTCAAAAAGGTGTCCAGGAAAGCACGCAAGGCCGTTAAATCTGTTTTGCCTGTCCCCATCTCCACCAGATTGGTAGTAATAGTTGATCTACCAATTAGCAATTGCATTTTAGATTATTTTTACTTACTACTCCATGCGTAGTGGGATTGGCCTCTTTTCAGCTTTGATTTCTAATTTCTAGTTCACTGTGGAAATGACAAATGCTACAAAGGGTAGAAGAGGGATGGGATTTCACTATTGGAGTTAGAATAGCTCAATTTAGACTTGAATAAATTGTGGGTGGTTTTTGATTCCGAGGCTGCATCTATGTGGTGCTGCATCAAGTTTTTTATTGAAGAAAATGCATGATTAATTTTTGAAGAGAATTCGTGATACACGGGTATTTAACGCCCTTAATCTTTTGCTGAATCCTTTTATCTGTGAACATGAATATTTGGACCACTGCAAGTGCAAAGATAGTTGGCAACTGCTTTATTAAGAGTTTCTATACATTAGCTGGAACTTAATTGGTGAACGCATTTATCTAGCATACTTGAAAATAGTTAGCAACATTCTAACCACCATAATCTTGCAACTCAGTATTCTGATTGTAACTGAACAGAGATTGCTGCTATTGGTGTTAATATATTAAAAATCTGTTGTTTTTTTATTGGTGTTCCATGCATCCTGTACAAAGGCCTTTACCTGTTTATCCCCAAACTTTATTGTTTCCAATGACAAAAGACTATCGAACACCAGGAATTTATTGGAATTGTTTATTGGCCATGTATATGGATTTCACTTTCACTCTAGTTGAAGATGTTAGTTAATTTAGGAAATTAATAGTATATTTATGATCACAACAGTGTAAAAATTTGATCCAACTGTACATTTCAATCTCTCTTTGATAAATCATTTTATTATATTATTGGTCTTCTTTTCATCTAGAAAGTTCATTTGCATAGCTTATCATGAGTCTGGAGTGTAATTTTTCTGTCGGTGATGGTATTTCTAACTATGTGGAACATGATGCATTTGATGGCCACTCATTATAATATTTATTCCTTAGCCATCTGTCATTTAGCTACAAGGCACGCAATGTGTGCTCTTCATTATCTCCATGAGCCTCTGGAAAATGAATTCACTTTTTGGGTGAATCATGCCTTCTGTTACAATGAAGTAGGATTTTGTTTACGTGAAATTTTGTTGTGTCATGATGCTTTTTCGTTAATTCATTGTGTTTTTTGGACTTTAAAGTGTTTTTGCCCTTTCTATTTAGGTGGGATTTGCTGTGAATGGAACCATAATTTTGACATTTTTGTGGGTTCTGAAAGCTTTTCTTGAGGTAATGCCTTTTCTTCTCATGAATGCTTGTGAATCTTGCTTTCAAAGAAAGTGATGTTCATCTTCTTTGTATAATAGTGTATTGAGACTGTTGTCAACTAACCTTGAGTAGGAAACAGAAATGAATTCTTTGATCATCATCTTTTAGGTTGACAAATGCAGTAACTTGTAAGTTCCTATCCTTGCAATACTAGGCTGATTCTAGGTTTGATTTTCTGCCTATGACAAGGCATTTCATAGTTTTATAGTACCTTGCGGCCATAAAATGGTAGAAGTTGTACAACTACCAGTACATTTATAGTAGGGTTGCTTGTCCTCTCTTTACTTTATGGGTACAACATCTATATTTCTTTTATGGATGATAGTTTTCTCCACTAACTTATAACTTTTTAGTTCAAAATACCTTAAGTTTGTTCTTTACCATTTACTTTGACCTGCTGGAGCTTAAACTAACCATGAGTGGAGAAAAACATCTTGAGGTTTAATGCGGACGCCTTGCTCTTAGCAGTGCCTGTAGCTCAAAACAATAATGAAAGGGTGAAAGAAAATAAGACTATTGGTTTTTTGGCCCTCTGTAGCCTCTCTCTATAGTTAGGCTGGCTATTCCAACTGCCCGTTTACAAGTATCTCTGATTAAGTAATTAAATATCAAAAATCCTAAACTATCTATTTATTAAGTTTGCAATTTCTTTTATCATTCCATGGTAGTTGTCTGGGGTTCCAAGATTATATTCTTTCTCTTTCCCCAGTTCAATAAGCTTACTGAGTTCATAGGTGATATCACTCCAATGTATTTCATTTTCTGCCTGCTAAATTGTGACCTTGTCTGTTATGAGTTTTGAGTAGATTTGTCACGTTTTGCTTTTGCAAAGAGACTGAGTCATCTCTAATTTGGAAAAACTTGAAGAGTCCAATACCAATAATTTTTTTTGATAATGTAACATACTTCATCTTTTCTTGTACCAAGAAAAGCTGCAAGCATTTTTCTTCTTGTTAGGCAGGGACGGAACTAGAATTTAGAGGGTTTTTATTTTTTGTTGGGTGGGGAGTTGGGTGATTTTCATTTTCACGACTATTAAACATGAAATTTGAACCGTGTTCCAACTGCGGATGGGGTTTGACGGTCTGCCACTGCCTGCCCTCTACTTGGTTCATCTAGCTGTTATGACTGGTTAATACTATATGCTGTTGTGTTTTACCTATTGGGATTTCATCGAATTTTTGATAATTAAGTATTACCATCTAGAATTTCTTTCCAAGAAAAGCATTTTCTGGCACTGTTATTTGAAAATTTGAACAGCTGATGGGATGCAAAACCTAAATTTTGCTATAATGCCTATGACATTATGCATAGATTTGCCGACAGTTTTGGTGTTGGAGTAGGATCAATTTGTATGAGGTGCTTGTTTTGATGCTTTGGAGCTCATGTCACATCCACTGTCCTAAATGTGGTCGAATTTGGACCAATTTGACGACACTTTGTAGCATCTCTTCAACTTTTAAAAGATTCATGATGCTATTTCTCAGAACTATGACCTTTTTTGTTCTGATAAATGACTTTTGGTCTTGTCTTTAGCATATTGTCACTTTTTTGTGTGCGCTTTCTGGAAATTTCTCATCTTTGGATTAGAAATAAAGTTCATTGTGAGTCGGAATTGTTCCAATATCCTTTTTTTCTCCTGCATGTGTCATTTCAGGTAATTTGCACCCTTGGGAGTGTGGTTTTCTTAAGTATTTTGCTTATTCGTGGGATATGGACTGGGATTTCCTACTTCCAGGAAAGCCGTGGTTATAGGGCAGATGACGATGAGCCCCAATCATGGACTGGAACCCGACCTGCTATTTAAAATATCTTTTACTCTGGTATAATGGTTCAATGGTCTCAAATAGGGCGAGTCCCAACACAAACACAGATATGATCTGGAACTCTAGTAAGACTGTAGAGGAAGTTCCCTTCATCAAGTTAAATATAATCTGTATCAAGCTTGCAAGTCCATTGACTGTTAGAGTTCAAGACCACAGATCATTTTTCTCTTTTTTGTTTCTAATTGCAGCACATAATAAACGTCTGTTGCAGAAGGCGAAAGTTTAGCCATTAGTCGGATGCTTGTTGACACTTGCATCTGCTCTGGGACACTGATAAATACTAGCTTCCTGCTTCTCCACTTGTAGCCTGGTGTTGAATCGACTACAAATTTGTGGAGAAATGACATTTACAATAAAAGTTTGCCACATATCTCAGTAGAAGGTCCCGAGGGGAAGGGGTTTGATCTCTCTTTATTTGCCTTCTCTTTCTTCATGATTGAGTATTAGACTATAATATTGCCTTAATGTTGAAAGCAGACTCTGCTATACTCCAAGATTTAGCAGGTGTGGTTCTGTCATCTGCGTGTAAGATTTGTAAGGAGGAGCTTGTCAGGCCATTTTCCATCTTCCTCTAATAGTGAACATTTGGTAATGTAACCAATATTTGGTGAAGCTCAGAATGTTGCCATTGCATGTGCTGATTAATAATTGACCTAGTTGTGGACATGTGGATACTACGCCTAATAATTCATAAACAACCAGAAAAAAAATGACACGTGGTTTCAAGACTTTTAGTTGTAAGAAATCTGTTTGTATATCATTGAACATTTTCATGTGCCCTAAGAAGCTAAAGAGGTTGTTGAATCCTTTTTGGCGCATTGTTCTATCTGTATTCCACATCCTTCTGCCAGTTGGCGGTTGCCACACAACTACAATTTTCTTTTCTTTTTTGATTTTTTTATGCATTTCGACCTTTAAAACAAGGAGAAATTATAATAAGAAGACAACCTAAACTAAATTATGTGATTATTAACAAGGAACCTGAACTATTTTCGAAAACGGTACGAGACATGATCAAGTACTCTTCAATTTTTCATTTAAGTAATCTACAATGTCTAGATTTATCAAGAACAAGGCTCGGACTACTCAAATTTACCTAATGCTTAATCAAAAAGAATTTTAACAACTGAAAGAAGGATTGCCGTTTTATTTCAAATTTTGTTACATTATTCTATTTTTTAATATTATTTAAGTAAAATAATTAAATTACTTATTGTTGCATTTGAAGAAATAACCAAATCGACTTGTTAAAAACACCTCTAATATATTAATTTATGAACGGAGGTAGTAGTAATTATTTTTCAAAAGATTTTATTGAAAATATCATTATTGAGTCTAAAACAATAATTATTGAATAAAACTATATAAAATAAAAATCAGACCAAACTTTGGATTGTAATCCAAGTCCCCAAGTAGATGAGGGGTTGGTTGATGCGTTATTCTCAAATGTCACATTTTCTAACAAAAGATGCCCAATTGATGCTTGAATTCTAAGGTAGAATCCAGCAAATATCTATAGAACTTAGATCGGGCGGCAACTTTTCTTTTTTCAAATTAAAAAAAAAAAATCAGGAAAACGCTTAACCAACCATGGTTAGAAATTTAAATGGGCCAGTACCATTCAATCATCTCCGGCACCGGCCCACACAAACCCAACCATCTCTCACCATCAACCGTCCGTTTCATTTCAAAAATCTTAACCATGGTTAACTCCCGCACTTGCTATAAATATCCACCCCTAAAACTGCCAATCTTCTCCGTCGACAAAGGGCGTCTTGATAAACGCCGCTGAAAAAATTTCCCTTCTCTCTATCTTTCTCTGATTTACCTCCGGTTTCTGCTTTTCCCGCGTCGTTGAATTTCTATTCCGACTGAAAATGAGAGAGTGCATCTCCGTTCACATTGGCCAGGCCGGTATCCAGGTCGGAAATGCGTGCTGGGAACTTTACTGCCTTGAGCACGGCATTCAGGTAAATTTCGTTTCCTTTCTCGTTAAGCCGAATCGTATTCAGCCTATTCTGTAGATATATCTATACTTTTCTGCCTGTGTATCAATATGTGCGTAAAGGTTTTGATGTATGAGAATTCCGATGGAAAATTTTATATCTGTAATTTCGAATGTGGAAATGTATGGTTCATATGGTGTGTCCGTTCCTGGATCTGAATTTTGTTCATATGTGTACTGGATTAGGCATAACATTTTTTGAATATTTCCATTATGTTGTTGATCGATAAAATGTAAGAAATTGATATAACGCATCTGTTT
The DNA here is from genome assembly GCA_019321725.1 of Paulownia fortunei. NCBI lineage: Eukaryota > Viridiplantae > Streptophyta > Magnoliopsida > Lamiales > Paulowniaceae > Paulownia > Paulownia fortunei. Next base: position 28,484,486 of record CM033106.1, on the reverse strand, counting down.
CTTTTGTGATATGGTGGGTATGGGATATTTGTGCTTGGATATCTATAACTGTACTGATTCTATTGCATTTAAGTCAGTTTTTTCTCAAAGAAAGAAATTGTGGAAACATAGATCTTGGTGATCGGGTTGTACCATGGACATTATGTAGGATAGAACAGCAATGCGGTATTTTGGTACAAGTCTTGGGGGTTCTATGCACGCGACTCCTATTCTGAATGCTGTTGTGTGTGATCTCGTGAGATTTATGGGTTAAATGTTATGATCTATTGATTTTCTGCAATTTTTTTTTTTTTGAAAGGAAGATTTGAGGCATAATGCATGATGCAGCTTATGAGTAATCTGTTGGTTGGGGCGGGGTTGGCCTGTGTTGTTCCTTGAAAGTGATGGTGTTTCCAAATTTTTACATACTCAAATCTAGCACTAATAAATTAAACAAGTGTTGTGAACAATTTGTCCTTTTCCTCATTACCCAGGCGCAATTTCATTACGGATCTGTAGTATATCCTTTCCCAGACCTTTAAGCTTATTGTGCAAAAATTTTAATTATCCTGACTGTTGTTAGACATCTTGGACTTTATTTAGACAATGATATGAGATACTGTTTTGGAACCTGGAATGTGGTTTTTGAAAATGTGTATTCCTCATTTCTGAGGGCACCTTTTGCATCAAATATGAGATCATTTTTCATATTTATTGGGTTTTTTGAATGGTATACGTCGGATCACCTGACATTTTCCTTTTTTACCTCAGCCTGATGGCCAGATGCCAAGTGACAAAACTGTTGGAGGAGGTGATGATGCCTTCAACACTTTCTTTAGTGAAACTGGTGCTGGAAAGCACGTCCCACGTGCAGTCTTCGTGGATCTTGAACCCACTGTGATTGATGAAGTGAGGACTGGAACTTACCGCCAGCTCTTCCACCCTGAGCAGCTCATCAGTGGCAAGGAAGATGCTGCTAACAACTTTGCGCGCGGCCACTACACAAGTAATTAATCATTATTTATCAAGTTAGTATATCCCAAGATCTGGTTGTGTTCGATCTGATAATTTAGTTTTCAAATTGTGTATGTGTAGTTGGGAAAGAGATTGTTGATCTCTGTCTGGACCGCATCAGAAAGCTTGCCGACAATTGCACTGGCCTCCAAGGTTTCCTTGTCTTCAATGCAGTTGGTGGAGGCACTGGTTCTGGTTTGGGTTCCCTCCTTCTGGAGCGTTTGTCTGTTGACTACGGGAAGAAGTCCAAGCTTGGCTTCACCGTCTACCCTTCCCCGCAGGTCTCCACATCTGTTGTGGAACCTTACAACAGTGTCCTTTCCACCCACTCCCTGCTTGAGCACACAGATGTTGCTATACTTCTTGACAATGAAGCCATATATGACATCTGCAGAAGGTCTCTTGACATTGAAAGGCCCACTTACACCAACCTTAACCGCCTTGTCTCTCAGGCAAATTTGCATGCTTGTTCTTGTTTGTCAATTATAATTTTTTCATGATTTTTCTTGTTACGAACTACTAACTATTCTTTTGAATTACAGGTGATCTCTTCCTTGACTGCATCGCTGAGGTTTGATGGTGCCCTTAATGTGGATGTCACTGAATTCCAGACCAACTTGGTGCCTTACCCTAGAATTCACTTTATGCTTTCCTCCTATGCACCCGTCATCTCAGCAGAGAAAGCATACCATGAGCAGCTCTCCGTGGCTGAGATCACCAACAGTGCCTTTGAGCCCTCATCCATGATGGCCAAGTGTGATCCTCGCCATGGTAAATACATGGCCTGCTGTTTGATGTACCGTGGTGATGTTGTGCCCAAGGATGTCAATGCAGCGGTTGCCACCATTAAGACCAAGCGTACCATCCAATTTGTCGACTGGTGCCCCACTGGTTTCAAGTGCGGTATCAACTACCAACCACCCACTGTTGTCCCTGGTGGTGATCTTGCTAAGGTGCAGAGAGCTGTTTGCATGATTTCCAACTCCACCAGTGTGGCTGAGGTGTTCTCGCGCATTGACCATAAGTTTGATCTCATGTATGCCAAGCGGGCTTTTGTTCACTGGTATGTTGGTGAGGGAATGGAGGAAGGTGAATTCTCCGAAGCCCGAGAGGACCTTGCTGCTCTGGAGAAGGATTATGAGGAGGTTGGGGCCGAGGCACCTGAAGAGGATGGGGATGGTGAGGATGACTACTGAGGTGTTGCACGTTCTGCGTCTGTTTTCTGGTTTAAATAGAGCTGCTGATTGATATTTCTTTTCTAGAATTATGTGTTGCTTCTGTTGGATTTGAATGCTTCTTTTCCTTTTATTAAGTGTTCATTTTCATTCTGGGTTTGAATACCTTTTGATTCCTCTTTTCTTGATTTAATCATCAATAAATGCCTGCTTAGTTTTGAGGTGTTGTTTGTTTCATTCAGGTTTAAAATCATATTTTTTGTTCTCCTTTGAACATGTGAATTTTCCCAAACTTGTCTCGTTCACGAAATAGTAATAACAAAATAAGACCAAGGCGAAAATTTTCTAATGTTGTAAAAAGTCCATGAAATGAGACAGTTAAGCTTCACCATTTAAGTTGAAGTAAAGAAAGAACACATCTCACTGATGTGGAGATTTACAGACAATAGAGAAGGTAAAAAAACAGAATCTTTGATCAACAGTGGAAATGCTGCTATACATGAAGTGTTTAGTCCTTCAATTTAGAAGAGGTGCCGTTTTATATATCCTCTCTTCTTCAAGTAGTTCATATGGGTCCACGTACTGAGGGGGTGCAATTGGAGTTGTACTTCCATCATGAACAAACTCTGGTCCAAAGTACTGCAGAAGAGAAGGGGTGATGATGGTTAATTGTGTTGAAGGCACAAATACTAAGACACAGCAGAAAGCATCAGCATTGCATAAGTAGCATGATATCCATCAAAAGACAAACAAAAATAGCAACTGCTTGGAAAAAATCAAAGTATAGAAAAATAAAAAGTTGCGCAACAACTGGAAAAACAATTTGAAAAAGGAAAACAAAATTAACCACCTGCTCGATAGTGCTCTAACACAAGTAATTCTAGATAAAAGATAATTTCCTTAAGTAGGAAGAAAACAAGCTTGACAAATAATATCATAAAAACTGAACTGTCTAAATAACGACAATAAAACGTTTCATACTGGAAATCCAGCAACACTTGTGGCCTCACCACCATTAAGCAGTTAACAAAATCATACATAGAAAGAAGATTTGACTAGATTCCAACAAATAGACACTGAAAAGTAGATAAGCAATGAGAACAATCAAGCATCATTGTTGCGATGTAACCATGAAACCAGCTTTAGGTTAAAATGCCCTTTGTGGTTACAATGCCAAAAGCTACAAGTATAAAGAAAGTGTAAGATAAGTATCTAACTTCAGATAAAAGCTTCTATGCGAAAAAGAAACTTTCCACCAAAATTTTTTTGGCGCATTCTTACTGTGATTTTGTCTCCAAACTATTTCACTCATAGTCATGGCATATTTGGAATTGCACATGATCTGAAAAGAACCAAATAGAAAATATGACAACTAAACTGCATGCTTCAGAAAAGGTAATGAAGTGTTAAAAGCAAAGAGTGACATTCACAATCAACAAAATAATATCAAAGATCAAGCAATGAAATTACCAGATACAAAGCAGAGAAAGATGCAACAGTTACAAGAATCAACGGCCAAAACCCCAGAAAAAAAGTTCCTCCCAGGGTAAGCAAAAGTTTGGCCCGCGGGATCAAACCCTGAATTATGGAGAAAAAGTCAAAACACATACCAAAATACATCATAAATTAGATACAGCAAAGGTAAGTTCAAAATTAATTCCTTCCACGATGGGAGTATGCTCTGCAGTCATTTTATGTCGGACTCCTTTTAAATATACTCTAGAATTGTGTACAATGTATATTATGAGAATAAAACAATTTTTAGATAGCCTCACTAGCATAGCTTTGGGCATACAAATGACAGGGTAAATATAAATTGTTATTTCCTATAACCAAAATTGACGAACAATCCAAAAATTAAAAAACAAAAAAAAAAGAAAGAAAGAAAGAATGCAACCTGAACGGCACCCACAAGTCAAAAGTGGGATCGGGAGCACAAGATCAGCAAATTGAGAAATTTTTCAGAGCGGGTTAATCTTAGAGCGTCTTTGAAAATTAAATAAACTATTGTTTGTTTATGTGGCAATTTTTTGTACCTCATAATAGCCCAAATTAAATATGTGCCCAACTCACTTATATCATCTCCAATCGATTAAATGGTCCATTAGTTAACTTAAGTAAAATAACCAACCACAAATTTTCTATTATTTGGTTAACTGATCCATTAGCTAAATAGAAACTGAAATCTTCCCACCTCAAGACCTTCGCTATTGAGTGCCATAGACTTTTCCCTTTGATCAGATAGGTTTGTTTCAGCACCAGTTGTGACGCCATTTCTTCTTGAGTAACTCCAACCCCCATCTTCTTCCCTGAACTTTATCTCGTCATCTCTGTTGGTGCTTCTATTCTTTTCCTCAAGCAAAGAAGTAGGTGTCATCCCTCGTCTCCTTAGTTCTTTCATAAATAAAGACTCAGGAGGTTCTTCACCTGACATCATTTGGGCACAAAGTTTTTACGCATTTAACTGAATCAGCAACCAAAGGAATTTGAAAAAATCAAAGCACATCTGCACCAAGGATACAATTTGCAATATGCAAAGAAACCGTGCTAGCAGTTTACTCTTGCACTTATATGCAGCAAGGAGGTGACACAAGAGAGAGAGAGAGAGAGAGACAGAGAGAGATGGCTTAAAAGTAACCATACAGAATACATAAGAAGTGGAAATTGGATCAGGCAAGTAGCAATAAAAGATCTGAAAGAGAAAATTTGCCATTCGGGTCTTTAATTTCCCACTTCATTGATTACAGTTGCATAAAGAGCCTCGGTGGCAATTTATATTCAGTACCACACAGATTAGTACTTTTTGAAACTTGGGTTTAATGAAATTCAAAAATTGCAATTGCCTTCTCAAAAACAGGGAATACTTGTTAACGGTCGATTGAGTTAACAATGCCACTCAGTCAAAAGGTGTCAATCCACAATAACCTCGTCGGAACTTTGTTTTCCTAAATTATGAAGCATACTGATTTTCTATTCAATGGTTAAATGTATAAAAGCAAATTGGTATCCAAATGAGCTTCCCGCAAGGAGTGAATCATGGACCTGAATCCTGACATAGGTTCAATAAGGCAACACATCAGATGCAGTAAAATATATGAGGGTTTTTGAAGACTAAGATACAAGCATTCAAAAGCTTTTTTATATAAAACAGACTCCTATTCACATAAATGTTTATTTGGTTCAATTTGGCATCTTATGCATTCATTCCAACAATTTATGGAGTTTTTTACCATATTTTGAAGTTACCACTGCAGTCAAGATCAACCTTCACCACAAGATCGACATCTACAGATAATGATAAGAAATAGACCATCCATGCAAAGCTCTGTTTTCATCATGGTCATTTAATTGCATCATAGTGAAGCTTAGCTCCTCTAAGAAGGTAAACCAGAGATTTTAAAATATGCTTTAGTAAGTATCAGTTATGTAACTGAAGTAGAGAAGAATAGCATTGATAGGTCACACCATTATCTTACTCAAGAAGATGCTGGTCTTTAGGTAGCCTTATCCTATATCACAATTTTCTTGCCACTCAACTTCTTTTTTGAATCAACCAGTTTATCATCACAACATAAAGTAGTCTTTGTTCATCTACCTCACTGACTCTTGTTTAATAAAATTAAAGTGAGCTTGCACTTGCATTTGCTTCTGTATTTTGTGCAATAGATTTCACATACAGTCCTACTGGTACTTTCAAAACTTGATTGGAGTAACCCCATGACTTATAGGAATCTGGCAACCACTAATTCTCATATTTGCCTTCTAAACATGCCCTCAAGCTGCATTTTACAATTATCAGCCCAACAACAGTGCCTTTTCCTGTTTGAGAGAGGCAGGGGACGAGGTGAGATTGGCCTTGTGTGCATTCCTAGTAGACTTCAATTTGGTGCATGGCTATCACAATCGTTTATAACCTTATCCTTCAGTTCCTAATGTGAAGGTGATCAATCCTTCAAGCATATTCCTAATAAAAGCTAGATTTGATCGTGCAAATATCAAAGCTGCTGACTCCTCAATCCCGCATATACATTCATGATCGGGGTTTTGAAACAAATGTTAATGTTCACAAACCAGAGGCTACTTGAATTACTTTATCTTCATCCAGTCTTTTTTCTCTAGAAGTCCACACATAATAACATAAGCAAATGGGTCGCATCAGTTCCAGATAGTAAAATTCCATAAAAGCATGCTCAAATAATTTCCCGTAACCTATACATGCACATACATACGGTATTATACAATAAAAGTCGCCGGTATAGTGTACACATACTTTGGTACACAACAAATCTAATGAAAAAAAGGATTACAATAAACGCACCTACTTACCGTTGCTTTGCTTATCATCGTCTTCAACTTTACAAGAAACTCTAAACCTCCTGTAACCAGCTATAATTCCTGAATTCCGAAGCCTGATACTCCTTTTCAGTGATGCCCTGGAACTGAATTCCGAGCAGAAACACCCGAATTTCGTTTGGAATTTGATGGAGTTGATTTTAACAGCTGAAGGCAAGCCATTACAATTTTAGAAATTCAAATTCGAATATCAAATTCGAAATTATTAGAGGTTAAGGAATTATCAGTGGAATGGGAATTTCATTACGGAATAGAAAGAAAAGCGTGAACGTGTGACCAAGAGTGGCGGGGGTGCTCGAGTCGGGGTCACACCCCTGGCGCATTTTAGAAATGGCGGGCTCTCGTGGACTATTTTGCGCGAGATTTTCTGGCGGCTTTTGTGGCCAGGAGGGAAAGGTGGGAGCTTGATGGCTTAGAGCCGTCGGATGTTGGGGCAATGACGTGGCAGTATTGGCAATCGTTGCCGTTGAAGTCTGGGAGAGTTGAAAAACCAACCTTTTCTTTCAATAAACATTTCTTATATAATAATTCAATGAAATTAAATTATCATTTCTATATACACTCTGTTATTATATTATGATGATGGTGCATTGAATCTTGTGCAAAGTTTATATTAATTCGTAGTTTTATACATCTTATCGATTCAAAATTTGTTATAAACAAAATATTCATCTAGAATGCAACAAAGAATTAAGATTATTCCATCATTCCCTTACAAAAAAAAAAAACAGCTATCTTTTTAAGGAAAAGAAGACAGGAAAACAAAAGTAGCATGTTGTTAAATAAGACAATGAAAAATGTTCTTATGTTTTTCAACATTTAGAAGCTCTTAACTATACGGAAAAAATTAGAATCCCTTTTAATGTATAGTACTTATGTTTTTCTTAATGGTTTGTTCATTGCTTGGGGAGCAACAATTTCTTGTTCTGATATTGACTTAACATGCATCTTGACCCTTCAGTCCTTAAAAAATGTATATATAAATTTGGCATGGTTTCCTAGAAAGATTCAAGTATATATTGAATCCCTGACTAAATCTGGTATTCTTTTGTCTTTCATTCATTTTCACTGGTCCTTCTGAAGTTAATATAGTGTTGCAGAATGAATGCTGCAAACTTCCAAAGAAAACTTTGCAGACAAGCTGTATATGCTTCTTCAAAGCTTCTTCCCACGTGAAATCAGCACAAATGGCTAATCACTAGTCACTCTGCCTTGATATGTATACACATATATGGAGTAAGTATTACACACATAAATCATAGGACGTGAACAAACAACAATAGAATATCCTCAAAAAGAAAAATAATTGTTGAATTTAGGAAGTGATTGCTCGTCAAAATTTAGGAAATGATCACTTTATGTAATAATGTATATTCATGATTGGCCTGAATGAGGAGTGCGCTATCTGCCAACACCTGCCATTTGTCGTTATCTATGATTCTATACAGCGTTTTGCTAAATTATAGTGCAAGAATATAATTTAGCTAAAGCTTATCAAGTTGCCAATTATTATACTAACTAGACCAAGTCATAACATTGATTCTGGTCCTATCGGTCAATCCAAATGCCCCACAAGAAGCATAGTATATCTCCCTGGGGTGATTTTAAAACTAATTTCCAGTACCATTCATAAAGTTTAGCTACCTACTTTGGATGGAATTCATAAATAACCTTGTTGAGAATGAACAAGAATGATTATGAACAAGTTCTTGAAGTGTTTTTCCAATGAAGTATGATTTGAAGAGGCAAGAATCCAAGTCTCACTCAAAATTCATATTCAAATGTAAGACTTATATGTTGGAATTCATGTAAATCATAAGATCTTAAGTTATGTAAATTGTTTGAAATCAAAGGCAGCCTTACTGTAGCAATCTGCGTCGAACTATCAGTATTTTAAAGTATTTAAATGTAATGATGTAGAGTAAGGAAGTGAATATGGTCCTCTTCTAATATCTATAATGATGATAAATCAAGAAGAGCGTTGCTGGTAAGTGACTACCATCATACTTCATTCAACAAAATGAGGAATAATCAAGAATAGCTCTTCCTGATGTTCACAAAATTAACTTGTTATCCAAGCATGTCTACAGCACTCAACACAAATATATCTTTACCACACAAACTCCAGTATCTAAAATTTGAGCAGTCTTTTATCTGCCTTTTTAGTCACAGGAGATCATTTGCCTCACCGGAAATACCCCTACGCGACAGTTTTCACCTGAATCGACTGAAACACAGTTTGTGTTGTCGAAGTTGGAATAATATCTGAAACTACTAAAATTGTATCTCCCTTCTTGATCAGCCCTTTGCTCTTTATAAGATCAATGGATTTACAGATATTAGCTTCCATATCATCTGAAAGATCAACGAGAAGTGGAGTAACGCCCCACTGTAAATTAAGGCCCATCCTGGTGCTGCTGTCATTTGTGAATGCAAATATAGGAGGATTTGGACGGTTACGTGAGATTAGGGATGCCATCTGGCCATGTCTTGTGTATACAAATATTGCGTCCAGGCCTAGGTTGTTCGCTGTGGTCATAAGAAATAACTTGTCAAGATAAAGCATAAACATGTAAACATGCATTAATTAGAATTTGTCTTTGTTGCTACTGCTCTTCTTGTTCGCACTGGTTATTTTTACTGGTATAGCCCCAAAAGGTAACTGAAGGAGTACCTTTGTGGATAAAATTCTTCATATCTCCAATTGAAAATGGAGAATTATCTATATCCTTGAGCAAAAAAGAGAGGGAGAATAAGGGATTATCTGTTTGTTTGGAAGCCTATATGTCATTAAGATATATACTTATTCCTGAACATATTTTACGCAGTTAAGTATTAATGCGACATTCAAGCAATTGCTTCTTATACAGAGAAAAAAGGTCTTTTACATTAACTGAAATTCTTTTACTAGTTGAAATATTGACCAAATCAGAAAGGATTGTTTTTTTCATCTCTTTTCAGGAAATGAATATTTAATATTAACAAGGGCGATTGAATTGAGTCACAAGAGACGGTGAAAAACAACAGCAGACATACCCATTCCTGCAGCACTGTTGCAGATTTGCTCAGCAATTTGGTCTGGCAAAGATGCTCCGAGGTTATGCTGGAACAGAACATTTTGCCTGTTCTCTTCACGACTCCATAGTTCCATTCTGCTGCTGGTCATTCGCAACACGGAAACAGCCTTCTGTCCATATGGTCCAATGGCTGACTCTCCAGAGAGCATCAATGCATCAGCATATTGGCGGACAGCTTCAGAAACATCAGCAACCTTTAACAGCAAACAGGATGTCAATTTTTCTTTTCTTTCTCTTACATTAAAGGTTTTTCCATGGATTAAATTGCAAAAAAATTGCTGCGGAGGGAGGATGTATCAACAATAGGTAAAACGCATCCTGTCCCATAATTTTACGAAGGCCAGCTTCACCCGCCAATCCCCTCTCCATGAAAATACGCAAACCAAAAGTGAGAGAATAGTTAGAAGGGTTATTTCAAGGATCATAAACAGACCATAAAAGTCTTGGTATTTACAAAATGGTGAGATTTTCATTTCTAGTCAACTTTTTTAGCAACTATTTTGAAAAAAATTCTATGAAAAAAGCAAAATAGCTACCTCAGCTCTTGTTGGGGTAGGATATTCAACCATCGATTCCAGAAGCTGAGAAGCTACCACTACTGGCTTGTTCAGCTGCCTGCATACATAAGTAATTTCCTCCTGCACTGTTGGAATTTGTTCGAGTGGGATTTCGACTCCAAGGTCTCCTCTTGCTATCATGATTCCATCAGAAGCCTCAACAATTTCTTCCAATTTATGGAGAGACTCCAGACTCTCTATCTTTGCCAAAACTTTTATTGATCTGTGAACAAAGCATCTTCCTTTATTTTCCATATTATAAAAAAAGCCAATAGAAATTGCATTTATCTAAGACATTAAGCTTAGACTCTGGCAATGCATGCTAACGTCCTATTGATGTATGCTCATAATGTTCACAGTACCAATCATTAAACCATATGCATGCTTTAGTGTGATTTGTACTATATTAATAATGTAAACAAACACTAAAGAATTAAGTATAATATGCTCAGTTAACTGCAGATCTGTTTTTGCAATGAGGGGTACAAACAAAAGCCAAATGTTTAGAAGAAAAAGAGAACAAGTTAATTTACTTGGAGGATTTGGTGGAAATGTAGTTCTTCAGATGCGTAACAGCATCCGCATCATTGACAAACGACATGGCAATAAAATCAACACCTTCAGAAATTCCGAATTCAATGTCGGACCAATCCTGCAGATTGTAGTTTACAATTAAGATACATGGTAACAGATATATATCAGCCAAACATACTTCTATAAACCTCCGATGAAGCAACTTGCATACTGAATTATATACACATTGACACATAATTTCACTGTTCATTAACTCTTTAATGGTCATTTCAAGTTCGTACAAAAAAAAATTCTGAGGATCATTAAAAACTGACTATCATAATGTCAATTATCAAAATTAATATCTCCAAAGTATTGACAGCAATATGTTAGCGTCATGTTCTTATTTTTATTAGCATTAACATATACAAATATATGGCATGGCAATGTGGACCCTAACTGCCTAAAAGGGATTATCACATGGAATTCAGAACAATCATCGATCTAATGATTAAAATTAATATACTTTAATGTGTGGAAAATAAAAAATGGATTTTGCATAACCTTAGTTGACAGAGTTGGAAGTTCATAATTTTTCCCCACAAGCTTTCCATCTCTCCAAAAGCTCAGTTTAGCTCGTGGCAAGAGTAAGCCAGGGTCCGTGCACTTGCAACGTAAATCATTCCCAAGCTTTTCTACCACTTCGAAGGTTGCCATTCCTCCATCAAAAACAATTTCATCGCCTACAATAATACCTGAAGAGTGCAAACAGTAGTCAGAAACCAAAAAAAGAATACCCTTTTTGTTAATTCACTTTCATCAATCAACCTACCTTCAGAAAAACCTTCATAGTTTGCTTGAACTGTAAATGGACGTGAGCCCTCAAACTTTTCAGTAGTAAAGAACCAGATTTTGCCATCCTGAAAATCCAATAAAAGTTGAACACCATAAGATGACAAATTTTATCCTCAATTTCAAGAATTAGCTTTAAGAGTATAACAAAAATTGTCCACATAGATAATTCATACAAGGTTGTTTAAATTGATACCTCTGCTTTGACAGAGGAAGGAGCACCATGGTCAACCACATGAATCTGGCTGCCTTCGGTATCAATCATCAGAGACACACAATACCCCTTTTCTTCATTCAACTTCTTAATCTTCCTAATCACATCCTGGTGCCACTCCCTAGTGTTGTGACACATATTAAGCCTAGCCACATTCATCCCTCCCAAAGCCAACTTCTCCAAATCATCCAACGAGCAGCACGCGGGCCCTATCGTGCACACGAGCTTCGTTTTCCTCAATCCCAAGAACCCCTTCTCCTTCAATTCCACTTCTGAAACCACATCAAATCCCACAACCCCTTCCAAACTCTTCGAATCCCGAGAAACTCCTGCACTCTCCACTCCCACTTGCATCACTGCTTGAACCCCAATTCTACACTCAGCAGTTATAAACTTCCTAGGATTGACACAAACTCCATGACTTGAAATTGGGACACCAAATACCCCCTTCTTTAAATTAATAGCCGCCTCTTTCTTGATCATCCCACCAAACTTGAGTGCTAAATCGCCCACAACAGCCATGATTTCCTAGAAATATAATCAATGATTTAAAAGTCAAACAATTTTGCAGCAATAAAGAAAATAAAGGGACTAGTAAAGGAGGACCCAAAATTGCAAATATTTAGGCAAAGGGTGTTTGGAAAATCCGTCAAGATTTTGTACCTAGTTTGCCAAGATTTTCGGATTTTACAAGAAAAAAAGATTAGGTTGTGTGCTGCTTGTGTGTGTGTATATGTGTATATATATAGCATGGTATATTCTTTTGCTGCATTGGAGACAATTATGTTGAACCCTAGTTGTGTTATAATAACAAACAACTACTCTGTGCATGGTTAAATTAATTTGAAAGTAGGGACAGCTGAAAAGAGCGGTATAGTACACAAAAACACTGCGTCTGTCGAATTTAACGGTCAACTACCTTTTCGACGGCTAACGTGCACCGTGGCGTCATTATCATTGCACTCTGTAAATGGTGAAGCATTTCTTATTTTCCTTCAATTGCTTCTTTACTTGGTCCCAATAAAAACAGTAAAATTAGGCTACGTGTTTTAGTAAGAAAATTCTGAGAATTTTTTTCTTTCCATTTAAAATGATTATATCTTATGTTTTATTAATTAGTAAAAAAAAAATCTCATTAAAATCCAAACAAAAGTATTTATTTATTTTAGAATGATCAGAGGGTTTGACAAGAAATCATTTATTAATTTTTGGGAGAAAGAAATCCTTAGTTAAGACCTTGAGTATGATAAGTACTGAATAGATCCAATTTTTTTATTTTTTTCTTTTTATCTTTTTAGTAAATATTAATATTTCGACCTTTCCCCTATTTTAAAACTAAAAATGTATTTGCCCTCGCCATTGATAATTAAAAATAGAAAAATTTCTTACATATAAGTCCACGTTGCATAAGTTTCTCTTTTTCTCAGTTTTCTGAACCTATAATTTTATTATTATTATTATTATTTTCATTGAATGATGGGATAGACAGAAGATTTATTCTACTTTTTGAGAAAAGGAAAAAAACAAAAAAACTGCTTTTGTAACAAAGGTAACATTAATATTTTGATATTATTGAGTAAATATTCTAAACTAAAACTACGTTAATCTTCTGATTATGTACATAATTTATATTGGTTAAGATTAGTTGTTTGGTACAGAATTTCTGTTAACTTTGAAAAGGATAAAGAAAAAAGTGGGAGTACTTTTTTAACTTTTTTCATAAATAACAAAAACGTGGTCCATATCCAGTTTGGCTTTTTCTTTTTTCCTGCGGTACTTCTTATTTAAAGTAAGAATATACTACATGTGAGATAAATTTTTGTTTTGCTTTTGTAGTAAATGTATGTATTGGTACATATATAATTAAATATTATCTTATATTATATATATATATTTGGAGAAAAAAAATTGTTATATAGTTTTCACTTTAATTAATCAGATAAATCGATTTCTCTGTCTACATTCGTAATCAATTGTTTCACACTACAAAATAAAATCTATTTTATAGGAGTGTATATGTATGTGAGTGTAGCTGAGTACGATTAGGGGCTAAAAGATAAAACAGAATGAAATCTACTATAATACAAAATGATAGTTATTTTTATTTTATCACTATAATAGTTTTTTTCAAATTTTATAATTACAAAAATTATGTATAAGTTATTAATAATAATAATTAATGATATATATATATATATATATAGTGACAAAACAATACATATGTTTTTCCTATATTATTGTGATAGTTTTTATTATTGTTGAATTCTCACTTTATATGCATCACTAATTATTTATATACAATTCATATTAATTTTCAAGAACGACAATTAATACACAATTCTCATTATTATTAAATTTATAAAAATTATTATTATGATTAAATAAATTTTTTCTCACTTAATATATATAATTAATTATAGTTTTAATATTACTACTAACATTCTTACCTAACATATAATTTTTAAAAAAATCCCTCTTTTTCAAGCCCATAACAAGTGTATTTTTAATTTATACTGCGCCCCTTTTTTAAATTTCAAAATTCAAAATTCATTAGGTCCATTCCATATATTGCAATGCATATGATTAGAGACTAAATACTTTACATCAAACATTGGATTCATTTTCCTCGTGTTAAATAATTAATACGAGTCAGATTTTATACTCTCATTTAAAACTTATTACTTATATATATATATTTACATGTTTCAAAATATAGTTTGATTTTCTAAAAAAGTAATAGTTCTTTATAAAACTATAATTTCACTTAAGATAATTAAACAAGGTCATAAAATTTTCGTCATTATTTTGAGAAAAATGAGTTCTAGTGTCACCAATATGAATATTAGTTTACTATAATTATTCTATCAATATTTGACATATTGTTTTTAATATTCATATCAAATCGTTTTTGTGCAGCACCAGATTTATATACTCTAAAAATAAATACTCTAAAGCCAAAATTGTCACTTTTGCTAACAAAGTCGTAGGGCGAATTTTGAATCTATGAATAGGTAAAATAATGTAACAAATATTAAAATTTGAATGCATGGTACGCATCTTACATTAAAATACTGATAGAAATTCACATGGGATAATTTTGTACGAAGCTCGTGTGGAAAATGCGGCCTGCGAAGTACAAATGTGTCTATTAAATTAAAGTATGTGAGAAAAATATTTATTTTGTTTTACTTGACGTGAATATTGTTATATTCTGTTTTTTTATAATTATGATATTTTAATAATATAAATATCGCTTTTCTATAAAAATGTCTATCAAAAAGTAGGATTGAAATCAAGATATAATCTCAATAATTAGATGGGACAATAAATTAATTTATTTGAATCCAATCCGAAATCCCAGTAAATAATGTGCTAATTTCTGAAATTCAAGATGACAGCCCAACGCAATTAATTCAAGTTATTAAATTACTTGAATTGATTTTATGCAGAATATGTTAGTGGAAACAATCTTTTTTTTTTTTTTTAAGAGAACTGATCAGTTATACTAATTTAGGACAATCAATAGCTCTAAATCAAATATATAACTTATTTTTTTTTTAATAATGTATATAAATACCCACGCATAAATTTATGACTCGAACCCAAAAAAAAATTTAGGATCTTAAATTCATCACTTGAATAACACCTTATTGATTAGTGAAATAATTTGAGATCAGATCAAATTTTTTGATACAATAATGTAGGCTTAACATGTTTATAAACAATTAGTGTATGAACCAATAATATATTGACTTATTTGTATATTCAATTATATTAAATTTGATGGAATAATTTGAATTTGAGTAAGAAATTTAAAGCTAAATTTTGAAGGACTTCATAGTTGAATGAATACAATTATCACTTTCAACCAAGTGTTAATATTAAAATATGTGACCCGAACTGGGCTGGGCTGGTAAAGACTCTGACTACGTCTATTA
Organism: Paulownia fortunei; assembly: GCA_019321725.1. Classification (NCBI taxonomy): domain Eukaryota; kingdom Viridiplantae; phylum Streptophyta; class Magnoliopsida; order Lamiales; family Paulowniaceae; genus Paulownia; species Paulownia fortunei. Next base: position 28,468,814 of record CM033106.1, on the reverse strand, counting down.
ATTTTAAGTGGGCTGGACCTCAAGTTTAGTCCAATCTAAGTTTAGAAAGTCTGTGATTTTTGTAATTTGGAAGTTGTACCTTTGATTTGAATCAAAGTCGACTTGAACTTAACGTTAATTTTTAATAGCCATCACTCTTTTTCAAGTAAGTTTCCTCTTATTACAAAGGAAACAACAAAGTTGTTCTATATGTTTCACTGAAAAGACAAATAATGTTATTTATGATATCTTGGAGGACAGTGAGATTGAAAAATATTTTGGAATAACATATTTTGAGCTGTAGAATTGAAAAATATATAAAGAAAGATAATATATTTAGATATTTTTATTAGAAAAAAATAGTATTATATATTTTGAAATACATTTTTAACTGTTGATATTTTATAATTATAATATTATTATAATTAGTGGAGGTATAGTAGTATATATAATTATTTAATTAAAATAATAAAAATATATTTTCCCAAAATAACAATCCCCAAACACATTTTCTTTATGGGAGAAGGAAAACGTTTTGTGAAAATAAAATCAAAGAAAGCTAATTTTGTCTTTTTTTTTTATAACTTCTTTTTAATTTAACACAATGATTTATTTTTTCCCTCTCTATCGTAAGGGTTTTTATAATTATTGGCCAAACATATCAGATATAATTATCATTTTCATGCATTATAGAGTGTTGATTTTCGCTTTGCCTTTTTTGTCTCTCCAATATTCATGACAATCCATACTATGTATCATTAATAGTATTCACGAGTCATGGTACTCGTGTAATGTTTTTTGACTTCACTAAATTGCTTGGCATATTATTCATGTGAAAAATGGTTTCAACGACTAATCAAAATAAACAGTAACATATTTAAGTAGTGTTACATCATGTATTTTCTATAAAATTAGCCATCTTGAAATTTAAAAATGTATTTTTTTAATTATCCTACAATTAAAACCACAAACACATAAACAAATTAACATCGTTACTAGTTTTTCATTAGTGACATGGTGCGAAAAATAAGTGTAAAAATCACTCTAAACCTATTAGGGATACAATTTTATGCTTTTAAGCTCTTTCATTTTTTTTTTAATATCCAAAACAAAAAAAGGATATATATATATATATATATATATATGCGTGTGTGTGAAAAGACAAATTCTATACCAAAACAAAAAATAAAATATAAGAAATCTAAAAAGTGGCGCTATTTATTTATTTTTATTCAATAAAATGCCATCGCTTGAAAAAAATAAATACAATAATAAACGAATATTCATTAAAACCAATATCCCAATTAGATAATATAACATCTTACTGTGTCGAATGTATTAAATTCATTGAACCATCAAACCTTTGAACCTGATCCTATTCCTAAATAATATACCCTGTAATCTGTATTTTACAAATATAAGTCTCACCAACTCTACTAAAATGTACTAATATTTAATTAGGATTTTGATAAATTGGTGACAATTGGTTCAGTATCAAAGTGCAAAAATCCTAAAAGCCAAGGACAAAACTGTCCGAACAATAAGCTCCAAATAGAACCTTCCGAACCTTCTTCTGCACATATCATCAGTACATGCACTCGCCCCATGTATATATCTTCTATACGCACTTCGACTCTGTGCATTTGATCCTATCTTTTCGGTTATTCCAAGCGTTTTCAGAGTTGAAAATGAAACCAGAGTATAAATAAATTGAAAAATCTCTTTGCTTATATGAATTTTTTTATTTTACCGATGACTTTGGTATAGGGAAAGAGGCCAAGAACAAGGCGAGGAGGTTCTTTTGTTTCCGTTCAACGGAATTTTGCCATAAATTTGAAATTTTAATTCTAGGGTTCTTTGTGTTTTCTTTGACTGGTGAAGCTTAAGTGGGTATGAAATTGAACGGGCTGATTACACATTCATGCGTGGATGATGGAAAAGAAGAGGAAGAAACACAAGCGTCAGAAATTTCGCCGGCGGCGGCGAGGATTGTAGTGGGCTATGCTCTCACTTCAAAGAAGAAGAAGAGCTTCTTGCAGCCGAAGCTTATTCGCTTAGCTCGGTACTCTTTCAACTTTTAGTCTTTTTTGTTATTTGTCTCCATGCCTATAGGTTCCCTTCTGTTCGGATACATGCAGTGACCCATTGATCAATTACCCTGCGTTTCTGTGTAGTTTTTTCTTAAATCTATGGTTAATTTATGTAATGCACTATTTTTCATTCTCCTGCGTATATTTTGTACGATTATTTGTATCTCCAGTTTCAGTTCCTCCATAAATACGTTAACTATCTCTGTACATTTTAACATTTGCGCGTACAAATCCTTGATCTTCAATTGCTAAGCTACCTAGTTGTGAAACGGTTAGTTTTGAATTCAAGATTACTAGTAAATAATATTGATTTGATATTCAAGAATCTGATAGTTTTTTATTTAATTTCCCCACAATCATGACCCTGATGCATGCAGAAGTTTTACTGGCAATAGCCATGCTCTCTTTCTCCTCTGTTTCTATTCTGGAAATGTAACAAATTAGATCATTATTTTGATTTATTTCTGCTCACTTGGAGTGGATAAGTCTGGTTCAGGATGTATACTGCTTTCTTAATTTAATTAGGACAGTAATTTTTACAATTATGAGGTCAACATTACTGCGAGTGCACTGTTGGATGGGCCGCTCTTCTTTATTAACTGTTCGGTTGACTTATCCTATCACTTCAATGGTTTCAGGAGGAATCTTGGACTTTTGTGAAAATGCTTCTTTGGTGGGAATATTCCATAATATGTGCTCTTGAGGCTACAGTCAACTTATTTTATGATCTTATAGTTATCTATTCCAAATCAATCCTTGTGCTTTCATTATGCAGTGGAAGATTTAGTATTGAATGCTTGTCCCTACCGCTGTTCATAAGAATTATTATTCCACTGTTAAGAATTCATAAGTAGTGATCCTAGTCGTCGAATTTATGGCATTAAAACTAAATAAAAAACATTAATCTTATTGGAATCATTATGCCAATTTTTGCATTACTGTGCTGATGGAGATAGACGTACATAGGGCGTATCCATTAAAAAGTTCTGACTTCTGAGAGTTTTGTTTGGCACCAAAGAATTGGACCTTCATGCCCTGAAATCGAATTTGAACAAAATCTGCCAAAACCTTAGTGGAAACTTTTTCTTTCCTATTTAAGCTCCACTGCCATGCTACCTGAGTTTTTTTTTTTTTTTTTCCTCATAGTATAATAGTTCATTAGCTTGCCTGATTTGCGTTTAAAATACAATTATAGTTTGACGCCTCTTTGCGTGATGGCATTTAAATTATCCTTCCAATCCAATCACTGAGAATTGGAATCTAAATGTTCTGTTTAAATGATTGCTATCAATGTTTGCTTATTCTTTCTATTTTTTTCTTGTGTATCTTAATATGTTCCGTTTTAGCGCAATTTGTTCACCACGTCTCTCTACATCGTCAAAAAATTTCTGTTAATCTACTGAGAAAAACTTTATTAGATGTGTTGGTATAACATAAGCTTCTTTTTCTGGTTACTTAATGGATATCATGTTATTTAATGCAGAAGTAAGGGAATTGAATTTATTCCAATTGATTTGAAGAGGCCTTTATCAGAGCAAGGTCCATTCAACATTATTTTACACAAGGTTTGAGTTGTTACAGTCAAATGCTGACTCTATAGGAATGCTACTATAGATGTAATGGTCCTTACTGCTATAATTTTGGATGTTAAAACAAAATATTGCTGATCTTTTCACCATCACTCGTAGGGTTAAATTCACCACTGAACCAAATCCTTCCAACTTCATAATTTTAGTGGAAAATATGCCCAACACGAGCCAGAGGCTGGCATGCAGATTTAGAAAGCAAAGTTGAAATGAATAAATAAATAAAAACTCTCTTGAACTGCTAAACTAAGCTATGCTATCTGTGCTATATGGATATTAATTAACAAAACTTCAAATATCACTTGTCTGATAAATAATTTCATATCTTGTCCATGGGTTCTGTTCCTTTCGATCTTTTCCTTCCCAACCATACTTCACCTAACTCAGCTATTTTTTAACTTCAGGTTGTGTCTTTGGCCCCCTTGTTCATTTTATTCGTGTCACTGCCGTCATTCCAGCTTCATTGAATATCTAACAGCAAAGTCCAAAACCAACCCCAAAGAAGTGTATTGCTCTATTCTCTCCATTACTAAATCCGTGTTGCCTTGCTTGATGGTCCATTAGTCACATTGGGAGGAACAAGAGATTCTAGGGGTTTGTATCTCTCCCTAGTCTTCAAATTTTTTTCCCTGCCTCCTTTTCGATTGTAAATAAAAAAGCAGGCACAGGTCCTACTCTGGTATTTGACATTACAACTATTTTTTCCTTGATTCTGATGGGAGATTTTTTTTAGATGGTTGATAAGTTTGTGACCTCCATAATCCAACAGATTCAATAGTGATCTGTATGAACTCGAGTTTACATTCTTTTTTAACAATCTGTTCGCCAATTCTTTATGACTCTCGTCCCACCCAGAAAAAGAAAAAAAAAAAAAAAGAAGAACCACTAAGTAGGAAGAAGAAGAAATATATGGTAAAAGGCGGGCTCGATATTAGCTCTTGTAATTATCAATTTTCTTCTCACATGTATTGGCTCTTGCCACTCGGCCCACTCCACAATTTGGATTTAATAATTTTTATATAAATCCTGCCTTCTTACAAGAGTAGGTTTCTTTCAAAGGATTAAAAAATAAAAACACAATACTTTTACTTCATTGTCCTATGCTTTTTTTTATTGATTGATTACTTTTTTGTTTTCAGTTAGCAGGAAAGGATTGGTCCCAGGTTATTGAGGTTTGTGCTCCCAACTTTACAGTGCTTTATGAATTGAATGATGTAAAGATGACCTTTCTGGACGGTGCTGTAATTTTTGCTGTGCAATCTATGTCATGAATCTAAAAGTTCAGCTGTTCTCATGCTAAGATAGATATATCATTCATGCTACTTAATCTTCAAGATTGATTGTAGTCTAAAGGTGATAGGTTGAAGTTGCACATCATCTGAGGCTTAAAAACTCATTCCTGTCTGACATAATTGCAGAATCTAGCTCTCTCCGTCATGAGTCATGACCAGATAGTTGTGGTTGGTTCCCGAGAATCAAACAAGTGAGGAATTTACTTTCTGAGATCTAGATAACTTGTCCAGATGTTGCTAATCTTAGTTGCAAAAGGTCTGATGTACTTTTACCATGGTGTGTAGGAACTTTTCTTCATTTTGGTTGCTTATTGGGTCAATTTGACTTTGCATTTAAATTGATAATATTGTCGCTTTTATGTTTTTGTGCCAACAAAGTGATACTGTTGTCGACCATCCAGTGTGGTCTTGAGCCACCTTGATATCTGTAGTCTTGTGTTGCAGCACTTTTTAACTCCTTGTAACATTTTCTCCAGAGAGGAAAGAATCTAATTAGAATGGGAACTCAAAACTATATTTATCTTTTCCTTGAAAGCTTAAGTTACGGAATGAAACACTTTCATTTTGCTGCTTTGAAACAAATGCTGTGTCATATTCTTAGGCTAGCAATGTGTTGGTGATAAAGTAATGACAGAAGTACACCTTAGTCTTTATTGTTTGTTAGGTGCGACACTGCTGCCTTAATGTTTAGTGGTACTGGGAAGTATTGCATTTGTGGCACTCTCAAATTGCAAGAATGGCTATTCTATAAAGGATTATTATACAAAGATTTATTGGTCCCCAGTGACTAATGCAATAACTCAAGCTGATTTTATTGACTTAAGGATGAGTTGGATCTTATAGGTACATACTCATGAAGTAGGTGTTGGTTAGGCTTTAGAGAATTCCGAGTTCTCTCGTTACACAGATTTAGACAACTAAACTGGTTTAGTGTGTTAATGTTGTCCAAAACTAAAACAGAAATAAAGAGGTTTAAGATTTTCCCTCTTATTTCATGGTTTTCTGTAGAATGTGGAGAAGAGCAAGGTTGGCAATCGGTCATCTTTTTACAAGAATAAAGATGATTGTTAATAGATCAGGTGAACTACTGCAATTTTAAATTTTGAGTGAGAGGATGAGCTACTGTATTGGACTAATTGAACAAATTCGGCAAAGTAACTATAATTTCTGAGTTTGTTTATCCTTATGCTTGTTAATTATTTGTGGGATTCATTCATCTGTGGAGCGGACCACGGTAATGATCAAAAGAAAAGAAAGATGTTTTATGTGGTCTTTCTTACATTAGCAAAGTAATATGAGGACAAGTTAAAATATCATCTCAGGTTTAATGAAATTAGTTTCCAGTTGGTAGCAAAGCATCAGAACAAATGTATGCGTGTCTCTAAAAATTTCCAAATTGGGTTTACACATTGGACTGTCACCAATCCTTATTTCTTCAGCATGGTCATGCATGACCTGAAGTAGTAGACAGAAATAGAACAAACTTATGCTAGAGCTAGACTCAAGGTATGGAGAGGAAACTAGTAACAGTAGTTTTTACGGACAGTCTGATTGGATGTAAATGTTTATTAAAATGGTTTACTTGCTTAAAGACAGATCCATCTGGTTTTACTTTTTAGGCCAAACTTGTAAGATCCTTGAAATGTTTTCGTTTAAGCCTGAAATTAAACATTGAAATATTTGTGCAAAGTGGTCAAAATATTTGTAAGATTTAGCTTCCAGATATTTTTGTTTCGTTTCTTTATGTAGATAGGTCAATCATATGATGCTGGCAGTTTGGAAAAGTAACATTTTATTGGAAGTTTTCCATGGTTTTCATTATGTTTCAGTGAAGGCATTTTTGTAGAGCTTAAGTTACGAGAAATTTTTCTAACTCAGAGTGAAATGAAAATATGTTAAATCACTTAAAATGCGATGCACTCTTTATTTGAACACTATATATTGACAACCTGGAATTTACCTATCTGTACATTGTGAAATTGTTCATCATGGATGATCTCTCGGCCCAGCTAGAAAAGATCATTTCTGTTATGCTTCATCATCCTTCTTTCAATCTAATTCAATTTATTAATTTATTTTTATTTATTTTTTGTAAAGGATTATCAGAGAGTACATCCAGATGTGACAGTCCTTGATCCTCCTGATGCCATTCAACATGTACGCAACCGTCAATCCATGCTTGAGGTGGTTGCTGATCTAAAATTGCCCGACTGCTATGGTATTTTGTGCACCATAGAGCTCTGTGCATGCACGTATTTCACCATATGAAATTATCTCTTATTTCACTATCTTGCCCCTTTTTCCCCAGAAAACTGGGTCCATTTTCCTCACTCAAATGTCGTCACTATGTCTATGCTATTTTCTTCTATATGACATCCAGATTTATCTGATCTTCTACGTTCTTCATCACATACTGTTTTTTGGGTGTGAAATGTTATAGGCAAAGTTTGCATTCCAAGGCAGTTGGTGGTTTCAAAATCTCCAACTTCAATACCAGATGAAGTTACTAAAGCAGGATTAAGAGTTCCTCTAGGTAATATAATTTCCATTTTATTATGGATGAACACGTTTAAACTGACATGCAAAGAGATTAAGTAGGAAAATCATCTTTTTCCCCCCTGCTTTTCTCGTATTAGTCTGGGAGAAGGTGCGGGGTGTTCGTGCTCACTGTAAAGAAGTTGTATTATTCTAGCCGAGGAGGTGCACTCCCTTCACAACAGGATTTATTCAGAATCTGTACTGCTTGGCAGAAATCCACAAGAAACTACAAATCATGGTGCTTTTCTACTTACAGTTTTAGAGTCGGTGGATTCTTCTTGCAGGATAGTAGTGACAAAGTCGTGCTATCTTGCAAGGAGAATTACATTCAACTAAATGAGTAATCTGGATATTGTCATAGAAGTTTGATAATGAGCTAGTCAGAAAATACACCAGGGAATACTATGGTTTACAATATGTGGTTTCACTTTATTTAGATTCTTCCACAAGCTAAGCTTGTTGCTTTTTTTTCTCTGTAATACCGGTTTCTTACTTAAACTTTGTCAAAATCTGCTGTTTCAGTTGTGAAACCACTGGTTGTGGATGGAAGTGCAAAGTCTCATGAACTATTCCTGGCATATGATCAATTTTCCCTCTCAGAACTGGAAGCTCCGATGGTTTTACAGGAGTTCGTTAATCATGGTATGTGTTTCCATAAGTTCGTCGTATCTTTCTTTTAGCTGTTGCCTGTTCAATTTACCAAATTATTACTTGCTCTATGGTAGGTGGTGTCCTCTTTAAAGTTTTTGTTGTTGGTGAGTCCATTAAAGTTGTCAGGCGTTTCTCTCTGCCTGATGTAACTAAACGTGACTTATCAAAAATTTCTGGCGTGTTCCGCTTCCCAAGGGTTTCTTGTGCGGCGGCTTCTGCAGATGACATTGATCTGGATCCTTCTGTTGCTGGTGAGTTTGAGTCTCCCTGCGCAGTGACATCCCCCCTGTAGCGAGTGGAGCACTTTGTTGGTGCTTCTCCAAAACATGTTAGGCAGGACTCTGCTCCTCATTCACCAAAGAAATAAAATGCATAATGAAGTGACCTGTGTGAAACAATTGTTTTTCATTACATTAGATGCATACAACCTTGTCCACTTGGCCTTGTCTTATTATTTTCCAAATAGCATGTTTCTTCCTTTTTATCTTTGAATATAGCAACAATCATTGTGGCAATTGGTTTTTGTTGTCTTATTTTGTTCTCAAAGTGGAAAAGTTCCTTAATTTCATTTCACGTAGTTAAATTGATTACTGCAGAACTTCCTCCACGGCCTTTGCTTGAGGGGCTTGCAAGAGAGCTCCATCATCGACTGGTAAAATTCATTTTCAGTGAAATTTTGGCTTCATGTAATCTGTTCTCCCTGCAATTTGACAACTTGCATAAGATTATATTGTTCTCATTGGTATGTCTGGATTCTTGTCATATTAGGGACTCCGTCTGTTCAATGTAGATGTGATTCGCCACAATGGGACCAAAGATCTGTATTATGTCATTGACATCAACTACTTCCCTGGTTAGTGTCAATCAATGTCTCATTTGCTTTTTGGTGTGGCTTGTGGAGAATGTGTATGTGCCTAGCTGTTTGACCCATAACTCATCGAACCATGGATCAAACATGTTGCCAGTGTATCTTTTTCACTCATTCATTTTATTTGGACACCAATCATAGAACGGTTTGTCTTGGCATCTCAGCATCTGCATCACTGGAGTGGATCACATAAGCAGCAGCCAACCATTTTCCAATCTAAATAACTGATTTTGATCTTTCAACCTTTTTTTCTTCCTCTGGTCACTAAGTATGAACATCTTAATGCTGAACTTTTTCCATTTGCTGCTCGCAGGGTATGGAAAAATGCCAGAATATGAGAATATATTCACAGATTTTCTTCTTAATCTCATGCAAAGCAAATGTAAACAGAGTGACCTGCTGCACAGGTGTTGAAATAGTAGACGTTGTACATTGTTTTGCCGTCATGTCCTAACAGTCTGTCCATTAGGGTAGGTGGAATTTTTTGCTAGTGAATGTTTAAGAGTTTTCTTTGTTTATTTCCTTTTCTCTCTAGTTGTCATGTATTAGCTGCTGCTGCTGCAGTCACATACCTAATGCCAAAGGTAATTCATGTGTGCCTTTGAATCTCAGACTCAAGTTTCATGACCAACATCGCTTCCCTAGCTGTGGTCTGTTGGCTGCTTCAGGGCTTGAATGACAGTCCTGATAGGGTTAAATTCATGTGCTAACTCATGTACCAATAGATTCAATATTTTCACTCATTCATTTTGCTTCTCAGCGGAAAATTTCAATAACAAATGTTAGTCTAATTTGACAACCACTCAATAGAAGGGCCCTTAATATTGGCTTTGGTGCGAGCAATATAGATATTACTAGTCAATGATATTATACGAGGGCTGGGCTTCTTCTAATAGTGGCTTTGGGCACCAACCAACCGTTTTGGGCAATGGGCACCCTCCTTACGATCTGGAGCTAAATTCCTGATTTTATTAATTTGTAACGAATTTCTGCCAAAATGTGAAAAGTTTGTGTGTGTGTGTGTGTTTTTTTTTCTACAACATATTATACTTGTAATTTTTTCCTAAGTGCAAGCAATAGTGACAAAGTAAAATCCTCACAAATTAGTTAAAAAGACAAATTTAAATTAGTTCACTAAAGCTTTAATAGGAAAACGAATCCATCTTATACAATATCATGCATTACTACTATATACTATAGGTATATATAAAATTATTTATTTTGTTGAAATGTCCCTTTTGCATAAAATATGTTACCCATATGAATTAAATATTAATTTTATTAATAGTTTTGTTAACATTCTAATTTACAATTTGTGCTTCTTAAATTTCCTCAGTACAACTATTTTAGTTATGGTAATTTCAAATAGTAAAATAAGCAAAGTAATCAAATAGTAAAATTGGAGCACGAAATGCACAATATAAAACTTATAGCGATCAATTAGTATTTGAAAAAAAAGAATTTTTTTATTAAAATTATGCAATTTTTTTTTCTTTTTGTATTATAATAATACTATTGTCGTTGGACATACACTAATAACATAAGATAGAAAAAAGGAAAAATGAGCCAAAGTTGCAAGATTATTGCCTACTTGCACAATATTCCATGGCCATAGTAATTAAATGGAGTATTATTAACCTTCAAAATAAACAAAGATCCGTTTTAAGCATACATACTAAAAAGGGGGCAAAAAAGAAACTATAAAAGGAAAATATAGTAATAAATTATAAGTAAATCAAAATACTAGAGGGATTCATCCAACAGAGGGTTTTGGCTGGTGAAGCATCATCAATTGAAGAGGGCTGCCAGCTTTCTCACTCGACTACCCAACACAGCGCCTCTCTCTCTAAAAATAAACACACGCACACACAGACCTCTATGTACACGGAAATATTCACAAATTTAACTAGTTCTTGAATCTTGATAGCAAGAATTGTGATAGAGTTCTTCGATGCCTTCAAGAATCCGGTCAGGGTTCTGAGGAATTTGTACGCTGTGTTTCTATTCACAAATTATACTAGTTCTTGATAGCGGGAATCGTTGCAGAGTTCTTCTATACCATTCCGTGTATATATTCGCAAATTCTACTAGTTCTTGATAGCAAGAATCTTTGCAGAGTTCTTTGATGCATTCAAGAACCGGGTTAGGGTTTTGAGATATTTGTACCGTGTGTATATTTGTATATAGCATGGCGCTGGCGACGACAGCGCAGTCGATACGCTACATTGCCCCGGCAGCTGCCACAGGCGCCAGCAACTTGGACGCTCTCAACCGAGTCCTGTCTGACCTCTGCATCCGCGGCAATCCTAAGGTCCGAAATTATCTGTTTCACTGTTTGTTTATTCTATTTTTCTTTTTTCTTTGCTTGATAACATAAATTTGTGCTTTCTTGGCCAAAAATGGTAATAAGTTCTCTTTTGTCATGGTCGAATTTGTTGCCGAAACTATGGTTTTAAAGGAACTAATGCAAGGTGTGAGTCCTACAGATTGCACAAACATGGTTTTTGCTTATTCGTTTGTTGCTTGTTTCCTTGGCATTTGGAATTCGCATGTTTCGGGTTGCTTAAAGGGGTGGAAACTATTTGTCCGTTGCTTGCAGCTTGATGTGTTTATATTGCCTTAATCTATGGTGAAATTGCTTAATTTGTCTTTTTACTACTTCTACAAATGTAAAACCTACTGGGCATCTTGCAGAATGGAATCTCGTTCTTCTGGTGGTTTATGTGTATCAAAATATGGATAAGTTTATGGTTGGATCATTTCTTTAGAGTCCTTTGAATTGCTATTATTGTTTAACCAGATATTTATTGGTGTTTTCGTTGAAAGAGCTTAAATTAATCTGTAGGATGGGGCTGCCTCAGCATTGAGAAGACACGTAGAGGAACAAGCTCGTGATCTCAGTGGTGAAGCATTTTCCCGTTTTATGGATCAGCTGTATGATCGTATTACCAGTCTTTTAGAAAGCAATGAAGTTGCTGAAAATTTGGGTGCACTGAGGGCCATTGATGAGCTTATAGATGTTGGAATTGGGGAGAATGCTGTGAAAGTTGCAAAGATTGCGAATTACATGCGAACTGCATTTGAGGCAAAACGTGAACCTGAAACTTTGGTTATTGCCAGTAAAGTTCTGGGCCACTTAGCCAGAGCTGGTGGAGCAATGACAGCTGATGAAGTGGAACGTCTGGTCTGTTGAAGATTTCCTGCTCTTGGTGGCATGATGGCCTTATATTTATGTGACTTTTGATCTCTGCTTCTCTCAGGTAAAAATTGCGTTGGATTGGCTTCGTGGTGGTAGAGTTGAATATCGTCGTTTTGCTGCTGTTTTAATTTTAAAGGTATGTGCCCTCTTTCTGCTCCTATTGATTATTGTTTAACCATGTTACCAAAGTGTTGAAGATTACAACTGCTACAAAATTTGCTTATTTTGGATAAACTTCAATATTGTATTGGCGATTTTTGTTTCAATGCCCATGCTAGTATGAGCAAGGGAAGAAAGAGCAGAGAAAGGATCAAGAGATGTATAATTATTAGTCTATGGCATTGTTAAACTGGAAAAAAGTGTTTTTTAGGTTTTAGCTGGACTTAAGCACTTTTGGCATGTTTTGTAGTAGTGATTTTGCTTCTAATTCTCCTACATGAAGTTGAAATTTAGAAGAAGCAAGAAGCAAGCTTGGAGGTGCTTCTATCTTTTAGTGGCATGTAGGTACATACTTCAAAGTTGTTTCAGACACTTGTACCCCTCATTATTTTTTAAGAAATGAGAATGAGTCAAACACTTTTTTGACCTAAGAGGCATTTTGGACTTTTGGTATTAAAAAGCAACGAAAAGCTAATATTACTAATTTTCTAATAAACACTCATGTTTCGATATATTCTCACTTTTCATCACTTTTTCCGAACATCATCCGCTCTTACTATTTTGCTACTTCTCCAACTTTCTCTAGAATTCATCACTTCTGCAAAAACACAGTTTTTTTTCAAACGGTGCTTATATCCTATTGCTTGAGAAATGAGAATGATATTTAGCTTCTTTCCATGCCTCGACTGGAAAATGGTTTGCAATTATTTGCATGTACATGATTGAAGGAAGATTCTTGTCCTTGAAGTACCAAATTGTTGTAGGACAATCAGGCTGTGTACTGTTTTGGCTGTGAACAGTAGCATGGACGACAACTTTAGTAAAGTGGGACTGTTATGATGTGATTGTGCTTTTGTGAATGGGCCTTATAACATAGTAATTTTATGTCTAGATGAAATTATTAGAATGATATAATTGTGGGAAAGAAGAAGAGTAATAGAATAAGAAAGAAAAGAAGAAGATGGCAGGGTCAAACAAAATGAGAAAGAATGAATAGAAAAGGCTTTACCCTTGCAAGGGTTAAAGGAAATCAACACAAAACAATCATAATTCCCCATAATAATTAGATCTATTGGAACAAGAGGATACGTAAGTACATATAGGCCAGGCCTCATAGTTTTCTACTAGGGAAAAGACTGTATCTTCTTACTAGGAAACTAATTATTAATTAATTCCAAATCTGATCCTAGATGACTGAGGACACCAAAGAAAATTCCAATACTATGTAAACTCCCAACTCAAGACTCATAAACAAAAATCTTGCAATTCCAAAAAATACTTAAATGCCATTAGACCTAAAGCTATTCAAGATACTGTTTACTAAAAACTATTCAAACTGACTCTTTTGGACTGTACTTCATCTTCAAGTGAGCCTAGTTTTCAACTGAAAAGAATTCCATAAATTTGCTTTTTAATTTACTTTTTATGATTCTTTTGTCATCTGTATCACGAAAGATGCATGGAAGTAAAATAATACCTCATTTCTCAACTCAGATTCTGTATATATCCTAGCAGTTCAGTCCTCTGGAAGTTTTGCTTGTTGAATTGATAGGTCCCTTTATGCCTTGCGGCATGTGTAAAAAGTTCTCAATAATTGTCATAGGAAATGGCTGAGAATGCTTCAACAGTTTTCAACGTGCATGTTCCCGAGTTTGTGGATGCTATCTGGGTTGCTCTGAGGGATCCAAAACTGGATGTTCGGGAGCGAGCTGTAGAGGCATTGCGTGCTTGCCTTAGGGTCATTGAGAAGCGTGAGACCCGATGGCGTGTCCAGTGGTAAGTGTGCTTTTCTCCATTATGCTATGGGTAATTGTTTATGCTGACACCAACAATTTGTACAAAAATGAGTTTACTCCCCTGATATACATTGCCCCAAGCCAATTTATTACCATCCAACTGTACAGCTCGTGTCGTCTTCTTTTGCTTTGTCTTTGTTATGGGAGTTGAAAAAGGATAATTGTAAGATAAGTGCATCATTACATTATAGGGTTGGGATGAGATCTAGTGGAAGCATAAATCAACGCATACTTTACAATTTTGTAATAAGTTGGTTCAGTGTTTTCTCAGATTTTCAGAGTGTTCTGGATGGTTGAGAAATAATAGCAACTGCGAGTCTTTTTTGGCTCTATGGGCTAAGTATTAAGTTTTATCTTTTTGGGTCTTGGACATTGAACCTTTTCGCTGAGATTTTTAAAAGATCTTTTGCTTGATCTGTTTTAATACCGTCTTGTCCTCTGCATCTTGCCTGTCAACACTACAATGAATTTTTGTTGTCTGGTCTGTAGTCTGACATTAAATATGTTATCTGTGTTGAATGTTTTGAAATTAATGGTATTCTTATTCCAATTTTGTATTTTCTTACTTGAACGTCTGTGAGGACGAATTTTTTATGTCCTCTGTTTCTTGCTGTCAACAGTAAAATGATTTCTGTTGTCTGGTTTATATTTACTTAATTTGTTAAATGTGTTAAAGCTTTTGAATTTAATAGTATTTTCTATTGCCTTACTCGAAGATCTTGGGAGTGAGATTTTTGAGGTCTTATTCTTCATGCCATTGGTTAAACATGATCCCAATAAAGTGGTGAGGCATGGCTCCCCCCAAACTATGGTAGCACGAGGAGAATTTCTTCCTTGACCAGGTTTCAGCTGATCCAAATTTTGCCTAAAATATGGTTTATCTTTAAATAGAAGATATAACTGAGTTATAAGCAAATTACATATCATATCTGGACTCAATTTTTGAGCCTTGCCTAGAGAATACTTTATCTTTAAAAAGGTGCAAGTGGACAGACTATAAGCAAATCCCTTGTAGGAACTCAATTTTTGGGCCATATTGTTCTGCCATGAAGACTGAAATTTTATTAGTGAAACTTTATTGTTATCATCCGAAATTTAGGAACTCAATTTTTGGGCCATATTGTTCTGCCATAAAGACTGAAATTTTATTAGTGAAACTTTATAGTTATCATCCGAAATTTAGATTAATTATCTAGAGCTATGTGTTTTAGATTTCAACTGATCCAAAGTGAGACTTTGAAACATGAATGCTCTAATGAGTTGGTTAAAATTTCAGTTCCCTCTTTTGTGTTTATTGATTTTGCTAAAATTTGGCCTTCTCATACAGGGATAAGTAGGCGGTAGCACAACTAAGTATGGGGGCACTTAGTTTTTGATTTCCTGTAGACTCAATGTCAAGGCATTCAATTTATTCAAAACATTGGTCTCAATATAATTGGACATGGAACATTAGCAATCTTGTTGGCTGTTAGATAGAATTGCAGACTAAGAAAATAGTTTATGAAGAATAAGCCAAAGAAAAAGAAAAGGAGTGCATAGTATTAGATTTCAGTTTTAATCTTATACAAACACAAAAGGTAAAAAAACTAAGAAAAATCATAGAATAATGTGTGACTGTGCTGTAGGATTTATACTGGAGAATTGCTACTCTTGCTGGCCATTGAAAGTTAACCTTCCCCTGGCTTATTTATATAGTCTCTTCATACTTCTGGTGTGATATTTGTTTTTGAGTTCCAGTTAGTCTTAGGCTGGTATATTTGTTCTTGGAATTTCTACCAAAAAAGATACAATGGTGGATGAGTTACTTGGAAAGTTTTTTGTTTTTGATTTCTTTTTGTTCATGAATTGTTTTCAGCTATTCTTATCTTGGACCATTGTTTGCTGAATGATGTTTGTGGCAGGTATTATCGTATGTTTGAGGCTACACAAGATGGGTTGGGAAGAAATGCCCCTATACATAGCATACATGGTTCTCTGCTTGCAGTTGGGGAACTGCTGAGGTAGGTCTAGATGATGAGTTCTCATCTGCAGAAGTTGGGTGTATGCGTGTTGTATCTCGATAAGTAATGTCTTGTGAATGTTTGAATATCCTCGCTTTATGTTCAAGTTTGTGCCGTACAGAGCTTACGTTAAATTCTCACTCGTTTTTGCTCTTTTCTGGTACTAAATTCCTTGAAGTTGAACATTAGCCAAAAGTTGTTTGACCTGACATCACATCTATTTTTGCATAGATTTTTTCCCCCTCATTTTTGACAGTTTGGATTTTTTACTTCTAGCTGAAGAAAATCTCTGCTTCTCTAGAATTTTTTGAAACTTCTTTTGTAAAATCAAGTATTGCTTCATATTTGGCAGCACATTACTTTTGTATGTGATGACATCTTGCTGCAGCATTTCATGTTCAGTTTTCTTTATAATGTTCTTCCGCTGAGGCTAGCCTCCAGTTTTGTTCAGTTGCCTCAGATTCCAAATTTCTTGAAACGACAAATGTTATCACGTTCACTGGAAAATATGATCCTTGATTTGATCCCTTTATTTGCTATTGACATATGATAATAGTCTCGAATGTTGATTTCTGTTATTTATTTATTTATTTACTTATTTTTTGATTCTAAGTGCTATTGGCTCCAGTTTTGTGTATTGATAGATGCTATCTACTTCCCTTAAGTACCTCCATAGTGCTAAAAGCTGGCCCTGCTATAGTGGCTTAGATATTTTAAACATTTGTGGGTTGGCATTATATTTCCTTACTGGAATGGCATGAATAGCCAAAACCAATAACACGAAGTTTTTGAATATTTTCACATACATTCCTGGTGACAACCGATTAGTCTTTATGCAAATACTGAATACTGAAACTAAGGTAAAAATATCAGAATTTGCTCTTTTATAGGGGTGCTGGGGTCTGAACTAAATTGAAAAATTTCCATTGTTAACGGGTTCTTATTGAGAGAGATGATGCCATTTGGCAGGAATACAGGTGAGTTCATGATGTCTAGATATAGAGAAGTTGCTGAGATTGTTCTCCGATATCTGGAGCACCGGGACCGACTTGTTCGTCTCAGCATAACTTCTTTGCTTCCTCGAATTGCCCATTTCCTACGTGACCGTTTTGTGACTAACTATCTGACGGTTAGTTATTTTCTCCTATGCAAATAACTATATTTAGTCTATTGTGTGTGAATTTAATTTGTGATGTTATTGCCACAATTTGGCTGATAAATCTCTTCTTTTACAGATTTGCATGAAGCATATACTTCATGTTCTTAAAATACCTGCAGAAGCTGCTAGCGGGTTCATTGCTCTTGGGGAAATGGCTGGTGCATTGGACGGTGAACTCATCAATTATTTGCCGACAATAACATCTCACTTGCGTGATGCGGTATGAGCTAGATCATTAATTAACGTTGATATTCTGTTGGCACCAATGCGCATTCTGTTATTTATGGGTGTATATCTATCATATGATAACACTCTTTAGACGTGGCCTTGTTTCCTTGTAGATTGCTCCTCGTAGAGGGCGACCCTCTATGGAGGCTTTGGCTTGTGTTGGAAATATTGCAAAAGCCATGGGGCCTTCTATGGAGCCTCACGTACGTAGTCTCTTGGATGCAATGTTTTCCGTTGGATTATCCTCCACCCTAGTGGAAGCCCTTGAGCACATAACTGCCAGGTTTTCAGAAAAGACATCTTGTGCAATGCTTGTTCTTCTTTGTCTTAATGAATCAGGGGTTTTGACATTGAGTTTTCTTTGGTGTTGCAGCATTCCATCTTTGCTTCCAACCATTCAAGTACGCTTGCTTGAATGCATTTCAGGAGTTCTTTCTCGACACCACCAAGTTCAGTCAAGGCCTTCTATTGCTATTAATCGGACTAGTAGCATAGCTGCTACAGTGCAAGTATCAGAACTCAGTGGTTCTGCTCTTGTTCAACTTGCTTTACAAACTCTTGCTCGATTTAATTTTAAGGTTGCTTCCTTTTTTAACTGTCTGCTCTGCTTGTTGCTTTTTCCTGTCTTGTCTGTGGTCCTGCTCTTGCTCAACTTGCTTTACAAACTCTTGCCTGATTTAATTTTAAGGTTGCTTCATTTTTAAACTGAGTGCTCTGTCTTGATTTTTCCTGTCTTTTCATAATGGAGATGCTATTGTTTCAGGGTCATGATCTTCTCGAGTTTGCAAGAGAATCTGTTGTGGTATATTTAGAAGATGAGGATGGAGGTACACGAAAAGATGCTGCTTTGTGTTGCTGCAAATTAATGGCAAATTCCTTATCTGGCATTTCTTCAGCCCAGTTTAGTTCTAATAGGACAAGTCGTGCTGGTGGAAAGCGACGCCGCCTTGTTGAGGAGGTTTGATTCTGTGCAATCTGTCGTTAATTTCCTATTATTAAGCTCTTGCCTGTATATGTGTAACATGCACGTATGGGGAATTTGGTAATCTCTGATCTTTCTTCTAGGGCAACGGTCTAATTTTGACCATCTAATCTGATTTTGCAATGGTAAGTAATATCAAGTTTTCATGATAATTGATTCCACCTGTTCTTTTACTTCTTTAGCATGGAATTTTACGAGTTATTGGTTAAATGAATTGAATCCTTGTAATTGTTGTTTCTATGGCTTTTTGTTTTGAGTTTTTTGCAGCAGTGGAATTGTAGCGAGTGGGCTTCCTTACATGCCAAATGATGTTCATGACCATGATACTTGCAAGATATTGTTTATAGGCTTTTTAAGGAGAGATCTTTGAGTGTTAACAGTTTTTTTTTTTTTTTTTCTTCCTCTCTTTTGTTTTCTGGGGTGAATTGATCTTGAAGGGTTTTGTCAGGTTGTTCTTCTCTTAACCACTAGAGATTATTGGCTGATAACATGATCTATGGGTTTTTTGGAACTGCATTATGTACGGTTAATGATGCTAATGTTTTACATTGTTGGATATGGTAAGAGGTCGGGATGCACTATCATGGGTCAGCATACACTAAACACTTTGTTTAAATTTTCTGGCAATTCAGGCAGAAAAGAGTTTTTATTCTTTTGTATTTTAGGTGGTAATATGTGCTAAAACAACTGAAAAAATTCTAGACTTTAAAAATAAGGTCATTCCCCACAATTAACCCCCTGTTTAGTGGATCAACTCTTAGGGTAACAGGAGTCCAGGCAATAAGAATAGTATTTTGAGTGGAACATCTTCTGGAAGCGGACCCTGGAAAGGGTTTTATTTCATTGGTATTAACTACATAGGCAATATGAAATGGAGTGAGAAATCAAATAACAACGTGAACTTTGTGAGAGGAGTCTTGCTTATGCCTTCCAACTCTTGAAGATGAAACTGAACTATGATGCTCTGAGATGTTTAATAACCTTTACAACCTAGCTTCCAAAATTTTACATTCTTACCTGTTGCCAAACCCTGGGATGGGGCAATATTTATTATTATCTCCCACTATACTTTTGTAAACTACCTCTGTGTCCATGATCTACGACCTTGATTCTCATTTGGACATATCCACTAATTATGATATCCTATAATAACTAGCTTTCTTTGCTCCAAAATTCAAGTACTCTTAATTGAATTAGTTTAATATGACTTGAGTTGGAAATCTGGTCATTAGTTTTGAGGTAAAAATGAAGAGTTCTGTAAAAGACCACCCACAATTTCAACTCCCACGTAAAACCCAATGCTACTTTTGTCAACAAATTCAATTGTGGATTGAGGAGTAAATGAGAAAGTTCCTCCATGTGTCATTCTTTGTGTAAGAACTCACACCACTACTGGTTCCGATAGTAAACTAAGTTCTATCTAATTGGATGGACCTACATATGCTGGTTGGGTTCTTTTCGGAAACTCTGTGTTGGGCTAATCAAATTTTAGGGCTGGGTATGGTTGGATGGCTATATGCTAATTAAACATACATTTTGTAAAGGAAGGGAAACAATAGAGACGGCTTTAAGTAAGAAAATGATAACAAATTCTACCTGGTGTGCATGTGATCCTGTTTTAGTCTCTTATCAGGTTGACTAAAAAGCTAGCTCGTTTATGTGCTTGTAGTTGCCAAATAATTCTTTAGATAAACCTGCAGAATGAGATATCCCTAAGAAATATTTGCTGAATGCTTGATAATGATGCACTAAATTAACCTTTGGTTTTTCAGGCAGCTGTGTTAAGAAGATAACTCTCTCTAGTAACTTCTGGAATGAGACTGTTTTTAAGTTTTCCCTCCCCAAGTAACCAATTTTCTCTAATTTTTCAAAAACAACAGTAAAAACTTGAATTCCTAAGGGATCTTTCGCTTTCTGAATAGTTTCTATAATGTTAAGAGAAGAAGGTCGGGTAGGGACTTAGATGAAAAATATTGTAACTATGTTCTATCCATGATACAGACACATGCTAGAGTTCGACGTAATTGAACTTAGATACTACAACGAACAAAAGTGCCTTCCTTTCCATGTTTTAAGGAGCCAGGGTGTTGAAATTGAGACATAATGAAGATATGTCCCTGGGCTGTGGATCCTCTCAAAATTTTAGTTTAGTATTTTTTGGTCAGTGTTACTATAAGTAGAATGATTTACTATTCTTTCTTGTTTGAAACAGTCTTAGCTTTTTCAATGACAGTATGAAGCTGCTTTGAGAGTCATTAACATTAATGTGTACCAAAGGATAAGATATGCCCACTTCTAGATTTCTGGATGTTATTTTAGTTTCTGTTCATTAATTTTTTTCATTATGTATGTTATAGATCCAGAATTTATCCTGATGAACCACTACGTCCACAGCAGTTTGACATGGCCATGTTCTTCCTCAGTAAATCTAGTATTCTAGTTCATTATTTTTCAAGCCGTGGTGTCTATATTTATTTATGGCTTTATCCATTGTTGGCTGCTGCACACGCATTTGATGTTCTGTTGGCCCGTTTTATTTGCTAACATTATTATGATGCTATTTTCTTGTGCAGATTGTGGAAAAGCTTCTCATTGCAGCTGTTGCCGATGCTGATGTTACTGTTCGTCGATCTATATTTTCTTCTTTGCATGAGAGTGGAGGATTTGATGATTTTCTGGCGCAGGCTGATTGTTTGACTGCAGTGTTTGCTGCTTTAAATGACGAGGTATGTAGCTAGTAATTTGGGAGGGTAGAAATGTTCTTGTATTCAGCGATGTTCTTACAGAATTTTGCGCGGTGATGAGTGGGGTTACCCTCCATAAGAAAGGGGTTTCAGAAATTTTTCTTGATAGTTGGTCAATAGTCATTACCTGTGATGCTAAATTTGTCCCAGTTACTAGTGCTAGACTTTTTGTTGGTCTAAGGCTTGGGTAATCATCATGCAATACCTATGGAATTATAGAAGGCCTCCCTCAGACATATGGTCTTTTTGAGTCTTTGGGAGGAGTTATACAGAAATAAGTCGATAAACATAGAGTGATGCTTTAGATGAGGCATAAGTCCCATGGCCATCTGTTGTTTTATATTGCAGTACAAGGGATACTAATAGCAACTGAAGCAAACCAAATACCTACATGAATTTGGAAACAACCAGATAAAACTGATTGTTTAGGCATTTATGCAGAAAACTTAGTGTGGGGCATAGCCTGCCTACATTTTCGATGTAGGAAAGAGTTTTTATTCAAGGTTTATTAACGTTACTATTTCCTGGTTGAATCTTTACATTGTAACATTGTTATTAGCCATATTTAGTATGATCACGTTGTTGAATTACTTGTCAAAGATGTAGTGGCTTTTTTTTTTTAATGACACTGTAAAGGCTAGGCCTATGTTTGGTTATGTTTTGGATGTCTGAGGATGGTGTGGGGATGATGTTTTGGTAGAATAAAAGTAATGTTTGTTTTGTATTTTTGGGAGGGGACAGTTTTTACTGTAGTAGTTGTAGCAGTCATGTCATGTCAGTTTTGTTGGATAAGTGGTGTAACATCAGTATTTCTTAATGATATATATTGTAAATTTGAATGTAAGAAAGAGATGATGTATAAAATATAATTTGAAAATATAATGATTGTGATATATACAGGCTCACATTTTATTTTGGGGGAAGAATGGATTGTTTTGGGGAATGAGGAAAACAAACACGTTCGGGGAAAGAAAACATTCCCCCAGAAGCTGACCAAATATAGCCTAGAGATAAGGTCACTCTTACACCTGAAATCAAGATGCCCAAGGATCACTCTGTCAACCATGTTGCTTCACTTCCAAATGCATATGTCTTATCGTAATTTTAGCATTCACACAATGGGAATTCTGACTTTCTTGAGGCAGGGAGAAGAATGAACCCTAGTTATCCTGTTTAAAAACTTGTGATATATTATATCAAGTTTTAATCATGGCTGAACCATTGATTGCTTTCATTTGAAAGAATATCTAAATGAGCATCACTTTTGTGATACCACCTAGTTTGTTTTGTAACTTGTTTTCTTCTTTGTTAGGATTTTGAAGTTCGGGAATTTGCAATTTCAGTGGCTGGAAGACTATCTGAAAAAAATCCAGCATATGTTCTTCCAGCTCTCCGTCGGCATCTTATTCAATTATTAACTTATCTAAAACAAAGGTATTGTTGAAACACTTCAATTGCTTAACCTTCTTGGGCATCTTTTGTTGCTGATCGTGCTGACTTCATGTCATGTTCTTCTGCTTCCCTTTCTTTTGTATTTCATTCGTTGTATGTTATTGACATGCTACTTCTGTTAGCAGTGCCGATAGCAAATGCAGAGAAGAAAGTGCAAAATTGTTGGGATGCTTAATTCGCAATTGCGAGAGATTAATACTCCCATATATTGCTCCTATACACAAGGTTCCGTAACTATTATGATACCTATTGTTTGTTGAGTGATTTACTTTTGCTTCTATAAATTTTTTGATGTTTCAGGCCCTTATTGCAAAACTCAATGAGGGAACTGGGGTGAATGCTAATAATGGCATTATAAGTGGAGTTCTGGTAACTGTTGGGGATCTCGCCAGAGTGGTGGGTACTTCCTTATACTTTTGTTCATTAATGCACTTTATAGTTTTGCTGGTTGCTTTATTGTTTACTATGTTCTGTATGAATATGTTAGGTCAAAGAGTTGATAAACAGTTATTTTGGTTTCGGCCTAGCAGCAATGGAAATTTTTTAATCTTACAACCTCATTTCTAATAATACTTAGTTGTATTGATGGAGCGAGTCTTGATTTTGCATAAGTTGATATTTACTATGTATTATCTTTGTGTGTCAACAAAAGGAGCAGATATCTTCGTTGAAGGCTGCATGACTTTACTTTATATTTATTCATTTGGTTATCATTGGTTTGTTTAGATTTTGGGTTTTGCTAATTAGTATTTTAACGAGATTTAGGCAAGACGGGTATATGCATTTGGGGGGCACAGGAGGAACTAAAATAATTCCTTTTTCTCAAAATTGGATTCAGTAATTTGACTAGCACAACAATCTATGCAACAACTACTTTGGATGCAAATATTTGATTCTAAATGTTCCGTTTTCCTCCTTCAAATTCCCTCTAAGGTGATGCATTGTTGACTTACTTTCTTAATTACCTGTAAAAGGTGGGGGCCAATCTCCACCTTAACAATTTTAGCCTCATTTATTTTTTCAAAGTAAGCTGTAAAAGAGCTTATTTAAATGAAGTTCACATTACTGACTTTCAGTCTGTGTCGAGGGGTTCGTTAATGCATGCAGCCAGAATTGCTGTTTCAGTTCATCCTTGGATGTTTGGCTTAGTTCACTCTTGCCGTATCTTGTTTACATGCTCGATGAATTGACTACTAACTTATTCATGCTTATACCATGCTTTCTTGCTCTCCATGTGATCAGGGTGGCTTTGCAATGAGACAGTATATTCCTGAACTTATGCCCTTAATTGTCGAAGCTTTATTAGATGGTGCTGCTGCCATGAAACGTGAAGTGGCCGTCACAACTCTAGGTCAAGTGGTACAAAGCACAGGGTATGACTTATTTTGATTTATTTATTTATGTATAGCTTATATCTTTGTTGTATTATGTCAATGAGTGTTTAAAGTTGATGATGACTGATTAATGAGTTGTATGATTGCTCTGGCTGAGTTTTCTTCACTACAGTGAGGCCTGGCTTCCTTATTTTTCATTTAAATCACTTAACTTTAAAAAGGCTGTGGTAGTCTGGCTATGAAGTCAATAGCGGCAGTGTAATAAGTATGTGGTTTCATAGTACTTTATGGCTCAAAAAGATATGACAAGTTATTTATTTGACAATAGAAATGTTTCCTCATAACGTTACTTATAGTGAAGCAAATGAACATATTCTTTTATGACGTATCTTATGTATCATAAGCATATGAATTTTGCAAATTAACAAACACAACTTATCAACAAAGATACATCATAGTTCATGCCAAAAAAAAAAAAAAAAAAAGGGTTCTTTGTGTGCAAAATGGAGCTTCATGTGGTTTAAGTTGTTTTTGGACACTCACAGAATATAAATTGTGATGCTTCAATTGAGAGTCAAAAGAGCTAGTAATGTTCATTTGAACTCAATGAGTTGCTTCATTAAGTATATTTTTGCTCAAGGTTCTTTCTTTCTCCAGTATAGTGGGAGATTATAATTTGTAGGTGACCTTGTCTAATATAGGTATAACTTTGTGTCCTGACACCAACAACTATTTTGTGTCTATTTTGCCAAAAGCCATCAGCATGATCAGCGCCTCTAATTCTTGCATTGTGTTATGATTTAGTTTCTTTCCCATGTGTATGAAAGCTAATTTTTTATCCATCTATTATTTTGCATGCATTCATGTGTGCATAATCATGCATGCAAGCGCATCTGGATTTTTTTCCCTACTAGACAACTTTAGCAGGATAGTAGTTCACCCAACTCTATTCTTCCTTCATATGCTCCTGCCACCTCACCTCAAGAGAACATGGTGGGAATATCGATGAAGAGGGTTCAGTTAAATAAAGTTTTTAGCCAATTGAATAACGAATCGTCTAATTGAGTCCTTGTTAACCAAATTTAATTTTTTTATTTATGTTTCGTACTTTCTTAAGTTCAGTTCCAAGAATTATTAGATCATTAGTGGGTGTGCTAAAATGTCGATTATGAGAGAATGGATTCAATCATGTCTCAAATTGAGGTACTTAGTCAATCAAATACTCTTCACCTCAAGAATTTGAGTACCGATTAATTTGTGCTACACCCTCAATTGTAGATGTCTGGACCGCTTTTCGATAGACGAAATCTTAAAGAGGGCAGACACAATTCCGAGAACCATTGAGTATAAAACATAGAGCACTACCCCACAAAGCCTTGTTATGGATTTAGTTGGAAGAGTCTAATTCTAGGTTGATATGCTGTTTTGAAGAAACACATTCAGATCTGTCTGCTTCAACTCTAACCTTAATATGGATTTAGATCATTCCAGGCAGGAGGTGGAATTTTCAAAATCCTATTTTGCTGCATGAGAAAAGTACTTTTATTAAAAGAATTTATGAAGTCACGTGATAAAATACAATTTTTTATGTTGTAGAATAAACAATGAAATGAAAGGACATGACTAAAGAGAAACATAGATTCAAGTATCTGGATCTTAGACCAATATTACTTTTTTTCTGGAAAGAAGTTAATGAATGATGGACTTCAGTTTATGTGAAGTGAATGATGAGAAGACACATACATTCAAACTGCATACACATGCCTGCGCACATATTTCACGTGCTCTAATGTGTGTGTTTGCACATTTGTGTTTATATAAATGCAGTGAAGCATGTCTATGTGTATGTCTTTTGATTATTAAGAACTTCTCTCAGAAATTATTACTGCAGAGGAAATTTACTTGAAAAATGCTTTTCCATACAGAAAAGTATGTCTTGATTTGCATTCTTATGAAGTTTTAGGTAGGAGTTGAAAGCGAGTGTTCAGTTCAACGTTTTATTTGTCCCTAGAACCAATGGACAATGTCCTTTTGTCACGTCGTGAAAGGTTATTTTCGAAAGAAGCTTCAGTCGCTAGGAAGAGGTCTCAGTAGTCTGATTGCCAGAAAGTAACGAATTTATTCAATTCTTGACAAAGGGATCAATTATAATCTTATAAAGCTGTAGTTTGAGATATTAAACAGAGTTGGTTCCTTGCCAGTAAAAAGTCAGAGAGTTATATGTTATAAGGAAACTAACCATACACAAAGCAGTTAGTGGATGATGTCGTTTTGTCTCTTGATTGATGTGAGAGGCTTTAGTTTTTTAGCTCCCTTGAACATAGTGTCTGACATGAATTTGGATGATTTTGCAGTTATGTTATAACTCCATATAATGAGTATCCCCAGTTGCTTGGATTACTTCTAAAATTGCTTAATGGTGAGCTAGCTTGGTCTACTAGACGCGAAGTTTTGAAGGTAGCTGAATTCATCTGACTAATCAAACTTTTCTTCTACATGTGTTTTTAGGCTTAAACTGTGCTTGGTGATTTCTAGGTTCTTGGCATAATGGGTGCTTTAGATCCCCATGCGCATAAAAGAAATCAACTAAGCTTACCAGGGTCCCATGGCGAAGTTGCCCGCACAGCTGGTGATCCTGGTCAGCATATTCGGTCAATGGATGAACTACCTATGGATCTTTGGCCATCTTTTGCAACATCAGAAGATTATTATTCCACTGTGAGAATTTGAATCAGAAATCCATGTTATTCAGCATAATGACTTGATTATAAATTAAAATGCTCCTCTTGTGCTTTCTTTAACACTGATTTAGTTCAGGTTGCTATCAGTTCCCTTATGCGAATTTTCAGAGATCCTTCACTTTCTAGTTACCACCAAAAGGTGGTTGGATCTCTCATGTTCATTTTCAAGGTTAGTTCAATGTTACGGATGTTCGTTGTAATTGTAGTCCTAATTTTTAATGCTACTGTTGTTTCTGGTAGCTCTTTTTTATGGAATGCTTCCTCTTTCTTTTACTCTGCTGCTGATTTTTATTGTGCATGGCTGCTTGCTCTGTAGAATGCATGTTAACTTGTTTTGTTTGTTTTGCGAGATAAGTCAATGGGTCTTGGCTGTGTTCCTTACTTACCCAAGGTTAGTCTATTGTTTTCTTGCAATGACGTCCCTACTTATACAGTGCTTCTCTTCTTACCTGCTAGAATGATGTGATATGTGAACATGCTAGCTATTTCTCTTTCTACTCATTCTTGATAGGGTAGTTGCTTGGTAATGTTAGGCTTAAGTTTGAGGTATCTATAAATCCAAGATGTGGTTTAGAAGGCATCCACATGAGGTGACGTATAAAGATGCTTTATGAATGTGTGCTGATCGATGTCCAACTTATTAGAGGCAAAATGGAAGATACTAGAACAGCCCTACAAAAATGAAAACAAATATAATTTATTCTTTAGCTAAATGAATATGGGGTTAAAATACTTGCTGTTCAGAGATGTATAGCAAACAACTGTAGTATCTGTATCATTTTATTCATCCAAATCTTGGAAGTAATTGCTCTTGTATATGCACACTTGCCTCCTTTTTTACCTTCTTTGACTCATGTCACCAAGTGCATGTTCTGCTCTCTTCCTTGGCTTTCTTTATACGTTGAAATGCCTTGTTTAGTTTATATTTGTGCACCACTTCTTTATTATGTTCCAGCCACCTTTGTACTCACTTTCCCTGAAGATCATCCGGGTAGACCTCCCAACCAATTTAAACAGGTTGAGCATATTTAATTAGATCTGCAGGATTTCTGTTAGTAGAGAAAAAGACGACCAAGAGCTCAAACCAAAAAACAATTAGGCTTTGAAACGGGTATATGAAGCTGTAAAATGGTTTCTGCTTCTAGCTGTGTAAAGTTCAGAATCATATTTAGCATAATGATCTTGTAGATGCTGGTGGATTTGTTTTTGCGCTTTTGTTTTGTTTTTCTGTTTTTTAATTTTTCTGAATGAAATTGGTCCTATCAGGTTCTGCCTGATCTTCTTCACACTGTTCGTACGTGTGATGATGGTCTTAAGGAGTATATTACATGGAAACTTGGAACACTGGTTTCTATTGTTCGTCAGGTATACATACTGTGCCTGTCTCTTCTTGTGTTTGCCAATCATCTTGAGATCCTTTATATTCTTAATCTGCATGTGCAGCATATTCGTAAATATCTTCCAGATTTGTTCTCTCTAATATCAGAATTATGGTCGTCCTTCAGTTTGCCCGCTGCTAACAGACCAGTGCATGGATCTCCGGTAAATCAGCTTCTCTGTGGTACAACTGTGGCATATTGTCAATGATCATGGTTTATGTTGTACAGCAGAGAGAGAGAGATATTTGATTATAATGTTCTTGGCCTTTCAATTTTAGATTCTCCATCTGCTCGAACAACTCTGTTTGGCTCTCAATGATGAATTTAGGACGCATCTTCCTTTTATCCTTCCATCCTGCATTCAAGTCCTAAGTGATGCCGAGAGGTTTAAAGACTACACTTACGTCATTGATATTCTCCGTACTCTTGAAGTTTTTGGTGGTCAGTATCTCTTGTTTTGGCCATTCTTGGTGCGCTGCATTGATATCTTATATATATATGTATATATATATATATCTATATCTATATATATGAAATCTTTGACCTGAATCTGTAGGAACCTTGGATGAGCATATGCATCTACTTCTTCCTGCACTAATTCGAATTTTTAAAGTGGATGCTTCAGTAGAAGTGCGGCGTGCTGCTATCAGAACTCTTACTAGATTGATTCCTCGCGTACAGGTTGAAATTAGACCCATATTCTTTACGGCTTCTGAATGTTTGAAAATTATGGTTGAATTATCTCGTCTTTCTTCATTCTTTCTGTTTAACCAGGTAACAGGTCATATATCAGCTCTTGTGCATCACTTGAAGCTTGTCTTGGACGGGTCTGATTTCTCTCTCGTTTTCTTATAAATTTGCAAAGTGGAACTCATTGAATACTTGACTCTGAGGAAAAAATGAAAAGATTAACACTTGAATAATTTTCTTCGGAAAATTTTTCGACCTTGCTGCCTGTACTTCTTGGTGATCCATGTTTGTTCTCGTGTAGTGGTGTATTGCCTTTTTACCATTCTATATTATAAAAACGAACCAGGATCAATCAGGTTAACTTCTAGATACAACAATGAATGTTTAATGGTTCTTCAACTCCTCCATCTGATTCTCTGGGATTTTGGTACTACATTGATGCTGATAGAGGAAAATTTACTGCATGCTGGTTAACAATACAAAGGGGGAAAGTTGTATGTTTTAGTGATATAATAGTTAGATACAATGGTCAGAATGTCAGATAGAGTTCTTTATCCATACTTTTGAAAGGGGGAGAAAAGCAGAGTGGGCAATTGTGAGTCTCTCTCTTTTCATTCACATGAAGCAACAACTGTTAGTGAACTTTGCACATGACATGCTGTAGTTTTTCAGTTTATCTGTAGTAAATATGTCGGGATAGTATTTATGCATGCTGAAAGAGTATATGCAATAATGAATCTATACCCACCCCTGCCCCACATGGAAACAAAAGATGACATTTTGCAATCAGAATTTTATAGTACTGAGCTCTGTTTTGTGAACTTTATCATGTTCGGCATGGCTGGGAGAAAACAAACGTTATATAAAACCTTCTGAACTTCTTGTACATGCTTATGATCAAGTTTATTTAGAACTTGCTGGTCATCAGAACCTATTCTAGAGAGGAGATCTTGATTGCAAAGAGCGTGCTGAAAGAATGCCTGCATCTGAGACACGTAAATCTACCCTTAGAATGCAGTGCAGAGAAAATGGTTCAACTATTATTTGTCCAAAAGTTTGTGTATGCTTTCTGACAAATACATGTGCTGCAATCTGATGAGAGAGGCTTAATCACTTAGCGTCATAAGTCAGACTTCTTAGGTTGAAATGTATTCTGACTTCCACTCTTACATAACAAGGATTCTCTGTTTTCTTGTTTAAATTTGTCTTTAAGTATTTCTTTCTCCTTCACTTAAGCTAGGTACCCATTTTGCAGGAAAAATGATGAGCTTAGAAAGGATGCTGTTGATGCACTTTGTTGTCTAGCTCATGCTCTTGGGGAAGACTTCACTATTTTCATCCCTTCCATCCATAAGCTTTTGTTGAAGCATCGCATGCGAGTACTGTTGATATCTTTAGTTTACATTTCCATCATTGTTAGTCAAGGTAATCCTATGGTTTGTTATGATTTAAACGTATTTATTTTCCTGACCAGCATAAGGATTTCGAAGAAATTGAAGGCCGCTTACAAAGAAGGGAGCCATTGATTCTAGGGAATACTGCTTCTCAGAAACAAAATCGTCGGCTTCCTGGAGAAGTTATTAGTGACCCTTTAAGTGATACAGAGGATCAGGAGGGTAGGATTGATCCGCACAAGCCTCATCAGGTACATTGATTTCTCCCTCTAAGCAATAGATTGTAAGTGGGAATTGATAATCTGTATGGTCACCTAAATTCCATACCCTCGCAATTGGGTTGATAAATATTGTTCTCCCACTGTTCTTTCCATTCACTTGTCTCCCTTTGACTTAAATGGTGGCAGAGATGATAAAAATGTGATGTGTAGTTCATAAACTTCCTGTTACGTAGAAAATACAATGAATCTCCTGTTCTTGAAAAATTTTCGGTGAAGTAAAAATGAAAAGAAGCCTGCCCCTGGTCCATAAATTTTTAAAAAGAAAGGAAGCTGTGAATTAGACCAATTCATATTTTTGGTGGCATTTGTGTAGTCAATGCTTTAGTTTGAGTTGTTTCAATTTAACACGAGAGCTTTATTTTCTACAACATACTATGATACTATTTGCTCATTGAGCCAATTACACAGAGTTACATTTTGATAACAACAAAAGGGTCAGAATGTTGTGCTTGTATGCTGGTCATGGGACTGCTGCAGTGTCATTCATGTGAACAAATAAGAATTGTTGGCCTTACTTCCTGAAGTTATGTCCACAGAGGAATCTGATGCTGTGGATTTTAAAAGTCTTCTTGAATTTGCAGTGCTGCTGCTGCTTTTAAGTTCATGGTAGACGGATTTGAATTTGTTTGGTAGACGCTGGACAATTAATTAGTGTGGTACTCAATACTGCAATATTTGGATAAAGGCTTGAAAATTCTTTGTGCTGTTTATAAAGTGAATGCGTTGAGTGCTTTCCTTCGTCTTTTTTCAATTAATGCTGGTGAATTTTATAAGAAGAATGATTTGGTTTACTGTAAAACTTATTTGACACAAATTTTTCTTTTTATAATTTTTAATATTCTTAAAAGAATATCTGTTCAACCGAGTTGCCTTTACAACTTAGGTTAATGAAGCTCGATTACGCGCTGCTGGGGAGGCTTCTCAACGCAGTACAAAAGAGGACTGGGCAGAGTGGATGAGGCATTTTAGCATTGAACTACTGAAGGAATCACCTTCACCAGCTCTGAGAACATGTGCCAAGCTTGCCCAGCTCCAGGTAATTCTCATTACTTCCAACTTATTCGTTTCTTTTGGCTTTCGTCCAAGCAAAACTCTTCCTACCCCTTTAGCTGAAAACTATAAATGGATGGAATGACTTTCTGTGATCAGAAATCTAATGCCGTTTGTTTTGCAGCCTTTTGTTGGGAGGGAGTTATTTGCAGCTGGTTTTGTCAGTTGCTGGACACAGCTGAATGAGCTTTGCCGAAGACAGCTAGTACGAAGTTTGGAAATGGCATTTTCATCTCCAAACATACCTCCAGAGATTCTTGCTACACTTTTGAACTTGGTATGTTCAATTACTTTTGTGAATACAAGTGAATAATTCTGTCTAGTTTCATGCTTTCTTGGCCTTCCAGAAAATGATTACTCTTGCCATTTAAGGAGTTGCTTATATTACTCAGTTCAATTAAACTTGGGAGGGCTAAGTAGGTATAGATCTAAGTTCTGCTCTCCTTTCGCATGTAGAGCTTTACTAATGTGATTATTTCAACTGTATGTTTGTTGGCCTTGGCAGAAGACCACTGGACAAGTAAAGATTTCATTTTCATGTGTCTGATGTGTCTAGTCACTCTATCAAGAAGTAAAAATTGATGGTCTTTGCATTCTTTTAGAGTGGCTGTTTGAAACTTAGAATGACGGGGCTGAGTGACATGGGATGGGAGCATGAATTTTACATTCATTCTTGGTTCTTGGGAAAGTAAAATTGGGAATGACTAGCTGGTGGGATATACAAAAATCCCATTGTTTGGGTCATTATCTGCTTCCTTAATGTGTACCTGCAGTTGTGTTCTGCCAATCAGCTTGTAGAATGATTTTTTTCAGGCCGAGTTTATGGAACACGATGAGAGACCCCTTCCTATTGATATACGTCTACTTGGTGCTCTTGCAGAGAAGGCGAGTCTTTTCTAACAGCAACTGCACGACATGTAAATGTAATTTACACTGAAGCATATAAACTTGCATATAATCTTTTATCTCCCAACTCCTGTATTTCAGTGTCGTGCATTTGCGAAGGCTCTGCACTATAAAGAGATGGAATTTGAAGGCGCATGCTCAAATAGGATGGATGGCAACCCTGTTGCTGTAGTTGAAGCTCTTATTCATATAAATAATCAGTTACACCAAAATGAGGTCGTTATTTATTTTCAGCTAGAGTTTCATATGCTCTTGTTTATTTACAAGCTATGTTCATGAAGTCAACTGAGTTATATTTTGTGTTTAGGCGGCAGTTGGAATATTGACATATGCTCAACAACATTTGGGTGTCCAACTGAAGGAGTCATGGTAAGATTCATCCTTAATAACTCTCAAAATCTACTGTTGATCATTTATTGTCATTGATTTTGCTCGTCCCTTATTTCCCCATCCAATAAACTTTAGAAACTAAGGTATCTAGTAGTTATTCTCTGTAAGCATGTGTTACAAGAACATGTGGTTGTCCGCAGAATAATAATTTATTCAGCTCATATTTAGTCACTCAAGCGAACTTGCTTTTGTCAAGGTATGAGAAACTTCAGCGATGGGATGATGCTCTCAAAGCTTACACTGTCAAAGCCTCTCAAGCATCAAGTCCACATCTTGTTTTGGACGCAACACTAGGTGTGCATTCCTATACAAATATGAGCACATGGTGGATATTAATTTAATTTCAATTTGAATAGCTATTATGTACGAGCGCTTTTCCTTGCTACAGTTTCGG
Organism: Paulownia fortunei; assembly: GCA_019321725.1. Taxonomy (NCBI): domain Eukaryota; kingdom Viridiplantae; phylum Streptophyta; class Magnoliopsida; order Lamiales; family Paulowniaceae; genus Paulownia; species Paulownia fortunei. The sequence goes on along the minus strand of CM033106.1, from coordinate 28,435,532 downwards.
ATGAAGGGGAAATGTGTATAAAAAATGTTGTTCACTTTATATTTGACATTCATTCAGCTAAGAATTTTTTGATTGACATTGTATTGGAATGAATGATTTTTTTGCTGAAACCAGCGAAGAAGCAAATCCTTTTATCTGAAAAATGAAATGGTTTTTAAATTATGACCTGCTTGGATACGGTTGGCCGTCTGGAAACTTTTTATTAGTCAAATGTTTTTAATTTTGAAAGTATCCCCTCCTCCTTTTCCATGGCCTCATCAAAACACATAATTATTCAAGCTGTTTTTTCACAGCAGTCTTTATAATGGGTTTTATGCTATCACGAAGCCCATTTGTGATAATCTTTCCATTATTGTGTATGAGATCAAATTTGAGTTTAAAGCGGTAGATACTTTGGATAAGTAAGATAACAAATAATTACTCTCCGTTCTCTTAATTGAATTGCAATTAAACTCAGCTCAATCCTTTTTTTGATTGGTATTGCCTAAACTTGACCCCTGTCTGTGGTAACGCCTAGTTTCCCTTTATTATAGGGGTAATGCCTAGTTTCCCTTTATTTGCTCTTACATCCTTGCTTGCTTCAAAAATGGTTTTAATTGGCTGTAATGTACCAAGACTGTTCCTATTTATGAAACCAGCAAGAGTTAGTTCCTTAAACGTTTTCTTCTTTGATGATGACGTTTTGTTTCTTTTGTTCGTTGTCTGTGTAAGGGCGGATGAGATGCCTTGCTGCGCTTGCTCGGTGGGAAGAGCTCAACAATCTCTGCAAGGAGTATTGGACACCTGCTGAGCCAGCTGCTCGACTGGAAATGGCACCAATGGTTTGTTTTTGGTTTCTGATGATACCTTTTGCCCCAAGATGTCACTCTCTTTTATGTTCGATATTCCACTCTTGATGTTTCCTGAATGGAAATAAATCAGCTTAATTCTTCTCAACTGCCTTGAACGCATATATCCATTTCAAACATTTGTGCACCTATTTTAATACCAATAATCATAAGCAGAACTGTAAATCCCAACACTAAATATTAGGGATCCAATTTAAACTTAAAATAACAGCAATTAAGATCCTCATTCTGATCAATGATGAATAACCATTTATTCCTAATTTCCATTTTCATGATGCCACCCTTAAATTCTTGAAATTGGTGTCAGTACTATGTGTGAAAATGTTTGTGAGAAGGACATCACATTTCATCCTGCCTCATTCCTTTACTAAGTTTGTGATCTATCAATCTAGGCTGCTAGAGCTGCCTGGAACATGGGTGAGTGGGATCAGATGGCAGAATATGTTTCTCGATTGGATGATGGAGATGAAACCAAGCTTCGAGTTTTGGGTAATACTGCCGCTACTGGGGATGGGAGTAGCAATGGGACTTTTTTTAGGGCTGTTTTATTAGTTCGTCGAGGAAAGGTAACCCGTAATTTTGTTTTATTCATTTTTATTCTTAAATTCCTTATCTTGCTTGTCTCATTGTTCTTCTCCTTTTAAATATTAGTATGATGAAGCACATGAATATGTGGAAAGAGCAAGGAAATGTTTGGCTACAGAAGTGGCTGCATTGGTCAGTTTTCTCCATCTGTATCCATCTATATCTTTTATTGAATAAAAAGATGAAAGTAAAGAAATACAAGCTTTCCTTATTTGGGAATATTGGCGTATTGTATCAGATTCTTTTCATTTTCTTTAGCATGATTGGTTCTTATGCTTTTTTCTTATGTCGTCGCCCCCTTCTTCTTTATTCACAAAATAATTGGATTAGCTGTATGACTGATAAAGTTGGTCTTTTTGACAACCATTTGTTGTTGGCTTAACATTGTTGGTGGTGGTGCCTTTAGTACTTCTCACAGAAGCTGGAATAGAAGTCTTGCAATACTGGCAAATTCAGAAATAATTTTGAGCCTAACTGCATTGGCCATTATTTATTAACAAGTCTTTTATTACCATTGCATGTATCCTCTATGCTTCCTATGTTTTGTACTGAATTGCTGCTTTTTCTTGTTTGGATGCCAAATAGAAATTTTGATGATCCTTATTCCTTCTTTGCCAAATTACTGCTGTTGTCATAAAGATGAGAAGATTCCTGTTCTACGTAATACCAATGAAGAGAGGAGGAAATCTTTTATTTCAATCATCTCTATGTGACTGCAACCATGGAAGTGTTGCTGTGTCACAACTTTTTGGACCTTTTACCACTATCACCTGCCTGTCTTCCATAAAGCCTACCCATTCATCATTAAGTCAAATCTGCAGCCATGACCATTATTGGATAGCTAAATCACTGCCACAATAGGAGCTCTATACCGTCATTGCTGAGCCTCTTGTATTCTTTCGTTCTACAATGGCTGCTCATTTGCCTTGATTTACCGCCTTGTCACTGGGGCTCCTGAGTGTGCAGATTGTGGTGTTATATTAGTTATTGGAGCTGATGGTGACAACGGTTTGGTAATCAATGGAGTTTGTTTACCGTAATTTGGGGGCATTTTTTTGTTTGTATTGATGATTTGGAGGTGGTGATGGTGGAAGCAGTATGCAAGATGTGGCTGTGGGGGTACTGTGTTCTCTCTCTGTCTTTTTACATTTTCTCTGCGTATTTGTGGCTGTTTACATAGTGGTGGTTTTGGAGGTTATTTTGGTGACATGTTTCTCAAATTGTGGTGTATGTATTGCTGTTGGGCTGTGGTGGTGGTGGTGGCTGCAGGGTCTGGTGGAGCTCTATGCCTATGAAACAGCGAAGAATGCTGGCCAGAGACGCAGTAAAGATTAGCTGAACTAGTTTGCTTCCTAATTAAACTTCAAAATTGAATTGACTCACTTGATTAAGGGGGGAAGCTGGATAGTAATGTAGTAAGAAATATCACCTGAAAAACTGACCTTAGTTGGTGTCAAACCTCCAATATGGAGGAAGTTGCATTTTATGGATGTCCACCTCTTGTTTAGTATTTGACTGTTCGCTTATACAGTAATGGAAGGGTCTTTGGATGGGAACGCAGCACACATTACGAATATAAAAACTTGGTACGATGCTGCGATTTAATTGAGTGATTCTAAGTACACAGTTCTATTGTAATTGGACCTTTATAAAAGGCTACTTGGCTCCCTTGAATGAGCAATGTGCATGCTCCTTAGGAGAATGCAATGCTTCTTAGAAACCCTCTGTTCATAACTTTCTTTTTCTTAATGTTTTAATGCATTCTGAAAGCGTAGACAATAAGTGCTGTAGCTCACTTATCAAGTGGCCTGAGATTGATTATCTACTAAATATTTGCAGTTCATCATAGTATTTGGTGAAATACTGTTTAATTTTCGGAACTTGGCCCCTTATTGTTTTATGGATTTAATGTCCATATAAAACATCTTTTTTTGACCTTATTTTTGTTCATACATTCAACTTATATTTTAATTTCTTATATTTCCTTTTTTTTTTTTATTTGGCTCTTGTCTTGATTGTGTTCATTATCTTGCATTGCCTTATTTCTTGGATTGTATTATTCATTAGGTGATAAAATTGTTCTGTCTCTGATTATATTTTTCTGGAAAACCATCAACGTCCCAGTTAAAATGGCCAAGTTCATTAGATATAGTTGTTGGTGATGTGGCATGGTTAGTAGATTATTGAACTAATAGGCATCTAGATACATATTCAAATTTAGATAAATATCACAGTCAGCACATATCAAGGTCATGTCTTGGTGCCTCTGAAATCGTATCTATTTCCATTTACTAGGTTCTTGAAAGCTATGAACGTGCATACAGCAATATGGTTCGCATTCAGCAGCTATCAGAATTAGAGGAGGTATATGCTCTTGTGCCATTTCAAGAATTTAGCTACCTTGGCTAAATTTTGTTGAAACATTATGATCCTAATGAGAGATGTCTGATGCCCATTCAAAATAGGTCATTGATTACTGTACGCTTCCTGTTGCAAACCCTGTTGCTGAGGGACGAAGGCTTCTCATCCGCAACATGTGGAACGAACGCATAAAAGGCGCAAAACGCAATGTTGAGGTAAAACATTGATGAGCTATCTTTTTTTGTCTCATTTGACTTCTGTAGGCATCTTTCAATTTGGAATAGAGAAATTTCCAGTAGCAAACCAATGGTTATTATTTCGACTTGTTTCTTCCAGTTAGTTTGGGTGGCACATATGCAGTTATACTTTTTAAAAACTTTTCTTGTCTTCTCACCTTATTGATGAAAGCATCCTGTCTGGAAATAATTCCGAACAATCTAATTGTAAATTCAAATTTATCACCATTACTGGTCTTCCGTTTAATATTTTCAAGCCTTTTTTTTGTAAATTCACTAATTAGAGCGATGCCAAGATATGCTTCATTCTCTTTTTAAATCTGCTTGGTGCATTGCATTGTTTTGCAAATGTTGTAAGGTGTGTTGCATCTGCATCAATTGCAAATCAGAAATTAAAAACGAGCTTGATGAGGGCTCCTGGTCATGTGTAATATGATACTCCATTTGTTAAATTGATTTTGATCAATTCTTGTTCTTCTTTTCCCATCTCTATCAACATTTCAAGCCCTAAGCTTTGATTTCACAATGTTAAAAGCTGCTGTGGAATAAGGAGAGTGCCAAACAAAGCTAATTCATTGAAGAGTGATGACATAGCCGGGGAAGGCTCAATGTATTCTTTGTTATTTTATAAAAGGCTGACCACTTCCTCACTAAATGGTGAGGGGGCTTCCGAGAGAAGGTCCTTGACGATAACCACACTAGGTTTAAATTTACTTGTTATTAACCATATTGGTCACTGTGTTGACGATTCAGTAGAGTGGTGTAGCTAGATGTGGAAATTCAAAGACGGAGATGTTCAGCTTCATTCTTCATGTGATTAAAGACAATAAAATTCATCCTCATTTGTAGGTTGAGAAATGCTTTTATGGTTGTGTAACACTTATATGGAACTACACAGACCAGATACTTCCCTCAAACTTGTGTACAAACATGCGCAAACTCCTGCTAGCATTGATGGGCAGACGCATTATAGAGTGTGCACGTGTTTGCAAGTGTGTGACCAAATATATGTACGCCTGACTTTGACCACAGAAAGATCTATATTTTTGATTAAAAAATATTAATTTGCAGATTCCTGATACGATGAAGTTTCCTGTATTTGGATTTATATGCTTGTGCACAATTTGTTTTTTTGATGGCTTGATCTTTCATGAAACTTAATCTATATTATTGATGAAAAAAGATTAATTTACAGATTCCTGATACGCTGATGTTTTGCGTATTTGGATTTATATGCTTGTGCACAATATGTTTTTTGACGGCTCGATCTTTCATGGAGCTTACTTCTCAAGGCATGAAAATTTATTCTTAGACAGTGCAGCAGAGAAACGAAGGTCTTTATTTTTTCTTTTTCCCTTTACTTGGAGGTAGCCCTCCGCCCCACACACACAAAAAAAAAAAAAAAATCTCGATCTGTATCTCTTTTATTTTTTATTTTTGGTTGGGAAAAGGGGTTGTAGAGGGGGGTTTTGTTACTAATTTCTACATAATGTGGTGAATGCCTTCACCTGTGATTACTAATTCCGCACTTGCACTTACATCCTTCTTCCCTTACACCTCTACTGTTGTTTTACATTCTACCTTGGTGTGACATTCAAACTCTTAAATTGACAGGTTTGGCAAGCACTTTTGGCTGTTAGGTCACTTGTTCTGCCACCTACAGAAGATGCAGAGACATGGATAAAGTTTGCCTCTCTTTGCCGTAAAAGTGGCAGAATTAGTCAAGCTAGATCAACTTTGACTAAACTCTTACAGGTTTGTGATGCATATCTATGAATAGCATGTATATGCTATGCTATCACTTCACATGTCTTTGTGGTCAATTTACGCTCTTTTATGACACGTGTAGTTTGATCCTGAAACAACTCCTGAAACTGTACGATATCATGGGGATCCCCAAGTTATTCTAGCTTATTTGAAATATCAATGGTCACTTGGGGAGGATCATAGGCGCAAGGAAGCCTTTGCCAGACTGAAGGTATGCTGTAAATTATCTTGAGTGGCGATGCTTTCAACGTATTGCTTATGATATGTTTTGTTTTACGTAAGCTGAGCCTGCAATTTCTATGTTCTAGGATTTGGCCATGGACCTTTCAAGAACGCCTGTTCTTCAACAAACCATGCAGTCTGGCATATCGGGTTGCTCAACTATGCCCCTCGTTGCCCGTGTTTATCTCAAATTAGGAACTTGGCAGTGGGCACTTTTTCCTGGTTTGGATGATGACTCTATACAAGGCAATCAACTCTGTGTGTGTGTGTGTGTTTGTGTGCACACATGTTTTTGTGTGTCTGTGTAACTCCATCTGCCATCTACAACTCTTTGCGTATCCGCTGTTAGCTCTACTAAATCTAATTGATGATTGGTTGTTTGTGGTTCCAGAAATCCTTAATGCATTCCGAAATGCAACTCACTGTGCAACAAAGTGGGCAAAAGCTTGGCATAAATGGGCACTTTTTAATACAGCAGTTATGTCTCATTACACTTTGAGAGGTTTTCCCAGTGTTGCTGCACAGTTCGTTGTTGCTGCTGTCACCGGATATTTTCACTCCATAGCTTGTGCGGCACATGCTAAAGGAGTGGATGATAGTTTACAGGTAACACCATTGAGGGGATAATTCTGGTTCATTGTAAAGGCTATAGGCTGCTTCTTCTAAAGCTTCTGCATCTTTTTAAGTTGTGCTCAAATAAGAATTTTCCAGAGAGATTGATTTTCAGTTTTTTCGCTCTATCTGAACAATTATGTCTGCTAGGCATTATTTGAGATGTCTTCTGCATCAATTCCTTGCTGTTTTGCTTGGTCGCAATTTTACCTTCATCTAGTTAATGCTTTTATATTCTCTCTTTATCATAAAAATAATATTTTCATCAATCAGCTTTTAAGAGTCTATCTTTCTACATGTTTCCTTGACAATTTCTGCTGTGTGATTTTTATTTAATTTTTTCGTTGAATTGTTGCATATCATCTAATGTTCTTATTTATGGTTGTGATCCTCGAATTCAGGACATCCTCCGTCTCCTCACTTTGTGGTTCAACCATGGAGCTACATCAGAGGTTCAGATGGCATTACAGAAAGGATTTTCACTTGTAAATATAAACACATGGTTGGTTGTTTTGCCTCAGATAATTGCCAGGATACATTCTAATAACCATGCAGTCAGAGAACTGATACAATCACTATTGGTGCGAATAGGCCAGAGCCATCCACAGGTTTGTTTTTAAATATGACTTGCATAATTCTGTTGTGTGCCAGAACCTTTCTAATTGATCACTCTGTGATGTGTTTTAAGAAATTTGTTGCAGTCAATCCTGATTTTGAGTTCTCGTAGATTACTAGGTTTTCTTTTTTGCTTAACATGCGTTTGTATTATGTATTATCTTCAAATTTCTTAGCTTGATTTTGTTCATGCAGCATAAAATTATTATATTTGGAGGCACTTTTTGTTTCATCTCTTCTAAAACAATTTAATCTTTTATCCCGATTTGTGTATGATTGGTATCAGTAATTATAATTTCGCACTTTATCACCTGAATTGGTAGCTTTTCATTAAACATGAACACAAAGTAATTGATTGATGGGGGTCACTTGTCTTCCTGGAGGACTTGGTGCCTTGAAGCAAGAAGTGAAATCAAAACCACATAAGATACCGAGAGAATGCTCCATCAATCTTGAACATCGGTCTCATATGTTCCTGGATATTGCTCCGACATCAATACGATACACCATTCAACATAATTGTTCCAACATCAATATGGAACACAACTCGGCCTAATACCAGTGTGTTGAGAATAATGATTCTCAAATATTTCAGAATTCACCTCCAACACCATCTTTCAGCAAACCAAAAACCTAGCAAAATGCTGATTGTCAACACTCTCTTCCCAAAATATGTGAAATTATATATGCATATTTATATATATATATATATATATATATATATATATATATATATATGCGTCGGTTTGATTTTGAGTGCTTTGTATTGTCTTGGTGTGTTGTGATGGCACTGCATTGTGTGCTCCCATTTTTTGGTGTGGTAATGCTACTTGCATGAGGAGCATTAGAATTGAAGATGATGCTAATTATTAACGAAGTTTGACCTCTAAATAAAATTGCTAAAAATCTGGGATCAGGTTCTTTAGAATTAGGAACCAGGTAATCTAAATAGTAATAGTAAGTAGAGGAAAAATAGGAACTATACAATATTTCCTAGTTGTACACAACTGTTCTATAGAAATAAATTTGCAGATTTCCAACAATATTGTAATTGGAAATGGGAAAAAAGTGGATTTCATAGTTTCTTATATTCCATGTGGATGGTAACTGCAGTCACTGTCAACTTGGCTTTGAAAGCCAAATTTGTGACCTTCTTATTTTAATCTTGGTTTATGCCATTAAAATCTCTTTAAATAAGAGATCTTACATCACATTTCCTTGACTTCATTCACATCAAGGATATGCCTTTTAGAATATGCATGTTTTGGCCAATGGATATGGACCATATGGAGTTTTCCCTTTTAATGTGCACACATCGCTAGGAAAGTGTACTGATTGATGTTGTCTCAGTGCATTCATATTGTTAAAGGGAAAAAGGAAATCGCAAAGCTCAGCTACATTTTTCCTGTCCTTTTTGGTGCATCGATATTTTTTGACTACTGGATGAGTTTCCTGATATTGTTAGTTCAATGAAGATCTTCTTAATTATAAAAGTTTAATGAGCGCTTTTCTTCAAGTAGACATTATTAGAGGAACCTTCAAGGTGAGGCTTTTTGTCATGGAATTTGAAGTATTAAAATTAACCTGCACTTAGCTGAACTACTAGACCTTTGCAATAAATATACTGTTTCTTTCTTCTTTGGGCAGCCTTTTAAGTATGTGTTCTAAGTTATAACTAAGCTTTTTTATCCCTATATGTATGACTAATACGATGTAGTATGCAGGCTCTTATGTACCCTCTTCTTGTGGCATGTAAATCTATTAGCAATTTACGGAAACAGGCAGCTCAAGAAGTGGTTGATAAAGTTCGACAGCACAGTGGTGTGCTAGTGGATGAGGTGAAATTATAATGCTGTAATGATAATTTGTTGGTTTTATTTTCCTCATTTATCTGACCTTTATTCTTGAATTGCAAAAGGCCCAACTTGTATCTACGGAGTTGATCCGAGTCGCAATACTTTGGCATGAAATGTGGCATGAGGCATTGGAAGAGGCAAGCCGCTTATATTTTGGTGAACATAACATTGAGGGGATGCTGAATGTCTTAGAGCCATTGCACAAAATGCTTGAGGAAGGTGCAATGAGGAACAATACCACCATAAAAGAGAAAGCCTTCATTCAGGTAGTCCATCTTTTAACATTCCAGCTTATTTCAAATATTTTGGATCTGTATGGTCAAAGTTTGGAAGATTTGTGTTAAATTAATCACTTTGCTCGTATGATGTTCACTTTTGTTTTTAAAGCATCCATTCACATCAGTGGGCAAAAATGATTCTCTCTTGGAACTAATCAGAAGAAAATTGATCTTTGGACCATTAATTCTATCATTTCCCTGTTGGTTCTGAATCTTTGTTATTAATTGGACTTTAATTTGGGCTTCAGGCATACCGTCACGAACTTTTGGAGGCCTATGAATGCTGCATGAAATATAGAAGAACTGGAAAAGATGCAGAATTAACTCAGGTATCAATTGCAAGAAAATCTGATCATGCTTCCAACTTGTCTCATTTTACATAGCCAGGTTTCTCCCTCCCTCTGCGTTCTTGAGTTTTTGCTCTTTGTATTGAACTCCCACCATTTTACATTACCAAGATTATCGGTCCCTGTGGAAGACTGCTTGCAATCTTATCACATAAATCAAGTATTTAAGTTAAACAACCATTGCATTCCCATGGAAGAACCCATACCATTTAATTTGATGAGGCAAATAATACAAAATTATCCTATAATAAATGCTTAGAAGTATCAGATATTGGAAAGTCACTCTATTCCTAATCCACTTAATTGCACCCCATATTTCGAGTATGGCCCTTTGTTAGCATCACCATAATCTCCTTATGGTTATACATTTACTGAACCAGATAATGAAGCCATACTACATATACTGGCTCCTCCCTCACCTGGTCTGTGCTCATGTTGGTTATATCATCATATACTCTATACACATTTTCTTGTAAATAAAAATATTATAGCCGTAAAATAAAAGAAGAAAGAAAAAAATAAGAGAACTATATGAAAAGAAGGAATAGTTGTAATCACCAATCAAAAGCAGATGTATGCAAAGCAGTGCATCAGGATAATTTCTAGCTAATACATCCATTTTAAAGCAAAGTCATGTAACAGTTTGATGGGCATCAAGAGCTCTTCTGGATATTGCATTGGGGTTTTCAAGTGCTTGCTAGGCGGTAGTGGCTTCTATTTTGTTTTTATGATATGTGTGGCACTGTGTTGAACTTGCATATAGAGTTGTTGCGCACTTCAGATTCTTTTGCATGTTAATGCTTGTACAACTGCTAATGAATTCATACATTTCCCCACTAGGCTTGGGATCTCTATTACCATGTATTTAGGCGGATAGATAAGCAGCTTCAAACTCTCACCACCCTGGACTTGCAGGCAAGAGACAAGTTTCTTTTTGTAGTTGGTGTTTACTGTGCCTGAGACACTAAGTGTTCTTTTTTTTTTTGTGAAACCAGTCTGTGTCCCCAGAACTGTTGGAGTGCCGTGATCTGAAACTGGCTGTTCCTGGGACCTATAAAGCTGGTATACTTGAAGTTTTCATTTGGCAATATATATATATATATATATATATATATATATATATATATTTGGACGGTGGCTGTCCTCTAACAGAATTTACTGTTTTGTTCCCAGATTCACCCGTGGTGACAATTGCATCATTTGCACCCCAGCTTGTTGTCATCACGTCCAAACAACGACCTCGTAAGTTGACAATTAATGGAAGTGATGGGGAAGATTATGCTTTCTTGCTGAAGGGACATGAAGATTTACGCCAAGATGAGCGTGTCATGCAGGTCTTATTCATAACTTTCGTGCCCTATTAGTTTACATAAATGGTTCTATTGCTCAGATCATTCTATTATGCATATTATTTTTGTTTCCGCAAAGTTAAGATTATCAGAGTAATTCATTGTCTCTCCATTATTTATCAACTAACATTCTGAAGAGTACTTCTCTACCAGCTCTTTGGCTTAGTAAATACTCTGCTGGGGAATTCTAGAAAAACTGCCGAGAAAGATCTCTCTATTCAAAGATATGAGGTCATTCCACTATCTCCAAACAGTGGCCTCATAGGATGGGTCCCAAATTGTGATACCTTGCACCATCTCATTCGCGAGTATAGGGATGCCAGAAAGGTTCTGTTAGATCCTTTCCCCCCTCTCCTTACCTCGCCATGCTTCTTATATGTGTGAGACTGGTGCATTTTCTGATGATTATGGTGCCTATTTCTGGTTTTGTAGATCACCCTGAACCAAGAGCATAAGTTAATGCTTAGTTTTGCTCCGGATTATGATCATTTGCCTCTTATAGCAAAGGTTGAGGTGTTTGAGTACGCCCTGCAAAATACAGAAGGAAATGACCTTTCAAGGGTAGGGATTATTCAGAAATTGACTGCTGCTCCTTCCTTTCTGATACATGCTTATATTTGCTTTCGGGATATGCTAGGTGCTCTGGTTAAAGAGTCGCACTTCAGAGGTCTGGTTGGACAGGAGGACCAACTATACAAGAAGCTTGGCTGTCATGAGTATGGTAATGGATTCTTACTTAAAATGGTCCTTTGCTTAGTAGAATTTTGATAACTAATTGTTCGCCATTACAAAATCAGCTATCAACTTTTCTGATTCATTTCAAAATATATGGTGTTATGTTTCGCAAGCATTGCTGCAAAAATATAGAACTTTTCTTTTTCTTTTACATCTGTGTGTGTGTCTGTGTCGTCTGTCTGTGATTTTATCTGTGTGTATATTTTCGGAAAAGTGGCTGGCCACCTTTCTCACTTGCGTGCACAGGGATGGATGGGATTGAAGAAGTTGGAATCTCATTATATTAGATGTATTATATAAGATCTTGATGCTTCAAAGTCTCATTTCAATAAAAGGAGGCATATATTTCAGTGAATCATTGCTTGGTTTGTTTTTTCTTTTGGTGCACTTGACAATTGCCAGCCATGTTAACGAAACCCTATAACTAGACGTGGTTTTTTGGAAGTTGGAACCAGGATTGTGAGTTGTCATTTGATCTCTAAATGCATGTAGACTGTCCAACACTGGGTACATACTGATTGAAGTACTACTGTGCGATACTTGATACCTTAAATGCATGAAATATTGTTATGCAGATACTTGAACCTTGGATTATGGTGTCAGGCAGTTGTCTGGCATTTTCAATGATGTTAAATATATTTACTTTGTTGTGTAAATATGCCAAATGAATTTGAATACTATTTAGATTCATTTTAATATCAAATGTATTTACTTTGTTATGTAACTATGTCAATTGAATTTGAATACTAATAAGAACCATTTGGATTCTATTAGACATAAGTTACTGTAGATGTAGAAAAGAAATTTCTTCTCACATATTGCCTTGTCATGTCTTAAAATTATAAGTTTGACAAACCCAACATGTCGATGTTTACTGGCAAATGATTCCTGTAACTGTAGCCTGTCGAAATGGTATCACTGCGAAGTTGTTCACTAGCTCCACCTTTTTCAGGTTGGTTACCTGCTTGGCCTGGGTGATCGACATCCAAGCAACCTCATGCTGCATCGTTACAGGTATATAGACGACAAGGCCTATGATTTTTAATTATGTGAGTTTTCAATTTATTTGGACAAGATTTTATTGGCAGTGGGAAGATATTGCACATCGACTTTGGAGATTGCTTTGAAGCTTCAATGAACCGAGAGAAATTCCCTGAAAAGGTCCGCCACCCTGCTTCATGGCAAAAGTGAAATATAATGTGCATTTATCTTAAAATATAAATATTGGTTGGTTTAGGTTCCATTTCGCCTCACTAGAATGCTGGTTAAAGCAATGGAGGTCAGTGGTATTGAAGGAAACTTCCGCTCCACTTGTGAAAGTGTCATGCAGGTTTTGCGTACAAATAAAGATAGTGTTATGGCAATGATGGAGGTACAAACCAAATCTGTTGTGAATTGTATTTGTTATTTTATGCCGTCTTTGTTAAATTTAGTCCATTACAAATGGAATATTGGGACAGTTTTAAAATTCGTCTGTTGTCTGGTGATGTGGCAGATAATTGTGATTTTTATGCAGTTCTGTTTTTTCAGATTATCATTTATTTTTGAGTAGTTTTCTTTTTCTTTAGAGGCTTCTTTGTCTCTTACTCTTTACTCCCTATGGCCATGTTATGAATTCGCTCTTTTCCTCATTTATACTTATTTTCCTCGTATCTTTAACACTTGTACTTAATTTTATTTTCCATTCTTCGCTTCGCAAATGCGATTTATGTTTCTTACTCTGGTCATTAATACCATGGAGATTTTCACCAAAACCATCATTCTAAGATGCCATCAACATGCCTTTCTCTTGGTTAGGGAACAGAATTCAATGGGTTTTCTAATCATTTGTGCTTGTGTCAATGCTCATCATGACTATAGTAATTTGGCAAGCAATTGGTAGTAATGGTTAAATAATGTGATACTTAGGGTGGGGATTGGTTTGGAAGGTGGATAAAGATTTTCTTGACTGGTGGTGAGATGCGTTTGGTTGGTTGCTTAGTGGACACATGGCTGAATTGGTGATGGCACTGCATAGGGTAGTGAAGATTGTAGTTGTGATTCTCTCTCAGATTTTTGTGGCTTGGGATACTGAATTTTGGGTTTCTATTAAGTGCTAGTGAGGTCAACGGACATGGTGAATCATTTCCATAAGGGAAGACTGATCTGATGCCCCAACTCATTAACAACTCGTAAAAGTTTCTTGAGACTCCCAACTCCCATCTTAAGTGAAACTATGAAAGTATTTTAGGGCTGAGTAAAGTAAACATATTTCAGTGTTCTTTATGGTACTTTAAAGAAGTTGTGGGAATTTGACCCTCCAAACAATGAAGAAGTTTATGATTGGTTTTTTCAGGCATTTGTGCATGATCCCCTGATAAATTGGCGTCTTTTCAACTTCAATGAAGTCCCTCAAATGTCTACTCTTACGAGTACACATGCCCAAGCTGTTGTGAATGGAGAGGAGACTGTTCCTAATAGAGAGCTGCTTCAACCACAGCGGGGTGTTCGTGAGAGGGAGCTACTTCAGGTATTGGTTAATAATTGTCTTGCTTGCCTGCTTGTCAGTAATGTTTATAATTTAAACCATCTCTTGTAGGCTGTCAATCAACTGGGTGATGCTAATGAAGTTCTGAATGAAAGAGCGGTTGTTGTCATGGCACGGATGAGCAACAAACTTACAGGAAGGGATTTCTCTTCCTTACCATCTAGTTCCATCCAACATTCCCTGGAGCATAGTACCTTGATTTCTGGCGATACTCACGAGGCTGACCATGGATTATCTGTCAAATTACAAGTTCAGAAGCTTATTCTTCAAGCAACATCACATGAAAATTTGTGCCAAAATTATGTTGGGTATGTTTTCTTATTTAGAGATTGGTTTTTCCTCTTTAAATTGTGTTGAATGAGACAAGTTTCCTACTGATATAAGTTCCCCTAATGATTAGCCTCTTGAAGCAAATATGAATGGTGGTAATAACCATATCCTCTAAGCTGCTGATAAAATTCTGTGAAGAGAAAAAACTTGGATTCTCTGTGATTGCATTTAATTATAAGTGGTTAATTTGTTTGAACCCAGCAGTTTGTGATATGCAGCCTGAGCCTGAATGAGTGGTTGATGTTCAAGTCTTGGACTTGCATCCAAACTATTCAGAGGAAAAAGAATATTAAGGATTTTTTCTGCATTGTGTTGTGTTTCTTTGTCTGATAGAAATATGTAAATATTTCGTGTTTCAGGTGGTGTCCTTTCTGGTAAGTTGGAGACCACTTCGTCTATAGGCCCGTTGCCTCCAGGGAAACCAAGTGATCAAGCAACAATCCATTCTTTTTCCTGTTTCTTTTTGCTCCATCTTTTCAGTTGTAAATGTGGATAGGTGATGTATTAATTATTCACTAGCTTGGCATTTCTGTGTAAATAATTTAGCTTGATGAAACATCAACTGCATCCAACTTCCAATATGAACTGCGATTGCCGTATCTTTGTATTTATATAAATATGTAAATACTGTACAGAATTCTGAAATACATATGTATCTATAGTTTTTAGTATTCTCTGGTTTCGAGCCCTGCATATTATTTGTAGTCTCTTTGCTTTTCATCAATGCCTTCTTCCCTAGTTTTGGTGAAGACTAAGGTGTATCTCCAGGCAACTGTTTATTTTCAACAATGTGTCAACGAAAACTTGGTAATTACAACTACTACATAGTATTAGACTATTCAAATGAATTAATCCCTTGGCAAATGGCGATGATGTGATCTGGTAAGTTATTGGTTGGAGATTAACCACGAGTAAAAGCATTCTATTCGTTCACTTTCTATCTCAATAAAAAACCCAGCAGTTGCACTGTAAATCAAACAAAACAGGTCATAGACACAATTCTCGTTCTCTCAAACAATTGATGATTGTTGCTTGGACGTGCATCTACCACCAAATTGAGTGCAGTCACCACCGAAGGGTACGAGAGACGAGTGTACTCCATGTTCTCAACTTATGTTGATACTGAGCTGCTGTGTGTGTATTTGTAAATAAAGTGCCAAACTTCTGAGCTATATAAAACAGAATCACTCAAATTTTGTAAAAGAAAGAAAAGCCTCAAGGGTAGGCATTTGAAAAATCAGCTAAAAACAAATGATGTCAAACATTAGAAACACTAGATATCAGTGTAACCATACATGAAAACTAAGTCAGGAACTAGACAATGTTTTGGTTTCACATCAGAGATGTGCAGCTACTACTACTTCCCCCATACAAAATACGGAGCTTCCCTGGTCAAACTGTCACGGAGAAGTGACCTGATGATTTCTGATTCTGCTTGAGCGCCTGACGGGGTAATAATTTCCTCATCTCCATTAGCCTGCAAAATTAACCACATATGTGACATAGTTTATATATGGCACTTAATTACCACCAAAAAACTAAAGATCCTACTCACATGCTTGATGGGGATCCTCTCAAAAGTGGTGAAACTTCCATATGAAGGCGAGCCCAGAGAGTACTCTGATGAAGAAGAAGCCAATGACTCCCTTTTGGAATATTTCCTTGTCTTCCTGTCTAGGCTTTGGACTTCACTTGCTCCTCTCATTTCTGAAGGGCATGAATCACCATCAACCTCTGCTTGCCAATTCTGGAAAATGCCTTCTCTTGGTACATACGCTTGATGCCAGTAAATCCATAATCTGCCTGCTTACTCAACAATGGATTGGCTTGCACAACGTTGACCAAACTGGGATTTCTCTTGTACTGGTATATGAAGGCTGCAACTGCCAATAGAGCCGCAAAGAGGGAAGAAACTCCCATGGCATAATGTGCAAGAAATTTGTTTTCTGATGGTGGTGATTCCAGCATTAGCGAACTTTGGACACCCTCACTTAAAGAATTAACATCTGGTGGGCTCTCGTGATCCAACGATGTCATATCAGCAGAAGCTGAAGAACCAAGATTAATGTCACCATGGGATTTCTCAGTTTCAGCTGTGTCAGATGCCATTTCAACCGCAGCTTCAAGTTCACTTTCTTGATCCTGCGGAATAGCAGCTAATTGATCTGCAGAGTTTTCGTCGCTCCACTGTACAGTATTGATACTAGAGACAACCTCCTCTCTTTGACTCTGAATGTCTTCTGAATATTCAGACTGCAATTCAGCAAGCTTTACGGAATCAGGATACAATTCTTCAATTTCTAAGACGTTCTCTTGTGTGTCGAATTCCTTCTCAAAGTTCTGATCCGAATCAACTTCTGCATATGCTTCCTCTTCAAATGTGTCCAATTCAGTATCCAGGTCCTCTTCCAACTCATCTTCTTCAAGGTTCTCCACTGGTTCCTTGCTGACCTCATTGCTCAGAAAATGTCCGCCATTCCAAGAATCCTTTTGCAGGTCAGAAAGGTTCATATATTTCAATGGACCTATTTTTTCTCCTTTGCCCAGCTCGTTAGCTAGCTTATAGATGAAAGATATAGAACTGACTGAGAGCTGGTTAAAGTTTACTTTTGCAGAAGCAGCAACTCTTGATTGGTGATAGAAGTTACTCAGATCAGATAAGCTCAAATCTTTTAGGACAAACTCATCATGTGAAGGAGAACGGTTGACAGAGATTGATACACATGCTATTAAGAACATCAGAAGCATAGAAAAACACATCAATCTAGAGAGGGCCCATGGTTTCTTCGCATTTTTTTGAATAAAATTCTCCTCATAGATTGCATTGCTGACCTTTGTACTGACCGGTAATGATTCAGAAGGTTCAGAAACATGAGGATCGTCTTCTGTTTCCTCTACTCCTACTACCATATCGGCCGAAGCAGTAACCTCCATTTCTTCCTTCTGCGAATCATCTTCAGTCTGAGACTCCTCTGTGCCCTCAGAGTCTGAAAAGTTGTCGGACATAATTTCCGCCATAAAGCTATCTTCTATCCGCTTGAATTCATCTGGATCCAGTCCCTTGTCTTTGTTCAAGAGAACTTCAATTCTTGGATTTGGTTTGTAATGAAGAAATTGAGGCCTTGGAGACAAATAATTGGTTTTAGGATCATAAGGAGGCAAAGATGGATCGGCATCAAGCGGGGCTATGGAAGGGGAAATGGATGAACAAGAAGCCTTCTTCTTTGAACTTGATTCCATTTGCAAGCTATCAGAATCAGTCATTACTGATTCTGATAGTGATTCAGTTGCATGCGGAGAATCTGGTGGAACATCTGAAAAAGTCACTCTTTTTGAAGGCATGGAAACTGGATGACCTTCTTGAACAGCCTCCTTCACTGAATCAGCAACATTAAAGTCTAAAGAACTTCCAGTTTTCTGGTTTTGATGATAGCCAAAAGAACTTTCTGAAAGGGAAATGGACGAACAAGAAACCTTGTTCTTTAAACTTGATTCCACTTTCAAGCTATCAGAATCAGTAATTACTGATTCTGATAGTGATTTAGTTTCATGTTGAGAATCTAGAGGAACATCTAAAAATGACACTCTTTTTGAAGGCTTGCAAACTGGATGACCTTCCTGAACAGCCTCTTTTTTTTCTGAATCAGCAACGTTTAAGTCCAAAGAACTTCCAGTTTTCTGGTTTTGATGATAGCCCATTTCAGATTTTGGATCCAAGTCTTCAGGAACATTAGAAGACATGGTAGAGAAAAACATTGCTTTTCCATCAGACAACGAGATTGAGGTCCGAACAGGATCGTTTCTCTCCACTAACACTTTCTTTCTGGGTGATGGAGTGAACTTTGAGGCTGCAGAAATGGTTGGGGACATGAAATTCTTAGAACCCTTTGCCGGAGACTGGAGTTTCGAAGCTTTTAATATGCGATCTTTCTCATCATTCTCCTTTTCTTCAAAATCTTTCAGGTTTAAACCCGTGCTTTCTTTACCCACGGAACGTCTTCTCGCGAAATCTGCGAAATTCATCACACACGTATAAACCACAATCAAAACCCACTCAAGAAAATTTAAAAAGAAACAGTGAAACTTAACAAATTTTGCAGTAAAATCAAGAAGCTATGGAAAGATAGACAAAATAGTTCATGCACAAAACAGTACACATGAAAAGTTCCACCTGAAATCAAGAAAACTTAGAAAAAATAAACGAACCTGATGGGCTATTGGCAGGGGTGATGGGGTCGAATCGTCTGGGATTTGTGAGAACCGAGGGTTTGGCAAAAGGGTTGTTCCCACTGAAACTTCTGCGGGTTGCCGAACTGTTTTCTGAATTTTTTGGATTTGGGTTGCTGGGCCTCGAAGAAAGTGGGGAGGGGGATCTGTTTGAATGAGCCGCCATTGGAGAGTGAGAGTTTCTTTACTGCAAGCAATGAGAATAGAAAGAATGGAGATGAAGGATTTTGAAATGATTTGATGAAGATTCTGAATTTTGATTTGAAGAGATGTTGTAAGTTGTAACGGCTAGTTTCCAAATGAAGAATGAACCCCAGGGTTTTCGTAAATTCAAATAGTTGATTATTTGACCGTTGCCATAAGGCAAAAGTAAAAAAGGCAATAGCCGTTGGATTGTATTATTTATTGTTGAACCTTTTATCTTTTACTCTTATGTTTTCTTCTTCTTCTTAATTTGTTTTTGGTTAATAATGCAATTTATTTACTTATCATATAAACTAAACGTGGCAATATATGTTAACTTATCAATTGTTTGTACCGTAAAAAATATTTATCAATAAAATAATAAATAAATGTCATATAAATGCATATAATAGTGTTGGGATGCGTGATAAAAAATAATTATTTTTATGGTAGAATTATATTTAAAAAGTGACATTTAGGTTATTTAAAAAATTTGAGTTACATAGTTGCTGATAATTGTAACTTTTGTTACAACGTCCCATTTTTTAATTGATATTATAATCAAGATTAGGAGGAGCGAGTTCGATTTCGAGGAGGAGCAATCAATTATTGTGTTATCAAAAAATAGAAGCATGAAACTTGAACTATTGTACAATTTAAAAAAATAATTAAAGAATACTTGTATAGAACTTCTATAATCTTGTTTAACATTTGAACTAATGCTTGTTCAATATAAACTAATGACCAAATTATTAATTACAGGATACAATGTCCAATATTGGAATGCAACTTTATGAAATCAATCTGAAGTACATAATATTATTCACAACAAAACTCTAACTTTCAAATATAATTAATTAATTAATTAAAAGCTGACTCAATTTAGATAAACTATATTTATTTATAATACTTATTAAGCTTGAAGCAATTATTTTGGTGTGTTATTTACTGAGTAGACAGAATTGACCTCATCTAAAATCATAATGTCAATATAGTTTTTTTCCTTCTCTCTTCTCACTTCTCTAAAGTTAGTCTCTCTCTCTCCCTCTCCATTTTTTTCCTTTTTCTTTTTCTTCAATTATCTCATTTCATCTTTTTTTTTTCTTTTTACTTATGGTAGGAATAATATAAATACTTTAAATTATTAAAACTATAATACCATGCAGAAAAAATATTAAAAAATAGGATTAATTAAAAAAATTGTCCCTAAGATTTGGACCAATTACAGAAACTATGACTCTAAATTTTAAAATTTTAAATACCCCTACAACTAACAAACATAAAAACAAGTATCGAAAAGTTGACAGATATCTTTCTTACCTCTGTCATTAAGTTGAATTTTTAAAAGCTGGAAATAAAAAAGTGAACGGACTATTTTGCTCATTTTTCATTCTTTCAAAAGAAGTTTGAGCCATTGATTTCTATCATCCAACCATAATTTTTTTATTTTAAAAAAAAATTGAAAGTGCACGGTTTGGTAAACTGACCGAACCGTGGCGAAATCGAAAATTCGGTATAAACCGAAATTGAATCGAAATTTTCGGTTTGGTATTCGGAATGCATTTTTTCAAAATTTCGGTACTCGGTTCGGTATCGATATTTGAGTTCGCTATACCGTACCGAACCGAATATCAATTTTTATTTTTTTTGTAATTTATTTTTTAAAAACATTGTTGATTAATTTTGACATTTTAAGTATTTTTTAGTCTATTATCCTTATGTTCAATTGTTTAGTAATTAATTAATAATTATTTAGTTGGTGCTTATGAAAATAATTAAAATTTAACTTAATAAAAATAATATATATATATATATATATATATATATATATATTATTTTTAATAACTAAAAGAGTGCAATTTTTTTTATTTGATGAAATGCATCACCAAAATGCCGATTGAATACTCACCACTTAGGGATTAAACTAAATGTAATTTGATTTCTTAATTATATATTGTTAGTCACAAATAAAACAAATATATAAGCATATTTTTATTTTCACCAATTTAATTATTTACATTTGCCCAAATAATAGCCATTTATGATTGAAAATAAATTCTAAAAAATAGTACAAATGATTGAATTATATTTTTTATAGGTCACAACTCCTTGATTAATAATTGTTATGGATAAATTCTTGAAAAAAGATGGATTAATTTTATTTTTTTTATAAATTTTGATTTTACCAAAATCATACCGAATTACCGAATTTTTTTCGATAATTACCGAACCGAACCGATTTATTTCGATTTGGTATTCGGTTTGAAAATTTTCCGTACTGAAATTTCGATTCGGTTCGATTCAATACGATTTTTACCGAATGCACACCCCTAGCCACCAGCATCCAGCCTAGAACCCAGCCTAGAACCCAGCCAACCCCCTTTGGCGACCACCCTGCCACCATTGCACTCCGGCTCCACCTAAGCCCAGACCTACCCCATCTGAGGCTATCCAATTCTTCTTGTTATCTATAAAAAATATTTTATACACATAACGTGTGTGCGTGATATATAATATAAGATGTAATAAAAATTATAATATAATATTCAAACTGCACTAAATCGAAGAGACATTGTGATAAAATATGTACAAGATATTTGTTGAATCAAATTTATCATACTATTACAACACAAATTTAAACGACTTAGCACTTCAAAATCGCAACTTTAATACCTAAATTATGAGAAGATCTAACTATTTTCTATATATGTTGGATCATCCATATATGTTCATAAATTTATAAGAAGATAAATTAGCAATTAACATTCCAAACACAGTTTTCTACCAATTAATTTCTTGTCTTAACTGCTCACACTAGAACTTTCGAAATAGAGATGGATATAGTATCTCTTATTACAAATATTGTGAAATTAAATTTCCTAGCAATTAAGGACCAAACACTACAAATTTGTCGGAGAGCGCCAGATTTTGTTGTGTCCAAAACTTGGTATGCTAATAAATTCGTAGATTGGTGATATGATGAATAGTTATTCAATCTGTCATATTATAACAGTAGGATAAGTTAAATTCAAGATGACAAAAATGGAAGACAAGATCCCCATGCCATAAATTTGCACTCCTATAAATACCTCTTCTGTTCTTGAAAACTCTAAATTCCATAGATCAAATTCATCTTTTTCACTTTGCATACACAACATAAACATGAGTTCATCAAACCGAGCCCCTGCAAGAAAGAGCAAAGGCCGTCAAAAGCTAAACATGGTGAAGATGGAGAACCAGAGTAACTTACAGGTTACTTATTCAAAACGACGGGCTGGCCTGTTCAAAAAGGCCAGTGAACTATGCACACTGTGCGGGGCTGAAGCTGCCATGGTTGTCTTCTCTCCAGCTGACAAGGTTTACTGTTTTGGCCACCCTGATGCCAAAACTGTTCTTGAAAAGTTTGCCGCCGGGGATGCTCCCATGCCAACTAATGCCACAAGCCAAATGATTATTGAGGCTCACCGAAACTCTACTATTCGTGAACTCAACTTGGAACTCACCCAAGTTGAAAGCATGTTGAGAACAGAAAGACGGCACGGCGAAGAGCTAGACCTGGTCAGGAAAGCAGGCCAAATGCAGCAATGGTTTCCTGCCTCATTTGATGACTTCAATATTGCACAACTTCGTGTTTTGAAGGAATCCATAATGGGCTTCAAGAAGAATTTTGATGCCAAAGTGCAGAGAGACATGCTTGGGCCTGCTAATCCACTTCCTTTTTATCCTCCTGCAGGGAAAAAAGAAAGCCCTAGGGGTTTTCCACTTGGTGTTGAAGCAGATATTTCTCGTGTTCCCACATTTAACGAGGCTCCATTGTTACTAGGATCCAATGATTTTTCCCCTTATCCCAATGTGGCAATTGGGTTTAGTAACAGTGGCCTATTTGCTCCTGGAGGGACCAATAATAGCTCAGTTGCTCAGGCTTCAAATGATCCTATGACTACTTCTAATACTGCTCTGGTTTCATGTGATTATCAAAGGGCCAGTGGCTTGAGTGGTGGTGCCATGTATTTTGTTGGTGGGACTGATAGCTCTTCTTCTTCCAGGCTTCCCACTGACCCTAAGACTATTGGGAATAGAGGTTTCGGCACGTCTCGTGGATTCAACATAGGATATGATCCTAGGCTGTTCTAAATATTTTAGGATAATTTTGTGTCGTTTTTCAATCATATAATATATTCTCGTCTTTTTTTTTTTTTTTTTTCAATCATGTATTTGATTTGGGTTTTTGGTTGTTTGGTTTGTTACTATGTCTTAATGGAAGGGCTTGTTGTTTTAATTTGGAAAATGTGATTTGTTGGGAGTTTTTACACACCATGAGTCTAAGTGCGGATAAGATTAGACTAATGAATCTCGATAAATATATAGAATATTAGAATTACGAGCAAATTTAAAAATTTATAATAAAGACCGATCCTTTTAATCTGTGGGAATTATTTGATAAAATTAAGAATACTATAAGTAATTCGATTTCAATTTGTGAACGTATCCCCTCAATATATTTTTTCTACTTGATTTAATTATTAACAAACATTTCTTCCTACATGAGCCTTCAATGAAGAAGTGTGTGCAAACAATTTTCCATCTCAATAAAAGTAATCACAATCTAACATATTAATCTCGTCACTGTTTGTTGAATTGTTGTCAAAATAAGCTTCAGTAGCCTTCAAATCTATTCCAACTAAATAGGATAATTTTACTTTTGAGAAGGGCTAATTAAACTATACGATTATGTCTTATATGTTTTCTTCATCTCATTAATTTGTTCTTAATTTACATTGTTATTGCATTCAAAAACGTTATTGTTATCGTAAAAGTCGAAGTAAATTACAGGTGTATTGTAACATTTTGAAAGCTATCTCTGAAAGTGGTATCGAAAAGAACTTCACGATGTTATGGCCCTTCATTGAGCCATCTAAAATTTATATGGCAAAAAATTATACCTAGTTACATATTATAAATTTATAATTGTTAATTGACAAAATTATATTTTTAATCCTATAAATTGACTTCTTTATAAAATTGACCCTTTATGTAGTAATTAGTAAATTTGCTTTATTCCCTTTTGACGCAATAGTAATTTAAGTTCTTTTATCCGGAAATGTTTAAGTTTTGGCTGAAAAGTTTAAAATTTGAGGGTTTTTCTAATTTAAAGGAAAATTAGTAATGTGACAATGACATGATAATGAAATATATGGCGACCAATTAGATAAAAATATATTTGTATAGATAAAAAGCATATACCAACTTGATGATAGTGGGGTTTGAACCTATAAAAAAAATTTCCTTCTTACTTCTTTCACCACTTGGCCCATCAAAAATATTTTTAATTATGGTTATAAAGTTTCAAATAAATATATTCAAGGGTAGTCCTATTGCACTGCGAATTGAATATTTATTTTATATATGAAATATTCATTTACAAATACTTAATATGTAATAAATTTTTAACCCCTTCAATTTTATGATAATTAGTTAAAAAAATGTTTTGTAGTAAAATGTAAAAAAAAAACTCTAAAAGTTGCATTATTATGGGTATTGGGCATAAAGCAACAATCACATATAACAAAGTAAGAAGGTGAAGAAAAAGTGCACCATTTTCTTAGCAACATAGTGATCCATTAAGGAAATAATATTTTTTTTTTTTTTTGAAGAAATAGAAACATCAATTTTATATTGAAGCACCAACATAAATTCTATTGGAACATATATAAAAATCAAGCGAAACAATTTTTTATCAATCTTCTTTGAAATTAATTGAGTATTAGAATGAAAAGGGCATGCATATCGATAAAAATGTGACATTCGTTTACTGAATTATGATCTTTCTAGATTAGGTTATTTTCTATTAACATTCATTTAATTATTTCTAAGATTGAATAAGAAAAGAGCTAAAAATGATAAAAATAAATACACCTTTAGTTGAAAGTTGATTACTAAATATTTGTAGGTGCATATATTTTACAAATTTGAACAACGAGATTACCAACACAATTAACATTACATAGTCCTATATGTAGTATCATCTCACCCCTTTTTTTTTTTTCCCGGTAATATCATCTCACCCTTGGTAATGGAAATTAATGATTGCTTTTTCAGCACCATACTCATATATTACTACAGATTTTTTTCAAAGTATAATTAAATAGATATTACTCGATGGATTTTACTAATAACACTTATCTATTTTATATATATATATATATATGTCAAGTGTTTAAATCAAATTAGTAAAACGTAGATTTCATCGGAATTTTCCGATCTTTCCCTATGTGACAATATTCTAGGAACTTACAAAACATATTTAAAGAAAAATCCGATCAAATCTTTTATTCTATTTTTTCAATTCTATTTTATGTTTCACTTGAATATAATATGCAAATGTTATCTGATTACCTGAGCAGTATATAAAAGAGACAACATTGTGCTGCTTCTTCTTCTTCTTCTTCTTACCAAGACTATTTCATTTTCGCTTTGTCTGAACAAAAATTAACCATGGCCAGAAAGAATAGAGGCCGCCAAAAGATCGAGATGACGAGAATGTCGAAAGAAAGCAATCTTCTTGTCACGTTCTCAAAGCGTCGCTCTGGTCTCTTCAAAAAAGCAAGCGAGCTTTGCACCCTCTGTGGTGCTGAAATCGCGATTGTCGTCTTCTCTCCGGGCAAGAAAGCGTTCTCTTTTGGCCACCCCAGCGTCGAATCGATCGTCGAACGCTACCTGGCGCCGCCGCCGCCGCCACCAAGTGTTGCTACACCACCGAGCACGAGCACGGCGTTGCAACTCGTGGAGGCCCATCGTAGTGCCAGTGTGCGGGAACTCAACGTGCAGCTGAACGACATGCTCGGCCTGGTGGAGGAGGAGAAAAGGCGGGGCGAGGAGCTGACCCGTCTGAGGAAGGAGTGCCAAGGCGGAGGGCGGTGGTGGGAGGCTCCGATTAAGGAGCTGGGAGTGAAAGAGCTGGAACAGTTGAAGGAGGCGATGGAGGATCTGAGGAAGAATGTTTTCCGGCAGGCAGAGGAGCTGATTAATGCGGCGGCGGCGGCGGCGGCGGGCCCTTTGCCTCCGCCTTTTCTTCGGGTGGCGCCACAGGACTCTAGAGGAGGAGATGGTGGCTTAGTTGGGGACGCTAATATTCCGGCTGCTGGCCTTGGGCAGCTTTCGGTGACTCCGCATGGATTTACACTTGGATTTGGCCGCACATTTTTCTAAGTGCTTGCGATTTATTTGCCGGAAACTTAAATTAATTAAGTAGAAAAATCATGATTATGTTATTTGGAATTATGTTAAACATTTTGTAATTTTGTATTTTTCACTTTGTTTTTCATTATTTTTTAAATAATTATCGTAGTAGCAACTATATATATAATACTAGTGTCACATTCTATTGTCATACATAGATAGGTGCTTGAGATTTTTATGTAATGCCTTCAACAATGAGTTGGGTTTAGCCTCATTTCTTTTGGCAAGAGTTTTATGCTTTATGCTTTATTTTTATTTCTTACATTTGACGTTTTTCTTAATCTGATTTCTTTATATCTGTAATAGTTGTATACATAATGTAATTTTCTCACACATACACGTATAACATATATTGTCCTAGTTTCCTTCTGTTTGATTTTCAATGTGCTCAATCATAGGAAGAGGATAAAAAATGGTTAAAGCAACTTATGGACATAACAACTTTTATCCATTTTTAATGAAAAAACTTATTACGCTGCATACACACACACGCACAAAAAAAATAAAAAAATCTTGTGATTCATAGCTTGCATAGTTGATATTGGTATTATTTTTCTCACAATTTGAATTTTTCTATTACATCACTTGCTTAATTCTACTTAATTATTTGTCCTACTAATAGTACGTACATGAAATATTATCATAAACTTGAAAGTTATTTTGTTCATCATGGAAAAACATTCTTTAAAGTTGAACTTTAAATTGAAATAAACATTGTTTCCTTCTTGCTTCTCCTAAAGCAAGCACAAGGGAATATAAATATTTCATGGAGTTTAAAAATATATATGGCTATGAAATGACCAATTCACTTTTATCAAATGGATCCAATCATCTATATATTGAATGTGATCATCTAGAAATAATTGAGCAATCGATAATTTTTTTGTTCTGTATCATACAATTGGAACTTATTCATTATAAAATTCAATTGGTTAATAATAAATTTCATTGGATTGAAGACAACTATTTAAATGAATTTTCTCTTGAATCATCAATTTTCTGATCAAAATGTATGGAAACTCAATTTGAATGGATTTTGTTTGTGCTATGTGTATCAAAGAGTGTGGTAACAATATAATTATATCTTATTTTGGTGAATTTTTTTTTCTATGTTCAATCACTATGATATTTCGTTTATTTTGCTACATCTTTGCTATAGTTGATATGGCAAGTCATGGCGTGTGTTGGATGATTAACGTCTATGACAACTTATAAAATTTGAAAAAAGTAATATGCGATGCATATCAACATTATTGCAACCCAATTCTCTTTTTTTTTTTTGGCCGAGCACAACGGACATAGTACATGCCAGTGGCTATAACATAATGTATCGCTCAATATGAGCTAAATCACTTTATATGTAAGATGTTAAATTGAATCAAGTAAACTTTAAGCTCTTTTATTTGGTATGCTTAAATTTATTCCTCTTGTGTTTGCGTAAATATGAGTTTTATGTGTAAATTTATTAATAGTAATAGTTTGTGAGCTAAGCTTGATTCTTGAGCCTAACAACAATTAGCATGAAATGTGAATGTGCGTAGTTTTTAATCTAATTACTAAAGCTAGTTTTGAAGATACAATAATATTTAATTTTCATTCGTTAACACCATAACCTCCCAATATAATACCTACAAATTTGAATTTACATGTTTTTTTAGCAAAAAATTGGGTGTCACTTATACTTAATTAAGGACAAATAGATTGGAACACGCACATAGTAATAAAAATATGCACGAATGTAGTTCTTGTACAAAAGGTAAAATAAGTGTTAATTGCTCATAAACAGGACATGTGAAAAACATTAAACCTTTAATCTATTACCTTAACTACTGGCCAAACGAAGAAAGGATTGCACATTTTATTTATATTGTTGTATATATATAGTATCTATTGATTGATTCGCACCATGTACCTTTTACTGAGATTTGATAATCTGATAGACAGATAATTGGAAAAATGGACCATAAATGATGAATTGACATAATTTCCTTCTTATTCTAAAAAGATTAATGTATCATTCTGGTTTGCATCTAAAACACTCAATTTAAGTTAATCAAGGTTTACACAAAATTGTTAGGTTTTTAATTTAAAAAAAAAAATCTATTATTTTTGACATATAATCATTTGAAAAAATAAGCTAAATCAAATTTCTGAAAAGCCTGTCACTATTTTCATCAGTCAAATGCATTTTAGTGAATATTTTGATTTTTCTTTCTCGGCCTACTTATAATTGATTAAAATAATCAAGTTTGGAAATGATTATCTTTTCTTATTTCACATTTTTGTGAACTCGAGAATTAAAGAAGTGATCAAATATATTTCTATCCAAAGCAAATGTGGTTTAACTAAACTTGCACGTGTTACATATATCAAATATTCAAATATTACTATAAGATAAATAATGCCATGAAAATAAATATTTTGGTCTATCAAATATGCTTCACATCACAAAACAATGCAACACAAAACTGCTAATAGGTCCTCAACGTGACACTGTTACGAAATAAAATAGAATGTATTTAGTTTATAGGGCTCATAAGTATCAAATCTTGGATTTCCTTATAAAAAAAAAAAAAAACACGTTTTTCCATGTACATTTTCGATGTTCAGAAAGACAATGCTAATGCAAACATGAGAGTTTTTCCAATTTTTTGCCAAAAACTCTATTTTCACAATATTTCAAGGCGCTGAGCTCTTATTGTCACTTAATTCCATAAATTGTTCTGATTGTACAAATTAATCAGAATCATTTATATATAGTCAGTTCACTCTCAATCAGTTTTTACCTACTTATAATGCCTTAAAAGAAAAGTTTATGTTACAAAGGAGGAATGGATAATCCATATTTATTTGCCTTAATAATTAGTATCAATATCAAATTAGGCGTTTCTTGTTGTAATTCTCTTCCTTAATTACATATTCAATGTGTAACAAATTATAAGTAGGTTGACTATTGCAAAAAAAAATCTACCAAATTTCATCATTATATGGCGAACTATTACAGATTAGAGTTGACATTAGCTTAATTTTTTTATTAGCTTTCAATAGTGCCAACTAAACATATTTTTTAACCTGACAAAATCCATGCATTAACTGAGAATGATTTTTTTTAACTCCCAAATCAGGTGTAAAATGCTAAAGAGAAATGAATGGCCAGCTTTGATGGTCTAACTCCAAGTCCCCTATAAATTGGATACATGTTTTTGTAATCCCTGCACAAACTTCTGGAAACCAAAACCTTTTCTCCATTTTTTTCCAAGGAAAATAGAGAGATAAAGATCGATCGCCATGGCAAAGAAGCCTAGCATGGGTCGACAAAAAATTAAAATCGAGAAAATAGAGGTCAAGAATCACCTACAGGTCACGTTTTCGAAACGTCGATCAGGGCTCTTCAAGAAGGCTAGTGAACTTTGCACACTTTGTGGGGTTGAGATTGCCATAATTGTTTTCTCCCCTGCTGGAAAGGTGTTCTCCTTTGGCCACCCCAATGTGGAGTCCATAGTTGACAGGTTCTTGACCCGAAACTCGGCCCCAATTAGCAACAATGATCCATTCCAACTGATTGAGGCTCAGAGGAATGCCAGTGTCAGGGAGCTGAACTTGCAGCTGGGCCAAATTCTTAATGAATTAGAAGTGGAGAGAAAAAGGGGTGAGAGTTTAGATACCATGAGAAAAACTAATCAGAGCCACTATTGGTGGGAGGCCCCTGTCAACAAGTTAGGGTTAGATGAGCTAGAGCAGCTGAGGGATGCCATGGAAGAGTTGAAGAAGAATGTCACTCAGCAGGCAACTAAGTTTATGAATCCATCTCCGATTTTCATGTCGAACGGTGCCGGAGTTTTCGATCACTACGAGAGTAAACCTGGCCAGGCACTTGTGGGTTCAAACGATGCTCCTGCTAACAGCAACTTTGGATATTGCCATGGATTTTTCTGATGCATGTTTTTGTTACTTTGCTGTGCTAGTATCTCACTAGCTTATTATTGTGGACTAATGATGGTTCTTTTTCAATTGCAAGTCTGATATTACCAATCATTCTGGTTGATGATAAGTGGGATTGTAGTTAATGAGATTTCATATATTGCGATATTTATGATTTTAATTAGTAATTTTTATAATATGATGAGATTTTGCGTTTCATAAGTTTTATCTCATACGTGTACACCTTTGTCACAAGTATAATGAATAATCAAAAAAGGCTAAAAAAATTGTACTTATTTTTTCTGTTCAAGTATATACAGTTTCATTTCCTAAAGGCAATGTACTCAAAATTTGACATTTTCATGTTTTGCAGGAGGTTTGATTCATCATATAAATTTGTATTCTGGTTTTGCAGGGGTTGTCTTAGCTTATTAATGTTACATCCTGTTTCAATATTTAATTATTCAAAACACCTAATAGATGCCATTGTGGGAGCAAGTTGGATTTTGTGTGAAAAGATGAAATACGATTTCAAGATGCCGTTAATAATTAAATAAATATATATATATATATATATATATATATTTGGTACTAATTGACATTAACAGGTTTTTATTTTTGCTGCGATTATGAGGTTGGATGACCTTATATAAAACCTAGTTGAAACAAAAGTTTCATATATAACTTTCAAAGGTACTATAAGTATGTAACTGAACTACATTAAAAATACTATATTTTTAGACCAAGGAATATATATGGCTAATTCACGAGGCGCTTTCAGTTGTAGGATAATTGATATTAATATAAAGTACATAAAAGAAACATTTACGGTATCTCTTTGAAGATTTCACAGAAGAAGTGATGGAGAATGGGATAGTAAAGCTCCAGCCGTACTGGAGCAAGCACAATTACATGTCCAGGCACATGGTAAACAACCAAGTAATAAAAAGGAAAACAGCGTAAATGCCACTGTAGAGCACGAAACTAACATCAATTTTTTTTTGTGAGAATCTGGAGTAACAGATGATAAAGATGTGAAATTTCGCAAAATATAGACTGATTGGATCAATTTCCCAATCTCGGATTGATATCGAAAGTTAACAATATTCCCCTATTTTAAATGATGAGACGTGATAAAAGATATCTAAAAAGATAGTTATATACATAATTATATATATATATATATATATATGTATGTTTGGCGATCATATCAATTATTAATTGAAGCATTTACCAAAGAAATGAGTATTTAAAATCGAAACTGTGTTGTTTAAACAAACAGTAAACCTTTCACTAAAACCTCTTTGTTTTGGTTAAACAAGTATTCTAACATTGTACTGCTTACAAAACCTCTTATTTGATTCATTGTATTGGTCTTGGTGCAAGAATTGAGAGTTTTGATTGAAAATTATAAGAATATAATTGACGTGGTATTACTCTTTTTATTGAAACTTTTAGGTGAAAGTTAAGTGTAACATGGGTCATTATATGTATCATAAAAAGTCGTTACGAATGCTCGATTGATTTAGTGAAATTTTTTCGAAACTTAAGTCAGTTCCAAAGTAAGCTGATGGAAGCCAGAGAATTTGAGAGCAGTTAAGTATATCATGTACTTTTAATAATGAAGACTGATAGTATTTATATTGTTAATATAAGGTTGTTCATGATTTTGAAGTTTATGATCTTAATAGGTTTAGTTTAACTTAAACATTATAATTT
This sequence comes from Paulownia fortunei, assembly GCA_019321725.1. Lineage (NCBI taxonomy): Eukaryota > Viridiplantae > Streptophyta > Magnoliopsida > Lamiales > Paulowniaceae > Paulownia > Paulownia fortunei. Next base: position 28,403,575 of record CM033106.1, on the reverse strand, counting down.
GATGGCCTTTAGCCCAAATTAGGCCATGAACCCAAGGTCTATAATAGGCCCAATATTATGATAGGCCCATGAAGTCAATATCCAAAATAAGCCCAAAAAGTTAAGTTCAAAAGTTTTGTTTAGATTACAGGGCGAAATAAAAATTTGATCCAATAAAGTAAACACAATAAAATAATTTGAAAAGATTCATATGATAAATTCAAGCCAATGAGTCAAAAATATCCATTTGGTGCATACACTGCTCCACATAGGATTACACCCTTCTTACAACTATAAATATCCTTTATTTTATAATTAAAAGGTACGCAATCAATTAATTTTTAAGTACTCTCTAGTTTATGATTTAATTCATCTACTCATCTTACTGTTTTGAGCGTCGAAAGGTTTTCGTCAAGTTACCCCACTTTACTGACTTGAGTGTCGGAAAGTTTTCGTCGGGCTACCCTAACGCTTGTTCGTGACGCAGGTAGTGACTCACTAACTTTCCTTCTTCGCAGCCCTGTAGTTTCGCAGCTAATCAGTCCTAGAAATAAAAGTTGATTCCACATTATAACCCAATTTATTTGTTATTCTACGAACTCCATGAATTTAACCTATCAAGTCTTGTATTTGTTGATAACAATGATCAAATGAACATCTGAAACTTAGTATTTTGTATTTATTTTGAACTCATGGTCCATTAATAATTATTTGTTTAAACAATCAATTAAAGGAGTGCACAAACAAATTTAACTACTACAATCTTACATGTATATATATATATATATATATATATGTGTGTGTATGTGTGCGCGCGCGCGCTCGTGTGAATATTGGTAATAGTTTTTATGGGAACTAATGTCAGAGTAAGCTTCTCTCAGATACGTTTTGAAACAATATACACAGGACGTGATTGGGAATCTACCTAGTAGTACAACACTCCAATCGGTGATTGCATTTACATTATTGCACAAGACAAATAACTTAATGTTTCCAGTTGAATAGACTATAGTTTCAATATGAGCCAACATTAATTATAGGTTATTATCGTGAGTTCTCCATCACAATTATTTGTATGTATACGTAGGTTATAATCAACATTAATCTTTTAACACTAGTATGTGAAATGTTGATTGATCTAATGAATAATTCTTCAATTTACATATAATTAATATGAGAACAATGTTACAACTATAATTTTAAAATTTGGTGCAATATTGGAAAGTTTTAACAATATATTTTTGGACAGGACCTAGCTTGGCATTTGAGTGAAAACCCAATAAAACTTTGTAAATCATATAAACTTGTGCAACACTAATTTCACAGTGTCAAAATACATGCATACAAGTTGTTGTGGGCTGAAGCCCCATGGGAAATGGGATTGGAAACGAGGACATTTTGCCTCTATCATGCGGCGCACTGAATAAAAGATGAAAGAAAAGAGTAATAACATTCTTATATAATGGTTCATAATGATTATGACCTAGTTATGATATTGAGAAATTCAATACTAACTTCATTTTATGAGTCTCTTTCTTTTTGTGTATAGTATCGTCACTATAATTTGTGAAAAATCTAAATTCGAAAAGGCGAAGGGCGGAGGTGGAAATTTGAGAAAGTCGATCAAGCCGATTGGGTGTCTTATTCAAGCAACAGTCTAGAAGACCAATTGTTGTTGATCCCGTCTCAAAGCACATCTCTAACTTAATAAATGGGTCGTGAACCCAGGGGCTATGGGGATATCTAGTGTTTTTATGCAAAGTTTAGTCTATGTTGTCATGACGCAAGTTGTTGTAGGTTTAAATTAGATAGTGAAAGTGTTTTGAATTTTTTATTTCAATTTGGTGTATTATTTTATAAATACACGCTTCACAAATACACGTTAAATATATATGATTCACATTAAAAATACATATTTAAAAAAATATTTCATGCAATTGACATGCATTTCTTATGTGGAATACGAGATGAAACATCATATAAGAATAAGAAAATTCAAATTATGGCGAAAAGTTTTAGAAACAAGGACACGGTCTCTACCACATTACAATTGAATAAAATGAAACAAAATGAAAATAATATTCTTGTGCAGTATTCTTTATTTTGTATATGACAAAGTGAAAGAAAATGATAAATGAAAATGTCAACAACATTAATTATTCAAAAGTCACATTTTTAAGATTTTAAAATTTGAGAATTAAATGTGACTTTAGCAATTATCTATATAATAATGAAAAGCAACGGATAAACTTATGTCGCCATTGATAATTAAGAACTACAATAGAGAATTATAGCATAGAAAAAATTGAATTTCCTTATTTATAGTTGTTGAAATGAAAATAATGGATATGTTATTCTAAAGTTATGCAAATAAGAATTACAATGCAAATTTTAGATTAAGGACTCCTAGATGATATCAAATATGATAGAAGGATATTGTCCCCACATTGTAAGCAATTCAATTTTGAATCTAGGTTACTATATAGTCCTACCCATCCTAACATTTATTAAGAATCTCACAAAATGCTTCCAATTTACAAGAACATTGCACGACAAGAATTTTCTCTTTTATATAAGGATAATTTTGTTTATGTGTATTTAAAGTTATGTCTATATATAATAAGGAGAATCTTAAATCATGATTTTCATGAATATTAGAAAGATCTTGAACAAATGATTCTTATTCAATGAAATGACCTAAAGTTTTACTATGCTTCAATGCTCCCTTAAAAACAATTAATCTCCACGTTCTATTCATAGATTCTCTATGATATAAAAGCTACAATTACAATTTTAAGCCAAACTAATTACATGCCGACTTATATATATTTACAGTTTTATATGTTTTAAGTTTCGTCATGTAACACACGATTATATTTTTCGTTATATGGGTTTTTTATAATGTTTACAAATGAAATAATCATGTATTAAATTGTGACTTAATTCACTCGAGAATAATCACATGTTCATAATATTCAAGACCTATCCAAGACTTGATAACTAATCAATTGTAGACTAATTGATAAATCAGGAACAGTCTGAACCAGATTACATGCAATTATCTCATCTTACCCTAATGCATTTAATGAAAAAAAGAAAGGGAATATCCATATGGCATGCATCTGCTCCTATAAGTAGCTCTTCCTTTGCATGGCCAAAACCACAATTTTCCATTTGCCTTTCATATTTTTCTGCTATTTAGTTCTTGACTTGGTTTTGCTTTTTCATTTGATTTCACTAAACATCCTTTTCTTTTTTGCAAATGAATTCATCCGATCAAAACAATCCATCTGAAAACAACCCTTCTCAAAACAACCCACGGAAAAAAGGGAAAGGTCGTCAAAAGATAAATATTGCGAAGTTAGAGAATGAGACTAATCGTCAAGTCACATTCTCTAAGCGGCGAGCAGGTCTTTTCAAAAAGGCTAGTGAGCTTAGCACCCTTTGTGGTGTTGAAAGTGCTGTCGTTGTTTTCTCTCCAGGAAACAAAGCCCACTCTTTTGGCCACCCCAATGTAGACACAATTGCTACCAGGTTCCTCAACCAAAATCCCCTTTCAAGAAGTGATACTCACCCACTACTTCTTGCTCACAATAATGCAGTTATGAATCAGAAAAATCAGGAGCTCACCAACTTGGAGGGCCAAGTAGAACTAGAGAGAAAGCGTAAACAAGAACACGACAACATGAGGAAGGCTAGCCAAGGCCAAAATTGGTGCCCACCCCGGATTGATGAGCTCAATTATCAACAGCTAGATCAATTGAAGAGATCTGTACTGAGTTTCAAGCAAAACTTTGAAACTAAAGTACAAAATGCTACGAGTTTAGGGAATCCATATGTTCAACATGGGTCGAATCCTGATGCAGGGACTGGAGGGCGTTTACCATGGACGAACCCAAATATTGGTTTCCCATTGGATTCTAATATCCAAGGGCCTAGTGATCACTTAGCTCTTTATGGCAATAAAGAAGCCATGCTCACCAGCAAGGCTCCATTGGTTCTTGGTGGATCCACAAGTAACTCAAATGTTGCATTCCCAACAAATCCTGGGGCAAGTAGCTATGGTGCATCATTTTTTCCTGATCTGGTAAATACTGGCCCTGGATTTGTTGATCCATTTGATCCAATAGTTGGTAACTTTGGATTCACGACGGTCCAATACCCTCCCGCGGCTGCAGCTAGTAGTTCCCATGCCATACTCCCATACAATTATGGCAATCCTAGTGATATGGTTACATATGGTGTTGGGACAAGCACCTCTAATTTGGAGCCGGAGCGCAGTCCTAGGGCAACACAGAGCAATGTTCAAAACAAGTCCCAAGGATTCTCCAGCAACTATGGTCGTGGAAATACCTAGAATTATTAGACAAATTGAATTTAGTTTGTGAAATTGTGGTTGTTTAAACTTGTCTTGTATTTTATTTTATCATGTTTTGTCCAGTCAAATGTCTTAATCTAGAATGTTTTATGGTATGAATTGATGATTGTTAATCGCTGTCCATTTTTCTTATCTTTCAAAAAGTGTGGAATATGAAGTTTTTTTCTTTTGACTATGATTGCCTCTCCAGAAATATATAAGATATGCTATGATGATTTATGAATAAATGATTGGATAAAATTTGCAGAATACCAAGTCTATTTTTGCATTATGTTGAGTCCTTTTTCTTTCTAAATCTATTATTTAAAAAAAGAGAGAGAATCTAACCAGCCTTCATCTTAAGTTCATGAAAAGTCATCGTGCAGAAAAGAATATTTATTATCATGTAAATTATACAAATTATATAGTTTTTTCCTGACCTCATGGAGCTTTAATTAAAGATTAATTGTTAAAAACACAAACATGGGCTAGTTTTTTAGGATATTTAGTAATCAAACAGGGGCTATTTCAAAATCTGCATCAGGCATGAAGACTTAAAGCATCAAGCATATACATGCAATAAAGAAAGAAATTAAAACCAAGGGTAAAAAAAAATATTTGATTTTCTTATATCAATCTATCAAAGACCAGAAACATCAAAGAAATATCAAATATTAATATTATAGCACCGACACTAAACTGTAATAGAATATTTAATAATCAAGCAAACAATTTAATTTTTTTCCATCCACTTGCTCTTCAGAACAAAGAATTTGCTCCTATATTGCTTCGAAGTAATAAACTTCTTAGAAAGTATTGGTGAATAACTGAATACTATGGCAATTAATTTTTATACCTTTTTTTTTAAAATGATTTAAAACTATGGAATTTCACTTGTTTTGGAATATTATTGTTAGAATGATGAGAACTCGATGACATAGTCATTAATTATTTTCTACGTGTCGCACATGCAAGTGCGATCCATTTATCTTCTCTATTCATAAAGTTGGCATCTGTATAATTCAATAATTATAAATGTCTAAATATATAGACATAACCGTTAATCGTTTTTTACGTGTCGTACATACAAATACAATCCATTTGTCTTCTTCATTCATAGAATTGACATCTGTGTAATTCAATAATTATAAATGTCTAAATACATAGAGATGCATAGTTATGTTCTAAATAATATTTGTGACCAACTTTGATTAGAAAAGAAAGTTTTAAATATTATCTACAAATTGATCATTATCGAAAATGTGCAATTTAATTATCTTATTCTAATTACAAGAAACATAGTTAAACGGTGCTTAAATTGGTGTCACTAACTCATACAGAGTACTTTGTTAAATTTCCTTAAAAATTGCTTGCAAAATTATTTAAACTAAAATTATTAAATATTAACCGTCTTATGTACTATAGGTTAACTCATCTTATGACCTCAATTATTAAATTTTTCTTTACTAAGAGCAATGTTTCAAGAACTTGACAAAAATTTGGAATAAAAAAGAAAAACTTATGTTATATAGCTCAAGGAAATGGCAGAGAATATTGTTTTAAATTAGACCAGAATATGCAGAATTTCTTCAACAAAACTCAAAACTCTGGCAAAATATGTAAGAAAAGTATGTAAGCAATACAACACAAATAAGCAAAGCATGCAAGAAAACTGCAGAAAATTTAAGATTCTCTTTGAATTTTGTACCAAATGCATTATATAACGCATCTACTTGGCAACTGTGATAGGAAATCAAACTACCTTACAACCTCTTACTCCGACAAAAACAAGCTCACAACTTCACTATACAAAAGCACCTGAATAATCATGTCATCAAGCAAGATATGCTATATCCCATGCATTGGAACAACTTCCTAAATCATACATATAACGATTAATATTCTTGTATGTTGTTACAAAAATTATGTATTGCAAAGGCTTTACGAGAAATAATTATGAGTTAATAATGCATTGAGTTCTACGTAGTTTGGTAGAATATAAATTTACAATGCACTAAGTTTTACGTAGTTTGGTGCTTTTACATTTTTTTTCGTTCATTAACTCAAGTTTGTAATTTTAGTAGCAATATATACAAATTTATTTAATGATTAAATGCTACTAAAAAAATAAAAATGCCCTCGAGCCAAATTTATAAGGGTAAAACCTATATGAGGTTTGCACCAAAGATGGGCCATATTCGGTATGAATGTAAGGGTATAACATGTATAACATGTGGTCTATGCACCATCGAGTCAACTAAGCATCTCGATCTCATGGTGCAAAAGGAAGTCAACTAATTATTTTTTAAAAATATTACGATGATAAAAATAGTTATTTATTATTTCACGTCACGATAAACACGTGGTCTTAATTCATATCAATACACATGTTCAATAACATAGTAAGATATGCCATTTATTAGCATTTAAGTCGCTAGAGTTGCATCATCTATTGATTAAAATATTGTTCAATCTTGGTTAGGCTACCTCAAGTAATCTAAAGTTTTGCTCTTGAATTGAGCTTAGTTTATGGAGTTTTACTACTTTTACCCCTATTAATACTCATTTACAATAACATAATAAGATACTTCATTTATTATACACTTACTATTTTTAAAATTGCAACGTCTATTGATTCAATTAATGTACAGTTTTGATCATGACCATCTCAACAAAACTAAAGTTTGCTCTTAAGTTGAGTTTAGTTTTTAGAGTGAGGAGTTAAGATCTAGATCGAGATAAGTTAGACACACATAAAACCTCTTTAACTAATTTGCGGTAGTATCCAATTTCGACTAGCATGAGCATGGAATGAGAATTGATTGTTTCATTTAAATTATGTTTTATGTTATTGATTATTTTCATCGATTACTGGATACTTCAAATTTTTTGAAGTGTAATAAATAAATGTTAGCCTGGGTACATATTCAAACCAATTCCTAATCTTAAGGATAAAAAATCTATTACAAATTCAAGCTTTTGAGAGAAGAAAAAAACTTGTTTTAACTCAGAAATGAGGGTGAGCATACATAAATTTGGCTCAGTAAATACCCTATATATGAGATGCTATATGCATACTTAATACATTTTATTTGTGTTACAGAGAGAAAAATGGATGGGCCTTCCAGTGGGTTTGTTATAAATATTTATTATAGCAATATAACAATAATATGAGAACCGATTGATATTACTTTACAATGCTATATAAATTTTATTTAGACTTAAGAATTCCAAAAATCGTAAGCAATTAATAATATGTTTAAGCATATTAACTTTTTATTTGTAAGAAACTTATGATATTTTTAAGAGAATAACAATTTCATTCATTTTCCAAATCTCAACCATTTTGTCGAACTCAAACCCATATAATCTTAAATAATTTTTTATTTTAGTATGGATAGAATTTGTTTTGATCAATTTGAATTAAGTTTATAAATAATTTTAATGATGGTTTAGATGTATTATATTGTTCATACTCAAAATTGAAAAATAACTTTGGACCAGCTTGAGTTCAGCTTGAGTTTGTACTTATTTTGAAACCAAGTTCGAGTTTTGAAGGAAAAAAAATTGAATAAATTCAAACCTTGAGGACAAAAGTTTGATATTATCAAATCGAATTTGAACTTAACCAAAGCTTGACTCACTTGATATGATTGATAGCCTACGTATAGAACATTTAACCTAGTGGCATGGCAAACATTTTTTCTTCTTTCAGACCCCAAATAATTTTAATTTCTTTGGATCTAGGCCTTCACCGGACGTTGTCTGTGTCATGTTGCAGAATTTTATTTTGTAAAATATCTCTTTTTCTTCTCTATTACGTTGAAACAACAGAACGAATTTAAGGAAAGTAATTTCTTTTTTATTCAGACAAAAAAAAAAGAAAAATTATTTCAGAGATATGAAAATCTCTCTGCATTAATTGCCTAAATATAAGTTGCCAAAAATATGTTAAATTTCACCGTTATAATCAGATTCGGAATCCCTTGAATTTAGCCGAGTGTCTTAATATTTCATTATCAACGACGAGAAATTATATTCTTTTTTCCTTTTTTCAGTTCCCGTGTCTTAATTGTACTTATAAAAGGAAAAACCCATCATCGTACCATAAAATCTCTGTCTGAATACTGTCCAAGATTTAAGTTTTGAAGTTTAAAAAATGGTGATTCTGAGAGATAGCACCCAGATGGTGAAGAAGACGAGCCAGGGTAGGAAAAAGATTGAAATCAAGAAAATTGAAAACCTCAGCAACCGGCAAGTTACCTTCTCGAAGCGGCGCGTCGGCCTTTTCAAGAAAGCAAGCGAGCTTTGCATCCTCAGCGGCGCTGAGATCGCCATTATCGTCCATTCCCTCGGCAAACGCGTGTTCGCCTTCGGCCAACCCACTGTGGATTCCGTCGTCGACCGCTTTCTTGTTGGTGGCGCCGACGCCGATGAGGTCCGAGAGAACTGCCCGGTACCGAAAACGCGGGACTACAACAGGCATTACTCGGATGTCTGTCAGGAATTGGAGGCGGAGAAGAAGCGAAAGGAGGTGATCGAGGAGGCGAAGAGGGCGGACGGTTATGGAGGCGGTGGAGGAGGTGGAGTGTTCTGGTGGAACGAGGCGGTGGATGGGCTGGAACTGGATGAGTTGGAGCACTACGCAGCGGCGCTGGAGGAGCTGATGAAGAACATCGCCGTGAGGGCCGATGATCTCATGCTCATACATACTGCCGCCGGGGGAACCGTGGCGAACTCTGATGGGGAAGGGTGTTTATTGGAGGATATGGCGGCGTTGGTGAACCAGAATCAGGGGAGCAGTGGTTTTGATAATGGCAATTGCATCTTCCCTTATGGTTTTGGACAAGATCAACTTTGAACTTTTAATTTTTCTATTTAGGATGATTTTAGATTGATTAAGAAAACATGTACAGTATTTTAGGTTTTGTGCTATGTGCATGGTGTGTTTAGGGTTTTGTTTAGTTCAGTTTTTTTTTTTTTTTAACTTTGTTTTGTTATGTTACATAAATCATGTCACGAATTTGACTTGTCACCCAGATTTTCAAGAAATAACTGAGAGGGATAATAGAAATTTATACATTACTTTTTGATTTGGTTACACTCAAATAATTCATAAGAGTGAGACATGTATGAATTCTTGACAAAAATCAAAATTTGCTGATCCACAACACAGATTTGTGAGATCCATGTTGATCCCACAAAATGTTTGGGGAATTTTAAATGTTAAAAAAGTGTTAAATTTTTGTATACTTTTACATTATCGAACTTACAAGTAGTCATAGAGTGTTAATGATTAGAGATGGCAACGACCAATTTTAAATGGATTTGTCAAAACTCAATACTTGTTTTTAGATCCATTAAACCCGTTTTATAATTTTAAAAATATATAAAATATTTTTAAAAAAAATAACGTCATTGAAATATTCTAAAAAATATATTTTTTAGAAAATAGTATTACATAAATACACATAAATTAAAATAAAAACTTAAATGGGATAGGTTTGAAAATAAAATCAATACCCCATCCCGAACCATTTACAAGTTTAAAAACACGCCCCAAACATGACGGATCCGAATTTGGATCCACCTCATTGCCATCTATATTAATGACATCGCATAACTGAAATGATAGTTTTGGGAAAAAGATTGTTTTGATAAAAAAAATTAATTTTAGAAAATTAAATCTTATTTTGAGATGAAAAAAAAACTTGAAAACAATTTGAGAGTGAAAGAGTACCATATTTCATTATAAATTTGGAATTCTTATCAACCATAAACTTTATTCAGGTTTACTCTAGTTATCTTACTGAATTAGTCTTGAATGGGTTATAATCTAGTTACTAATTTAGCCTGAGTATATCAAATATTTCTTGGTATATTAACTATAGATTTCGTTGTTGACTTTGATGTGATTAAATAAATGGATGCACGAGTTTACTTGAACTTAAATTTGAGCATCTTTTAACAATTTATAGCCCTTGGGCCTTCCACTTTGCTTAAAACATGACTTATGGCTAAAATATGGACCCAAAAGAGGCCCAATTTAAAATCCTCCTAAATGTTTGGTCCAAACCACTAAGAGAGTTTAATGAAGTCCCCAAAGCGGTTGCCCATAAAATCATGAATTTAAATGTTCTTCTTCCTCATTTTTTTTTTTTTTTTTGTATCTTATGATATTTCCTTAACAAAGAAATATCATGTCCTTATTGTTATGCCTATTTTTCACATGAAAAAAGAATGAATAAACATAGTGAGGGTTACTAAGGCCTTGTAGATGCTATATCGAGTGGTATACAGCGAATGTTTATCTCACCATACATTAGTATATATCCAAACACACATACATTGATGTGTGTAAAATATATAGTGAAATTGTACACCCAATACATATTATCAGATGTAGCATCTCTAACGTATATTTATTATCTAACTTCTACTGCTGATCATTTGATCATGGGACCAATCAATAGTACTGCTGTGAACAAGTATGAAATGCAGCCCAACTTCAAATGATGGCATTTGTTATGATGTTCGACCCTTTTGTGCTAGTAGCCGTTCAATGTTTTAAAGCATGAAAACCTAAATTCTTTCATTTGCTTTTTAAGGTCTTTTGCTAAATTTGAGGTTCACTCTAAACGAAAATAATTGTTGCTTTTTCATAATTGAAAAGTTCGTTATTTGATATAATTGGAGATAGTGTTGTGTATAATTTGCTAAGTCAGTTGATATTTAATTTTTTTGGTAAATTCCAATATTCAATTATGTATTGGTTCTGAGTTTGATTTATCATACAAAAATTGAATACCAAATATATATATTTTTTTTACCTTTTAATTTATTCCTTATTCTTTTAATTATTTTTTGTTTAGAGTCTTGTTGTGTTTTATTTGGACAAAACTCCTTAAAGCTAAATCTCTTCCCACTCTTCACAACCACCACGCCTCACCGACTCAAACACCGTCACTAACCACTAGCCACCATCTTTTGCCGCCACTCCCAGTTCAAACACGACCAAGTAACCACCTACGTCCTCTCACTTCTTAGTCATCTGCTTCGCCCCATTTTTCGTTTGTTCGCATCTTTTAATGAGCATTGCCAACCATCGCGCCTCATCAGCCGCCACCGTTAGTCCTCCATCTCCCCACTAGAAGAAGATTCTGCTATAGATTGGACTTGAAATGGTGGAATATCAGGCTTTAAATGCTTAAGATGTAATACATGTTGCAATCTATATATCATATATTTAGATAATTGACAAATATTTTATTTCTAATTTTTATTATGATGCAGGTGGAATAGAAAAATGAAAAAATAAAAATATTATTAGGTTTTTCAGGATTTGATTTTTATTTTTGTTTTGATCTTTTATTTACCAATGTGCCGAACCAAAAAAGTCAGAAAAAACAAATTAGATCATTAATCCAACTTAACAGAGTAATTTTGATTTGTTGTTCATTATGTTATTTTGGTGTATTAAAAATTCATTTCATTTCGGTTTTATTTTATCGAACACACAACCTAATTTGAGGTCAGGATTAAAACTTTAACGTAATAATTAAATATTGATAAATTTAATTCATTAGCTTCTAAAATAGAAGTTTAATATCTATCATCACATGTTGTAAAATTATCATGTATAATTTGGGCAGAATTGGTTTTTCATCGTTTAAAAATAATTATTAAAAGATAAAATCATTAACAAATCCAAATTAACTTTTGTCTACTCAAATCCATTTGTTTAGACACTTATAAAAGACTAATTAAGAATACTATAAATAAAAAAAAAAAAATTGCCCCGCGACCAACGGCGTAGTGACGAGCATTTTGGGAGGAAAAAAATGTAGGTCGTGGATTCGATTTTTTGTCGGAGGCAGGAGTCTTGTGTGTTTATTGGCCCGTTCGGAGATTTTGTTTATGCTTAAGGTGTTTTCAGAAAAATAAAATAAATGATACGAACATTCAATTCGAATGCTCATTGCTCGTAATTTACCGAAAGACCGAATCAGAGAAGGCGATTCTCTAGGCCCAAAAAAAGCTTGGTATAAAAAAAAAAAAAAGAATACTATAAACAATGCAACAAAACTATGGAAATTGAACCAATAATGGGAAAACAACTTCAAGCAGCAAGCTGCCAGCCAGGTTAGGTATTTGGGGCGGGGGGTCCATGTCCAACTCGTTGAAGGACAATGGCCCAATTCTGTGCCAGTTGCAAAATGGAGCTCCGAATAACCGCTGGCTTTATTATCATTATTATTCAAATGAATGCAGTACAGTGAATATGGGTTGTCAATGTGACTCCATTTCACTGGCTCGGAGCCGCAATCCAGTTCATCCAATTAAATGGGCCCATAAGTACTATGATGAAAATTTATGTACGAAAACAATTACCAACCTATTCCAAGTTTATACGTTATGGAGTTTAAATATTTGTTAGTTTTAATATTTAAACTAGTAATTAAAAGAAAATTACTATTTCAGAAGATACATTTTTATTTGTGAACGTTGCAAAAAAAAAAAAAAAAAAAAGGAAAAATTAGCATTATTCAAGGACGGTGGAGGCTTTACCATAAAAATCATCAGAAAGTGCGTTAGGTCGGTTAACACTAAAAATTTAAAAGTTTCTTGGTCACAATAATTTGACAATATTTTAATTAACTTATAATATCCTCAAGAAAAAAAAAACCACATAATCGATGTTTATTTGACGATAACATATTGATTACAAATAATAAACTATTAAGCCAACATCAACTCTTATAAAGTATTATTTTATTTGTTCCTAACTCCTAAGAGACAAAAGAAATGTATATTTTAATGCATTTAGTCTTCTTTTTTTTTTTTCAAAAAAAAAAAAATGGAGGGTTTGTTAAATCATTGTAACACTTTGAAGATAAGAACGAATTAAGTCAATTACCACTAAATGAGACTCTTTTTTTTCCATGGAACCAGATCATGCTTTCTATCTCCAAACAGTGGATAATGAAATTTAAATTTTTTTGGAGATGTGAATGCACTGTCAATAGAAGGAAAATGATGATGAGCATGATATGTCAATAAATATTTTAAAAATTGATGATGAACTGGCCAGTGGTTGATGATGTTGCATATTAAGATTTCCTAATAATTTATTACATGACCATTGAGCTTATTAAAAAAAAAAAAGATTTTTTTTTTAAATGTAGGGATGAAGCCAGAAATTTTAAATTAAATGATAAAAATAAATATTTTAACTTTTTAAAAAAAATTATTTGCACAAAAAAATGATTTCTCCAAACAGTGATAATAATTTCTCTTTTGTTATACATATGTTTATTTGCACAAAAAAAAAAAAAAGAAGAAGAAGAAGAAAGAAGTAGAGACTAATTCACTTTAATTTTAACTCCATAATCATCATTAATGCAATCATAATCAAGCATCTATAAGACACTAATCATTTTAATATTCCTAATTAGACCCATAATTGATTTTTATTTATTTGAGATGTTCACAATAAGTTCTCAAGTTTTTTACATTATAATTTATTTTCAAAAGTATTATTTCAACTTAAATATTGATGCTACATCATTAATTTTATAGTAAAAAAGAAAACAAAAACAATGCTTTTACTTTTTAAATTTTTAATTTCTCATTCTAATTTCTAAACATTTAAAATTGGATGGATAAGTATATAAGTGGAAAATTAAAAATAATAAAAGAGAAGAAAAAGTAAAAATATCTGAGAGTGGGGTAGGACCAAAGTCCAAGTTGGTGAAGACTAGCGTCCAATCCTAGTCTTCCCCACTATCGGAATATAAACCTTAACAGCTGTCTTCCAGTTATCACTTACTACATTATTAATGCCCACAAAAAAAAATACCAAAAAAAAAAACCCTGAGTCTATCCCAGCTGGCCACTCGAAAACATTCCAGAAAACCAATCACAAAACTGGATTCAAGAAAACGACAAATCCCGGCACAAAATAATCCGCCTTAGTTAAAACAGTGATTGACAGATGTGTATAGGATTCCCCATTGCTGGCACATAGCGTACGTGCACCCCAGCTCATTCCGCACGCATGTCCATGCACCCCCACCCCTATCCAGCCTGTCCTCCCCATCCCCTCCCCCCCCCCCCCCCTCCCCCATCATATGCATACATATATACGCATTTCTCATTACTTTATTTAGCTTCATCCTTTGTTCATCGTTGTTCTTACTATTACTGCTTAGAGTTTCCTTTGCACGAGATGGATCCATGTCCTTTCGTGCGTATTGTTATTGGGAACTTGGCTTTGAGATTTCCCGAGAAATCCCATCTCTCTTCCCTTTCGTTTTTCTGTAAATTCAAGCTCAAGGGGTTTCCCACTCAGGTTTCCGATGTTTCATTTCTTGCTGCAGAAAGCGACGCCGTTGACAGCAGAATCCACGCTTGTTTCGCCTTGAAAAAGGCGGAATTGGAGAAGTTGGCGGAGAAATCGAGCAAGTTTTATTCTTTGAAGATTGAGATTCACAGGCGGAGTAGTAGAGGGAGTAATGGTTGCGGATTTGTGAATAGTGGGAAGCTTCTGGGTTGCGTTGTGGCGCAGTTGGATTTGAAGAGTATTCTGGAAAATATGGGGACTAATAGGGGCTGCGTGATTCAAAATGGGTGGGTCTTGATTGGCGGTTCGGATGTGAAATTGCATTTGAATGTGAGGGCTGAGCCCGACCCGAGATTTGTTTTCCGGTTTGACGGGGAGCCCGAGTGCAGCCCGCAGGTTTTTCAGGTCAATGGGAATGTCAAGCAGCCGGTTTTTACTTGCAAGTTCAGTTTTAGGAATTCTGGGGAGAGGATTTTAAGATCCAGGTGAATATTTTTGTTTGGTTTATTTAAGTAAATTCTATCTTTTCTTTTAATTATTTGAAATGATGATTTTATTCAATAATCAAGGTGTTTAATTTTGGATTTGCTTAGATATCATGTTGTATTAGAGCTACATGATACATCCTGGATTGGACTACTGCCATTTGGGGTTCTTTCTGGGGGGAATTCTGATAGATAAGTAGGGGTATCTTGTTAGTAAAACTAAATCAGAAGCAGCTAATTGTATATATATTTTTTTAGTCATTGATTGGGAAGAAAATCTACTTGAGAAGGAAAAGAATTGTAATCTTTGTGTTGATTACTTGAAAAGAACTATAGTGTTAAATGTTGTTTGTAATTGATAAATTAGAGGAAATTAAATTCAGATTATTGTTTTTATGGTGAAGTTTCAGTGTTTTGTCCCATTTGGAGTTGGAGTTGGAGTTGGAAAGGATATCCAATGGAATTTTGAACAAATCTTTTATTAAAATTGGTTCAAAATGGACAACTTATGTGTCTAGCACGAAGTTGTTGAATTTGTTGCTGAACTACTTAGGCGTCTGGCACAAAGTTGTTGGATTTGTTTGTCGAACTCGTCATTCATGTCATCGATCTTATCTACAAGTTTCTGAAAATTGTAACAGCTGCATCGTTAATATGAAATTTTAATTTTGGACTTCTGGTAAATTAGTGTTTCTACACTGACGCAACTAAATCCCTCCATGAGTTGCTACAAAATAATGGCCCAAGTTTTTGAATTATTTAGTAGCATTCTTGCAGTTGTTTCTTTTGTGCAAGGTCTGATATTTGGATTGTGATTGAACAGATCTGCGCTATCGGAACCAAGCACCTCAACTAGTTGCTTTAGTTCAGTCACTGCTGATGATGAACAGCCCTTAAAAGAGCGAAAAGGATGGTCAATCACCATCCATGACCTGTCTGGATCCCCTGTGGCTGCTGCATCAATGGTGACACCATTTGTGCCATCACCAGGCACCAATAGTGTCAGTAGATCCAATCCTGGAGCGTGGCTCATTCTTAGGCCTGGCCATGGCACCTGGAAGCCCTGGGGCCGCCTGGAGGCGTGGAGGGACCGCAGTGGCGGTGACCACCTTGGCTTCCGCTTTGATCTCATCCCTGATGGTGGCATAGACACAATCTCCCTTGCCAATTCCAACATTAGCACGAAAACTGGTGGAAAATTCAGCATAGACATCACCACTGGCCCAACCCCTATGACTAGTCCTAATAGCAGCTTTGATCTTAGTTCAGGCTCAGGTTCCGGGTCGGACCTAGGATCGACATCAGGATCCGGATCTTGGGCACATCTCTTGTACAGAGGATTCGTGATGTCATCCACGGTGCAGGGTGATGGCAAGTGCAGCAAACCCGAGGTGGAAGTTGGGGTGCAACATGTGGCTTGCACCGAGGATGCTGCAGCTTTTGTGGCATTGGCAGCTGCCATGGATCTTAGCATGGATGCTTGTAGGTCATTTTCTCAAAAGCTCAGGAAAGAACTGAGACAACCGGATCTTGAATAGTCTTTTCGGGGCGGGTCATAATGGCAATTGGGTTTTGAATTCTTGGATTTGCAATTGACCAAGCAGCAGCAGCAGCAGCTTTTACTTGTTCCTTTCTTTCTTGAGTGTACAGTCATCGACAGCTATTTGTTTTCGTCTTATGTTCCTTTTCAATGTATTTAATTATTCATTTGTACATTATTGACAGTTTTCTTGAAATCCATTATTCATTTTCTTGGAATCCTATTATGTGTCTGCTTAGCTAAGTATGAAAAGTATAATATTGGGTTATAAGTTGGCATACTCAAGACCAGGTGGTCTTAGATCCGTAAATCAATTACTGTTTGCTTTTGATTAGTATTATACTTTGTTTTTGTACAGATTCAAATTTCAAAGAATTATCTAACAGTGCTGCTCTCTGGATTGATAATGACTTTCTTTCAGGTCGGCTCAGTGTCACAAAGCCCGTAAATTTCTGTTGGAATGGTTTGGGTTGACAATTTAAATAGCATTGCTTGTTTCATGCCATATTCCATATTTCTCCCCCTATTTTTGGTGGTTATTATTCTGTTAATCCACCAGTATTTCTTCAGTTTGACTAAGTCTAAAATAGGCTCTACTCGTCCAAAGTATTAGGAATTAGAGTTATTTTAAAATATATTTTTTATCTGCTTAATACCAGCTCAATTATATTTGAGAAATTTTAACAAACAAGTTGAAAAATTCTTCGTCAAATGTGTTATGAGATATTCACAATTCATATTTATTTTATTATTTAATTCATACTTATTAACCTATGAAACTATGAACATATTACTGTTTGAACTACTCCAATAAAGTTCAAAATTTGCAAAACTAATAATATTTTAACTAAAAGAAAAAGAAAATGTGAGTCGCCTTTGAATTCAAAATTATTAAAACTAATAATATTTTAATTCAAATCGCTGTAAGTCGGACTCATAATGGCCGATTAACAGCCCTAACTAATCAAAATAGTCAAGGAAGATATTGGATTTACCAAATCAAAATTAGCTCACACATACCGTATATTCGATTTTCAAAGGCTCACTTTGAATAGTTTAGCTAACTGTACATTTTCTTGACTTCAACTTGGAAATCTTCAAAGCTTCCAGAGGATATTCCACCCAACCTCAACCATATCCTTTGCAATAAGGGGAAATTCAACCCACTCCTTAACTAAAAAATATGAACTGATATTGGCCAGTTGCCATCACCTACCAACTATTCTCACAAAACAACATGGTTCATGAAATAAAATAACATGTTCGATAACGTGCATTGAATATACATCTCACTATATATTTTATACACATCTAAATATATATATGTGTGTGTGTGTGTGTGTGTGTGTGTGTGTGAGTATGCACAACCTTCGTTATAGCATCTATAAGACCAACCACTGTTGATGAAAAATGAATGTTGTGGAAATTGGAATGTAGAAAATTATTGCCATGAAAATAGCACACAGGTAACATGACAAAAATAATGCTATTATGGTCTTCATCGCCCTTGCGACTTCAAAATCTGCCAAGCAGGTAAAATATTATAGCTAATTACAATAGAAAATTTTGCACCAAGATTATGTATCTTAGAGCCCTACATAAGAGGACCACTCAGTCCTCTGAGTCCTGTAACTTCAAACCCCAAAGTAAGAATGCCGCTACAGTGCTGTGAAATCCAAATCGAGTTGTGTATTATGGAAAATAAAAACCAATTCCAGTCTTCATCATCCATGCTTAAGATAATCCCGAGACAAACATCCTATTCAGCTTAATTTTCTACTGGATGTATACAATCCTATCATGTATAGAGTGTTGGAAGAAACAAAAGATAGAGAGAGCGAAGAAACAGAACTGTAATATAAAGCAAACTAGATTAATTGATTGTACAGATTATAAGAGAAACTAGCTACCCTCAATTTGCCTAAATTTTACCTGCAAAGTTGAAAGTGAAAGCTCCATATAGTAACTAATATTTCATGCACACACACACACACACACCAAAAAAAGAAATAAAAAATACCATGAGGGCCTGATGTTTGAGAAAAAAACAAGGGTGAAACTTCAATTCAAGGAAGTTGATGGGACTAACAGTACCCTGCTACCCCATATCTTCATTCTGCAGCAGCATCTTCACTATTAGTTCCTTCAGTTTGTATCTCGGGAAGGGTATCAAGATCCACGCGAACATCTTTCTCCTCCATGGAATTGGATGTATCAGATATATCAATAGTGTCATGTTGAACTTCTTCAGGATTTTCAGTCGCTGTAGATTCCAAGATTTTATCATTCTTTTCTAATGAAGACTCGGTGTTATTCCCTGCTTCCACAGAAGCCTCTGATCTAGTGATATTTTCTGATGCAGAAGACTCTGTGCTATTATTAGATGAAATAGAAAACTCCACAGTGCGTGATTCTGCATCTTTGGTTTCAGCAGAACCTGCTGAATTAGAGTCAAAACGATTACTATCCACATTTGAGGTAGAATTATTGGCCTGCTCTGAAGCAATAGTTTGCAAGTCAGATCCTTCTATGGATGTACCCTCAGTGAGAATTCCCTGACCACGATCTAACTCGGGCTCACTCTCCGTTACATCTTGTGAGGACAAGTCATGATTCTCTGTTACAACCTCAGGTGAGCTGTTGGTTGCTAAATGATCATTGGATCCTTCCATAATTGTGTTATTTGGAGATGAACCGTTCTCAGAGTTGTCTAACATATCTATCTTGGTTTCACTGGTGGTTACATTTGACTGGTGATCATCTCTAGCCATTTCACCACCTTCCACCTCTAAATCTTTCCTGTTCTCGCCTTTATTAGTTTCTTCACTGTTATTCTCTTTGTTTTCCTCTTCTAAAATGTTTTCAGGGTGTTCATTAGGTTTTTCCACATGTTCATTCTCATTTTCAGTAGTTGCTATTTCGGTATCATGCGTCACAGCACTAGAAGCATCATCTGCCTTGTAATGTTCCTCACGTGCTTCATGGGTACTCCTATCATCTCCATCATGATCAGTGTCCTCCGCAGAACTTTCCTTCTCCATTTGACCATGATCATCTTCAGAATATGTTTCTTGAGTTTCATTCTCATCACTGCCTTCCCTCCTCTCATCATCTACCAAATCCTCTTCTCTATCAACTTCTGCATCTGATTTCTCTTTTTCATGCTCATCTATCTCATCATCTCCACCTCCCATCCCTTCATCATCCTTTCCTTCCACATTCTTGTCTTCTGGTTCATCTTCTTCATGTTTAATGTCTTCTACTTCTTCTCCAGTGGTTTCCTCTTCTTCTGCTGGTTCATCATGCTTCTCATTCTTAGAAACCATTCCCTCCGCTCGGTGATGGATATCTTTCCTTCCAAGTTTTGTAAATTCACCACTACTTACTCTTTGAAGTAAGGCTTTTGCATCACTTTCATCAAATTCTTTCTTCTTGTCATGGGAATGTTTGACTTGGTATATCAACCAAAAGCAAACCGCAAGCAACAAACAAATTTGCAGAACATGCTTGCACTTGATCCCTTTGGATCTCTGGTTCCTACTGGGGGACTGCCTGTACATAATGATTTACCAAGATGTTTTCTTCACTTATTCTCCTTTCTCACTGCTAATTGGAACAGAACCTGCTATTTAACATGAAACATCTTTAACAGAAATAAGCTAGAAAAATCTAACATTAATTGAAACAAAACATTTATGGACTCACTTTATGAAGTTTTCACAGAATAGACCAGCATCTCTCACCAATATTTTATCTTAAAAGCAACTACATGTCAAAGATTGTCATGAGGACAACACAATATTAAAAAGTTCAGATGAACCACAAATTTTTTTTTTTTTTTTTTTTGGACAAACAAGAGCTCATATCACACCAATAAAATGTTCGCTGTTTCCCTTCAGCTACAAGCTAACATTAGTCAGAATATAGAGACTGTTACTTAGTCAAGCAATTTAATGTTTGCAACCTATCTCTCAATTATATGCAGCATAATTATCAACATGCCCAAGGTGAGTCAGAGAATGAAATATTCCTCAATTTATAAGAGCTAGATAATTTCTCAAAAAATTCTTCAACAAAAAACTAAAAAATAGAAATAATTCCAAGGTAAGCAAAAATAATTAGGATCCTTTCTAGCCAATCTCTTTTCCAATCTCTTCTCCATATAATTTCCTTGATTTCCATATTTATGATTTACATTTTTCATCACTCATCAGTATTAAGAGGGCACCAGGGTGCTCAAAACAAGGGATAAAATTGTGCAACACCACACAAAAAAATCACCCAACCAACAGTCATCAGGTGATTGGCCAAGCTTGAGCTACTATAATAGCAAAAAAATTGCATACAATATCTTAGTAGAGAACACACTGCATCATCACCAGGAAAAAACTTAGATCACCTTCACCAACTTGTAGCAATTGAGACGGTATTGGGCAGGGAGAAGGGCAGTGGGAAGGTAATGGACTAAGTTCTACTCATGGAACATAATACCCATTCAGCAAACAGCATTTTGAATTCTCAAGAAGTGTAAGTAAAAAATTATTGTAAGGAGCATAGATGCAGAATTAAATTTTGGTTGTGAAAAAGTAGTTTCCACTTAATAATATTAACTGTAGTTTCTAAAGAGTCAACTCAATAAGAAATTGTTATGATACATGTTTTTCATAGTTCCACACTGTCAATCCACCATTACCTTCAGAATATATTCTAGACATGTCCTGAGAATGGGATGGGGAGTCCCAGGAAGTTTACATAATTACATCCCTCTTTCCATGGTAAACCTAGGTCTATTTTTTCCGTTGTTTGGTAGGGGAGGGGTTGTCTCAGCATAAGAATAAAAGTCGAAGGGTTACATATGGTATATGTCCCACAAATAAAGGGCTGGAGCCACTAATCGCTTTCACTAACAACGGGAAACAAAACTTTTATCAATCAACACAAGGAGATACAACCAGAATAGACAAGACCACACTCCTTGCAAATCGAGAGCCCCAAAGGAAGGCAGATAAATTTTCTTCTAAAGAAAGATACTAAACCCTCATCTCCTTATACAAGTAAATTCTATGGAACTTGGAGATTTGGTCACAATTTTGCTGTTCTGCACATCGAAACTTGCCACCTAGCCAGAGATAGACCCCAATTCAATCTCTGGATCACCTTGATTACCCTGACCCCATCCCTTCTGTATGCAAGCACTAGGTGTTCTTTGTTTCCCAAATCCTGCATCTTGCATTGACTGAACAAAGAGAAAACAGAAAGGTGGCAATTACCTTCCAGGTACTTAGCTAATGAGCAGCGAAGCAGTAAATGATCAAACCACCCTCGACCAAAGTAACAAATACTAAACTTCTGGTAAGAAGAGTGATTAATATTATTCTTAGCCAAAGTATAGTTTTGACAAGCCCTTAGAATTCCACATACGTAATTTCAATCATAACACTCTCTTCAGCACTCCGTCATCTTAATCCATCTTAAGATTTCCTTTTTACTCTAATATTAAAAACAGATACAAAGATCAACGACAGAAAATCTGACAAGAAAGCAAATTTTGACATTAGTTAGAACAGGCAAGTGTAAAAGATCAAATCCCAGAGACAAGCAAATGCAGAAACTATGCAAACATCAAACATCAATTTCACTACTTAACCAATTGTGAAGTAAAACCCCAAGGGATTGAAGTCAAAATCAAATCTTTATAATAAACACCAAAACCCATTCCAGAAACAATTTCCATTAGAAGCAATAATCAGTGCACAAAGTCAAAGACTTCATATTCCACTCAGGCACTCATAATCCAATCCCATGACAAACTATCACTTAACCACTCAATAAACCGTCAAATTGCTCATAATGAAGTAAAAAATACTTAACAAATAGCAAAAGAAACTAATGAACAATATAAAGAAAAAGAATATAGAAAAATGACATACCTTGAGAAGATAAGAGGACCGAAAAAAAACTGGGAAGAGGGTCTGGAACTAGCAGTAGCACAGTAACTTGAAAGTAGTAAAAAAATAGAAAAAGTTTATGGAGTTTCAAACTCTGAGGCAAAGGAAAATAGTGAAAGAAGTGTTTGTAATCAATTATCCCAAATGCTTCCCTTTTTTTTCTTTTTCTTTTTTGTGGGGTGGGGTGGGGTGAATGGGGGCCTTGACAGCTCTCTTCCACTCTCTCTCTTCTCTCTGATCTACTAATAATGGCAGAGGTTGTTCTTGCAATTTTGGTAGCAAGAGTTGAGAGACAGTTGTAGATGGGAATTGGGACTCTTATTCGAATGTTTTACAGAGCACAGTCCAGGTATCCGGGTTATAACCCATATATGACCGAGTCGTCTTCGGTTTTCTTCCCTACAATTAATTACAAATTTGCTATAAGTCGCTTCGTTGAGGAATAAGAATTGCTGCATTGGTAGAATAGTTGTAACATGGAAATGTTACCAAGTTGGATTCGAGAAAAAGATCTGGAGTGAAAGAACACAAGTTATTCTCATATTAAGTGGATCTGACAATTAAAAAAAGGTAATTCAACGTGGGAGTTGAAAATTTTAAAATTATTCTAACAAATTAATATATTTATTATTATATAATTAAAATTCTTAATTTTTAAATTCTTCAATCCAAATGTAATTTAAAAATAATGTTGAAGTGGGCAAATTGTCTTGCAATGAAATTGGGGATAGTAATTTAAGAAAAAATATAGTTTCAGAATGATCATTCAAAGGATAAAAGTTAAAATTTCAAAAGTTCGTAATTAATAGGTTATAAAATTGAGTACCACAAAAATTTGGTATTAACTCATTTTCATAATGGTTTTTTTATTTAGGATTATTAATTGAACAATATTTAATTAGTTTTTTATGTACAAAATGATTTAGTGATTGTTTGTCAACAAAAAAGAAAAAGAAAAAAAAATCCCTCTTAAATCATTCTCTTTTTCCAATCCTTTTTTTTTTTTTTTGTCTTTACCATGCCATACGTGGCTGTCTAAAGTGGTTTCTCATTTTCCATTTTTCCTTTTTCCTTCTCATTTATTTCTATACAAAAAAAAATTATATTTTTATCTAGCAAGAGGGAATAACCATCTATAATTCTATATATAGCAAAGGGGTATTATTTTATGATTCTACTTCTCTTCCAAATTCACAAGTTTAACAATTTTTAAATTGAGTTTTAATATAAATAACTGCAAGTTGAGTTTTCCTTAGAGTATATTGAATTTAAATAAGCACAAACTTATGGATATATTCGATTTGAATTAAATGCAAACCCGTCTCTATAAGGTTTGTGCATGTTATAGTTATTACTGATTTTGACATTATAAATAATTTGAGAATAATATGTTGATCCTAATGTACAACTTATAAAGAAGCTGCCTAGGGTCCTAGGCCTAGGTGGATATGCAATTTTTGTCATGGGTTTTGAATGTTCTCCTTTATTCAATGGGTATTTGTAATTGATTTCTTTTATTCCTTAGAATTTGACGTGGCAAATTCAATTTCCCCATATTTAATTCTTGAAATTCATTAATTTTTATTTTGATTTGACTTAAAATTTGAATATTTGATTCACAAGAAAACCCGATTCGCAAGAGCACGTTGTATCAAACATTTGATTAAATAAAATTTAAATTTGCAAGTGAAAAATATAAATTTATTTGAACCATCTCAACCCAGCTACATGATGTAGAAACAATGAACTGCATGGCAGATAACAAAAAAGTGTGACACATAAATGAAACAGAAGATCAAATGCCATGTTAAGATACAAAATTAGGTCACATCCGATCCAGAATGATATATAAAAGGTCTATGCTGTCCGAGCATCACACTCATGGGAGTTTGTCTCCTTGTTCAGCTTAGGCCTAAACTTCACAAAACTCTTATTCATATATTCCTTTTCCAATTTAAAATACTAACAAAGCATAAATTGGATAAGATGTCTTTTTTATTAGTTGTTTACTCGCTACATATTATCCTATCCTTTTCTAGTGTCTGTTTACTGGCTTGATTAGCAGCATTTTTGTCTCATTGGCTAAGCAATCCAGTTTTTAATGGAGTAATTAATTAGATTTGAGTATATAAGAGCTATCAATATGTGTATATTGGAAGAGCATAGCAGAGGAAACGAATAGTTGAAAACTTGGACTTGTGAAAGAAATATGCTTATAAAATTGAACAAATTCCCTGGAAAGATTTCCTCAGATTGAAAAGCAGTACTCCTCCTGTCAGGTTTTCACTTTTCCTACACTTTTTTGTCATTGGAATGTTCTGAAAAGCCTGCTTAATATAAAGACTATTAAGTTATGTATGCCAAAAGCTTGGAATATTGCAAAACAGGCACATTGTTTCAGTTTTTGACATGTCCAGGCCAGAAAGATATTGGTTTAGTTGAGGCATGATTACAGTTTGTTGCTAACTAATTTAAAATTTGTGTCTTGATGTAACTCTAAGCAAACCTACAAATGTAATTCAATCTGTGCTTATTATTACATAGTATATTTCTTTGCTTCCTACTAAAGATATTCTTGCTTAAACAAAAATCTTAGTGATGGTTCTCTTCACATTCTGACCACCCTGCCATGCAATACCTATATGTAGTCTTCTCCAATGTCTCTGTTGAGCCCTCATTCTTTGTTTTACAGAAAAGATGAACAATTTCTCTAAGTTTTTCGTTTTAATCGCTATTTTCTCTGTAGTCTTGATTCAAGGTTCATGGGGTTCTGTTGTTTCAACAGGAGATTTTAACAAGGATTTCTTTGTCACATGGTCACCTAGCCATGTAAAGACATCTGTTGATGGCACAAACAGAAGCTTAATACTTGACAAGGATTCAGGTCTGTTTCTCAGTCAAAGATGCCAAAGTTGTGCAAATTATGTATCTTAACTTTCTGCTCTAATTTCTCTCCAGGTTCTGGTTTTGCTTCAAATGATATGTTCTTGTTTGGTCAGTTTGACATGCAAATTAAATTGATACCAGGGAACTCAGCAGGCACAGTTGTGGCCTTCTATGTAAGTTGATAACCATACGTTTTTACTGAAGTTCACATAAGTTTTGCTAAAATTTAAGTTATTAGAAAGTATTGGATGTCATCAACAAGCTTATGGAGACACAGGCTGAATCAGGGCTATGCGGCATCTTTCACTCTTGATATTTCTCTGTTGTCAATGCAGTTGACTTCTGATCAACCAAATCGGGACGAGCTTGACTTTGAATTCCTGGGCAATGTACCTGGACAACCTTATATCCTTCAAACTAATGTTTTTTCAAATGGATTTGATGACAGAGAGCAGAGGATCAGGCTGTGGTTTGATCCAACAAAGGACTTCCACACCTATTCTGTACTATGGAACCTTCACCAAATTGTGTAAGCCACCCTTTAACAACACAATTCAGTTACATTTCTTTAAATTATGTTTGTCTGAAAGATCAAAGTGAAAACTATGCCTTGCCAAACCATATACATATGGTCCCATATGAGAAAAGAGCTGTTTCTTCGAGATGGTTTTTGGAATGACTTTTTCTTCCACAAAGATCAAAGAACAGATTCAAATGAGCCTAAATAGAATTGTGAATAATACTCAGTATGAACTTATTTCTATAAGTTTTCAGCCTCTTTTAATCTGTAAGCTTCTTATTCTGTTCTTGCAGATTCATGGTGGATTGGGTTCCCATCAGGACATTTAGAAACCATGCAGACAAAGGGGTGCCATATCCAAGATGGCAGCCTATGAGCCTGCAGATGAGCATTTGGAATGGTGAAAGTTGGGCCACAAATGGTGGCAAAGACAAAATAGATTGGGCCAAGGGCCCTTTTGTAGCCTCATTCAGGAACCACAAGATTGATGCCTGCATTTGGAAGGGAAATCCAAGATTTTGCAGGGCGGATAGCCCAACAAATTGGTGGAACAAAGAAAGGTTCAGCTCTTTAACATGGGCCCAGAGAAGATTGTTCAGATGGGTCAGGAAATATTACCTCATCTATGATTACTGCCATGATAATCAGAGGTTTCATAATAATCTCCCAAAGGAGTGTTTCCTTACCAAGTATTGATCAAGTATTGTTCAGATGAGGTTTCCTTACCCCACCCCCTCACCCCCTTCTCCATGTATTCTTGATTTGATCATTAATTTAATAATGGATTATCAGAGTTTAGAGTATGATTAGTCTTGGAATCAAAGTCAAGCAACTGGTGGATCATGCTGTCCTATATTATATTTAAGCAATACCACACAACTCTTTCTTCTGATTAGCTAAGCCATTGAACTCTATTAATCAATGATAAGGCCTGCTTGTAGGGCTAAAATATGAATCAACCTATTTAAGACTCAACTCACATCAAGATGGATCTATAAAAAGTTGATTTCAGCTTAGTTAATTAACTATAGAAAAATAAGTTTAACTATTTTTTTATTTTTTAATACAAAATCTGACACATAAGCTCAACTTGATTATTTAAAAAAATAATAAAAATTGTATGCATTTATTAAACTATTCGAAATCAACTCGCATCCAGACTAATTAAAAGTCGTTCAAATTCGAGTAATTTAACAATTGAATCAAGGCCATACAAAATTTTAAATTCAAGATGGAAGCCAAACTGATCTTGAGCAGTGTTACATTTACACCTCCTATTGCAAGAGAAAGTTTATAGGCTTAACTTTACATGCAGCACTTACACATGAACCCTTCTTTTTATTTCTCCAAATAAAGTACTTATTTAACACTACCACATATGGTACGTGTGATAGTACAATGACCTTTAACTTAATCGAAGTGTTAGAAATTTTTTTTGTCTAATAAGGCCATTCCCCCTCCCAGTTGCCCGGGGGATCATAGCTACAAACGACGTAGTACCATCCGTTGTTGCACTTGACCCTGGCGCAGCCCACGCGCACCGAGTCACGCCACACCACTTGCGTGTAGTGCAAGCACTGGTTCCCACCGGTGCACGAGTTTGTGTTGTAATCATAGCATGATTTTTCTGCCACCCACAAATTCACTGCAGCCACACCAGTAAAAGTGCTACTACTACCCTTGGCTAGGTTTTCACCATAGGGTCCGTAGGAGTGGGTTAGAGCGCAATCACTAATCCTTTGATTGGCATAATTTTGGGCGTAGTTAGCTAGCGTCGTGTTCCATGTCACCGTGCCTATGCCCACTTGGCCCCGAGGGGTGTTGTGGGCGTTCACGTAGTCTTGGGCCGAGTTTTGGGCACTGGAAGGTATAATTAGAGAGGATAAGGCTACAAGAACGAGAAGGAATACGGAGATTTTATGCCACGCCATTGCAATTTTTGTGTCCGTATATGAAATGGAATTTTGATTTGAATGAGAATGTAAGGATAAGGTATTAGGTATTTATAAGAAATAATATAGATATAGGATATTATTATACCCTTGTATTTAGCTCCTAACTTTGTGCTAATGGCATGTGCAAAAAGGTGCTAGCCATTATATCACAACAATTTTAAGTAACCCCAAAGTCACTAAAACGTTCCCTTTGGACATAATGTGGAGCCTTGGCCTTGTCAAATTGAGATAAAATTTTGTATTCAACTTTACTAAAAGAAGGGATTAAGTGTTGCTTAAGTGTAAGAATTTTTTTATTTATTTTTATTTTTATTTTGCAGGTTAATTGTATGTCTCCGCTCAATTATCTAAAAACGTTATATAAGATAAGCTTAATTTGTTCGATTATACGTCATTCACTTCGGGTAATATTGAACTTTGACAATTTCTTATCTCAAGTTTGAGCCCAAATTAATATCTAAATCGGCCCAACTAAAATGAAACTAATTTATCATAATTATAAGATATGTTATATAGGCTGATTATACTATTTGTTACATACTTATAAATTATTTAAACAGAAGTCGGTTGATTGGTAATTGGGCCTATAGAAATGTACTAAAAAAAAAAGTGGCCTAAAAGACAAAATGGGATTTTAAGAGAATTCTGCCCTAATTATTTAATATGCAAAAAAATTTATGAAACTCCATTTCATACATATTTGAAGTAGATTATTATCATTGCAATTTTAAATTTAAGGAGACAAGGAAATAAAATGGAAAATCGTGTTCCGAAGGGTTGTCAATCAAGCCGGAGCAAATGAATAATTTGGCCCAAGAAACTTTTCAAGGAATTTAATGTCAAGTTTATAAATACTATTGAATAAAAGCATTTTTCACAAAATTTTGGACATTTGCATCCAAATATTTAAGTAATAATTCATTAATTTATGATGATTTACTAACAATCATATAATATATAAATATAGATATATATATTTTTTACAATCATATAATATATGTAAATTGTAAATAGTATGAAAAATATATCAGTAATAATTTTTTTGAAAAAGATATGTTTCACCAGCCAATCCTTAAGCATTTTATCACTTCCATTTAATTTTTATAAGCTGCACATTTATTGTAATAATTATTAATTACTTACATCCAACCAACTGCATTTAATTTATAAAAAAAATAATAAAAAGCGATGAATTTAGAGGTAATATATAGCATTATTTATATAATTTTTTGTTACTTAATGACTGCTTCATAAATTTTATCAAGTTCTTGACTTCTTAAGGGTACTTAATTGTAATAAACATAAGTCCGGTGGACTAAGTACTGATTAGTGCATGCATGTTTGGCCGTCTATTTATGAGATAACATCCTTACATGTAAATTATTAAACCTTGGAACAAGTGGTCATTTGTTTGAATACTCTTGTGAAGAGAAAATTTTTGGATAAGGAAAAAGTCAAGTCATTTTTTATTTATTTTTCAACTGACACCCTGTTTGGATATAGGGCTTACCAAGGAAAATAGAAAAAAAAAAATGAAAGCAAATAAATCAATTTTCTCTCATTTATGGCTGACAAACTAAACTGGTCCGAACGGTTTTCTATATATATTTGAATATCATAAAAAATAATGAAATAAATTTGTATATTTTTAGAAATATCTCTCACAATTATATTAATGTAAACAAGCTTTTGTTTCAAATTTAATTGAATGATAAATAGAAATCAAATTTAATTTCTCTTTTCTATTTTTTTTTCCTTGTGTTTCAAACTATATTTTTTCTTAACTTAAAAGGGGCGAATTATTACGTCCGTAAGTACTATTTTATTTCAAATATTTAAGTACGCTTTTCCAGAATCATTAAAAATTTGATGTTTTTCATTATTAACTTTTATTTTAGTTCTTGTTGGGTTGATTGCAAGATGCTGGTTATTTTAAAATGATTTTTCTTTATTGTGAAAATTCCCATATTTTCAATAATGAGCTTTAAGGTCTCTTCTATCTTTGTGGCTGAACTGAATTTTATACTTATGAAACCAAAAGAATTTGAGGAAAAAGGAAAAATAAAAAATAAAATTGTATGATCTGTTTTCGATGTATTATTGTTAAGGCTTGCTAGCTAATTATCCAAAATAGCCCCAATTGTATATATATATATATATATATATATGTGTGTGTGTGTGTGTGTGTGTGTGTGTGTGTGTGTAAAAGAAGGCCAATGAATAGATGTTTTTTTTTTTCTTTCGGCATGAAACAAGTGGTGGAAGTTAAACCTAATTCTAAGCAATTAGCAGCTGCCTGTGAAGTTTTGAATTTCAAAACCTTAAAAATCTGGCCAGATTATTACATGCACTTTGCTGAGTAAAAAAAAAGGGTACTTAGCTGACTCTAGGAATTTATTTTCAAAAAAATGGTGTATAACTCATACATATATGCAACATTTATTCAACGAAAGCGTTTGAATCTTGCACTCACTCCTTGATAATTTGATAATTATTAAATTAAGATATTAATATATTTATATAAAAAAATAGAGTTAAGAAACTAAGAATTTTTAAATTATTATGAACACATGTATAACCACAATGGCCGCATTCGGGCCAAAATATAAATTAAATATAAGCATGTGTATTGAGTACAATATTTATCTTTCAAGTATTTTACTTTTATAAAATGAGACATATTTGATAATTATCAATGCATTCAGTATACCATGCACTTTCTTATTTAATTATCAGTTTTAGTACAACAGGCACAAGAATGTCGTAACATGCTTAGGACAATGAAAAAAAGAATGGCTAGTGAAAACTTCTTATGGATTTCCATTGTTACTTGGTGCAAAATGACGCACAAGAAGTAGGGTATTAATTTATAGCCGGGGAAGCATGGAAATTTTGGCCTACTCAAGAAAAAATCATCAAACATGTAACTCATTTACTTCCATGAAAATGACAATACATATAATTCTTTGAACATGTACATGTATGTATTTTTTTCCATACGCAACCTCTATTATTAATTAGGTTAAATAAATTTGAATTTATTTTTTTTTTCAGAGTTTGGAGCGAGTAGCATGTCCTGGGGCTGAATAGTCATTTTAGGATCAATTTAGAATCAAATTAGCATGATTGATTTAATCTTATAATGTAATTGCTGTAAAATCTAAGCAAGACACAGACATTATACTTATTACATGATTATTTAAATACTGATAAAATTTCACAACGAATCTAGATAAAAATAAGAATTGGAATAAGAGAGGAAAACGTACGTTTTCTATATAGTAGATTTTCTAGTAAAGTATAGATAAAATTTTATATACTTTGAATCTAGAAATAAATAAGAAAAGAAAAAACGTGAGAAATTCTACACCATGGAATGATCGTATGGTTAATTATCTTGATCAAAATTTAACTGTTAAAAAAATATTGTCAATCAGCCTGTCCTAATTGTAGAAAATTTTCTGATTGTCATTTTCTCACACGCTGTAGACCTGCAGTTGCTAGTATTCCAAATGAGAGACGACTTAAATCGTGGAAGACTAAAAAGAGTTCATATTCCTGCAAAGTTCTAATTTTTGAGTTTTCCTTGTGCCTCATTTTTCCATATCCATCCTTCCACATCTTGTCTTTACTTGAAACTGAGTGAGTTAATGGTCAATTTTATGAATTTTATCCAATTGTGAAGACAATGGCGGACGCTTCAGAGAGAGAGAGAGAGAGAAAAGAAAAAAGACAGAAACTCTTAAGGGTTACTAACTAAAACTGTAATGATATTTCTACGTTTCATTAGTTATTCCATTTAATTTATTACACAGAGTCTACTTACTGATTTATTCTTTATGCGAATTTTATGTTACTTTGAGGCACCAGAGGCTGTAAACGGGGACAAGAACCACCTTGGTCCAAGTCACCTCCTTCAAAATGCCTTGGAGATTGTGTTAGAAAGAATAGAATTGCCCTTGGTCGTGCATCTTCTCCACAAAAGATACCTACTTAAAAACATTGCAGGTAAAACCAGCATTGCTCAAGAAAACTTACCAAAATTAAGGTACATCTATGAAAACATTTGGAGACTAAATATTGCATTCAATGTATGTACTCCAAATCCAGCATTTTCAAAAGCCACGCCAAAATATAAGCAAAACTTCACTAAAAGAAATCATATTGCTCGCCATTTATTATATTCTTTGTTTATTTAATCATCAATTTTAGTACAATAAGCGCAAAAAAAAAAAAGTTGTCCTCTTCTTTATTTAGGTATTATATACTATAAAAAGACTCTTAAATTACGCGCCATTTATTAAAATTCCGACTCTCAAAGTAACATTGAGAGATCTCTAGTAAGGACGTTCACCAATGTAATTTCCCGGAGGATCATAGATGCAAGAAACAAACCACCACCCATTGTTGCACCGAACCCTAGCGCATCCTAGGCGCACCGAGTTGCGCCACACAACCTGGGTGTAGTGCAAACATTGTTCTCGAACACAAGAATTGTTAGAGTAATTATAATTAGGCTTCTCCCCAACCCACACGTCCACCGCCGCCGGACCAGTGAAATCGCCAGTGCCCTCGGCAAGGTTCTCCCCGTAGGGCGAATTGCTTGAATGCACGAGGTTGCAATCGCCAATCCTTTGATTGGCATAGTTTCGGGCAAAAGCTGCCACTTTTTCGTCCCATGTCATGGGTCCAACCCCCACTTGGGCACGGGCCTCATTGTGGGCATTAAGGTAGTCCTGTGGGGAGTTTTGCCCTTGACATGGATTTTGTAACATGGTTAGGACAATGAAGAAAAGAATGGCTAGTGAAAACTTCTTGTGGATTTCCATTTTGATTGGTGACAAATTGTTGGGACTTTTGCTGCAAACTTATGCACAAGGGGAGTAGGGTTTTTAGGGGGGGAGCATGGAATTTTTTTGGTCTGCTCAAGAGAAAAAATCATCAAACATGTTGATTTACGTGCATAAAAATGGCAATCTGATTACGTAGAATAGTGTTCTTTGAACATGTTCATGTATATATTTTGGGCATATGCAACCTCTATTGGTAATTAGATTAAGTAAATTTGAAATTTTTTGGAGATGAGTCATGTTCCAGCAATAGCATGTCCCAGGACAGGTTAGTCATCACATGATGAGTTTAGAATCAAATTACCGTAATTCATTTATGCTTGTAATGTAATTTCTTATAAAATGTAAGCAATGAGACAAAAGTATTACTTTCCATATGATTAGTTTAGTTAAATACAGAGAAAATTTCATATAAATCTAGATAATAAACAATTAAGAGTTTGAAAAACGTGACTTTTCTAACACATGATTGATTGGCCAAATATTGAGAAAATCTCATACTTTTATGAATGGAAAAATTGTACTTGTGGTCCATGAGATTAGGACCGTCACGATTTTGATTTCCGTAGAAAAATTTTGGGTGCAAAAACAATTTCGGCCATTAAGTTCTTGGATTTAGAAGGAAAAATCCAAGTGAAAACACATATACACACACCCCAACACACACACACACATATATATATGTATACACACACATAAACACACCTATACACATATTTATACACACCCAGACACCCACACCCACACACAACCGATTTATACACACACAAAATCAGGACTTGGAGTTTGTGGGTTGCGAGGGTGGCTGGTTCTGGATTGTGGGTGGTGGTGTAGGGCAAAGGGCTTGTGTGAGGAAAGATGACAAAAATTTTTTTTTAAAAAAAGTAATAAAATGAAAACAATTTTTTCATAATAATTATATATTTATTATAGTTTTTCCTTCACTATTTAATGGTTAAGTTTTTAATTGGTTAAAAACTACTAGTTGATAGAAAATAGCTCAATTATTTGATGATTAAAAAATAAATAGTTAATAATTATTTGGTTGTGTCAGTTGTTAAAAAGAATAATTACTATAAATTAAAAAATAATTACTCATCATATTAATTTTATTCTTGTGGAACAATAATAGCTAAAATAAATATTCTGAATTGTCTAAATGAAGATTTTATTTTTATTTTTCTAATTTTTGAGTGTTTTTGGACCTTCACAAGGCCAAAAATGATGAATGAAAGGTTGGTGAAACTTTTTCATGCTTTAATGGAAGCTTTAGTGGCATCTGCCCATGTCTTTCCTCCAAAAAAATGCGCCCCATCCTTCTATTTTCCCTCCCATTTCACAAACAAAAAATGAACCAAAATTGCAAAAAAAAAAAATCTTAGGGACCATTTTGAAATAAATGGACAAATTTCAGAACGAGAATCACATAAGAACAATATTGCAATTTACCCTCTTATGAGTCTAGATAAAAATGAGAGTGGAAGACTATGAACTTTTTTACACCGTAGATTTCCTATATGGTTGAGATTATGTAGATCAAATGTTAAAAAGAAAGTTTTGTCAATCAACATGACCTAATTGTCATTTTCTCACACCCAGTGGACCTGCGGTCACTAGTATTCAAAATGAGAGACTTATAAGAGTTTATAGTCTTCCAAATTTCTAATTTTTAGTTTTCCTTGTGCCTCATATTTTCCATAGCCTTCCTTCCAGCTCTTTTCTTTACTTGAAACATGGTCAGTTGATTGTCAATTGTATGAATTTGATCCAATTATAAAGATAATGTTTGCTGAGAGAAGGGGTCGCTTGTTCCTTAAAAAGTTCTTTGAAAAGATCCAATTATACACCATTTTTTTTTTTTTTCTTCATGAAACAAGTAGTGGAAGTTAAGGCTAATTCTAGGCAACTTGCAGCTGCAGTTGAACATCCCTTATTGGTACAATTTGTGAGTTAAGAAAAAGTACTTAGCTGACTCTAGAAATTTATTTTCAAAGAAAATGGTGTATAACTCATTCAAATGTGCAACACTTGTTCAACTTTGAATCTTGTACTCACTACTCACTCCTTGATAATTATTGAGTTCAGACATTGTTATATTTATCAAAAATCAGTTTTAAGGTAGTAAGAACCTTTTACATTATTTCGAGTGCATATGTAATTGTAATAACATTTGCATAATTGAATTTAAATCTTCTATTCCAATTTTGTGTTATATCTAATATTTCATATAATTCATTCACATCGTATTTCTTAAATATACATTTAGAATCAATCATATACACGTGACATTCATATATAACATAAAATATAAGACGTAACACAAAATTTGAACACATAATGTAAGGCCCAAATATAAGCAAAACTTCACCAAGAGAAATCATAATAGCCATTTCTTATATTTTTGGCTTATTCAATCGCCACTTTTAGTACAATAGGCACAAGAAAAGGGATACATTATAATCCTCTTCTTTATTTATGTATTATATATTATAAAAAGACTTTCACAATAGAGAGTTAAATTATGAGCCCACTTATTCAAATTCTGATATTGGGGAGATCCCTAATAAGGACGTTGGCCAGCGTAATTGCCTGGAGGAGCATAGTTGCAAGAAACGAACCACCACCCATTGTTGCACCGGACCCTAGCACACCCTAGGCGAACCGAGTTGCGCCACACCACCTGAGTATAGTGCCGACACTCTCCGCCCACACAAGAGTTGGAAGGGTAATCATAGTTAGGCTTCTCCCTCACCCACAAGTCCACCGCCGCCCGTCCGGTGAAGTCACCACTGCCCTTGGCAAGGTTCTCCCCGTACGGCCTATTGGTCGAATGCACGAGGTTGCAATCACCAGCCCTTTGACTGGCATAGTTTCGGGCAAAAGCTGCCACGTTTTCGTCCCATGTCATAGGACCAACCCCCACCTGAGCACGGGCAGCGTTGTGGGCATTAAGGTAGTCTTGTGGGGAGTTTTGCCCTAGACAAGAGTGTTGTGACATGGTTAGGACAATGAAGAAAAGAATGGCTAGTGGAAACATCTTGTGGATTCCCATTGTTACTTGCTGCAAAATGATGCATGAGGAGTAGGGTATTTATAGTAGAGGAAGCATGGAATTTTTGGCATACTTAAAGAAAAAAACAACCATGTAACTCGTTTAATTCCATGAAAATGACAAAACGTAGAGTATTGTTCTTTGAACATGTACATGTATATATTTTTAGCAAACGCAGCCTCTATTACTAAGTAGATTAAATCAATTTGAAAAATCTTATGTAAGAGTTTGGAGGGAGTCGTATTCATCAATAGCATGTCTGATTAGTCATCCTAGGATCAGTTTAGAATCAAATTGGCACAATTGATTTAACCTTATAATGTAATTGTTTTAATATCTATCGCAAGATACAAGTTATATTTATCCTATGATTAGTTAAATACAGATAAAATTTTATATGAATCTTGATAAAAATAAGAGTTGGAATAAGAGAGGAAAAACATAAAGTTTTCTACTTCCTAGTTTAGATGTAGATGATTATCAAATACATATAAAATTTCATAATCCTATAAATCTAGATAAAAATAAGAGGAAAAACATCAAATTTCTATAACGGTGGAATTTCCTATATCATCATATGGTTACTTATCCAGATCAAAAGTTTGTCAACCAACCTGACCTAATTGCAGAAATTTCGTATTGTCATTTTCTCATACGTTGTAGACATGCAGTCACTAGTATTCCAAATGAGATATTTCAATCGTGGAAGACTTAAAAGAGTTTATATTCCTGCAAAATTCTAATTTTAGGTATTTTTCCATAGCCTCCCTTCTAGATCTTGTATTTACACAGAGTCAGTTAATCATCAATTGTATGAATTTAATGATCGAATTGAAAAGACAAGGATAAAATTATAAAAACTATCTTTGAAGTTTAGTTCAATTATTAAAAAAATTATTTATCTTTCAAAATTACAAATAACCTTCAAGATATTATAAATATTCGATTAAATTTATTTTTATTTTACAAATATCCCTCAACAAGTGTAATTTGTAAAATAAAAATAAATATTAAAAAAATATTTATAATTTACAAATTTAAATGAATTTTTTTACAAATAATTTAAACTTCAAGGATAATTTTTATAATTCCCAAGACAATGATGGATGCTTACAATAAAACAGAAACTTCCAGGTTACTAACTAATACAGTAATGATGTTTCTACATTTCAATAATTATTATATTTAATTTATTACACAAGTCTACTTACTGATTTATTCTTTGTGCGACTTTTATGTTACTTTGAGTGTTTCTCCTCATCCAGCTATGCATGTGAGAGTCTCCAAAATCAGTTCAGGAGATAGGATTACATGCTTTCATTTTACAGAATATAACAAACATAAAACCTTGAAGCGTTTCAGATGGAACAAATGGCAATGATGGAACCAAATCCCACCAAGACAACCTGGAAATAATATTCTAAAACTGAAAAGAAATGTAAAAATGGACATTTATGATGATGTAGCACTAACTTAGTTCCGAACTCTAATGCTGTTTAAGTGTACTATGAACAAGTCATTCCAAGTATCAGTAAGTCCTGGTAAGCACCAATGCATGCAATCGTCATGTCTTTTCCCACCAGCCGTGGACGGATGGGCATCAGCTCTAAACTCGCTCATCTGTGTTATGTCCAATATTTGGAAACTAGAACCTTTGAGGGCCCTGTGTAGGTGCTGATTTACAAGTCGTGTCTCCACATTTGTTCCATTGTTCTTAAGAGAGAAAAGTTGTTCTACCTGAACATAGAACATAATATACTCAGTTATACGTTGCTTAAGACAATGTAATACATAATCGAAAATCCTCGAATTCAGGTGCATAATCATAAACTATCATACAAGCATAAGTATGAACTCAAAATGATACATCAAAGCAACTCAAGAAACACAAAACAGCACCAAGAAAAGCTTACTTCTTGTGGCCCCAGAGGCTGTAAACGGGGACAAGAACCACCTTGGTCCCAGTCACCTCCTTCAAAATGCCTCGGGGATTGTGTTCGAAAGAATAGAATTGCACTTGGCCGTACATTCTTTTCCACAAAAGATACCTACTTAAAAACATTGCAGGCAAAATTTGGTAAGAACACATAATTGAACTTCCAAAATGCAGGTATAGAACTACCATAAAGAGAGAAATTGAAAGGGGAAAACAAGATAGTTTGTTTTCTCTTCATAACAAAGAGAGCTCTGAGAATAGCAAACTATTTACACAAAACAGAATTAATCAAGTCTGAATGGAAAATAGATTCATCATTTCATAGATCAGACTAGGAAATTTGGATTCTAAACTGTAGAGCACCTGAAAAGGAGAAGCCTAGCATCATACCATGTGTCTTAGCACCATGTCAAGCCCAGCATCAGGTGTGACTGGAGGAGTCACAGGTACACCCTTCTCAAAGAAGAGCATAGGTGATTTCACAGGATCAAATTTCGAAGGAGCCCACCACCTACAGCAGAATGAAGGAACCAAATGAGTAGCAAGACATTTTAACTTCATATACAATGTCCAGAAAGAATCAGGAGAAAACGAAAAACAAGATAGAAATTCTAAGAAGAATTAACAGGCAACGGCCAGTGAAAGATGATGCTGCAGTTTACACCAGATAGCGTTTAATTAGTGCAGGGTCGTAACCCATCACTTGCCTTCAAATTCGTGCATCAGTCACTCAGCAAAAGATATAATGTACTGCTGATATCTGGCGGGGTAAGAAACGGATAAGAAGCTATTATGAAGAGCTTATTTGAACACTATGGGAAGTATGTTTAAGATGAGTCTTATAACTGGCACATGCATCGAAGAAAGCTTGAGTCTCTGCTCATCACACAAATGATCATAGACTAAGCAATGCAACTGGCTTAGAAATTTGAAGTCTAGAATGAGCTTTGGAGGACAATACGTGTATATGGTTCTGATCATTACTGCTGAAAAATGCACAAGCTAGGCAAGGGCCTTCAGTTAGGTTCCAATTTCACCAACATAAAGCCGTATGATGCAACATTATTCAATAAATCAGTCTACACAAACAAACCACAATGAAACCTGAATTACCAGTGTCCGGTATTGAAGATGAGGATGTCATGGAAACTTGGAGCTTCTGCCCAAGTTCCTTCTGGTAAATCAACATCAATTCTATAGCCCTCCTTATAACCAAGTGACTCCAATATACCACTATTACTACTGGCTGACCACCTAGAATAGAAAGCACAGAAACAAAGCAATACAACATTAAAAATGCACTAACACGTAAAATATTGAAATTACTCCCCTCTGAGTCATAAGCATAATTTGAAATATAAAATAAATAAACAGTGAAAACCATATTATTACAAATTCAGGTACTAAATGTGTGAAATAAGAGCACAATTTATCTAATGGTCTAAAGCCAACACAAGAAACACAAATACTTCAAACCAATAATAAATCTTAAAAAGCATTTTACAACAGCTACTCCAAAGGGTGACGAATAAGACTTGGAAATGATGCAGAATATTAGAAAATTCATCAGGGCAGCACAAAATCTTAACAGCAACACTCTATCAAGTCCTTATGCATGTTCAGCTCCTTAATGCTTCACGTGGACCCTAAAATTTGGAGGGGCAGTGCTGGAACACAAACTCAAGAATCCCCACATTAATTTTCCTGTTATTTTCTTTATTTCAAATTTACAGCTACATCTGTAACTGTTCATCAAATATTTATTCTCGTAGGGGAGAAAGTGAGGGTGATTAAGTTTCATCCCACTGATCCCACCTTTTATTTTCTTTTTCCTTACCTACATATAGTACAAAAAATCAACAGAGAAACAGATTTTACAAGTCTAAAGGAAGAATTGATCAATAAGATAAATGGTTATAGCAACCAAAGACACTCATATCTTATGAAACTTAAGCATCTAACAAATGCTCAATGACTGGACGTCTGGACCTCGTAACTCAAAGGATTCCAAATTTAGGGCACCTACTTTATCTTCAGCAAAATATTTAGATTCAACCAGAACCCCATCATCTAAAGATAAAAAATTGCACGTAGAGCATACACAGCCATGCAACACATAAATATGCTTCATTAGAGGGAGCACTGACTTCCTTTTAACAGAGCCCACACAAAAATTATTGCACTTGGCTTACCTACCATAACGAGCCAGAAGATTTGTTCGATGATACGCAATGGTAAGGTTGTACTTAACAAAAGTAAAACCACGATCAGCTCCAACAGGACGCCACTTTTTTACCTCAGTGGACACTTGTTTCAAAGCACAGAAAAGAGAAACAAACATGTTCCTATTCAAGGAGTCCCCAACAAATCCTGCACTGTTAAAGATCCATAAGGTCTACAAATAGCACTGATATTAACACCACAAAGAAAAATCCAAGAGCCCCATGTAAATATTGTGAACGAACATCTTATAATGATATGACTGATTTTTAATTGTGGAGTTGAAAAGATTACAACTTGAAACATGGTTAAGTACTACTACTCTCAATAGAATATCAGATAAATCCGTCCAGTTCCACGATCCTTAATAAGAAAACAGATCTACCTGAAAATACCTTCCTCCAAAACAGTTTGCAAAGATCAAAGTAAAATTTGTTATTTTTCTAACTTGACAGAGTTCAATTCCTCACAAGATACCCACAACTTTAAATAAAACGCATCCGCGAGTGTTAACCCAAGTGATTTACCATAATAATAAACTTTCCTTATTCATGTGTTTCCTAAGTAGCAATATTATAGCTAGTTCACAGACAGACACTCAATCATTCACTCACAGAAGACCCTATAACTCAAAATATACATATACATGCCAAAAAGCAGATTTCATATTCAGAAACAAGTAGCTTGAAACACAAAACATACCAATCTACTTAATGCGGTGGTGTGAGTGAGTGATCAGTTCACAGTCGCATTCACAAGAGTACGGTTGAATCATTACAAAAACTTACCAATATTGGTATCTCGAAAATTTTCCAGGAATCGCAACGGATCAAACGGCGGGAGATCACAGCCGTAGGGTTTCCAGCGCCACTTGAGAATATCAATGGCGTTGGATTTGTTGCTGGCGATGCAATTCCACCCTTTGAATATCTCCTTGCAGGTGTGGTCGTACCGCTGCGGAGATCTGACCGTAGGATCGTAGATCCACCGCCCATCCGAGTAGTTGCAGTTACTGTTACTCTTCCCAGGCACCACTGAGTAGGTTAACGACGGTGATGCGGTATCGTTTCGGAAGAGAGAGAAGCAGAGGAAGAGAGAGACGAGGCAGAGAAGCGAGAGGAGGACGCGGGAAGCGAGTGAATAAGTGGAAGCATGGAGTTTCTTCGAGCTGTAATGGAGTTCTCTTGTGCCCATGGAGGATGGCGAGGTGCGGACTCGGCGCCGGCGCACATTAGCACAGTCTAGTCCCTTCTTTATGATGTACCGTGTAACTGAAAATGGCAAAGTCCATTTTTTTCCAATTTCTTTTAATTGAAAATGTTATCATATTTTATGTTG
This sequence comes from Paulownia fortunei, assembly GCA_019321725.1. Taxonomy (NCBI): domain Eukaryota; kingdom Viridiplantae; phylum Streptophyta; class Magnoliopsida; order Lamiales; family Paulowniaceae; genus Paulownia; species Paulownia fortunei. The sequence goes on along the minus strand of CM033106.1, from coordinate 28,362,167 downwards.
AGCGTGAAAATAAATTGACAATCAATCGATTTTAAAATTTAATTGATCTCAATTTGTTAATTTAACAAATCAAATTGAACATATTTTTTTATTAAATAAAATTTAATATTAAACTCAACTTAATTAATAAAAAATAAATATATATATATATATATAAAAATAAAATTAACTGTTCAACTTCGATTCTTATTCGATTCAATTAAAATTCTTTCAAACTCGAATTTGATTAAATTCAAATTTAATTTTTAAATCTTAATTAAAATTTAAACAAACTTGTAAAATTTAATTAAAATTTAAACATGAATAATAACATATTCGGCTTCATTTACACCTCTAATTTTATGACTCAAGTTTCTGTTTAAATTTTAAATTTTAGTACACAAAATACTACAAAAATAATTTACTCACAACATAATCTTAAGGTTGGAACAATCAGATCTTTTGTTCGTTTGGTAGGAAAGTTCAAACGGTGTTTATTATAATTGATATAGAAAAAGATAACATAGCAAAATGAGGATACCCCTGTGTATATATTTCTTTTAGGTCATCATAATTTGAAATAAAGATAAAATCCAACGATTTTTCAACGAAATTATAACTTCTTACATCGAAATTATATTACATGGGCATATCAATGTTTTATTAGGTCTATAAGCAAAATCTAAACAAATAACCCACATTGGATAAAGAAAACATGAATTTTAAAGGAGCAGTCAGTCAAGTAAAATAATTAAATTCTTTTCTAAAAGTTATCAAGAAAAAGTACATTTTTAGTTTTGATAATTCTCCAGAGCACTTCTTGCTACCAAACCAAGTACATTTCTGTAATGCTAATTAAGATTCAACAAAATTTTCAATCAACAACAGTGATGTCTCGTGTTGGTATATTAAACAAATTAACACGATTTTTCTGCAATGATAATTTAAAAGGTGTAAGAAGTAAAGATGCTTGTTGGCGCCATTTGCCACAAAGAATACCATCTCTGATCAGCTGATCAATGCAAAGGTTTAAGGTGGAAGACTTGGCAGGCCGACTTGTATGATTTCTTGGCTGCTGCCTGTTCAAACTTCTTGATCGCAGTTTCATTCTCTTCTAAGCTGGTTTGGATGAAAAATCTTATCCACCAAGATGAGCTCCGGAATTTGGCCTACACAATGAACACCAACATGCTAACTTTTCAGTGGTTATGCTAAGACATAAAGATAACAGAGAATTTCACCTGAGAGTCGGATTTTAGAATTTCATGATTGACTAAATCTTCCCCTGTTCATAGCTGACATTATTTTATTTTTCTTTCTTTATATATACATATATATATTTTTAATTTTTTTTATTTCAGACAGAAGACCAGCGCAAACTAAACTTGGAACAGTTCTCTCCATCATATTTAATAAATGAAGTAGTGAACTTTTGAAGCTAGAAAAACAGAAAATATCAGACCAACAGGAGTATCCGGGGCCAAAAAATTTATCAACCAGGAATCATATTTATCATAAAGCTAAAAAATATCATCATGGTGAAGATTTAGAATTCTCAGAGATGCATCCCCCATCATCTATCCATTAGCATCCTATCGTATATATATGAAAAGAAAAAGACAGAAAGCACAAAAAAAAGAAAAAAAAAAGCCACTGCCGAGTAAAGGAAAAGAAGTAAAACAAACGAGATAGAGACTTACAGGGCGTCCAAACTTGGATAGCTCTGCCACCTTAGCTCTTTGATGGCCTGGGTAACCTACATTTACATAAAATTAGTAAAAACTCCACAGTGATTTAAAAACTTGTCACTGGATAAGAATAAAAGATCAGGTTAAATGGGAATTATGTGATAGCTGACAAGACTTGGATGCTAATACCCTGCAACACAGATTTGAGCACTTTGGGTTCTGGCTCAAGCTCCAACATGCCAAAAATACTGGGATGATACCCAGCCATTCTTTCCAGTGTTATTCCACTTAGCGAGCCTAAGCTTGTGGACTAAGCCACGAATTGGCACAATAAGATTGGCTGCTAGGAGGAAATTTCCATGTAAAAGCTGGGAAAGTGATTGGGTTAACCAGGAAATAAATAGCCACTACCCTGTATCATTTGCCTGAGTCATCTCCAACAAGTTCCCAGGGCTAATGACCTGATTTTGTCCATCATAAGCTTAGATGGATGCAACAGAACCAGCATAGTTCCATTCTTATTGAAGAAAGATCCACATCAAAATTCTTACCATTGTTTATCGTGGTACAATACCTTAACTAACAATTGTATCCTTCACTTTAATTCCAAAAGTTCTGTTGCTGTATTTGAACGTTTGTTCACTTGGAAGCAGGAAGCAGAATGAAGAGGTAACTACATCATTTGATTACCTAATGGCTCAGTAAAAATACACCCACAAACACTCCTTGAGGCCTAGGGGGCAAAGGCTCGGTGACATGGGACACGACGCCTGCTAACTATGCGCAAAATTACGACAATCAAACGATTGGTGATTGAGCTCTAACATACTCCAATGGACCAAGCGGTGAAAACCTAGCCGAGGATAGTAGCACTTTCACCGGTGTGTTGTAGCACCTCAAACAAGATCTTCCAGATAGTTAAGATGAAAAGCATAACTGAAAAATATTCACCAATTACATCAAAATCAAGAAAAAACGGCCTAGTATAGTTAGCTCACTCTTGTTATAGGCTACATTTGTAGAATTGCTGAAGGATATAAGAAGCCAAGGTCTCTGGAGAATTACCAGATAATATAACTAAGCCATCAGAAGACACCCTCGCTAGCTCTGGAACAGTCTTGTTAAGATACTTTGGTGACAAGTAATCCAACGCATCTGACACAATGACAAGAGAAAATGACTTAGGCTTGTAGGGTAGAGGAAACTTGATATCAGCCACACGCACAATGCCTTTGCGCACAAGACTCCTGCAATTGCCATCAGCATCATCCAACTCGTATGGCTCTACACCCCAAGCTTCAGTATCCTCTTCTTTTAATATTTGAGAGACTACTAAGCAGGTTTCAGGGCCTATATGCAAAACTTTCCGCATGCTGTCACCATATGCTTTCTTAAGAATAGGTATTAATCTCTGAAGTTCTAGTGTACATGAAACACCACCTGCATATACATGAATGAATTACTCAAAAAGTGTTTCTCATATGATCAGTAGGGTTTTTTATGTTTGAAAAAAGAACCCAAGCAAAAGAAGCCTGAGAAAAGACCAAGTGATAAATATCAGACCAATTATCTCCTTAATTATCTAAGCAGTCAAAGGGAGATCAAGAATTGAATGGGAGTTTGTACACCATAAAAGTAAGCGATGCAAAGCAGCTAGTCTAATCCACGTCAATGACATTACTGTAAACGTCAGATGCATAATAGCAAGCAGAATTTACATGAATTGGCATTAAGCCCTTTTCTTAGAATTGCTAATGTTTGCTATCTATCTTCTGTCAAAGATATCTCAATAGTCAAGTAAAATGAGCCAAGTATACTTCTTCACCACAACAACCAAATACTTCAGAGAAAAAAATGCAACTATAGTGGTTTCAATACAAGAAACAGAACCTTCTATATGCATGCATGCATTGCTTAATCTTGATTCACTCAAAAAGAAATTTTGGAGTTTATTTAGTTGGAGCAAGGTTTATTTATTAACAGTAAATGGCTATTTTTCATAAGTAAAAGGAGGAATATTATTTTTGATAAAGATGTCTTCATTTTGTAATTTAGAGCATAGCATACATTCTTATATGCTAGCGCATAGAATGAAAACAAATTAAAAAAAAAAAGACCTCTATAGCAAAAAACAGTGCTTAAAATAATAAGAATTGCTCTTCATAGGCAGTTACCATCAAGTCTATTTAAAGCAGCTATGTCACCACTCCTGCCACCTGTAAGGAAACAATTTAAAAAAAAAATTACACCAAGCAAATGAACTTTACAGCAGAAATTTTAAATAAAATCACTTATCAAAACGAATGGTCAAAATCATCAAATGTTAAAGTTCCCATTCTGCCATCCTTCCCACCGCATCACAACTTAACAAAATCTCTTTTAGGAAAAGGAAAGAATGGGAAAATAAACTATGAAAATTATCTGATCAATTATGATAGGATGTGTGTGTGTGTCTAAACAGATCAACAACAGACCTGAACCATGATATAGATAACCAACAATCAGCAGTGCTCCCTGAAAATTCCAGCAAAGTACCCCATCAGTTTTCTCACTTTGAACTCAAAACCAGCAACATAATTATCCATGTCAGACAGGTCATCATCAGAACAAACTTTAACAAGGTTTAAACTGGGCAACGTCCTTTGGCCAGTTTTTCTATGATTCACATGAAAATTGTAGTATATCATCATGATTAAGCAATATGCATGTCAATGAAGGAATGCATGTATGCAGGTGCATGTCTAGTGAGCATGTGTGTGCAATTTCTGTGACCAGAGCATGCACACGTGTGCGCATGCATAAATGTACATCGCACATGTATAAGAGAGTATGAAGTAAAAGAAGCCAAGATTTACCACCACAACAAGTCCTATAGATAATAGGGGAGATGGACGGGACTTGGAATGCAATGCACCCACAAAAGGAATGCTCCCACTGTCTGCAAAGCGACGTGAAGTATTGGGTCTTCTTGACATTGTTTTACAGTTGTAATAACCTGCTAGATACGGGATTGAAAGCACTAGAAAATAAGTCCAAATTTTTAGAACCAGAAACACTAACTATTACACAAAGATACCCACTAATTATCCATAGGAATCACCATGCATTTAGACAAGCAAAAAAGTTAATGAGAGAAGAGAGTCATTTAGTTTACTCTCAGCCCAATCATGCATCACATATCTCTAGAGGTTATCATTACACAAAACTCAATGTTTCAAGGAAAACCCAACCCCAACTGATGCTAGTATATAAACGTTCAAAAAAAGTAAATTGCAGTCATACGTAAAAGACCATCACACATAAAAGCTCAAAAAAGTAAATTGTATTTATCCATTTGCAAAGCTCAAAAATGTAAATTATATTTATCCATTTGCAATTATACTTTGCATCAATCAAGAAGATCAACGAGCAGCCGCACTCCAAGGCCCAAGCAAATCATTTCGCCCCAATATTTACAATGTCCAACCACGCAGCGTGGTGGCATACAAACTACAACAAAAGATCAGCTAATTCAAGCTCTTGAATGGCGGGTAAATCCGCGATGCAGCAAGAAACCCCAACATCTTTCAACCAAATCAGGAAACAAAACGTACTGCTCTAACAGCTGAAATTTCACTCAATCATGAGGAAAAAAAAAAACAAAAAATGGATCCATAATCCCACAAGCAAAAAATGCAGAATATTGAATAAATTAACAAGAAACCCACAAATGTGGGGAAAAACAATCAACATAAAGAAAATGTAACGGAGAGGTTTACCTAAAATGGAAAATCGAAAGAGGGGAGCGCGAGAACTGTATGTGGGATCTAGATCTGCTCGTATTTGTTTTTTACTCAATTATGAGCTCTGAGGGGGAAGAGAAAAAGCGCTGGGATTTTTTTCAGTGGCATTTATTTATTTATTTTAATCGATATTATGTGTGGCACTTAATGTACGAAAATGGGGTCGTTAGATTTAGAGCCCGGTTTGGTTTATTTTCAAAAGTATTTTCATATTTTTGTATATTTTCACCAATTTTTTATATAAAAATAAAAAAATAATTAGTTATTGATTATATTAATTTTAAAAATAAAAATATATTTATTTTAAGGTATTAATTTACCAAAAAATATATATAATATTTAATAGATTTGAAAATAATTTATAGTAAATGTATGAAAACACGTTAAATAATTAATAAATTTGATAAAGAAAATTAAAAATTTTAAATAAATTATAGTATTTTCAAAGTTTCAAAAGATGCTTTTGGAATGAAAACAAAACACTTAAATTTTAATAATGACCGAAAATTACTAAAATTTGTGTGATTTTGGTTGGAAACTTGGAATTGATTATTTATTTTTTTAGATTATTAGTGAAACAAATAATGAAAAAAGGTCGTGGTGGGAACTTTTTCTTCTTATCTTCTTTTTCCCTACTATGGGCCAGTGGGCTTTTTTTGGCCCAATGTGATATTGAATACTGGGCTTTAATGGGCTGATGCAACCCAAACATAGAAGGACTATATAGCTTTAGAACCCAATTTCATAGTGGCTTAAAAATAAGGAGAGAGGTCACAACAACGAGATCTTGGATTTAACTTCATAGAACCGTAAAAATTATTTATCTTTGCATTAAATTTATACTAGACGTGTGTGTAAATTAGGAACGTGTATTTTATTTTATTAAAACATTAAAGCAAAATAAGCTTAAGTTAGTTAAAATTTGTATTTTATTTGTATAGTATATATACATATAAATAATTAAAAATAATTTTATTAATATTATTTTTGACGTGAAACGTTTACTACATATATTATACTTATTTATATAATACTTGATGAATAATATTATATTTTTAATAAAGATTCGTAATACTTAAATATAATATAAAAATTATTTATAAGTATTAATTGAATATCTTGTAAATAAAAAATAAAAAATAAAATTTATGAATGCACTAATTATTATTAAATAGTTATTTTTACGTTATGTTATAATTATAAATTGAATAATATAAAAATAACTATAAAATAATTTTTACATAATTTTAAAAAAAATACAAACACAATTTATATAAAATAATATCAAAATAGTCGTATTTTTTATCTTCTCGTAGTTAACTAATTAGGAAATAAACTTTGTGATTGTTGATTTTCATCTTCCATGATCAAATCAAGTCATGAAAAAGTTTCCATAACTAGAATTTAAAAATCAACTAGCAGAATTATTGTTTTACCATTTACCTTTTATTTTTTGGGTCATTTATTATTGAGGCGGAGAATAGTGAAAAAAACATACCACAGATGATCTTAAAATGCAAGAGAAAACCTTGTATTACGCATAAAGTATGTTTTATGCGTGTACTACAACTGCGATCCATGAGTATAATATTCTGTAAACTTTTAAGGACCTTTTTGCCCTTTAAAAAAAATTATTTTTACGGGTTGAATTTCCTAGCTTATATTTTTTATTAATTCCACATGTATCAAATGAGAAAAAATGAATTTGAAATAAAAAGAAATAAAATAAAATAAAATTCACAGCTTATATTCTCTACAAACCATACATAACTTGTCTTGTCTCGAATGTTTTCAAATTCACATGTTTGATGGTCCCACACAAAACACGCTATAATTCGCATACCTTAATTATTCAACTTTGCAACTCTTTCATGTGCCATAATTTAATAAGTTCTCATTAAATCATTTTCCAAATGTGATTGTCAAAGGTAAAGTGCAATAAATATGTAATAAATCATGTATATTTATTAGTCATTATTTATAATATTAGAATCAGATAAAATTATTTATTCTTTCATATGATAATTTCATTTTTGTCCAAATTTTCACTCACAAAATATTTCGCCTTTCAATAAGTAATAATAAAGAGAAATTATAATTTTCTCGCATCAATCAAGAAATAAAAGTGCAATTTTATTCAACATTTACCCTTTCACATCTAATTACTTTTGACATTCAACTTTTCTAATTATAGTAAGCTATTTTGTGTACAACATAATGAATGCATCATTCCAAAATTTTCTCAAAGGAAAAGGAAATTTTCCATCCAAATCTGGAAAAATTCCATATTTCCATTTTTTTATTACCTGTGAATTGATTTGAACAGCTTAGAAGAGTCAAACAAAGGAGACTCTTACCGGATTTTTGTCTGATTCGTATTTGACCAGGTTGAAAAATCTTGTAGTATATATATATATATATATATTTAATAAATGGATGAAAAAAAATATACTAGTATTATTTTCAAATCAATGGATGACAAAGAATACCTAGTATTATTTGTTAATCATGCACGCACATATGTGGCGTCTTTCATTCTGAGGTGATAACAATAAAATAAATAAGATTATGTCATTTGTTTACATTAAAAAAAGTTATCAACTTTTAAACATATAAATGTTGTTTTCAGATCTATAATCCACATTTTGTCAAAATAGGACTAACACTATCAATATTTAACATAATGTTATGACAATATGAAAATAATTAAAATCTAGTTACAAATCATATGATATTTTTTCTTTAGTGCACAAATGGGATATGATATCAAGAAAGTAACGAGTGATATATAAAATTAAATCCTGAACATAATTTAATTGATGGGGTATAAAGAATAATAATGGGATCAATAAATTAACGCTTGTATATTAAATTAATATTATTATCACATAAAGTTACTCTTTTAAAGATATAATAGTCAAATACATGTTCAAAATATCACATCTTTTTTATGCATAATAAATCATAAACTAAATACATTTCATTCATATACCCATACAATCAACATCTCCACACAAATAATTCAAACACATTTTTATTTTTACATAAAAATTTAATAAAAATATCTTTCAACTCGAGAAATATTAAAAATACAAAAATAAGTTTGAAATGTAAGAGCCTATATGGTGTCAATTTTTATGTTTTCAGAATTTACAGGGTTGAAAATAAAAATATTGATCAAATTTTAATGTAAAAATAAAAATATATTTGGATTACTTATGTTTTTATGTTGTTTATATAAACTTAAAAATTTAAATACATTTGTTTAATGATGTTTCATGCATAAAATTATGAAAAATATTAATAAGCTTAAGAAATATTTGGTAGGTATACTTTCAATTTTATGTAATTACGCTTGACTAAAAAATTTTGAAATTAAAAATACGCGGTATTGTTGATGAAAAGAAATATATTTTTAAAATTTCAAATAGTAAATAAATTTTCATTTCCAAATCGCATATTTTCAAATTTGACTATTTAAAATTACCAAAGAACATTGATTTTTAATTTTAAATCTATTAATATTTCACTTATTTTCATATATTTATTATTTTTTAAAAAATTACTGATATTCTATTTTTTGTGCATAAAATATCATAAAATAAATATATTTTTATTTATAAATATATATAATTAATTTAAATATATTTTTATTTTTATATTAAAATATAATAAAATATTCTCAATTCTAAAAATGCTTGAATGAATCGAGCTCTATAATCTCTACATGAAACGGCTCTTTCAAGTGTCGGGACACCACATCTGAAAGTGGGGCCCACAACAATCAAAATTTGTTTAAGTGGTTAACTCTATTGATATTGATTAGTTTAATGATTGCAGCGTTAAACCAGGACCCTCGTGCCATGGTTATTACAGCACAGAATCAATCAATTTGGCATTTTTGGCCACACAAACCTTGGACTGGACTCTACAATTTGGTGCTGTTACCACGGTTTCCTACAGTGGTACAGTTAACCTTCCCTTTCAAGGAAAAATTAATTGATGAACTAATTTCCAGCATAATTTTGAGAAAAAAACAAATAATCACAGTATTTTATTTACCAAAAAATAATAAAAAATTAATTAAATTACATTTAATAATAATAAAATAAAATAGAAAAAATAAGTACTATTAAAATAAACTAACATCATTATATTTAAAAACAATACTTCCTACTACTTGTAAAGTCTTAAAACAAGAACTCCCTTGATTGTTTCGTCATAATTGAGTGCCATTTATCGAAATTTTAACTTACAAAGGAACTGTATATTCATTTGCAACAATTTTTGAAGTACTAAATTGAAAATAGGAGCTACACCGGCAAACCACACATGTGGCAATTAAATTGAAGATATTATTTTTTTCATAAGTCAAAAGTAATGTAGAAAAGAACAAAAAATAAATTAAAATAAAATACTTTGAGAGCTAGTTTTTAATATTTGCATGTAGTGATTTTGTTATTTATAATTTAGGCGATGACTTTAATCGATAATCAAAGAAAATATGATAAAGGAAATTTAAATTTTGCATCCCTTTTTCTAGTTTTGAGATTGATATAGATAATTTATTTTTTGTTCTAGCATATTATATCTAAAGATAAACCTACATTATCACTAATTATTATCTATAGGCAAAACAACAAAAATAATTTATAGTGGATACATGAAGAAATCATTTATCATAAAATAAATTGATGAATAAAATGGAAATACATGGTGGGCCACTCTCTTTCAATGAAGATACGGACAGAACTGTAGAGATTTGAACCGCACCAGCAGCAGCACAAGCACCATCACATCCCCCTGTGTCAGGTTGGTAACACGTCATCATCTCTCTCATACAATTATAAAAAGCTGTGTCTGTTGCCTTTCCCTCCGGATCTTACACATTCTAAACTCATCCCTTCACTCGAAATTTATTCTCCATTCCAGAACCAAACTCCAGAATTTTCCAGGAAAAAGTAAAAGAAGAGAAGTGGTATATAGTATACTATCTGAGATTTTTCTAGCGGCGGAGCTGCGTTGGATGGCGGTGGAGTACAGATGTTGCGAGACGGAATTCTTCATTCACATTGTGGTGATAGTGTTTCTGGTGTTGTTTGCGGGCCTAATGTCCGGGCTCACTTTGGGCCTCATGTCACTCAGCCTCGTCGATCTTGAAGTTCTTGCCAAGTCAGGAACTCCCAAGGACAAACGACATGCTGGTATCGCTTTTTATTTTTTTGGGTTTTGGTTTCAGCTTTAGTTTTTGCTACTATTTGATAGTGGTTTTTGCAAAGTTCTTGCTCCACTGAGTTTGAAGTTATTTAAGCTATGTTTAAATCTTGGACTTTGGTGAGTAAAAAGAAAGGGATAAAGGAAAAATATAAAAAAATAAAGCATCATTTGAAATGTTCTTTCTAAAATTCAAGAACCAAACTTATAAATTGTTTAGCTACCGACTGGTATGATTAATTTAATTGTAGGGGATTTTAAAGTGTAAGAGCTGTGCAATTCGAGCAGTAAATTTAGGCTTCAAGCTTGGATATATCACTTTTCATATATTTAAGTGTAGTTTTGTTACTTTTGTACAATTTACTTGTAATTTGTTGTCTCTACCAGAGAATTTCTACAACGGGAAAATTTAATTCTATTGGTTTTCAATTTCAAGTATGAAATTTGCCAATTTATGAATCATGGATGTGCTAAAACACTGGTTTTGATTTTCATCGAATAAATGAGGGATTTAAAAATTCACTTTCTAAATCCTCAGGCTTTCTAATTCTGATAGTTGTAATATGGCATTTCATATACTCACATATAGTTTCAATTGTTATTGCAGCAAAGATACTGCCAGTTGTCAAGAATCAGCATTTATTGCTTTGCACTTTGCTTATTTGCAATGCCGCTGCTATGGAGGTATACATATTTGAGGTGTTATGCTTTAAAAAGCAATTTGACCATGGCAGAGATGATTTAATGCTTGAGATATTTTTTCTTTCAGGCACTTCCTATTTTCCTTGACAGTCTGGTTACAGCCTGGGGCGCGATCCTTATTTCTGTGACTTTAATACTTCTGTTTGGTGAGGTAGGATCTTTTACAGTTTAACTAGCTATGAAGCTTCATGTCACAGTAAAAAAATTATTATGCACCCCCAACCCCCAAAAGAAAAAAAGAAAAGAAAATAATTTAATGAATAATTTTGAACATTTATTTCCCAGAAAAAGTGTTTTGAACTTGATTTTATAAGATTTTAGATTGATTTATTGGTTTGAGGTCCGCACATAATTTCATATGAACTTTTGGACATTAAAGAACTATAATGAGCCAGTGTAGCATTTAGAAATTTGAAGAACGGTTTTGATTGTCCATGGTGTGACAAAGTGAAGGGCTGAATATGAGGGCTTGTATAGCTTTCTAAACTTGTGGTAAAATTAAAGGCTAAATAATGAGGACCTTATATGATGCAGTTCTTAGACTTGACGTGCCCCGTATGAAAAAAATTGCAGGTTTACATGTATCATATGATGCTTACATGTATATAGCATCATATGATTTGGAAATGAAAAATGAGGACAATATCTATACACTAGTTCAGAAGGATATAGATGGATTATATTTTGAATAACCTTGCAAGCTCAAAGCAAGTAACAAGCTGCTAGATGAGATGGACTGATGATTCATCTGCACTGATTGATTATTCTTTACTGTCAGATCATTCCACAATCTGTTTGCTCTAGACATGGACTTGCTATTGGTGCTGCTGTGGCCCCAGTGGTTCGCGTTCTTGTCTGGATCTGTTTTCCAGTCGCATATCCGATAAGCAAGGTACACTTCTTTGTCTTATTTATTGTCCACATTTGCGTTTCTCGAAGTATGTATTTAACAAGTTTCTACAATTTAACACTTTTGCTGTAATTTTTTTCTGTAATATCCAGTTGTTGGACTTGTTGCTTGGCCATGGGCATAGAGCTCTATTTCGACGTGCTGAGTTGAAAACACTTGTCAATTTACATGGCAACGAGGTATAAGATAATTAAAAATCTGGCTTGTATGAGATCATCCTTGTTATTTCTTTTTTAAAAAACGTTCCTATGGTGCTCTGCTCTGATACCCTAACTCTACTTGCCGCTTGTATGCAGGCAGGTAAAGGTGGAGAACTCACACATGATGAGACAACTATTATTGCTGGGGCACTTGAACTCAGTGAGAAAACTGCTAGTGATGCCATGACTCCAATATCTGAAACTTTTGCAATAGACATAAATGCAAAGCTTGATAGGTGATGTATAATTTGTCATTCAAGAACTTAGTCCTTCTCATAGTTATGTAATGCTGAAACTAACATCATTGTTTGTTATGGTATAGGTTCTTGATGAATCTAATTTTGGAAAAAGGACATAGCAGAGTGCCTGTCTACTATGAGCAACCTACAAATATCATTGGGCTTGTTCTGGTACTTGTTCCTTCGTCTGTGCTGTTTCAGTTAGTAACTCATTATTTTCATAAAGTCAGATGCATCTTTTTGCTCACTGAACTTTTTAAGTAGATCAAAGTTCTCTTCATGCAATTAGTTACAGGATGACTGTGCAATGATTGGTTTATTTTAGTTTTGTATTGCAGAATATCGGACTCATCGTGTTTCTAATTTAATATTGATTTTCCAAAAACTAAGCACCAGTTTTACTTAACTAAGATCATAAACAATTTGGCTGCGATTGAATGGGATGTTATTTCCTAAAAAATGACTCTATGATAAAAAGTAAGTTCATAGAAATGAAAAGTGATTCTGGATATATGTTTGGATTGTTTTATAGGATTGTGAGTGTAATGATGACTACTAATGTAACATGTTGTATTTGTGAGATTGTATTTGGATGGGTGGTTGTTTTATGAAAAGATCTCAAAAGATTTGTTTGGTAATAATGTGTTTCTTTTAATGAATTTATCAAATGTATATTATTTGTTTACATTGTTTTCTTGTTTATATATTGCCCTCCCTTAAATCCTTAAGATGTACACTTTTGTACCTATAAACTAACAAAGCTTAGTATTTATCTGATTTTATATGATTTGAAAGTCTAATCCCAATATTAAAAAAAAAATAGTAGTTTAATACCATGTTATTTTCTTTCTTTTCCATTTACTTTTTTTTTTCTTTTTCTCTTCTCGTTGAACTTTTCTTGTGCCTAGAGATCTGCTTCTCCAGTCACCCACTGCAAACTCAAAATCGTCGCCCGGCTTCACCACACGGCACCTTATAGTTAAAGTTAACTCACTCTTTCTCTGTCATAGATTTCAAGACACTTCCATGGCTGCCGCCACCGAAATATGGGCAAAGTGGATCTTATTCGTAACCTGTCATTTGGGGTTAGGAAATGTGATAGAGCTTAATGCCGAGTAGTTGCATTTTGGTATGGGTGTGTAAAGGGGAATAGAGGGGGGAAAAGAGTGAGTTGTTTATTGAGGAAGCATGCCTTGTGTTTAATCATGAACAATATTTTTTTATTGTTTATGAGTTGATTTATTTCCTTTTTCAGATAACAATCTTTGAAAGACAGATTTTTCTTTTGAAATTGGCACCATTTTCCAACTCTTGTAGATATTTGGTGAGAAATAGATTTATGGGAAGTTTCTCCAATAAATGTCAAACAAACAACTTTTTAGAAAAAAATTGTCATGAGACAAAGACACGATTTTTCTGGAGAATAGGTGACCATACAATCACGGCGTTTCATCCTTTCAAATTAAACTTACATCATGTGACTATTTCACGATTCTTGATGTATATTCAGGAAAAGAACTTGATCATATATACAAGTGAGTTTGGTTCTTTTAAATTAAGCTTACATTGGCATGGATATTTCTCAATTCTTGATGTATATTCATGGAAAGAACTGGCCCATGGAATCCAAGAATTTTAGATAAGAGGTTTCTAAGCTGGTTGGATCCTAGTATGTGGTGATTTTGATGATCTTCAACCAATAATCTAGGGTATAAAGAGCGGAATGTGTAAATGCAAATTACATGTGATGAAGTGGTAAAAAACATGGAGCAGTAATGAGAAGGTTAAATTGCACTATATCCATCTACTTGAATGATTATGGTCATTTGCTTTCCTCGGCCTTCATAGCACACATGTTTGCTTTTCACATCATGGTAACTCATTAGTTTACGTATGTACCTTCTTTTAGACTGAAGAACCACAAAGTTATGCATTCAATAAATGATGCACATGATTCCCATGATAATGGTGAAACAGTTGTCCTTCATGTCTAGCTTAATACAGAATGACCTGTTCTATTTTCTCTCTCTGTATTTCTGTCCTTTTAGGTAAAAAATTTGTTAACCATTCATCCAGAGGATGAACTACCAGTAAAGAGTGTCACAATACGCAGAATTCCAAGGTATGTTGGTACTTTGAAACTCTGAATATGTTTAAATTGCATGTGATCAGTGAAATTCAATTATTGTCTGCTTCATTGAGATGTTCCCATAGATTTTCAGATAATTAAACCGCGACTTTTTTTTTTATATATTTCCCTTGTTTGGGGCTTGTTGTTGATACTCATGCACTTGTGCATAATATATTACAAACTTGGACAGGGTTAGCAACTAAATGCACTAATACGTCTCTCTCTCTCCATTGCAAGTCTTAAATATTCTTAGTTCAGAAAAGGAAATATTGCTGTCATCTACTCTTCTTATTCTCTGATCCTTTTACTTGTATGTGGCCTTTTATGCATGATCAAATAAACAAAGATCACATATGTCTTTTCCTTTTTTTTTTCCCCCCCAAAATTCTGCTTTATTGCCGCATTCATCCAGAGTCCAGACATGGGTTTTAAGAATATTCTTCTGAGAAATATTAGCATGAAGTTGTTGATGTAGACTTTTTGATTAAATTGTTCTAGTTGCACCATTATCATCTGGAGTTCTTTTTAGAATTATGGAGTGCTTTATATCTTGTGGTGATTATCCTATCTCAATGGGAAGGAGAGAATAAAGTGCACTTTGACAGTTCTCTGATAGGATACTCGTGGTAATACTTGTTCTTCCTTTTGTTTTAACTTCTTAGGGTTCCAGAAACCATGCCATTATATGACATATTGAATGAATTCCAGAAGGGTCACAGTCACATGGCTGTTGTTGTAGGACAGTCTACCAAGGTGATGGACCAGCCTGCTAGCCGAGCACCGGTAGATAGTAAGTTCTTTATGTAAGTTGACAGATTAATTTGCATAACACAAATGCTTGCACTTGCTAAACCCCACTCTTGGCATGGGTATGTGTGTTTAGATTCAGTCAAGGATGTGAGAGTAGACATTGATGGTGAAAAGAATTCCATGGAGAAGAGTGTGAAGACCAAAAGACCCCTGCAGAAATGGAAGAGTTTCCCAAACAGTGGGAACAACTCTTTCAAGGACACACCTAGGAGCAAGAAATGGACAAAAAACATGTATTCAGACATCCTGCAAATAGATGGAAGTCCGCTGCCAAAGCTCCCTGAAGAAGAAGAGGCAGTAGGAATTATAACCATGGAAGATGTCATTGAAGAGCTTCTGCAGGTGAAGTCAATTTTGGTTGTCTTAAAACCTGAATGTTCAAATTCCTTTGGTTCAAAAAGACTCTGTATCTTACTCTATTGATTACTTCTTACAGGAAGAGATATTCGATGAAACAGATCACCATGTCGAAGATTCATGACCACATAGCATGTGGATATTGAACCATACAGATAGTGTTGAAAATGCTGTTGTAGGTACTTTAATTAGCAAAGAAGTTTTGGTTGGATGTATGTAAAAATTTGTAGCGGGACGCTGTGATCAGAGGTGGGGTTTGGCCTTCAAAAATGAAGGGGAAGTCGTGTTTCTTAATTGTTTACAAATACAAGACCAATCTTCTAGTACCGTATCTGAAGATTGCCTGAGAGAGAGGTGGAGACATGTATATATAAGTACATATACATCACCTGGAACTGGTCTTCTGGAAAGTTGTTCGGTCATGAATTAGTTCCAAAAAATGTTTGCACTCAAATTTATGTTTTCATTACTTATTTAGAATAAACTAAATTGGGCTGAAAGGGTTGAGTTGTAGATTACAAGATTTTGAGTTGGTTGGCTATGGTACGCAGAATCAGCTTGGGAAAATTTTGATTGACTTTAAGTTGGATATATTTGTATTATTCCAGTTCTTAATTTCATCCCAATTTAATTGACTAATAACTAATACTTATAACTAGTATTTTAATTTTAGCTATATTGAAGATCAATTTAAGAGAGAGGTTATAATATCATTAATAATCAACCCCAGTTTTTAGAATATTTTGTAAATATATTCAAAATCAAAAATTTTAAATTTGATATAAATCTTTGTATAATTAAAATGAACACACAATGTTATCAAAATGGAGTATAAAGCAACCAACCATGATTTAATTTTGGCATGCAAAAGGAGATTTTGGGAAAAATGCACTTTGGTAGCCACACGCATTGCACCACGTAGTCCACGTCATGAATCCCTCCTCGCTGAAGCGAAAATCATAACCGTGGATAAGATCTCATCGAACGACTGGAGATCCACCACTAAACTCTCCGAAACAAACACACACACATCTCCGCCACGTCACTGATCCGCGCAAACTCTTATAAGATAAACCGCAGCCCTTGACGATAATTCGAAATCCAACGGATCCGATTATTTCTCCATCCCGCCATATTTTTTAGAACCCCTCTATAAATCTCCTCCAAGAATCCACATCTCTCTTCATCCAAAAATCAAATTCCGATTCTTCACTACTAAGTCCCACCTTCCACATTTTCGATCTCAACCCTAGTAGAAAACCCTAGAAATGGCACGCACAAAGCAAACCGCCCGCAAATCCACCGGCGGCAAGGCGCCCCGCAAGCAGCTGGCCACCAAGGCCGCCAGGAAGTCCGCCCCGGCCACTGGCGGAGTGAAGAAGCCCCATCGCTTCCGCCCTGGCACTGTTGCTCTTCGTGAAATCCGCAAGTACCAGAAATCCACAGAACTGCTGATCCGCAAGCTGCCGTTCCAGAGGCTTGTTCGTGAGATCGCGCAGGACTTCAAGACGGACCTGAGGTTTCAGAGCTCTGCCGTGGCGGCGCTTCAGGAGGCGGCGGAGGCATATCTTGTGGGACTGTTTGAGGATACGAATCTGTGCGCTATTCATGCCAAGAGGGTCACGATTATGCCCAAGGATATCCAGTTGGCTAGGAGGATTAGGGGTGAGAGAGCATGATTGTAATTTGGTGGTTTTTGTTGCTGTGGTTTTTAGGGTAAATAGGTGGTTAGTTGTTATCGAAGTGAAGTGGTTGTACTTTTGATTTTTGACATAACAAGCAGTTGAATTTAATTTCAGGAATGAAATTTGGGTAAAGCTATTTTTGATTTACTATTCTCTGACTTTTCTTATATATTTGCTGTAATTTTCAGGATTCAAGTTTTTTTTTTTTTTGTTTGCGCTTGATTTAAGTAGAAAAATACATATTTTGTTGATTTTTTTCTTAATTGAATTAAGTTTAAGTTAAATTTTATTTTTTTAATAAAAAATATATTTAAATTTAATTTGTTAAGTTTAATTAATTAAACTTGAACAACTTATAATTATCAATTCAGTGGGAAAAGATAAGGGAATCTGACAAATTTATTTTGCATAATTTATAAGTAGAAAAGTTATGCAGCCCGAAAGGTGATGCTAATTATAGCATAACTTAACCATGCACACAAGCAGAGCTAAGGTAAAGTCACCAGGGGTAAATTCCAGTAAAATAATTTGCCCTGTAGACACAGCAGGAAATCACGGCAACAATTTCAATCCATTTCAATAGTCAACACTCAACAACAGACTTGATTAGTGAGCAGAAAGAGACTCCTACACTTGTTCGTTTTAGTGTACATACAATAAATACCAACCAAATCAACAGACGTGAAGATAAGTTGGGCTGACCGACCCCAAAAACAAGACCTGAGACGTCTGTTTTCCATTTGGAGAACATGAAAATGCTCAAGCCATTGGATAGTCATTTGTGATGTTTACCTTTTTTCTCCTTCCTCTTTTTCTTCGTATCTCTCGACTTTTCCTTTGATTTGTGTTTCCTGGAGTGCCGCTTGCTTGATCCTATCTTTGCCTTTTTTTTCTTATCTCGTCGGGATTCATCATCTGACGATTCACTAGAGTTAAATGAATAAGGCTTATCCGGGCCAAGCAAAACTCTAGGTTTCTTCAGCTCCTCATCAGCACTTTCTGACACACTTCTCTCAGAATCTGGACAAGAAGGAAGGTAAGGACCAGTTTCATCCATCCGTGATCCAACAGCTCCCCTGCCTCGCTTAGTCCTACCATTAAAAAGATAATTCAATCAGTCGCAAAACATAACTAAGTCTAAAAGGGCAGTTTCCAAAGACCAAATTGTATTCAAAACCACATGAATGAGAGAACGGACCTGGAATGTAAAAAATTGTCAACCTCATCATCCCTTAAACCTTCATCCTCCATTGGATCCAGATCCTGAATAAATCTTTTCTTTGAAGAGAAAGAAACACTTGCACTTCTTTCCACTTCATTGCTGCCTCTACTTTTATGCGATTCACAAACATCATCTCTCCCACTGCTGCTTCCATTTCTTGCTCCTCTAAGCCTATTGTCCAGTTCTAGCTGTTTCTCCCTTAGTCGCCACATCTCATTTACTTCAACGGCACGGTTCGCTGTGGTACAAGATATCAAAAGGGAATTATTGAAAGACAAAAGATCCATACCACATATAAGACAATAGAATTGACCAGAAAGGACAATCTCATTCCAGAGCAACTCTATATAATACAAAAAATCTAATTGTAGTCTTAAAATACTATGAGTGGCTCTAATTTCCACGCAGCACCAAAAACCCCAAAAGAAAAATAGTAAAAATCACAGAGCAAATAGGTTCTAGACTTTCCAACCACTAAAAATCCTGAAAACCTATTAAACTTGGCAGATATGAAAAATGTAACTTTGGCTTCTTTATATGCATGTGCGATGAACATGATTTCTTGTTTCCATTACTTTGTCACCATAATTCTTGCCCAATCAGCACTCGTGCTAAATATAAGGCCAAAATATCCACCAGATTTTGGATATAGGAGCTAAACTATAGCTGAGAAACTGAATTAAAAATAAGAAGAAATCAAATAGGAAAGCTGAACCTAACTTCGGCCACAATGCCAAATCTAGGATTTTTGCTCAGCAGAGGGTGTAAAAGGCAACCAATTAACAACAAATTAACTGGAGCCCTTATCCACACTAAAGAGATCAAGGAATGAGAGCTTACGCCAAAAAACAAAAGATATTCTGAATTTAGGATGCATACTGTCTTTCAACTCATAATTCACTTCTCAGACTTGAGAAGTCTTTTTTGCTCCCATATCTCACACAACCAACCCAGAGAGACGAAAAAAAAAGAGAACTCCTATGTACGCCATACTAGCTAAAGGCTATCTCTTTCATCCTTTATATGAACTATCGCTGTCACCTTTGACATGTATAATTAGGTCATTCTTGAATGCGGGAAATTCATGTGTATAACGGGACAAAACCCTGTATATTCTGAAATCAAGATAAATCTAATCTGACCAAGATTTTCATAAATGAGCACAACCCCCAAGGAAAAAAACCTCATATATTCTGAAACCAAGGTAAAACTAATCTGACAAAGGTTTCCATTTATAAGAGCAATCAACACACATTTAGATTATACCCACAATTTCCACAAAAAACGAAAACATTTATTGCAATAAAAACTAGCCTTGTTGTACTCCACGAACAGTTGCTGTCAGGAAACGAGAATTTGGCCTACTCCTAACAGTGGTTTGACGAAGATAAGCAAGTGCACCTTCCCTTTGAGCTTGGCGACGCAATTCTGCTGCCTCCTTCAAAAGAATGGCAGCTATCCTATTTTCTGTCTCCAAATCCATATTGAAACCACAATACGAGAGGCTCAATAAGAAAAACAAGTGAAGAATCTCCTGCATATTAGAAGCAATTTCAGTACAATCATTCACATGCCAACGTCAGCGTGGGAATATTTTACATGCTCACCAATGGCATTAAAAATTCATAAAATTGACAAACTATTCGAACATATCACATAAAAATTTACAACTCTTTCCTTGCTCTTTTTTAGTTTTGAAAAATCAATTATTTCACTATAAAGCCGTGGCTCCTTTTCCCCGAATTATCCATTATATAAGTAAGTTATTGTTTGGATTTGCAGATAAAAAATTAAAACAAAAAGTATTGCAGATCAAAAATTAAAACAAAAAGTACTCATACCCCCAAAATTGAACTTCAACACTGCATGCAGAATAATGAAATCGTAGAAACATTTTCGAGACCATAATCGGAGTTAACTTATCGGAAATATAAATTCTGAAGTTAAATTTAACTAAATACACCGAAAAAACTGTAGCTTAATGTGCTATCATAGATGCAATAATACGCAAAAGAATAAATAGATGAAATTAAGTTGAATGAAATCCAAACTACAATTAGGGTTTCTTTAATCGAAAAAAAAAGAAGAAAAACTTTACCTGAATGATGTGGGTCTGCCGCGTCGAATTCTTGTCGATATTGGTGACGAATATTCCGAAATAAATTCAAACACTTTGGATTTTCTATATGGCCATTAATCAACGAATCGCAGAAAGGAGTTAGATTCTTGAGCAACCCTAATTTTTTTATTTTTTCCGGGCGATTGGGGGAAATCTCTTCTCGATCAAGAAATTCCAGAGGGTTAAAATTGGCCAGTGGGGCTCAGTACAATTTTTTTAATTGGGCTTAATTAATAGAATGGTCAAAGCCCAACAAATGCGTAGCCCAAGTTGTCGCCAGGTAAATCATTTTACTAAATGGGCTACTTTGGGCCAGCTCTTGATCAGATTATTCCTTTTTTATTAATTTACAGAAAAATTATGAGGAAAATTTGTATCAAATCCTTTATAAGTAGGAGGGGAAATTTTTGAAAAAGAGATTATTACACCATTTTAAAATGAATTGTCTTTTTTTTTTTTTGTGTGTGTGTTTGGCTTGAGACTGATTTTATAAGCACAATAGCTCTCCTCCTTCACCCTAATTTTTCGGCTGAAAGATTAGTACACATCTGATATATAACTCATAATTTTTATTTTTTATTTTTTAATATTACAAAAAAAAAAAACGATTAAATACATATCATGGTGACGGTACTCAAATTCTATGATTTATAAAAATTAAAATGTTAAATAAGTTGAAATTATATTTTCATCTCTCTTTGTTTAATTTATATTTCTTTTGAATGCTCTTTGTCCGGGATGTAATTGGCTTTGTTCAAGTAGTAGATAGAGATGGAGCCGGAGAATAGAAACAGAGGACAAGATTTATTTTTAAAAAAAATAATAAATAATAAATATTTTAAATATTTTATGAGGAATAAAATTTTAAAATTTAATAATTATATATATAATTTATATTAATTTAAAATTTTTAAGAAAACAGATTACTATTAATAAGGGAACCAGGTTTTAAACCTTTTGGCTGATTAGGCTTGTTTTTACAATCCCGTAGATTCATATAGGGCACATAACTCTCTGGAACGGAGCCTTATATTAACTAATAAACCCCATTCTTGTAACAGAGAGTAGTACTTCTTTCATATTTATATTATATTTAAAATTTTTGCGTACTTATATTAATATAATAAATAGGTAGGAATTAAATTGGCTAGTAGTATTTCTGGCTAAATTAGTACTCTTGGGCCAGTTTATTTTCATGGATTTGATTTATTAAATAATCCAGTTGAATTAAATGCATATTTTAGAGGATTCCTATCAATTATTGGATAACTACAAGTACAGTTTAATTTTAAAATTATGTGATTATTTATTTAATATAAATTTTATTTATTTAGGTGATATTTAATTATCCTATCACGAGATTTTATTCTTAAAATTAAAAGTAAAATTACAATTTTTGCCTCTTTAAAAATAAATAAATTTTGAGCATATTTTCTCAATTTTATTGAACAGAGTTATAAAATCCTTTTTTTCAACAATTCATTCTTCTAACTCATTTTTCTTCATTTATCAAACCTTCTTCTATCTTTTTCTTTTTCAATTGGGGCATGGACTTTTTCTTGTCTTTTTAGTTAAAGAGACGCAAAGTTCTCTATTGCCAGGAATATGAAAATTTCCTTCAATTTGAGGAGAAAAAAAGAAAGGAAGAAGAAGGAGAGATCGGAGGAGAAAATGGAAAGCAAAAGAGGAAAAATAAAAAGAAGGAAGAAATTAGAGAGAAGAGAAAAGGGAAGATGAGAGGAATGAAAGAAAGAAAGAAATAAATAAGGAAAAAAAAATGTGAAAGAAGTCTGTTGACTAAGTTGTGATGGCTGAGCTTTCAATTAATCAAATCTATGGACATCTTTTTAAATTTAATATTTTATTTATATTATATTTTATAGATATACATTAATTATATATGATTTATTTTAAATATATATTTAAAAAAATAAATATAATATTAAATATTAAATAAAAACAAAAAAATTGAATAAACTATTTCTCTTTTAAATGAAGATATCTTCCAACTTTCCCTAACTTTTGACAATAGAAAGAAATCAAGCGTAATTGTCAAGTTCCTCTTCAAGCTCCGCTTCAATTTCTATTTTCAACACGTTAAAAATTTAAAACATTGTGTTTCATCTATTTCTATAAAAAAAGTTTTTGAAACCAAATCATATTTTTAATCATATATTCAAAAAATATATACTCTATTTTCAGAAAATAAAATTTTATTTCAAGAAAACAATGTTCACTACAACTTTATAAATAAATAAGTTAAATATATTCTCAAAATAAAAATATAAAATCAACTAAGATGATCAAACTCTGTAATTCATTATTTAAAACATAGTTTATTTCCACACAAAAAATCAGGAATTTTATTTCAGATTTTCACAACTTGTGTTTGCAAAAATTAATCCCAACATAGTCTAGGGTTTTGGATTAAAAATTTCCAAATACAAAAACTCGGACACGGCGGCGCTCAATGACATAAACAGTGCACAGAACACTTCCAGCAGTCAATTCTCTTTCTGAGCTGCTTTTTCGAATATGTCTGCAATTCATCAGATTGTTTCCACGTCCATCTCCTCATCCACCTCCACTTTCCTCGGCCACAACAATCTCAAAAACATCAAGTTCCGATTTTTTTTTTTCATTTTTTTTTGGGATTGAAATCAACTCTGTTTTAGTCTGTATTTGGTTCCATGTGAATTTAATTTGAAACTTTGCATGTTTTGCAGGTCTTCCAATGTTTCGATTCCAGGGAAAATCAGTGGGGTTGTGAAATGTGTCGCCTCACCTTCATCAACTCAGAAGACTGGTGACTAATTTGCTTCACTATTGAATAATGGGATTTTGTACTTTTTCCTTTTTTTTCTACTGCTGGTTGTGCTCAGTGTGAAATCGATTTAATGTGGTTCACTTTTTTTGGGATCACTTCTGTGATTTCTTATTGCACACAAGTTTTTATTTTTATATACATTGTTATGTGTTTATACGTGCTGAATTTTATTACAAGGATTGGCCTTCTTTTGCATGAGCTTGCCTTTCTATAGCTATTGATATATAAATTGCTCAGAGAATGTAACTCAATGAATAATGCTGACTAATTGATGCTACTTCTGATAAAGCTTACAAGACAAAGGTGTCGCGCAATGAAAACATGGGTAAACTTCAAGCTGGCTACCTCTTTCCTGAGGTTTGTTTTAGGACTTTATGTTTCTTTTTGATATTTGTTTGCTAACTCTGGTGTAATGTAATGCATCTTTTAGTTAATCAGAAATTCATTTTGCCTGTTTCAATTCTATAGTAACATTAGGAGGGATTCCATCCTGATTCCAATTTCTTTAATGTGATGTGTAATTTATACTTGAATTAGTAAAATGATTTCTAGAATCCTTGTATTCTCGAAAAACTTCTGCCAGAGAAGTTTGAAATTATATTAAACTATGCAGGAAAAATGCATTATCACGAGTCTCTATATCATGTCTTCACCGTAGAAATGATATATTATCTCCCCAGTCCCCAACTAGTGTAGCTATTGCCAATTTTCAACAGTTGCCACGTATTGGATGAAATGGAAACTACTGTAGCCATTTTGTTTCTCTCGTCCTTGTATGAGCTTATGCCTCTTTTACTATTTGTTTCACTTTGTATTTATTTGGTCATAAGGTGGTGAGATATGAAATTCTTCCCTTTGTTTTGGACTAATAATCTGCAGATGTTTGTTACTTTATTTGATTTTGGTTGGAGAAGTTAGATTCGTCAATGATTGTTTTGTTTTTATTAGATTGCGAGACGAAGAGCTGCACACATGTTGAAATATACTGATGCCCAAGTGATCAGCCTCGGAATTGGTGATACAACTGAGCCGATTCCAGAAGTTATTACTTCTGCCATGTCAAAGGTAATATTGTTGTGAATCTTGTTAGTTTTGCATAATAGTTTTAAATTTTATGGGAGTAAATTTTGAAGAGTTCCTCGAATATCGCCATGGTCCTGGTTTCCAGATTTGTTGTGAGAAGCTATTTGAATTTGGGGCTTTTACCGTCCTGAATAAATTATTGTTTTCCGTTGCATTAATGGCTGGAATTCTGGCCTCTGGTACCTTTTTACTATGTGATGTTTGCATATAAGGAAATTATGGTCCAATCAAGCAGCCTTGTGTAAATGCACCCAAATAGATACAAAAGGAAGAAGGCTTGGTAGACTGGGAAAGAGTTGCTCTTAACTAGATAGTCTTTTTGTTTTTTCCTTCTATCTTTTTATTATCGGTGTTTCATGCTTGTTCCCTGATTATTACGACTTTTATTCTCAATTCATTGTCAGAGATCACATGCGCTGTCAACAGTGGATGGTTACAGTGGTTATGGAGCTGAACAAGGTGAAAAAGTCAGTAATGATCTTCATTCTTTTTCTGTTTGGTCCTATATGTATTTTCTTTCTCCCTCTTTTTCCTCCATTGACATTGTCTTCTCTTCTTCTTTGTTTGTTTGCACCTCATGTAGAGGTCTGGTTGAGTGTGATATTATTGGATCAATGTTTCCATCTCTGTGGTAACGAAGGGACTCTTTGTTTATTTATTTTCACAGCAATTGAGAGCTGCCATTGCTTCAACCTATTATGCAGACCTTGGCATAGAGGAAGATGATATATTTGTGTCTGATGGCGCAAAAAGTGACATATCTCGCCTTCAGGTTTCCTTTCTTGTATTTGTCTTGTTGGTATTTCAGCAATCTACATTATTTTAGTTTGTAATTGAATAATGTTTCACTGGTGATTGTTGCCTCATGATAACTCAAAGTTTCTTAAAATCGTTTATTGTCTTTGTTTGGCAGGTTCTTTTTGGATCTAACGTGACAATGGCTGTTCAAGACCCATCTTACCCGGTAAATATATTATGCTTTTGTTCGTAAATGGGAGCTATGCTCTTGTTTGAATAACATAAATCATGCTGTATGAGCACACCATATGTAAAAGTAAAATGTCAAGCTACACTATGTTGACGTTGTCATCTTGTGTCATATCATTTTTATAATCATTTACCTCACAGCATCACCTTAGTCTTATTGCAGCTTACAGATTTATAATGATGAACTGTCAGCCTGTTCATGTGCTAAATCATTTTTATACTGTCGGAGTCGCTTTGCTAATTTCTTGAGGTTTGATGAATCTGATGCCTAGACATGTTGGTGCCCTTGTGCTTGTAATTCGATCTTTTGTTGATTTAGGTTACAATTTGACATCCATACCATACAGTTTTATAGACATAAACGTTAAAATTTTATTATTCTTGTTTCCCTGCTACTTGTTGTTAATTGCACTGTTGCTAATTAATTGGTAAAATGGTTAGCAGTAGGAGGATCTGCTGGCTGTTGTATAAATAAGTTTTACTTTTTATCTTGCCTGTTTTGAATTTGTATGAAAACACCTATTCTCTGTACTGTAGGCTTATGTGGATTCAAGTGTTATTCTGGGTCAGACTGGACAGTTTCAGAAAGATGTAGAGAAGTATGGAAATATTGAATACATGAGGTGCACACCAGAAAATGGTTTCTTTCCTGATTTATCCACAGTTCGTCCTACAGACATCATATTCTTCTGTTCTCCCAATAACCCAACTGGTTATGCTGCATCAAGAGAGCAACTAACCAGGCTTGTACAGTTTGCTAAAGAAAATGGGTCAATCATAGTCTATGACTCTGCTTATGCTATGTATGTGTCGGATGATAGTCCGAGATCCATTTTTGAGATTCCTGGAGCCAAAGAGGTTTGTTTTGAAACTGATTTCTCTAATCCTGATTTTGTTCTGGTATGAAAGTCTCCCTATAGTTCTAATAAATAATTGTTCTTGTCTCACAGTGGCAGTAAGACTCAGTTAAATTTGTTCGTTCTATTTCATCTCGTGTTTATCTGATGTACTGCTTTCCTCTGTTTCTTTTTGATTTTGAATGATGAACTCGTATCATAGATTCTCCTGCTATGAACTGTTTGTATTCATGGTTTTCCAGTTCTAAGGAAAAAATAGATGGAAGTTTTATTGTACAGTTGCTAGGTTTTCACGTTTTGGCAGCTCATACCATGTAAAAAGAAAAACAAAAATGATTTTGGATCAGTTGGACAATTTAGTAAGTTCTATGGCACAATGTATATTTATTGTTGTATGCGGAATAGGAATTTATGATACCTGATTCTTGTTTGGAAGAGTTGAATACATCTTCTCTACTATGAAGTTCAAATGAGGGAAGTACACAATGTATATTGGATGTTATCTGACACTCTTTTTCCTTTATATCCTGCACGTGCCAAAACCTCAATCAGTTGCCGAGATATTTTCAGACATTCTAAAAGCCTGATGAAGACCTTTTACTTTTATTCATATATTTTTGGAGAAAAGCATATAACTGTTTGATTATTGAATTCATGTTCATCAAAACATTCCTGTGTCAATGTTCTGTTGTTGCTCTTAAGTTGGTCAGTTATCTTGCTCATCATGCCAAATAAACATAAGTTAGAAGCTTTTAGTCTCTCTCTGCTCAGATTCTATATCAAGTTGCTTCACCTACATTGATTGCAGTGTTGTAGAAGCATGTATCAATTTGTTTTATTTACTGGCTTGCAGGTTGCACTTGAAGTTTCTTCCTTTTCCAAGTATGCTGGGTTCACTGGAGTTCGTCTTGGTTGGACGGCAGTTCCAAAAGAGCTTCTTTATTCTGATGGATTTCCTGTGGCCAAGGACTTCAACCGCATAGTTTGTACTTGTTTCAATGGTGCATCTAACATTGCTCAAGCTGGTGGTCTGGCTTGCGTATCGGCTGAAGGCATTAAGGTCAGTCTTTTTCCAGCTTTGTTTTTCTTATTTTCCCCATTTAGTGGTGTCTTTAAGAGAACACAATAATCCAATAACTTATGCTAAGGCCCTCCCCACAACATGGACATAAAAAATAAAAAAAATGAAAACAAAAGAAACATCAAACAGGAGTAAGATGGAAAATAAAAATGAAAAAGGAGAGAAAAAAAGCAAAAGAAGAGGGCTTTGGAGGAAGACAGAAAACACCTTAACGTGAAAATGGTGCTTCGACTGATCACCAGTAATCTACTATGTGCAGGCCATGCATGAGGTGGTTGGTTTCTACAAGGAAAACACAGGTATTATAGTCGACACATTTAATTCACTTGGTTTTAAGGTATATGGAGGTAAAAATGCACCATATGTTTGGGTCCACTTTCCTGGCCAAAGCTCGTGGGATGTGTTCAGTGAGATTCTTGAGAAGACCCATGTTGTTACCACTCCTGGAAGTGGTTTTGGACCTGGTGGTGAAGGTTTTATCCGGGTTAGTGCCTTTGGACACAGGGAAAATGTGTTGGAAGCCTGTAGAAGATTCAAGCAGTTGTACAAGTAACACCTGCCTGTTCATTCACAACTATTGTAGACAGTTATTCCAAAATTGAGCCTTCCATTGCTAATTGGACTGTGTATTTCAACAGTGTTATAATGCTTAGTTTATATCCAGATGCTAGATTTTATTGTGAACTTTTGGGCTCTTTACATGCGTTTCTTATCAGTGATTGGGAAGAAAATTGTGCGGGCGACTGAACTGTGGTATCCTAGCCGAACATCTGAAATCACATTAAAAGATTACTTTTGGTGGGTTTTGGGCGACCAACTGTTGTGTCCTAGCCAAACGTTTGAAATGAGATTTAAGAGTTTACTTTCTTAGCATACGCATATATTGGAGTCTTGGAATTGGTGGTTTTTCCCCCTTCCCTCGAGAGTTGAAGGTAACAAAACAGTCAAGCTCTTGGTTGTAATTTTCCATTGTAAAACAGACAAAAGCCAAAGAAAACAAAGACAAGTTAGTACCAGATGACTCGAATACTTCATTATTATTGGACTACAACCCTTGGCTAAAGCAGGACTACTTTCAATCTTCACGGGGGAAGAAACCAATGTCTGCAATAATCTTCAAAAGCCAAATTCTACCAAGTCTATTATACTTGAAGCAATGTTTTGAAATTATCCAAGTCCAGAAATAAAAAAACAGTGGTTTGGCAGGGTGAAAAGCCTAATTAATTAGCTTGGATGCAAATGTCTCAAAAGACTAAAAAGATGAGCTCATAGCAGCAAAAGAGAATATACAAAGGGAGCCATCTTTGTTGTGCTAGATACAGTTTAAGATCAACCGGTTTCCTATTTTACATGACATATTCACTAGTTGAAACTAAACACCGGAAGGTGCAAAAAGGGGTAAGGAAGAAAAGTAATAGCAACACACTGGGAACCAACTTACAGCTATTTTTGGGCTAATCTAAATCACAATTCTGAACATCTAGATTTGTTCTATACTCTTACAGACATCCGATTTGCAAGTCGACTTATAGTGTCCTGTCTGATTGCACCGACTACAGTGGACAGTATGCTTCTCACGATTAAGATCCTCTACACACATTCGTTTTTTCTCAGGACGTCCAGGAGGTCGTCTAACCTTGGGAGGCCTGACACTCCGTATTTCATTATCCATGGCGGTGTCTCCATCCTTCTTCCACTCAATTTTACGAGGTATGGGATGTATTTCTTCGGCATACGCTGCACAATAACTAGCTACAGTAAAGTACTTTCCAGTGAAGGCGTAAACATCTTTTTTTGAGGAGATGAGGGCTGCAACAGCATGTGAGCATGGTAATCCAAACAACTGCCAATCACGGCAAGAACAAGAATGGGTTCTGATGTTCACAATATCTGATCGCTCTGCTGAGAGAACCTCAAACTCTACGTCGTCTGATCGAAGGACTTGATAGGTGGAAGCACGATTCATTGCCTCAATCATGTGCTTCTCAGCAGATGGAGCGAGAATGGAAAACCATGACTTACACTTTGCACGCCTTTCTTCAAATTCCGCCATCAATTTACTGTGGATTTGCTCAATCACCTGAATTATGGGCAGCTCTCGAGCTTCAAGAATCCATTGATTGAACTCCTCGATATTCGATGAGAGATGACCATAGCGAGTTCCCTCAAAATATATCAATGCCCAACGAGAAGGTGGATACTGTTGTAGCCATTTTGCTGCTTCTGAAGAAACTTCCTCAATTTCAACCATTTTTTCTTTGAAACCAATAGTAGTAGTGGCATATGCTGCTTTCCAAAGGAGTTGGACAAGCCGTGGATTCTTGAACTCCCTAACAATGCTTTCGCTCAAGTGTTTCATACAAATGGAATGACAAGAAGTTGGGAATTTTCTTTTTACAGCATCTCCAACGCCTTTCTGCCATTTGGATAAGAAGGTAAGGTGTGGTATAATCTCTGTATTCATCTCAAGGGCCTTATGTAATTCTGACAAGAACCACATCCAACTTTCATCATTTTCTACGTCAACAACACCAAAGGCAAGTGGAAACAATCCACCATCAGCATCAAAGGAAGTGGCTGAAAGTAATGTGCCAAGGTATTTACTTTTGAGCTGAATTCCACCGAGTCCAACAATAGGGAGGCGACCATAGAGGAACCCGCGTATAGAAGCATAAAAGGAAACAAATACACGCTGAAAACGGTTGTCTGAACCAGAAGTAAACACCTCGGCAACACTTCCAGGGTTGTTCTTTCTGATTTGCTCACAGTATGCTGGAAGGAGGTAATATCCTTCTTCAGAAGAGCCATATATGGCTTGAAGTCCACGCTCCTTGGCACGCCAAGCCTGCTTGTATGGTATAGTTATCCCATATTGTTCATATACATCGCGCAAAATATCTTTTGGCTTGTAATTTATATTGTCACGCAGTCGTTCCTCTATAAAGTTCACAATCCAGTCTACAGAAGCCTGATGATGTCCAGCATGTGCATTTTTCCCGCAAGTATGTGTTCCATCAAGGCTTCTTATGGTGAAAGTTGGCGCATTTGGAAGCTTCACTGCACGTATGCGCCATGGACAGCCTTCGGCAGCACATTTAGCGATGTATCGGATGAGATCACTTTTAACAATACGAAGTTCAAAATGTTGTGCAATTGCAGCTTCTTTAATTGCATTGCGGAAGGCCTTAACATCTGGAAACTCCTGGCCAACAACAAAGTTGTGATCCTCCATGCAATGGAGTAAGAGTTGAAGGTTGCCACTTATTTAACACAACCATCAACAAATCAGCTTATTCAATTTGCCATTTCCTCAGCGAATGCCCCCAACAAAAATGATTGACTACAGAAACTCTACAACAATATATAACAAATGAATTAGCTGTTAATTTATGCTTCATTATACGATCAAAAACAGCATATGCATATACATGGTAGTATAATGACAAAATTAGCAACTTTACACAACTAGGAATTAAACAAAATTTCACAATTAACCAAATACATTGAGATTCAGTAACCTTATATGTTATGCTTGAAAATTCTGATATTCAATTGCAACTAGGAATTCTCACAAATAGTACAAGAATAAATGTATCCTTTACGAGCTAAACAGTTAGTCATCACCCAGATATGTAACCTCCTCAGTACATTCCATTTCGCCAAAGAATAGTTTCAGGAAACTGAAATCAAGAAAAAGAGGAAATTAAACAAGTAGGAAACTTCTCATCACTTAAAACCAAAACCCATTAATCGGTTTCAAAATCATCAGACTTAAACTTTATTTATTTTTTTTAAAAAGGAACCCAATTAGAATGAAGACGAATAATTGAAGAAAAAATCCAATATTTCAAAATTTCAGTGAAAGAAACGGCAAAATTATTCAACAGTAAGCACATCCCTTAATAAATACAACACTTTCCCTACATGTATGCAAATTTACAGGAGCATTTCTTGGAAATTTACGAAGATGAACGAGAAGGAGCAACTTTTCTGACACATAGTACAACAGGATTAAAATTATTTATTCTGTTAACAAATCAAAACAAAGAATTAAATAAATAAAACAGACAAGCTAATTTTCAATTAAACGAAATGGGTTCGGAAAATGAACAGACCTGAGAATTTTACTGGGGAGTGATCGGTGTGAGAGAGAGAAACTCAATTGGGATTCTGACGGAAGTTTAGGGTTCATTGGGTCAATCGAGGTTATAATTGTAATTTTTCGATTCATGTGTTCTTGAAACCGAAAGATTGTTCTCCTCTCTGTTTTTAGATTTTTGCGGGTTGTCTTTTAAATGTTAGATTTAGTTAAGATTATATAAGAAAATATATTAAAAAAAATGATTTGTATATATGTGTATTTGTGTTATAATTTCAATAATAATCACGTTATTAACTATCAATTTCTATTTTTAAATATATATTTAAGTGAATGGAAAAGACTATTTTATTCTGATTCAATTTATGTTTGTAGCCAAACAATGGTATGAAAAAAGATCTTTGCCGACTCCCATTCTATTCTACGTCAACTGATCTTTCCTAGAATGACATGTTATTGTACCAATCCTGTCCCCTCCCCTTCCCCAAAGGGGTAACTTTAGATCACATCTGTTTACTGACAATAGCATCAATCCTTGCAGCTTATCATCATTCATCAACAGAAGTTTGGAGCCTTAGCCAACCAGTTTTTCGGAATCCTAATATGTAAATTTTGAAAGGAAATGCACTTGATTCAAAGTCCTGATGTAGAAATCTACTCGATTATTATGATATATTACAGAGTGCTGGCACAAAATTATGTATGAAAAACCTTGCAGGAAAAGCAAGAATTGATGTAATGAGAACTGAAACAATGTCGAGATTCTGGCAGGAAGCTCTGTTAGGTAACCAGCACATTAGTCCTGTGGTTGATGTTATAATTTTGGTTACGTATAACCAAGGCTTTAAGCTTGTTCTTGGCTAGCTCCTAAACAAGCTAACTCATGGGGCTTGTTTTCTTGATGATCAGCTGATCATTGATCATCCAAGCAAGGTGTTACTTGGCACGTGTTCGTTAACAGAAGCAATTGTGCTAAGATTGGAAACAAGCATTGATCGTGTCTAAGTTCAAAAACAGAAAAGGAAAAGAAAAAAAAATGTGAAAATGAAGCAGTATTTTCAGTTTGGTTTGGTTCGGTTCAGCAGATTTTCTGTGCTTTTATCATGATTTTTTATAAGGTTTGGGGGTGGGGGGTGGGGGTGGGGTATCTATGATTCAAGTGTGATCACAAGCTTTAATGGGCATGAGCTTGATTTTTATGCTTAGTTCTGGGGAAGAAAGATAAATGACTGGCAAATTACAGCAGCATAATATATCACCAAGAATTCAGGAGAAGATGTAAGAAATGGCAAACACTGATTTATTACACTAAAGTAGTAGGATACAAATTTGACATTCCTAGTTCCAGTAGTAAGTGCTTTGAGGTAAAACATAACATATGTTTTAAAGTAGTCTCTCTGGTCTGACCTGACTTCTTTTAGGGGAAGACCAACAAATGACTGTGTTATATGTGTACATCATATATGTATGCGTACATTTTCTTCTGATTTCAGAAAAGAAAAAAATAAACGAATAGAAGAGTGAGATTGATGATCTAATGAACAGGGGGCGCTCTGTAGTAGGCTGGAACAGTAGCAGGGAAGAACATTTGTCTGACTCCCTCGGCCTTTATAATTGGGAAAATAATCCCAGATGCACCCTGTAGTGAGGAATAGGATATATCATCAGACTTGTGCATTGAAACATGCCAAAAACATATCAATCATAAAAATGAAGCGAAATTCTCGTCAATGGACAAGTATAGAAACACTAAAGATGACAACAGCTGATAGCAAATGAGAAACCACACTCACCGAAAGCAATCTGGCCCCCAACCAAACCCGTTTGGGTGAAGGAAATGGAAGAAATAAACGGCCAACTCCATAGACAGCCACAGCAAAGAAATGGAGAACCAGGTTTAGAGGGCGTGGGTTCAGACCAGAAAGTAAAGTGACAGGGCCGTTGGAGAAAATGCCTCCAAGGCTCAGATAGTCGAAACAAGCTTGGCGCATTTCCTTCATTGCTTCATCAGGTGATGCACAAAAAACTTTGTAAAGTGCTCCGGCCAATGTATTGATTGTAGATGCCACTGGCTGCAAAAAAAAACATCCAAAAGTTAAGTTTGATTGATACTATATTACCCCTAGACATGATTCAATGCCGAACAATTAGATCTTTACCTTTCTTAGCGTATAGAAGGATTCAAGATACTTGCACAGGGTAGATGCATCATTTAAATTATCTATAGGTCTAAGAAGATCACGAAGAACAACAATATCTGACAGGGCCACTGTCATTCCTCCTCCTGTTAAAGGATGACGCATGTTGAATGCGTCCCCCATCAAAAGTGCACCAGGAGTGGGATGAGGATTTGCTGGCATGCTTCTGTTTGGCATGGTCCTTATGTTTCCTTTCTCGATTGCAGCTATAAATGCATCGTACAGCTGAGGAGGAATCTGAAAAAACATCTCTTTCAGTCAGTTTATATGAGCAATTTACGCAGCAGAAATGAAAATAGATAAAACACAAGTCCTTATGAAAGCAGAATAACAGGTACCTGAGGAGCCACCACAGTCTTCAAATAATTGGCCATTTCGCCATTGCCAATGGAAGGCACCTTTTGCCCAGGGACATCAACCAAACAGCGAATTTCAGTGCTGCTGATTGGATAAAATAAGATTGGTGAAGGATCTCCTAGTATAACATGGCCGTGATTAGCATATGGGAGTTCACAATTTTCCAGGACCAGACCAACGAAACAAGAGGGGATGTCCACCTACATCATGTAAAGAACCTTTGTTTAGAGACTCTTAGATAATTGAAGAAAGAATGTAAAAAGACACGGAACTTGGAATTAAGTCCTACTAAGGAAAAAACATAAGAAGGACAAAAGACTGCCATCAACAAAGATGATGGCGCAAGAGACTGCTTAAAACTCACCTTGGGAGTGCAGAGAGAGCGTCTCAAGTTTGAGAAACACCCATCACAAACAATGGTGAGAGGAGCATAAGCGGCTATCTCTTCACCATTCTTAGTCTTGTATTGCACTCCTTTAACAGTTCCCTTTTCTTCAATCAAGGAAGTGACTGATCCTTGTTCAAGTCTTACACTGTAGCAGAAAACATTAGAGATGACATGAGTAAAAATCTCCTTTTCTGGTAATACATGAAATTTGGAATTCCATGAAATTGACTTGGCATGTCCATCGAGTGTCAAACACATCAGTTTAATGTTGAAGTACCATAAGGTAAAAATAAAACTTACTAGTTTAACGTTAGCAAAGAAAGTGACGCTAAATTTAAACTTTTTGGACTATTAGTGTGGTTTGCCCGAATAAAAAACTAAAAGCATTAAACTTTATATCTGATTTTCAGTTCAAAAGCCACATCTAAAGTCATAATTGGCAACAAAGTGCTATTCTGGTCAAATCTGCCAACCCAGTTTAGTCACTTCCCGAACTCATAACATAGAATTGGAAAATGTGAAAACTGGTTTCAAGTTAAGAAATCTTACTTTGGAATGGTTGCTGCCTTTTCTCTCATCCTCTGTATGAACCGGCCATTATGAAAGCTTCTCCAGAGACATCAGAGTCAAATTTCTCCAGGGGATACGACAACTTGGCGCTTTCACCATCCTTGTAAAGGGCATACCCAAACACTCGTTGAGCATCAATATCACTTACACAATCTGCAGTTAAATCACAACCAACACATAATGAAAATCAACAAAATCGACCAAACATTCTGACTGTTATGCTGAAAAAGTAAATTTAGGCAGCTGTAGATCTTACCTTGAAGGCCTAACTCAATCAATTTCAAGTAGCCTCCAGGTTGTAGAAGTTCACCAACAATACGATCTGGCTCGGTTAAGTCTCTTTCAATCACATGAACTCGCCGTCCCTCCTACACATTTTTTTAGGTACGAAATTCATAAAAATGCAATCACAGAGGTCAATCATTGTGTAATGGAGCCTTTTAAGTTTCATCAATCTATGATGCTTCAATCGACGATGCATGTGCTCTATGCAAATGCAAGAATTTAAATCTAACTGACATTGCACTGTGGCTGATCAAATGTAGGAAAATGGAAAACTGAAAAGTAATTTATCATAGAGAAGCAATAACTCTTTCTAATTTATTACACAAAATCAGCTTTCTAAGCAATGAATTCTTGATCTGAATCCAACAAATATCTGCAGAACTTTAACATTTCTCTTTTTCTTCTTCACTTTTTTTCACTCACATTTCAGGAGAATGAAAAACCACTAATTAATCTACACCAAGAAAATAAGAAATACACATTACAACATGTAATCATGCAATACCATGCAGAATTTAAGATGGTTAAACAGAAAAAAATCGCGGCATAAATCTGGGAATAATAAATTCCATACCTTGCCAAGAGTACAAGCCAGAGCCGCCCCAGCAACGCCGGCGCCGACAATGATAATGTCTGTGTCGCCGCCTACCTCCGGCCGGAAACCACCGCCAGCGGCGGATCTCTTAATGCACTCATCTTTACGTACAATTTTCGAACCTTTAGTTTTCTTTATCTTTCTTCGCAAATGGTACAGCAAAACGAACCCAAACAAAGAAGCAATAAAACCGCCAAGAATATACTGATCTACCATCACCATTTTTGAATCAGATTAACGTTGTGATGATGGTAACAAAATCCGAGGATTCGGTTGGCTGTTTCTTTCTTTCTTTCTTTCTTTCTGTCTTTCGTTTTTTCCTATGTGTTCACGAAGTCTTCGTGTGGCGCCCTATATGTAGGGAAAATGAACAGGCTTTAACGGCTCGGTTTGGACTCGCGGAAAACGTGTATCCGCCCACCAAAATTCCCCTATTTCCTTGAAGTACGTAAAAGTGGTGCAGGCGTGGAGGCGTCTGCTTAAATCCTTAATTTAAGTAATATAAAATTCAGAATATTTATTTATTTTAATAATATGCTTTAATATTTAATATTTTTGTCTTTCAAAATGAGAAAAAAAAAACATTTATTTTTGTTAGTATGCTTTAATATTTAATATTTTTGTATTTGTTTTAATATTTAAAAAAAACTTGGAAAAAGAGAAAAAAATCATTGTAAATTGTAAATTGAGGGATAATCGAATACGTTATTGTTCAACATTTGATTTTTTATTAATTTTTAAAAAATATATTTGAATTTTGTTTAATTACTAATGAAATCGATTTTGAATGAATTTTAATCAAATCGAATATAAATCGTACTTGCGTAGCTAAGGACCAAACCTGTCCATTACAAATAGGTCTAGGCGAGCTTTGGATTTTTGTTTTTAAATCCACCCCACTTCTTTTAAATATATATTTGTGTGATTGTTTTTGAATATATATATATATATATGATAAGTTTAATGCATTATTTATATAAAAAAATATTTTTTAATAAATTTAAAATAATAAATTGAATATAATAGGTTTAATTTTTGGGTTTGGGTCCAAATCATGAAAATTTTGATTGGGTAAATATCAAGTTAGATCAAATTTATTATATTGTCATATCCCTACAAATAGTTAAGTTTTGTTACATATATATATTTTATTTATTTTTACTATTTAGATCACATTTTAGATTTTAATGAAATTAATTTTAATAAATCAAACTCAAATAAATTTTTAAAAATTCATCAAAATTCGAGTTTCGATTAGTTGAATTTATATTTGTGTTTGGAAAGTTGGGGATGGTCCATTTACTGGTAATTTGATTAGCGGCTCACGTACTTGACCATTTGGTTCAGTTAATTATCATTTCTAGGAAATCATTTCTTAGTAAAAGTTGTTCGTGTTTGAGATACTTATAATTCAGTTAACTAACTTAACTGAATCAAAATAGAATCAAAAATTTTAATTTAATTTTTAATTTTTAATTTTTTAAAATTTTAATTTTCAGTTCGATTTTAATTTTTAATTTTGATTAATCGAATCGAATCAAAATCGAAATACTATATTTATATATTTATATATATATAATTTTATATTATATTTTTATACTTATTATTTATTTTTATGCTATTTTTTATATTAAAAATTATACTTTTTACTTGTTATTTATAATTATACTATTTTTTATATTTTTTCACCAAACTATAGATAATAAATAAAAAATATATTTTTAATTTTATTATTTATTATTTATTTATTTTCTTATAAAAATTTGATTAATAAAAATCGAACCAAAAATAAAAAAAATTAATTATAACTGAATTGAACTAATTAATTTGATTAAATTTTTTATTTAAAATTTTTATCAATTAAAATTGAAATCAAAATTTTAATTCGATTAAGTTCGCTTGAGACTAAGCCTAAATCATGGGCTTAGAGCTACTAGGAAATGACATTAAGGGTCATTAGTTGTAATTGTAATAGGAATAATAGATCGTTCCAACTTTGATCCGGAGGTATCGCAATTAAAGTTTCTTAATTGAGTAATACCTACTTGTGCGGTACATCAGTTTCTTGAATTGAATATTACCTACTTCTGCGGTACACTCAATTTGTGGGATTGTAGTGCATTTTGATCACAAACTTTCTTGGTTAGGATAAAGCCACAAGTTTTAATTTTAGTGGGCAAGATTATATATATATTACGAACAATATATAAAAAAATATTTTTAGTCATATAAAAAATAATTTTATTATTTTTTAAAAAATAAAATAATAAATTTTAATTAATTTATATGTAAAATTTAAAGTAATATAAATTTGAAGGATCGATAATCTCTACCAACCCTTTCTCTTCGTCTTTACATTTGATCTAATTTCAATTGTAAATGTCAATCTCTTTTTTTCGTGTTTACACTTGATCTAATCATACTCAATTAGTGATGAAAAGACTTAAATTGTTGTTAATTGTAGTAATTTACGACGAAAAATATTATACATCACAAATTATAATAAAAAATAAAAAATTAAATTATATTTAGCGACCACATTATCTTTTCGTCCCTAAGCTATTAATAGAGCGAGAAACAAATCTATTTCTTTCTTACAATACTATTTACATCTTATATATATGACCTATTATAGTGAGCTAAGTTCATTTAAGTTAAGACATGATATTGACCATAATTTTTATTTATTTATTTATTTTTTTGGGGGGTGAGGGAGGGGGGGGTTGTTGGGTAGAGATGATACTGTTTGAGTGCATTCATGGCCTAACGCCAGGCAATTTCTTGGATTAATTAGATTAATGGTAGTCAAGAAACTAAAACTTTCCACCATTGTTAGGCCACAAAATATGGCTAGTCAAAGGTTGCGCCAACAGTCTATAAAAACATCTCCACACGAACGACAACTCGACAAGTCCAAGGATTATTACATCACATATAAGTCATGTTAGGACAACAACTAAAAATCTAACATCAAGATTTGAAAATTTTGTGACGGGTTGCAATTTAAATAAAAATAAAACGAAAGCCCTTAACAAATAGGTCACAGACCAATATTTTCCACGTTTTAACTCAACTAACCAAATAAAAATGGCTATATTTAGACCACTAAGGATGAAACGATTAAGTCAGAGGTAGTTTACCATTAGTGTAAGCAGTAATTAGTGCAAAGAATAATGTTTAAATTCATAATTAATTATATGTATGAATAAATGAGATCGCTGAATGAATCAAAAGGAATGTACTTGACCCCACCCACCCACCCCATTGCTGAATTGTGGTGGGTATGAGGTATATTTTTCATGCAGGAATAATACAAGTGAACAAATTCCCATGCAAAAGTCAATCTTGTGCACCTATGAGCATTTCACACTGCAATTTCGCGCCTAACCCATGATTATATACACTATGTAAAATGAAGGACGAAACTAATGTCGATATTTTTTTAAAAAAAAAAATAATAAATTTTTTTTAATATTTTAGAATGTAAAATTTTAAAATTTAATAATTATATATATATATAAATTATATTAATTTAAAAAATTTATGGAGTTAAAAGAAGTTGTTGCCCCTCGCTTTTTATGTAAATTGTATATAAATTATATATATATATATTGTATTTGTCTTGTATTTATTATATTCAAAATTCTTATATGTCCAAACTTCAATATCAAGATAATTTTCAGAACTTTTTCTGAATTTTGTCCGCACATTTTTTTTTTATCTTCTGTAGAAATCCATATGCTATGTATCAAACTATTTGTGAATAATCTCACTATTGTTCCTTTGTCGTGCAAAACATAAGATTGCATTTGCTTGTAAAGATCCAGTATCCCAATTTCAATTTGGAACTCAAAAGTTTAAAAAACAAATAAAAAAATTCTATAATTAAGCAGCCCAAACACGTCAGAGAAAAAGAAAAAATAATTAAATAGTTCAATATTCCAATTATAATGCTAGTGCTCCAATTTTGACCAAGGTAGTGCTGTGTTCCCCACAAAACGGGTACAAAGAAATACAGAGGTTTCTCATGATAATAATAATGTGTTTTCTTTTTTCCTCATCTTTTGTCACTTTATAGTTTTTAATGCATGTCGCTTTTGTTATTAATTAATTAATTGAAAAAACGTTTTTTGCACATTAATAGTACAACGATTATCTTGACATATATATATATATATATATAATATATATATATATATGTAATGTGCGTTAAATATAAAATATATTTATATATACTCATATACATATATGTGGTGAAATATCGCATGTATATTATTGGTTTTTTTATTTTTTATTTTTTATTTTTTGATGGGGAAAGAAGTGAATGATATATTTGACTAATTTGGTGACCTTATCAATGGATCTTATTAAGACACGTTCATAACAGTCTGCAACTTCTTTTATTAATTTTGCTGCCAATTCGGGTCTAATGTCTTTATTACATTTATTGAGAAAAAATCTAATGTTCACACTAACAAATTTTCATTTATAGTTTTACACTGGCTTAAGTCAAAACAAGTGAAATGGTGTGAAAAAAGTCTCAGTTTGTTCAATTAATTAAGTTATTATTAACTATATAGTATAATTGAATTATATTATTAAAAGAGTGTCATCATTCGTGCGTGTTTTTGTCAAGTATGTCTAGGATTCGAATCACATAAATTATTTTCTTTTAAGATCAATAAATTTTAATTATCCCAAAAAGCAGCACAAAATTTGATGTCATCAGATTATAGTTGATGGATGGAAGATAAGTGAACAATAAAATGACTCAAAAAAATAAAATAAAATGGAGGAGATAGCACAATCCACGTTTTCATGCTAATTTAGATTTGGAAAATGCTTAGAAATTCTTTTTTTAAGCAACAATTTACTTAATACTATGGAAGAATTTCACTAAATTTATTTGAAATAACCAAAATTCGGAGGTAGTACTTTCTAGTGGAAAAATTTAAAACATTAAAATCAAATATAAATATAATTAATTTAAATTACAATCTTTTTTTTCAAAAGTTTCAATGGACTAGTCCAATTTCACTTAGCCGAACACAAGAGACAAGAATTACTAATTTGGTAGCTTTTGACAGCGTTAGCTCCATTGTGGTATTCTTCCATTTTTCTACCTTTCTTTGAGTCAAATTAGGGAAACGGGAAACAGGCAGAAATTTTAGATTTGGGGACGAGATTAAATTATTTATTAAGAATAATAATAAAGAGATATTTTTAATTATATTAAAAAAATATTATATATACAAGAGCAAAATTTTATAATTTATTATAAATTTAAAATTATATAGAATTGAGAAATTTGAAGACTAGCGGCCGCCTCTTAGTCCTACTAACTCCATCACTGATCAAAATGGTGCATGACTTTGACTTCATTTTCAAGTTATCTTTAGAAATAATATCATCTCCTCCAAAACTAAATGTGGGCAAAATAATAAGACAAGTATTATTAATTAACCATATTCGACTTGGTTTCAAGTGAACTTACAAAAAAATTTACTAGCCTAATTTGTCACTCAACAAAACTTAGACTCGGTCACAATTAAACTTTTTTTTTTTTTTTTTTTTGTAAATTTTTGGAGAAATCGTTGGATGTCGGTATTTTTATAATAATCATGTAGGTCATGCTATGCCAAATAGAATGGACAATCAAACATGATATATATAATTCACATTGTTTGGCAGGATGAGAGCGTGTTTAGTTTCATTTCCAAACAGTACTTTTTTTAATTTTTATTATTTGAAATTTAAAAATTACATTTATTTTATTTATTTTTATCAAAATTCTTTGTCAAATTTGAAAATAAACATACACATATCAGACACTTTTTAATGCCTGCTAATATTTTATACATTTTTTTTTACATAAAATTATAAAACAAAATACATTTTCATTTTCAATTTATACAATTTAAACATAACTAATCCAAATATATTTTTACTTTTATACAAAACTTAATAAAAACCCTGAAAATAAAAAAATAAATTTAAAAATAAAACCAAACGAAGCTCTTAGTTTTTGTCTGACATTTATATATATATATATATATATATATATATATATATGTGTGTGTGTGTGTGTGTGTGTGTGTGTGTGTGTGTGTGTGTGTGTTAGCGACACGCAAAGACTTTGGGTGCATAGTAGTCGTAAGTGGAGGTCTGTCCAACAATTTTGAGCATCAGTTTTCAACACTGATGCATTAGTACTATAAAGTTTTTGGATAAGACAAAAGCAAGATGTGTGTTTTTTTCTCCAAAGCATGT
The DNA here is from genome assembly GCA_019321725.1 of Paulownia fortunei. Classification (NCBI taxonomy): domain Eukaryota; kingdom Viridiplantae; phylum Streptophyta; class Magnoliopsida; order Lamiales; family Paulowniaceae; genus Paulownia; species Paulownia fortunei. The sequence continues at coordinate 28,319,532 of CM033106.1, read as the reverse complement.
GTGTGATTCACACACTAATATCTAAATACTAAAACACACAATTAGTGTGTTCTTGGATTGTGCAACTTTTAGAATTAGTCACTAACTCACAACTACAATGAAAAAATGCACTCAACTTGGCATCAATATCATTTGGACTACCTTTTGATGACTTGATCAACAGCATATGTTGCCGTCCTTCCGTCAAAATGACTCCATTTTTACAAATACAACGGGTGACCCATATGCATCATTTACATATTATGGAAAAAAAATTATTCAAATTTAATATTTGTAATAGTTGGATTCGAGTAAATCAAGTTTAAATTAGAATTTTTTTATAGTATTGTAATACGATTAATTAAAGATTTAAATTTTAATGAAAAGGTTTGATATTATTGTCCAAAATGCCCTTGAAGAATTTGTAATTAATATATATGAGGAACACACACATACTCAAATGTTATTATGGGTTAGTGTATGAAAGCAATATGTTATGAAAAGGTTAAAAAATGTCCAAAAGGAGTGAGGTGTGAATAGCAAGAAATATGATGGAGGAGGCGATATTTGCTTTATTGGGTTCTTTTATTATGTCTTAATTTTCTTGCTGTGTTCGCTTCTTTCATAAGTAAACGTCTCCAAGATTCAAACAGTTTAATTTTGTTAAAAAAAAACAGCAACAATAAATAAGATAATCGTGCTAAAGGTGTTTACACTGTTATTATTGTTACTTTTCTTCTTGTACTTTTAACATATTTTTAATATTTTGTATTGTGTTTGAATTAGAGAATTTAGAAGCTAATTGAGCGATGTTCGGTTATTTTTATTTAAAAATCTTATAGATTCCTACAATTGATCATGGTCGATGCAATCTTTTAACTTTTAAACATAGTCTTCTTGATTATCGATATAGAATGGATAAGCGTTTTTAGAAATAGATACTGCAAAAAGTTACAAAAATAAAATATGCATCAAATGGGATCGTGAATACAAAATACTAGTGGAATGATCGGCCGAATAGAGGCTAGGGCTGCTTCCTTTCCACCGCGTTGCATAACATCCCTCGATTTTAGGGAGATTATCAAAGCTATCAACTTGAACTGCAACTCTAGAGCCATAAAATGTTTTTGAAACTTACAAGATGGTATACCTAATTTTTAAAAATAAATTCTTGAGCATTTGGATAAAATATAATTACAGAATTCATAAGATATTATTAATGATAATTATATAATTAATATGCTCAAAATTAAATAAATTTATTAAAATCTTAAAAATAAATTAGGCTCTCGTTATTTTTTTATAAAGGAACTTATAAGATCTTAATATCTTATTTTGGGAGCTGGTAAAATTATCTTCTAAAAATTTTACAAGACACTTTATTACATCTTGAAAAATATTAAACACCTTTCAAGCATTATCCTCGACTACAAATCCTTAAATTAGACTAAACTTTAATTTCTTTTATCAACTCCGAGAAAGAAAAAAAAAAGCGAGAAATTTATAACTGTTAGAGCATTATATCTATATATCTATGTGACAAGAGGAGTATCTAGTCGTAATGGAGTAAGTATATTTCCCTTTTTTTTTTCATTTTAAATAATATATAAGAATTATCAACTGAATCCCTATTGCAGCATGGATTGGGCCCAGCCCCAAGTTTGGGCTACTGATTGGAGACCCAAATCCTACGAATAATAGTATCGTATGCCTAAATTGCCCATTGGTTTTTGATCTAATTACTATACCCCGTCCACGTAGGACAGATTCCAACGGCTACTTCCAGACTGGCCCGAAGTTTAAAATTTCACACTCAATTCCTCTGCTGCTGTCTCTTCAAGAAACTCCACAACGCTCCATCTCTCTCTGAACCCCACTTTTTTTCTTCAATTTTAACAAGATAATAATAAATAACTGTTTCTGGGTTCAAAGGATAAATACACAAAAATGGCGGAATTTCAGGAAAATTCGAGTAAATTACTATCAGTTTCTTCGTCGGAGAATCGAGATTCGGTCGACTCCTCGAATGGGGGAGCTGACGGAGGAGATGAAGAATTTTATGAGGAAATCGAGGCCCCGAAGTTCGTTGACTTCACTGTGCCTGATCATTACCGCCCCGACGACCGTTATTGGTTTTGCCTCCGTGTGGGTTAGTGTTGAATTCCAATACTTTATCTCTCTGTTTATTTTTTAGTTTACGATTCTTTCATCCTGGTTTTTTCAGCTGGGTTTACAGTTTTTCCAGTAAGGGGTTTCATTATGACGTTGATCTGTTTAGATGGATGAGATTTCTCGCTGCTGCTTTAACTGGTTCCTTTTGTTGTTTTTTATTCTTGATTTAATATTTTATATGTTATTGTGTTTACTCATTGTTGATTGAATTGGTAGTTGAGTAGTTGAAGTGTTGGGAGCTTTGGCATTTATTTGTTTATCTTGTGGTTGTGGTGGTGGTGGTGGTGGTGGTGGTGGGGGGGGGGTCATGCTTTTGTTTATTGTTATTATGATCTTCTTTTATTTGTAGTCATTGAAAAATGATAATCAGATAAAAGGTTGTTATTCAATTTTAGAAAGATCTCAACCTATAATTAGGACAAGGAGCTGTTAAGAGTGAATTCTTGTTTCATTTTGGCAATAAAATGAATAGATATTTAATCATGAATGTTACAAAGTTTAGTTTATCCTTCAAACACTTTTTCCCTGTACTTAGTTGGAGTGCTACTATTTTCTCTTCTTTTTTGGGTTTTAAAGTGTAGCAGCTGACTACTTAAAACTGGTTTATCCAAGAGTCAAGTAATGAGTAATGGTATGTGAATACCAGAATCTTTTAGATGACAACTAAGATTCAAAGTTTCCAGTTCCCTGTTAAAGTTGATGTCCATTTTCAGAAGTTCATCAAAGAATATGTTTTTTCAACATTCTCAAAATCTTAATATACAAATCTTTAAGAACAAGGGGGTTGACTGTATTTCAGGATGTGACCAAAAGCACGAGGAAGAAATGGATTCTGAAGCAATCTACAATAATTTTGTTCTCCGGGTTAGTCCTTATCAGTGAAATCCCTGCTGCATAATGGCAGTTCTGGGGATAACTTAATTGTCTTATGCTGCTAAAATTTGTTCATACAGGTAATGGCAGCTAGGAGTCCCAATGTGAGGCTTCGAAAAGCACTTGATAGAAATGCTTCAAGGTATGTACATTCTATATTTTGGCCTGTGATAGTTAAAATTTTGCATTTCGTAATGACTTGCTTCTACTAATGACGATATACCAATTACATTATTTTCTCCAGAACACCTATAAAATGCCCACTTTCAGCTCCTCCAAAACCTTCCAAGCCAAGATTATCAAGGATGGCTATTATTTCATCAATTTCTAAGAAGATGGTCGATGACAAAAAGAGGGTTGTTAGGCCTCTTTTGAAGCCTGGGCGTACACCAGTGACTAAGACAAAGCCAGTTGCTGCGAAGTATCTTACAACTCCAAGGAACAAAAAATGCATACCAAATCAAAATTCCTTTCGAAGTGTTCAGAATCCAAAACCTACCAACATTGAAGTGCCAAAAAGTCGAATGGTCGCAAAGGCTCTGGTTTTTCACTCTCCAAAGAAAACCATCAAGGTAAAGACTTCTGTTGAACTGCGCACACCCATCTCAAAATTACGCGAAGGAGTGAATAAGCTTGAGATTTCAAGTCAGAGGAAGCTTGCCTCGGGCTATTCTAGTAAATCATCTAAGAACTTGAGTAACAATTCTTCAAGAAGACAATTAAGCAGTCACAAGGTGCAAAAAAAGCCTAAAGAACCACTTTATTCTCAAACTTGCACCAATCAAGAAGCTAAGTCTGGAAGATCTATTAAAAGTAAGATCAAAGGAAAGTTATCACCACAACAGGCCTCCAAGAAATTGCTGGGAAATGCTCACACAGATAGCTCAAAGAACAATGGAAGTCATGATATTAAACAACAGTTGGCTAAGAAAGTTGCAGAAGAGTTTGAACTTCAAGAATCTACACATGAAGAAGCCTGTACGTCTTCAACGGTTCCCTCGTCAACACAAAATTCAGATTTGGCCTCACCAGATGACTCAGTAAGGGAAGGAAACTGTTTAGACCTAGGAAGGAGTAATAATTCAAGATCTCAAGCTACAAACAGACAGGAGAATAATAGCAATGATGGGAATGAAAATGGTAGTATGAAATTCACTTCAGAAAGTTGTGGAGAATCCGTAGACCACTTAAATACAAATGATTCTTCTGAAGGGGAAAGAAATGGGGATGAATTTATTGATGGTGATGACAAAGAAAATGCAGCAGCCTCTGATGAGAACAGGTGAGACCTCTGTGCACGTGTGCGTGTGTATTTTTCAGAACTATCTCTTTCTTGAATCATGTCCATGTTATACTTATTAGTATTACATTGTTTGCAGAATGCACAACAAAAATCTCAAGCAAAATGGAAGAAAAATCTTTGGCATGCACGACAAATGTGGTCAAGTTAAAAAAAAGGTTTCTTATTTGTTTGAATTTTCATGTTCCATTCTGAATGGACTTGGTTTTTTCCCATCACATGCAAGTTTCTGATTGCAATCTACTATTGACGATGTAGGTTATGCAAGCACAGGATAAGAATTTGAAAGAGGGTCTTATTTCCTCTAATCCAGTGATGAAGCTCAAGAAACCAAAGGCCACAAACCCTAAACCTTTTAGGCTAAGAACCGATGTAAGCATCACTACAACATTTGGCTTGTTGAAACAGCTATGAGAAATCTAATAACATTTTAATTTTCAGGAGAGAGGAATTCTTAAGGAAGCTAACTTGGAGAGAAGAACCGATCCACTAGCTCCTCAAAGTGAAAGTGCAAATTTGAGCACACTTGGTAGGAAGCTGCAGAGGAAACAAGGGAATGATATTCAAGTGAGCATTTTTCTTTTTATCTCTTACATCCTGACTAAGAGTCTGTTGAATTCTGAGCCTACATGATATTATCATAGAGAAATGAAACAACGAAAACAGATGCATGGATTACTTGAACAAGATAAGTGAAAGTTGAATATATGCCTATTTTCTGTTGTTTAATACACGAATTGTTAAAACTGCAAGCTTACATAAAATGATCCTAAAAAATAAACTTTTGCAGAAAGCGAGTATGGTAGTAGGTCTAAAGATTCCAAAAGGGCAGGAGAGATCAAAAGCAGCAGCTTCTGTGACAGCAGAAAGCAATAAACATCAGGAGAGAAAACTGATGAGTTCCCCTCTTGAAAGTAATGCAATTCAAAGGTTGGAGAAGTTTAGGAAAATAAAATCTCCTCTTCAGAAGCATTCTGTTGGGCCTCAAGGGTGAGTCAGAATTCTCTTTCTCAGACATTGCTTTAAGAAAAAACATTCAGAGAGTATGTATTTATCTTCTCAGGATAACATTGGATAGCTCACTTTTACAGGCTTGTTTCAACAAAGAAGGAAATGACTTCTTTATTGATTCCCGGTCAAAAACTTGACGTGATACACGAAACTTCCCCTGAAGTTTCAGAACTAAGGAGGGCCGGAAAGCCTACTGGGAATGCTCCCCCAACCGATGATGCTGCAGCTTGTGCTGCTTCTCGGTCATCATCACGTGGAAGGCGGCCCATTACGGTTGCTACAGAACCCAACTTCCACAAGACACACGTACCAAGGAGTTGCACTAAGAAACTCAAATAGGTGATTGTGCGTGCCATCATAAGTTGTTCTAAGTTTAGTTTGGGTGTGCCATGCTATGTCTGGTTCAATCATTTATTGAATTATATTCGTTCTTGCCGTTGTTGTTCATTTATGTATTTAACCTTCTCATATATGTGGTTCAGAGTTTTTCGGTTGAAAAGTGTAACAATTATCAAAATGGTGTATTCTTTTTTATGTATTGTCAAAGTGTAATACAAAGACTTAAAAGTTAACCCAATTGTGTGGCTTATTTTATGCCCAGACAGTATTTGAAGTAATTTTTTCATTGGAATACTGTCTCTCAATCATCTGTATGCTAAATACAAATTAAATCCGGCAAAACTTTGAACCAGGTAAGTGAAATTAAATAAAAGGAAATGCCTGTGCAAATATTTAGTAGAAAGACAGTAGTGTGATAATAGCTTAGAGCCACATTATTTACATTTTTATTTTTTTCTTTTCTTTTTTTGGTCCACATAAATTCATTGGCAGTAACATCTTATATGGTCTAGATTCAGATTCCAACTGCATAATCAATGAAATACTAAAAAAAAAAAAAGCAAAGCACACTTGCCTGCTCGAAATATGCAGAGCAAGCGGTGCCACATTCACAGTGCAATCCTTGCAGGAGTTGCAAATCCACATTGACTCAATCATAGATATATCACTTTGTTTTTTCTTTGTTTTTCTTTTCCCCCTGAGATGATGGTTCACTCTATAGAATATACTTGATCTAAATAATCAGGATACAGGAAATATAGATGAGACAGCAAAAATAGTGAATATTTGAGCCATAGCTTCACTGGTAGAATTTACATGAGAACCTCGAAGCATAGAAAAGCAGTCTAAGTAAAAGAAACTGTCTGATCTCATTAACAGCTATTAAGTAAATCTAGAACATAGTCTAATAGCAATTACCAAAGAGCATAGAGAGGATATTCCTCTCAACAAGTTGCCGGCATCTGAATTATTTGCACTACAAACAGCATTAGTGGAGAATAGACCACCAAATGCTACAATGCCAGAGACAGAAATAGAAGATTGTAGTAATCTTAGGGAGGGCTTTCCTTGATAATATATTTCAACTTTTCAGTTGCAGCAACAAGTTCTTCTGATATTCCTGGTTCATTAGCAGAATGGCCTGCATCTGGAACCACCTATGAAAAGGAAATATTTCAAGTCACATGAGTTATGAAGAAGCAAACAAGAAATTTATTTTTCTCCCCTAAAGTTTTTCAATGCAAAATGTACCCTATTTGATCCTTATCTACTTGAATCAGGTGGCTGAAATTTTTTCCTCGTTTTCTCTATTTTAGTGTAGGTAAATTCCAGGTCATCCTATTAACTAATAATAAAGGAAGTCTCCTCAGTTCTGATTTCTCCTGAGCTTGTCACAAATAGGACTGTCTAGGGGCTGGCAATTTAATCCTCCCTAGAGAACTACAGCTGCTTCTATTCTAGTGTCCCAAACAATTCTAACTAAAAATTAGCTTCCTTGATAATCAAGGGAGCACAAACATTCCTTCATTAATTACCAATGTCACAGGCATGTCGAGACATTTATACATCATTCCTTCATCAATTAACTGACACAATCACATCTGCATGCTGACACATTTTATACATCTTCATTCAAGAAATTACCTGGCACAATCACACCGACATGCCAACACATTTTCTAACATCTTCATTCACAAAGAAACTCTGTTCTGTTGTAATTTGTTTTCGTAAATTTCAAAAAACTGGTATAAGTCTACACCGATCCTCCTATTCCTAGCGAAAGAAGGTAACCAGCATTTCATAAAGTAGCAAAGATGCCCCCATGTAAAGAGAAACGGGAGAAGCTCTATCTCCTCTCTCTCTTTCTGCGTGTGCAAGTTTTGTGTGTGTGCACATGTGAGTCAGCATGTTTATATAAAACTGCAAAAAGCAACTCAGTTGACGTCGGTGAAAATATTGCCCTAAAATGATCCCTATTCCGTAGTTTAGTTGGTCTTTTCAGTTTCTAAGTGGCCCACCATATAAAGTAAATCTTTCATCAAACAATCAAGAGGTGTTATCCTCGAACATGCTCTATCTTTACAAAGGTGTCCAAAATGTCAAAGATGCATTTCTTACTCTGAGATCAGCTTCTGGCCAAGCCTTGTGAAGATCCCATGCTGACATCAGAGGGCAGCAGACATCATATCTTCCCTGCAAGAGAAATTAGAGAACGACTTATGTAACGTATATGTAAATACTCTTGAATATTTTTCTTCTGGGGTAACTCCACAGCTGTTAAAATATGACACAACTATTTTCAAGAACAAATATTTGGAGCTAGAATATGAAAGGAAAGGGTTTTTTTTTACAAAAATAAAAATAAAAATAAAAATGGTGAAATTGGCCAAAAGAAAAGAAAAGAAAGAAGAAAAACTCTAGTTTTTGCAGGTTGTAACAGCAAGAAGTTCAAGTATGCAACAAAACCTCATTAGAACTCTCTGAAAACATAATAATTGGACAACCATCAATAAATTCCTTCACATGAAGAGCTCTTGTCCTCTAATTAAGGATCTGCTTAAGTAAATAGAAGGCAAATGATATAGCAAGACAAAAAATCTCCAAAGATAATATAGGCTGGAAGGAACCAAAGGTGACACCGAAAATATAGTGCTCTTTGCTGAGCAGGAAGCAGCAAAATTAAACTTTAAGCTATTGGTTCTCAAAAGAATTTATCACTTGGAACTTCTGTACACGAATCGCGCAACATAGGCTACTATCCTTCACATACAAGAAACATATTCATACAGCTCATATATTCATCACTCTATTGCATACAGGGAGGTGTGCAGCCGCTGTCCACATAAAAGAAGCAGCAAGATAGTAAACAAACCTGCACAATTACAGTGTTGATATGCTTTATCTTCTCAATATTATCCAACAGGAATGAATCAAAAGGGAAAAATCCTTTGTTGACAAAGTAGTGGTTCTCGATCCTTGCAAAAGCCTGGACGAAGACATAATAAGTTCATGTCATGGACAAATCCCAACAATTTTTTTATCCATCACAACATTCCTGAGCAGGAAGAACAATACAACTGGATAGGATTCAAAATTATATTTAGAAACTAAATACACAGAACCACTTCAGAAGAATCTGCAATAGCATCAAGTAGATTATTCAACAGCACTAGATTCAAACTACTCCAGCAAACTGGGAATAATATTCATTTCCTCAAGGACTCAATATTTCTGCTTGAAAGTCTACTCAAATGGAAAATGTTAGAAACCAAAACCTACCAACACTTCAACGTAATCTTTCAATGCTGAAACTATTTCTCCTTGATTCAATAAAAAAGATCAAAAGCTAAGAATGATAGAAATTACAAGTTTTAGAATTGGTTGGGTCATTTAAGGAAGTTCTAGTCCCTAAGTCAGAAGAAATCTTAGAGACCGTAGGTTGCTTTAAATGTCAACAACAGCACGAGAACCTACTTGAAATGCCACCACCAAAGATTAGCAGCATGAAATACAAGCATCCTACCAGCTCCTATAAGCATTCAAGTGCATAATATGTATTTCAAGACACAGCAAATTTATGATATTGAACCTCTTGGAAACATAGAAATGTTAATTTTTTTCCACGTTTTATATCACTCTTATCATTTTCTCCTAATTTTATTTGAGAGTATTGACAAGACAGATGCAGTTTTCCCACACCACATCTATCCTTGCACGTGTTTTGAGCATGGATATTATCCTTTTAAGAAAATTGCCTGCAGTGGAAGCAAAAGTTGTCCATATGTAGTTTTACCTGAAACATGGATCACAGTCATTTTAGGAGAATCAATAAATGCTTGTGGCTGATTATTTACTTAATCCCATCTTATCATACTGATCAAGATTGATTCAATGGAAAATTCAAGGTCTGAAGAGTAGATAAATCATAATGATTTCAATTACAGTCTTTATGCTGACATCTCGGGAGAATAAACAATAGTAATGTGTATTAAGAAGATTAGTCATGTATTGTGTACATTAAAATAATGCTCAAGCTTTCTAAACAAATAGAGTAAACTTGAAATTTCTGACTTTTTTCAGATAAACATGACAAATCATGCCCACTACATGCCACTGCACTCACCAAGCAAAATTCATCATCATCTCCTCGTTTTATGTTAACTTCATTTGGCAGAAGATGAGCTGTCATCATTTCCCATTTGGTCCATGCCCTAGCAGCTGCGTACTAAATTATTAAGAAATCAGATAAACAAAGATTAGGTGGACCATAAACACACATAAAAGTACAGAATTAAACCAAAAGGGTGTCACTTAGACCCACCACTTCCACAGCATGTAGTAGATGTTTAACAACACCACAATTAAATATTACCGCCATTTATAATGTAAAAACTTCAGATATCTTAGTGTTGTTTAGTTTTATTTGTGATAACATTGAAATAGCAGCTCGTTCACGTTGCTATTCAAATTTTTAGCACATTAATACACACACATAAACAAAATATAAAGATGGTAATATAGATTAGCTTTAAAATTGCACAGTTCCAACTCATTGGCCACAAACTTCTCATCTCAGAGAAATCTTCTTTACTTAAATTCTACTTGCTTTGTCTAAAATCATACACCACTTTTTATTTGGGAATGTTTCTCAATGGGTGGACCATTGACCTTCATTCAGAAGTAGGGCCTAACACCATGGGATCCCATACCCCCACCCCCACCCCTACCCTCTCATTCCCCCTGTCAACCCAACCACAATTCTTCATCCAGCCCCATCTTCAAAAGCATCCACTGCTACCAAGAGCTCCGGTATACCAGATAAGATCATATCTGTACAAATTTAACCTTGGATCTACTACATTGCGGTGAGTAGAAAATGAAGGGAATTCCTCCCCCACCCTCCCTCAAAAATAAAATAAAATAGACGAGACCTAAAACAAAAAACAAAAAAAATCCGCCCACCAACCACCATTCTTCTCACCCAGCCAATCTTCAAAACCACCACCACTACCATTCCCAGCACCACCGCCAACCCCTCTTTCTCCACCATCACCCCAACAGGCATCAGTATGTCAAACAAGACCAAAACTCATCAGATCTGACAAATTTAGCCTAGGATCGATTGGGTACAATGAAATGCTTTCAACTGTGTAATAAAAGTTGATTTTCATTGGTTTATTCTGCTTGTTTCCACGGATGGTGGTGTTCATCTTTGGTAGATCATTAAAGGGGGTAGGCAGTGGTGGTGGGACGGCAGTGGTAGTGGTTCTATATGCAGGGAGCTGTTGGTTAGATGACAGAAATTGTTTCTCTTAAACTTTAGAAGGTAAAGGCACATTTAAATAGCTACGTTCATACATTTCTAGGGTAAAATATGTAAAACCAAAGTCAAAACGGAAAGCGCATGAGCACCATCTGTCTCAAAATTGTAACGCATGAGCATGAGCTGTCTCAAATATGTTGCAACGCTTTTCCCCTTTTTAAGTTTTCTACCAAGTCAATAGAGGATTACCAGAATTCAGGGATAAAAGCACCAAACCATCATTAAAGCAAAAAGCACCCAAGCATGAGCTGCCACAAAGATTTTGTAACGCTTTCACTCCTAAAACTTTCTACCAAGTTAATAGAGTGTATCCAAAATTCAAGGGTAAAAGCACAAAACAATTGTTAAAGCAGAAAGCACACGAGCATAGCACTCTCCAAGATTTTGTAACGCTCGCAATCTTTCTAAAACTTTCTATCAAGTCAATAGAGGATATCCAACTAGTGATGAAGAATTAAATTTATTATGGAACCATACTTTCCCTGTAAAAATATGAGATGACTAAACTCTCAAATCAGCAAACAGCCATAGTCCACTCTTATTTACTAATGGGACATTTGAAATCTGAAGAATTTAATGCAAATCAATGAAAAGTGAAACAAGAAAGGAATGCATTAAAGTTTTTCATACAATGAGAAGAGCTAAAAGTTTAATATTTAAACCTATTGAAATTCCCAAAATAGTTCTGATGGTTCCCAATGACATTATGTGTACAACTTTTAAGGATTATGAGTTATACTTTCACAACTTTAAGCATTTTTGCAATGTTTGAATTCTCAAGGCTCATTGATACCAGTGCTTTCTTGCACCATCAAAAAGCTATCCTTGAAGTGCTATCCACTTGGATTAGCCTTACTTTGAGAGGTCATTGAACATAAGGATGAGGTCAGACATTAGCAGGGGTTGATGTCGCTTCCCACATTGGTCTATGAGAATTAAGTTAATATATTCAATGATTTGAGTAGCTACCAATTAAACAAAACTTAGTTTGAGCATCTATGGATAGGGGCTTTGGTTTTAATAACGGTCAAGGCTAGTGGTTTGGCTCCATCCAAGTCCTTAATCCTATAAACTCACCAGGACACATTTTCCCCTATGCATGAGCCATTCGGCAACAACTTCCTCAGCTCCAGAAAAGGCACAAAATAGGGCCTTCCTAAAGTGCCTCAACAAATGAAATATCTTCAGTAGGCTTCACTCATGAAACTTATGGTTTATGGAAGACACTCAGGAGCAACAAGCAGTCAAAAAAAAAAAAAAAAAAAAGGTTACAAAGAAAGCAAAAACAAGGGTATTAGTCTTACTTGTGTTTCCTTGTCATTGGAATTTAACCTCTTGTGGTAAGCATCAACAAAACATCCTCTTTCACTTTCCGGAATAAGATCTCTAAATGGCTCCCAAGCTACAAAAAAATAAATGAACACCAAGTGTAGATCTTCAGCTACTCCAATCAGCATGATGAGAGAACATGAAAAGAATTATTTATCCAAAACTACTTTCCCCAATTTTTCGATCAACAGGAACTTTCCTCTAAATTCAAGTAGCCGGCAGCTGTACTACACTATGTAAGAGATTACATGGATAAAGCATAAAAAACCTCTAATATAAAATGATATGATGACTTAGACGGTGGCACACTTGCAAAAATATGGACTTAAAAGGACTAAAAAACTAATTCCATCTAAATTAGATTAACATCTAGAATGGATATAAGAATCTAAGAGAAATATATATGTTAAATAATATTTCATTCAGTAAGGCTTTTATGGCACAATTGGAATACTGCAATATGCACTTTCTTAATTTTCTGCATAAAGCACCAATTACTGATCCTTTTCAACATAAACCCCATAATTTTCCATATCAAATACGCCAATGCCACCATACTTAAGATGCAATATCAGAAAAAGGAAAAAAGAAGAAAAAAAAAGAAAGCATACCATCAGGGAATATGGCAGCAGCTCCACCCTCATAAAACCAATCAATTTCTTTCTTACGCAACAGAAAAATGCCTCTCAATACCATGCCGGTGACCTTAAAAATAAGATGATAGAATGATAATCCACCATCAATGCTAAATACGGATATCACTTTTCTTTCACTATAATTTCCATAAACAAACCTAGGATCTCTTTAGAGAGAAGTATGAAAAAGGAGAAGTAAGAAACCTTGTCAGGATGAGATTCACTATAAGCTAGAGCGAGCGTGCTTCCCCACGAACCACCGAAAACCTGCAAATTCACATTGATGAGAAGCACATAAAGTAGCAATAACCAACGGATCCAGAAGAAAATTGTTTACCAGCCATTCTGGAACTTTTAAGTGTTCTCTCAGTTTTTCAATGTCCTCAATAAGGTCCCAAGTTGTATTCTCCTCTAGGCAAGCATGAGGTGTACTTTTACCAGCACCTCGCTGAAAGGGAGTTATTTTAATCAAAAATGTCACACACTCCATTACTTAGCTTCCTCACAAACCAAATAGTTCAGATTATAAACCTGATCAAATAAAATGATCCTATAAAAATTGGGATCAAAGAATTTCCGGTTACTAGGTGAAGTCCCGCCTCCTGGACCTCCATGGAGAAAAACCACTGGCTGCAAGAATGAAAGATAGTAAAAAAGGCTGCATGAAATTGAACATGATGCATAAAATCTAATTTATCTTTTTTCCAGAAAGGCCCAAAGCAGAACAGTGACATGTTCATTAATGCAGAAGTCGCTAGATATAGTTATGCTACTGGCTGCTGCTCCTATCTCCTTGTACCTTGGAAAGACTCCATCAAGTCATGGTAGAATTGCATCAGGCAATGAAGTGTAAATAGACATAACATACAGTATGTACTATGCTCACAGTTGCTTCTCATATTATGAAGCTAGCATCTTTTCGTACTAATATATAAAGTTTAGTCGACGGATACCAAAAAAAAAATTAAATAGCTGGCCGCCAATGAGTACCATATGCCTTTTCAAGGAGTACTCTCGACTCATGCAAAATAAATCATCATTTATCTGATATCAGTTGCCTAGAAGAAGCAAGCCTCAAGTATTCATTCAAGCAATAGGAAAATAAATCACATAATCAATTTCATTCTTCAAGCATCTTATGTTATGTTCACCTATTAGCTTTGAGTCTATGATACTCATATTCCTTCATATGAAATGAAAACCTATAATTTTGTGCCTATTTTGAGATGCGCCCAGTCCATGTCGATCCAATGCTAAATTAGTGGCATGAAATTAGTGAAAAGATCTGTCGTGGCTTTGAAAGATTTGCCTGAATTTACGAGGGAACCATGAAGTCTTCAAGTCAATACATATAAGCACAACTAGTCCATACCACCGATTTCATCTTCGGTTGTGAGAAATGAAATGGGTCACAGATTTAAGGTCTTTAAATGTGGACTGCTTATAGTATTTAAATAACTTATAGAGCTGTGACATGAGAATTTCAAATACCTTGCTTTCTGACCACACAATCATTATCACATTTTCATTGTGTCTTGCAGAATATCTAACTTATCTTGAAGCATCAGCTTACTTGATATATCATGGATTAAGGAAGAAAATCATATGAACTAAAAGAAGAAATACAGTAAGAACTTTCTAAACAATTCTCAAGTCGTGACTAGAATAAATAGTCTGCCTATTACCCTAGAATAAGACAGGATAGAGATGAGATAAATGCACAAAACAGTAGATACAATGACCAATAAAACAACTTGAGGCATTTACTCCATGGGTTTTCTTATCTAATGGGCTCAAAGAAATTCCACATTTTGTTATCTTCCTGCAAACCTTTACATAGGGGCAAATTTGCTATTACAAAATTCCAACCATTGGTCAGCACTTGCGCCTTGGCAAAACAGAGCTACAAATACCCTATCAAATGGCTATGACCTAAGTTAGGAATTTATACATACGACATGCACAAGCATTCTATACAAGAATAAATATGACAGTATTTTGAAGATGCTAAGCCAGTACGCAGCAATTAGAGAGGCAAGAAAACTCACATGCCCGTCTGGATTTCCGGACTGCTCATAATAAATTGTGTGAATATCTGAAACCTTCAGAAAACCTGTATTGTACGGCTCTATATCCGGGTAAAGGTTCCTACTTATTTCTGGAAACAGTTCCTTCGGTTCCATAGTTTCCGGGCTTACTTGCAGATCACTGTTATAGTAATCAGGATTATGACTTTGACTGAGCAGATCCAAATTCCTTCTTCCTGCATACACCCTTTACAAAGTCAATCAACCAATATGTGCAAGAATTTTACAATAATCTAAAGACACAAGTTCAATTTCTCCTGTAAATAAGTCTACAACGATTTAAAAAAAAAAAAAAAAAAGAACAAGGGGGAAGGCTAGATTGTATTTAACCCAGAAAACGAAATGCATAACTCAGTATGAATGTAAAATAGTTATTCTTACTGTCTTACACATGAATCAAATAACATGCGATGCTCAGTGTGTGTATATGTGGGTACGCTTATTATATGCGGCAGTACAACGTTGTAGTGAGTGATTTTAGGCATTTTTACCATTTATTTATAGACGAAATACATGTTTGTTTATTTCTTTCTCTGGATACAACAATCTTGATCCTTTTTTTCCCCAATAATCTTGTATTGATTTGAATTAATAAGGAAACAAAAGAAAATATTCGTTCCATACACCAACTACACATGATCACAAGAAACACAGAAGTTTACATACAGATATGGAGAGAGAGAGAGAGAGAGAGACCTGGGGTTTGGGGATTCATAGTTGGGAATATAGAATGAAGGGAAGAAGTGCGAGTGAATGACAGAGGAAGAAAAAGAGTCTTTGGAAGTATGGTTGCAACCCCAATACTCATTGGATTTTCCTGATAACGATGAAATTGAAATGCAGATTAAACATCATATAATCCGTATAAATAATTAAAATTAAAGTTTTTCTTTTCTTTTCTTTCAAATTTCTCTTTTAAGGGATTATTTTAAACTATCAATATTGATTTATAGTATAAAAATCCCACAATGATATAATTAGTTGGTTGGTGCATTTGAAATTTTCATTTCCTTGAATCATCGTTTGTCTTCATCCATTTACCATCTTTTCGCCTGTCGTTCTGTATCGGCTCCTAACTATTTCTTATGATTATTTTTTTGTTTTCTGCTTGGATGTCTATTTTATTAAAGTAATAGAAAAATATTATAAATTCTAAAAAAGAAAAAACAACAAATGCATCAATTCATAAATAGCTTTTGATAAAAATAACTTAAAAGTAATAAAATTTGAGGGCTCAATTGTTATTTTTCCAATCTCGGGGAGTTTACTCTACTCATTCCCACTCACTCCCACACTATTCAATGTTGTGTGGGACTCCATATAAGGACTTCTTGTCCACTCTTCATTTGCATTGTTCTCAAATCATAGGAAGGATGGGCCGATTAGAGTAGTAGGGAAGCGCTTTTCTGGTCCTGTTTTCATTTCGGATATGAATTATTAAAACTCTACAATCTTCAACGATACATTTTGCCACCAAGCTTTAATATACCAATATCTCATGTCATATGTCATTTTTTGTGGTGTTTTCTATATTTCTAAACTCTGTATTCGTTTTACATTACTTTTTCGTGCATATTATATATAACTTGAATTGATATTATGAATCATATAATAAATGTAATTATATTAATTTTGAAATTATTTTTTAAATCTGAATCTATGACAAATGTTAATTTATTTATTTAGTAATTGACTTGAATTCGATTTGATCAATCTTACTTCTTTTGTTACAATTTCTTATTTTTTCGCTTAAGAGCAGAGCTTCACCTCTTCCAGCACATATATATATATATATATATATTTATATATATATATATATGTATATGTATGTATAATGTAACAGAACACAACCATTTAGCTAGGTAGCATCTCATTTCAAATAGGGAAAAGAAAACCCTTCTCAAATACCATTTTCAAGTGCCCATTAACGGTATTTCTTCCATAGCCTCGTGCATGTTTTCAAGGATTTCTGCTGTCAAACGTTGTCAAAACTTTAATTCTCAAAATAAAAAATGTTACCAAACATGATTTGTTTCTATAATTTACCACCAAAGAAAGAAAGAAAAAAAAGGAATATTGTGCTTTATTTTATTTTATTTTAAATACAAATTTTGAAATGTGACATATATAAGAGGTGAGGCCAAATAGGATAAGGATTAGTCAACAGGCCTGGTTTGTCACGTAGATTAGTGAACGAGAAGCAAATGAGCAATGAAGGTTTTGTTTTTCCTTAATCAATATTAAACTACTGTCGTTCATGCAAATGAGAAATCCATACAATTTAGTGTATTTCCTTGCTGACAAACGTCCCACAGCAGCTCATGGCAGCAACAAGACTTATTTTTCTCTTGAATACAAACAAATGGGAGAAAACCAACCAACCCAAAAGACCGATTTCTGAGAGCCACAAAGACTGGATACAGAAATAAAGGCTCAGAAAAATCCATTTCCAAAAAAATTACATCTCTTTTTGCACCATGTAAGTCCACACTTTTTCTTACAATATCCCTTTTCATAATTCAGAAAATCAACTACATTTCCTTCACCTTCAATGCACAAAACACTATAGCAGCAATTGTCCAGCCAATCTACCACGAACATGGAAGTTAACCAACGCATTGCCAGAATTTCAGCTCATCTCCATACTTCAAATCCACAGGTTTAACTTTAAGTTCCAGTGCCACATACTTATCTTTACCATAATTCATTCAAATTTAACTGTCAAATAAGTTTTTAAGACCTTTTATGAAATTTTTCATGGTTTGATGCTTATACTTTGCTTCTTTATGTTCTGAAAAGATGGGACTGGAGCATCCCATTTTGAGGCAGGCTGATTGCAGGGCGAAAGGTGGCGCCCCGGGATTCAAAGTGGCCATATTGGGTGCTGCTGGAGGCATTGGCCAACCCCTCGCCATGCTAATGAAAATGAATCCATTAGTCTCAGTTCTGCATCTTTATGATGTTGTTAATGCCCCAGGTGTCACTGCTGATATTAGTCACATGGACACTGGTGCAGTTGTAAGTTAACTTGTTATTGGTATAACTACAATTTTTGCACTGTTTTCTTTTATTCAGGAAATGAGGTGAATTTTTCCTTTTTACTCTTAGGTGAGAGGTTTTCTGGGGCAACAGCAACTTGAGAGTGCACTTACAGGAATGGACCTTGTTATCATTCCTGCTGGTGTTCCCAGGAAGCCAGGAATGACTAGAGATGACCTTTTCAATATCAATGCTGGGATTGTCAAAACACTGTGTGAAGGAATTGCAAAGTGCTGTCCCAATGCGATTGTTAACTTGATCAGTAATCCAGTGAACTCTACGGTGCCAATTGCTGCTGAAGTTTTCAAGAACGTGGGCACTTATGACCCGAAAAAGCTCTTGGGAGTCACCATGCTTGATGTTGTGAGAGCCAATACTTTTGTGGTACGTATATAACTAGTATTGCTATCTGTTGATCCATTTACTTTTCTTGGGCAATGAGTTTGATGAATCATATCTAAGATAAATATTCTGCCACGGAAACATGGGATACATTTGTAATGGAATTAGCAGTTAAGTGCAGACTATTTGATTTCCAATAAAAGTATGCATTTGTGTGGCTTCTTAAGATTAGAGTTGTGTTTCAATCTGTATTATGTAATGAATATAACTAGAAATTCCTCCTTTCTTAACTTTTGTTCAGTAACTTCATTCCTAACCACATTTTAGAGCCGAATAGGAGAGTCTTCAACTAATTGAATCTTTTGATGACTTATCTTCTTTGTTTTCTTGAGGGATGGAGCCAATTTAAAATGTTTTTACCATACAACTTTGGTGGGGTTTCCTTTACTGGGACCTCCTCTAATTACTCACTAGCAAGTAGCAACTACTGGGGGAAAGAAACAAGTAAATTCTCTCTGATTCATATTTTCAAATGCTCATAGTCTTTGTTTATAGTTCAGTCAAGATCTACACTGCCTTTCTTGCTCCTGGTATGAAATTACTATTACTTCTCCGTTGCAGTTGCCTTCTAATTTTGTACTGATAAGCTGAATTTTTCCCTTTTCCTTCAAAATTCTTATAGGCTGAAGTTTTGGGACTTGATCCTAGAGAAGTTAATGTTCCTGTGGTTGGCGGTCATGCAGGAGTGACAATTTTGCCTCTTCTCTCACAGGTCTGAGAAGATTTGCCATTTTCATCCAATGGATTTAAATTTTTACAGCACCTTCTGCACTGATTCACTTGTAAATTAACATGAAGTTAAAGAGGAAATTACCTTGGTATCCTGCTCTATAGGTAAACCCTCCTTGCTCCTTTACACCAGAGGAAACTGAGTACCTAACAAAGCGCATTCAAGATGGTGGAACAGAAGTTGTTCAGGTACAATCAATTGCTATCTTGACTTAAAACTAAAGGAAACAAGACAACCTGATTCTGGCATGCGTATAAATCTTGTATAGCTTCTTCTAACAACAAAACATCATCTAACTGCTACAAATATTGCAGGCAAAAGCTGGCGCAGGCTCTGCCACGCTATCAATGGTTAGGATTTTGATTCCAATCATAGTTCAATGTTTACCATACCACAAGTGGTGTATTAACGTACAAAATAAGCAGATAACCACATGTAAGTTGAATTTGTAGGCATATGCAGCAGTAAAATTTGCAGATACTTGCCTCCGCGGCTTAAGAGGAGATGCTGGCATTGTTGAATGTGCTTTTGTTGCTTCCCAGGTACCTCTGTCAAGCTTCATTCTGTCCGATATTTGCTCCAGTTATTCAGGAAAGTTTGCTGATACATGGGTGAATGATCACTTGCAGGTTACAGAACTCCCTTTCTTTGCCTCTAAGGTAAGACTTGGACGTGGCGGAGCTGAAGAGGTGTACCAACTGGGGCCTTTGAACGAGTATGAGAGGTATAATGCCTTATTAGTGAATATTTATTGCATAATTCTACTTTAACTGTGGCAAAAAATTAGTTTATTAACTGCTGGAGGACTGTCAACAGGGTTGGATTGGAGAAAGCAAAGAAAGAGTTAGAAGCAAGCATTCAGAAGGGGGTTTCCTTCATCAGAAAATAAAATTGTGGGAGCCCCACCATTAAGAATGTCCTTTACCACAGTTGTACTTTTGTTCCCCGATTAATGTCGTAAGATGTTGCAGGTATATTGCAGAACGAGTGAAACTGGTTTCTTCCCGTGTGTATCACTAGTAAATTCATACAAGTGAAGAGTGATCCCCGGCATTCGCTTCGACAGCAAATTTGATAAATGCTAATATGTAATTCATGGAGACATTTTACCAGTCAGTACACCAACATGGCACGCATTTTCGTTACCTTTCCACTTCCCATTCCCCTCCCCCCTTGACGTAAATCTGTATTGAATACTGTGGATACTACAAATTGTAATAATAACAGATGAAAATGAACAATAATAGAACAGAATGCAACAAACGAGGCACAACATAGGGCAACTATATTTGCTATACAAGTTCACACATTGTGCCATTTCATGGCATGTGATGTATGGTATCACTAAATGGCTATATAAGGTAAGAGAAAAAAAAGAAGGAAAATCTTTAAAGTTTGCTTATCCTCAAGAAAATTACATCCTCCACAAGAGTTTACAATGCAAATGGATTTAGAGGCTGGTGAACAACAGGCATCTTTGACATGGTAATGTTGCCCATGAGCACATTAGGTGACGCGGAATCCTCTGCTATCACAGGATTGACCTGTACCACCCTCTCTGGTACAACCTTGTTCCCATCTACCTTAGCCAGCACCTCAAAATGCATCCTCACAGTGGAGGGCTTTGTTCTCCAATCTGGGAAACCCTTAATATCAAGCCCATCACCTTCTCTTAGCTTCTTCTCAACTCCAAAACCTATCTTTACAAAAGTCTGAGCTGACACGTCCGCCTTCAAAAGCTTAAAGGAACCCTCCTTTTTTGCTTTGGGACCCAGCACAGAGGACAGCAATGCCTCAAAACCAAGCAAGTTGGAGTTTGAGCCATTGATGGACACAACAGGCCATAATGTGCTGAACTGATCTGGCGCGAGAAGGGCGGTGGCTTCTCCTTGGAGATCAATGGCAGATATGGCATCAGCTTCCATGGCCCTCTTCTTTGATGCAGAGGATAGCTCCACCAGACCAGGTGCAAGGCGCTTAAGCTTAAGCCTGTTACTGGAAGAGGGTGATGATGAGGCAGGAGATGTGAGCGATGTTGGGCCAACTATGCGAAGGGAAAGGAGAGGACCATCCTGGGAGCGGGCAGCATCTTGGAGATGCTCTGCCAGAGTCAAAAGACCTGAAGCAAAACCGTTATTTGTTTGATTCAATGGAAGTGGAAGCTCAACTGGATGACGCAAGCTAACTGATCTGGCACCCTTAACGGTAACAACAGC
This sequence comes from Paulownia fortunei, assembly GCA_019321725.1. Lineage (NCBI taxonomy): Eukaryota > Viridiplantae > Streptophyta > Magnoliopsida > Lamiales > Paulowniaceae > Paulownia > Paulownia fortunei. The sequence continues at coordinate 28,298,097 of CM033106.1, read as the reverse complement.
ACCATCTGCTAAGATCACTTTCTTCAGCACACCAGCATCCACATCATGCTGCACGGCATTTGAACAACAAAAAAATCAACAAGCAAGTAAAGATAAAAGGAAAATATCGGATGGCTAGAGCCAATGATTGTGCAACAGATAGCAATGCTCAATTTCTCTTATTTAATCCTGTTATTTGAGAACTGAAATAGGAGTTTAGCAACATATAACAAATAAAAACATTCCAAACAAGAATCTCTAACACCACATTCCTATGATATTACACTCCACATATGAATACATCATGAAATCTCAAAAAATGATCCTCTTGTTTTGGCCACTGCCGATGTACTAGAAGCCAAAAGCAACATGAGATCCCTTCATTAACTATGTTTTATTATTGATAATAAACTAGAAAACTTTTTCAGAAAACTTAGTTATAAAGTCTAGAGATCTAGGATTCCAAAACTACCATATTTTATATTACAGTGCAAAGAAATAACACTCCAATTTTCATCAACTAAAAGCATGTTTTGATCCTCTACGGGCAAACACGTCAGGAATTTCAATTGTTCAGAGATCATCTTTCCACTCACTCTTTACAGGATCTACATTATAAGCTAAAATTTCCATTATCATATACTAGGGATAAACAAATGTAAAGGCAATTCCAACAGATATTCTTATCGCTGAATGATCAGAGTTACACGAAGAAGAAGAGAAAACAATGCCACAGAGATATTAAACGGCAACGTGAACTTACAGGCAACGATATCCTCATATCCTTGGCATCCTGAATCCATAGTTCCATCGGACCAGCCAACTGAAATGGGGCGAGTACAGGCATCTGATCATCAAATTGCCGTCTCTCTAATAACCCATTTTCCTCATCCGGCCTAACTGGACGCTCCATTTGGAAAACGGGAAAATCAACGTATTCCCATCTGTTCACATCCTCCAACAGCTTAAAGGGCAGAACTTTATTATCAATCTCCACATCGAATTCATATGCTACTGATTTCCCCACCAGGGCATCCCTCAAATCGAACCCTGATATCTTGAAATCATCAGCTTGGAACCCTAAGCCTTTCACAATAGCTTCCTTCAAATCCTAAAATAACCATAAAAATTTGGGGAAAAAAATTAAAATCCAGGATTCAATAAATAGACCTCATCAATTCAATCAACATGCACACCCTAAGAAAAAATTACACGTAAAAATCGTTTCTTTCTACATGATCGAGCAACAAAATGAAAGAACTGAAGAGGGGGGGGGGGAGGGGGGGGGCGGTGACGCAAAAGAAATTGAGAAGTTACCGAAATGGCTTTAGGATATGGAGGATTGAAATCTTGGGTGGCAACCAAAGCGGTCGATTTTGAAACCTGAGTTCCAATCAAAACCAAACACAACGCTGCAGCAGTAACCAGAGATCGCAGCCTCAAATCCATTGAAGGAAACAGAAACAACAGCGATTCTAAAAAGAAAAATCAAGGGACTGTTTGATTGTTTTGTTGGATTGTTGAGCAGAAAAAAGGAATTCGAGTTTCACCTCTTTTAACTCTCCGTTTTCCGTAGCTATTGGGAAACGAAGGAAGAAAAAATACTGCAGATGTTTCTGGAATTCCATAGCTGAGGTGGGTGATGACGTGGTGGTGACGGACCAATAGCAATCGAGGGAGTGATTGAGCGGGTTGATTTTATTGGACACACCAAGTAATTCTTGACGTGGCCTTTTCGCCGCGGGCTAGTGGGGCCCATGTCTACGTGTTAGAGCGTAAATTTCGGGCTAATGTCGGAGCAACTTAAAGGGCGTCCCATGAAGTCTGAAAGGTGTAGAGGCTAATGTCTGTCAGGGTAATGAAACGGCGTCGTACAGCATTGGAGGAAAAATTATGAAACAAGTGGCGTCGCCCGGACTCGAACCGGAGACCTTCAGTGTGTTAGACTGACGTGATAACCAACTACACCACGACACCAATTGTTGATTAATTTACATCAATCAAGATATTTAACATATAATCCAAGGTCCAATCTTGCCTCCCACTCGGGTCTTCTAAGGTAATCCGGGGCCCATCAATTGAGCGAGCAAAACTTAAAAGTTCACTGATATTCTAGTTGAGCTTTGTTTAATTTGAATAGGGCCAAGTTGACTCGCTTTTTCTACACTAGATAAGTTTGTGGGCTGAATTAAAATTTAGCCCAAAATGGGCGTCGCTCATTAAAATTATTAAATGTTTTAGTAGTTAGTTTGAGAAACCATATTTATATTCTGGTTAATTATCAACTAATACGTGAATAATATTTAATTTGAACATTTTTAATGTACAGATTTCTAATTAGAAATTTCTTCATCGAAAGTTATTTACGAAGATCGTTTAAAATCATAGCTATTTTAATATTTATTTTTTTTATTTTTCAATGAAATTCCATTCATTAGTGAGTTAAGTCGATATAAATCTCAACATAAATTCGAAACGCACAAGTATTATGAGTCGAACTTGAGCCTATAGAAAAATTTTCATATCAGTGGAGCTTGAGCTTAGAACCATCAAACTTGATTGTTTGAACATGAGCCACTCAAAGCTTGACTACCCATAAGGCCTAATTCAGAGCCATAATAATCCTCCAATTTTGTGATTATCTAAGTATATATAAATATATTTCACATATTTAAAGGTAGAAAATCTTGTCCACCACAAATTTGAGGCTACTCCATTCTCCCCAAGTAAAAGGTCAATAAACCTTTTGATCATAGAGTACACTGATGGATAATACTTGATCCATATCCTAAAAAATGACTATATTGCTAGAGTTCATCAGTTAATTTAATTATTTTATTTATTATATTCACAAACAACTTAATCAATTTTTTTGTTAAATAATTGGACTAATTTTATAACAAGTACTAATTATTTGAAAGTCTAGTAACATCAAAACTATCAAAGAATTAATATAATAAGTTAGTCAAAAAATTAAAGATGCTAGACTCCATACTGTGTAGTAGTGAATGGACATATATAATTATTTTCAATGTAATTTGATCATCCAGAATAAATATTTTTTAAAATACAAAATGTGGCTTTTAATATATAATTGAAAAATAAAAAAGATTCTTTCAATGTCTCAAGTCTCAGAAGTAGATGATAAATACGGCCGAAGCCGATTTTATCATACTAATGGGCTGATAAGTAAGAAAGCATCAATTGAATGAGTGTAAGTGGCCCCGAGTCTTGATTTGGGAAGCATGTGAGCTGGGCCAACACGAACTACTGTGGGAAATTTATTAAAAATAAATAAATCGTATGATGCTATTTTGAGTAAACATGTCAAATTTATTAAGCTAACGATAATTAATTAATTAATGATCTGCCATGATGCAACGACCAATACCAAAAGGGGATGAGACTTTGTTTTATTCAAATTGCAAATAATTATTTTGCATATTCATCAATCACCATCTGTTGACTGCCTCCCTATAATAGAAAAAATAGTCAGAGATCAGATTTATTATATATATATATATAAGCAATATTAAAAAGCATATTATTTGTTATCACTTTCAAGGCAATAAGTGGTGGCAAGTAGTTTAAACTAAGTACTCCAATAATAGAATTTTGATGGTAATGTGTCACGTATAATAGGATTGAAGGTAATAATATTGATAGATATAATTCAATCCCATCTCAATTAATTATTCACATTCAAAATGTTCAAATCATATAAAAGATACATACAACCTAAACCACATCAAAGTTCTTTAGCCCATACCCCCACTCAAAGAGGTAAATACCCCACTACTTATTCATTTGTTGGTTTTCAATTTTAAACAATTTTTGTTTTCTTGAATTTTTGCTGATTTAAGAATAAAATGAGTTTACTCGATACGCTATTAGTGACCCCTTAATAATTTGTTCATGTTGCAAATAAAAATGTCATTTTAAAAAGTTGCTTATTGATAAAAATTGAGGAGTTGTTTATAGACAAGAATTGCAAGTATAAATTCAAACACTAAAAAAAGATTAAACTCATCTCATGAAAAGTAAGAAGTATTTATCCTCATTGTATATATAATGTCCAATTTTAAACTATGAACCGTTTTTTTATAGTTTCTTAGGTTGTATCAGTAATTTTATAGTGCAAAACAATAATTTTATAGTGCAAAACAATGTGAATCTAATTAACCCGTGTAATACCTCCCCCTATTAATTACCACCCCTAAGTCTTCAAAATACAATTTTAAAATGCCCGTCAGCAATACTCTACAATTAACAGATCTTGAGTACATATTCCATTAAAAAACATAAGTATTACTACATTTTCATAATAATTTCTTATTGTTAGACATATCTTTTAAACAATTTACTTAATTAATTTTGAATATTTCAATATATTATATTATACAATTTATCTTTTTTCTTGAAAAAAAAACAAACAGAACATTAATCGTCTCTACACCGTGCACACACGTTGGTGAATAATTCATACACAAGTAGCGTCAGAGTGACTTCAAATCCACGTAAGCTTCCAGATGAATAATGTTTTCTCCAAATTATGTCACTAATTATAATAAAAAAATATTGTGGCCAACACATTTATAATTGTACAATTTCATTTAATTTTCTTTAATCTCTTCAATCTTTGACTATTCATAAAGCTTCAGCAGCTTTTTCCCTCGGTTTCACACGAATCAAGAATTTAAATTAAATATATAATTATTTAATTATTCGTATTCATTTTCAAATCAAGTGATCAATTATTTAAATATACTAATATATTCTAAGATATTGATATCTCAATATTTATTATTATAGTATAAAAAAATAGAAGTTTCTTAGTTATATATTAGCATTTATAAATTATGATCTTTTTGGGATTAACTAGTGGTGCAATTTTAAAATCGTATTAGACTTCATCTAATTTTTTACTTTAATATAAAAATAAAGAATTCTTAAATTTCTTCCATTATTATTAGATGAAGGGTTGTCGTCTACTTGCTAATATATTAAATTTGGTCGTGAAAACGACAAAACTTAGTCTCGATCGATAGCTTAAGACAGTAGATTAGGCATTAATCACGAGATTCGATCTTTAATAACTAAATAATTAGTCAATTTGTCCACATTTATTTTATAGATGATGAAATCAATGAAGAAATTCTTTTGTCTATTGATGGAAATTTTATTTTGTCTGCACATAAGCATCTTATTAATTTATTTATTGATCACAGATATGTTTTCCAATTTATTAGATTTTTTTGCCACTTCTTTCTTTAGGTTTTGCCAAAAATGGAAGTGAACATAATTAATGTTAACCAAGAAAAAAATAAACGAAAGTATACGAAAATAATGCCATTCTTTCCGACTAATGCGTTGACAGGGAAATTGACAAACTTAAAAAAAAACACTAATTATTCCGACAGAAACTCCATGTACTTAGTCTTAATTAAAATAATTATAGGGATAGCTTCCAATTATCGTTTAATCATTCAGCCTCATACTTGGCAACCTGTAAAACTAAATTGTAATTTTTTGAAAAACTTAAATCAAAATTGAACCACACAAGTAATTTGACGGCGGTTTTGAATTTATCCGAACTGCACCCCCACTCCGCACCATCTTGTCCTTAATTTATAAATTAAGTGTTTGGATAAATTTATTTAAAATATTTTATAAAGTCATACATCTTATAAATTAATTTTAAAATTTATAAGATATTATATTTTATTTTAAAAATATATTATTAAAGTATTTGAATAAAATAAGATTATAGAATTTTTAAAATATTAGTAATGATAATTTTATAATTAAAATTGTTAAAATTAAAAAAAATTATTAAAATAAAATTTTAATTTGAAAATAAGTTGGGGTCGAGGTACATTTTTTTTAAAAGTTTATAAGCTGTTAAACAATTTTTTTTTAGATCTTATAAGCTAAATTAAAAAAAATTATCAAATACTTTTTAAAAATTTATAAGATGTTTTGAAAATTATATAAGTTCAGCCAAACACCCTCTTAGTTAGTTATCTCTAATTCATGATTCTATTTTAGTCTAATTCATAGTTCTATTTTAGTGTAGTTTTTATATTAAAATAGTGTATTTTTTGTACCGAACTTAAAATTCAATTCCAATCCATTTACTTTAAATTTTACTCTAAAAGAAATATTCCTTATTATTCCATTTACTATAATTATTTTATTTTATTAAATATCTATTAATATATTAATACAATTATATATTCAATTTATATTTTATGTTTAACTAAATAAATAATATATTTTATTAATATAATATATTTTTTTGTAAATTAAATAATATATATATAAAAAGATAAATTAATTGATAATAAAATTTAAGTAGAAAAGTAAAAATATTACACTGATTTAGATAAAATTCAAAAATAAATATTTAATAATACAACTTAAACATAAAATTAAATTACATGTTTATAGTTATTTAATTATTTAAATTAATAAATTTATCACACAAATGATTAATTATTGCATTTCGAAGTGTAATATGAGTCTCTTTATCCTTAATTTGTCTATGTCGAATGAGAAATTATTGAAATCGGGTATTTTCCTCAACCACCATTTTTACATTGGAATTGGAGCTTTCATCGCATCTAAAATGGGTGCATCAAGATTACGTTCATCCTCAACTATCAAATTGTGCATTATTTTGCACACAATCATTATATCATGTAAATCACTTTTTTTCCAAAAATATGTCGGTGCTGCCACAATTGCAAATTGTGATTGGAGAACTTCAATGCACGTTTTACGTCTTTTCTACATGCTTCTTGTTTCATTGCAAAATATTTTTTTTTTTCCAGATCACATAAATCATTAATAGTTTGTACAATAGTTAACTATTTTGGTATATACCATCAGCTAAATAATATCTCATGTTATATTTTTTTCCTTGACTAACATAATTCGCGGGATGAGCAATACTTTGGTGAGGTTGAAAAAGAGATGTGATACCTACAAAATATTAATGTCATTGTTAGAATCCGAGATACCAAAATATGCATATCATATCTAAAAATCATAATCGGCTACAACTTCAAGAATAATGGTAGGAGATCCACTTCGACTTACATATTATCCATTCCAGGCGGTTGGACAATTTTTCCACTTCCAGTGCATACAATCTAGACTACCCAACATTCTTGGGAAGCCACGTTACTTACCAATATGCAGTAGCCTAACAATGTCATTAGCGGTAGGTGATTTTAAACATTGCTCTGCAAATACCTCAACAACAGCACGACAAAATCTTTTCATACACTCAACTGCAGTAGACTCTCCTATTTTGATATACTCATCAGTAGCATCCGCTGGTAGAGCATATGCTAACATTCACAATGTGGCTGTTATTTTTTGAAAAGTAGACAATTCGAGTCTACCAACCACATCCTTTTGTTGTATGAAGTAGTTGTTTTTTCACAGCATCAGCAATACGAATGAATAAACTTCAAAACATTCGACATCGTCAGCGAAATGTCGCTTCATTGCATCTTGAATTTCTGCAAAATAATCGTTGAACAAATTACGATCGATTATTTCTCGATCACGATGGATTATAATAGGGGTGGGCATCGGGTCGGGTTTTCGGGTCGGGTACCCGATATGTCGGGTAGCATATTTTGCTATCCGACACCAATCCGAAATACTCGAGTACCCGATACGTCGGGTTTCGAATTTTTCTTTAAAAAAAATTATATTAATTTTAATTTTATTTTTCTCGAGTCCCGAGTACCCTCTTTCTTATTTTTTTAATTTTTTTACTTTTTCTCTTTCTCTTTCTCCCCCTTTTTCCTCCTCATTTTCTTCTACTTTTTCTCTTTCCTCCCTTTTCTCTTCTTTTTCTTCTACCTTTTCTCTTTCTTCTTCCCCATTTTCTCCTCCCCTATTCTTCTTCTTCTTTCTTTTTCTTCTTACCCGAATATCCTCCCTCTCTTCTTCTTCTTTCTTTTTCAATTTTTTTCTTCTTTCTTTTTCAATTTTTTTTTTCTCTTTCTTCCTCCCCATTTCTCTTCCCCCTCTTTTTCTTTTTTCCTTTTTCGTCATTCTTCCTATATTTTTCTATTCAACCGAAAATGAATTTGATAGCTTGGAACTTAAGAGTTGAGAGTTATGTTAATGATGATGTGTGTAAGAATTTGAGGTTAATTTTTTATTTTTTTTAAATTTATTTCGGGTACCCGATCGGATAATTCGGGTAGAAAAATTCTACCCGATAACCGATCCGAAAATTATTCAATCGGGTTCGGATTATCCAAAACCCGAATTTTTTTTTAAAAAAATCCGATCGGATCGGGTCGGGATCCGAAAATCCGAATCCGAATGCCCACCCCTAGATTATAATATGATCGGAAATGGAGCCTCTATAAGTATTTGAACATTATCTTGGTTAAGTAATTAAACATATATGTTGTTGTTTCTTGCCATTTCTGACGCAACAGTGTAGAAGGCTTCATTTTAGAGTAATATACCGTGCTGGGTTGGGATTACTATTTTTTCTTATTTTGGCGCCCAACCTGCGCGCCCAGCAAACTGCGCAAGATTGGGCTTGAGCTTAATAAGTTATACTAGTTGAGAGTAACTTTGTTGCTGTAACATTTAGATGTTAATTAATTTATTTGTCTTTTTTATATCTAGTAGTTAATTGCCTTTTGAAATTTACTAAATAAAAAATTGAGTATGTATAGGTAATACCAAGTTTAAACTATACATAAAAATAAAAATGAAAAGAAAACTATCAGTAACATTGGTGAAAATGAATTTCATGCAGTAATTTTTAATTAACAAAATTATTTGTATTGTGTCATATTGAAATTCAATAAATATGATAAATATGGCCTAATTTTATTTTTTTTGGGTTTTACTTCATCTTTTTCTCTTTATTGATTAAAAACATTGAGAAAATTTTACTTAACAACATCATAACTCAAAATTAATTTTAAAAAAATTCATATATACAATTCGATTTGAAACTAATAAAAAAAATGACAAATCACATCGTTAATCACCCTTAAATTAAAACAATGGATTTTATTAGACACATTACGTAATCCTATGTCGGAGGAGGCCGATATGACATCGTATGAAAGTTGGAGGAAAATATAAAATGATTAGAGAATGGCATTGCCTCTAGGATGACAATGGGTCTGGGTTTTACTTGGACCCGTATCAAACCCGCCATGTTTGAGGCGGATTCGGAACATCTAAATAGGTAACGGGGTGAGTAGTGGATTTGATTTTTTTGGACCCAGCTAGGTTTGGGGTGGGTAACGGGTCCATAAAGACCCGCCCTGGACCTGCCCCGTATACAAGTATATATATTTAATTAGGATTTTTTCATTTAATTTGATTCATTTCAGCCGCATTCTTCAGATTCTTTTTCCCACTTTCCTAATTTTCTTTAGAATTATTATGCTAAAATTTAGACTCTACAGCCACCTGCCGCTGTTATTACCGTTGCTCGCCCTCTTCTTGGAGTTGTCCTCCCACTGCCGCAAGAGGAAGGCATAAATTTAATAGAGGAAAAATAGGAACAAACTATACAAGAAAAAAAAATAAGAATCAAGAATCAAGTGGATGACAAGCAAGGAAGAAATAAAACAAAGGTTACAAGAATTGCATAAAACAGCTAGCTAAAAAACATATGTTTGAGGAATCTGTTTCCAACATCATAACTCTCCTCCTGCAGCACTATTCATCTGCTTCATCTTCTCTCTAGCAATCAATATGTATTTGAATTATTTTCTTTATTTGGGTTGGATGAATTTATCCAGGTTATGTGAATTTTACAACCTTTTAGTTGAAAGCTTTCTGAAAAAGAGTGTAATTGGAATATGATGGAGTTGACAAACTACAATTGAAAAATAATTCATTTTTTGATTTTTTTTAATTCTACCCCTTTTTTTTAGTTGCACATTACAAAATTCTTCTCATGCTAGAAAAATTATAAAAAAAATAGAATAATTAATTTATTTATGTATTTGCGGGTCTACGAGTTTAACAGGTTGGACCCGTCGGGTTTTGAGTTCAGGGTGGGGCAAGACGGGTTTTATATCAAGACGGGACGAGATGGGTCTCAGTCCACAAAAATCTTGACGGAGCAAGTCTTGGATCCGATCAAACCCTTCCCAAACCTCCCCATTGCCGTCCTAGTTGCCTCGTACACAGGGCTTTTAAGATAATCAGGGCCGTTAATAGAGGTTGCAAACGTAAAGTTCACTTATATTTGAGCCGAAATTGTTTAATTTAAATAAGGCCCAGTTTGAGCCACTTATTTACTCTAGATCACTTTGTTGGCTGAATTTGAGCCCAATAAAATTTAGCCCAAAATGGGCCAAGCTAATTAGAAATATCAAATATTTTACTAGTTAGTTTAAGAAATCATATTGACTTTCTACTTAATTATAGTCAACACATGAATAATATTTAATTTTAAGTATTTTAATATACATATTTCTAATTTAATTTTCTTCATCAAAAGTTATTTATAAGGATATTAATATTTATTTTAATTTTTCAATAAAATTTTATATTGTAAGCTAACTGATATAAGTTCGAAACTAATAAAAATTACAAGCCAAATTTTAGCCAATAGAAAAATTTTCATACACGTGGAGTTTGAGACAAGCTTAGACTCAAAGTTCCATTCATAAGGCCTAATTCACAATTGATATAATCCTCTAATATTGCGATTACATGTGTATCTATTTTCACATAATTAAAATAGAAATTTTTTCATTAAGATTTCAGCATGACGTCCTGCACAAAATTTAGACTACACAATTTTCCTTGAGTAAATTGATAGGTAATACTTCCTCCCTATCCCAAAAAATGACTCTATTGCTATAGTAGATTTGTCAATTTAATTATTTTTTTATTAAATCACAAACAAATTAATCATTTAAAAAAACAAACTAAATGGGACAATCCTATGACAAGTGCTAATATTTGAAAGTCTAGTAACATCAAAATTATCAAAAAACTAATATGATCAAACGCTCAAAAAATTAAAGAAGTTGGACTTCACACTATAGCAAATGGAGGAATTATTTTGAGAAAAGTGAATATTATTATTCAATTCACATGTTACAATAAGCATAATTATTTTCAATTTAATTTGATTTTTTCGGACTATAAATATTTCTCCATACAAGATCAAAGAATGAAAAAGATTCTTCCCGTATCTCAGGTCCCAAAAGTGCATAATAATTACTGCCAAATATTATAAAGAGTTTAGTAAAATTATTGAATTCGGAATATGGTAAAGTAGCTCCCAATTGGAATATTTGAAACAATATATGTAACTACTGCTAGCTTTAAACGCTAAAAATCTTACACGGACCGAAAGGTTGAAATTAATTTAGAAAGATCCTAACTATAAAAATAGATTTTATTTTTTTTATTCCCATGCGAAAGGTGAAATGAAAACACAAACTTTCTAACAAAACTATTTTGGGAGAAGTGATTAAAATAACAAGGTATGATGTTATTTTGAGTAAACATGTCAATTTTATTAAGGTAATGACAATTAATTAATGATCTGCCATAATGCAATGATCAATACCAAAAGAGGATCAGACTTTGGTTTATTTAAATTGCAAATAATTACTTTGCATATTCATCAATCATCATTTATTGGCTGAACTCCCTATAATAGAAAAATTAGTCAGAGATCAGATTTATTATATATATATATTAGTAATATTAAAAGGCAAATTATTTGTTCACTTTCAAAAGCAATAAATGACAATTAGTTTAAAATAAGCACTCCAATAATAGAATTTTGATGGTAATGTGTCACATATATTACATTTTTTGTCCCATATAGACATATACCTCCCCCAATTAATTACCACCCCTAAGTTTAAAAAAAAATACAGTTAAGATACCTTACCAAATAAAAAATTTAGGTCCCCATACTTTACAATTAACAGTTTTTGACTACGCATCCTATTAAAAAATATAAATATCAGTGTATTTTCATAATACTTTTTTTGTTATTAGATGTATTTAAAAAAAAATAATATAATTATTTTTTAATATCTCAATATATTATATTATAATTCATCGTTTTCCTTAAAAAATAAATAATAAGATTTCGTTGTATCTCAACTTCATGTACACACGTTCGTGGAAGCATCTTCCAGGGTAGGAATTATTCATATACAGGTATTATTACAATGAGTAGCGTCACAGTGATATCAAATCCACGTAAGCTTCCAGATAAATAATGTTTTTTTTTCTCTAAATTATGTCACTACTTATAATAAAAATTATTGGGGCCAACACATTTTCAATCGTACAATTTCATTTAATTTTCTTTAATCTCTTCAATATTTGACTATTCAAAAAGCTTCAGCAGCTTTTTTTGGCTTGGTTTCACACGGATCAAGAATTTTAATTACATATATTATTATTTAATGACTCGTAACATTTCCAAATCAAGTGATCGACTCTTCAAATATATTTACTAATTATCTTTTAAGACATCCATAATGATATCTCAACATTAATCACGACATTATAAAAAAAAATCGAAGTTTCTTAAGTATATATAGAGCCATTAACATTTATAAATCATGATCTTCTTGTGTTAACTAGTGGTACAATTTAAAAATCCGATTAGGGTTCATCTAATTTTTTTTATTTAATACAATAAATAAGGAATTCTTTAATTTCTTCTATTATTATTAGATGAAGGGTTATCGTCTACTTGTTTGTATATAAAATTTGGTCTTGAAAAGGACAAGACTTAGTCTTGATCGATAGCTTAAGACAGTAGATTAGGCATTAATCACGAGATCCGATCTTTAATCACTAAAATATTTGTCAATTGTCCAAAAATGAATCTGAACATTATTTTTTTATAGATGATGAAATCAATGAAGAAATTCTATTGTCTGTCGATGGAACTGTTATTTTGTCTGCATATGCTAAGTCTAATTAGCATCTTATTAATTTATTTATTAATCTCAGATATGGTTTCCAACTTATTAGATTTTTTATTCTTAAAATGGAAGTGGAACATAATTAATGTTAACCAAGGAAAACATAATTAAAAGTATAACGAAAATAATGCTGTCCTTTCCCACTAATGAAATTAAAAGAACTTCAAAATTAAAATTATTATGACAGAAATTGCATGTAATTAGTCTTAATTAATTATACCTTCGCAATTATTTTTTAATCATCCAATCTCATACTTGGCAACTTGTAACACTAATAAATTGTAGTTTTTGATTCGCTGAACAATAATGTTGGACTCTATTGATATAATATATTTTTAGTTGTTCAAAAATCAACCTTTCAATTACGTAAACCTTCAACTCAACTTAAAAAAAAAAAAGGATTTTTCATTCATATTTTAAAAATAATAGAAATTAATCCAACATGATATTGGATCACAAGATATTTTTTATTATATTGAATTAATTGTCGTGATATATACACTTTAAGAATATAATTCTATACATGATAGATAATTAATATAATTTATAAAAAATATAATAAAAATCATGTGTGCAAATTATTGGGTGCTGAGAGCAAATTTGCATCAATCGACCAAATCAATGTTTAAAAAATTAGATTAGTTAGGTTGGTTCGATTTATTCAATAGCAAATCAATAGTCATTTCAGTTCGTTTCGGTGCCAAAAAAGTAAAAATTCATCTAAATTGATTGAATCGATCAAAAAATCAGTCAATTTTATGTAGGTTTTTTATTTTGATTTTTGATTTTTTTATAAAGTTTAAACTTAGTATTTAATTATATACATGTGATTATTTGGATTTTGGATTTCATTATATGTATTTTTAGTTGGGTTTTATATATATATATATAACAATAAATTCATTATATTATTAATATTATTTTATATAATATAATAAAAAAATATAATTTTTATTAGATCGATTTGACTGAGTGTTGAATTGATTTAATCGATATTACAATTAATTAACCAGCAATAAGGCCAATTTAATTACCAATCTATTGACCAAAAAAAATTAACTTGAGATTTTATTAAATTATGTGCGAATAAAATACTTGAATTCATATTATTAAGTAGAATACAATTATATTAATATGTTAGGTTGAATTGCAATAAAATTGATTTAATTATTAATTTAATTATAAAAATATTGTAAAAAAGTTAATTTGAGATTTTGTTAAATTATGTGCAAATAAAATACTTAAATTCATATTATTAAGCAGAATACAACTGCAGTCAATGTCAGACTCTGTGTGATCAGTTCTACGTCGTAGATCGGGTGATGTTTGTGGAATTTATAATCGCCACTTGCCGCCGCAATATGAGTGCTGTGAAAGAAGGGGTGAAATACAGGGATGCCCTCTTTAAATAAGGGTAAAATCGTATATTCAGTTGCCTTTGCTCTCGCATTATCAGCAGCCAAATTAAGGGTGAAGTGGTGAATTTCACTTTGTATGTAACACTATGTCTGTTTACACTAAGAAATATAATTTATTTTGCAATTTCACCACTTTTTGCAAAATATTAAAACTTTAATATTGTTCTTTGAAGCAATTTTCAAAATCAAAACAATTGTAAATGAATCTAATAATTAAATTACTTTTTTTTTAAAAAATATCTAATAAAAAAATATTTCATTCTTAATTATTATAAATAATCATTAAATAATTAATAATCATATGAGCGAATGAAATCACCATTTGAGAAAATAAAGAATGAAAAAAATAATTTTAAATTTAGAGAGTGAGAATATTGGGTAAGTCGCAAACTTCTTTGACATTCTAACACTGGCAGGTGTCAACTCTTATACATTATCTTGCAACTTATTGTAATGATATTTTTTTTTTCTTCAAAATTATGAAATTATTTTGCTAAGTTTATTAAAGAGAGTTGTTTCGTAATTAAAATATTCTCTGCCTATCCTCCTGTACCATTTTTTGATAAATTCACCATTATTTAAAGGTCTTGCGATTTTTCCCTGAAAGTATTGATTATTCAAAAAAATTATTTATTATAATTATCAGTAAAGTTAATTTATTAAATAAAATTATTGCCAATAAAAATTCAATTTTGCCATTTTATAGTTGGAGATCTAATTTAAATGAATTTCTCTTTACTATTATATTTAAATAAAATTAAAAATTTTAATGCAATATTTTTCAAAGTATTTAGTGGTGGCTGGAAAATTGCAAGCTCGCAGGAAAAAAATCACATTACCAGCACTTGACTTTTAAAATTGAGGATTTTTTTTTTTTTAATTTTGCTGGGAAAATCAACACGTAATCTATATGTGAGTACCAAAATTCCCAGTTCTACCAAACTTATAGTAATAAAATGGTCAATTAAGTCACATAAATCTCAATCCTAATCGGTAAGTACATGTGCTTTGCATAAAAAGAATTTAGGCCCCGTCTTACTTATATAGACAAAATATAAAAAAAACCTACATTTTGTTTTCAAAATAAAAAAAATAGTTTAATTTGAAATTAAATTAAATTTTTTCATTTCTTGTTCTTTACTTTTCTTCCTAACTCTTCTTAATCTTCTCCTTCTCCACACCGTTATTTCTATCCACATCCCTATTGTAGCTAGCA
Organism: Paulownia fortunei; assembly: GCA_019321725.1. Lineage (NCBI taxonomy): Eukaryota > Viridiplantae > Streptophyta > Magnoliopsida > Lamiales > Paulowniaceae > Paulownia > Paulownia fortunei. Next base: position 28,282,510 of record CM033106.1, on the reverse strand, counting down.
CCAATTTTTTCATCTCTCCATCAGCACATCCTAACTCAAAATGTGGTTATCCATATCCCACATATATCAATATTATCTATCCTTCACTCCAAGATCATATATATATAGATATATATATATTTAGGGCGTTGACGACTGGTGTTGGAGATTTCATCTTTGGTCGGAGGATGAGGGTTTGATTGAAGGTGTCGACAAAGATTAAGCTTATAGATGAAATTTAATTATACTTTTTTTATTCATATAATTAAATTCAAAATTATATGGTCATAGTGTGTCAAAATAATTATGTAAAATTGATCCAAAAAGTGATTAAATCAAATTAGATGTTGCAGCAAAATTGTAAATTTAGTCTCAAAAGTTAGGAATCAGGAATCAATGACAATTTTAGTCATACAAAGTAGGAGGGAGTGGCATTTAGAGTCCGCACCTGTACAAAAGTGTTAATTTTTCTCAAAAAAAAAAAAAAAAAAAAAAAAGTTCTCAAATTGAGATGATCACGTTCTTAGCAAATTTATTCTTAAATTGCAAAAAATACAAAATTATTAAATATTACGAATAGCTATTTTTAAAGGATGAATAAAACTACCCTTTAGTTGCAGGACTAAAATTGTAATTTTGCCCTAGAATTTGTTATTTTTTCATGAGAAAGCTAGGTTGTAAATGGAAAAAACATTTGCTGAACTAGTGACCAAAATGGTTTTTACTCTCAAGTTTAATTTAGCATGGATACATAAAAATGGCAGCACTATACATAAGTCTTGGCTTTAAACGAGTATATTTTAATTAAGTTCAGAATCAACTAATGAATTGATATTATTTGTTGTGCACAGTTTCATCCTGATGCATTAGCATTAATTAATTATGTAGAATATTTTGCTAAATAAAAAATAATCAATTTGATACAACTGTCAGAAATGAAATGTCAGGATATTTTTTATCATATGTCAACATGATGGAAAAGAAAGAATCTCTTTTACTATTATTAGTTCGAATGTTGTTCAAAGGAAGCATCATACATACATATACAGAAACTACAAAAGTTTCATGCACAGTAAATATTCCAATCCTTGAACATAAGCTCCATGGAATTTGAGAACACCAACTTTATATCAATCATAAACCTTAAAAAATTTCATAAACAAATTCACAACAATTTGAATTGATAAAGCAACAGTTTTCATGTTTAATCATCATATAATGAGCTACCTAGTTTTAAGATTGATTTCTATCAGTATTTATCAAACATAAAACTGAAAAATTGGTAGAACACTGAAATGTGAACAATAGATATACCATTTGTGGAACAAACAACTAAATGACATTTTGACAAAGAAAAGAGACCTGAGAAAAACATTCTCAAAGGCCTCTAAAACACTGACCAACCACACCTTTCTGCTACAAATTCCTGTCTTCTGCATCCACCAAAATAAAAAAAACATTTCTCCTAGGGTTTGGTTGGGACTTTCCATGTCTCCAATAGAAAGAAAAACCTAACAAAGCTATGGGGTAATTCACTTTACAACAGAAGGGTGACTAACATGGCCAACATGTGAAACCATGAAAAAAGGTGGAGAAAAAAAAAACCCTCCTTCAAAATGAACCCCATAGCAAAACAAGCTTCTAGGTGATAATCTGAAATGGTGGAGAGCTAACAGGCCTTAGAGCCCGGAAATCGGCAAAACAAAGATTCTGAAAGACTGTATAACTAGTGTTATTATATCACATAAGTTTGAGGCAGGAACTTCATTTTCACATGAATATTTTGAGGGCACCGTGTAAATTCTTCACTAGTTCCTTCATGTTCAAAGTGAATTCTTCATCCTTCTGCAGGAAACAAGAACTTCATATAATTAAAAACTTTATAAAAATTAAATTTATCGTCTGTAACTATTGAAAATGAGCCAGATCTTATGTGACATAAAGGTCAAATATAAAACAGTACCTGCGCAATTAGTGTTATGTCGAGAGCAGAATCTCCAAAAGTCATAACACTGCTGTTAACAACTGATAAATGGAGCTTCTCAATTTCAGCAACAGTTGTTTCCAGTACCCCTTTTCTTTTCTCACAGTGGATTCTAATTAGGACATCTTTATGACAAAATCTTGCCTCAATTTCTGGGAGTGACTCAGTAACTATAGGGCGACTGGAGATGCTCTCATCTGAGGAAGAGTTCTCACTATCAGCATGTAGTTCATATTTCTTGAGAAAGACCACAGATTCCACGGTTCTCTTCTTGGTTTGCTCCTCAAAAGCCTTCACTTTGTCTTGGAGTTGTTTTATGTGCTTAATAGCATCTCCAAGAACAGAAGCCTTGTCCATCTGTTCATAAGCGATAACAAATCAATCAATCAATAACAAGCAACTTTTCGGCATGAATATGAGTCTAGAATTCATGTTGGAAATAGTTTATGAGGAATCCCATCTTGTAAGAGAGGCTAAAGTTTAACCAATTTTGGACAAAAAACCAAGTTCATAGACAATATAAAGGGAGGAAAAAAAAAATACCTTTTTCAGTCCAGGGACTAGAGCAGACAAGGCTATAAATCTCTGGCTGAGCTTTTCTCTCCTTTTCCTCTCAGCTAAAATATGGTCTTGTGCTGAAGGAGGCCTGGTATTGGTGCTGATTCTCTTAGCCCCTTGACATGAATTCAGCCCATAATTTTGGTTCCCAATTGAAGACTGTGAAACAATTGATTCAGAAGGGAAAGTTATAGTACTGGAAGAATACCATGCTTCCTCTTTAGGCTTCACCATTCCCACAGCTGGACTACTGAAACCTGAATTGACCAAGTGAACACTGCTTGGAGAAGGTGAATCTGACATGTTTTCAGGTTTGCATGAATTCCAAGAAATGGCTTTGAGCTGCTTCAATGGCCTATTGTCCCCAACTTGAGACGATTCCGCTGCCCGTTTGAAGTCCAGTACCGGTTGCTGAGAGTTGTAAGAGTGATGAAAGTCTTCAGAAAATGCAGAAGCAATGGACACGGAGCTGAGCTCCTCGAGTGAATCTAGAGGCCATTGCTGGAAGAACAGAGGATCATCCATTCCCTGTAAATAAATAAATCAATGTTGATTAACTTGGGGATAGTAAATCTTTCTGACCAAGAATATTCAAGATTTTGGACATGGAAATGACTTCCATGATTCCTTTCCAACATTTAATATGGTCCCTTTTCTTCAACCTTTCTTTTGTTCAAGTTAACTGTCTTAGCAACAACCATAACATGAAATATTTCTGAATCCATTAATTCTTCTTAACTAGCATGTCAGTAAGAAAGGCAGAAATGTCTTACCAAATCAGCTAAACTTCTGAAGCTTGAAATCTCCATGATCCAAGTATTAATTGAAACCCTGCATGAAAAATCAAATAAGATCAAAATGTGTAACAGATGTAAGTTTTTCAATTGAAATACTTTATTCAACATTCCTCAAAAGGCCTAAAAGTCTCAAGGTTTGAAAATCAATAACTTGCCTTTCAATAGTATGGACAAAGCTGCACTTTTTTTCCCTTTCAAGAACTCCAGTTTTCTTGCAATTAAGGAGACTGCTTCACATTTATAGGTCCAACATATATGTTTTGGTACCTCTCTCAGATTATTTTATTTCAAAGTCTTCACGGGCGCTTTGCTGATGTGAACTGGCGTTTTTACACATTTGAACATCTCTTTCATCAATAATATGAACATGTAAATAAATAATTTTTTATTTTGGGAAAAGAAAAGAAAAGATCTTAGTGGGTAGCTTTTAAGCAGGTGTAAAGCAACAATTAATTAAAGCTGTCTTACTAAGAATTGAAGACTTTTTTTAGACGTTGAAATTTGAAGGTTTGCAAGTGGAAAAACTTTACCAAGAAAACTAGCTGTTCTTCTTTGGCTTCTAATAGTATATGTCAACAACCCATAAAAATGTCTTCCAATCACATTTCATCAATTCCATATTTCTCGGGGCTTGATGCCCATAACTTGATGACTCATATATATGGAATAAATATACCCTATAGGGCACATGTACAAGCTTATCTTGAATAAATAATTGAGTACTTAAATTAGTATATTATATGTATACCAATAGGATTGACTCTCCGGCCAAATAATAATATTGTTACCTTCATGTAAGTCCAAATATACATATTTATGTGTCAATGGGTCGGGTTTAGTCGAACTTGAAATCAAACATATATGTAGATTTTTATTATTGATGGAATAAATTAAAATATTGAATGATTTCGTGATAAATTTACAAGAAAAATAATGTCACATAAGATCCATAGGTAAGTCAAGAATGATATAGTAATATCAATACAGTTTAGAGTACTAGAAAGGAAGATTAAAAGCTATTTGTCCAAATTCATTTTGTGCAAGAATTGGAGAGTGGGTCCTAAATGGGTCTAACCCAACTTACTCATGACCCAGGTTTAGAATTTGGATCCTGACACAGCCGGCCTACATGACCCAAATTATATGTATGATATGGTATGCTTTAGTTATACATGAGCACGCACCAAGAATCATTTAAAAAAATAAGGGGCAAAAAAATAAATGCAACAGACAAATTAAAATATCACTTTTGTCCCCACAATTGGCGAAAATTAATTATTTTTCTGATTTTTTTCATTTTTATAATAAAATACATGATACGATGTGACAATTATATGTACTTAGTGAATTAATTTATATGCAACTGCAATTGGATATGTTAAATAATTAAGCAGTAAAGCTTTTATTTTATGTACTAAAATCAAGTTGGTCACGCCCCATATCTTGTATACATGTAAAAAATTCAAGAAGGTTGGTTAATACACGTACGGTACTGAATTTAAATGAAAATACTGCTGATTCTTTGCTTCTTTATTACTTTCCCTTTAATTTGCCAAAATACAGTTTGTTATGATAATTATTAATTACTTAAACCCAGCCAACTGCATTTATTACATTTGTTTCTAAAAAGAGCGGTAAAAAATGATGAGTTTAGAGATGATATATAGCATCATTTGATTTATTTATTTTTGATAAATAATATTAGTGATGATAATGAAATGAATTTTTACTATAATAAACGGGTTTACAAAGGGTTTTGAATTATTGTTTTCAAATCCGTCTGTCCGAATTCTCTCCTATTTGTTTTTTTTATTATCTTATACATATTTATGTGATATTCTTTTACAAATAATTTTTTTAAAAAATTTGAGTGAATAAATATTAAAATATATATTTTTAAAATAAAAAAATAAATCTAATAAAGTCTAGCGAATCTAATCAATCGAAGTTAAATCTTAAAAAACTTAACAAAATAAATTTTAAATTTAATCAAACCCACTTTACTGTCTTTCATAAAAGCATCGTTTGAGATTAAATAAATGGGCAAGGACTTCAAATCAGTTTCTTGCAAATTATGAAGCTAAGTTTTTTATTTATTTATTTTAACCATAAATAATTGTTACACGTTGTCGGTGGTCCAGATTTTTGGCTAGAAATTAAATTCTTGTTGGGACTTGGGAAGAACACAAGAAACTTCCCTTAATTTGGGGTGTGATTAATTTGTAGCTGGAACCAACTTAATCACTTAATTATGTCTTCTACTTCTAGCTGTAAGCTGTTGAGCAATTCTACACTATAATTAACTACACGCTTAAAATCTAAAATGCATATATTCATCAAAAAGAAAATTCTAAAATACATGTCCTTAAAATTAATTGGACCTGTTACACATTGTGATGTACTCCTAAAAGCTAATTAGTTTAAGCTTAACCAATATTTTAAAAATTGTATGAGTTGGTTGGATCGATAAACCGCGAATTAGTAGTGGATTCAATCTATTTGTTGCACAAGAACAAAATTGGATTAAAAATTGATTGTATCTGTCAAAAAACTTGTCAAATCAGTTAATTTTTTTTAAAAATCTTAAACTTGTTATTTAATTATATATGTGATTATTTAATTTGTAGATTTTATTAAATATATTTTTTAGTTGATTATTTTTTTTTTATTTGTATATAATAATTAATATATTATATTAATATTTTATATAATATAATAAAAAATATAATCAATTTTTATTAAAATAATTGGATTGACGATTGAATCAGACAATAAAACTAATTTAGTTAGTAATTTAATTATAAAAATACTGAATCAAGTACAGTTCATTTAATTTTATCAACAAAAAAGTATTATGTAATTAAAAGAAATTCAAAATGTTCTATGTTTTTCAGATTTTACAAATTACTCTGATTTTTTTTTTTTTTGAAAAAAAAAAATGAAGTTGAAAATGCATCTTGACTTACTCACAAAGTAAAAATAAATTTATTTTCTATATTACTTTGATGTACTCAAGATTTTAGAGTATTTGACATATTTTTTAACAAATATGTTTCTTTTTTTATTAATTTCTTCCCATTCTGTTTTTTATTTATTGTACCAGTGGAAGAGGAATATAATTTCCTTTCTTCTCATTCGTTTTTACTATTTTTTTTAAGTCATCTCACAAACACAAAATTTCATCGTTTTATATATAAAAAAAAAATTAGATCATCAGCAATAAAAGAAAAAGACCAAAAAAGAAGCCAAAATCATAGTTGTAATTTAATGTTCCTGTGTCCATGGCTACAAGGAAAATTCTTAATAAAACAATTGCTAAGCAAAAACGAATTTCTTTAATCTTATAATAATCACGACAAATCTTAAAACAGAAATGAAAAAGGTTTTTATTGATTCAGCTTTAGGTCTCACCATATATTAAACACTCCCTCATTCCCAATTTAAATGTTTCTATTTATTTTATTTTTTTGGGATTTTTTGCAAGTAATGTCCCATTTTTTTTCAAATAATAATTTTCTTTTAAAAGTAAAATTGTGACATGTTAAGACATTCTATTAGCCTAAGTCAATTTAAGTTTGTAAGGTCTTGATAATTTTTAAGCTGAGCTTAATATGAATTTACATCAAATTGAACTTGAGTCGAAATTTAGATTTTATATTTAAATTTAAGTAATGAGTGAGTAGAAGTAGAATCGACTTGAATTATGTTTGAACTTATATAGATATAATTCGTGTATATAAATTATGCAAAAATAAAAAAATATAGAATTTACTTAAAACCTAAGAATTCCAAAGTTTCATAATAAAGATTTAGGCTTGTTTTGATATTATTAATTATTTTTATTTGGTGATTAAATTTGTATTATTTTTCATGCTAAAAATATAAAAAAATATAATAAATTTGGACCAATTGGAATTCAACTCGAAGCTTGTAATTATGTTCAAATTAAGCTCGAATTTTAATAAAAGAATTTCAAATAAATTCAAGTCTTAATAATAAAAACTTGTATAATATCAAGTCGATTGTGATTGTGAATGTAAGCAAAAGTTCACACTTGATTGATAAGCCAAGACATCTCTACCTCTCAACTATTTTAATGGAAAAATTATAAAAACGTCCAAAATTTAGATTTTTATCAATTAAAGATGAAAACAATTTTTTTTTTTGGAGAAAAATATTTTTCTCCTTGAAAATAATATAATTTTGTATTTTATTTTTTTAATTATTATTTTTTTCTCACCAAACCTTACTGCTCCCACTATTGACAGTTGAAAAAAGGATTCCCCGGAAAATCATATTCCTGCTAACAGTTATCCTTGAGAAATTCAGTAAACCACTCTCTCGCTCTCCACATCAATGATGGCGGCAACCCCACTAGAGCACCGGCCTTTGGGAAATACGGGCCTTAAGCTCAGCTGCGTGGGCTTTGGCGCATCCCCTCTTGGCAATGTTTTCGGAGTCGTCTCTGAATCCGACGCCATCGCCACCGTCCGCCAAGCTTTTAGCCTCGGAATCAACTTCTTCGACACCTCCCCGTAACTCATTCTGCCTCGCAATTCTTTTTTTTTTTTGAGCCATTGGTTTGCTTGAACTCAGTGATGTACGTTAACCTTGGTTATTGTGCCTCTTTCGATTCTCATTTCAAAAGAGAATTCTTTTCTTGATTTATGTGGGTAATTTTTGGTTTATTATATTCATTTCTATGTTTTGTGGGGGTGGATATTCCTTAATTGATCTTAATTCGTATTTGTGGGATTTGTCAATTTGTCCCTTCTTCTATTTGTTATGTTGACCAATTTTCTTGATGTTCTGTGGTAGCTGATTTTGAGGCAATTACTGGTCGGAAGTTCAAATAGTATATCTAAATGTGGCTTGATCAAATTCCAATATTCTTATTACGTTTTGGATGTTTAGATATTATGGAGGAACATTATCCGAAAAGATGCTGGGGAAAGCATTGAAAGCTTTGGGAGTGCCTAGAAATGAGTACATTGTGTCGACAAAATGTGGAAGGTATAAAGAGGGTTTTGATTTTAGTGCTGACAGAGTGACAAGGAGCATTGATGAGAGCCTAGAAAGATTGCAGCTTGATTATGTGGATATCCTGCATTGTCATGATATAGAATTCGGCTCACTTGACCAGGTTCTATTTCAATTATATGTCTATTGCTGGAAAACTATCTATCTTGAGCTGATATTACTAGATCATGAAGAACTTGTCAGCTCTAAAACTTGGACTTGCTATCAGTAGTGTTTTTGAAATGGCAGCAGGCATCACCCTGCTTTCTATTTGTTTTTCATTATTTTGATCAATGAAATTACTTAAATGCTAGGTGACTTTTGTCCTTTATGTAAATCAGGGTTCTTGTCTGATAACTACATTAAATGTCAAATTTGTTTATTATCAAAGAGGAGTACAAAGAAAGAACCCCCTCACACAAGAGTCTGAGAATGCCTTCCAGAAGCAAAACCTATTACACCTGCTTAATGTAGGATTCATAGCTCACGTTTAAGTTGCTACAAAGATGTAATTCTTGTTGTTTGTCCCCTATTATTTCCATCTTGATCTTTTCTGTATCATGGATAATGACAAAATTTAAATCAGGTTCTCTTGGCCCTATATTTTTTTCAATATGATGTGATAACCTGAGGTATCCTTGTTTCATTTTATTTTATTTTATTTTTGAGCAACACACCTTCTGATCTCATTTGTATTTAAGGTAGCTTTGCCTGTCTATTGATTTAAAAATTTTGGGTTGGTTTTCCCTGTACAGATTGTGACTGAGACAATCCCTGCGCTTCTTAAATTAAAGGAAGCAGGAAAGGTTAAATTCATTGGTATAACAGGACTTCCATTGGGAATTTTCTCTTATGTTCTGGATAGAGTGCCACCAGGAACAGTTGATGTAATTCTGTCATATTGTCACTACGGTATCAATGATTCCACCTTGGAGGATCTAGTGCCTTACTTGAAGGGCAAGGGCGTTGGCATAATCAGTGCTTCTCCACTAGCGATGGGTCTTCTTACAGAAAGTGGCCCTCCAGAGTGGCACCCTGCTCCCCCTGAACTCAAGGTGATTGTGTCTTCTGTAAGCCTTAGTACTATTATTAGACTTTTGAATTAGATAATGCTTTCAGAACAGTGGTAGTTTTCAATTGCCCTATCCTATACTTCAATTAAAAGAAGAACCACCCTTGAATCTTGTGCAACTTGATATAGGTGAAAAACTTCTTGACTGTTGTATTAAAACTCTCATTCTAAATCAACCATCACGGAGTATTAAATATTATGACCAAACAATCTTCTCTTAACTATTGTTTGCAAGTCAATCTATTGTATGTTTCTTAATAGATTCTGCACTTAAGCTTCTCAATGTTTTCCTCCCAGGCTGCGTGTCAAGCTGCTGCTGCTTATTGTAAAGAGAAAGGAAAGAATATATCAAAGTTAGCCATGCAATACAGCTTATCAAATAAAGATATTTCTACTATCTTGGTTGGGATGAACTCTGTTAAACAGGTTAATGTTTCTCCATTTCCACCAATCCCAAAATGTCTCTTTGTTTAACCAATTACTCGGCGCCTAGTCTGTTTAAATATGTTAGCTATATTTATTATTTAACTTCTTCCTGTTTAGCTATACAAAAGTATTAGGGACAAAATTCCTGTGTTTTTCCAGTCACATTCATGATATGACTCATTATTTAGAAAGATGTGCAACGGTGTCCAATTAAATATGCACGTAATGTTATTAGATAATTATCAAAATTAGGAAGTAATTACAAATTACTTGGTTCCTGATTTCTGTACCTCCACGCCATGCCGTGCTTTTCATTGTTCAAATGATTGAACTGTCCTTAATTGCTAATACTGATTATTTAATGATTATTTTACTCTTCAAAACACTAATTACTTTGAATTTGTATTGATAATGTTATAATAATAGAGATAGATAGGGTACAGCCGAACTAGAATAGTCCAAAAATGACTAGTTTCTTTGTTTCTAGTTCAATCCTTGTGTCACTTCTTTGTTTAATTCTCCATATGAACCTGGTAAATTTACTCATGATTTTCTAGGAATAGATTTAGTTTCAAGTCAAAATTTTATCATAGTGAAAATGATTGTTTTGTATCATAAGATTTAAAAGCATATGATGAGATCTTGATGATGACAAAGATGAGATTACTATATTTGCCTTAAGTGCCTATCTCTTGCAAAATTTTCAACCCTCTATTCAACAAGTTATGAATTTTCCGTAATGGTCAAACATAACCGATGCACACTAATAGACTCTTGAATCCTATCTTAGGTGTGTGGTTTTGTTAATGCCATATCAGGCTGTTTACTTTGTATTTTCTAAGATCAATGACCCCATGTAAAAAAAAATAAAAAAAAATTGAGTTCTATGTTCAAGTTCTGCAAGGTTGTCAGCAAGAAACCAGTATCCATCTCAGTACCTCACCTTTTTGATCTTTAGAACAAACTGGCTCCAGTTCTAGTTCAGTAGTTTTAACTGGAAGTTTTGTCTGGATGTGTGTGTAGACAGACCCATAACCCTGATTGACAAGATTCTAAGCATAACTAAGAAAGGGTATTCTGGTCCCTTCAGAAGCAAATGATCCCATTCCCTCCCCCCCCCCCCCCAACTGGCAGCTGTTCTGAGGCATAATCATCATTGGTTGTCACTGGCATCATGAATCAACACCCGATACTTCTTTGCTGTTTCATTTTACTTATGATGCCATATCATTTTAAAATGGTTGATTGTGAAGAATGAATTATGTAAAGAATCAGATTTGCACTCACTAAACCTATCTATAATCAGGTTGATGAAAACGTAGCAGCTGCAATAGAACTTGCCACAGTTGGGAAGGATGAAAAAACTCTATCAGAGATCGAAGGCATTCTGAAACCTGTGAAGAATCAGACATGGCCTAGTGGTATTCAGCAGAGTTGATAATGTTATCCACTTATTAGGCTACTGGAAAATTTATATTATTCCTTTGTGGATTGCTGAAATGTATAGTGCTGGCATGCCCCTCCGTTTTATCTCTGTGTTTTGTTTCTCCCAGTGGGTTGTAGTCCATTTGTTCTTTATACTCGTTCAAGTTCAAAAAGGGCATTGTTTATAATGATCAAGATATCCTTTGATCAATCTTGTATCAGGGCCTTCATTCGAAGGGACTGGGTCCATTCAAACAAAAAATAAAGTCTCTTTTTCATTCTCAGCTTTTCTCCCACCATGTTTTCTGTGGAAAACAATGCCCTGGAAGCTTGACAGTTGAAAGAATATAGCATTCATTGCACCGGCCGTCTAAACGGATGTTTCATTGTTTTGGAGCAACTGTGTATATTTCATACAAGATAATTGCATTTCCTACATTTTAAGTACACCTCTCTACTTTCTTAATGTATTTATTCTGCATTATTTCCATAATGCATTAAGTTTTAAACCAATTTCTTCTAGCAAATTTCATACTAGATTACTGCATTTTGCATTTGAAGAACACGTTCTCTATTTTCTTACTACTCTCTTGATGAATTTCAAAGTATATATTTTATATTTATAACAATAAAATTTATTGAGATTGATAGATATTTTTAAATTATAATAAATTTCAGCTTCTTAAATTTCTATATTGAGTTATGTTTTGAATCATGTTAATCCACCTAATATAAAGTCATTTAATATAATTTTTCAATTTTTTCCTTAAATTCAAATCTTTTAATTTCTTTTGTTATCACGTGACATGACCTCTGCCACAAAAGGAGGGACAATGAAACCTATTGAAGATTCCACTTAAGGGACCTGCGGTCTGCCACGCCATCTATTATGGGTCAGGCTTACAAAATTTCAAGTTCCTTGGAACTAACATAGTTACATGAACAGATCAGAGTAATTTATCTTTTTCATCTGGAAATGAAAAAGGATCGTCAGACTTTGAATCAAACCCAATCGAATTAGCACACATTTCTTTTACAGGGAGTTCACTTGGCGAATCCTGCGTCAATTCAAAACAGTAAGTTCTGACCTGGTTCAGAGATTACCAAAAGGACTACTACTGAAATGCTAGTGATTGTTCATATTTTATCAACCTCAAGGTAATAATAAGACAGTGCAGAAAAGCATACGTATATTAACAACATGGAAGTTCTCCTTCATATGTAATATTGCATTATACAAGAGGGATAGCTTTGAAACTTTTTTGAAAAAATGTTACGATAGTATAAAAGTATACTGTACCTATTATGTAACAAGATCCCAAAAACCAAGGGCTTCAGTATCACCTAGCACGCCTATATACTACCTGGCAACCTGCTGTAGAGGGGGCCAAGCAATCTCATCATCGTCTGTGTGGCCATGTATTAGGAAATCGGAGCAATTCTTCCAACAACCGTGATTATATGGGTTTCGAAACCTCCCGTCTGGGCCACGAAGATAACCATAACGTATTGCGTTTGCTGCTTCATTTGTGGTGATATTTCGAGCAATCTGCATAAAGAAAAACCATTGTTATCCATCCATTAAACAACTTGGAAGAAGGCATGTCACCCAACAATAGACAGAAAAACACACCCCTCCTGGCTTCATAACAAAAGATATAATGAGCAATCTAAACATATGGGCATGCTTTCTGACACATTTTTAAACGGATGCCCAAGATCTCGCCTCTTTCTTTTGCCAGTACGGAATGCCTTCCGGTGGAAGCTGGCAGCAGAGTACACAGAGGATGAGTAGTGAGACTCATGGTGAAGACCTCAGAGACCTAACCCTAAAGCTGATTTTGTTTGCTGTGATACATCACACGTTGAAAGAAAGGAATGACAGAGATGTACAAAAAGTCTTACATGGATGTAATTTTTCTTTATAGGTTGTGCTATCAGTTACCAAATTGAAGGTTTTTACTGGCAAACCTATGGCTCTGTCTGGTGAAATTTGCCTTGGTCTATTGATTAGGAGGCTATGTGGTTTTTAGACTTTAGCTTTCTTGTATTTACTTGAAGGCCTTCAGGGGGCTTCCACAGAGTATGATCAACGTGTTATATCTTGTGTTCTTCTTAATACTTCATTCTCTCTTCCGTAAAGTAAGAATTTGATCTCCCCAGGAACAAAATATACAATGAAGGATAGCTCCTAATTAAAAAATCTAAACATAAATAACAAGGGTATTTGAGCAAACCCAATCAGAAGGATGTCTTTCTGCACAATTTCTTTGGTCCTTTCTTTTTGATAAATCAACGCCATGCTTTAGCTTATGCTCACATCAATTGCATATTATTGGAGTAGCAAGAGAATTCAAAGAAATGGTATCAAGAAAATAAATCATGAGTAAACTACAAAGATAAAAAACTTGAGCACTTACAAAGCTAATTTTGCAGACTACAAGAAATTTAGAATTGAGATTATTGAAATCATAGACATGATCTATTAAAACCAGATATATATGATCTATACAAGCAGAATGCATCATCATAACCTAATCTACACAAGCAGAATGCATCATTATAACCAAATGGAATATATTAAGCAGACTACCAGAAAAGCCTCAAAAATTACTGACAGTCTACAGGATGGATGGACAGGATCATACTATCAAGCTAAGAGCAGTAGAGCACATTGATATTGTATATTAGAAAATCGAATAAAGTACTCAGCATACTCTGGACCTCTAACTTTAAGCAAATAATTTGTACAAATGCAACATTTGTTATATTAAAAAGGTCCAGCAATCATCAAAGAGAAAATTGCAAAAAAAAAAAAAAAAAAGAAGAAGACAAATCCTTCACCTGGGTTGCCTGTACTGACAATAAAGTTGCTGCAGCAATCAAGATAGCTGCATCCATAACCAGGAAAGCAGTGATACCAGGATAGTTAAAAATCACATAATGAGTCCATGTTTCTCCAGTTGACCAGGCTGGTATAGATGTCCAAATTCCTGTTGCATAACATAAGATAATAATTTTATTTGGAAAGTCAGTGTTCCACTTCTAGAGTTAACCACAAAAATTTTCAGGAAAGTTTTACTGTAGTTTCAATTTTAATACGTAAATTCCTAAATTTTTATCAGTTTGATTTGGTCTAATTATTTAGACCTCATTAATGAGCAGGAGAAAAAACCCATGATTAGTCAATGCATGTTACGAGGGTATTAATGTAAACCTACAGTAATACTCAAAAGCTTAGGCAGAAGTAATCAAAATTTCCAAGGAATTAAATACAAGCCTTTGTATTTCATATTAAAGCCCTCACATGCCCAAATGACCACTCATGAGCATTTTGATCAGTTCACTAAGGTTGTATTTGGATTGGGGGGATTTGGATTGAGGAAGGGTTTAGAGCTAAAGATTTCAAATTACTTCAATATCTGTGGATCCAACATGATAATTGAGAAAATAACTCAAAGTGGGTGCTAAAAGATTTAAACCCATTGCATCTTGAAATTATCGTGAAATTATCGAAACAAGCCCAGTAGAGTTGTTATTATGCATTTGAAATCCTTTGTTCCCGAATCCTTCAATCCAAATGCAACCTAAGTAAATGCAATAAAGAGAACCAAATTGAGACACGACATTCACTGGCAGTCATTGATAAAACTGGAACTCTGGGAATGAATTGAGACTTCATTGAAACTTTAGGAACTATTAATATTAACCCTAGCTTTAAAACTAGTAGTTAGTATAAGTGTATCTGCTCCAACATACTTTGTAGAGCGACCGTCCCACCAACTGACGCCGTTAAAGTCCCCAGGCAGAGAAAAACAACAAAGTCCCGCTTATTCCTCTGTAAATTTCAAGATGAAGTTCTATCAAAATGAAAATTTAGGCCAAAAGGAAGAAGACTAGAAATCAACAGAAACAGGCAAATAACCATTGAAACAGAGATTCAAACATTCATAAAACGGTTAAGAGAAATATTGGTTTTAGTCTATTGCTAATATCTGGTTGGCACAATATCATAAATGTACAATGATGATCTTTATGTGTGTGTGTGTGTGTGTGAGAGAGAGAGAGAGAGAGAGAGAATGAAAACTATTTAAATTACACCCAACTAGTTTTGGAGACAAAAATTCAAACCTCATTAATCCATTTTAATGACTTTGACAAAACAAATTCAACTGTAAAACTCTGAGTCATCAAATTATTAGTTTATCAAACTGACTTGGAGTAGGATGAGAGTGATAATTACATTCTCACAGGATCAGGCCTTTTGGTGTATCACCCATCTGTAAGTTAACAGTAGTGGCCACACTACAAGAGATTGCGAATGCATAAAAGGAGTTTATTCGGTCTTCTCAAGTAATGGACACCAATACTCATCCCAATCATTTCTAACACAAGCATAGGCTTCACAAAGTAAAAATTAGATAGCTGCTGGATAATGGCACTTTTTTTGGTGCTCAAAGACATCTTTTCAAGCATTCACATGCACCACAAAGGAGGTGCAGAATCTGTCATAAACCTATGAAGTTTTTATTTAGTGCAAATCAATATGACACAACACCATGGGAAATATAACAGCATTTCATCTAGAATAGGCATTAGGCAATGAGCACATGATTAGTACATTGTCAAAAGTAATATCAAATCATTTCAAATGGGTAAACATTAACAAATACATGTATCAGAAAGAAGCAAATAACATTTTAATTGCATTTCATTGACCCAAATCTAATTCAAGCCCTAGGC
The DNA here is from genome assembly GCA_019321725.1 of Paulownia fortunei. Taxonomy (NCBI): domain Eukaryota; kingdom Viridiplantae; phylum Streptophyta; class Magnoliopsida; order Lamiales; family Paulowniaceae; genus Paulownia; species Paulownia fortunei. The sequence continues at coordinate 28,266,507 of CM033106.1, read as the reverse complement.
GTAGTTCCTTACAGATTATGGAAACTATATACATCGATTAACTTTTGACAACATCAGGTACTTTGACCTAACTTGGCATCTAAGTAGAAGCAAGAGGCAGTTCCGCACAAAATTGTCCACATATCATTGCATGTGAAGAATGCAAAAATGCCACTATGCAGATATTAAAAGGATCAGTACCTTCCCAACACAATTTGAGATCCAGGGGCAGTGGTGATCAAACTGCTCCACACAGCGATTACATATAGCACAATGCTTAGAGCGAACCGGTCTTATTATCTAGAAGGCAATGTAACAATAGATGAAACCCAAAGATTAGAACACTAAAGCAACAATGCATCATAGAAATCATTCACAAGTGATCTTCTGTTTCTCATTATTGGTATTTAAAAATAAAAACATCATAGAGGAACCTTGCAGGTAGGGCAAAGTTGAGACCAGTTTCCACTCCAAATAGAGTTACTATTCAAATCAATGTTGAATAAAGGATCCTGCATGAGATAAACAGTTAGTCAGTTCCAAAGTAAAGTGACAAGCCATATGAGTAGGGCAATTCAAACTTTAAAATCAGGCTGCAACCAACTATTTAAGGGAGATCGGTACCTCAGCATCAGAATGGTTACCCGTCCCTGCTTTTATATAACCTGGATCTTTACTGCAGCAAAATGACAAACAAACATCACCAACAGCCGCTTAAAAGCTTTTGCAATAGGACAAGGTAAGGCTCTATTTTGAACAAACATGAGGGAAATAAAACTATAGCTCAGAAAACAATTTTTCCTTTGTTTGACCTGACATTTAGCATTTACTTCAATGTTAAAGATATTAATACTGTATAGTCCTTTTTCCTTGAAAATATTTCCACAAATTCATATATGTGAAATTGATTTTTCAATAATCTTACAATATTCACAGGGATATAAGTAAGACTTCACATACTTTTGACTCTTGTGCGAATGGTAGTCACATAACTCACTTCATATAGAAAAAGGATTTATGAGGCTCTCTCCTAACTTAGTTTACATATCACTGATATATGAAAGTAAAAGTCTACCTACTGCAGCGGGCAAACATGATTAAAGCGCCAACTGCTAGAGAAACGTCGGTCCATCCCCAAAGTCCAACAATTGCAGTAACCTTTGTTAGATTAGGAGCTAGCACAAGAAAGAATAACAATTAGCCTGGTAATCAAACCACCCACTAAAATGGAAAAACATCACAACTTACCGAAAAGGACACAGCTAATGAAGAGAATCACATTAATAACCACTAAAGAGAAAAGAACTGGGGCATAACCAAGTTTCCCACCATGTCCAGAGCAAATCCTGTGGCTCCAATGCTTGCTCTGCGCGCGCAATGCATTTGACTGCATCAGATCAGATCACTCAATGTCATCCTGATGATCGTGAAAAGTCTTACAAGGAAAAATCAGAAAAAGGATGTTGCAGAAAGCTAGACGAGAAACAAATAAAGGGATCACAGGAGAATGGCTGATTGGGATTTTATTGCCACTGATGAGGATACAGTTTTCCTTTAAAAGATCTGTCCATCCAGAAACAATCCTAGCAGATTTTAATTTCGATCAAATAGAAGTACACCAGGCCAACCTTCAAAATACCCCAGCTGTGCTAAATTCCACAACTTTTCATGCCTTGGCTATATAGAATTCCAACTGTGTGTCGAAGACTTGATCTATAACTCAGTGGTAGACACCTATATACTTGTCTAAGTCCTAATAATCAGTGGAACCAATAACACCACTGAAAATTAGCAAACCACATCCTTGGCAACAGCATCTATTAGTTTTAAGCTCGTTGCCATATACATCACGTTCTCATCATTATCAGCACCGCAATAGCACAGCAAACCAAACACACACTGACTTTGAAATCTCTACAAATAAAACCTATGAATCTCCCCTCACAATCAAAAATGACAGACCAAATATATCATCAGCCCCATAAAATTGGACATATATATCTACAAAAACCAATGATAATAGGTTATTGCTTGTCGAACATAAGCTGCACAACAAATATTGACGACCTTAGAACATCAGAAAGTTTAAACCAAAAATACCGTAATTGTGCCCACTACAAATGCAATATGAAATTATTGACCATAATTACCAATAACGTTACATACAAGGAAAAGAGCGATATGCCGATGACCTTTATCAGAAGCAAGCTCCACAGGAGTTTTTCCTGCTTTATCTTTTACCATTAATTCCTCCTTAGATCCTGCATGTGCAAGCACACTGCATGCCTCCACATTTCCTCTCAATGCAGCCCAATGCAAAGGTGTACAGCCTAGCCAAAAAGATAATAAGCATCAACTACAATGTAAACCAGATTAGGCCAAAGTTCAGGGCACTAGGACCCAGTAATATAACCTTTTAACCCTTTGTCCATCCATCCCAGTTGCCAAGATATTATGTTACTGTGATTTAATAAACAAATAGCCTCAGCCCAAGGGAAAAAAACAAAACAATAATACAAGAGGAACAGTGTATGAAAACATCAATTTTATGATTCAATTATCATTAGATTCACTAAAATTTGGACATGGACAGAAAGATGTAGGGACAAGAACTGCCTTAAAGGGAAAACTACACTGGGCCACTGACTCAAGGGTGATAAGTTTAATTAAATAAACTGGTATCTGTCCAACAGCATATCCTAGGCCAGCATAAAGAATTCTGTCCTTTTATTTCAGTTGTTTTCTAACCAACTGTCCAAACCAAACCAAGCATCTATCACTACAAACATCATAGCCAGAGTATGTGTTTATCATGTGCTTGTTTTATTCCTCCTTTTCAATTTATTATTATTATTTTTTTTGGATCATGGGAGTCGGAGGGAGGACATGAGTGATGAGTTGGGGGGGGCGGGCAAGAGAGAGATTTTGAAAATTGGTTTATGAGACAATTTCATAAATAAAAGCTTATAGGGCTCCATTCTGATCAAAGATTTAGTGGATCAAAAGGGAAAATGAAGAAAAGCATTAAAAAGTAAATTTTCACCATATTTTCCTTTTCCTACAAAATGAAATATAAATTTTAGATACGTCTGAAATGTAGTTGTGTATCATGAAAAATAATAAGTAAAATAGATTTAACTATTTATAAATATATATCTCCTATTTAACTATATATAAATATATATCTCCCGCAATCATACTTGTACAAACATTTTCTTAGCATTTTCCTTTTAAATCAAATGAAGGAAAATCTTTCCTTTTTTGTTTTCCTCACTAAAGTCGAAGGTCCTAACATAGCTTTCAATGAATATATGAAGACAAAGTCAGCCTTTCTTTAATTTTTCAAATTTTCATAAGAATATATGCAAAAAGGCACTTAACTTTCGCTAGCAATCTGTGATCCCTAAAATCCTATACTAGTTCTCCACAAAGGATAAAAAGAGAAAAAACAGTTACAAAGAATGTGGTTTTATCCATGCCATAAAGAACAAGTAAACATACATACCGTAGTGAAAATAGAAAATTCAACATTGAAATTCAATTGATGTTTAATGGTTGGATAATTTTACTTTTCAATATACTAGCCACTCCCACATTAGTATCAATGTGAGTTATAAATATAGCTCATAATAGCAAAAAACTACATGAGACTGAAAGATACCTTCTTTATCCTGTCTTCCTTGGCAAGCATCTCTAAACAAAAGCAATCTAATAGTATCAGCAAATCCCTTGTAAGCAGCCCTGCTCAGAAGCAAGACAGGATCAAGCCAGTCTATTACTCGAGAATAATTCGACGCATTCATATATAATAACACTTATACAAAAATTGTACTAAGAGCCACAATCAGTTATAGATCTTCACTTTTGTTATTATTTACTAAATCAGAGAACGAAAAGATAAAAAAAAAACTAGCATTCTTTCAGACTGAACTACAAGGCACAGCCCTGTTTGGAAGCAACAGATGAGTAATTCATGTCAATTAATCTAGAAAGCATTGTTCGACGCATTCAGATGTTTTTTCGCATGTTTAAAAGATAATCGCATGTTTTTTCCTTTATTCTTCTTAATTCATTGCAGCTAACATTATGGTGAAACTAAATATTTTTTAGCTCTAGCATAACGGTTATCAAACTGAGATCTGAGATTTAAATTTTGATGTTTTAAGCACTTTGGCGTTCCAGATGAGGTATTTTACATATGCTTAAAAGATAGGAATAATTTTCTAGTGCAGACATGACCCAATAGTGAAATTGAATTCATTTTTACTAGTGCCATTTTACTTTAAAATAAAATATTACCATATAAGCATCTAAATCTTGAAATAAATATTATGGGGGGAAACTTGATATGAAATAGACGCATCCTGCATTTCGAAATGAGTTGATTTTCAGAAACTTCACCCTACAAAAACAACAATAATATGACACAAGGAAAGAAACACGCAATTAATGTGAATGTCTACCTATCAGTTTCAAATGAAAAAAATCAAAAGCAAAGTACGCCAGAGGGGTAAATTTCCACAGGTTAATTGTTATTGTCGGCAGAGCTGCTATGTAATTATTTAACATGTAATGTATCCTTCTTCTCATTACTGCAAAATTATGTTAACAGGACACAAATAGAATTTCCCAATCCAACTTGCTTCCACAAACTAATGAAAGAATTGGAAATTATTTCATGACCAGCTGAAGGATATTTGTATAATGAAAAACCTAAAGCTACAATTTCTTTCAGAACAAAAGAAAAATGGAAATACCAAGGTCGATCACAATCTTTAGAAATGTCAAATATCTGAGCCAAAATATTGATAGTAAAGCATCATATATTTTTCTTTTGAGTGAATCTAAAACAGTAACTAAGTTATTGGGTTTCACACACTAAAAGTGTTGTATAATCAAGATTCCACAACATACAGTCCACAGAAGCCTACCACATAATTAGAAAATATAACAGGGAATTTGGGTCAAAGACTTAAGTATGACATAAGCCTTTCTTTAGACTATGAGAGCCAAATTTGTCAGAAATCAGACAATTTTTCAAGGAATAATATATCTATGATATATAGTAACTGGATGATACCAGTGTAGAGGGCTCCTTCCATCATTATCTGGTACATCAAAATCAGCATGATACTTAGCTACAATGTAATTCAAGAATGCTGTTTGTCCATATTGAGCAGCAACATGAACCGCCTGCAACCAAAATGCTTATTAGAGTTTAAACAATTTAATGTATGGAAACACGGTCAAAATAATATCAATTCCATAGGAATAACACCCTTTGTGCTCAGCCACGGTATTCTGCTACTGCAATCTACACAGAGCATTATCTAGCCAGTAAGTTGCCAAAACAATCACCAATTAATATTAAAATCATATGCGCGACGAGCAAGAGAGAGACAGAGAAAGAGATTGCTGATGGCCTGAAGTAGCACTGTAGAAAACAACAAGTTCAAACATGACCCAGGATTCAACCCCCTGCCCATAGTTAAGTCATAATCACTCTTTGAATTAGTCTGAGCCCGCACATCAGGCATCATATTGCACAACTCATTCACCTTTCTGATCATCAACATGTTACAGCAAATATTCTTGGTTTGTTGTCAGCATGCCATTAAAATTTTCGCCATTCCTTTTAACTTTCATCTCATTTACTGAGTTAGGCCAACCAAGAGAAAATCACCAATTAGTGACATCAATTAAATAATCTCCAAGCAGGAGAAAAAATCAACACTCGATCTTCAGCAGCATAACCCGTACTCTTCTTCTGACGTAACATTAATACAAGAAAGAGCCCCAAAACCATCAACAAATAAACATCAATTCTCTTTCATGAGGAAAAAAAGACCTTCATAAAAATGCCTACAATTACCCTGTAACCATTAATATCCGCAACCTCGACACGTGCGCCATTCTGCAGCAACACATCTGCAGCTGCAATCGATCCTCGAACCGCTGCCCAATGTAACGCCGTCTGTCCCGCATTATCCTTCGCGTTCACTTCTCCACCATTCTTCCAAAACGAAAAATATAGCCAAAATTTTCCAATTGAGCGAAAATCAGAACCATATCTACTAATTTAACGCGAAACAACAATTCAGCATATTAAAAGATTACTTCAATGATGTATTGAACAATGTCGGCAAAATTGTTGAGGGCGGCCCACTGGAGGGGGTAGTAGCCGTTGCCGTCGGGTTGGGAGAGGAAACGCCGTCGTTTTCAACGAACTTCCGGAGCTTGTCAAAGTCTCCATATGCGGAGGCGGAGAAAACGTCGATGATGTGGATTTCGTTAGGGTTTCCATTGGAGGGCTTATGTTCGTTGGAATCCGAAACGATTTCGATTTCTGATGAAGCCATTTGAGATTGAACCGACGATTTTTTGTTTTTTTTGTCTTTACACCAAATCAATGTAAATCGTTATTGAATTTATCGAAATAATTTAAGGGGGTTTTAGGGTTTGGTATACTGTTATAATTTGATATATACTATGTTGGAACTTGTAAGCTATCAAACTGTACTGAAGAAGGTGGTGGATTAATCGAATTGACTGTAAGTTTTCAAGTTTGATTTCAATTTTTATATTGTGTTTGAGCTCAAATCAAAGTTAAATTCGAATAGTTGAATTTTTATATATATTTTATTAATTGAATTGAGATTAAATTAAATTTTAAATTTTATGAAATTTAAAAAATTACATTAAAAATTAATTTATTATTTTAATAAAAAATTTAAATAATTCATTCTAGCAATTGATCTTAAATTAAGTATTGAATAGTATGATTAATATTTCAGGCCCAAGTCTAGCAAACAAGTTTTATGGGTTTTTTGGTAATCTTGATTTTTTTTTATCATTTCTTGTAAATTTGTTGCAATTTTAATAATTATAATAAAGGAAAAACAAATAATTTAAAAAAAAGAACTAGGAAAATAATTTTTTTGAAAAAACGAGAAACACACACACTTTCTTGCAAGTTTTTTTTTTTTTTTTTTTTTGTGGGGGGGGGGGGGGGGATCTTTCTTTCTTTTTTGTGTTTTCTGCATTCATAATTAATGATTTAAGTTAACAAATGAAAATTCTGCATTGAAAAGAGATCACTTGAGTTTAAGAAAAGCATTAGATTAGTGAAGGATTAATTTCACGCACATAATTATCAAATAAAAGATCTTTTCAATAATTGACTTTAGTTTCTTTTAACATGCATGGCATTTATTAAAAAAAATTATAAAAATAAATAAGTTGTGTGCTATAAATTGGTGATGCAATTAACTCAACACTATGTTATTTATTTATTTATTTATTTTTGTATCAAAGTATGCGATATTTATATCTCAATGTCCATTCCCAATGACACTAATCAGGTAAAATCAATCGCGTGGTGTCGTACAAAAATCTAGATCGATACCCGAAGCAACAATACACTTAAATCTATATTTCAAATAATTTTTTTAAATTTTCAGAAAAATTCATACTTTCAACTTTCCCACAGACCCAAAGCCTATCAATTGTGTCATTTACTGTGGCAACTCAATACTATGTTTTCACTTAAGAACAAGTAGAGCTGCTTGTCCATCTTTTCAAGACCACATGACAACTTATGATTTTTTATTTTTTAAATAGTGACATGTTAATTACAGCAAAACTTCTATATGTAGTAAAGGCAATTAATAAGAAAAAAATGTTTTGTGCTGCTTTTATTTCTTGTTTTTTCCTTTTAAAGGAAGAAGTTTTTCAAGACATTCTTAAATAAGATTTAATTGTGATATGCGCTTTTAAAATTCTAGTTTAAATTGAATTTAAAAGAGAATAAAAATATGATCTCAGAGTTTATATTTACACAATTATTTTTCATATTTTGTTTAATGTGTTCCACTTTTCAACTCTTGGCTAAAAACATACCCCAACAAAGAGGGTTCAATTTTTTGCGCTTGTGATTTTTTTTTATAAATAAATAAAAATTAATAGTGGCTCGATAATTTAAAATAACAATTCAATTTACTACTATATTGATAGATATTATCAACTTCAATGTACTTACAAGATCCGAATAAACCCATCTACTCGATTATATAATTATAGTTGTGGCCAATCAATTTCTTATAGTGGCAATGTTCGAGTCACACGCTCATTCAATTTCCAAAAAAATTATAATTACAATAGGAAATTAATAACAGATAAAAGTGCCCCGCATAATTATGTAATGTTTGGTTATTGAATTTAATGAGAAAAATATTATATTTTTTTATATATATTTTAAATGATAGTATTTTTAAATTTATTTTCTGGTACTTTTCCTTTTCCTTTTTATTTTTCCTATCAAAATTTTAAGATGAAAAGATAGCATAAAACAGTGGATCCAAATCTCTATTATATAGGGATTGGCTAATTGGGTTGCAGGATGACAACGAGCGAAACTCGAATCAGTTAAAAGTTTTTAGAATTTGGATCCAAAACCTACTATGTTAGATCCACTAAACTCGTAAAAAGTTTAAAATATGTATATATATATATATATAATAATATCATTAATTTTTTTTAAAATAAATTTGTAATAAAATATTATCACGTAAATATATATATAATAATTTTTAAAAATAAAAAAGAATGAGGCGAGACGGTTTGAAAGTGAAAATACAAGCCGAACCAAATCCATTTATAAGAATAAAAATCTATTCTAAATAGAGTGTTCAAATTTAAACTGTGTGTCGTAGTCATACCTAATTGCAAACATACCTCGTTTGCTCGGCAAAGTTCTAACAGAACTTAATCTGGAGCGGTTCCCATGTTAGAAATCTGAAAAACAGTGTAAAAATACAAGAAAACTGAAAGATTGGCCCATTGAGGCAGAACCATACAATCTAAAACTATCAATCATTCGACTTTCTATTTCACTCTCTCTCATTTGCTTTATTGGCTATAAGAGAATAATATTAGTTTTTTATTTTATTTTTTCGTAATTGATTAAACCACATATAAAAATATAGCCCATGAATTATAGTTATTGTATCTAAACAAGCATGAATTTTGAAAAAAGGGACTCAAATGTAAGTTTACTTGAATAAAAAATAAGAATGGATAATTATTTATAATTAGTTGATACCAATACCTAACTTATTAATTAAGGTCCATTTAAAAAAAAAAAAATCAACATCTTTTTACCAACTTGTATATAAAAGTATTACCTAATCTATTAATTAAGGTCCATTTAATTAAAAAAAAACATTAATTATAGCCCAAGTGGGGCATCTTTTTACCCACTTATATATAAAAGTGTTCAATAAGAATATCTATGTTTACAATTTTGGCCTAATTGATGTAACTACAAATATAAATACAAATGAATTCGCTGGAATTATAGGATGTCTATATATACTTATATTTATTTATTATATAAAATAGAAATAAAACATCAATTTAAGTTAGAAAATTTGAATTCAAAGTCAAGTATATGTAATTTACAGTTAAATATTTATTTAATAAAATATTTTATATATTTGATATTTATATATAATATAAATAAAAAAATTTAAAATTAAAAGAATAATAAAGGGATAGAGTAATCAAAAATTATTGAAATGCATATTTTATTAATAACAATATAGTCTTTATATCAAATTAGAGGTTAAAATTTAAATTATATAATTATAATCTTTTTCTAAAATAATACCAATGAATCTATCCACAATTAAAACCCATAAGCATTGACATTGTGATGAACATGTCTATGATTATAGACAAGATTCAAAAATATTCTAACAGAATATCCTAAACAAATTATAACCAAAAATGTCAGAAACAAAAAGTGAAAATCATTTTCCAAGCACAAAAAAAAAATCAATAAATAAAATAAATAAATTATAAGAATGAGAAACTATAAAAACAAAAAAGCCACCTACCAACCAGAGGTCACCATTTGGAGTCTCTGGTTAATATTCCAAACGCAGTCCACATAGCTCTCTCATCAGCAGAAAAAAATGGCGGCCGCAAGAGTGATAGCGTCGGCGAGCAGCACCGTCTCCGGCACTCTGCTCTTCAGAAGCCCATTAAGGGGTAAACCTCAAAGCCTCAGTCTTTGCTTCAAAAACAACAGATTGTTGACGCAGAGAAGGCGGCTCTTCACGTGCACTGCAATATACAATCCCCAAATTCAAACCAAGGAAGAGGGCCAGCCCGAAACCCTTGACTACCGTGTCTTCTTTCTCGATAATTCTGGGAAAAAGGTAGGAAAAAGTGAAGAACTTGCGTAATTTTTATTGCTTTTTGAGTAATTATGTGGTTATTGTGATGTTGTCGCTTTGTTTGGTTATTTGAATTTGGTTATAAAGCTGAATTATTGGTGGGTTTCATTGTTAGTTAAAGGGTTGAATTGTGGAATCTGAATCTTTTTTTGGTGAATGGTGCAAGTTATCTTGTTAATTCACACTAGTAAATAATGCACTTTTCTCAGATTAATGTACAAGTGATTTAAAATGTTTTCTCCGTTGCTGTTAATAAATGGGTCGAAGTATCATGGCGCACTGGTATGTGGAGACAGTGAGAACTGTGAAGAAGAAAAACAAAGAATCAATTTGCTATAGTACAGTGAGAATTGAAGAAAAAAACAATCTATTTGTTGTAGCATATGTATTGAGAAATGGGAAATCTGAGAACAGCTTAAAAAATGAGACTTTTCTAAAGACAGTAAGAAACAAGATCAAATTATTAAATGTAGCAAAGTTGGAAAAAATATAATTTACAGGTAGCAGTGATGTAAATAACCAAGCATCATGTTCTTACTAAAATGTGGATGCATATTAATCAGCTGACGCCAAGCACTGTGATTATTTGGCGTGCAGATTTCCCCTTGGCATGATATACCGCTACACTTGGGAGATGGTGTATTCAATTTCATCGTTGAGATCCCAAAAGAATCAAGCGCAAAGATGGAGGTTGCTACAGACGAGCTGTTTACTCCCATCAAGCAAGACACGAAGAAGGGAAAACTTCGATACTATCCGTAAGATTTTATTTTTGCACCTTTTAAATCCTTCGTAGTATTATTTTATAGTTTATTAGTGCAACTTTATTTAGTTTCTGCTCTCTGAATGCGTTACTCCTTTACTCTTTGGCCCCATTTGTTGAGTTTTTATTGGCACATAAATTCCTATTTCACTCCCAAATCAAATAAAGGAAAAGGCATGTCTTGCCACTTTTTGGTAGGTTCACATTTTTGAGATATTAAATTTATTGTCGAGTCTGATAGAATATATTGACATTGCTGGTTTAATGATAGTGCATTTTGTATTATTCAATGTCCTGCTCTAAAGCTGGGCTTGCACGTGTTCCCTAAGTGTTAAAGAAAATTATACAGCTTCCGATTCAAAATAAGAAGAAAGAAGAAATTAAAAGGGGTTTGCAGAAGATTTAGTTGCTTTATAGGAATTGCTCTCTCTATACATGGCGCTCATGTATCTAACTTACAGTTAAGAAAATCAAAGCCCTGTAGATTAACTTCCATTCTTCTTTGAGTCCTTTATTGTCTTCTCTTGCTAGATTGACCTAGTTATACTTCTTGTTTTCCTTGCTTAATGTTTGTTTCTCATTCAGCAGATATTCAATTTTGTTTTGTCCCATCTGAGCCACTCATCTTGTACTTTTTTGTAGATACAACATTAACTGGAACTATGGTTTGCTTCCACAAACATGGGAAGACCCTTCATTAGCAAATGCTGAAGTTGAGGGGGCATTTGGAGACAATGATCCAGGTAGAGTATCATCATTTTCAACATCATACTTGTCTTCTGTTATCAAGTATACTTCTTTCTATCCCTACCAAAACAAAAACCTCAAACAAAGTAAGCAAGCCAGTTAAATTTAATTGCTGGTACTTTTTCTTCATAGTTGATGTTGTTGAGATTGGGGAAAGCCGAGCTAAAATTGGGCAAGTGTTGAAAGTGAAGCCCTTGGCTGCTTTGGCAATGATTGATGAGGGGGAACTTGACTGGAAAATAGTTGCAATTTCATTGGATGATCCAAGAGCTTCCCTTGTTAATGATGTCGAGGATGTTGAAAAACATTTTCCGGTATGTAATACCTCATGAATACTTGTTTATAACATTAATTTTCAATTTCAACAATAATATATGTAACAGTTGATACTGTTGTTACAAGTCTACTTCATTTTCTCGCTGTTCTGAGCTGCTTTGTTGTTCAGATAATGAATACAAATTTGCCTATCTTGTTTTTATTTGGTGGGATTCCTCCAAGACTCTTTTGAACTCGAATTTTGTTGGCCTAATTTTTCACCCTCTGACAAAGGGGTTTTTGATTTCATCTAAACCTAAAAAATGTTTGGAAAAAATTCTACTTTTCAACTAAGGATGGTTTGCTTGGGGTTCCAAGGAGGGTTTAGTGAACCAATCTAGGCCCCTCTTTGCTGCACCCCTCGTTTTGGGAAGAGAAAGCAAACCTGTTATAGGTTGGTCTTTGGCAATCCATCATGTGTTTGCTGAGGAAGGATTTTACCTTGAAAAATTGAAGTTATTTTCTTAGAACACATAAGACTTTGATCCACAAAAGAGCCTTTCTCAGCCGGTGTTATGGGTTTTCAAAGGGCAACATATCGTTATCTGTTTCTTCCGTTGCATCTGGTATCTTACACTAAATGTATATGTATCTCCATGCTAAACTTCTTATGTCATTGGCTGCGTTACAGTTTTTATATCCAAAATATATCACCTTTGTTCATGCTCACAAGCTCAAAAATGCTGAAGGCAGTTAGCTTGTGATAGATTTGGAAGCTATAGTTAACCCTTGTTATCGTGAAGGCTTAAATTCTAACTTTTTTTATTTATTTATTTTTGTTGGTGAAAGAGAGTGACAAACTATATTTTTGAAGTGGTGTTATCTTATGCATCTAAGCTCTGGTGTGCTCTATATCTCCGTCAATTACCCTGAACACATTTACACAACTTTTTACAGGGAACTCTTATTGCAATCAGGGACTGGTTTGGAGACTACAAGATTCCTGATGGAAAACCTGCTAACAAGTTCGGTCTTGGCAACATGCCAGCAAATAAGGTATGTTTCGAACGAGTATCAGAAATTCTGTATTTCCTTTCGGTTAATATCTTCAAAAGTCTCCGATCAGCTCCCCGAGGCCGGATTTTCATTTTCTGGTCTCTTGAAATTTCACAGGTAATGAATGGTAATGATTTTCGTCACAGTTATGCCAAATTATCACCATTTGGAGTTAGTAATTTATGCTGGAATAATTCTTGTTTTTGTTAACATCTCAGATATGAATATAGTTTATAGTCAATGCTTCCAAGATAAACTAACCTCTCTTGTGGTTAAAATCTCCTCAACCGCCCCACACACTATTGCCAAAACAAAACCAAACGAGCAAGTAAAACGGTTATGAGTCAAAATCACAAAGTAAAACGAAAAATCACAGTTTTCCTTGTCATAAACCAAGATTGGGATGGAACTGATGTGATGCATATAATTTGTCAGTTTCGTTCTTAAGCTATTTCTTCATCACTTTCATCCAAGTTTAACTTCTTAACATTGCTCGAGTCACTCATCAATCTTGTTTTATACTTTTATGATTACAGGATTATGCTCTTAAGGTTATCACTGAAACGAATGAGTCCTGGGCTAAACTTGTGAAAAGATCTATTCCTGCTGGTGAACTTTCTCTTGTCTGAATGCGACCCCGTAGAGTTTGAGCAGCCGGTTTTCTGCGTATCACCAGTAATGCAACCGTGAAGGTCTCTTGCTGGCAACGCCTGATATTTATTTGTCGACAAATTTTCATTTAAGGTGTGTCATTTCAGCAATGCAACTGCTCCTATTTTGAAATGTACTCATCCTGAAAAAGTCTTAAATTTTAAAACAGAGATTTTCTTTTTCCACCATCTTTTGAGTTGCTTATATTTTGTGCTTCCCCGCCCCAGCCCATGAACTGTATCTGCTATCCCACTCCAATTGAACATATCTGTACATACGTCATCAACAAAAAGAAATGAACTTGAAGTGATAAAATGCAACAGAACCTCAATAGAAAAGAAACAAACTAATATTCACAACAGAGCTGGAAATACACGATCTTGTGCAGCAGCGTAGAGGAGAAAGAAAGACAGACAAATATTCACAACACAGTAGCAGAGAAATTCACACATATTTCACAGCCATGGCCACTACCACATTTTTGGCCCCCTATACTCCTAGTTCATTTCCTGCTGTTAAACGACTTCTCTTGATACCTCGTCCCTTCTTGTTCTGGCGGCGGCGAAGATGGGAGATCAGCAATGGACTCTTTTTCCTTTGTCTCTTGTTGGAACATGGAACAGCTATGGGAAACCCACTTTGCTAATGACGATCTCACTAGGAAAACTGAATTAGATTTTGGTGATGGAGAGTGAGATGCATGTGACATTGGTCTGGTATGGTGGCATAACATGAGCATGGCTGCTGTTGGTGCCATGGCCTTTCTTAACTCAAGAAAATACTGTGTTAGAGCAGATTTTCAGAATTATGGGGTTGAAGTGTGTGTCTGTGTGTGGTGGGGAGGGGGACTGATTTATGTATGAGTTGGGGGAGGGGGTGGGTTCTGGGCGTGGCTTGCAGCGAGGGACAAAACTGTGGGCGCTGTTTCTTTCTGTTAGTGGTTTTTGAATTCTTGGTGGGTTCACTGTTAGTAAGAATCTATTGGGTCAGCATTAAAATGGCTATCAAATCCGCCTGCTCTTCAGAGTTCAGTATTACCTGCGAGCTGATAATTCAACGGATTCCTGTTTTACGACTGTGGATGATATATACAGATGCATGTTTATCAACTTTTGAAGAACATCATATTGCATATTCAGCAAAGTCAACAATTTGACATTCTTGATAATCTAAATTACCAATTAAGATGTTTTAATTATAAAATCTATCAAATAGTGATATACATTTTCTAAATTTATTAAAAGTTATGTTTTCATACATAGAGCTTGATTACATATAGAATTTATATGTTTGGTTAATGAACTTTTAATTATTCTAAAATTATTTTCTACTTTCTTATGAGATAATAAAATGTAATACAAATATTTTTATTGTATATAATATATTGGTGCAATTTGTATGTGATAAAGAAAATTAATTTAATCCAACACAACCCCATTTGTAAATTGTTACAACTATAAATTCTCTTCCCCTAAATAACCTAAACTTATTACTTCCCTTACAATATTAAAAGTTCCAAATCCCTTAAAACTAATTTTCCCTAATGTTAATTTAGTAGTAATTTCTTAAACATAAGCTGCGAACTAATTGTGAGACAACAGCCAACTTAAATCAGAATACTTAATAACATGGCAATACATTTATCGCCTAAGTTTTCTAGGAGAATGCAATAAGAGCACAAGGAAGCAGATACTTCAACGATAAACCAGTAGATACCACTCTTCAACAACTATGGCAGCTCAGTCCAGTACAATCTCAGCTTCAGACTCGCCTATCCATGGTTAGGAAATCAAAACATTCTGGAAAAATGCGTGGACGACTTTTTTTTACATGGGAAATAATTCCAAATATGGACATTTCTGACAAAATAACATAGCATTATTTACATCCTCAAAGAAAATTGAAATAAAGAATGTACATTGCATGCGTGTAAGAGCCAGCAAAGTTCAACTTGTTACTCCTTGCAGGATTCCAGGGTTCGCTAGAAAACTATGCTGTTTCTGTCGTCTTCTCTGCAAGCAACGGAGTTGAGTTTGCCTTGTCAACCTCAGTAACTGGATGCTCACTGTCTTCATTATACCTATCCACACTATGAAAGAAAACTCCTGCAAAATACAGAGATCAACACACTACGTTCCTCGAAAATCCTCCAGAATAACAGATTACATGTGGATAAATCCTTGTTTACAGCCGAATAGGTGCTTGGTAACATCTTAGGGAATGTATATGATTCTTGGTATACGGGTAAGAATTTAATCTACCAACTGCCAGCACCGACTTAACATAAAATACAAAAGAGTTCAGAACAGGACTTTACCTATAAACCATATTCCAGCAGCCAGGAATAGAATAGAAGTTAAAATAAGAGCAGTGACCCTCCAATTGTCAATTTGATCCTGCAGAAAGTAACCATTATCAGGAGTATACCATCAAAAATTAGGACATACAATTCCATCCCTGTATCTGAGTTCACACTCAGTGTATCATTTATGTTGTGGAGTTAAGGTACAAAAGCTACTTTACGGTTCTTAAGCCCTGACCGCACCAGAGGCGTGTGGACACTTCAAAGGGTGCACACAAGTATTATATGGTAAACAGTCTAATCAGGATGGCAGGGTAGGTATTGTACTTCCACATAGAGATCTAATCCTTTTTCCTCAACATCTAGAAATTCCAAGTAAATTGCCATTTTTAATTCTGAAATATACGAGTTTTAATGGGACTTTTCTTTCGGTTGCATCTCCAGAAAATTTTATGAAGGTTCTAACTGTTTCTCAACTTATGTGAGTGTTTTTTGCTTCAAGGTAAAAGCATCCATTTTGATTTAAATTTGATTTCACAGAAACACATCACTTTTTCCGCTTCTACATAAGCCAAAATAAAAAATGCGTTACTGTGGAATTTGTGTTGCATGCATAATGTGGAATCCAAGTACATAACAAAAATCATGAAATTAGCTAGTTCACTAACCAGTCTCTGGTTCCACTTAAAATATAATCTCAAGACTGCGCTAGGAGCAAATAAATTATCAACAACAGAACTTTGAAGGCAAACCTGGAGAAGCCCGACAAGGGGAGAGGATGGCACGTCACCAAATATGTGAATTGATACGGTAGATATTGCCATAGATAATGGTCTGAGACTAGGCTTGACACAATGGAGACAAACAAAATTTACGGGGGCCTGAAATGTCACAAAGGAAACCTTAATGTGCAGTTGAATATAGAGTATTTAGTTAAAAATACAGATGCTACAGCCGGCAATATTGACAGGGAAAAAAATAAGAATAACTTTTAATCAAGGTAAAGAAAAGGAAATAAGCAATAAACAGGGTTACATTACCAAGAGAATAAACAAGCCGAGAATATGCTTGCAACTAGTGGCACTTGGATCTAAAATTTAACCAAGCCAAACATGCAAAACTATCATAGCCACAGCCCAGAAAGTTACTTGAATATTAGCAACTATAAACTTTTCATTTTAGAAAAAGAGAGAAGGTTAGGGCTAGCTCCTACTCCAAACTATAATCTAGTTATCGCATTGATTGATATCTAACAAGCAATGCCTTTTTCTATCTTTTCCTGCCTGGCAAGGTCCTATCACAGAAAAACAAAGGTGCAGAACAAAATTCAAGTGGTCAGAAAAGATAAAACCAAAATAAATGAAATACAGCCTAAAGATGAGGGTCTAATGCAACAAGACATTCCATTAACCTATATCACATATTCGGCCAAGTACACCCATGCCACTCCTCAAACATCCACATTACAGTTGGTACAAACTCGAAACTCCTCTAACATCCACATGACTACTAGACAGACTCGTCTAGCAGTCACAACAGATGCAATTGATGCAACCCAATACAGTTAATTTTATCAATGTCAACAGACAGAGACACTGCCATCTAACTGCATGCAATTGGATGTTTCACAACGAAGTAAAAATTTGAGTTACTAAGAGAGTGAAACAGATAAACGGATAACAGGAAGAGCAGCAACCTGCAAATTCAAGGAACTAAAAGTAGAAATGCAACAAAGGCCTGAGATAAAGGCCAGTCTGAAGAGAAGATTGCACTATATCTACCACCACTGAGGTTCAAAATGGTAAGATTACGTCCAGTAAACAAAAGAAGTATAGAACACAGAAAAAATTGTGTATTTTTTGATAAGCCATTTACAAAGCAAAGTTCCATGTTTGAAGCAATCCAGGAAGCCATGTCCCAGTTACAATTTCACATTACTGAAGTCTGTACATATTCATCACTTCTCAAAAATATTATGAAATAAACACCAAAAAGATAACTGGGAAAAAGAAGGTACCTGGGTAGCAAATACCAGCAGCTCTCCTATTGCAAAAAGAGCCAGAAATGCATATAGGCTCTTAAAGCAAAAGGCAGCAAAGCAAAATACTGCTCCAGCAAATGTTGCCAATGATAGAAGCTACATCAAAACAGTGAGAACAATATGCAGATGAAACCCAACTATACAGGTCTGTATTGGAATATATATAGAACATATTTAAAAAGCACATATTCGTTTTAGCAGTCATTCTAGTCTGAAAAGAGAATAGTTTTTAAATGGATCTGTGTGATATAGCTTTCATAGTCTTGTTTAGAAATTGCACAATGTCATTCTGCATTCACTAGATTGGGTGGGGCTGTCCTCCACTTCCCTCTGTGGTGCTAAGGGCTTTTGTGTAGTGCCTCTCTCTCTTCCACAAGAAGGAAAATCTTATCATTCCAGGCTCAGCCTTTGATCAAAGTTTTCAGGCAAAATCAGATACAAAGAATCCAGACAGACTTGGAATGATTACTAAACATATGCACCATGCTTGAAATGATCATGAGATTTAGGCACTAGCAAAAATAAAAATAAAAAAATTAAGAAAATAATTAAGACCACCAGATGGTGACTCCATTTCACCACTGGAGGTTCTGATGTGTCATGATATCGTCTACAATTTACTAATGTTGAAACTTCTTCCTCTTTTCTTTCCTATTTACTATGCAGAAATTGGGGGAAGGGAGACAATCTATTAGAGGAATCCACTAATTCATGTGTGATTCAATCACACAATGCTTCATGCAGACCCCAAGTGAAAAAAGGATGCAATAAGGATTCTGAATTCGGATTATCATGAAATGATTTGTAGAAGTTTAGAATGAATGCTCACCTTAAACGCATTAGATATCGTGGAAGTCATAAGATCGAGAACAAAACCACCTGCAAGTGTGCCCAATATTCCACAGACTGCTGTAACACCTCCAAACATATAATCTGCATTGCTCTGGGCACAAGAAATGTTGATGTTAACAATAGAAAAATAGAATAATCATTGAAAGGAAGACAGACTAAATTTATTACATGAAATAATTTAAATATTTCTTTCCTCAGAAAAATGATGCATAACCACCCTCAACAGTGTCATTTTAAGGGGCACGAAGAGCTTACCATGTGATATATGTTATAGCCTGCCTTAGGTCCCCAATAGGAATAGGCACCTATAACAAAATTATATGCAATGTAACCTGCAAAAGCCATTCAAAAAGAAAAAATGAGAAGAATGAAGAATAGTAGTAAACAAAGCAAATTTTAGTGCTTATATAAGCTGCTGTTCAGTAGGTTGGTAACCATTATCTTTGTCATTTTTCACCACAGTAATCGAACAACATCCAGAGGCACCACATGGAGAAATGGTACATCAGCACTCCAAGTAGTACTCGTAGAACAAAAACCTATTTTATAAGTTTCTTGTTGTGGCAGTAAGAAGATTTACCAAGAACATTCACCACGTAAACCTTCTCAAGCAAAAGAACTTTCATATCTTTCCCAAATAATGCCAAAGCTCCCGACCTGAAACATATAAAATTCAGTAAAAAAAAGATCCTTTTAAGCTCTAAAATAACTTTCTATCGTCTCCGACATGTACTTGGGGGAAACATAGTTTTCAGAAAGCAGTTTTGTCTAGCCGAAAAACTAAACTGTGTACACTAGTCAGAATAAATTAGCTCAAGAAAATTCCTCACCTCGAAGGCTTTGAACTTTCATCTGCAACTTCTTCCCTTCTGGAAAGTTCACAACCTTTAAGAATTGGAACAGATGCATTCATTCTTAAAAAGAACTAAATCAAATTACGAACACTATATATAGTTTCTTCTAGAACAAAAAAATTTAGAAGGAAATGTAAGGAAACTAAGAACCAAAGAGTTGCGCAAATAATATCCCGACAATAATGACAACCCACTAATCTGTTGTAGGTCCATGCACTTTGAAATGGAAATCTTTAAAAAAAAAGAAAGAAAAAGGAACCACATAGTTGATGTATTAATATGTCAGTTCAATACTTCTACTTGAATCTACTCAATTACGCATCGCTAGTCCTCTTAAATTGCTCATTTCACATTTATCTGCAGAATCAAATAATTATCAGGAGACTGATGCATCTAGAAGACATTATCCAGCAAAGAGTTTATAAACCCAAAATTTAGGACTGTAATATGAAATTATCACTTGGCAGAAAAGATTGATAAAGTGTGTTTCAAATAGTTTAGATTAATGTTAATCAGTATTATCCTGCACCTTGATCTTCTGAGCCATCGTCCACTGCTGTCAATGCTTTTTTAGATCCAGCAGGAGTGAAACCTGAATGAAATAGGCATTGGAAAATGGTTGGTAGATAAAAATGGCATCAAGAGTTGAGCAATAGTCTATTACTGACCTTTCAACTGCAATGGTTTCATCACAAAGCCTAAAATAGCAAAAGGGAGCATCAAAATTGCCTCCACCCAGAATGCCCAACGCCAACCAAAGTGACTAATCTATAATCAAGCACAAAACTAAAGTATATGAAGGATTTCAAGAAAGAGGTGATTAAATTTGAGATGGAGACAAGGGAGAGAAAATAATAAGATTGAATTCATATGGGAAAGGTAATCAACATTCAACACTTGATCAAGCAAGAACTAATCATCGCAAAATAGTTAGCAGATGTTTTGCCAGGCAGTTATCAAGAATAAACGTACCAATCCACCATAAACATACCCCACCGCAACACCAGTTGGTATACACATGTAAAATGCTCCCAGCCATGCTGTCCTCTGTTACAGGGAAGGCATGTCATGTGCAAAAATTCAAATGCAGAATGAAACAAAATATGTAAGGGCCAGTAAAAAGAGATGAACTGAATATAATAGAGAAGGAGGAGCATGCTGTCGCTTAAAACCCATGTTTTACATGAGTTTGAGAGGACAATATAGGAACATGGTACAAATTAGATCCTTATCATAACAGACACTGAAGGTACCACAGTGTTGGTTAGAAGACAAAAATGTCGCTACTCCTTATATATTCTTCTTTTCAAGAGGCTAAAAAGCACACCACCACTAAAACCAGACTAGTCATAGACTCGTGACAAAGCCGATTTTCTTAATACTGCTTCTATATGCGAATTGCAGTAATATACAGGCCTTGAGTGAATTATCGCAAAATGCTCTATATACAGCATATTTCACATGTATCCAGTAGCAAAAAGAACAAAGTTTTCAGAAAATATCATAGTGTGAATATTATAATAGTCTGATATCTTATGCATGAGACTTTAGGACAGACACCAAACCTGAGTAACAGGGGCATTGTCATCAATGAATGGAGCGGCAAGACTTATAAATGAAGCCTCACCAACACCCACTAGCCTGCAGAAAACAAACATCCAAAGAAGAAAGAGCATAACAACATAAACAAAGGAAACAAATGCTCCATATAGTTTGTCTAATTTAGATAATTTTACTTACATGCGACTGATTGCAATGGACCAAAAATTAAATGAAAAACCACAAAAAGTAACTGCAAGGGTCCACACGGTCAAACCAACTCCAATAAGCCTAAAAGGATTGACACTGCAAAGTTCATGTAAACACAAGAATAAGAAGACAGATGATTAGGGAAATAAGCTTCACAATTCCAAGTAAAGCAAAAAGACTAGAAATTGTTTAAGAGTTTAATTCTCTTTTTCTCCACATTTTAAAGCTGTAATTTTGAAGGCAGAATGTTATATAGAATTTAGGGACAAAATTTATCGGCATTTTATGCCCCTTTACCTTATAGTTGTAGGAAGCTTTGCCTAGCTAGATGCTCTCAAAACAAGTTATACAAGACAGATATGATCATTTGAAGTCCATAATCTAAAAATGATATGTGTTAAAAAGACCAGCTCTCAAGATGTCACATAATATGTAGGAACCAGTAGCAAAGATCTTAAACATTAAATACTTCTAAACATCCAACTTATGGTCATTTTAATTTACTGCTCAGTCAATGCTGTCATATTTTTATCATCGTGAGTTAAATAGCACCCACAAACACCAAAGCAAATTTACATGTACATTTAATCTTGCAATTTCTTATTTGTATATTTTGGCAAGGCAAAACTCTAAACATTTCACTCTCAGAAAGTTTTTTCTTTTTTCTGAAACCATTCAACTTTCACTTCAGATGAGACAAACACCATTTCTTCATTTATATTCCCTGATTTATCTCCACCTTTTTTTATGATTTGAACAACCAAAGACAATTATCAATCACTTTATGGAGTGACAACAGTCTCAACATGAAACATTTATTACCTCTTGGCTGAAGATGCAAATATTGGAGATGCCACAAGGAGTCCAACCATGAAAGCAGATGATATAACTCCATCCTCAAAGTTACTCAGGTTAAAATCGCCCCTGCGCAATATTAGAATTAGAACACATGCCAAAATATTGACATTACTTTTCAATTGGAAGGAATATCAGTAATATGTTCACTGATAGTGCTGTTAATTTGGCACTTATACAACCAGTCACCACATCATAGAAACATATATAGTGGTGAAGACAAATTAAAACAATAGCCAAACAACTATCAACAAAGCTAACAACTACAAAGGAGCCTGCCAATTACAAAAAGTAAATTATGAATAAAATCCCCTTTGTGGTATTGATGAAGCAATAGAAAGCTGACCATTTTCTCTCTTTAATTTTTTTTTATTTTCTTGAGTAGAGGAATTGGGGTGGTTTACTTGTTTAATTTTTTGAGGGGGGAGGAGGAACAAGTGGAAGCTTTGCATAAACGTAAGTTTGGATGGACTAGAGAGTCTGAGGAAAGCGGAAATGGAAGAGAATACACATCTAGTAATTTTATTGAGGTGAATTGATGATGAAGAAGCGAATGTGGAGGTGCAGTATATTACTTTGAAGTGAGGTCAAGGAAGACTATATTACTTAATTCTTATTTCAAACTTGTGAGGAAAAAAAGAAGCAAAATAGAGCTCTAGAAAACTAAATTTCAGCCAAAACAGTACGCCTTCTCTTCCTTTTCTTTTTCTCCTCCCCTTAAAAGAACATTGTTCACCCTCATTCTGTTCTTTTGCCTGCATATTTAGAAAAGGAGAAGAGGTTCCTATAGGAAAATTTACATTTGTTATTATAAATTGTTGGTACAGGGAACAAGAAGCAAAAGGGAAGGTAGAGGGTCGGGAACTGACATGAACAGACACAAAAAATTTAATTTAATTCATTACTGTATCAGTGGTTCGGATATTCTAAGTGAGGCTAATTGAATCATATAATTTCAAACTTATTCAAGAAAGGAAAACGAAAAGAGGGCTAGAAAGGGTAAAGCACCCTCCACCTTCGCGTCCCATATCTCTTCTTTGTTTACAAACAAGGGATGTACTTAATTCCATGTTTGCTACTAACCCATGCCACCCCGATCAAATCATAACTATTGGGGTTCTTGCGAAACTGGTCGAAACCCCATCAGGGCAACATATAAATTCACTTTTTTCCCAATTGGAGTAGATATTTAGAATGGATCACAATTAAGCACAACAACACATAAAATAACATAAAATCAGGCTGAAAATATGTGAAATGGTTAAGACTTTGGTAAACGAAGAAAGACATGCTTCAGTGTCACATTAAGGTGAGGTATCAAATGTAGTCATCGAACTTACTGAATTCCACTACCAGATGAGCATGTACCACTTTTTGAGCAAGTTTTACGGCTCCCATTTACACCATTACTTGCTATAGCTCCGCGATCTATGTAATTTATTAAGTTGATTACACAAAAAATACCAGCAACCTGCCAAAAATAACAAACAGAACAAACAATGGAGAAATAAATATTGAAATTTATAAGGTAAAAGATCACAAATGACAAAACTTAACACAGAGACAAATTCTGTTCCTTCAAATCAAATCAACTAAATGAGATAATGCAGTCAACCCTCAACTCTGTAAATAGGAAATCACAAACCATCATTTTTGTAATCCTGCCACCGTCCAAGGCAGTTAAAATGATCTGAATAAGCCCTAATAAACGCATTATAAATTTTCACTTACAGCACACATTTATATCAGAGTTTCAGGCACAATAAAGACTTATTTTCCCTCCCCTGAAACGGAATTATTCACAAACCCCTCAAACAATATGCGTTACTGCTACATCATTCCCAAAAAATCCCTTTGCACTAAGACAACCCCCATTTCTTGGAGACCCACATAGAAAAAACGCACAAGACTCCATCTTTTTCAGTCCCTCCACTATATTTACTACAATTCACCAAGAAAATCACAATTCACACATATCGTCACAATTAGATTTATACAAAAGATACATATAAATATAAAAAATACAGGAATGAAAAGTTACCTTTTTGGAGTAAACCAAGAAGGGTTGGAGGCTAATGAGGTTGGAGCTCTGGCCATGCCTTTTCCTGTCTCTTTCTCTGTCTCCGAAGGCACAGCTGCAGATGGAGGCTCCGGGGCCTGGTTTGGATCCGGCTTTGTGCTTGGTTTTGGATTTTGATTTGGATTTGGGTCCTCTAGCTTTTCGTCCCCCATGAAAAGAGAAATATCTTCACTATAAATACTGTGCACTAAATGCTTTGACCGATGGAAGCCACCCAACGTCCTCCGTGTGGATGGCGTCTTCCGCCCTTGTGCTTTTGTTTTTTGTTTTTTTTTTTTTTCTTCTTTTTTCCCCTTTTTACTTTTTGTGGCCTTTGGTGATTTTTTTTTTTTTTCTTGTTACTTTTCTATGAACTCAGTTGAATGAGAGATAATTGTGAGATTGGTGAGGTTTGTTATGATTTGTTGTATCAAATTGGAAATATGAAAATCTTTTGGAGATTTTCGTTGGATTTTTAGTTGGATATCTTACCATTTCATGTTTATCATCATTTATTAATTTATTTGTTGATAAGATTTTTCATATTTCAACTTTATCGATTAATCACTAATTTATTATAAAATACAATAATTTTTATAATACAAAATAAATTTATTAAATTTTAAAATAATATTTAAATTTAATTTTTATTATTAATCAAATCTAGTAAAAATAAGTTTTAATAAAGTAAAATTTAAATAGTTTGTATTTTTTTAAATATATATATATATATATATTTATTTATTTATTTATTATCATTTAAGTCAACTTCGAATCGAGTTTTAAATTTTATCTAACAAAAAATTTATTAAAACTTCAATGCTTCATCTATTATATTTAATGCAAAACATTAATGAAATGTACATAATAAAATTTATATTAAAAAATTGCTAATACCCAACAAATCTATGGATTTTAAATTAGTAACTCGAGTACAAGAGGCACATGTAAATTCTTGTCTAGTTTGCATAATACCTAGTGCATTAAACAATTATGCTTAATTACATCATCAAGGCACTGTATAAAATAAAAACTAAAAGAGTGAAAAGAATAAGATAAATCAATAAATAAATAGCATTATAAAGATTACTTCTTGAAAGTCGGACATAGATTCATTGTTCTTTAATTTCATTAATTTTTCAATAAATTTTTGGAGCGTCAATCACATATATAAAGAGTGTCCATAAATATCGAGCATTGTATAACACTATAACTATTAGATAAAAATAGATATTGATTTTAAAAATGCTTTTTGTATAATAGAAAAATGAAATATAATCAATTAATTTAAATTCAAACAATAAATTCTTGCAACTTTTTAAGTATCTAAAACTAATAACGATGATATCAAAAATTTCAACAATAATCAAGAATGTTAAATTAATTATTTGATTATGAATTGTGTATAAACTTGATTTGTATAATGCTGGAAGTGCCCCACAAAAATACTTTTGCATTATGTATAATAACAAAAATCTTAATCTTTCAATGAATAAATATACAACGCGCAAAAAATAAATCATATATTCAACCCCAATTATAATAGTCTATTACAATGATAGAATTAATAAATGACTATATTATAAGACTAATTTCCCGGCGAATATAGACTTGATCTTTTGAAATCTCATTCATTAAGAAGAAAACGTTTTCTTTCATTTTTAGTGTTCTAATATAACGACACTTTTGTTTCCCCAAAGTAGCTACACTTGACTTAATTAGATCACTCTAAACTTGGTATCTCAATTCGGACATCCTAGCTGGGACACCTTAATTTAATCGTTCTAATTATGACATATCAATTCAGTATTATCAAAATCATTGGGAAGACATGCTCTTATCCAACACAGTCATGAGTAAAAATATATTTTAAATCCAAACAAATTGATAAGCCCATTATCAATTATTGACCACAACTTAAATTATTTTTTTTTAAATAACTCAAATCTCAATATAATTTTTAATAAATCACAAAAATAAAAAAATACAACAACACAATAAATTGTCAATCTATTGACTTCCACACACTTATCTACGAGTTTAGATTAATTCTTCATATAATTTTCCATAAGTAAAAATATATTTTCTATCGACTTGATAATCCCATCATCAATCATTAACCATTTGGGCTCATAAGATTTAATATTCAGTTATTTTTTAAAATTATAAATACTTCATTAAAATTTGTATTTATTTTACAAATAGTCCATCACTAGGTACAATTTATAAATTAAAAATAAATATTAAAAAAGTATTTGTAATTTACAAACTTAAATCATTATTTTTTAAATAACTCAAATCTCAAAATATTTTTTAATAAATTACAAAAAAAAATAAAAAAAAATACGACAACAGAATAAATTGTCGATTTATGAGCTTAGATTAATTCTTCATATAACTTCTCATAAGCAAGTCGATCTACACCGTTAATCATCTGCATCATCTGAATATCCGATATTTATCACATTTTTTTATGTATTTTTCCATATTGTATTGAATGTTTGGTTTAATTTTTTTTTTGACTAAATATAGAAATTAATTTAATCACATGCTTATAATCTAGTGAGTGTTTGGTTAAGTTAAACATTTTTGCAATAAAAAACCAAATAATATGAATTTATTGACAAATCAATTACAAACAAGCAAAAAAAAAATAGCTAGATTTTTATCAAAATGCTTCATAAGTGTAAAAATAGAAGATTGTTGTTTTTTCCTAATCTTGAAAAGAAAACGAAAAAAAGAGAAAAAAATTGAGAAAAAGGTGATTGTTCAGTTAGGGCCAGCCCACCTAGCTTTTGCAGGCCAAGGAAGCACCGGCCTGTTATCCGTCCACTGTAGGGAGAGGGAAGTTGTCACTGCTCTGTGAAACCAGCCTGGCGCGGTGCCCACCACTCTAGGAGCGACGAAGCCCCTGCTTTCGCTTGGACCACGTGGCCTAACTCCCCACTTGGTGCGGGCAAGCCCAGCATTTAGCAACCGTTGTCTCAGCCAACTGGTGCCGACCCGATGTCCAATCACATTAATGCCCCAACTTGAGTTTCAAGCCCTCGTTATTAGGCTCGGCCGTCACCCGTTGCTCGATCCCTGCTTATCTAATTGTTTTAGAAGTAGTAGTGTTACGATGTGGGATAGAATAACTTTTTTTCAAACTAAATTGGTCATCTTTTGCCCCTCTCAATTTGTAAATTCTTTAAAAAACTGACAATCAGATGATTAAAGTTACGTAGTCTAGATTTGGGATTGGATTAACAACGTATATATTTCGAATCTCTTGATCGTTCATGCTGAATAAGCTGCTAGCCAGTGTTGAGGAGAATCAAGTGAACATTTTTTACACTCAAAACATGAACATCAGGTGCTTCATTTTTTATTTCTACCTTGCACTCTCAGTGAGACATGACATGAAATTAACACAAGACTAATTTGCCTATCTTAGATATCTAATGATATATATATTGTATAAAGGGAGTGAAAACCAAGACAAGAAGCCCCTTCCAGAGCAAAGAATTTGTTTCTTGCATGACTGTTAACTTTCTGTTTTATTGACAAATAATGTATGACACTGGAAAAAAAAAAACCCATTCAAAAACTGCATTACCACGAGAAAGTTTATTAAATTATTTGACTTAATATAAGTGCACATTCTCTGGTTTCAGTTTTTTGGTACCTCAAGTATTTGATACCAACTATCTGCTTGGCGCATGTATATATATTGACATTGCTATGCAGAGTTGATTCTGCCGGCATGCAGTTATATTCATGGAGCATATGAAAATATGCGATTCTCTTTGGAGATATCCGAGGTCCAATCTTTTGGTAGCTGATACGAGATAGGTTTCTTAGTACACATAAACTAGATATTCCACACAATGTACAAGGTAGACGTTGTTGATAAATAAATATCTTTAGCAGTACAATGTTGTTCCCAGAAAAACTGAAACAAAAGAAAAGCCTGAAAAAGACATGGTTTATCCTAGTCAATAAACAAGCAATTGGCATATGGAATGTTGATTGTAAGGCGATTAAAATGAAGCAAAAAGTTAAATTACGTGGGTATTATGCAAAGGTAAAATATAACTTTCAGAAAGAAATGAACAAGGACTGTATATTTTACAAATGCCTTGTTTTTCTGTACCTTGGTTGTGTATTACATGCTTAAGAGGATCAAATATGAATGCAAGTTGGATATTCCTTAACTGCTCACTCATTGGTGCAATGGCTCTATAGAGCTCTTCAAGCATTTCTATAATCAGTTCCCTTCATCCATTATTCTCCTGACTGCTATCATCTTAGTCAATATGGCAGATTTAATTTTAAGCCCTCTTTTACAAGTAGTCATTGATAAGTTGGCTTCTCCTTTTCTGGACAAGTTCCGGGATCTTTATAACTTTAAAGATAATATCAGAAAACTGCAGAACTCATTGCCAGTGATTCAAGATCTTCTTGAAGATGCACATAAGCAGCAAGAAACACAGAAAGCTGTTAAGCAGTGGCTATTGAAGCTTGAGGACACAGTTTATGAATCAGAGGACTTACTGGATGAGCTTGCAGTGGAAATAATGATGTGTGAGCGTCGCAGCAGCAGTAGAAAAGAGGTAGCCGGATTGTTTTTTCCATTTAAGCCATCAAATCATCTTTTTGAACTTGCTTCTAAGCTCCAAAATAAGCTGAAAGAGTTAGATCAGATTGCAGAGCAGGGATTCAGCTTCAATCTACAAAAGATGGCCGTAGAAAAGCCTTTTGGGAGTTCAGGGAGAAGTAAAGAAACAATGTCATCCGTGGTTGAATCAAAAATATATGGAAGAGAGGGGGATAAACAGAATATATTGGATCTTTTGTTACCTGGTAACAAAGGAGAAACCACAGAAGGTCTGTTAGTGATTTCAATAGTGGGCATTGGGGGACTTGGCAAAACAACAGTAGCTCAACTGGTTTTCAATGATGAGATGGTAAATCATCACTTTGACTTGAGGATGTGGATCCATGTTTCTGAAGATTTTGATGTCGGGAAGCTCATGAAAAGTATTATTGAGTCTGCAAGCAAAAGGAGCTGTGAACTTTGTGGATTGGATCTTCTTCAATCTCAACTTCAGGATTCATTAAGTGGCAAAAGATTTCTTCTTGTTCTAGATGATGTATGGAATGAAGACCAAGAAGAATGGGAGAGATTTAGTGATTTGTTGAGAGGCGGTGCAGAAGGAAGTAGAGTCATGGTGACCACACGAAGTACAAAAGTTGCATCAATTACCGGAACCAAAATATACCAACTCAAGGAATTAACTGATGATGATTGTTGGATTCTGTTCAAGCAACAAGCTTTCAGACAGGGAGAAGACAGTGGAAATACCAAGCTATTAGCCATTGGCAAAGAAATCATCAGAAAGTGTGGGGGGTACCATTGGCAGTGAAAACATTGGGAAGTCTATTGCAATTCAAGAAAGAGGAGTACTGGATGTCTGTTCAAGACAGTGAACTTTGGGATCTCAAGGAATGCCAGACCGCCATCTTGCCAGCTCTAAGGCTGAGTTATCTGTCTTTGCCGCTACATCTTAAGCGGTGTTTTGCATTCTGCTCATTGTTCCCTAAAAATCATGAAATCAAGAGAGAAAGGATGATTTATATATGGATGGCACAGGGCCTAATTTTACCAGAGGGAGGAAAAAGAGAACTAGAGGATATAGGTGGTGAATATTTTGATGATTTGTTGAGTCTGTCATTCTTCCAAGAAGTTCAGAAACATTGTAATGCCAGCACCGCAGTGTACAAAATGCATGATCTCCTTCATGATCTTGCAAGAACAGTTGGAGGGTACGATTTTGCAGTACTTGGACATGGCTTAGCCGCAAGTGACCTGGCAAGGATTCACCACTTATCAATAGTTTGCAATTTTGACCCCTCTTCTCTTCCAGAGGATTTGTTTGAAGCCAAACATCTGAGGACACTCCTTTTCTTATTTCCGGGTGGTAGCTCTGATGATTTTACTTCTTTTCTGCCCGTAAACTTTATCTACTTGCGGGTCTTGGATTTGAGTGGATGTGGCATAAAGCGTTTGAATGAATCAGTTAGTGCTTTACTATGTTTAAGATATCTTGACTTGTCGAGCAATCCCATCCAAATACTTCCCCACACCATCAGCAACCTCTGCAATTTGCAGACTCTAAACCTATTGGGGTGTCACAACCTTGTGGAGTTGCCTTTTGGGATAGCTAATGTAACTAGCCTCAGACATCTCAATATAATGGGGTGTGAAGCATTAACTCACATGCCTGCTATGGTTGGAAAATTGGTTCACCTTCAAACATTGCCGATATATATTGTGGGAAAAATGTCAAGTGAAAGCATCACTCAGCTTCAGTTTCTAAACCTTAGGAATGAACTGACTATAAAATGCATGGAGAATATTAGAGATGCCAAAGAAGCAAAAAGGGCAAATATGAGAGACAAGAAACACCTGGAGTCACTGAGACTCCAGTGGGGAAGTAGCAATGGAAGCAAGGATTTGACACCTGCAGAAGGGACTTCTACATCTAACTGCTCACTAAGTCTTCCCCCCGAGGAAGATAGAGAAGATGTGGAAGTCATTCTGAAGTACCTAGAACCACATGCCTATCTCAAAAACCTCTGTGTGAAAGGGTATCCAGGGTTAAATTTCCCAGACTGGGATCTTCCAAATTTAACTATGATTGAGTTGATCGACTGCAGAAGATGTCTACATCTGCCTAAGTTTGGGCAGCTTCCATTTCTTGAAAGACTCCATCTGCAAGGAATGAATAGCATCACATATATCAGCGAAGCGTTTTATGGTGGGGTTTCAGAACCATTTCCATCTCTCAAGTACTTGACATTCAGAGATTTCCCTTACCTGGTAAAATGGTCCAGCATCATCAATGGAGTACCTTTTCCTTGCCTGGAAAAGTTAGTTTTGGACAAATGTCCCAAGCTGACAATTACACCACGCTTTCCATCTATCCAACATTTAGAGCTCCATCATTGCCATGCGAAGATCATGGAATCCATGGAAAATGTAACCTCGCTTTCTAGTCTTGTAATCGACAAACTCCCTGAGTTGGAATATCTTTCAGGTACATTCCTTCAGTATAATTATTCTCTGGAGTCTTTGGAGATCCGCTCGTGTCAAAATCTTTATTTTCTGCCTTCAGAGCTGGAGAATCTCATTGCTCTAAAGTCACTTATTATTAGCTCCTGTGAGAAGTTATCAGATTTGCCTCCTGGAATGCAGAAGCTTAAAAGCTTGGAGTTGCTGGAAATCAATGGCTGCCACAGTTTGACCTTGCTGCCATATGAAGAAATCGAAGGCTTGAGCTCCCTTAAAACCTTCTCCATCGAGAATTGCAGCAATCTGATTTCTTTCTCAAGTGGCTTCCACCATCTCACAGCCCTCGAGCAATTATCCATAATGAGTTGTCCAAAGTTAACTTCATTGCCAGATGGTTTCCAAACTCTCTCTGCCCTTCGGAGTTTAAACATCGTATCTTGTCCTGAGTTGATTTCTTTGCCAGTGAGTCTACAACATGTTACAGCACTCCAAAGTTTGGTGATTCATAGCTGTCCTGGTTTGACAGCTCTGCCAGAATGGTTTAGAAGATTTTCTTCTCTCAGATCTCTGGCAATTTCAAACTGCAAGTATCTCAAATCATTGCCCGAAGGACTAAAATGCCTCACTACAATCCAGCATCTATCAATCCAAGATTGTCCTCTTCTTGAAAAGCTTTGTAGGAAAAAGAAAGGGAAAGAGTGGCAAAAAATAGCACACATCCCTCATAACTACATTGGATCACTGAAGTATGCTAATTAGCTTATAAGCTCCATTGCTCCAGTGATAAAAAAATTATAAACTTCCTCCGTTAGTAATCTCTGTGACAGTAACTTCTGCTTTTCCTTCTCTTGTCCAAAAGATACATGCATTCACTGTAATATTGCTCTAATTTCTAGGTCATGTCACAAAAAAGAAATAATATTAATGTGTGCTCTTAAAAGCTGGAATATCCAATACCTAAATTGCATTGTTTACACAGCTTTATTATGCAGAATCAACCATTTGTTTGTTAATTTAGATAGGAAGCCAATTTTGCAAAGCAAAGGCAAAACTACTTTGTTGTTCCACATGTAATGCTTCCTTCGTGATATTATTATGTTTGTAGTAGTTTTGTGGATTCAAGTAGAGTTGTACTTGGACAAAAATTGCTGAAGGGTTTATTAAGGTATTCTTTTAACTTTTTGATTTCATATTTTTATTGGTATTTATTTGGAAATTCCCGTTGAAAGAACTTTTTGGGCTTCTGGGAAGAAGTAATTCTTTGCGCCTACGATGGTTTTTATGCTAATGAATATTGACCCTTTTTCTGAACTTATTATAGCAGCATGGCGCCATTGCCAATTGCTAGTCTTCTGACCCTATACTTCTTCTACTTAAGACACGATTTATGTAGATAATATTTTTGTCCAAAGTTTGCATAGGCCAGTTGCCAATGGCAGAAACCTATTTCATTTGGTGTCTGTGGGATGATCATGGACAAGAGTTGATGAACATGAACCCCTTCAATAAAACCTCGGTATGAGTTTCTCATTCCAAGACTTTGATGAGAACTCTCATAGAGGAAAAGGCCAGCAGTACACTTTGTGTAAGAACATGAATTAATGTAGATGACACAAAGCAGTTGCTCAGTTTTTCTTTTCATTTTGTTGCTCATTTCTGTTGTATAATACATCCTGAGCCATCCAGTTGCATGTTCTCCCAGTTCCAATTTTTCTCTTTTTTTGAAGTTATGGCTACTAATACCATCAATGTATAGCTTACAGTTTGTTGACAGCAGTGAAACCAGGGAACATCAATAAAGAACATGTTAGCTGGGAGTAAAAGTTAGCAGAAACATTCTTAATGCTTGCTGGATGCGGATTCATGCACATAAAGAGATAATGTCTACTATCAGAAATTAATTCTGGGTAGAACAACAGAAATAGAAAAACGAGTTCTTTTAATATATTTTTAACTATTTTGGGATTAAAAAGTAGCCATAGAATATACTATATATAAGTTTTCAATATGATGCTATTATACGTACAACATTTTTATCTCTATTGGATTATGTCAATTTTTTTAAAATAATTTATTAGATAATTTAAAATCAAGTTAATTATTGAATATTAACCGATATTATAGTGAAATATTGTGACATATAATTATTTTTTAATTAATTAAGGCACAATAAGGACATAAAATTAATTTAATATACAAAATTATGATTTATTATTATTCATACTTTTGAATTAATATATAAAATTTCACAGTAAATTATTTTAAATAAAAATTTAAGATATACTATTATATTTGCAGTTCTTGCAATACATTATACATGATTAAATTGATTAATTTCACATACTAAGTATTGATAAATATATATATATATATATATCTATTTTAATTTTTTGTAAGGCTACTTAATTTTCTCAATTAATATAATCTTCTTAGTATTTTTCTTGGTAAGAATAATCTTCTTAGTTAATCAAGAGAAAAATTAAATATTTTACACACATTTAATTTTATATAGTATTTCACACACATAGTTGAATTTTCTCACATATTTTAAATAATTCCCGAATTTTGCCACAAAATATAATAGAATGATGTTCATTTAGTTTTTCTTATAAATGTCTTACAATGGCACCTTTAACCTATTCACTTCTAATTCTGTTAAATTTGCATATTATATTATATTTAATAAAATTAACTACTATATATTGATAAAATATCTTTGAAATTCTTTAATAATATACCTCCATATTTGTAAATTTTAAAAATATTAAGATAAAACAAAAGAGACTGAAATTAAAATATAATTGAACAAAAATGTATGATATGAGATTTAAAGTTTAATTTTTGAAAGTTATATTATAATTTCCTCATTGAGATATTTCTGACGCAAAAAACTTTGAACAGTCTTTGTGTTGTATAAAAAAACAATGGAATTTTTATCTTAATGGTTAGGTCTAATTGAAATAAGCCTTGAAAGAAATCCAATAAAAATAAGAAAAAGTTCTTTTATTTTTCTACTCTTTTCTTTTAAACTAATAGCTGTCAAAAATTGAATTTAAAATCTCATATTATAAATTTTAATTCTCAAGATACTGCTTTGATATTGGTGTATTTTGGCTTTATTAATTAACTATAAATATTTATATTTTTCGTTAATTTGATTATTCATATTATCACAATGATAGAATTTATTTTAATCAATTGAATGTATCATAAAAAAGAAATGGAATTAAATCAGGGTTTGAAAATATATAGATGTTATTATAAAAATTCTAGATGAAGAATTTGACAGAGTCCATGCATTATATATTAATCTTGGTGTATGACAAAATTCAACTATCAACTAGAGCATCGCAAAATTTATTTATTACATTAACATAAATAGAAAAACTTGATTATCAAATGATTTTTTATTCTAACTTTTAATAAAATCTTATCTATTTTGATATTAGAAAAAATAACCATTAATACATACTATATATAACTTTTCGACTATAACATTTTCATCTCCATTAGATTATATTAAGTTTTTTAAAATAATTTATTATATTATTTAAAAATCAAGTTAATAATTAAATATCAACTCACATTTCTGTAAAATTATTTTCAATCTCTTTTGTTTCATCACAATATTTTTATTATACTTATATAAATTAAAGGTATATTATCTGAAAATTCCAAATATATCGTATCAGCATGTTCTATCAATATGATAGTATCTAATTTATTAAACGAAAAAATATGTTTAAGTTTGATTTATTAAGTAAACGAATCAAATTAAAACAAGTTTTTCGAATTGAATTTGAAAATTTTGATTGATTTTCTAGTCCAAACTATGATTATAGTTAACCATTTGACAATAAAAAATACTCACAAAATGTATATAGATATAGCAAAGAAATTGCTCCAACACGAAACAAAGACACAATAAGTTGTCCATCTATTGACTTCCATAAATTTATCTTATGGCTTAGATTAATTCTTCGTGTAACTTGCTCACAAGCAAGGCGTTAATCAACTGCATCTTCTAAATATCCAATATCCAGTGTTTATTACGTACTTTTCCCTATTCTATCGGATTTTTTTTTTAACTAAATGTAGAAATTAATTTGATCAAATGCTGAGTTGTTTGGTTAAGTTGAATATTTTTAAAGGAAAAAAATCAATTTATATGAAATTCTTTGCAAATCAAGACAAACAGGCAAAAAATGTAGCCAGATTTTCATCAAAATGCTTTTTAAGTGAAAGATAGCCAGATTAGTTGTTCGTTCCTCCTGATCTTGAAAAGAAAAACCCACAAAAAAATAATTGAGAAAAAGGTGATTGTTCAATTAGGGCCAGCCCATCTAGCTTCTGCGGGCCAAGGAAGCACCGGCCTGTTATCCTTCCACTGTAGGGAGAGAGAAGTTTTCGCTGCTCTGTGAAACCAGCCTGACGCGGTGCCCTCCTCCCTAGGAGC
Organism: Paulownia fortunei; assembly: GCA_019321725.1. Lineage (NCBI taxonomy): Eukaryota > Viridiplantae > Streptophyta > Magnoliopsida > Lamiales > Paulowniaceae > Paulownia > Paulownia fortunei. Next base: position 28,230,593 of record CM033106.1, on the reverse strand, counting down.
CACGAAGCCCATGCCTTCGCTTGGACCGCGTGACCCAACTCCCCACTTGGAACGGGCAAGCCAGCACTAAGCCACCGTTGACCCAGCTAAGTGAGCTGGCTCAATGTCCAATCACATTAATGCCCCTACTTGGGTTACAAGCTCACGCTAACGAGCTCGGCGATAACATGCTGCTCTCTCCCTGATTATCAACCTATTTTAGAATTGGTAGTTTTACGATGTGGGATAGAATAACTTATTTTTCAAACAAAATTGGTCATCTTTTGCCCCTCTCAATGTGTAAATATTCAAATATTCAAACACTTCCAACGATCAATCACAAGAACTGAAGCTGTGCTCTATGATGAACCAGTGGAGCTTACATGTAGAAGAGGTAACCTCAAAATCTTGGACCCTTCTTCAGCTCCTTGCTGATGGAGACTACCTCTTCTGTTATTGCAGTCAGGGTAGAAGCTCCAACAGATTTTAGCGGTGTGAACTCAAGAAATGGTGCCGAATCATCACAAAAAGGAAAGCAGCTGCTATATGATATGGAGACAGTAATATATAATCTTGAACCTTCTTTTTATCAATTAACTTCCTCAGTTCCGGTCCGATGGGAGACAACCTTCTCTGTTTTTATAGTCAGCGTAAGATCTTCTGTTTCCGTTCTTGCGATTCGGACAAATCCTGGAAAACATTGCACTGCCTGTTCTAAGAAATGGTACTGAATCCTCACCAAGAAAAGGAAAGCAGCTGCTGTATAACAATGGAGCAATTAATAATTTGCAGAGAGAGAGAGACAGTAATATATAATACATACCGAGAGTCGACATAATTCCCAGCTTTATGAGCCACATCTCTGATCCTTTTCTCCAATATTTGGTTCATGAACTCGTGATTGTAACTTTCTCCTGAAGAATCTCTGAGCAAGGAATCCATCAAACTGACAGTACGGTCAAGTATCTCAATCTCTTCCTTTGTGAAAGGACAAAACCCTTGTAACTTCAAGCCAAAAACATGGCCGTAGGAGCTCAGGAGCTGCTCCAGATCCTGCATCAAAGAAACTACGACAGTGTAGGTGGCCATATGATCTTTCTTTCTGGACTCTGGTTTTCTGCCTCTACGTTTGCAGACCGCCGAGGGTTTGGTCGGATTCTCTCAAATCATTCCATGTTTAGGACATAAGTTTACTTAAAATTCTTACAGGCCCCACACGTTATTCGATCTCACTGCCGTGTTTGAAAACAACTGTCCATATTTGCGCTAAAGTTTTTTGCTCCACTTCCTAAAAATTATAACATTTATATATACATATTATAGATTCTGTTTTCCTTTTTAAATTTACTTCAATAAGTAATATCTTTAACTGTAAAAATTAAATTGAAAAGCAAACATCAAATAGAGAAGCACTTTTCTATTATTTTTTTTAATTTGCTTGAATAAGTAATAACCATTAATTTTTTTGCTGCATTTGTAAAAATTAAAAAAAAACTATACATTATTATATTATCTTTTTGTTAGTTTAATTCATTAAGTATTATCTTTAGCCGTAATTTTTTTTTTCTCCACTTATAAAAATTGAAAATCTATTAAGAATTATAACTTCTATGAATGAAGATGCACAAAACAGTTGCTCAGTTTTTCTTTCCATTTTGATGCTCATTTTAGTTGTATAATACATCCTGGGCAATTCAGTTGCATATTCTCCCAGTTTTATTTTTATTTTTTGTGGGTTGTGGGGGTTCGGGTTACTGTATATGTTGAAGTTAAGGCTAAGAACATACCAGATCAGTGTATAGCTTACAGTTTGTTGACAGCAGTAAAACAAGGGAACATCAACAAAGACCGATGTTGGTTGAAAGTAAAAGTTAGCAGAAACATTCCCAATGCTTGCTGGATGCGGATTCATGCACAAAAAGAGAGAATGTCTACTATCAGAAATTAATTCTGGGTAGAACAGAAATAGAAAAACGAGTTCTTGGCTTATTGCATGCATCAACAGAAAAAGAAACTGTCGAGTCTTTTGTTGTTTAACATTTCAAAGGGGTAGAAGATATAAGTTACGATTTAGTTAGGCAGTGACTTTCATTTACATTGGATTCAAATTAGGCATTGCTGCATAGATACAGGACTTCATAGAAAAGCATCAAACTAAAGGATCTCAGTTTGCAGTGAAAAGAAAAAAAGCCTTGCAATATCTTAATGAGGCAATATTGATATTACATCACAGGAAGCATACAGAAGGATGAAGCATTGAGTTTCCATGTCGAATCAAGTTGCCGGATACTCCAGAATATTGCTGCAGCCAGGATGACAAATGGATCTATGTGGGACATGAGCAATTTTACACCAATCTTCAAGTTTGTTTGGCTGACAGCACCTTTAAAGATGGGGGTAATCCTGATTCCTGAATAGCATGTTCTGGAGTCTGGCTGATCCACCAAACAGCTAATGCCAAAGATTTCAGAAAGTGCAATTTGATACAGCAATGTCATTAGCGATAAAGAACTGTCCAACCACTCTGGCAAATCTATGATTCTGGTACAGACGCACATTTTCAGACTCTGGTTAGCTTAGCTTGCTGGATCCCCTCAGGCAGCAATTCAATCTGACGGCAACAGAAAAAACACCAACCTCCTAAGGGCAGAAAGCTGTTCTGAATTGTCGGGCAAAGCATCCAGGCTTGAACAATAAGATGGTGACTATATGGTTTGCTTCCAGCAAATGTCAGGTACAAATACCAACTCATTTAACTTTTAACTAGGATGCTGTTTTCTTTCTGCAGTCCTTTAAAAGAGAAAGAGACTCAAGTACAAATCAGCCACCATCTCTTCAGCAATGCATGCCAACCAATGCATATCTCTAACTTTTGTAACCTTAGTTTTGGGATTGAAATTTTTTGAGAGGACTCGCCTAGAACAGACTTAACAAGGACATTGACATCATTGATGAGATTCCGGAAAACCTAACTGCTGTAGGATTTCGGGCATAAAATATTCAGCTTATTTCACTAACCAATCTTCTGCCTCATTCAGAAATATAATTGTCAGCTAGTTAACACCACATTTCACACTTGGAAGTTGGAATTTTGTCTCCTGCATGTTGCCATAAGATAACTCTTTAAAAGGTGATATGAAAATGGAAGTCTTCAAAATAGAGTTAGGTTTATTGTTTACTTAGCCTTCAGTTATATGAATTGTGAGCCCATCATTCCCCAGGCTCTGCTGTTCTTCTTGTAAATGCCTTGCAGACATTACAGCAGAATCCTTGCAACAATGTAGTTCAATGTTCACCAGTAGAGGTGCTTCACCAATGCCATAAGGGATCTCTTTCAAAGACCTGCAATGCCTTAGAACAAGGTGCTGAAGGTTTGGAAAATGTATTCCATCAGCCTTCCATATCTCTAGATTTGTGCTGCCAATTAGCAGGAACTTGAGACAAGGAAAACCACCTTCCCTCGATTTCCATACTGCTCCTGAGAAGGCATAATTTCTAAGTTTGAGCACCTCTAGTTTGGGTAACATACTGAGCTTGAACATATCTTCCCATGGCAGTGAGGTGCCACTCAGAGTCAACTTTACCAGCTTTGGGGGGAAACTGTCCCATGATGGGAGGTGATCTGGTTTCAAAACTGAACTGACAAATGGATTACTAAAGACATACTTGAGCGTCTCAAGTTCTCGTAAGTGGACAAGCTTTTTAAACCACCCACGAAACCGGTAGTCCTCTTCTGTTTCATGTATTCCCAATTTCTTTAAATGGGGTATGGAGAGAATGAGTTTCTTGGTACAACTTCTAGAGCTTATAGTAGACAAAGATTTTAAATTATTCAGAACCCTAAGTGGAAGTATTTCATCTACTAGCTCTAACACTGATGTTGAAGGCGATTGAGGTTTGAGTAATCTAGAATAAGTTGGGGAATAAGATAGACAGCTCGTCTTCAAAAGAAAATGTCTTAACTCCAGCATATCCCAGAATGTCCTGGGTAAACGGCCATCCCATTCACAATCAATAATCAGAGTCTGCAGGCTGCGAAACATGAATAAAGAGTTCATATTCAAGGAATCTTGGATGGTGAGCGCCAGGAACTTCAATTGAGTTAGTCTTCTTATGTCCTCTGGAATCACTCTTAGATGTATATTCATTATATCCAACACTTTAAGTAGTTTGAAATTCATGCCTAAGTAACTTCGAGGGTCTGACAAAGATAGGTTTTCAAAGCACATGACAGAATGGGTGTATGGAAAGGAAGTCTTATGGATGTATTTGCGGATGCCGGAGTGAAAAGAGAGGCGTCGCAGATTATGAAGGTAATTTGGAGGTACTTGTCTAATACCAAAGTGTAGAAGAAGATCATCACGTAGATTCTTTAGTGGCAGTTGTCCACAGTTATTGATCACGTGAAGAAAGTTTTGTTTCTGGGACTCTCTCAAGCATACTTCTCTCATGAGATCATGGATGTAGCAAGTCTTGATCCTACCATCAGAACTTGTCCTTTTCACCAGAATAAGACTTCTGGCAGTCAGGTCCTCTAAATAGTCCTCAGCCACTTCTTCCAAACTCTTGAGAATACTACGCCTGATAAATCCCTCAGCAACCCACAACCATATCAATTTCTTAACTGATATCTCATAATCTTCCGGGAAATTTCCCATGTAAAGGAAACATGCTTTCAAGTAATCAGGCAAATGATTGTAACTCAAAGCAAGTATGTTTTGGCAGTGGTCTGCGCCTTCCATCACCAGTGAGCCTACACTTTGCGCAACTTCCTCCCAAATGTCTAGTTTTTTGTTCATCTTTGATAGAAGCCCTCCTACAACAACTATTGCTAGTGGTAGTCCTCGGCATTTGTATGCTATTTGCTTTCCAATTGCCACCAGTTCCAGGGGAAAGGATTCATCCACATAGATTGAACTAAGTAGTTCCCAACTTTCATCTAAACTCAAACATCGTAAGCAGTGGGGAGGAGTATCTTGACTTGCATGAACAGCTACATCTCTAAGCCGACTTGTCAACATAATTCTACTACCATTCTTATCATCAGGAAATGCTCTCTTCAAACTATCCCAAGCTTTGGTATCCCACATATCATCCAATACAATGAGATATCTCTTACCCTTTAAACTTCTGTACACTTGTTCTCTTAATTCTTCGGTGCTCCTTCCATAGATCTCATCTGAAACATTGGTAACACAACGCATTATACCTAACAACATCTCTCTTACTTGATACTGTTGTGAGACAGTGACCCATACACGAACATAGAAGTGATGTATGACAAGCGGATTATCATATAGTTTTCTGGAAAAAGTCGTCTTCCCAATTCCGCCCATACCGATGACTGAAAAAACTTTTAGTTGTGACGGATGTCCAGTTAGACTATCTAGCATTGTCACCAAATCCTTTTCCAGACCCACCAGTTTGCCCTCTGTTTTGGGGGTTCTTCTTGATGGACTCAAGAAAGTGAAGGCCTTACCTGCTTGGAAAGGCAAGAGTTTATTAGTCAGTTGAAGACTTCACCATTTAATTTAGATTCTTGAAAGCATAAGTTCACCAGAAGACAATCAAGTAATTGTTAAGCTACAAGTCAAGCCAAGCAGTTTCGTTAATCTGGAAGCAACAATAACCTAAATATTCAAACACTTTCAGTGAACCAATGGTCTTGCCTGTAGAAGAGGTAACATCTAAATCTTGGACCCTTCTTCTGTCATCATGAATCTTCTTCAGCTCCTCGTTGATGGAGACTATCTCTTCTGTTATTTCAGTCAGGGTAGGACCTTCTTTAATAATTCTTAGCGTTGTGAATTTTGGGTCTGGAAGACATTGCACTGCCTGCTCCAAGAAATGGTACTGAATCATCAGAAAAACAGGAAAGCAGCTGCTAGTGATAAATAATTTGTAGAGAGAGAGAGACAGTAATATATAATACATACCCAGAAGTCCACATAATTCCCAGCTTTGTGAGCCACATCTCTGATCCTTTTCTCCAATATTTTGTTCATGAACTCGTGATTGTAACTTTCTCCTGATGAATCTCTGAGCAAGGAATCCATCAAACTGACAGTACGGTAAAGTATCTCAATCTCTTCCTTTGTGAATGGACAAAACCCTTGTAACTTCAAGCCAAAAACATGGCCGTAGGAGCTCAGGAGCTGCTCCAGATCCTGCATCAAAGAAACTACGACAGTGAAGGTGGCCATATGATCTTTCTTTCTGGACTCTGGTTTTCTGCCTCTACGTTTGCAGACGGCCGAGGTTTTGATCGGATTCTCTCAAATCATTCCATGTTTAGGACATAAGTTTACTTAAAATCCTTACAGGTTTTGGCCCCACACGTTATTCGATCACACTGACGTGTTTGGTTTACAAGGATGAGATGGACATGATTGGCTAAAACATTGTTTAAGAGTTGTCACTATGATTTAAGTATTATGCTATCCCAAGAAATCTATTAGTCATTATTTACCTGCTTGCAATCAAAATTACCATATCACCCTAACATTTGAAAATGGGTAAAATCCATAATTTTTTTATAGAATTTACAACAGTATTTTTTTAAAAAAAAATCTCCATTTCTAATGAACTTTAAAGGAGATAAAAAAATACTGTATTATATTTTTATTTCTTATCCACGTATTATTTAAATAAAAATATACATACAAATAAAATTCTTTTAAAAAAAGAGACATGTCATGTAATTACTAAAGTTTTATAAATATTTTTTCAAAAGTTATTCCCCTTTCTTCAAAACTACTTCATCTCACTTTTTTTTATAGATAATTTTTTTAAAATGAGTCACCAAGCAATCACTCCCTCTCGACATTCTTAAAATTTAGGAACAAATATTCTACTCAACGCTTAATGAGGGAATAATTTGGAAGTCTATCATAATGAAAATCGAATAATCTTCTTTTACTCAAATGCGCATTACATTATTATTAAAAAAATGTTATTTAACTCAAAGAAGAAAAAAATTATTTTTTGTTAAGAGTAACCAAAAACTGCATTTTCTGGTATTTCTCAAATAAAAGCAAGATTGGAAACAAACATGATGCTAGCGCACTAAAAATATTTAGTAACGGTGTGAGGTTAAATATTTATTTTTAAAATTGTGATGAAGTTGTTATCTAAATCAAGAAATACTATACTCGATGATGTGTAACGGGTGTTTATCTCACCATATATTATGTGTAATCACATGTAAATATACGATAGGATATCGAGTGTAGCATCTACAAGACCATTTTACTGTCTGCGTCGAATTTAGAGTAGTGAAGTGTTATTTGCTATTCTCGTGTAAATAACAAGTCAAAGCAAATTAATTCAATACTATTAGAAAAAGAATATTAGATGATATTTCTTTTAATTGCAGAAGCACATATAACTTCAGTTAATTATGAATTAATGTTATTGTGGGGACATAAGAATATTAGTCTATTTAACAATGTAATGTTTTCGTAATAAGGAACAGTTTCAAATTATCGATAAGTGAATTATTTGAACTTCATAACATTTCGTTCATGATATATGTTATCCACCTCTATAGAGGTTCTATAGTTTATTTAGAATTAACTAGTCACAAATTTTACTTTTGACATATAAATCGTGATTTACATAAAAAGATTATTGCAACTTCTTGCATTAAATTTCTTCATTTGTATAAAAAGAATCGCGCATTTACACCTTTTTTACTAGATTATATATATATATATTATATATATATATATATGTATATATATATTATAAAAAAGAAAGGAAAAAGAACACAAGAAAAGCTTTGACTTGGCAATATATCTAAATGAGACAGAAACATGCATATTGGAGCATAGGAGGAAGCATACAAAAGGAGGAAGCGAGGAGTTTTCCCACTTCTCACAGCAGAACTCTTTTGCCAGTGCCGCCATTCATGTCAATTTAAGTTGCTGGTGGCTCCAGATGATTGCTGCAACTGAGATGAGAAAATGTAACGATGCGGGACATGAGCAATTTTCCACCAATCTTCACCTCTGTCCTGCTGACAACGTCTTTGGAGATGGGGGCAGTCCTGAATAGACAGGTGCTGGAGTTTTCTCAGCCGCCGTACAGCCACCGGCAAAGATTTTAGATTATGGCAATCTGATATTGCCAATGTCCGTAGCGATACAAAACTGTCTAACCACTCTGGCAAATATGTGATTCTTGGACAGCTACGTATTTCCAGGCTCCAAAGTGCTGTGGCATTCTTGATCCCGTCAGGCAGAAATTCTATCAGAGGGCAACTGATAATGGCCAAACTCCTAAGAGCATAAAGATGCTCTGAATTGTCAGGAAAAGCAGCTAGACTCGGGCAATACATGATGGCCAAGTATTCGAGCGTTGTGAGATGCTGAAATCCTAAGGATATGGAAGTCAGGGTGCTGCAATTCTCAATTGACAAAGTTTGTAGAGATCTCAAATGTCCTATCACATTCTCTGGCAGAGTGATCACACTGTGGCAATCGCTTATCTCCAGAGACTCCAAAGCTGTGAGATTTTGAAATCCCTGTGGCAGCACTGAGAGCTCGTCACACCAGCGGATTGTCAGGGACTTGAGGGAAGCCAGGCCTCTAAATTCCGAAGCAAGAGACTGAAGTTTGGGGCAAGAGCTTATTTTCAGAAACTCGAGATGACGCTTGTCTCTCAGCAAGTTTTCAGGTACAGATATCAACTCGCCAAACCCGTCAATTACCACGGTTGAAAGTTGGGATAATTCCTCCATGCATTTCAATATTTCTGAATTGCAATGGTGAAGTTCCAAATGCTTCAGAGACATAAATAATGGGATTGAGACAAGGTTTTGGCACTTTCTGATAATAAGTTTGCTGAGTACTGGGAAAATATCTTTCCCATCGGGGATCGACCACTCATGCAAACTTGGAAAATCTCTCATAAAAAGTTCTTGGAGCCATGGAAATGATATTGTAACATCTTCACCATAAAACTCTTGACCAATGGATGTAATCTTGCTCATTCCTTCCATGTGCAGTGATTTGAGAAGTGGAAGATGACCGAGAATTGGAAGATGCACACATCCTTCACAGTTTATTAGCACCACCTTGATCAGGTTTGGAAGAGTCCAGAGTGGAAACCTGAATCCTGGATACCCAACTATGAACAACTTCTTGAGGTTTTTATGCGGTTGGAGGCCTTCCAATATTTCTCCTGCCAAATGCAGATCAGAAACTGTAGCACTTGTTTCAGGCTCCTCTGATGGCCCAGGTATGAGCAGCTTTTGGTCTTGATGTATAGATGCATTGGCTTCTAAAGCAGGGTTCATGATGAAAGTTGAACCCTCATAGCCCCAACAGAGTCCTAGTGATTTTAGATGAGCTTTATTTGTCAAATTTGCTGCTTTAGCTTTCTCGACATCATATACACGCTCCAGGTGCTTAATTTTTAGCTCATCCCGGAGATCCAAATGTTGTATAGCATATAAGCTTCCTTGTACTAATCTTTTCCGTGAATCTGAATCATCTGTTCGAAGTATGAGATGCCATTTTGTGGGAAGTTTACGTCTTCTCAACCGTGGGGCGAGTATGGGCACAATATATATTGGCAACGTCTGTAGGTAAACCATCTTTCCAATTCCATATGGCATCTCTACGAGTGCTTCACATCCACATATGTCGAGATGCCTCAAGCCAGTAATTTGATCTATTTGAGGCAAGTGATTCAGATTATAGCAACCAAATAAATTTAGTACCTGCAAAGAGCGTAGGGAAGAGATAGATGAAGGTAATTCCCGGAAATGACTGTGGGACACATCCAGATATCTCAAAAGTGATAAGTCACCAATTGACTCTGGCAGCTCTATTTGACATCCACTCAACTTCAGCTCCCGCAAGTAAATAAAACTCGAAAAAAGATGCAAAGGCGCTGTTGGAATTCCGCCTTCTGAAAACACGAGGAGAGTTCGTAAATGTTTAGATTGAGACAAGGTTTCTGGAATGAGAGGTGGCCTATCACTGTATTTAGGCACAAAAGATACATGACGGACATGTCCAAGGCTATTTGGCGCAAGTCCTTGCTCTAGTACCAGAAATTCATTTTCGCCCAGAAATCTTGCAAGACTGTAAAAAGTTTCATTCATCTTGTACCCTCTTACAGAACCCCCTTCAAATTCCTTGATTTCTTCAAACACAGACATCCACAGCAGCTCATGGAAATACTCATCTCCGATATCTTCCAATGCCCTGCTTTCTCCATCTGAAAGGATAAAGCCTTGCGTCATCCACATATGGATTATTGTCTTCCTCTCAATTTCGTGATTCTTTGGAAATATTGAGCAAAACACAAAGCAATGTTTGAGATGGGGTGGCAGATGCAGGTAGCTTACAAGTAGTGCAGGAATCATTCCATTTCTGTAAACTCTCAAATCCCAAAGATCGCTGTTCTGCACATGCAACCAATCCATCTCCTCTTTCTTGAAGCGCATGAGGCCTCCAAGAACTTTTGCAGCTAAGGGTACACCTTGACATTTCCTAACTATTTCTTTGCCAACTGCCAGAAGTTCAGGGTGGTTTTCTTCTTCCAGTTGATTAAGAAAAGCTCGTTTCTTGAATAGAGCCCAACAATCTTCTTCACATAAGCCCTTCAAATGATATGCCAGGTTAGAAGAGCCTATAACCATCGTGATCTTTTGAGAACGGGTAGTGACCAGGATCCTACTTCCATCATAACCACAGCTGAATAGGAACCTCAATTTATCCCATTCATCCTGATCTTCATTCCAAACATCGTCAAGCACGAGAAGAAATTTTTTCTGATGCAATGTGTTCCACAATTTTATCTGCAAAGCGTCCAGCTCTTCTAAGTCACATTTCTTTCCAGTTGCAGACTCAATTGCTGCCTTAATTATCCTCTTGACCTTAAAATCAGGAGATACAAAGACCCAAATTCTCAAATTGAAATCTTTCCTCACCTCATCATCATTATAAACCATTTGAGCAAGAGTACTCTTCCCAATGCCTGGAGTACCAATTATTGATACTACAGGAGAACTTTGTCCATTGAATGTTCCACATGATTGTAACAACATTTCTAGAGTCTTCTTTTTATCTTCCTCTCTTCCACAGACCTCAGATCCAACAAGAAAAGAGCTTGTCTCCCTCTTTTCGGTTTTCCTGTCCACAATATTTCTTTCTGCTAAAGGTAAGTTGAGTCCTTCCACCAAGGCCTTCTGCAAATCATCAAGAATTTTTCTGGTCTTGCTGAAATTCACAGCATATGATTTCGAACGATTACCCTTTTTATACATAAATTCTTCCAGCAAGTCCTCTACTTTGCAGGCTGCGTCTTTCAGCTGAGAAAGCCAAACTCTGACAGCTTTGTCTGTCGCTTGGTGCTCTCCCGCATCTTGGACAACAGCTTGGGCCATCGGCAATATATTTTGAAGCTTCTTGAACAGACCATCGAGTTCCCAGTGATCAGCGAACTCTTGAAGAACAGGGTCAGCTATTTTATCAAAAATAACCTGCAAGAGTGGAGCCAGGACAATCTCCGCCATCTTAAAGCTCAGCGCATATGAGATGTGGGCGTAGTAGATGAATTGATGAAAAAAGCAGTGTAGTTTATTTTTGCTTTATGGATTGTCAATTACTTACAACGCTCCCAAAGAGCTCAGTGATGCAAAAGCTGAAGTCAAGTCAATGAAATGGTTGGCAAAAAGTCTGTTGGAATTCTCCTTCCGTCTATTTTAATGGTCCAAATTACAATCTTGTTGAAATGTCGGCATGCAAGAGCGTGACAGCTTTCACAGTATAAAAGAGTAACTTCTATCTCATTGTAGAAAAGTTTTAACTTCTCAGAAAGAAGGTGACAAGGGTGAGAAAGAATATAAACTTGTATGGCTACAATCTTAGCCCTCCCACCTGGGTTCTCTATTCTCAGTTATACATTTACAGCCAGCGTGCATAACCCCAAAAATGCTTAATGCAAGAATTCTTATGAAGAAGTCTTTCTTGAAGCTGTTATTACAACAAGTAGGTATAAATTAATCTGTGTTCATAAAATGTGTTGCAAAAATGACATTTCCACTAGCTATGTTTCTTTTTCTTTTTAAAGTGGTTGAAATAATTGAACCACCATGTATTGTTTTTTTTTTTTTTCCTATTGAGACTGACTAAATAAAACAAAAAAAAAATGATTATCATTATAATAAATCTCAGCTTTTTTGGGAGTGGGGGATCAAGTTACTGTAGAAGACTGTCAATTGTTAGTCTTCTGCCTCGAGAAATTCTGTACTCCATATGCTTTTTCTTGTTTAAATCTGTACGTAAATTCATAATCGTGTCATACTTTAGTCTAGGTTTTGCATGTACCAAGATCTTTACTTGGATTTTGCCCAGTTGTCAATGGGAGCAATCGCCTCATCCAGGGCTACTGGGATCACAACCAAAAGCTGATGCTGAATGTTCAATAAAATCTGTTTTTCTCCATTTAAGTCCATGATTCTTATTGCCTTCTGCCAAAATTCTTGGAGAAAACTTTCTGGAAAAAACTTTAAAGTACAAACAGTAGAATATGATTGAAGATCATCAAATCATGTATAAAATGTGCTCTAGCTTTCTTTTTTTTTTTTTCCCCCTTAGCATTATATACTAATTCCAAGCCATTTAGTTTTGTACTCTCCCGGTTTCATCTTTGGAGGTTGACAAAGTATGTACGTTGAAGATTTGAAATATATGGCAAGTAGAATTCACTTTCAGCATCGTGAAAAATCTGAGCCAAAAACTAAAACTTCAAAGTTGCAACTCTATCTGTGAATTCAAATCTTATTGATCCATTGAAGGGTAATTACATGTGAGTTACAACCCAGAAATACTCAAAAACACATACACAACAAGAATATTAAGAAGAAAGAGTGGCAACACCTGTTTGAAATAGACTCAGGCAGAAAGTTGTGCTATTTCAGTTTAATGATTTGATTTTCTATAGAAAATCTTGCTTAAAATTCGTTGAGTTCTAATGTAGCAACGAAAACCAGATACCATAAGTGACTAACAATATTTTTACGTTTGTATAAACATTTTAGTGCATGCTTGATGAAGAATCCATGAAGATATGCAGAGGCATAATTTTGATTGTAGTGAATATCTGCTGGTGTTTTATGAAGCAATAGAAATCGAAAAGGTTCAGTCCCTTGTTTACCAGTTGCAGGTTGTAAATGCTTTCAGTCGAATGTCTCCATGACTCCACCTGATCAAATTAGAAATTAATTAAAAATACATGGCCTTGTGGAAAGACTTAACAACCAAAGTACCTCTATTTGCAGGAAACAGAACTGTGGTGGTAACTAGAAAAGCCAAACTAATATTTATTTAATGAGATAGAAACAAGCAGACAGGAGCACTGGAAGCATACGGGTGAAGCAAGGATTTTTCCACGTCAAGTCGAGTTGCTGGCAACTCCACAGGATTGCTGTGGCTCGGAAGAGAAAATGTATCTACAGGGTATGGCAATTTTCCACCAATCTTCACCTCTGTCCTGTTGACACCACCTTTGAAGGTCAGGGCAGTCCTGAATAGTCAGGTGCTGGAGTTGGTTCAGACGTCGAACAGCTACTGTCTAACCTGTCTAACCGAGAGTTTTCACATGCTTGATCCCCTCAGGCAGAAATTCTATAAGAGGGCAGCTTATAATGGCGAAACTCATAAGGGCAGAAAGGTTCTCTAAATTATTAGGCAATGCAGCTAGATTTGGACAGTACATGATGGTCAAATGTTTTAAGGGCTGTGAGTGTTTGAAATCCAAATGATATGAAAGCCAGGCTACTGCAATTCTCTAGTGACAGGTCCTGGAGAGACCTCAAAGATCCCATAACATTCTCTGGAACAGTCTCCACACTATGACAATCACTAATCTCCAAAAACTCCAAAGCAGTGAGGTTTCCTCCTCAGACAGCAGATAAAGATCCTCACACCAACGAATGCTCAGGAAAGTGAGGGATGCAACACCTCCAAATGCTTAAGTGAGAGAACGAAGCTTTGGGAAAGAGCTAATCCTGACACACTTGAGAAGATGATTATTTCTGATCAATTTGTCAGGCAGACACAAGTCATCAAATCCTTCAATTGCCAGAGTTGAAAGCAAGGTTAAATCTTCCATGCACTTCAGCACTGCTGAACTACAACGACGCAGGTCAAGGTGCTCTAGGGATGTAAAATGTGGCATCAAAATCAGGTTAGGACAGTCAGGTGAGAATTACTTTCCTCAGTTTTCGAAAATTTTCTTTGCTATCCTGGCTCACCCACTCTTGTAGAATTGGAAAGCTCATAAATAGCTCTTGAAGTGATGGAAATGAGATCTCAACATCCTCTCCACAGATTTATTGGCCAATATACATAATGCTGTTTATTCCTTCATTGCACAGTGATCTTAAAAGTGGAAGATGACCAAGAATTGGAAGCTGCAAGCATCCTCCATAGCTGATCGACACCACCTCAGGCAGGTTTGGAAGATCCACTATGTAAACTTGATCCCTGGATGGCCTACTATGAACAATTTCTTACAGATTTTTATGTGGTTGGAGGCACACCAAAACTTCCCAGGCCAAGCCCAAACAGATACTGTAGGGAACGATGGTTCAGGATCCTCCAATGGCCCTGGTATGGCCGGTTTTCTTTCTTGAAATCTTGCAGCATTGGCTTCCAGAGCAGGATTCATGATGAAATCTGCACCTGCATTGCCCAAAAATAGGCCTAACGATTGCAGATATTTCTTATTCATCAAATTAGCTGTTTCAGCTTCTTCAACATCATGCACCCGTTCCACGTGTTTGATCTTTAGCGCACCTCTAAGGTTTAAATGTTTCAACTCTGATATGCTTCCTGGGAAGACTGTTTTCCTGGGACCTGGAGTATCTTTTTGAAACTTATCCTGCTTCTTTTTAAGAAAAATATACCTGTTCATTATCTGGAAGTCCATGGGGACAATATAAATTGGCAATGTCTGAAGGAGAATCAAGTTTTTAATTCCATCAGGCATCTCTATTAAGTGCGTCACATCCGCTTATGTTGAGATGCCTCAGGCCAGAAAAGGCATAGGAGGCAAGTTTTTAAGATTATAGCAACCAAATAAATTTAGTACCTCCAATGAGCAAATGGAAGAGAAAAGGACAGGCCACAAGACTTAACAGGTATCGTACATAACAGTTAAATCCCAAGGGTAATGGGACCTGATCAACTATCAATCAAACAATTTATGTTGAGATACCAACACAATTGCATCACCATTTCAACCCCCAAAAAATGTTTGAATTGCATTAAGCACTAATAGCTGATGAATATACATATGTACATATTGTGGTTACACAAAAAAAATAGTGAATTTAGCATAATAATCCCTGAGGTCCATGTATTTGCCATGTCTCTTCCTCCTTCAGCATGTTATATTTTCTCGGCTACAAAATTTAATGCGCCAAAGGCATCAAAGAAAGATGTATCAAGCAAGATACTTCAAATGGGACCATCAAAGCTTCCATGTTATGAACACAAGCCTCAATAAAACTCTTAAGGCTCCTCATTCGAAACTCCTACTGGATTTTCCACCTCAGCTTCATCAGTATGGGACTGAATTTTACTTTCTGTACCTATCTCACAGTACAACACGCCTCTAGCTTCTTCATCCTCCAAATAAAGCTCACCATCATGAGATTGATCAACTCCTGCAGGCGACTTCAATGTGCCGACTTCAATTGTTTGTTTAACCCTCTGGGATTCGTCACTGTTAGAGGGTGTATGTACCCCAACTAGGTCCACAGCCCTCACCTTTAAGAAACAATTATTGCCTCGTTAAATATACATGTCAAGCACATACGAAAACAGTATAGAAACAAGCATTTTAACAAGTTAACAAAAGGGGGAGGGGTTAAAAGAAGAACATAAGTAAGAGGTGGGAGTGGGGGTGGTGAACAACTGAATAAATAGAAAATAAAGATGAAAAGAAAAAAAGAGAAAAATGAAAAAAATTATAAGATAAAGGACAGAGAAAAAAATGATAAAAAAAGAGGGGAAAAAGAAGTCAATAAATAGAAAATTAGAAGAAAAAGGATAAAAAGAAAAACATTAAAAAAAGAGAGAAAAATAAAAAAGGGTAAAGAAAGAATACAAAAAAGTATAGATAAATATAAAGTCGAATGGAAATTAAATGAAAAATGAAGGAAAAAGAAAAAAAATTAAAGGGAAAGAAGAATAGCTAAAAATATACTTATACTCTTATCAAATCAAGTCTCCTATTGAATTAAAACCCCCCTTACATGCAGGCACATGCATAGGTAATTAAGGGCATTTTTGTCTGAAAAATTGGTCAAAAGCAATGATCTGACAGACAGTTTGGGGGTAAACTTAAGTTCAGATAATGGCAGTTGATGGCTGGGGCATTGTAGGGAAAACATGACAGATAGGGGTGTCAGTATAATTATAGGCATAGAGCTTGGGAAGCTCGGAACCAGTCAAAATCTGAAGAAAAAGGAGCACTCAACTACTAGCCTAGTCTAGTAGTTGTTTTTTCCTGTTAGTTTGCGAAAATAGTAAGGTTTTCTGCATTACGCCAAACCTCAAGGTGTCTACGTAACTATCAATCTTTTAAAGACGGAAAGTGGTTGCTTATCACACACCTATATGATGTCTATTTTACTGAGTTAGTACCTGCAACGGCTTCATAACATTCAACTCTTGATCATCAGTTCTTCCTAATGCATCTTGAGCTTGTAATTCCATCGAATCTCTTACAAGCTGACGCAGAAAGCTTACATCATCAGACATAACACCAAGCCCTTTCAAAAGCTTAGAGCCAAGCTGCAAACTAGTCTGCAAAAATTTAAAATGAAAAGAGTCAAAATGCCTGATCACTTTGAGAAGTTCCTTACTGAGAATTGAGATATTGATACCTCTGCATCTTCAAGAATGGCATCAGTTGCACCTGCTTTCTTCAGATCTAAGAGATGCATCATGTCCTGAGCACGGGCATATATAGGAATCTGCAAAGTCAAGTGTTTATCCACTCATGAGTGATATGAAGAATATAAACAAAGTAAGGTAACCCGTCAGCTAAGCCTTCCTTTCAGTTTCTGCAGGCAAGAGGTTTAAATGAATTTTCTTGATTTGCAATATGGATATGGGAAAGAAAATCTGAACTAACTGAAAAGGCTGGAATGTTCACAGTTATTTGGGAAATGATTAGCAGCCCAAAGGTGGGTAAGAATTTTAATCTTTCAGCGTCCGCTCTAGAATAAGTAGGAATTAGGAAATGGAGGCATTTAACTAAAGATATATTTTCAAAATGCTAATGGTTATCACATTATTTTTCTACTCCATATTTCTTTTGTTTTTCCTTTTTCAGTTTGCGACTAGCTTCTTGAGAGAGAGAGAGAGGCTTACTGCAGGGAAGGCAAGACGAATCCGCTGAACAGCCTCGATTGTTCTCTTCTTCCCTGTATACATGACCATGACAGCTTTTGGGGAATTGATACCAGCAGACTGCAAAACTGCTGGACGGGAGCCATCACCATAGAGAACAGGAAAACCAAGTTTTCTAGATGTCTGTTATGGCAATACCAAGAAAACATTTAATCAATCAACTAGATGAACTTTCTCTTCAACATAAAGAAGCAGACATATTCAACTTGTGGAAAAAAAAAAAAAAGATAGAAGTATCCTATCACAACTGCTAGGGAAAGAAAATGACTTTATTTCAACCAATACAAAAGAAGGTACTAACTGGTAAGCAATAATCTAGCTGTGAATTAGTCAATGACCAAAACCCCAATAAGCACTGTCAAAGTTACGCAAGGAGGAAAAGAAGGTTCTATGAACCAGGGGCATGGGGGACTAGCATACTTCATCTAAGCTAACATTATCACTTCAGTTTCTAAGCATGAAAAACATTCACACTATGTTTCTTTTTGATCTCACAGATCTGGGGCATGTTGAGGATCCCCACCCATGATTACGAGTGTTATGCACATCTTAGAGACTAAGCACTACTCTATAGATTTTCATTCAAAATATTGGTCCTCAAAAATAATACAAGAGCATTCTTTCTAATTTCCTAGGATTTCAGAAGCACTTACCTTCACAACAGAAGGGTCAAGATCAAAAGCAACATATGGACATCCTGCATCACCATCTATTCCAGAAGCCAATGGAGTGGACAAGAAATTCGCGAGGACCTTGTATAGGAAAGAGCTTGTCAGTCAAACTGGATGACTATGGTTAGCTAAAAACATATTTGATAAACCAACTGTACCTGAGCCTTTTGCCCAAATCCAACTATAACAACAGGTTCACTGGCATCGAAGTTTACAGAGTCATCAGTTTTCTGTGTCACCATAATATTTCAGTCAATACCTTAAATATCTGATTGGTATTGCTCCAGAGGAAATGGATATAAATAAGAGAAAAAACAAAGCTGCTTCAGAACTTAGATATCACACTCTTCAATTGCTTTAAAAATGGCACTAATGTAAGAAACAAACTGATATTTTGTCCTAATAGTTAGTTAATCATTCAACTAACTGCTTGGGATCAAGACTTCATTCCCTGTCTGGACTATTGAGCTACAAGGTAGTTCTTTCCAATTAAGATACTAGTTTACTTAATTAGCTAATTAAACCACATTCACGCCTTCTAGATTAGCTTCATCTTCAAATGTTGCTCAATAAAAAATAAGTGCTGTTTCAGAAACTTACACCCTCATCTTCGAATTTCTCACCAATAAAATCAGCCACCTTTCTTCCTATTTCATTGAGTAGGGGGGTCAGTGCCATAGACAGGACAACAACAATTATAAGTAGCTTGTTCAGTTCAAGTGGCAGCACCCCAAGCCTATAACAAGGATGAATAGTTAGCTTATAACAGAAAACCTGAATGTAACAAACACAGGACACTGCACTCAAGCAAAAGAAATCACAATATTACCTGTTTGCCAAAGAAAAAACCACAAATCCAAATTCACCACCTTGGGATAGAAGCAAACCTATCCTTATGCTCTCTTGGAGAGTTAGTCCAACTCGTGGACCTATTGCTGTTATAATCAGTGTCTTGATAACAATCAAACCTGCCAAGAGTGAAAATACATTTGGCCACTCTCGGATAAGAAGCTGCATAAAATAAATGTACATGTAAAAGAGGTTATCACCTTTCCAAAATTGAGCAGCTTGGTGAAAAAATACATGACATGCGAAGAAGTTATGAATGGGCAAGAAGTGAAGACAAAATCAAATGGTTCACGGGAAATTATTTACCACTTGTGAGTTGTATATGGTAACTTACTGCATCTAATGCAGTCACAGGCATGTTGAAGAGAAACGAATTAAAGAAGAAATAAGCATCTGACAGAAGATATGCTCACATGATGTTATAACATATTAATACCTGCATGTCAATAGAAGTCCCAGTTGTCACAAAAAACAACCCGAGAAGTAAGCCCCTAAAAGGCCTAATGTCAGCTTCAATTTGTGTGCGGAAGTTTGTTTCCGCTAGAAGAGCCCCAGCCAGAAAAGCTCCTAGCTGCAAATAAAAAAAAAACTAGACACCTTCAACTTGGCAATTATGATAGATCTGTATTATCCATCTGCATTTGAAGATACAATATCAAACCGTGTCACTGAAGCCCAACTTCTGCGTTAGGAGTGAAGTCCCTGCAACAGTAAGCAAGCAGAGCGCAACAAAAGCTTCTGAACTCCTTGTGTCTGCTACGACCTGGAATCAACATCCAATTTCATCTATAGCACAAAATTAAATTACATCTGAAGCTATATTATCTTTGAAGTACAAGAATGCACACCTCGAAAACCCGCCTCAAAAGATATTTTCCACCAAGAGACAGCAAACCTAATCCACCTAAGGCTTTTAAACTTTCTGTAGCAAGCATTGGCCAAATACTTTCTTCAACCAAATTCTGCAGATAATACATTTTGAAGCTGTAGTGGCAGCAACAGCCATAGTAGGCTGCTTCAGAAGATAATGCATCTGATAGGCAGCAACTTAACTCACAGGAACAAATGACTTTTACTGGAAGGCAATATCAGTATTTTCCCCTTGAAACTTAAGAATGAAAAACATACTTATGCAGACCAGCTTAAATCCAATTGCATATGCTGCCAACTATTTCAATAATAGATTTTGCAAAACCATGGCTTGCACTGTAACTCTTTTTATTTTGAACTATGAACCCTAGGAGAAATTGGTGTTGGTTGAAGTTACTCGATCCATGAAAGATTGTCTTTTTTTGGAAATAAAATATAAGTATTGTCACTATAGTCAAGAATAAGAGCATTTGTACTTCAGGTATCCCTCTCCTCTCTCCGTACATTGTTTATTAGCGACTCATCCCTTCCTAAACACAAATAAGCTAATTGTGCAAAACTTTTTGATCTGCTAATTAAAAGAGATACACTGATGTTATTGCATCTATAAAGTAATGACGATTAGCCAACCAAACAAAGATGTTGGTTACGGATTGTATAACTTTATCATGTTAAATTAATGAACATTTCCAGTAAAAATAACTTAATATAAGAATCCTTTTAAACTTAGGAATTTCAAGCATACTTTTTATAAAACGCATGGGAGGAATCACAAAATGTGATGAAATAATATCTTGAAATTACATAAAAAAGTGCACCATTGAATGTTCATATAGCATAGTTGAAACAGAAAAGAATTATAATTCCTATCAAAGCGGATGACATAGAGAAAAGGATAAAAATCACACTCTTGTGATTATTACCTATTTATGAACTTATCACAATGTTCCACATTTAATTACCTAATTCTATTTGCAAATTCAAACTTAGGTAAATTGGGATTTCAATTACTTACTTCGTTACGATAACCTTTTTGTGACTTCAAGATGGACAAAATACACCATGCATGTCACTTTTCCATGCTGACAGCAAGTGGTAATTCTTGATTTGCCACTTCTTTTTGAATTTTGTCTGTAAGTTTGATCATTAAGTAGGAAAATAATGCCCCGATGGTAAAACAAAGGCACCGAAGCCTCAAAGACTAGAGCACTCTTCAAAATCCCAGTATTGGATAATTATGCAGGCTATGTTTGGATTGGTTTTGGGTGTTTTGGGATAAAGAATTTGGGAATGAAAGTAATATTTTGTTTTGTATTGGTGAGACATTTTTTAATGTAGATGTCTTGCCTTGTAAGTTCAACTTTTTCTACTGTCATATGTATTTTTTTATGTGAAAAAGGAAATGATGATATATATTTATAGTGATATAATAATTATTTAATGTAATGATGTTGATGTATAGCGGGCCCCATTTTGTTTTGGGAGAAGAATGAAGTTGTTTTGGAGAACAGGAAAAACAAACGAGATCTTTTTCCAGGGGGGAAGAAAATGCTTCCATCCAATCTTAGTCTATTCTGAATGAATTAGTTAACTAGCCTTCATTTAGAGGGTTTAAATAAGATCTTAAGTTCCTACATCTTAAAAGATGGTTTTGTAGCTTATAAGATGTTATGTCTTAGTTTAATACAAGCTTTTGTAGCTTATAAAATGCTATGTCTTAGTTTAAATACAAGTTCTTGAGTGTTTGGATAAAATTAGATCATGGAGGTCGTAAGATACTAGAAATGACAAATTTTGTATTAATATGAATGAAACTAAAGATTGTTGTTAAAATCTAAATAAATTAGGAACTCCTTGCCTTTTTTTAGGAGCTTAGGTCCTGACATCTTATTTCACAAGCTTTTACCAAACACTTAAGACACGCTCTAAAACATCGTATTATAAGATGCTTTAGGAGCTTATAAGCTCACCAAACACCCTCTTATTATTTAAATCATCTAAAAAATTTCAACATACCTGGCTCTCCAACACTGGCAGTATCACAAGAAGCGGGACGACTGCAATGTCCTGCAAATATCAAGTAGTAGGGACCCAAAAAAGGTTATTGGCTTCATATGTGTTAAAATACTATCTTTGACCAGACCCAGCCAATTCACAAAAAAAAAAAAAAAAAGGAAAAGGAGATGGAATGGAAACATGATAAGCAATATATGGAAGATACAGTAAATAAGGGATAAACAAAAGCACAAACAACCTGCAATAGAAGTATCCCTAGAGTCGCTGAGCCAAATCTAGTCGGAAGTTCCCCCTTCTCTGCGAGAAGCTATAGATTGCATGTAAGAATAATACAGTTAAGCAAGTCCTACACCTTTGGCACTTAAGCAAGGCACTTCAGCACATGATCACATCCTTAATATTTCGACAACAACATTAGCAAACTCATCTTAACAATTCCTCCAGAACTTAAATCTTGTATAAGAATGTCTGCAGAACTTTAGTCTGACATGGTGCCAAAAGGGAAACAATTATGGAAAACTGCGAAATCATTATACTTTCTGAAGATTACATAACTACAACATGAGTTACCACATAGAGCTACCGTGAACCTCAACAACAGTCATCATAATATTTAATGTTGCATGTCTGAAGTCACTTCTTGCATAAAATGTGGTAAAGGTTCTAAAAGAAATTAATGATAGCTTTTCATCATGACATCTAATAATGGTTTATATACAAATTGAAAGGTACAAAATTGGAAAGAAAGAAGCATGGCTTACTACAGAAAAATATAGTTTCATAAATGGAGAAGAACAGGAAAAGAAAGAAACATGGCTTACTACAAAAAAGTGTAGTTTCATAACTTCAGCATAGTGCAGTCGTATATGCAACCAACAGCAAACATGGAGCCTTTACAACTTAAATCATTTGACCTGAAGTACCTGAAGAACAAAGGCTGAAGAAGACAAGGAAAGAGCAGCACCAATAACCACAGCTTCGTCAATGCTTCGAATGTTGACCTACAATTTTTCAAAAAGTACCATACAAACCGAACAGAAAGACTGTAACAATGACTTGAAGTAAAATACACGCACACACACAGAGATATATATGTATATAATGAGGCAATGGAACTGCATACATTACTCAATACTCCCTCAATCCCATAATTAAGACTCTCATTTGACCCAGTGCAGAATTTTTAGTGAGAGTTGAAAAAGTAAAAGTTTTGTGTCTTTACATTATTGCCCTCAAAAGTAGTCACTGAGAGTTAGTGGTATCACATAGAATTCCATTTTAGAAAATGGAGCCTTATTTACGTTTGAGACGCACAGAAAGGGTAATAGGAATGATAAATTTGGAAAAAGAAGGGAGTATATAGTCTAAAATGGGCAATCTTGTGCACAACTCATCCTTAACTGGTATATTGAATGCGCACATAAGTCTTCTTATGATTAATGTAATGTGGAGTTTGGATCAATTGTGCTGATAGCAATACTACACAGTTTCCATTGGAGCTTCATCTTTAGCCCAATGTTTCTCAACAATTACATTTATCATAATGATTGCCTTATGGGACATACTTGCACCAAAACATGCCACTTTCCAATTCATAAAGTCAACTTTGACGAAATCTGGGGTTTTGGGAATCTTAGATAACTCACAAAAAGCAATACAAATAAAGATCATCTACTCCACCTTTAAACAATCCAATCAAGAAAAAAGGCATAATAATTATCTACTTTCAGAGCTCATTTGATAACAGAGTAAAAACACAAGTATATGATATCATTATATTCTCATCCGGCATGTGAACAAAGAAATTTCAGTAGGAAAAAATAGATGGTACTCCAAAATAAGAATTTCAATATGATAAGCCACAGGGTACATGCAGGTATCTCGACTATGATCTTCGAATAATTTCTCACTGTAATTGATAAATCTTCAATTACTTTGAGCTACGGTTTATGCAATTGAGAAATCCGCTTGGTGAAACTCAAAGTGGATCATTAGAAACATATTTGATAGCATCAAGGTAGAATATATCACATTGAAAATGATGACAACAATACAACGTAATGTTCTCCTTCACGGGCGAAGTCCCTAGGACATAAAACAGGATTATTTAATACATGCTAACTAACCCAAGGTCCATAGGACGTAAAATGGGAATTTTTAATAAATATCCATAGGACATAAACTGGAATATTTAATAAATGTCTATCAGCTGCGGCCGAAAAAAGACACCAATATAAGTAGAAACGATTAAAACCACATCAAAAAATTAGCAATCACAATTGAACTCCTCTAGTTCAGCTCATAAGATGCAAAATCTAAACATGACCCACAGACACACACAGAAACTATTGATAGGATGGTATTGAATTGGAAGCCAACGAAGCTATATGCATCTCTCTTTGTGACAGGTCACCAGCAATTTGAACAGTTGCTTACATAAGAAATTGTCTCACCAAGTCAGGTCTTGAGTGGAACAGAAACTCCAATATTCTTGTTCCAATAGCGCCATTTGGTGGCAGCTCAAATGCTGTGAAAGCAAGAGTTGATAGTAAAACCTACAACAGAGAAAAACCAGGAGAAAACACACACTCAGCAGAAAAACAAGAGTTTACTACATACACTATCAAAAGAGATACTCTAACATCATCAAGTATTACAGCTAACAGGGTTAAAAAGTCTTAGTCATACGCAAGCTCCACTAGAAGCTTAATGTTACATGAGATACAAAAACAGGAAAAGCCAAAAGATGGTGTTGAGGTTTCAGTAG
Source organism: Paulownia fortunei (assembly GCA_019321725.1). Classification (NCBI taxonomy): domain Eukaryota; kingdom Viridiplantae; phylum Streptophyta; class Magnoliopsida; order Lamiales; family Paulowniaceae; genus Paulownia; species Paulownia fortunei. The sequence continues at coordinate 28,206,003 of CM033106.1, read as the reverse complement.
ATCACAAGTGGAAAAAAAATGTTAAAAACATACTTATCGATGGGACCCAAGATCTAGTAGCTTAAGCTTTGGAAGCATTTGGTTCTGGTAAAATAAGTTAGGGTCCTCTTCATGCTAGGCACCTTCATCCTGAAGATCTTAGCTAGTGGTATGGAATCCAAATGTTACCAAATTCTAGGCTGGTACAGTCCACAGCAGGTCTTAAGCAAGACTAAAGGTGCCAGCTCACAGAATTTGAAAATATGAGGGAACAAAATCCATGAATCATGTCGGTAAAATGGCACAAGGAGGAGACACGATGGTGGGGTGAAATCTTGGATTAAGCAAAGAATAAAGACCTGGAGATGATGCACACTCTCCTGGTATATTGATGGTAGTACAAAAGAATGCTGAGAAATGTACAAGGTCCTTGCAGAGTGGCTAATACACAAGGGAAGACTATAATGGCATGCAGTGCAAGAATGTAAGGCCACCGACAAAAGACATGTTCAATATAGATTTTAATCAAGGGATAATGGATAGTTATCAGGTACCCACACCTCAAGAACAGCTATTCAGGTATGGACGTGGGGAAAGGGGACCCATATCAGAAAAGCAAGATGCAGAGTTGGAGCACATATACAACACGTGAACCCTAACAGCTTAAGCGTTCTGGTGGCAACAAGTACATGAGCCTTCTTCATGACAGACTCAACAGATTCACAACAGATGATTATGCACACAAACTCTATAATCCAAGAATCTGGAAATTTTTTATATAAAGTTCTCTGAATATATTTCTCAGGCCATGTCTTGTGGCACTTGGTGAATATGCATTTGCTGAAAAAAAATGAGTTTCATAAACCCAAAAAGATATACTCACCACAAAATCAGCAGGTAGAAGAGGTACGTAATAAATACAATGCGGAACACATGATCAAGAACTTCTTATACAATACGCTGATGGCATATTTCTCTAACTACAATGTGATGCAACACAGATTTCTACTAATAAATTTTACTGATGCTCTCATATTCACCAAAAACTCAAAGCCTACGTTCTTATAAAGCAGCCACATTGGCTTGAATTGCTGCAAGTTACAAAATGCAATATCCCCTTTAGTGAACCATAGCCCAAAAAATAGGCATTTTCAGAAACTTTCTGAAGCCTTTTCCCACGAAACACTCAAATGTAACTTATCCACGTATAAACAAGAGGTCAATTGACTTAGTTCATAAGTAACCATGTGCAGTTAATCAAACTCCATGAAAATAGTTGCAGTTTTAGAACATCCTGCATCTCTCAGGATCACATATTAATGCTTTATCCCTACTTGGTCACATCTTTACCAGTAAAGAACTCACATAGTGATGGGATAATACAGATCTCGTTGTGAACAGAAATAAAATCATATGACAATCAACCAAAATATTTGTCAAGACATACCTGAGTTAGCCCCATGCCAAATGCAAATTTAGCAAGAGCCCTCAAGCGGGCCAGTGAGAGCTCCAAACCCATCTCAAATAGCTGCAAGGATTTATCAGTCAGGTGATATTATCTGATACCCTTTATAAAAGGACAAAATCAACTCATATAAAAAGAAGAAACTTCAGAACTTTAAGACATCATAACCATGAAGCCATATACAGCCACAGAACCTAAAATCCTTATAGCAAAAAATAGAAAGTGTGTGACACTTTCAGGTGAAGAAATCCACAACCCAATCACAAGACGTACTACTAAAATTCCAGAACTCAAGAGCTATAAACTTATAAATCACAATTTGTGACCGCCGAGGGTGACAAACCTATTTTCATATTCCGCTGATGCCAATTCTTTGAGGTCCATCATACAAAATCCCATACTTAATGATACACAATGCACATTGTTCAAGATCAGTAATGAAAGTTATGTGTTCCTCTCTGTTTTAAAATGTTGCTTCCTGGTTCCACGCAGTCCTAACAAATTTTCAGAAAGAACCAAAGAGCTTCTACAAGTCTCAGTCTAAGTGTCAAATATATTAACATAGATAACTTTTGCCAGAGTTCACTGGGTCCTAGCAGAATATTTTCCATCACTGACCCATGCACATAATCCCCCTAAAATCTGCTTCTCATCTTGCCATCTTGCAATGCGAGTGCGCAATGTGTGCATTGGAATTGTGGTATTATTGTAGCATTTTAAGAGCCAACAAGTTCATACCTCCAATTTGAAGACAATTAGGCAGTTCAGCCTCGGAAATTTCTATATTTATTATGTATTTTTAGTAGAAAATCTACAATAACAATTTAAAATGATTTTGTGTTTTCTGCCCAGAAAGGCCTTTCACGTTACCATCTAATTATCATACTAACCATTGAAAACTAAAGAACCATTTATTATGAATGGATTCATGCATTCTGAAACATAATGAATCTTGTTCTGTTTTTATTTCCTCAAAAAGCAACATGATGACAAGTATATGGAAAAGAAAGGAAATGGGTTCTAACTGGGTGAGCAACCAGGCATTCTTCAAAGACTTCAATTCTAAAAGTAACCATTTCTTGGGCTTAATCCAGTTATAATGATTATTTTAGGGTCACAAATAAAAACATCATTGAACTTACCAAGAAGAGAATTCCCCATTCAGATAGTACTTTAACATCTGTGAGATTTCTAATCAGGCCCAGTTGATTCAGCACAACCCCTGCGAAGAAGAAACCTAGAATCTGAAACAACTAGAGGAATTAGCACCTGTTGGATATACTCGACATATAAGAAAACCAAATAAAAGATAAAAAATGACCACTCTAATCAGAATTACGGTAGAGTTTTTTGAAATCATAGAAGCAGATAGTTTCCTCCGAAATTACACATCAACAAGTATATAGCTGAGTGCATCCAACACACCAACAGACTTATCGTGTTAACAAGTCTATATGACACAATGTTGTCACAAATTTAGCCAATCAACTTTTCACCAAAAAGGAGGTTACTTTACAGATTCTAGTTCTATGAGCCTTTACAGGATTTGACGTTCATAAAAAAAATGTGAAAGAATTATGTTGTCAAAGAACCTAGCAGTTCGTGCATAAATTCAGAACTCATTTCAATATAAACCAAAGACAAGTAAAAATATATGGAGAGATCAGGCTGTGCATGTACACACTCACTACCTCAGAATAAATTTATGAACATAATTCCATCAAGATCTCAAGATTTCTGCTTGGTAAAGTCAACTTACGGGACTAGCTTTAATCATTTTAAAAGCAGGAACCACCAATACTGTTACAGCTAAGAATGTCAGAGTGTCTAAGCCCAAGTCATTGATAACATCAACAGCACTGGCAACGTCAAGTGATGCATGTATCCTGAATCTGACTTGTTTGATGTGTCTGCAGTTGAGAAAGTAAAACCCTTCTCCACCAGTGACAGAGTAAGGTGGTAATGGTGTCCCCTTGAAACCATTGTGTGTTCTGTACAGAAGATGGCAATTTATCCTGTGATGCATGGAAAGGAATGGGACATGCACCATGTGGCTACAAGTGGACGAGCCATTAAGATAATGTGGGCATGGACGGCGAGCAGAAGATATTGTTCTAAGAGAACTAGTCTGGAAAATGATGTCATAAGCCTGCATTAAATACAGGTTGATGAGCATTTCAAAAATGTTTTGCCACATATATTAGAAATATGACCATGATATCCAAATCAATATTAAGAAATAAAATTTAAGGATAAAAACATGTCCATAAAAATGATATGTAAAAAAATATTGCAGAACTGTCAAAGCTACAGCATATGAAAGCTCTTCCACATCAAATGTCAAGAGGGAAATCGGTGAGCAAAGTATCCTGTTTTCCGGCAAAAATAATCAGTTAGTTATTCACAAATTCGCTTCGATCACAATGACTTTGTTGGATTAGACAATAAGCTTAACTTCTGTTAATTATCTTTCTTTTAACAACATAATATACAGCTTTTGTCTAAAGATGAATGAAACCAGGAAACTGCAGGATATATACATATTAATGGTCATCAAAATCAAGAAAATTCTTAACGAAGAATGTTAATACGAGCCCCATCTTAGTCATGAGAAATAGTCCCTGTACAATGACCTTTTGCATCCAAAATGGGGCCCCCTTAACTGAATCTACTATTAAAGATAAGCAAAGGGCACCACCAATACCAAAAATTATAGCAAGACATTTATGAGTAAGATTGATTTAAAGCATCAGATTATGGCCTCCTCAACTTAATGCGCCAAGACAAACCCTCTTAATTGCAAAGAATAAAAGTTAAAAGCAAAGGACACAGAAAGAAATCAAGATTTTCAGTAAGATTGACCAACATGTAACCAAGAAGTCCAAGATGGTTATTCAACATAAATTACAAGTTATATTTTTTCTCTTAGAAAGAAAAACAAAGTAAAAGATAAAAGACCCAGAGATATCAAGACTCACATTCTCAGGTTAACTAACATGTAACAATAATTGCAATACGATTACACAACAGAAATTACTAATGTTTTTCTTCTCTTTCTCCCCTCTTAATTGGAAAAGAAAAAAAATAAAATTGAAAGCAAAGGGCACAAAAGCAATCAAGATTCTCAGTCCTAGATTGACTAAACATGTAACCAAGAATTCCAAGATAATAATTCAACATAAAGTACAAGTTATTTTTCTTCTCTTTTTTCCCTGAATCTTCACGTCTCAACCATTCAAGAACTTACACAATTAAATGAAACTTACTTTGGGATTGTAGCAGTAGGCCACTGCATCCAACATACTGACATTCATGAAAGGAGAACAGGTACTGCTACATAAAACATTTAAAAGATACAAGTAACAAGAGAGATTGATGATAAAGATTCCGGGTTTTGAGACTCTGGGTTGAGTAAAAAACTTTATGGAAGGTAGTATCTGGAGATGAAAAGGAGGAAAGGGAGGAGCCACACGTTCACACCATTGGAGTTTGGAGCGTTTTGCATATAGAAGTTGTCTTTTAACGGTCACAGGATCAAAATAAGAAGTTTTGGATGATTTTATAACGTAACGTGGCGTATTGGTGATTGTGAATTTGGGGTGCTTTTAAATGTGGATTTAAATTTATAGTCCGGATATGAATTTATGGACAGCATCAAACCTTTGTAGTGGAATAGGTTCACAAGTAGAATTTAATTTTTAATTTTTGACCTTTTAAAGATTTGATAAATTATTATAATTTTAATCAAAAAGATATCGATATATATATAGAGAGAATTATATTTAAACTTGAAATCGAAAACCTTTGATAAATTATTATAATTTTAATAAAAAATATATCGATCTTACATATGATCTTATATATAGAGAGAGAACTATACTTAAACTTGAAATCGAAAACCGTATAATGAGGATATCTTTATGTATGAACTAATTTTGGAATTTATATAAATAAGATAGCAATACCTCCAAATATAAATTAACGTGCGGACACATTCATATATGAATTAATTTTTGAAATTAATATAAATCCGATGGAAATACTTTAAGATATAATTTAATGTACGATGCACAATTGTTCTATAATATATATGAATCAACCTTCTCCATGCTTGTTTTTTTTATCAAAAAACAAGGTTAATTGTATAATGAACACTTTGTTGGAGAAAAATATTATAATCTGAAAGCTGGTAAAAATATGATTAAAGTTGATATGGCCAAAGAAATTTCTGCAATCAAACCGTTGTTTGTCTCTCAACTTAGTTGTTTTATTAATAGACGAGGTTAATAAAATTTGAATTTTCTAATTTTTTTGTCAAAGATATTCTTAGGACTTTCAAGATATTTCCAAATTCAACTCCAACTAGCAAACTATCTCATGAACATAAAATTTCTTATGGAATTGAGGAAAAAAAACAAAAAGAAAAATTTGTGACCTTTATCATCTATATCTCAAGAACAATATAGAAATTAGCAACTCATAGCCTGGACTGGAGTAGACTCATATGACAAGCCCAATAACATAGAAAAGGAAATATCACAGAGATTGTAATGCACCTACTAGAAAAGATGCAACTCTACTAATGCATATCAAATCTGCCGGAATACACAGCTCATTGGGCACATAAATTGGGTTTCAACAGTAGAAAAGTAGTGTTATTAGGCAATTTACACGTAATTATTGTCATATTCAGACAGGAGGAGGCACAAGTAAGTTCACAGCGAAGAATCGGAATTTGCTGGAGTGAACTTCAGTGATATACTATTGACACAATGGCGTTCGTCTGTGGGTGTAGGAAACCCTTCCCCTTTAAAAACATGACCAAGGTGTCCCCCACAAGCTGCACATGTGATTTCTATTCTCCTTGCATCAGGATCAGTCTATACAAGCATGCAGCATCAGTGTTAAACTTGCTAATCCTCAAAAGATTTTTTAGATGTATAAGATGCGTGAAAATCAAGAGCTAAGTAAGAAGGAAAACTTACTGTCCGATTTATGGCCCCAGGGAGACCCTCATAGAAAGCTGGCCAACCACAACCTGAGTTAAATTTGGTAGTGGACTTGTACAGGGGAGTTCCACATCCTGCACATTTGTAAACACCCTCCTCATAGAATTTGTCATATTCCCCAGTACCTGGATACCTGATAGTATGCGTGAGCATAAGCAAATCTCATATCACAGTGATAATTACGTTTCAAAGTTCAAAAATTAGTTCCTTAATCCTTTACACTTCATAAACTAGATACTAGATCCTCAAGAGAATAAAAAAATGAGAGTATTGAATTTCACAGCCACAATACATGCCATTCGATACTTCCGCTCCATAATCAGTATTCCTAGCTTCTCTCAAGGTCCCATGACAGCAATTCTGCTGAAAGCATGAAGTATGACGAGATTCTCGTAGTTGAAGCGGAAGAAGGGGAAAAGGGAGTCGGCTTAACAATGGCTGTGATGTAAAATATAAGAGGTGATGCACTGCAGGTATTCATTAGGAGTGGGACAAAGATGACTAAGAACTTAGGCAACTGTGGAACTGAGAAGACCAAGATTCATAAGAGAGAAAGAAAAAAGATCTTAGTAATGTCAGACTGATAAATGATGACAGCAGCAGCAGCAATGGGTGAAGGAAGCTTTAGCGGAAGCAGTTGATATTCAGAGGTGAAGAGCTTCAATATGTCCATTGTGAAGAAAATGGGCACCACAAACTGGCTGCCAGCCAGTTACTGGAGCTGGATAGCTACGCAGTACTCAAAGAGCCCATTAGAGCACCGAGGTCTAAGAGATAATATCAAGTGCAAACCCACTGACCAAGTACGATACAATCAAAGTATGGCTCCTCTTGCCAGCAATAGCTCCTTTGATTCCTTCATCTTAAGAAGACAAAATAATCTCCTCTTGGCTCCTCTTGGCTCCTCTTGTCAGTATATTCTTGCAACCATCTTCAATTATCTCTTGTTTTCTTCTCATGAAGGAAAAAGACAAGGAACAGTTACTTCAGCCTTGTCGTTTAAAAAAGACAATTAATTACTTAAAGCTCTACCTCATCCAATTCAATCTCTTTCTATTATTAGTTTTCCTCATTGCCAAACAGAAAACTGGGAGCTTTTAATTCACACCTGACGGTTGATTTATTTACAAAATTGAATAGATTTCGAGCTTTCCACCTCAACTAAAGTGGATGACAATTGGCAAATGCAAGATACAATGTCGCATTAAGCTCAACCAGAGTCTTTTCTTTGACCTTTGATAAACAATAAATAAGGAAATGACCAATAGCAAATCTGGGTAGGGATACTCAGTTCTTTCATCAACACAGATAAATCATTGTCCAGCACTAAATTCAGTGACATTCAGCATTCTTTGGAAGAGTATACTATATACCGGTTCACAACTGCTAGCATGGGAAATTATTAGCAATACACTGACCTTCCCATAAAATATTCCAGTTACGCCATTTCTCAGGAAGACGCATTATTTTTTAAGTTCAATATAGAGTCCTTAATTTACAAAAATGAATTCGAGACTTCACTATTAGCTTATTGAACATGAACTCAAAAAATCCCAGCTCTTGGCATTCTCCAACCAGTAAAATTCAATTCTACAATCTCTTATAAGCAAAGTTTAAAAACATAGGTAGATGGAATTGAAGAACTCAATCTAGCTCTCAGTGAACAAACACCTGTATAAATGATTCCCACAATAACTTCCCCAAAAAATTGCAAATAGACAAATGCAGAATCCACCAAAATTAGAGACTATAAGAATCCAATTAATCTCAAATCAATTTAGAAACAAAAAAAAAGAAAATAACAATGCAAATGGGCAAGAAATCAGACTTACTCAGTACCCTTCTGCCTTAGAATATGGAACTGCTCTGGGGACAGAATAGCCCGCCACTCCTCCTCCGACTTCTGCACGGACCCAGGTGCGGCCATGGCCACAACCCCACTTCTAAAGCTCTTCTTGCCCTGATTAAGAGTCAACCCACAAAACCCACTTGATAAACTGCTGCTGTACCCAACGGGTTTGGTAAATGCACAACGGCGGGCTTTGGGGATATGGTTAATTGGGGATGGCAAAAATCTTGAGAGAGTAGAGGAGTTGACAATGAACGTTCTAGAAGCAGCAAACGGCGAGATTTTCAGCATTTGCGAGCCCATTTGAGTAATAGTCTACTTCTTTTCTTTTTACTCTTTTTTTTTTTTTCTCCTTTCTATGCGAACGTAGATGTAGCGTGTAGGAATGACTCCATCGAAATAATGCGTGGAGCCACAACATCCACCAAATCGCATAAGCAATGCTCCGAGGGTGTGTTTGGTAGGAAGGAAATTTAAGGGGATAGTATATGGGGAAATTTTATTAGTGTCTTAAGGTTTGAATTTAGTATAAATTGCTCGATGACATATTTTAGTTCCTAATAACTGTTTCTAGTAAGAGATCACTTTCATCCTTATTTTAGTGAATGATAGTTTTTTATTTTTTCAGAAATTATGGTTTCTATTTATAATAATTAATGTAATTGGATTGTTCTACATTTTTGGACTATGGTGATAATTGTGTCTGTTTTATTCGCAAAATGGTAATTGACCCGAACAATTGAGCTGTAGGAAACTCAATTTTTGCTTAGAAAACTCGATCATCTTAACTCAACTCTTGCCTACAGAGTTCGAACGTGCAGTTAATTTCTAAAACAACTCTATTCAAATAAGAAAATCCTATAAAATTTGAGTTTTTCATAAGGCGTGTAGTTGTCTTATCATGATTTTCTCTTCAAGGAAATAGAATCTTACATTTATTATATTACCTTATTATCGTGTCTACTATATAACGACTTTATTTGAGGTATATTTTACGTCATACACTTTATATTTCAACTTTAGATATTCTTGATTATCCTCTTTATCACTTTTGACTTAAATATTATAGGGTTATCAAGCGATAATCCCTAACATCCCTACAACCTCTAACCGTTGTTTTGTAGTAATGTTGAACGATGTTTGAAATATTGAATTTGCTGATTTAGAAATTTTTGGTGTGTGCAATTTTGGTACTGGTCAATTTTTTTTCTTTTTATTATCCCAATAATTAAGAATAACAAATTCCATGATTTTTTCATAAATCATAAAATAAACAACAAAAGTAAATAATATAAGAAAACTTAGGTAATGAAAAATTGCCTAGATGTCACAAAAGTTGCTACTACTTAAAGTTTCTATTGTCTCTCCAAATATAGGTTTTGACAACTAATGGCAATTATAGGATTAAAATTTATTAGTTCTAACATAATGTCTCACCTTATTAGGAATCAGTTTGTTACATAATACTTGTGAGAAAAATATTTTAATAGTAACAAGGCTGACATGCAAAGGACAAGATGATGAACCTTAAAAGGGCAAAATATAGTGGTTATATGAAACAATTGCCCATATAAATGATGCTATATATTAAATCACAAGACCTACGTATAATCACAGACCTAATAAAACCAAAATATAATGAGACAACTAAAGTAAATTAATAGGTGCTGGGAATAATTAGAAAGAAATATAAAATGCTTTTAAACTTTTTTCCAACAATAGCATTTTCCTTAAAGTTAATTTCAAATTATCTTTAAAATGATGGACTATATACTTTAAGAGTGTGAAACATTAAAAAGTAGAAAAGATAAAAAAAAAAAAAAAAAAGAAGAAGAAGGATGTTACAAATCCTAGAATAATAAATAAATACAAAGTATATATATAAAAAATATTTTCCTATCCTTTTTTATCTCATTAATCAAGGCTCAAAACTGAAATGGAACCAATTATCAAAATTGTGCCACAACCATATAAACTAAACTTTCAATTTTTATTACGTACATATCAAATTTTGCTTTCACTTGATTTAACAAATTGTAAATTAATGTTTTAAAAATCGAATTAAATTAGTTGATTCAATCCGTTCAATTGTAAATTAACGATCAATCCAATTTAATTGTGGACAAAATATTTAAAATTCAGTAAAAATTGTCAAAAATTGATTAACTAATCCGATTAAAGATCAATTAAATTGTTAATTGATAGAAAAATTAATATAATTGGGGATCCACTTATAAAAGCGCTTATGTAAACTCGTCACAAGAAGAGGGATAACAATCCCCCATAATCTTGGAATCCAGTTCCCCCCCCCCCCCCCCCCCCAAAAGAAACCAATGTTTGACTTCAATAATGTTCCTTTCACACTGGGACGTGACGACCATTAGAGCGCACCAAAGTCAAAACGAGAAAAGAAATAAAAACGAGAAAAAGAAAACTCTTGACACAGTCTAACGCGGTGGCGCCGTCATCAGTGGGGAGTGTGCCGGCCTAACGTCCGTTAAATTCAGTAACGTGGTACACAAAAAATGAAAAAGCAATTACCAAAAGTCAATCCTAAAAAAATCAAAGTCTTATACCCTATTTATTTGAATTCAATTTATCATAAATTTATTATTCATATTTATTTTTTGAAATAAATGATTATTTTATGAATTATTTTATTAATTAAAATATTGATTTGATGTTATTAAATTTCAAGTACTGTTTTTTGGATAATATTACAAAAGCATAAAAATTAAAAATATTGAGTAATATCTTTTATTTCATCATTATTTTCAATTTTTGATCGGAATAAAGATGATTAGACTTAAATATATTGACTTTAGTCCTCTTTTATGAGACGATATAGTATCTTCATCCTAAATTTATAAATATTGAATTTCAACATAGAGTTGACAAATATGAATTCGAATCTCCTTATTATTTTATCTTTAAAATAGCATTGGAGATTACAATATTACATATTATTTTGATTCAGAGTGTGTTTTTAAAAATATTATTTATAAGTAAATATTGTTATACCTCATATATATAAAATAAGAATATTCAATTTAAGACAAAGAAAATTGAATTTTTTTTATTTAAATAAATGTTAATATTTGCCGGGTCAAATAATGCACCAAATTTCCGTACCCAATTAGTCGTTGAAAAATTCGTTCAACCGAAATACCAAAACCCCTTCTCGTTTTCTATCCTCTTTCTTTCCTTCTTCCCCTGTTCACCTGCTCTGATTCCCAACCAATAAAACTCAGCGTCCCGAAGCCCTCTCGCCCTGCAAACCCAACCCCCATTCTTTGATCTCAATGGCGGCGGCGAGTGGCTTCGCTACCTCTCTCTCATCTACCAATTGTAATATTGATTCAGAGACTAAATTGAAGATTGATTTTTGCAGCAATGCCCTCCGTATTCGTAATTCATCCTACTGTTCCGTGGCTTGTTTACCTCTGCGGACGCGAATTTTTGGCAATAATTTGAGGTATAAGGCTGTGATGCCCGAAAGGCAGTCGTTCAGATTAAACCCTAGATGTGAGGTTGCTCCGAACGTGGAGATCCAATCTAAGCCGTCCAGTCTTTCGGCTTTGGAGCTCCTCAAGACCTCCGCTGCTGATCGTGAGTTTCCTTGTCTTTCATTTGATTCATTCAAGTTTTAGTATGGATTTTAGAAAACAAATGCTTTTTTTGTCCTTTTATTTGTAGATGCATTGCGTTGGGTTATTTTTTTATCATTGATAGCTTTTGTCTGGGTGATTTGCTCTGATTTTTGAATAAGTTGAAGTTGTTGGATATAACTCTGATTGGAAGTTTAAAATGGTAATTATGCAAATTCTCGAAGATTAGGCAAGAAGGATTTTGGTGCTAGTCGAAAGATTCAGCTGATTATGTAGATTAGGATTGTGCAGAGCATAAAAGAATTGATTTTTCTCCTATTGTCTTGATGGCAGAGGTTATTCACTTTTATTCAATTTTTCAAAGTAATGAGCTTGTGAAAAGTTTTATGATCTGTTTTGTTTACCAGTCACTTACTTTAATGGCATAATATGATCTGTATAATGGAGTTGGAGGAAAGAAAAACAAAGCAAATATGTTTTGATTTCACCGAAATGTTTTATGTTTGTTAGATGCTTCTTGGATAGGTCATGAAGAAATCATGGATTGAAGCTCTAACAGATACCTGTACCTTTTCCATTCAGGTTATACAAAGGAAACTAGCAGTATTGTGGTTGTAGGGCTTAACTACCGTACAGCACCTATTGAGATACGTGAGAAGCTATCTATCCCAGAAGCACAATGGCCTCAAGCGATTGGTGAACTATGTGCTTTAAATCATATAGAGGAAGCTGCTGTTCTTAGTACGTGCAACAGGATGGAAATATATGTTGTGGCTCTGTCTCAGCATCGTGGCATTAAAGAAGTGACTGAATGGATGTCTAAGGTAATAACATTCTCCACTGTCATGTTCTGTATAGTTATTTATGATCTCTGAAGAGAGTGGAGAGCATTGCTGCAGATGTTGCACCGTCGTAGGCCCATAAACTCAAACAAAATGTAAATGAGACAGTTACCTGGGAATAATAGGAATTGATTTTGTAACAGTAATCAATTGTTTGCCATAAAAGCTACCAATTGATGTATTGCTTAGGGTTAATACTGATCTTCCCTTTCTAAAAGGTATCACGAGATAAGAATATCCAAGACTCAATATGTATGGTCTTGATAATCGAAAGCTCCATGTTGAATTGGTTGGGAGTTGAAAAATTCTACTCCTTTTTTTCAAAAATACTTCCCATCTGCTGTTCTATGTCTTTTTGATGACTGACAAACTGATTTTTAAGAGTAAGACAGTGTTAAAAAAAAAAAAAAAATGATTACATGATAGCATTAATAATCCTGCTTTCACATGCCTGAAATCACTTTGATGTCTCTACTCTATTAAATAGTGTGGGTGGATCTTTTTCCAAATGGTATTCTCCCGAAATTACCCCCCAACCAGAGTGAAAAATCTTATGTCTCTATGAACATAAACATATGAATAGTGCTTGACATTGTATATATGTTCCGCAGATAAGTTCAGTGCCAGTTTCGGAGCTACGTCAGCACAGATTTTTGCTTTTCAATAAAGATGCCACACAACACCTGTTTGAAGTGTCTGCTGGGCTTGATTCCCTTGTTTTAGGAGAAGGTCAAATTCTTTCACAGGTAAAACAAGTAGTTAAAAGTGGACAAGGGGTCCCTGGATTTGACCGCAAAATTAGTGGGCTGTTTAAGCATGCAATCACGGTGGGAAAACGTGTTAGAACAGAGACCAGTATCTCCACTGGGTCACTATCAGTTAGTTCAGCTGCTGTGGAGCTTGCTTTGATGAAACTTCCGGAATTTTCACATGCTACGGCGAGAATGTTGGTTGTTGGAGCTGGCAAGATGGGAAAGCTTGTGATCAAACACCTGGCCGCAAAGGGATGCAGAAGGATAGTTGTTGTTAACAGAACAGAGGACAAAGTAGCTTCTGTTCGTGAGGAGCTCAAGGATGTTGAAATTGAATATAGGCCTCTCTCGGAAGTGTTAACATGTGCTGCAGAGGCAGATGTCGTTTTCACATGTACTGCTTCAAAAACTCTTCTGTTTTCAAAAGATCAAGTTCAGACGTTCCCTCCTGTGGGTTCACATGTTGGAGGCAGAGGCTATTCATCGACATTTCTGTCCCTCGGAATGTGGGATCATGTGTATCAGATATTGAGACTGTTCAAGTTTACAATGTGGATGATTTGAAGGAAGTAGTGGCCGCTAACAAGGAAGAGCGATTGCAGAAAGCAATGGAAGCTCAGGCAATCATTGTAGAAGAAGTAAAACAATTTGAAGCATGGAAGGACTCCCTTGAGACTGTTCCAACCATCAAGAAGCTTAGGGCTTATGCGGAAAGAATTAGAGCTTCTGAGCTCGAAAAGTGCTTGTCAAAGATGGGTGGTGATATCACAAAGAACAAAAAGAAAGCTATTTATGATCTTAGCGTAGGAATTGTGAACAAGCTCCTTCATGGTCCAATGCAACACTTGCGATGTGATGGCACTGATACCCGAAGTCTGAGTGAAATATTGGAAAACATGCATGCACTTAATAGAATATTCAGTCTCGACACTGAGATATCTGTGTTGGAGCAGAAAGTACGGGCGAAGGTGGAACAAAGTCAAAAAGGAGTTTCTTGAGTCTGTTCTTTCTGCAACAATTTTTTAATTTCTTTTTCTGGAGGGAAACTTCCTCCATCGGCCCTGATAATGCATTTTAGAGTTATCGCATTCTTTTGGAGCCTTGTGTAACTTTTGTATAGATGGTGGCCTCATCGAAGTGATGTCCTGTTGTATTGCATTAATTATACTCACTATAGGAGAGAAATAAATCATGTGACATCTAGTTTAGCAGATGAAGTAAACGAAAGTATGTTAGTTTATAGGCATTAGAGTTACTAAGTATGTTAGTCTTCCTCAGTAGTTCTTTAGTATTCACTGTATCGATTTATTAAAGATTTTGCTTTGCAGCTCGCAGGGCATATTTTTGTCTCAATCACAACCATCTCCCAAGTATCTTTACTTCATTTTAATTCTGATGTTTTATCTGTCATTCGTTGAACCATTGTTTGGTTAGCAGATTTGTTCTGGAGTTTGAATCCAAATTGCTGACAGACCATTCATGGACACGATATGTTACAATGTTAAATTGGGACTTGGTTCCAAATTCACGCCTCATAAAATGTCTTTTTTCTTTAGGAACTACGGACGTTAGCTTTTTACACTAATATATGTTAGTTTTTAGGTTATTGTCTCGATAATTCAATTACTTTGATCAATGTAAACCACTGTACAAATTTAATGTTTACACAAAGATGCTTGTATAGGCTAGAGAACGACAGTATAATTTTGTGTTCTATTTTTCATATAACATCAATAACTAATTAGCTATACCCTAAATCTATGTAGGATGACTATACAACACATGCTAAAAAACTAAAGAGCCCAGCCTGTTGGGCTTCAGTGTGAGTTTGATTAAATTCTTGAGAATTTTGATTTCAGTAAAATTTAATGTAAAAATTGATTTTGTGAAATTACATTGGCAAAAAATTTCCATTTTCTACTTTTGCAAGAACACAAATTATCATATTTCGTAAACTCAAAATCATATCTCATAAAGTACTAATAAATCTCCTCATTCCAGGACTTGGAGATTTTTATTTACTAGAGTTGCAAAAAAATAAATCAAAAATCCTTGTTTAAAAAAGAAAGGATAGCCGGGGCAATTTTGGAAATACATTTCATCCACCAGCTTCATACTGAAGAAACCGAAAACATTTCTCAATCTGATTTTCTCACGCCTCCTCGCTTTTCTTCCTCTTCTTACTCCCACTACTACTTCCGCTAACTACAACTTTCACAAGCAAAATTCAGTCCCTTCATTAATTTCGGTATGTATTTTTAACCTTTTTCTTTTATAATTCATTTTATTTTATTTTTTTCAAGTTTTTTTGGTCTTAAATTCTTGCTTTTTATGTTCTTCTTCTTCTTTTTCTTCTTTTTTTTCTTTGACTGGTAAGTACTTCCATGAGGATAAGGTAAAATGGTCTGTGTTGAATTGTGTTTCTGTACGATTCGAATTCTTCTATTTTTTTTTTTTTTTGAGAATTGATTAAATAATATTTGTGTTTTTGATTTCCTAATTTTCAGCTCTTGTCAATTGAAACGTTAAAATTTTTGTAGGAGTCTTGATTAGTTGTGGGAGTTTTTTTTTTTTTTTGGGGGGGGGTGGGGTTATGAGTGTATCCCTGTTGAATATTTCTGCTTTATTTGCAACCTAAAGAAAAACAGGTGACTGATATGATGTTCTGGTTTAAATGAAAAATATTTTTCGTTTGCAATGAATGAACCCATGCGTATATTGAAGAAAATGATGCAAGAAGCTGGTTTTAGGAAGTAGTATTTAAATGATCCTGTTTATATATATATATATATATATATATATATAACCCCCCCCCCCCCCCCCCCGCCCTCCCTCTCTTTCTCCCCTATATGTATATATAAATTATTGTGGTTTCATTCCATGTTATTCTGGGTAGTGGAAAATTAGATTAATTCTGGTATGGCTTGATTTTTCTTATTACACATGTTTATTGATCCTAAATTCTGAGGTAAGGGTATATGCTCCTTCCGTTTTTGTTTTACTAAAACAGAAATTTCACAAAATAGAAAGAAGGATATGCGACCTATAGTCATACAGCCTTTCTTTAAGAAATCGTAATGGTTACTGTAGTAAGATTTGGAAGTTTCTTGATGTTATCTACTGCATTGAAATTGTGATTGCATGACTCTGTCTTGGTTGTCACAGTCACAATTTTGTTGGAACTTCTTGGTGGAATTTCTATAGTTTACTGATCTTTTTATTTTGTTGATTTACTATGTATGGGAGTTTAAACAATGAAAGCAATGCAGCAAATAGATGTTGCCAATAGAACAGCAATTTGGAACATGTCATTGGAAGCGATATATGACTTCTAATCAAAATGAGAAAGGTCATTTTTTGATTGTAAGTTACAACTCATGGTGCATCCTATATTGCCAGATGAGTGGATGCTTCAGAATATTCTGAGCATAAGAGTCTTGAAGATAGTCTAGAGAGGGCAAAAACTCTAATAGAGGAATCTCTAAGTTGCACATTTTATGCCTCTTTCTATG
Source organism: Paulownia fortunei (assembly GCA_019321725.1). Classification (NCBI taxonomy): domain Eukaryota; kingdom Viridiplantae; phylum Streptophyta; class Magnoliopsida; order Lamiales; family Paulowniaceae; genus Paulownia; species Paulownia fortunei. Next base: position 28,188,987 of record CM033106.1, on the reverse strand, counting down.
TTTAAAATAAGAAACCATTTATTGTTGGCTTTTGGTGTGCGGGGCTACGATCAATGAGATGCTATTGGTGCTAACTAAATGCATGAGGTTAACATTGCCATAATTGATTGTCTCTTATCTAGCATTATTAGAAAAAGGATAGCAGCTGAAATTCTTAGCTTTCGTAAATATCTGTGATATACACAAACCAAAGAGAGAAGTTTTGGCCATCCCACCTACTCTAAGAAAAATTATGTAAAGAAGGCTCCACAATATGAAGAGAAGAGAATGGAGATAGAATCGGAATGAAAGGGAGAAATTTTGGCCATTTGACATTGTGTTGGACAACCTGGACATGGATTTGATCTCCATTCCGTATGGTGATTCCCTTTCTTGTTAGGCTGTGAGAACTTGTCTTGGCCATAGTTTTTATCTTTATGCCAAGATGTTTCTTTTATAAATCTGAAAGTTGGGTGAGAAAATGTAACTCATGTAATTTACCTAGTACACTATCCTTGGAGAAGAAAATATTTGACTTGGACCTTTTTGCAGTTTTCTTTGGTTATAGCATTACAAGGTCGGAACTTGGATGGATGAGTTATGCCAATTTTCTGTGGCATGATAAAATCAGTGGTCTTTTAGTATTGTGTTCTGTTTCCTGGAATTTATTTGTTCATCTCTTTTCTGTGAAGATGTCTTTTGTTCTTGGAAGTTTTAGTTCACCCATAACCTACATTCAGATGCCTATTTGTGTGAAAATGACTTTTAAATTCTTTAAAGGTGAAATTTTCCTTTCTTTGCCCTATTTACTCACTTCTCATTTAGGTTCTCTCAGTACCAAGTTAGCGGGCATGTGTGTGGGTGCTTCAGTTTTGTTTTTATTTACTTTGTTCAGTTATGGATTTAAAAATCTCTGATGCTTGAGCTTAAACAGATAGAACTGCCAGAATATGAACAATGTAGGATTGAATATCCATGTAAATGTGCAACAGAGTAATTTCATGCGAGCACATGGGTCAACAAGTTAGCAAACGTAGCTTGTATCTGATTTTCTTGGGTTTTTTTAGATTGTCTTACCGTCTATCTACTTGAACTATATTGGGCAGTGCTCATGGTACCAGATCTGCAGTTGCTTCTGCAAAAATTAAGAGTTATCTAGTAATAAGTATTGAATCATCTTCAGGTTATTGTCGTATCTTTTACTGAGCAAACCGCTTTAGGGGGTTATGCATCTAAGCAATTAGCATAGAATAGGAAGTGGAGGCTTGAACCACATTGCTTTCATCTAGAATTATTATTTTATGGTCTAAAAATCATATACTAATTCACGTACAAAGAAACATAGTTCTTACCTTTGCTGACTAAATTTTGTGCCTTTTTGTCCCGCTGATGTTATATAATTGTTTGCTACTTCTGAAACTAGTCAGTATGGAGCTGAATGCTATACAAGATTCATTTGAGAGGGTTGCAAAGAAGCAAAAGTTGTCGTCTTCCAAATCCCAAGAATTGATCGACCAAGTTGGTCATGAAATTGAACAGGCATTGGCAAGTATACAATCGAATAATGATTCTGCCATTTCCATTGATCAGAAAACAGTTCTAACTGAACTCAAAGCCAAACTTCAGGTTGTTGGCTCACACAATCATTTAGAGGGACTGCAGCGAGAGCTGAATATGAATCTCAGCAAGCACCAAAAAGTCCTTGAAAAAATGCTACATCCTGACATATCGAAGGCATGCAGAAATGTTGATTTTGACCCCCATATTTTAAATCAGATTATCATTGGCCACTTTTATTGCGAAGGCTTATTTGATGTTGTAGACTGCTTGATAAATGAAGCTAGTGAACCCGAAGCCATTTCCCTGAGGTTGCAATTTCAAGAGATTCATCAAATACTGGAGGCTGTGAAGTCTAGGAATGTTGAGCCTGCTCTCAACTGGGTCTCTGCAAACCGAGAAAGACTGAAGGAGTCTGGTTCAGATATTGAGCTAAAACTTCACAAGTTGCATTTTGTAGACATTTTGCAGAATCGAAGCAGAGCAGATGCACTTAAATATGCCAAAACTTACCTTGCTCCCTTGGCTTCTTATCATATGAATGAGATACAAAAACTCATGGGTGGCCTACTGTGGGCAGGAAAGCTTGATAGGTCCCCCTATGCTGATCTGATGGATCCAATCCATTGGGAAAAGTTGGCTGAGGAGCTTATGCGGACATTCTGCAATTTCTCAGGGCAATCTTTTAAGGACCCTCTGAATGTTGCTGTAGCTGCAGGGGCAGAAGGACTGCCTACTCTGTTAAAGCTGGTGAATGTAATGGCGGCAAAGAAACAGGAGTGGCAAGCAATGAAACAGTTGCCCGTGCCGGTAGAGTTGGGGAAGGAATTTCAGTTTCATTCAATTTTTGTTTGTCCAGTTAGTCGGGATCAAGGTAGTGAAGAAAATCCACCAATGTTGTTGCCATGTGGGCATGTTCTTTGCAAGCAGTCAATTAATAAACTCTCGAAGGGCAACACTCGTAACTTCAAGTGTCCTTACTGCCCTCACGATGCATCATTTGCACAGTGCAAGCAACTATACTTCTGATATTTGTTGTATAGCGCTCCTTCATTTCCCCACTCCGTCTAAGAACGATTCTTGGGAGCGTTAGTGTCAGTCCACTTCTGTTCTGTAAATAGGCATCTTATTTGTCTTCTCTAAAATCTTGTTTCACTATTTTCTTTTAACAATAGAGTGTCAATTATACTCTGCAGCTCTAAAAGGAGTAAAATAACTTCCTTTTCATGCTATGCTGTGTATGCTGTGCTCCCTAATGCCTAGTTCTGCCAATAGTTGAACTGATTACTTCGGTAAAAGGAGTTGGCCAGTTGCCATTTTTTTCTTAAAAGCAAATTTGGCACTTTTTTTTACGCATAAATATGACACATCCTCCACCCCGATAATCTCATGTAAACTCTCATACATGATTCATTCTCTGATCTTCAAGCTCAGTTATTACATGATGGAGGAGCTTGGCTGCTTGAGCCAGCTGATGATCACTGGAATAACTCAAATTGATTATTAAGTAAATGATTACTGAAACAAGCATAAATGGTCATGCAAAGCACAAAAAACTAGGAAAAGTTCAACGATCTCAACCTTTGTTTGTTTGACAGGAAAAGGGGGAAGTTGTGAAGATCTTTGCTACCTGCATGAAGATGGTTTACTTGTATCTTCTAATTAACTATTTTCTTCTTTGAACCATAATTCAAGGTAACTCACTTATTAATCTACTAAATCTTTTGAACCAAGAATGCTTTGAACATTTTTTTCTGTCATCTATAGTATGTCAATATCATAATTTCCTAGAACTCAAAGCCAAAAACATAATAATAAAACAAAAGATATGGGAGAATAAACAAAATTAGCATAACTTATTTATAAATAAATGTCTGAGCCTATCAGTTCTTGCCACAAATTGACATATTCTATCACTACAAAAAGCAGAAACCCCTAAATAAGAAAATGAGAGAGAAAAAAGAGAATCCTCATTCTTCACTATTTCGAGGAAATCCCAACAATTTTCTCAAGTCAGGAAACAATTTACTAGAAACAGAATCCGAAGATTCATTGCTTTGGCCCAAGTATTCTTCCACCATTTCCTTAACAGACCTAGCAGATAACGGATGAAAATGGGCACTCCACTCTGCAACAAACCCTTTAGCCAAAACCCATCTTTCCTCTTCATTCATTCTCCTCCACTTATTCTTCAAATCCTCTGATCTCAATCCCATGAAATTGCACACCTCCGTGAACAGGAGCTCTCTGCTTTTCTTCAAGGCCTCTTCTCGTTGAACTATGTTGGAGTTCAATTTCTTGATTTCAAGGCCCAGTTCCACTGCCAGCATTTCATCAGTTAGGTTTTCTTTTTCTTTGCTGCATGAGATTTTGAGGGTTCTGGGTGGGTTGGAACTATATTTCACGAGGTGGGTAGGGGTGAGACTGGAGGGGAAGGGATGGGGTTGGAAATTTTTGGGTTGTGGGAGGAGATTTGGGGAAAGGGTAAAAATTCTTGGACCCAGTTTTGCAGTTGCTTTGATGGGTACCATGATAGGTTTTGTTGTGTTTTAGTTTGTTGGAAATGGTTTATAAGGGGGCCAAGAAAACAAAAAGGCATAGAGGAAAAAAAAAAAAAAAAAGAAAATCCAACACAAAAAAATGTGTTGCAAATAATTTTAAAAATGGAAAATTAAAATTAATTTTCTTTTGTTTGATCGTTAATTCTCTCTCTAGACTACATAAAGATTAATTCTTTTTGGATAAAAGATTCTTTAGCCTTCAAACTTTTTACCATTCCAGTTCTAAGCTATCAAATGTAGCATTGTGTTTTATGGAGTATCAATTTTGTATCTTTTCATTTAAACTTAATCCTAAATCAAGAGAAAAATGACATAGGTGTGGTGGATAAAATGACTATTTTAACTTTTTGCGAAAGTTTTCATGAATAAGTAGTGTAAAAGACCATGAAAAACATAGTGCTAATTACTCTAGGTGAAAAATACCGTTTGCATAATATTATTGTATGCATTTTAATAATAAGCTTATTGTTGAAACTTTTCAGTTTATCTTAAATTCCTAACAATTATAAGTTCTCAATCGTATAAAAAAGTTAATTTAAGAAATTTTTAACATTTGAAGTGTATTTATCAGTAATCCATACCAAGAATCCAAGTGAGAGTTTTGCTGAATCAGGTATTTGAGAGTCAAGCAAAACCCATCCCTTAGCAGATGCAGTTGCTCCCAGTAATTTCAACTGTTAATCCACACATGCACCCTTTAGGCTGAGCCCAGCTAAACTTTGTTTCAATTCCCAAATCAGCATATATAATGCAGAAACAGAAAACATTAATAACCAATCTCAGTCTAGATCAAAAAAATATCACATCGATGCTATATCGCCTTGAACAATTCCATTGGTAAAGATCTTGATTTACAATAAGGGTATCAAAATTTGAAGCTCAAACAACATGAGAACAAATAACAATTATGACAATTTTGCAGCTCTAAATCTTAAAAACATACTGCTCATCACTACTTCCGTCTCCCTAGCTTTTGCACCAATTTTAACTTTTCAGTGTACCTCCCATTGTAGCAAAGAAGCAACTGTTGGACGGAAATGACTAAATTCTTCCATCAACCTCTCCCATTTGTGTTTAGATGTCCGAAAGAACTTGCTGCTGTTTGATTGTTCATATTGTAGTAACCGCACCCAATAATGGGGAACAACAAACTTCAATTAAATTACGCGGCGTCCCTTTCCAAGTCAATCAACCCATCTCCAAGTTGTAGCTGATTAGTTGCGTTAAGATATCGACCCATGTATCAGGAACACCTGGAAGGCACCAATGCATGCAGTCCTGACCCCAGACAGCCACTGCATCCTTCTTGCCTAACCAAATTGCTGGATGAGCATCTGCTCTGAACTCACTTAAATGAGTCAGATCGAGTGTTCTGATACTTGTTCCTTTCAGTGTCTCCTCAATGAGATGATTCAATTTTCTAGCTTCTTTGTTCACTCCATTATTACTGGGATCAAACCATAAATCAAGCTGTGCAGGAATCAGCGTTTATTAATCTCCCATAGGAAATACTAATAATAGATGAAAGATTATTATTTTTATGTGTGTGAGTGTGTGTGTGTCTTGCTCGAGGAAATAGCATGAGATGTTTTTTCTGAAAGAATTGCACAACTTAGAGTACTTAGATTTGATTCAAGCATCAACTTTATTTTACTAAAATTTATCTCTAAAATGTGAAATTGGGTTTCACATGTAAAACAGGCCAAGCAAAGGATGAATGAAAAACTAGTTGCCCCTCCTTTCCCCAGCCCTCAAGAAGAAAAAGGGAAGAAAGGTGGGACCAAATTTCTGGTTTACCTGAAATTCTTCAAGCGGCTCATCAAACAAGCAACTTCCATTCTGATTCCACTCGCCACCATGAAAGTGCCTTGGCGACTGCAGCCGCCAGAATTTGAGTACCTTTTTGGGGAATACTTTCTCAATGTGAGCTACCATATTCTCAAGAACAACTTTGAGCCCGTCCAACATTTCCAGAGAAGGATGTATTGGTTGCCCGCCCTTGAAGAATACAAGAGGAGTCTCTTTTGGGAATTTATCATAGCCCCACCTAATGAAGACAAGTAAGAAGAAGAGAACTCATTATCACAAAATGTTATTTTCAAGAGCAAAAAAGAGGAGATCCCGGTCATGTACAGCACCCAAACAACAATTCCACCCACCCACCCAACCCGAAAAGGCTGGAAGAAAAAGAAAAGAAAGAGAACATTTTATTCATCTAGGTCTTTGGCTATGCAAATGCATTAGTAGGAGCAAGGAATCCAAAGAATCTAAGAAAAAGTTGTCTCCTACACATTAGTTCCAGTTCTGCTCAAAACAGATGGGAAGAAACATCCTTCAGATTCACAATAAAAAGTCAGCCTAAGATACTTGATAAGAAACTAGCAATCATAGTAGGATCAAAAACATACAAAGGGTTGAAGCTGAAGGATTAGAATCCATAGTTATGTACTGAATCTACTGATTAAACAGAAAAAGAAAAAGAAAAAATAGAATCCAGAGGTTTATAAAGCCATTGTCTAGCATCAAGAAAAAAACACTAGATTAAGTACTGCATCAATCTGTCGATGACATGACCAAAATTCAAGTCCTACCTTAAGAGTTACTCATACCAGGACCATCTATACAGTTGCTCTTAAAGATAGGTTTGGATGATGTGTACACATAACACAATCACTCAATAACTTCTGTATAACTGGGGAAAAAAAAGAAAATCTTATCCATTAACAATGAATAAAAGCAAAGAATGGAGAATCACCAGTGACCAGTGTTGAAGACCAGAACATTGTAGAAATCAGCAATATTAGCCCAATCATATGCTGGAATATCAACATCTACTCGATATATTCCCTTGACTCCATCTTGGCCAGATAACTCAGGCTGTTTATTCTGCCACCTTAATTTAATCAGTAATGAGCTAGTGAGGCAGCCATCTCCAAAAAATGAGGCATAAACATCTTATTTAACAGCAAAAGTCTATCCATCATTCAGGAATCACAAATAAGAGGATCAAGTTTCTTCAACTGACGCAAGTGATAAAACACTGCTCATGTAGGAAGAGACCTAGTCCAAGATTATATGAAAGAGAAAATATTCTGTTTCCAATTTGACCACAAGAAAAAAAAGAAAGATGTAGCGAAAAGAAATTTTTTTCCAGAAAATGCTTGGCTGAAATATGTGCAGCTCTATGTCAAATATACAGGAGCGGCAGCAAATGTGTCAGCTGAAAATCATATGGCATGGTTCAGCCAATGGCCAAGTATAACACCTAAGTAACCAATATAATAATTATTAGGTGATACATTAACAATGGATGAGGGCATCAGCCTATACTTTAAGTAAACAATTATACAATTCTACTTATTAATAGTCAATTAACCATGAATCTTCCCATGATAATTCCCCATAATTATCATAAATGATGTAAAGTTGCAGGTAACCCATTATCACATCACTAAAGATTAAGTTATAGGTTGATGTTTTAGATTCAGCCACAAAGATTTCAGGTAAAACAGCAATAATTTTCTCATGAAGTGCATAGAACTCCAAAGAAACATCAATCATGAACTTGGTTTACATATCCTCGCTGATCCCTCAAATACAATTATGAAAATGTGACTAATCAAATTACTAGACACAAATTCGGCAGCCAAATTCATGTATGAATCATCATCTAATCCAGGAATGCATAACATCTCCTGTAACCAAATCATGTGCAATAGTAATCCTAGTAGGCATGAAGCATTGGTAGATCAAAAATTACTAAACTATAAATCTGGAAATAGATTAATTTGCCTATCTTAAAGTAATACTACTTACTCATATTTTGACAACAAAACCGCACGATGATACGCCACAGTCACATTAAACTTCGGAAAATAAGCCCCTCTCCAAGCACCCTTTCTCTTCCACTTCTTAGCACCAGCATCAGCCACCCTTAATATACACAAAAACGACACCAAAAAGTTCTCGTTCAAAGAATCCCCCACAAACCCAATATTTTTATTCCTCATCAGATATAAGAATCCATCCGGGTCGATCCGGTTCAAATCACAACTTTCGGGCACCCATTTCCAAGAATTGATCCGACCCATGTTTTCCCTTTGATTCTTAATGCAGTTCCACGCGTTTCTGTGGAATGGGCAGGTAGAATCGTACATGGGTTTGCGAGTGGGATCAAGAATCCATTGGCCTTTGAAAAGGTTGCATGGTGCAGGGGATAAAAGAGGGATTTTGGAAGATGGAAATTGTGGGGTGCGAGTGGTGGTGGTGGTGTAGAGAGGGAGGAGTGTGGAGTAGAAGAAGATGAGTAAGCAGGAGGGAAGGATTAACCATGTGATGAGTTTTGGAGTTAGCTTAGATGCCATTAACATTCATGTAATACGGGATCCCTTCGGAAATAGCATACATAGACTGACAAAGAGAGGAGGATTTGGGGTGGAGTGGTTGTGGTTTGAGAAGAGGATCTGCAAGTGTCGGAGGTTCAGTTTGGAGTGTGAAGTTGTTTCTCGCAGCTCCGTTTGGATCTTGAATTTAGTTTGGGATTTTTTTTTCCTTTAAGAATCTCAGAAACCTGACTTTCAAATCAGAGATGAGAAACAATTGGATTTTCGAGAACGTGATTGCTTGTGATTTATATAAGATGTTCTGTTTTGAAAAAAAAAAAATCATAGGAAATTGTTGTCATATTTTCTGTGTCTCAATATAATGACCTCACTTAAGTAGATATGGAGCTTTCGATTAAAAAGAAAAAAGAAAAAAAATTAATATAATTTCATACTATTATTAAAAATAATGATTGGAGAGTTAATAGTATCAAATATCTTATTATTTATGTGTTAATGTATTTTTAGAAAATAAAATTCTTATTTTAATATGTCAAGAAGCAAGAACACTAATCAATTGATTCTCCAAAGTCCAAAGTAATTTTCAACTTCTACTGAAAAATAAATAATTAATTTTTAATATTTTTAAATATCAATTGGTAATCACACTTCTACTTAATTTGATTATAATCTGAAAGTAGGAGTGGGATGCTTTTGCTTTTCTAAATATATAGAATTTTATTTAAATTTTTTACCCTCAAAATTTTTACATAATCCAAAAAATATTTTGACATTTTTATTATTTTATTGAAAAAATCATGTAAAATTATTTTTAACCAAATATAATAACTTCAACGTATTTTATCTTTTCACTTATTTTTTCAAACGCTTACCACTTTTATTTCTTTCCATTATTAGAAGTTTTTGTGAATAAATTTTAAGGTTAACATTTATTCTATATCATATGCAAACATAATATTCCAAGTAAAATTAACAAGTTAATGTAAAACACAATAGGATTGTAGATAAAAGAAAGGGCCAAATATGGTAATTCACCAGTCACCAACGAAGTGGGAAAGCAGTAGTAAGAGATTTGAAGGGTGTGGAACACATTCAAATAATGCACCAAACAAGTACCAATCATTCATTTATCCAATAATTAATCATTTTTTTCTCCAAAAAAAAAAAACAAAATGCGAATTCCCATCACTCGCTAATCTTGGAGAAGCACATGACCACCACCTTCCCATTATTCTCTTCTACTTCTTCTCAGATTTCCAGATTCTCATTTTCATTCCCTTCATCCTCACGTTGCTCCTGTTCGCTATCCAGTAAGTAGTAACTGCTTAGCGATGGTTTCATTTAGATATTATGGAATGGAAAAGAATCTTTAGCAAGTTTAAATTTTGATGATATATTATTGTGTAACTACTGCAGTTGATTGTTTATCCTCGTGGGTTTTCTATTTGAATACAATATCAGTTGCTCTGTCACTTTGCTAGATTGTTTTAACCCTTATTTCTTGTTGTTTTGTAAAATTGGATTTTTGATTGTGCTGGATAAGTTGGTTCTTTGTATATCCGGAGTAGTTATGGTTACTTTTGGATATAGTGATTTCTTGACTAATGGTTTACCAGTAGACTTCGCTGGATACCGAAAAACCAAATTGCAGTTTACATAACTAGGAAGTACTGAAAGTTTGGCTCATGCGAAAAGTTCCCAGATAGTCAAATTCTGGCCATTTATCAATTAGTGTGGCCATGCACAATTGAATCTCAGTTGTTGACAGATTCTGCTGCCAGGATGCAAAAATAGAGGGTGCATCCTATTAGCTGAACTGTTAAAGCTAGTAACATCTTTCTTGTCATAGAGATTTGTTATCGTTTCTCATTAAATTTTTATTTTTCTCTGTATCTGCTTCCTCTGATTTTCCATTGCATCCGTTTTGAGAAATGTTCATTTCTTAACCAAACTTTTTCAATTGACTTTGTAAAGCATTTTCTACATAGTAAATGTATAGCACCTGATGATATGTACACCTAAATGTTTCTGCACGTGTTTTGTAACTAGTTTTCTGCTTATGTTGGTAACTTGTTTCTTTGTTTGGTCTCACTGCAGAGATGGATAATGGTGGCAGTCCGAGTTTGTTTCCACTCCACCGCTGCAAGACCATTCACCTGGTTGGTATCAGATTTTTCTACTTAAGGTTTCTGATTTCATTCAGAGAAATTTTGAATATGCTGCATCTTTGGTTTGAAGGACACTCGAGGTTGTCTTCTCTCTTGGATTTTGCTCAAAATTTCGAAGGCTTTGTGGTCTTATTAAACCATATATTTAGGTGAGGCATGCTCAAGGAATCCACAATGTAGAAGGAGATAAAAACTACAAAGCATACATGTCTCCAGAATATTTTGATGCACACCTTACTCAGCTGGGCTGGCAACAGGTTGGAAAGCAGCTGCCAGCTTTATAACTTACAGTTATCCTACTCTTTATTGTTCTAGAACTCTTGAATTCTGTAGGGATATGATCTTTAGCTCTTGTATCAGGTTGACCACTTGCGTAAACATGTTCACTCAGCTGGGCTTATCAAGAAAATCGATGTGGTCTTTACATCTCCCTTGTTAAGGTAGTATCTCTGGTATATAAGTCCATTGGTATCCTAAATAATCCTCTACAAACTGGTTTCTTAACATTGGCTATTGTCCTGCTAAAAAAGTTAGTAACTTAAAAAAAATGCCGGGAAGCCTATCTTTTGATACAAGTGATTCCAGAATTGGGTGATAGACATACTTACCTTTCTATTAAGCCTCATTTTTCATACTGCCTTGGTAGTAATATAAATTGTATATTCCTTTCCACTACTGCAACTTCGGCATGACTCTTCCAACATGGTGCTGCTTAACTCAATAACGATATTGGAGCCTTGGGGTGAATGTATTGCCTGGAAAAGAGTAACATTTTGTGTACCAATTTGTCACTTTATACCTGTAATCTGTGTCAATTTAATGTGCCTATGATGAGAGAATTGCCTTCCTATATATAAAATTGCATAGGCTGCATCTTGTGGTACTTGCGTCTTCAAGTTTTGATCACAAAACCTTATCTCATGCTTTTCTTGGGTCAACTACATGGATCCTCTTTTTCCACGCCAGTCAATTAAGTGTCATGTCCACATTTAAACAACATGGAATTAAAAATCCTCTCTAATCACTTAAAGTGATTGTGGGCAGTTTACTTAAGTATCCAATAAGCACAAATATCACCAGTTCTCCAAACAGTAGCATCTATTGGGCTTAGCTGAGTTGGTCAAACCATCTCAAATGGTTCTCTCACAACTTACCTCCTATAGGTGCTACCTTTACCAACTCAAGAATGAACTCATTTTCTCACTCTATCGTTTTGGTTTTACCACACATCCATCTTAGCATTGTGTCTCTGCCACTCTCAAGTTATAATATATATTTTAAATCATTGTCCAGGATACCTACAGTAAGATATATCTGAAACCTTGTATATATTTTTTATATCAATAAAAGTAACTTAATCTTGATTTCCATTTAGATTGACTAAATTATCAAAAATGTGATATATTCATTTCTGATGGTAGTGTTAATTAGGGTGTAAGGGTGAAGACAATATAGCCTCATATATTCTTGTCATGGTTGATGGTTAAATAAATTTAACAGTGCCAAATGCTATGCACTAATAGTAATATAGAGTAGCATCACCCATTGAATAAGTGTCATGACTTTTCCACATATCCTTTTTCCTCCTGCACAAAGTTTTTTATTCCTAAAGATATTCTTTTAATTTGAGTTTTAATGTTTCTTATTAATATTTGAGCAGCTGGATCTAGTTGTAAACATAGTTTCTTTTTAATTATTTTCTTTTTCTGTACAATGATTCTTAGATCCAAATGTCGGGGAAGCATGCTATGTTTGAGATTCAGAAACCTCTTGGACATAATCCATGATGGGATTTTGTATTTGGATAATAGCTTTTAGCTGCAAAACTTCCTATATAAATCTCATTTTTATATTATGTGATTAGATTTTTTCAGGAACAACAAAGATTAAAAAAAAAAAAAATCGTGCTCTGTGTATATTGACTCATAGTGTTGTACCTTTTACGATGATTTGGATTTATAGGACCATTCAAACAGCTGTTGGGGTATTTGGTGGTGAGGGGTATACAGATAGGATGGATATTTTACCACTAATGGTGGCAAATGCTGGAAACAGTGCCCGTGCTGCAATTTCGAGTCTTAATAGCCCACCTATTCTTGCAGTTGAACTCTGTCGAGAACATCTGGTATGTCCAGTGATGCAACAAGCTTTCCCTGTACCTCTTGTTTTTATCATAAGTGTGGCCTGCTGTTTTCGATCCTCTTTGCTAACTCTCTTCAGTTTGTTTTACCAAATGTTGTTTCTATATTGATGTTCTTGATATGATATCTAGAAGGAAATGGGAGTTAATAAATGTCTGTGCTAAATGCTTGTAAAGAGTTGGATATAATTGCTAGTGCAAATCTGTGGAGAGATACTTTACGTGCTGGTGAAATAAAAAAGGAACCCTGGATCTCAAAATCGTGCATACGAATGATCCATCACTATGACTAGCTATAATATAATCTGTTAAGTGTGAGTAAATGTCATTAAAAAAATAAATATAAAACCAGATGATGCTCCGAGTGAATCTCGACCATCGTCTAAATTGCTTCTAAGAATTGAATAGTCCTTCAAATGAGGATTTGACCCATGGTTTCTGGAAAGTGTATGTGTAGTAGAGTTGTTTATGTTGTTTGTCCCAATTTTATTTGTATATGCTTCTCTTTCTTTTCTCTTTTTCCATGTGCATTTATTAGTTGGTTTATGACAGTTCCTGCAAACCATCTTTGCTATAAAATAACTCTCTCTTGACCCAAAATTGAAGCACATTTTTCTTTTAGGGATGTCCACAATTAGTGTTCCATTTCCCAATATAGCAATTACTTTCCAAAGTTACATTCATTTGAGATAATGATGGGACTGTCATAATTTCAACCACTAGGCAAAACTATAAAGACATCCAAAAACTTATTTTTCATCTAGATTCCAGGCCAGTTCAAACTAGGACTTCCAATTCTGGATGGAGGGAGGATAATAAATGGCATATGATTTATGGCACAGTAGCTTTATGAATTTAGTAAAATGATGAGGTAGAGTGGAAACTTTTATTGGATTTTCACTTCCAGTGAGCTTCCTTACAAAATTTTGCTTGCAGGGAGTTCATCCTTGTGATAAGAGGAGAAACATTAGTGAGTATCAATGCCTTTTCCCTGCAGTTGATTTTTCACTGGTAAGTCATGTAATTACTGCTACATATTTTAGCAGTGCGTGCAAACATGCCAAGATGCATCCCTGCTTTAATTGATTAAGGATGAGACTATGTCTTCCTATTCACTATCTTGATTTCATTCAGATAGAGAGTGATGATGATAGTTTATGGAAGGCTGATGTCAGAGAGACCAAGGAGGAACTTGCAGCTAGGGGAATGAACTTCATGAACTGGTGACTAATTCTTTTCTAATTCCATACAATCTAACCTCATCAACGGTTAATCACCTTAACAGGCATAAGAGTTTTTATTAAGTCCTAATTCTTTTCCTCTTCTCAGTTAATTGCATCTTTCTTTCCAGTTTTTCAGTATAGGTGAAAGATAACTAAATATTAACTTAATTCAAAAATTATCAATCAATTGATAATTTTTTCCTCCCAAACGGCTGGGGGAGGTGGGCAGTCATAGAGAGAGAAAATGGAAAAAATTATAGAGAAATCTCAGTGATAGTTGGCAAATATTGGTGGCAATTGCTTTAGATCTCAAATTAAGTTTCAATGAGTTTCTTTCACAAGTCATTCTATGTGAGTACCACAAAAGTGAAGAATTGTGCATGCATTTTGTTTTTCTCCAACAAGTTTTACAAACAAATTTTATCATCTTGGTTCTAAGAGTAGGGAGCCATCCCGCCTTACTACATTTGTAACTAACAGGAATCTCATCCCGTTGCTTTCTTATAGATGAAGTTTGATATGATAATAGCTTTATTTACATATATCAGTACATATACACCTATATATATTTGCATGCAGCATGTAGGGATACACTTGTGAAAATATCTGGTGCCTTTCTGGTGGCTTGCTGATCTTCATACTGTATGTATGCTGTGTTTCACTTCACTTTCCTTCAATGGGATGGTTTGCCTAAGGGTTAGGTTGGTGAGGCAAAGAATTCAAGGGTTCATCTAGTTGAAGAAAAGAAGCTAGCACTGACCTATTAAGTGCTCTGAATAAACCCTTGTCCTGTGTATTTGCATGTTGCGTGACGGTATTTTCAATTTTTCTTTAAAAAAGCTTCATTCTTATGTGCTTTAAGCTGTATTTTTTATCTTATTCTTGATTATACGTTTTTATTCATACAGGTTATTCACACGGAAAGAGAAGGAGATAGCAATTGTTACACACAGTGGATTCTTGTTTCATACGCTGGCTGCATTTGGCAATGACTGCCACCCTCTCGTGAAGAAAGAAATTTCTAGTCAGTAAGTTCTTATAAAACAATTGTTGTAGCTGTAGGCTAGAGTTAGGGCTTCAATGTTTTATATGTTTCAGTAGAAGCTTTACGTTCATCATGGTGTTAAAAACAATGCATCTATAGAATCTCTACGTAATGTCCATCTTACTCTCCAAATTTACTTGATTCTTTGGATGTATTGTTGTGCCGTAGTTCAAATTTATTAGTGTCTTAAAGCATGTAATCAAATCTTACCTTTGTATAATATTTTAGAAGATGAGTAGGCTTCAATCCTTAAGAACTTCTCACGCATTATTACAAAAAAAAGAAGAGAGGATTTAGAATTCTACAATTCAAATATGCTTTATGATATGTGATTGCATTTGCCCTTATTCACACTTTGTCCACATGTATGTGTAGTTTTGCCAACTGTGAGCTTCGTTCTATGGTCATCGTGGACAGAAGGTAAACCTCATAACTTCAAATCTGCCTCTGATTATTTATTCTGCCCTAGCATTCAAGTTATTGAAATGATTTCAACATTTGGTAGCATGGTTGGGACTGATTCTTCATCAACAAACTATCCTGGAAAGATCCCATCTGGCCTAGATCTGCCTAGTGATGTTGCTGATGAAAGGAATCAAGAGAAAGATACACCCAACTCATTGCATGAGTAAAGCATGTCCCAGCAGTGGATGAGGTGACCAATTAATGAGTGTAAGATGTTCCCATAACAAGCCATTTCAAGAACTGTTTTAGCAGCTCTGGGCAACAATATGTGTTTTATCCATTGGTGATATCAATTGAAAGGTTAAGAGGCCAGGGGAGCTTTGTCCCAGAATGTCGGTAGTATTGTTTATCTGCATAGTCGTGCTTTTGAAATTGTCTTCTTTGAATCTTCATTGCCATGGATTACATCAGACTCTGTTGCTCTGTTCTTTTTATCTTTTTCTATTTGTTCAACATGTCCAGGAGATTTAGGTGAATTTGTGCTTGACCTGTTATGTACTTTTATGTTAAGCCATGTACACTTATGCCACCTAGAGGAAGCTCTTGCCCATATAACTTAACTTGTTTATAAATGAAAATATGGAGTTAAAAAGCCTGGCATGCATACATATGTTTGTTCAGTAGCAGTGCCATTCATGAAAAGGTTGAGTAAAAAAACAAAAAATGAACACATTGACTGTTGGGACAGAATGGTTTAGAACATTTATTAGTTTGAGATGAGCCTTAGATCTCGAGTGAAAATGTACTAAACAATCACTCATGGCCGAAGATGCCCTTTGTTTCAATTCCTTTCAAGATGTCGTAAAATTGCAATGGTTTTTTCTTCGGTGTCGCACAAAGTTCCTGAAATATGGATAACATCTCTGTTAGTATTACTGCTTTTAATGCTGTCTCGATAATGGGAAATTTTCCCAATGGCAGAAATAATTTGATCTGGAAAATGTGCCTATTTTTTTCCTTTGTTGAACTGCTAGTGAAATTCCATTTTTCGAAACGGCTTGCAGCTTGCCTGGCATTTTTTTAGTGCATGAAATGAAGTGATTATTGAGAGAATAAGGTTTTTCACTTGGCTGAAATGTTACCAATACCTCTATAGCAGCAGCCAAACGTAAAATTGTAGCTTCACACCATGGCCGGCCTATGATTTGTAGGCCAATTGGAAGTCCTTGCTTATCGTATCCAACCTGAATATAGGAAGCAAAGGTAGGAAACATATAACTGTTAACCATGGCAGCTGATTGCAAATTATCGTGAAAAGTGAATATAGTGCAAGCGACAACTACAAATTATTGCAAAAGATGAGAAAACATGAATCCCATGTCCTTCATTGAGTTAAAAATAATCCTGTTATTGAATGTAACATCTGAAACAATGTAGAGAGGGAGAGGTATCCACAGATATGTAAAGGTCCCTGCCGTTACTATTTACCACTCTGCTATCTGAACGGGGCAAGATTTAAAAGGTGGAGTAGAAAGAAGCTTAGAAAAGACAGCGTATCTGGCTTGCAGGTCCTCACAAATAGGACTTCTATGCCAAGTATCCTGAGCGGCACTTTTCACTGTTAATCAGTTGGTTTTACTGTTAAATCTTTTTTCAACTGCTTCTCTGCTTGGTTTGCTAGTGAAAGTTAAGCATAGTAATTGGCGACTCAGAGAGTATTGTCTCTAACCCAATGAAATTATAGATGATTTGTGGTGTATGATACATGTGACTGATAGAGGATGTTACTCACTGAAAAATGTTGCATTCTCAGTTTCTATCCCACATCAGTTTCAGTTGTATTATTTTTGAATTGTTTGTCAGAGAAAAAGACAAGAGTAATCAGATTACTTACTGGGACAGATATTGCAGGAAACCCAAGAAGATTTGCAGTTATAACAAAGCGCATGAGATTTCCTGAGAAGAAGAACAAATGCTTTAATAGAAAATTTTAAAAATCTAATTATAGGTCAATTGTAATACTTTCTTAACTAGATAATCCGACTATTTCAAGTTCACGTTGGCTCCCAGTATAAAAAAAGTTACAGCCAAATTTTTGCATTAAATCCCACCCAGAAGAGCACCCTGCTTGAAATCTGATGCATTTTCTCCATAATCATCTTGGGGTTGAGAGCTAATAATCACAACTGTCAAATGAAATTGTTTCTCTAAACCCAAAATTGATAATAGCATTGAACTACCAAGAAAATAAACATAGGACTAAATAACAAAAAGAAAGTACTAGCCCTAGCCCCTGCAGGCATCCAGCACAAAACCTATATCCATCCTGTAAGGACACAAAGGATATCCAAAGGGTAGATATATCTTTAAAAGTCTGATATAAATAGTGCAGGGTTTCATTTCACTGCATTGTGGAAATTAAAAAGGGCAGCATTTGTTATTGGAGCAGAGAAAGTTTTTCTCTTGAAGCAAATATACAAGGAAAAGCAACCAACCTGCAACTTGCAAATCTGTCTCCCCAGAATTAAGTGCAGCTGGAGGTATGACAGGTGCTGTCATCCTGAAGAAAGAACACAAATCAATAACATTTAAATAAATTAAATTGTTAGAGACAGTAGTCTTGTTCCTCATAGATGAGACCACTGCAAATACCCTTAGCTTTGTAATAAGCAGGAACAGCTGTAGCAGATTTATTGTACACATTTAACAAGCACTATACAATTGTCTCAAAGTTGGAAGCTCAAATTTGACTGTAGCACTATGGTGTTCCACTAAAAGCAAATAAAGTATGCACGGCCACAGATACATGCATGTGCAGCACAGGGACATGAGATATCATCAACGAGAAAGCAATGGCCTAGCGGATTTGTTCATCATACCCGGTGGTTGGAGTGACAATGACATCCACCCTTTTAAAAATCTCCATATGGTAGTACATGAGCCTTCTCCTACAATAGAACAGATGAAACTGAAAATGTAAATACAAGTTAAAAATGTTAATCAATTAATAGCAGGCTTGCATGACATAATTTGTGCATTTTCTCTTTATTGATCAGAAAAATTAAACATATTTGAACATATCTTAAAAAACGCTGTCCTAGCACATTAGACATTTGATACATTAAATAACATACTATAGAATAACAAATAAAATTGGAAGTAATAAGACGCCAAAATAGTTAAATGGTTAAGTTTCACGTTGTTAGCTTGGTATCATCAGTAAGGTGTGATATTCTAGTATTGAGGACAAAGAATCATCACTCCAGAAAAATGTTAAAAAAGAGAAAACAGAACATCAAACTACCTATGACTGCAAAATTACAGTGTGTCTGGGGCAAGGATTGATGAATGAACCAAATTACTCAATATCCGATTTGAGATTGTTTGCTAAATGCTCGCCTGAGCTAGGTTCATCACAATAACAAACAAATTCAAACACCTTTTTCTGTTCTAAAATAAGATTTGAAGCTCGTTTCTAACTTAATTGCAGTATTTAAAATTTAATTAAATACATGTAAAAAAATCAAGCTATTTGAACTCGATTCTTGTTTGGTTCGATTAAAGATCATTGAGCTCGACTTGTCTAATCATAAAACCAAGTTCAAACATAATTTCAAATTTGATAAGAAATTCAAACCAAACTTAACAATAGGCAACTCGACTCGATTCGTTCATACTCATAAACATGTCAAACTAAAACTGCACTACTGCAACTTGAGTTTGTATAAAGGTAAATCACAGATCGTCGACAGGCCTTCTTATAGTAAATCATTCACCAGAACACAACAGACTGCCTATGAAGGGAGATAATCTCAATGCACATGACCCATATTCTAAAAATTTTGACTTACCTCAGACATTGAGCAGCAACATAGTCTGATGCTGAAAATGATTGAAAAAGTGCTAGGTTTGTCCGCGTGTCAAGTGTAAACTTCACCCTTTTTCTAGATAAAAGTAAAGATTCATTCAGATTATCAGCATATATTTTATCATTAAGATATGCTATACATAACATAATCTTCGAACTTAAGAAGTGGCAAACTCAAGTTCAGCCCGTATAAAGATGACCAAGGTAAGTGAGCAGACCCATCTTCAAAATCAGGATTCAATCCACATGCTGATTCGGAGCCAATTGAAACGATGTGAGCAGTGCGCATCTCATGAAGCTCTGGTATAACAATCTCCACTGTCTTTTGCATCAAGATGAAGGAACTCAAAGCAGTTAAATTTAAATTTCAGCCACAAACACTTATCTTACTTCTAAATATGCTGTGTAATTGTTGCAAGGGCAAAGACATTATTAATTAAGAAAGCATGGAAATATACCTTGCATCCATATGTTTCTAATAAACGATTGAGAACATCCTCACACTTGGTAGAGATGTCAGTAGAGAATACATCATTAAACCACTGCAGGTAGGATATCATACTGATTAAATGATACTCAAGAGTCAAGAGTCAAGAGACAAAACAATCTTTAATAGAAGAGGGAAGTCACCTCTGTATACTTCCCCAATTTTAATGATCCAAGAACATCTGAACTCTCATGTGAAGTTAAATTAGGCAAACAAGGGAGAGACTGCAAAGAGACAAAAGGTCAATTTACCATCTGATTTTATGGATCTGCAAATTTTGAGAAATGACTTCCTACTGTAATTGTGTTGACACTACATATTAGTCATGATAATATGTTTGAAGAAACTCTATTAGCAGCACATGGAACAACCAACATTAGAGATTTTGAACCAAAAAGAAGAAAGTACTATTAGAGCTACAAATGGGAAGTGGATCTCGAAATTTGGAAAAAGTATTATATTTCAGGTGATTACAGGTCTCAAGGCGATTCTTTCAGCCGTTGAGGATCCCAAAATTGCCGCGTACCTGAAACATGATCAGTAGATAAATTGGTATCTTAAGCTTCCCAGTAATATAAACATTAAATTCAACTGTTTTCAGCATTAAGCAAGCAAATTTGTTTACTTCAAGGAAGGCTTGTAAGAATACAAGAATTTGACATTTGAAATGTGAAGAAGCACACAAGTACAATCTGAAAATGTCTAATGCCGGATCCGGTCCTGCAGTGGCATAGAAGTATTTGGTGGAATGAAAACTGATATATGAACTAGTTACCATATAAAACAAGTAAAATTTATGCACATTGATTTATACTTTGGCTAATCACTACATAGCATGTAAACGTAAAAGTGAAAGATAAGCGCTAGAAGTAGAAAATAGTTTAAATTTGTGCTGAAAGTGTTCCACAAAGAATTCATACAAATGAAGATGGTATAAAAACATAGTATTTGATATCTAAAGCATTATTACTCACACAAGTATTGCATCCTCAACTGTTGATGTGATGGGACCGATAATCTCTACTGTCCCCGAATCACATATTGATCTGCCAAAAAGAAATTTAGACGACCAAAAAATGAATTGCACCACAATAACAAAAATCGGCTGCATTCAAATATAACCATGTGATGCAATAACAAACGCACAAATGCTGAAAGAACAATTTACAACTATCAATCACTATATCAGAACATTTTGGGCATTGAGGTTGAGAAGGTTGTAGCAACTACTAATAAGAAATAGTGATATAAACACATTCATCATTTGCAATAAAAAAAATTTAGTAAATGAAAAAATCTATAGCCAGAAATTGGATGATAACATAGTCGTCGAAATTTAGCATACAAAACTAAATTCCCATGTAACACTGTTCTCTTATAAATTACCATAAGAGTGGCACTTCTCACAGACTATCTTCGTGTTTAATACTAACTTTCAAAGTCCAAGTATTTTTGTGATTTAACTGCTATCTGAAATTGCAACTCTAAAGCACTAGTTTAAAAGAATTCAAACCTTAAGGTTCATAGTAACTGCACTGGTTCCTTTAATCTAGGATAAATGCCAGTACGCATTTTACAAGATGTCTAAGCTTCATTGCTCTCCTGAGAGGAATTATATTGACACATGATGTTAAAAAGGGGTTTGAGCTTGAGCTATCTGTCCTATCGGTGTGCCCCTTATCCTTAAGGAGAAAAACAGAAGCAATAAAAGATGATAAATGGCACAGATAACCATCTAGTGTATAATTTGAAGCATATTCATATATTTTTCAGTTAATATTTGATTGAGACATTTTTCTTGAACTAGATGTGAATATTTCTCAAAGGCAATAAGAGGGTGGTTCTTTCAGCAAAAGGAAGTAAAGAAGCATAAAGAAATTCATGAGCTTACCCTCTCATATCAGTCCTTCCATATGTTGATTTCAGTCCCACTACACCACACAGAGAGGAAGGAATACGGACAGAACCTGTGTTTTGAATTAAGAATAATTAAAATTGCAACAATTTTCTGAGCAAGCTTAAAAAAAATTTACAAGTCTGACGTGTTACAAGTTCACAACCTCCCCCATCTGTTCCTAATGCAGCTGAACATAATCCAGAAGCAACAATTGCCGCTGGGCCAGAGGATGATCCACCAGTATATCTTTCAGGAGCATGTGGATTTCTTGCTGTTCTGCATGCAGAAAATATCAATTCTAAATTAGTTCATAGGCATTGATGGCCAATGGCCAATGGCCTCCTCGGCCTCAATCAAGGAGGAAGAAGCAAGGAAGTATTTCAACAACAAAACTCATCTATGATCGGGTCATTCTTTGATTCCCCCGTTGCAATTATGCATATCACTCTTAGGTTACAGACAATACAAAGAATTTAGATCGAATTTGCGAACTGATAGAGTAGATATTTCATTAAGACAAACTGGCAATAAACTCATCATAAGTTGACATGTCTTCGCTTACAAAGGCATAAGTGAATGAGATGCCTCCTCGGAAGAAAAACTGAAATCCACTTCTAAGGACTTGTCACAGAAATGAGATGCCAAATCCTACTGTGCACTAAAACTTTACAACAGCTCTTTCAAATAGCATGTAAAGTTATATCATAAAGACCCAGCTATCATGTCTTTATTGTCAAAACACTTGGGAAGTTTTCGTTGGCACCATCTCTGTGATTCAGAATTCAGTTATTTTACATTATTCACTACATTGAATACTTACTCACACATGGATGCCATGAACAATTATCCTTTCTACATTGTAGCACGCACACAGTTGTGTACATATCCATATATGTGAAAATATGCTTTATTTGTTCATATAATTCAAAAGCATAGAAAAGCTAAAAAGATAGCAGTATTTAAGTCAAAATCTTATTAATAAGGTGAGCAACAATGAAGGAGAAGTAGACAGGGAATTGAGAAATACAACGGTTTAAATAAACGTGTGGGAACATGGATGCCACGAACGACAATCTCTTTCTACGAACCATTGTGGCATGCATACAGTTGCCTACATATACATATATATGTAATATACATAATTTTTCATGGTATTCTAAAGCATAGGAAAGCCTAAAAGATAGTAGTATATTAAATTAAAGTCTTACTAATAAAAAATCATCCATGGAATCAGTATTTGGTTCAAGATAAGGCTGATAAAATAAGAAAACATGTTTAGAGAACAGTGTTACAGCTATCAGTGAAAAAAAAAAAAAAGATGCAGCTCATAATAGAGGTTTCCTTTTTTAAAGCATTATATATATGCACCAGCACTAATATAAATATTTTTTTATTAAAAACCAACACATAAAATTACTTTACATTCTTTTTTATTATTAACTGAATTGAGATAAAGAGTTGAAGAAGACAATGCAAAAAATAAAATATTTTTTTGTTGGTTCAATTTTATTAGGGATATAATAGATCCAAGTAAAACTTGGATCGCTCCGAACCCACCTCGCTTGGGGAAAATTTTCAAACCACAAATGAATCTCAAGGCATGTCTCATATAGGAAAGATCAATTATTTGCATTAGAGTCAAATTAGGAATTATGAACCTAAGAAGAATTCAATAGATTCCATATGAAATTTTTTAGCACATTGCTAGTTGGACCATCAACATTGTTTGAAGGCATTGAATACAACAAGAAATGTATTGACAATAGTAGTTTTTCATATAGAATCATGGATCATTAAAGCAGGCCAATCTTATCCCGGTATAAAGGTGTATGCAACATACCCATGATTTGGATTATTTCCTGTGGTTCCCAGACCCAATTCATGCATATTTGCCTTTCCAACCAAGACCACACCACAGCTACGTAACCTTGCAACAGACGCTGCATCTTCTTCAACAGGACGAACCTCGTGGAAGAAGGTTGTTCCACCTGTTTGTCATGAAGCACTCATAATTTTTTGATCGCTGAAAAGGATCCATATAGTAAATCAACTAAATACCTTTTGAGGGATGAGGACAGCAATCAATATCATCCTTAATTGCCATAAAAATCCCATCAAGGACTGATAATGGGTTCCCTGCACGACATACTCATAAAAGAATTAATCTTGTGCTAACATTCTGACTGACCCTAAATAGTTGCGCATTAAGGAAACATGATGCATCCACACCACAAAATGTTTACCTTCCTCAAACCTTCGGGTGGAAGCTGCAGCTTGCTTTCTTATAAGCTCAGGGTCATAAGAAATCAACAAAGGAGTTGGAGGCTTCTTAGTGTTGAACTCATCCATGGCTGAGATGAATCGCTCTGCAACCTTTACAATAAAGTTTCTATCAATGAATTAATTATAACTGAAAAGAAGTAGAGATGTCGCTTTATATCTGCTTACTATAGATGGGTTCGTAAGCTTAGATCTGTATGCATATGCATAATCTCTAATCTTCCAATAGCGGAAAGGTGAAGAAGAATCAGCACTCCAAATCTTGGCGGGGTCATAGTCTGGAAGAATCTTCAAGGCTAATTCAACTCTTTCTTCAGGCTTTCCAACCTCATCCAGGAGAATAACTTCGGTTTCTGATTCTGAATTCAAACATGTGACCAATTTGATCGATGGCAATTGGGGATGATAATAATCACTACAAGTTACATAATATATGCAACCCCAGTTCATTTCTTGCAGTATTTGTTATACTGAACTATTACTAAATGCCAGTTCAATAACCTATTCAACTCCTGCTTCCATTTCTTGTTCTACTTCTTCTCATAATATTAATGTCCACAACCTTAATAATTACCCAACTTTACTTGCAAACTAGGCATAGCCTAAAAGCTAATGTCTATGTTGTTTTGATTTCCCACTTTTTATAAGTGGAGATCAAAGGCCCTGCCAGCGAGAGAGTAAAAGCAGGTCATTAAGCAGCCAGCATAGTTTCATCACATTTCTTCGACTGCATCTTGTCACTAGTAAAAAGGGTATCTGTTTTAGGTGATTATTACTTAAAAACTTCAACAATTTGGCATTTGTCAATAGCTAAATTGAAAAAACTGTAGAGTTCATTTATTTTAATTACAAACACTTTAGGATTAACAACTGAAATTTGGAAAAGGAAAATATAATTAGTCTGATACAGAAATTTTTCGCAACACACATGCCCAGCTTGATATTTCAAAATGGAAGAATGATATAATTCGGTTACTTCTTTCTTTTTTATCTATTATGCCTTAGCGACCGAAATTCATGTACAATCACAATTCAGAGAATATTGTTTGTAATAAAGATATAGCATTAGTAGAGCTTTTAGAATTGATATTACAGGATTATGACAATAAACCTTGAGGAGGAAACTCAGGTTTAAACATTGGAGCTTCTGGTATCACAGTATTCCTCAGCATCTGTTAACAATAAGCATCAATATAACCGTTAAGCTCTCCGAGATATGCCTTGCAACAAGTCAGATATTCAATTCTATTCTCAGAATCTGAAAAATTCAAATAGGAAAAAAAAATGGAAAAAAAAAAGAAAAAACAGACCTCAATCATTTTATTCTCTTTTTTCAAATTAGATATAATCAAGGAACCAATAATCGGTGCCTCGAGCAATTTCACAAACAACTTGAGCCAAAATCCAGTCAAATGCGGCGCTGCAATCGCAAATTTGTTGATTAAAATCTATCAAAAATTTCAAATCAATTTGAGAAACAGGAGAGCAAGCGAACGCTGGCTACACCTTCAATTTTTTCATACTGGTATTTCACCGTAGCCAAGTCAACGTCTTCCGCCGGCAGCATCACTTTCTTCTTCCCCATCTTCTCAGAAAATTTTTCCTCCAATCTACCAAAAAAAAACAAAAAACAAAAACTTAAGAACTAAAAGAACTGATCAAAAAGCTCTAAATTCGAGGTCTGATCATCGATCAACACTCACATTTTCCACTTCGCAAAAAGTCTAATTCCTGCGAAATGGGCAAGTCAGTGGTTGTTTGACCTTTGTATGCACAAAATGATGTTAACGTGCGCGCAGAATGATAGAAAGCGCCGGGCCCGGGGGAGGGTGAAGTAGGTGAATTGAATGCGCTGAAAGTAGGGGGGAGGGTTGAGAAATATTAATGGAGATGGAGCAACAGTTGGTTATGTTGCGCACGCAGCGTAAGATAGAGGGAGGCCCCGGCCATCAGCACAAGTATATAATTTCTTGTTTCTGCATGTAGCTGCCAATCTTTTTGCAGTTCTCTACTTGGCAGTTAGCCAGTTACCATCCATGGACGACTTTCTTGATGGTATTGGGTTTGACGTTGAAGATAGTACATGGGCTTGGGCTTTCATTACAGGACTCTGTATTGGGCCGAGCCTACCTTTCATTTTATGATAGTTAAGGTGTTTACGAGTATTTACAGTTCCATAAATTCATCGAATTGAATAGAAATCAAAAATTTAATATTAAATTGAATTTAATAATTTAATTTGTCATACGATTTTGATTGTTATAAAAATTTAATATTTAGTTCGTTATTTTTGTTTTGGTTTATCGATTCTTATTAATATTGAATTATTATTTTTCTATATTTTTTATATTTTATATTTATGTGTATATTATATGTATTATTTATTTGTTAATACGGATTATTATTTTTATATTTTAGTTTTATGTGTATATTATATGTATTATTTATTTGTATACTATTTTTATTTTTCTTACTTGTCAAAAATAAAAAATAAAAGCTGAAAATATAAGTTAATTTTAAAGTTATTTTTTTAATTATTTCTAATTAAAAAAAATTAGTTACCCAAATATCGAATTAAAGTACCTAAAAAAAATTGATAATTTCTGAACCGATTAAGTCGGTTCAGTATTCGGTATGATGTTTTCACACACTAAATTTCGTTCAGTATGGTAATACCGAATAAACATCCCTAAATGATAGTAAAATTAGGGAGTTCAACGTGTTCTATTTTACTTTTATAAAAGTTCTTATTAGAAATTACATGCTTTATTGATTATTGATCTGAAATTTGAAAAATATTTGGAATCACTCCAATTGAATTTTTTATGTTTAAATTGAGTGTGACAAGGTCTATATTAATATTCAAAAATTTCCTAGTAAATACTTACAAATCAGAAAAATAAATAAAATCAATGCATATATATTGTTTTAATAAAAATTCATGACAAGTTTGAATTTCTTGAACAAGGTTAAGATTTAGTTAAGGATATAAACATTTTTGTTAGTGTGATTTTCTTTTTTTTTTTTAAGTAAACGATAAATATATTGTAAAATCAGGATACCAACTGACAGCTATTTGAGTACAACCAAACCCTATAAAACTAATATGAAATTGTAATTAATATTGTGACGATTGAATTTAATATCATAAAATTATAGAATTTTAGTACTTCGACTTTGACCACTTTAAAATAAATCTTAAGTCTATGATTATGGACCCAATTTGATTAATTGACAAGCGAAATTGAACATGTCGTTTAGACCTATTGCTGGGCAAAGCAGCCCGACTAAATTGTGACAATATTGGATGCCTTATTTTTCGCCACTTTTTTTATTTTATTTTATTTTATTTTGATTTACTATTCAAAACAACCAATTCTAGACTTTCATAAAATAATTTGATTCAATTTGTTTTACTAAATCAAAATAACCTAATTCTAAATTTGATTCAAAAAATCTGATTCAATTATATATGGTGAAAAATTTGAAAAATTTTAGCTGTTGAATTGTGTGATTGGATTTGGGATATTTCGATTTAGCAAAAACAAATTGAATCAGATTTTTTCTTTGATTATTTTGATTCAGTAAAACAAAGTGTATCATAATTTTATTTAATTATTTTGATTTAGTAAAACAAATTGAATCAGATTTTTTATTATGATTTAGTAAAACCAAATGAATCAAATTTAAAATTGGGTTAATCTGATTTCTTAAAACAAATTGAAACAATTTTTTATTTTAATTTAGTAAAACCAAACTAATCAAATTTAAAATTGGGTTAATTTGATTTCTTAAAACAAATTGAAATAATTTTTTATTTTAATTTAGTAAAACCAAATGAAACAATTTAAAATTGGGTTATTTTGATTTAGTAAAACAAATTGAATTATATTTTTTTTAAAAAAAATCCAAAAATTGGTTATTTTAATTTAATAAAGTAAAAAATGAAAAAAAAATAACAATAAAAAATGGGAAAAATGACAGAAAAAACACCTAATATTGTGTTCCCCCATTATGACAATCTGACTTTTCTAAGGATTATTCCGTTTAGGAATTAAGGCAATGAACTGATCAGAATAGCCAAAAGGGCATAACTCTGTGTTCTATTGTTCTTGGACAATAAACAAAAATTTGATATACCAAAGCATTCTTTGTTATAAGAGGTTTCTTAGCCTTTTTTTCTTTTTCCTTTTTTCTTCCTCTTGGTAATAGGAACTACTTTGAGTTTTTTATGCAATAGATAAAGCATAAACTTTTGCTAGATTTTTGAAAATAAGATAACATGTTAAATTTGTTACTTCAAATTAACTCGATCAAATTTCATACAAGATATAAGTTGAATTCAATTTACACTTTGTTGCGACTTATTTGAAAATATAGAGAAAAATTTATAAACTAGAAGCTCTTAAAGATGAACCTTGTAATATTTTGAGGCGTCCAATAGGTCCAGAAATATAAGAATCTTGTCAGTGCATGCATCCTATCACATGATAATGTAATTCTTTTTTGAGTACATTTATTTTTTTCAATTATATGTCTAAATATTTCTATTTAAAATCTAACTTAACCGTTAAATTTTCATCGGACTCCCCATGCGCCTCTGATAATTTATTCGTATTGTAGACGAGAGAATTTAAGATCCAATCAAATACATAGAAAAAAAAAATCGACCAACATACAAAAACTATAGAGTTGTGGTTTAATACTTCAATTATAAAAAAGGAGCCATTGGCATAATGATGCCAATTTTGGCAGGCGATGCACGAGCAATTTCAGGGCATGAAAAAGAACGGGACAAATTGAAACAAATATAATCATTGCAAGCACGCATAGGAAAAATGTGTGTACAATTATTTGTTTCTTATTACACCAAAAGATGCCATGGTCTAGGTTGTAAAGTGACATTGGATTGTAAAATTCATCACGCAATTAAAAAGTTTTGAATAATCTATCATTATGTCTGGCTTAATGATTGTTTAAGATGTCATTTTGCTAATAAACTAAATGGTTTAGTACATAAAAAGGTTTGATGTATTAAACCTACCTTTCTGATTTGTTCTTCAATCATTTTTTACTTAGGCAAAAAAATTTTAAAAAAAAAAGTATCCCTGCAATTAACTATATTTTGTCTCTGGAATAGCGAAAAATTTTGAAAAAAAAAAATTGTATGAGAAGATTAAAATTAGAATAAGAAATGTATACTTGTAACAAATTAAAATCTTTTAACATAAATAAGGTATATTCTTAAGTAGATACTGAAATGATCTGCGTAATAAATAAGAGAGTAGTTAGATGATAAATATCCATCACATGTACAATATTAATTACTTCGTGTGTTATTATATTAGATTAATATTACGTTTTCTTTTTTTTTTTTTGAAATTAAAATATAGAAATTAGCTTCTTTGCGGCTATTGATCTTCAAAAAGAAGAATATTATCAAGTAAAGTTTGTGTAGAGATATGACATTATATATGAAAGATGTCTTTACATGACTGCGACATGGGCTCAAGGTCCCATTGAAGTCGTATCAAGAATCAACTTCATTTGCATCGTTTTGTCTCGCAAGGGAATCTTCATGTTTGAAATTTTTTTTTTTTATTAAAAATTAGTTGAGAAAATATGTATGTATGTTACACACCTATATGTATATGTATAAATATAATTGAGATTCATACCTCTTAAGATAATATGTATGCATGTTGCACATACTTACATATATATGTATATGAATATGTATAAATGTAAGGAAATCATTCAGAACGGATGTATTTCGGGCGTCATTGGAGGTGTACTATTATTTCCATCCAAATCTTGCGAGTCATGGCTCTGTCTGGTGATTTATAGTGAAGCTTCATCAGACGTATCTTCATTATGGACTCCTTTTTCGATCATTTCACACCTTAGTTCATAAAATTTACTACAGACGACGTCAATTTGTAATGCACCAGTTGTAACAGGTGCACTCCAAATAATAATATGCTGTTTTTCATCCTTCGTCCACCAATTGAAAACCTGCAAAACAGACATCAAGTAGACCCGACATATGATCTTCGAAATTTAAGTCAGCTGGATGTTTAGAGAAAAAAGTAAAATCATGCAAAGAATATAAGTATCAGATATTAAAAGTGTAATTTTATTTTTAAGGTAAATCCCCTTACTTATAGATGTCAAGATTGGGGTAAAATGGAGATTTCAAAACTCAATTTATTATAATTGACTCATGTACACATAATCATGCTCTTGATTTACTTTAAATAAGATTTTTTGTCACTTTTCAATAATAACTATTTCATCCCATCTTTTTGCATGACCCTACATGACCTGGAGGATGCAAGTCATTCAAGGAGGCACGATCTATCTTGACGTGATAGTGGGTCATTCAACAAGTAGATCACGTAATGCACATAATAGGTCGCACATATTCGTAGTTCATACGATACACACACAACAAGTCATGCATATTCCTAACTCATGTATCGATCTAGCGGTCGACTAACTACCCTCGTGACTATTCAAGACGAAACATCAATGACCAAATTTAACTATCTTTTTTCTAACTTAGTTATTGATTCGAGTCATATAAATCAGTAAATATATATATATATATATATATATATATATATATTATATATATATATAAATATGAGTGAAATGCATATCGCCCAATTGTAGGATTTATACAATCATAATTATATTTTGACTTTGGAATCACATCTTTATATAGACTTGCCATTTTGGTATACTAGTTTAGGGTTACTTTGGATGGGGTTGGTGGATTTATGGATATTATTATCATTTATTATGTTTTGAGATCAATCGAGCTAAATTGATCAATAATTTATCAATTTTAAATTTTTAAGTCAAATAAAAACATATATTTTTATTTTTCAGAAAGCTGATAGCTCAAACTGTACTTATTTTTAGATTGTCCAAATGCAATTAAAATATTTTGCGCAAATCATTAAACGATCACTTTTTTAGCCGATGGCAATTTGATAGTAACTATTACTACAAAAATCACTTTTTTCTTTGAAAATATTACTACAAAAATCACTTTTTTCGTAAAGTTGTATCTCATTTGTCCTAACAAATCACTTCATTGTATGCTTGTTAAAAGTGGGAAAATAAAAAACTACAATCAAAATGTGGTCAGACTCAAGAGGCATTAATAATATGGTGGAGCAGTTTAGTTTAGTGATCATGTTCTTGGAGATATTATCGCCGACAATAGTGTTACTGCAGAACTAACACAACTGTTCTTGGGTTGACCCCTTAACCAGCTTTCTTAACACCCCCCACCCACCACCCCACCCCACCCCACCCCACCCCCCGACTTTTTATTTTGATTTCAACTGACTTGAAATGCCTTCACTTTACATATTAAAACCAACCCTTTTGCCATTAAAAAATTAATAATTCGTGGATGCATGTGTGAGTACAGGGTAAAGCCACGTGATTTACACTTCCAAACTAATTCATGCTTAGTAGGTGACGTCATAGTCGTTCATTTTGTGGATTTTATAAGATGATCAATAGTGATGATTCGTGACTTGTGGGTGATGTGTAGTGATGAGGGCATTATTGAAAAAATACATAACGATCCTTAAAATAAAAAAAAAATATTAAGCAGGATATAATCAACGTCAGAAACTATGAGTTGAATTTAATTCGAATTAGATTTAACAGTTTATCGAGCCGTCAACTACGTATATAGTGCATTATACTTGAAGTGAAAGACTCCACGTGTCGATATTATACATATTATAAATAGGTCTTCAACTTCCATATTTAAAGTAAGACATAACATAATTAAGCACAATAAAATTTTTAAATATATGAGGGTTTTAGATGAAAGTCATCTTACTAAATCTAACAATTTTTTATTTTTTTTTAAAAACTAAAAAATCTCCATTACTAGATTCGAAGCATCTACATCTTACTTGTAAGAAGGTTCGAATCGAGGAGATGTAGATCGTTCGATTATTCGGGATAGAGGACAAGATTTCAAGAGTTATACATTAATAGGCTTTCCAAGTAAATTATTCTTCCACAAATCTAGGGAAAATTCCTTTTGTCGATCGGGTGGATTGATTGAGGAATGCTGCATATCAACCATTAGTCTTCATTTTGCTTTCACATTTCTTATTTTTTATAAGAAATAATTATGATAAATTCACTTTAATAAGTCATTACTTACAAAATTAAAGAAGTTGAAAATCGGTGAACGACTAACTAATTATATACAAGATTTCGCAAATTAATAATAGCATGATAATTGATATACATCTTAAAGAAAATATATATATATATATATATATACTAAATATTTTTCCTTAAAAGGGGGAAAAAATAAAGATGACTGCTTTGCCTTGACGAACGCAGTCAAACATTTGTTAATCTGTAAAATGGCTGCTGACCTTGAAGGACAGTAAAAGTTGCAAGTATTGCAAGGAAGGGATCTGGTTGTCTTCTGCTAATTACAGGTAATCAACAGTTAGAAAACTGAACCTCTTTTTCTCCTAATTTAAGAATTCTTTACAGTTTCCCATAATCTGCATAGCTTATAATTAATTAATTACTCTACCCCCAGTTTAAAAAATGCCCTTTTCTAACCAATATCACAGTAGATTCATGCAGTTTTCTTGTGCTTGGTGATCTTCATT
Organism: Paulownia fortunei; assembly: GCA_019321725.1. Taxonomy (NCBI): domain Eukaryota; kingdom Viridiplantae; phylum Streptophyta; class Magnoliopsida; order Lamiales; family Paulowniaceae; genus Paulownia; species Paulownia fortunei. The sequence continues at coordinate 28,156,368 of CM033106.1, read as the reverse complement.
ACTTATAATATACCATGAGGCTGCCAGTAAAGTTGTCCAAATTTTACAAGAATATTTATTATATTCACTCTTTTGTATAACACATTTGAATGAAATTAAACAGTTGGTACAAGAAAAAAAATATAATTGAAATAAGTACATAAGTATAATTATTTGCTGACTTTTATTATGTTTAAGCTGGGGCCATGGTGACGGTGTGACACATAGGCCTAATGCAAGAATTTATTGGTATAGTACTATGCTTGTTATAGCTTAATATAAGTTTATCAGGCAAGCTATATAGGTACTCAAATTAAAATTTAAGACCATTGAGCTAGTAAATATGAGGGTTGTTTTTTGAAAGTTGATGTGACCGTGTTAAATTTATTTAAAATATCTTATAAATTTTTAAAATATTAATAATAATAATTTTATAATTAAAATTATAAAAAATTATTATTAAAATAAGATCTCATTTTAAAAATATATTAGGATCTCCTTTTTAAAAAAAAATTATAAAATTCTAACATATTATTTTGAGAGTTTATAAATTTTTTTTCTAAAAAAATTATCAAATATTTTTACAAATCTTATAAGATATTTTACAGAACTTATAATCTTATGACTTTTTCAAAATCTGCAATCAACTATTGAAGTATTATTGAACAATCACTCGTAGATTCTTTTTTAAGTCAGTCAATGAAGTAACCAACCAAATTATGCCCAATTATTCTCCCACTAACTGGAATAATAAGCTTTTGTCAAATGAAAATTGAAATGCAATGGCAAAAACTATTGTGCTTGGAGCACTCTTGGGATTGAAAGTGAAGGCAGGAATAAGACAAAAATATTGGTCAAGGGTATTGCCTCATTTGTTAAAAGCTTTGTTATTTGTGCATTGTTTGTATGAAGGGTGAACTATGGGATTGCAAGAGAAATTTCATGGATTATTATTTAAACAGATTTATAAATTATTAGATATATACAATATAAGATATGTCATCAAAGATATATAAGATAAATTATAAATTGAAAAATTTACATAATGTATAATTCAATGTCTTACAATCTATTGTATTGGTTATATAATATCTTATGTCCAAAAATTATAACCCAAGTACAAAATTCTATAATACCCAAGCAAAAGCCCAATTAGCAAATCAATGTACAAACTTTTTACCTATAGTCCAAACAAATTAATGTGAATTACTAGTAATGTACATTCATGAATAAATATCTAATTTTATAAAAAAAAAAGGTATTATATATCATTTATATGAGAGTAGTATCTCAAAAATTAGTGGAGGGCTTCAAAATCAACAAAATATGATATTGTTGAATTCCTTAACCCAAAACACTAAACGAATGTAACATTAGATGAACGATGTCTTGCTCAAATAATAAAATTAAATTTTAAAAATTTTAAAATCTTGAATATTTATTTATTCATTTTCCTAGTTATTATTAAATTAAATTTCTTAATATTTATATGATACTATAAGTATGTAACATTTTATTCAAAAAAAAAAAAACTCCCATTCCATATACCTTCCTAACCCCAAAAACAAGGAAAGAAAAAATTACTACTCCAATCCAAGTCAACATTCTCATCTCTATCTTTCTTATCTCTTTCTACTAATCAATCCCCCGTGGCCCCCTTCCCCAAATTTCTCCAGCTAACCCTCCAACTCATTCCATCCTTTCCCACTAGCGCTCTTCCCCATTCCCGCACCACCTGTCCCTCCACTCGCCACGTCGTTAAAACCCCATGGTTGTACAGAGAAAGTGGTACAATCAATTGTCGCTTTATCAGACGCCCAAAACCCAGCAAATTAAAAGAAGACCTCCTCGTAATCAAACTCGTCGTAACCCGGACACTCCCACCAGATGGGCTAAACAGAGAAAACTTTTCTCTTTAAATCTCCAAAACCCCCGTTCTCACACTATTAAGCACCCTCATAGTTAACGTGCGCCGATGGAGAACTACTCCTACAACTCCTCCTACCCCGAGTCCGGCGACTCCTCGCCGCGCTCTCGCGAAATCGACTTCGAGAACCCGCCGCCGTGGGAGGATTCGCAGAGCAATCAGCCTCCGCCGACTTACAAAGTCAAGTTTATGTGCAGTTACGGTGGGAAAATTCATCCCCGGCCGAACGATAACCAATTGTCGTACATCGGAGGCGAGACCAAAATCCTCGCCGTCGATCGCAACATCAAATTCGGTTCTCTGCTCTCCAAGCTGATCGCTATGTGTGATAGTGAGAATATCTCTTTTAAATATCAGTTGCCTGGTGAAGATCTGGACGCTTTGATTTCGGTGACGAACGATGACGATTTGGAGCTCATGATGCACGAGTATGAACGGTTGTATAGGGTTTCTCCTAAGCCCGCGAGGCTGAGGATTTTCATTTTTCCGACCCAGAACCAGAGCCTGAATTCCTCGACTCGAAGCTTTGGCTCGGATGAGGTGAAGTCGGAGAAGGAGAGGTTTGTTGAGGCGTTAAATTCTGCGCCTATTATGACTGCGCCGCCGCAATCGGCGTCCGCTGCGGCTCCACAGGCTCAGCCCCCGGCTAGTAACGTCGATTTCTTGTTTGGATTGGAGAAAGCGAATGCAATGGCGGCGCAGCCTCCCGCACAGCAGCCGATGGTGGGGAGACTCCCGGAGGTGGAGGATCCGGTTGTTATTCCTGGTCTGGATGACAGGTTTATCGGGTTGGATCCGATCCAGAAGCACATTCAGGATCTGCAGAGGCTGAGGCTTGAGGAGCAACAAGGAATCTATCGAAGGAAAAGCGACGACAATCTCGCCGGAGGATTCACGGGTGGCGAATATTACAAGGTGCCTGAGAAATTCTCTCATGTGCCAGTTCCTGGCGGCGTTCCCTACTGGACTGATAAGCAGGTTCCAGGCGGAGTTTTCCCGGCGAGAACCGTCAACAACGAACAGCCATTTTACATGATTCCAGCTCCGGCGAGTGCATACCACGCGCCGATGGTAAGACAAATGACCGGAGCACCGACTCAGGGATACTACACAGTTCAGAGGATACCAACGGAGGTATACCGAGACCAGCAGCAGATGTACAATGTGATTCCACAGGCAGCGGTGCCTTCGATGGCGGCTGCGCAACCGACTCTGCAGCCGCAGAAGGCGACGGGATATTCTGAGGGTTTCGGGATGGTGCGACCAGCGACTATGGTGACAGAAGCAGGGTACGCACAGGTGGCATACGACGGCGGTGTGGGGAGACAGGTGATCTACACAGCGCCTCCAGGGAGTGTAATGGGGGCGCCAGCGCCAGTACAAACGGCGGCTCAGTATCAAGCCATGGCTGGAGGCGTGAGCGCCGATATGCGATCAGCTGGGGATTGATTCCGGAAGCAGGGGGTAAGGGTGTTGCAAAGGTTACGCAAGCTTCTGTGTGATTATGGTGAATTATCATGTTACAATTAGTCATATATTATAAAATTTTGAGTTTATTGAAAAATAATTTGAGTGCTTCATGTGGGCTAGTAATATTATTTTCTTTACCTTGTTTTGTACATTGTGTGAAATCAAATGAGTTCATTGTTGTTCCGTTTTTAGCAAAATATATAGTGTATACAGTAATTTAATTTCAAGAATTACATTTAGAAACAACAGGAAAAAAATATTTTTTAAACATTGAACAAAAATTTGCATGATGTTCTTCCCCAATTTTCCAAACTATAATTTTTTTATAATTAAAATTTTACATGTGACGAATAATTAATACAATAATATTTGAATTAAAAGATTTAGTGAAATTGAATATAAATTATTTTAGACAAGCAGGAGGTAGATTTTTCAAAATGATCTGAGGTAACTGACTCTATAGTTTCATTTTTTTAAAAAAAGAAAAAAGAAAAAACAGAATAATAAATCTATATTTTCATTCAAATTGTTCAATTATGCGCATATTCCCTACCTCATTAATGCTTTGCTGTTGGTGTGAATTAGTTTAACGACCACGTCCATATTATGAAAAACCTACAATTTGAATATTTATTTTTATTTCTATCATATAAGCAGAATCCCATTTGTACCAACCTGGCATGCCATTATTTGTTTGCCAAACCAAAAATAAGTTTTTTTAAACAAGATTCTTTTACTTTGTCGTTTAAATTCTAAAGAACTTGGTCATTTTTCAGCTGGGCTTATAAAGAGGTATATGTTTTTCATGGTATCACATCATGTTGATATTTAAAATTTACATTTATAATTCATATGATTTGATTTCACCAATTAATGTTTAAAACATGTAGTATTGGTAAGTATTTTTCAAAATTCTTATAAATTTGTCATGTTATCTGATGAGGATGATGTTACGTTGATAGTAAATATCTGACATGGTTCATAATTATTAGGGTTTGAAACATTGGTGTAAATAAATGATTTTCAAAATTGATTTTTGCTAATCAGTATCAACATATGTAAAAATAAATAAAAGTAACAAAATTAGGTATATATATATTTATTTTATGAAGAGGAACTTGCAATTACTGTACGGAGTTGTACAATGGGTAAACCCCACTTTCGTACAATAGCTCGCAAATCATACAAAAAGATAAGTCATACTAACCAAACCGAGTGCAGCAGACAAAAATCGAATGATGCTGGAGATTTTAATTTAAAATCTTTCAGCCTCAAATTCTTACTTTACAATGTTCGATCATTTCATGAAGGGCAAAATTAGGTATATTTTATGCCATTTATTTGAATATTATCTAAATATATTTAGAAATCATTGTATAAATATATAATACTGATCTTATACAATTTTATCGATTCACAACCACATTTACCCCTCATAAGTAATGTTCACCAAAGACAAAAGCAACCAGCCAGATATTTCTAATCTCCAATAATTAGTGCTAAGAGTCTAGGTTGACGAGTACAAATTAACGCATTAGTTAATTAGTTGTAGTCAAGGTAAGACTTGTGGATTTGAACTTTCACCAATTCAGATTAGATGAGCATAGAATAAAGCTCTATCCACAAATATTTGTGAAAGTTCTTTTATTTTCCTTAATTAAAAATATCCAAAAAATATATCTTATTCCTTAAATAATTTTTTCCTCTTAAATATCATCTCACTTAAATAACATAGCAGTCCAAATTAAATTTGATCGAGTTTTAATCAATTATAAGTAAATAATTTATACTTATTTTGTAATTGATTTATATTTTAAAAAAATAATTAACTATAAAATAAATATAATTTTACTTACAATATAATTTATTAAGTTCGATCAAAATAGAAAAAAAAGTGACAATATTAAACATAATACCCTGAACATGTAGCTTGTTTTTATTTAAAATTTTATATATGATTAATTTAAAGTATAATAAAAAAATATTAAAAATCTCATGTGAAATGTCGCATTAAATAATATTTAAATATCAATATGAAAATCTATAATTTATTTATTTTTTTAAGTATAAAAAGATTGTTGTGCCCAAATTTACTAAAGAATGAAGTTGGGTAAAACTTCCCTTTCCAAACTTAGTGAAGACAAAGTTCTAAATTTTAAATTATAAAAAAATATTAAAAAATTAGTGAGGACAAAGTTCTAAATTTTCAATTATAAAAAAATATTAAAAGGGAGATAACGGGGGAGAAAGAAATCAAAGCAGCTGGAATTTGGACAGACAAATGCAAATAGAGTTCACATCAATGGCCCCACCATTTTCACCCTATCTTTTGGTTCAAGCTTCCATTTTTCTATTTCCTTTCATTTCAATACTTCAAGATTTTGGGCAGTTTTTTCTCACTGTTTGATGACAAACATCAACAGACAAATTTAGAGATTTCGTGTCAACAATGTAATGGGGGTGGGTCCTTTTTCTTACAGATATTTTCAAGAAACAAATTTATAATTAAAAAAATCTAGTTTGTAATAATAACATTATCCTCTTCAATCATTTTGGGATTATATAATCCTAAGTTATTTGTAGTGGACCTTGTCTTAGGGTATCAAAGAATGACTCCCTCTAGACGTGGCCTTACCAAGAACAACATCAATGAAAGTATACTCCAAAAGTATAGAAACAAAATGTTTATATAATCTTATGATAGTGAAAGAACCCTAATTTACAGTTTCTTTTTTTATAATTTGCTTGGGTGATTGTTCAAAGTTTAAGATGTGGGAAGACCTGTAAATGGGGCACACGTTAGTCCTACATAGGTTGTTTTGTGTATTGTCTGCATATTATTGGTATTTGTAGGTGGGTACATACATTTTATATACATCATATATGTATATGTGTGGATGTCATTAAATATATAGTAAGATATATATTCGATATACACTAACAGACGTAATATCTATAAGACCTGAAGTTTTTTTCATGTTACCCTCAATATTTTTTAAAAATTTTAAATCGAATATTGAAACAAGGAAAGAAATGGAGGGACAGATATCTTCCCCTAAGGTTAAATACATGAGACTTTTATAAATAGGGGCGAGACTCGACTCTAGATTTTTTATTTATTTCGAAAATTGAATTGTTGGAAAGGAAAAGAAACCTAATTTGATACACAATTTTTTTTTCAATACTGATAAAATATATATGTATGTAATTGTTATTTTCTTTTAATTAAAATCTAAAGTTTCATGTTGGGGTCAAATTAGATTCCTAAATGAAATATGGAAGGAGTATGAAATAGAAAAGGGTTCAATATACAATATATATATATATATTAAACCGTTCATGGAGAATGACATGAAGTACGGCCCAAATATTTTTGAGATATGGGCCTTCACCCAAGATAAAAGTTTTAAATCTATGTAGAGTTTTTAGCTAAGGTTATATAGATTTTCTATCATGCCCGTTCATGGACCTTCGCCTACGCTCGAAAAACTTTAAGCCATGTAGGGACTGTAAAGTCCATTTTGGATTATGAATTTATGTCTTATCATTTTTTTCATTTTCAGGATCTCGTCTCTTAGAAAATGCTATTGCACAATAAAAATGTCATAAATAGTAGAAAACCTAATTAGGATCGATAGCAACGACATCTACATCCATGCATAAGGATAAGTAGAACTAAGCTGGCCCAACTCTAAATACTAACTACTCTTAGTTTGTGTGATTATATAAGCTAATATGAAATTAAAGTAGTACTTGATCAGAATGAACTAGGGTTGATCACAAACCCTTTAAAGAGATTAGGTTGTGAGACTTCGTCGATTTAAAATACCTCATTAAATATTGATAATGCGGATTGAGGTTGTAACACTCCCAACACTAAATATAAATATTGATATAATAATAAATTTGACAAGATAGCATATATATATATATATATATTTGTTTGCTTTTTTTTTTGTCGAAGGTAGCACTTTAAGAAAACAGTAAAATATTTTCTCTCATATCCTGTATATAGAAAAATAATCATTTATATAAAAACACAACACTCATCATAGTCATGTTATTCTCAAACTTATTTACTATAAAATTTCAAGAGTTATATATGACACGACATCCCAAATTTATAATACGATACACTCAAAAATTAAAATAATGGCTTATACTTTTGGAAGAAGTAAGAACATTTTGCATTTTGTAACCCTTTACATATAGACAATAATTTACACAATAATAATAATTATAAAAATTAGAATATGCCTACAACACAACTCAACATGTTTTCATCCATGTACATTGATCCTCAAAACCTGTTGGAACCCCAACGGCTTGCCCAATAAGTCCATAGTATCAAGTATCACCAGACTCACCTATAATGCATAAACTATATGAGCTAACGCTCAACAAGTAAATATTATGCATATCAAAGAATAATCCACAATATCAAATCTTGTATCTCAAAATGCTATGTCCACAACGCAATTCTATGCATCAAAATATTTCTTTCTTGGGCCCCTGACCAACGCTACTATCATATGCACCGAAAAATAACTTTGCACACTATCATAATCCAATGGCCAATAATGTTATAAACATGCAAATATATGCATACTCATACGTATGCAAATCTATGTACGCGAACCTACAAATTAATGCATACAACTATGCAAATCCATGTATGCTTTGGTGGACTAGTAGTGATCTGCAAGATTTTTTTCCTTTCTCAGAATCATACCGTGCAATGCAAAATTTATCACAATGCTCGTATATGATGCATGCACGTGCGAATGCCCATGTATGTATGCTCAATGGACATGAATGACAGTAATGCGTGTCATTTGCTATGCACATATGATCTATGGTATTACATATAAATCACACATTTACTATATCTATGCATTGTAGTTGCAAATGAATCTTTATTTATATTTGATCGGTTGTGTGTTACTTCTAGGTTTCTTAAGTATTTCTCCCCAACCCTAGATGTGAAATAATTTGTAAAAATACAAGACATCAATCAACATACTCAATTAACAAATTCATTATACCTAATGTAGTATAAAATTCTTGAATCTCAATTTAACTAAATAACCTTACCATTTAGAAAATATAACCGAATACAACCTTCTATGAACATTTGTTCCACATTTTAAATGTATAATAACATCACTTAATTAATGTATTATAACTCTTATAACATCTCCCTAAATGTTAGGGATCAAATACACCACATATATGCTGTAACATATTAATGAATCAAATGGGACAAATTCACAACTTCACATTTTCTTGCTACCACATTAATTTGTATGATGATTTTGACATCCTTAAACATATTCATTCACTCCCCAATTTTTATCACACCTACCTAACATAAAAAAATAATGTAACCTTGTCATATAATGGCTAAAAAACACGGATATAGCTTCCTAAGTTCAACTCCCTTCACAGCATACTGAAAACATATTTTTCCTACCGTGACAATTTTCCCTTCACAGCACTGCATGACATTAATGGTTTTGGGACCCTTAAATATATTCAATCACTCTCGAATTTTCAGCACACTTAGATAACATATATAAAGAGACAAACAAGTCATACTCTTGCCAAAACTCATGGATTTAATGCTGCAAAACTAGTCCCCTTCACACAGGACATAATTTGAAATTCGATGGTGACAGTTTTGAGCATCTCTTCAATATCATGCCCTATTTCAATTTCTAACCGATGAAAATTTATTGCAATACTCTTAACTCATATATAAGTATGTATATAATGATACTTACAGGTTTTATTCAGTATACTATACACGTTTAAAGCCTAAGATACAAAAAAATAGTAAGGTAACAGTTTCTGCCATAAGTATTTCCTATTAAGTGTTTGTCATCAAAAACTATTTTTTTGTACACCAAAGTCTAACTAAAAACTTCCTAAAATTTTTATAAGAGATATTGAAAGCTTAATAAACAATAAACTCATTCAAAATAATCTAAAAACTAAGGGCAAAGTCATAGATAAGTGTTACCTATGCAGATTTTGAGGTTAAACTTGATGGTAATCACTTCTCCTTTGCTTTTCTTGCTTTTATTTCAACTTGGAATTAATTTGGAGCACTTGAAGACCTTAAGATGTGTGTTTGGAAGTTGAAAATGGCTAAAATGATGGTTTGGTCGTGGCTTAAGAGTGCAGGGTTTAAGGTGTTAGTTTGAGATGTTAGTTTAAGTTTAATAAGAAAACATGAAGTGGCAAAGTTTGATGTGTCAAATGGTGATTTAAATCTGATATTATGCACAACTTATACAACTCTAATCTGGTATTTTTTAGCATTTATTTCTTTATTTACAACCTATTTTAATTTTTGTATGATCGGATAATAAATTCTACTCTAATTTTTTAACCGTTAATTCGATCTTTAAATCGATTGACATCCGATTCTTAAATAGATTGTCTAGTTTTCATTTCTAAAATCATATGTACATATGAACCTTGAAATATGATACTTAAATCAAATTAAATCATGTTTAATATTCCAAGTATTATTAGTTTATGGATGTATACCTTTAAAACACCTTCATCTAGTTGAATCGAAATATATTAGCTTACTAGTAATACATTTAATTACTTCTAAAATTATAACATATAACCTATGAATATCAAATAGATTGACCAATCTATTATTTCTCTTATCTAAATATTGAATTTCTTAGTTAGGTGATAAGATTTCAACCACTAATATTATGTGATAGCATTAGAAGTTTAATAATTAAGAATGCTATATAAGATGTCATGTCAATGTTAATGCAAATTAATATATAAGTAACATGTAATGCATGAATCACATTGATCGAGTGAATAGTGTGAGGATGGAGTACTAGATAGGTATTTTTCTGCGATTGACTTATTAGTTTTAAAACATGAACGATAGATTGCCAACCGCCTTGATAATTATTGAGTTATGCCATGAGCTTTTAACTACTTTAACTACACCCTTTACAATTAAACTCTAAATATCCATAATGAAACTTCTTATTCAGTTGATTCAAATGATCCCATAACTAATTTCCAAATTTCCATCGTTAAATCCAATTTTACCCTCCAAACATATTCATAAAAATTAAATTTTAGAAAAAAAGGCCAAAGAGACTCTTGGCAATTTGTGCATCTGCCACGTGTACTCACAATACCTTTGTTGTCAGTTGTCACCAGATATCAACACTGCAACTCATCTTCTTTGGGATAAAGCAATTATAAATATTTAAACCCCAAATAGAGATACACAGTTGGATTTTGAAACATGGTTGACGCTCCCAAGTATGCCTACCCCTACACCGCAGGTGGTAAGATAAGATCAATATATAAACTTCTTCAATTTATTTAATTATTTTTATATTATGTTAGAAATTGGGTATAAATCAACCACAATTATTCTATATATATATATATTTTTTTGAAACATTTGTCGATAGGTTCTTCTTGAGCTTTTTGAACTAAATACAATAATTTTAAATTATTATTACACAATTTAAAAAAATTTAATTTTTTAAAGGAAATTGCTAACTTTTAGCACATTCAATAAAAAGTTACACAAAAGTTGTCAATAACAAAAGCGACTATTTCTCACGTTTAGAATCCAAAACTTTGCATTGAGGCCGCCCCCCCCCACCCCGCCCCTTGCAGGGGGTGATTTTACTTTTTTGGGGGAGACATTTTTAGAATTTTTTTTATTATACATGCAATCTTGTGTTGCTGTTATATGGTAGACACGTGTCATGTGGATTATTGGAAAAAGGGTGCGTCCATCCGATTATTATACTTTTTTTTTTTTTTTTTTCACTTTCCTTCTTCCCTCTCAGTTAGGCCGTATGCGAAGATGTAATAAAAGGTGAAAATCCATTAGAGCTTAGCTTGATAATTTATTACCAATTTTTTTTTTTAATAGAATGAAAAATTGGAAGGGCAATTTTGTAATTTTTCACTTTTATCTGTGTCGCCCTTGTTAAAGGGAAATAGAATATAAAGTCACCCACTTTATTATTCATATGAACGATGCTATATATCAAACCTGAAAAATTATTAGCTATTTATTGTGATAGAATATTAATAAATTTAATAGTTTAAGCTTTCAAAATATTTGGAAATAAAATAATCAGAGAATATATTAGAGTTTTGATGAAAATTATTAGGCTAATGAGAAAAAAAACCGACACAGAAAAAATATTTTTGAAAAAAAAAAGAATAAAAGAAGAATGAAAAAAAGATATGAGTATAATCTTGATAGCGAGGGTGATGCTTTGTTTCTTTATTTCTGTAAATTCCTCATTTTTATTTTTTATTTTTTTTACAAAAAAAGGTTTCATTTGGCAAAATTAATAACCGCAACCTTAATATTGAGAAATCAGCTATATATTGGTCGTATATGTGTATATATAAAATACAATTGAAAGTTTGTACTTCCAATATTAGGCATTATTAAAAAAATAAAAATAGAAAATGTTAGAAGGTGTAGCCTTGTAAGTGGACTGTATGATTATTTCTTTATAAATTCGAATGTAGAGGCTTACACCACGTTTTCTATTTTTCTGAAAAAAATGAAAAGATTGAAAGTGTGACATTGATAATTTTTATTTTACAACAAATAATTAAAAAGACCATCAATGTTCAGAAACGTGAAGAGTGTATTAATAATTAAATTTAGTATATTTGTGTCAATTTGATTATGAAGGTTATGTTAATGGTATCCTAACTAGTAGTAAGTAACTTATAAACTTTTTAAAATATCTTATAAACTACTTATAAACTGTCAAAAAATATTTAATAACCTTTTTTAAAAAACTTACAAGATAAAAAAAAAATTTGTTTGAGAGTTTATCATCTTATAAAAAAAATACATTCATTCCAATTTATTTTTAATATTATTTTAATAAATAAACAATGGAACCCGTCATTTCTTTATCCATTAATTTATATTTTTTTTAATTATATTTTTAATGACACCTAGCTACCAATTGATATATTTCCACAAATAATTGAAATGCGATTTGACTTGAATTTGAAAATTCAAAGAAAACTGATAATTAATTTCTTTCTTTCATATGATTTGACCAATTGGAACTTTTTGATTTGAATATTTAAAGTATTTAGCAGATAGTCAAAAAGAATAAATAAAAAAAATAAAAATTTCAAAATTCTATTTAAGTTAATTTAAGTTAGCGCATATCTTCATTTTTTTTGACTCATTTCTACAGTCCAGTGAATAAGAAACAATTAATATTAATTAATAATTTAAAAACTTTTTTTCATGGAACATATATACCAATATGTGTGGATTATACCTTTCGTTCCACTTCTAGTCCTATTAATAACTGATATAGAACAACAATCAGGAGAATATCAAGAATACGGAACATTATATCATCAAATTCGTTCAAGAAAAGTCTAATGTGGTAAGAATATTTATAATCTTATTTTGTCCAAACATTTCAACAACTTATTTTTAAAATAAAATTTAGTATTTTATAAATTTTAAACAAATTATAAAATGTAGAACTTATATATTTTTTTAAATAAATTCAGCCAGACACTACCTAAGTTGCACAACTAAGTTGTTATTTTCCTTTTTGGAACAGTATTCAATGATGAACAAGTAAATAAGTGCCTTGAAGAACAAATGGATTAAAGCTCATGATTGGGTTTGATGGCACGGGCTAATGGGCCTTATCCATTCGCAAGCCTATTTGAATGATGCAAATAGATCGTGGAGAGGTGGCCCATGGTTTTATTTTATACTTGACCAAAAAGTAGGCAAAAAAAGAAGCAAACTTGTACTGATAATTAGGTCTTGTAATTTTTAATTTTTGCATTGATTATGCCCATACTTTGTTGAATTTCAAGATTGGCCGATATGTTGCACGAATTTTTTTTTTTTTTGCAATTTGTAGATTTTTTATTTTTCAATAGAATCATAAAAATTTGGGAAAAATGTGGCTGGTGGGCCTTAAACGGGCTTAGGGTCTGGGGCTTGGGGGTGGGGTGGGGTGGGGTGTTGGGGTGCAGGAGGAGAAAGTGGTGGTGGTGGTGGGGTTTACGGTGGGAGTGAGGTCTGTGTCTTGACCTTCGGTGGAACACGGTGGAGAGTCTTGGCACAATGCTAGTGGCTCGCTGGAAGGGTGGCGTGTGGGTTGGGGTGGTGGTTGGACCTGTAGAGTAAGAAAAAAGAAGACGACAAAAAAAAAAAAAAAAAAAAGTTGAGAAAGAAAAGAAAATTATTATTTTTTACTTTAAAAAAAATTATTTAATCTATTATGTTCTTAAAATAGATAATATTCAATTTTAATTCCTTAATTGATGATTCACTAATTAACTAATTAAAAGTTAATTGAAGAGTTAAATTATGTTAATTAAAATTATTCAATATATGTCAAAAAATTAAGATAAATTAATCTTGAATTAAAAAAAAAAGAAACTTGTATTACTATTAATTGTTTACTTGATTAATTTTATATTTAATGAGTAAGTGTGAAGAAATTCCTTTAATCGCTAATCAAATATCAAATTATTAATAAAGAAAAAAATAAATACAAATAAGGTTTTTGTTTTTCCTCCCACTTGCTCTTTCTTTTTTTTTTTTTTTTTTAATTTTACAAATTTTCCTAAGCAAGAGCTAATTGTACTCGATTCGGAAGGATGTATATGCAAAATAATTGTTTTTGCTTATTGTAATTGTTTTTTTTTTTTTTTCAATTTTTGTAGTGAGGTGTTAAGTCAATTTGTGGCTAATTCACCTCCACAATCTAGTTAAGGATTGTAAGTAGATGATTAAGAAGGAAATTTCTTGTTGCCTATTCTTGCAAAATTAACCTAGTAAATTTCAGTCGTGATTTAGGAATTTCATGAAAATTCCAATTTTGGTCGCTTTTACGCTAGAATTCATGACCTCATAAATCTCAAGTTCATAAGAAACATATCTAGTGATTACTGTGCAGTGAAGAACAGGAAATTTCTACATGAATCGATGTTAACAAGTTTTCCTACTATTTTATTATATTATGGGAGTTATAATATTGATGCACATATTATTATTCTTGTGCGAAAATACTGTCGTACTAACTTATTTAACTCATATCATAAGTAAGAAATTGGTGCAACTTAGGTCGAGACGAACCTGCGTAGTTCGGGGTATGGGGCGTGAGCTAATTGGAAGTAGGTCAGGTTGGGATGACAGAAAATTCTCATCTATAAATGGGAATTGAGTGAACAGGTTAGCTCAATACATAAGTTAGGAGAGTAGCACGACCTGTTAGGCGACTTCTATATAGTATTGGGAAGTTTACCAACCTTCAGGTCGGGTAAGATGAGGAGCTTACCGACCTTCAGGTTGGGCAGGTTCACGAGAAAAATAAAGATAAAACGATTATAATTAGAAAATGACAGGAACCTTCATAGGGTAAATGAGACAAATGGATACGCGTGCACTAATCTGTTATAAAAAATTGAGATTTGAAATTTCTTTGTTGTGCTTATTGAATATCTATAAATAAGAGAATTCATGTTATATCAGGGGTTACACTTTTCATATATAAAAAATATACATATCTAATATGTTTTTCATCATTTCCAAATAAGGAAGGAGAGCAGAACAAGTCGACTAATACTTGGGTGTACCTTCTCCAACAGATTTATTATAATATGTTATTTTATTTTTTATTTTAATATTATTAATATATTGTATTTTAAAGTGTGTATTGAAATATGAGTTAAAATAATATTGATGATTTGCTTGAGTACTTCGAGATGCTGCATTCATAAACTGCCACGTGTTTCAGTCGAACTGGTTGAGGAAAGCCCCAGACGGCGCGCACATAAAATTTGTCAAAAGTTTCACACAAACAACCTGTGTAGCCAACACATTGATGGTGATGGTGTCTGAATATGAAACCAACTTTTCCAGAGCTTTCTTTTCACACCCCCACCAGAAATTTCCTTGAAAGCAAGAAAAGAATTTGATTCACTATTCTCATCACATCACTTTTGAACTAAGGAATAAATTTATATAACCCCCTCATACCCTGCTTCTTTCTTGGTGTTCAGCTCCAATTCTTCCTCCAATTATATATCTTGCTGATCTTGTAGAAAAAATGAGTGAGCCACCAAAATATGCTTACCCATACCCTGCTCAAGGTAATTTCTTCTCTCTTCTGGTTTCTTACTTCACTGATTTTGTGGGATGTTTTTCTTTCTTTCCTTCTCTATCTTGCCATATACTAGGTTATTTGTACAAAGGTATAGCAAATTTAGCCAAATAAGATTATGGGTTGTTTCAAGATTTGTGGGTTGTAATCCGGGTTTTCTGAATTCAGTTGTTTTGTGTGGTTGGATCTTGGGAAGATGGTGTTGGGGTTCTTTTTGGTGTGGAGAAAAGGGAAAACTGAAGAAAAACTATAACCAAGTTTTTTGTGCCAAAGTTTGGACCAATTTATATTTTATTTCCAGGACAGGAAATTATGCGAACCCTGCATACTATGATGTGCTGTGATTTTGGAACAGGTTATTACCAGGGACCGCCTGTAATGGCACCTCCACAGTATGCTGCTCCCCCTCCAAAGAGGGAACCTGGGTTTTTGGAAGGATGGTATGTTTTTCAAGACTTTGTTCCCAACTGTAATCTTGAATTATATTGTACTTTTACAACTCTTTCGGTCTAAATTTTGATGATGGTTGATGATTGTAGCCTGGCGGCCTTATGTTGCTGTTGCCTGATGGACGAATGCTGCGACCTGCTATGGATTTTCTAGGACTGGATTTATAGCAATCCAGCATTTGGTAATTTGTATAGCAGAATGGCTTTATGATTGATGGTTTTGTAGAACAATATGTACAAGACTGTGTGCTGTAAGTCAAGTTAAAGAGCTATTGCAACCTGTTTTAAGACTTGTAACTCATATGGTAACACAATATGTTTGCTGGATGTGCTCTGTCCTTTGAGGAAGACAATGACACTCTCTTGTTTGGGATTGTACAAGAAATGGGCATTTTTCGTCAACTCAGTGACATAGCATGGACAAGAGTAGAGCTGAAGAGTGATCAAGCTCCTCAAATGCAGAAACTTTGTACTTTCTGTAGTCATATGTAATACCAAACAAAACTAAGATATAAAGCATGGCTTGCTTATGAAGTGGCTATTGTTCTTGCTAATGCAATCTACCCTAAACAGCATCTTGGGAGTAGTATTTCCTCTTCCGAAGTGATGCTTTTCTTTGAGTCATTTGCAAAGCAGGTCTGGTGCTTAACCAACTTCCCTTGGTAAGGCTGTTTTTGACATGCATAAACAGTATTTAAGAATGGTTTAGAAGATTCTTAACGTGTTGTTGTTGGGCGATTTGTAGAATAGAAACAAACACAAAACAAAGAATTCAAGATGGGCGACTTAGTAGAATGGAAACAAACACGAAGCAAAGAATTCAAGACGAGTAGCTAATTTTGCCAAAAGAATACAAAAATTGCAAAATGTTTAAATTAACTATCCTGGAAAATTTCTTGCTTGCCAAACAACGATAGCCTAGCCATCATTTACTTAACTAATTTCAACTTAGTCTAGATACTTCATTTTAAATAATATTTTATTTTTTATTTTAAAATTTATATTAATGACTTAACGTGAATTGATAATCTTAAAATTAAAAATAAAATACTATTTAGAATAAAATATTAAAATTGCCTTCGACTTTCTCTTCCCCTCCTTTAAGGTTGTCTTATAGGGTCTTACACTTGTTTTAGTTTTTTTCTTTTTATCTTTCATTTTATGTTAGGAGGCGATCATTTCCATTCAACCAACTTTATGATGTAATATCACGACATAAAAATACAGATACTTTATCTGCTTCTCAAATTTAAAATGTGAATATAGGATATTCTATTCAAACATATCTTTCAATTTCCAAATACTTCAACGTTATACTAACATATTTTTCAAAATTCAATTTCAAAATTTTCATCAAAGTGGCGAAGAAAAGGTAGCCGTAGATCTTCATTAAGCTTCACCCACTTTTACAAATTGATATGCCAAACTATCAATCTTCAATATCCAATATCCAATATCCATTGAGTGGTACCTGTCTCACATTTTAGAGGTTTGAATCCTCCCCCTTTTCCTTCCCTCCTTTTCCCTGTTCTTGAATTTGAACTTTTTCCTCCCCATTTAACAATTAAAAATAAAAGATTAATATATATTTATATATATATCAATATCCAATACCTGCTACTAAAAGTCATGTCGTAGAATATAGTGTCATCAAGTTATAGAGGACCTCTTCCTAGTTTCCTACAAGCAAAACACCAAATACAAACTAAGTTCATAACATTATAAATTTAAACCCAACAACTCTAATCCTTATTAGTTAAGGAAAATGAAAATTTCTTATTGTTGTTCATCCAAAAGTTGATGTTTTTTAATAAAGAGGACAAAACGTTTCTTGACTTTTGAGCAAAGTTTACCTTTCACCCATCTCAACTTTTACCCGGTGCAATTGCATTCAACAATTATAATTAAAAAGAATTGCCACTTTCATTATTTAAAATATCACATCATTTTAAAGAATTTAACAACTGTGCAAATAGAATTAAACATTTTTATTTTTATTAATTTGTTTGTGCATATCTTCACAAAATGGATTTCTATTAATTCAAAATTTCATTCTTTTGTGCAGGTGATTACAAAAGTTGCATAAAGAAAGTTCAACTTCATAAGAAAGAATTATTACATTTGCCAAAAATTCCAAGTAGGAGCTTTTATTTTAATATAATATTTTGCCAGTAACTTATATAAAAAAATATATAATTATATTACTATGTACATGACATAAATATGTGATATTTAAAAATAAAATATTAAATTAAAAAAAAATTATATGAAACCTCGAAACAACAGAGTTCATATGCAACCTCGAATTCACCTCAAATACACACCAAATTCACATTTCCAACCACAACTGGCAAGCCACCGAATTGAAGCCCTCTGATTCTCTTGCCCCTCCGCCGGCTCTCCGGTGGATGATGGGCGGCGACGCCACTACCGGCGGCTGATTTCCATAACTTTCCTGATTCTGCCACCCAGCCACACCGGATCTTGAAAGATTTACAGAAAAAATAACTCCAACAACATCATAAGGGCTTCAAGAAACCATGGATCCCCTGATGAAGAGAGCGCTGCCCATTTCTTCTCCGGCAACAAATGGGAATTTGGAGTAGCAGGATCTGATCTGCATATTAATGCCTTTATTTCTCTGAAGAAGGTTCTGGGCTATTAGAGTATGGAAAGGTTTGGTTGAAATGTGACGCCACCTATATATTACCTCAGTTTGGTTGTCTTCTATCTTTAATTAATAGTAATTGATGCTGATGGGATGGGCCCCCAACATAAAAACCTTGTTGGCAATCCGCGCACCTTCTTTTTTGGATTTCCTCTTCTGCCCTTAGGGAAATTTGTAGACTATGTTTGGGTTTTTTTTTTTCATTTTTAATTTATTTGTTCAAAATAAAATTAATTATACATCATATTTTTTGATATATTTTTCTCTAAATAAATATATTTTTTTAATATATCTCTTAAAATATATTCTCCTAATTTTTTATTTTTGTTTGTTCATTATCTCTTATTTTTGGGCTATCATTATTTAATAACAATGGGCATTTTCTTTCTTTTTTTTTGTCTCTCTTTTTTCTGTTTTTAGGTAAATGGATTAATTACGGGCTTCTCATATAAGAATAATAAATGTTTTTCAATATCGTGTTGGTGAATTAATTTTATCTTGATTGTTGATTTCAGTTCATTTAAAAATTATGAAATTGTAATTTTTTTAATTGATAGAGCCCTTCATTTATAAACTTGTTTATGAAATTATAAAACTAAATGTAAGATTTTTTTGATATAATGTAAAATTGAGTTAAAAATTAAATTATATAATAATTTCTTGTAATTTGTTGGCCTAAGAATGGGTTTAGAAATAATTGTCCTTAAAAGGAAAAAGAAAGTATTGCTAAAGCAAGACTCAAAAACTTGTTTCCTATTCTATCCTTGCTTTTACATACATATTATGCACTTTCAAATCTCTTCCTCTAAATTTATACATTATTGAACATAAATATTGACACTGTTTAAATAAGCACTAGTACTTGAATAGTGTAGTTGATTTCAATTTTTTCATATGTATATCGATTAAATATGTGACAATCAAATATTAAATAATTTTATTTAATTTAATTTAAAATATTTTTTGCATCTAAGTAAATTTTGTATTTAATATGCATCATTTATTTTTTAAAATATTTTTCCATGCCAAACTAGTTGTAAATAAAAGGGACGGGATAAAAATTAGTTCTAAATAAGATTTTTGTTCCTTCAAATTTCTTCTAGAATAACATGAAACCCAAAAAGACTTGAAGAAAAAAGTACTAAAGTAGCCTTACAAGGACAAGATAGTAAATTACCTAACCGAGGTCGGCTTTAACGTTCTCCTCGTTTTGACGAGATCCTCCTGACACGTCACGTGCCAAAGCAAGTTTTCTTCACATTCACGTCTTTACCTCCACGTCACTCCTTATACTGGGACCCACACACCCCCACCCCACCCCCAACCCTAGATTCGCCCACACATGCGACCCAAAATTCACCCCAAACCCAAACGCTTAACCTCCTTCCAATTTCCCCCTTCATCCAACGCTCCATCATTAGCCACGTGTCCGAAAAGCCTGATCCAGACCGTAGATGACAGATGTTTCGGTCAACTCCCCAGCCAGCAAACAAACTAACCTCCGCCCTTAGATCATCATTCCCTGATGATTAACGGCGCAGAAACTGCCCGAACTTTAACCGGGCAGATCTCGTCGCCTTTAAGAGGGCACCCCCTCGCCTTCTCATTCCTCGCTCAAACCCTAATAACCTTTTCACCCACGTTAGATGTTCATCTTTTCCTCTTTCTGTTTTAGCCAATTAATCCTAATAGCCCACTATTTTTTTTAGATCTTCAACAATCGCCGTGGTGGCGATTCGAGGGGGTTATCTAGACGGAAGAAAGATTCCGGCTATTAAATACATGTTTTTTTGGGGAAATTGCTGCCGGAGATTTGTCGGAGCTGAGCGCCGCCGACGTTGCAATTTATGGCGTCTGCCGTGTTAGCAAGCCAAAATGAGTCGAGCTGGGCCCACATGGGAAAGACTCCATACTCTAATCTTCACCTAAATGCAAACCCTAACCCTAACCCCAAGAAAAAGCAAAAGCAATTCCACCACGCCGCAGCAAACGGCGTCGTCGGCCGTTACCACAACAACAACAACAAGGTCGTTTCCCCGGCCGTCACGCAGACAGCCTCCGACGACGCCTATTCTTTCAACCAGACGTCGACCAGTCGTCACGCTGTCAATTACGGTGGCTATTTCACCTTCAACGTCGCATCGTACACGAAATCCGAGCTCCTTGAGCTTCGTAAACGGTTGTCTGCAGAGCTTGATCAGATCCGGGATTTACGAGATCGAATTGAGAATGGTCAATTCAACATTGGCGAAAACTCTAGATCTCAAGCAAAATCGAAGAAATTTCCTGGTAACAAAAGGCCTGGCGCTGCTGTTGGATCTATTCCCACCAAATTGTGCAATGGATATGACAATGGCAGTTCAGACGCCGTTAATTTTGAGGGTTTGTTGAAGGAATGCAGCAAGATTGTGGCGAAATTAACAAAGCACAAATATGGGTATGTATTCAAAACGCCGGTGGATGCTGTGTCTTTAGGGCTTCACGATTATCATCTGATTGTGAAGCGTCCCATGGATCTGGGTACTGTGAAATCAAATCTCGCCAAGAATTTATATCCGTCACCTATAGAATTTGCAGCTGACATGAGGTTGACTTTTAACAATGCGTTGTTGTACAACCCTAAGAGCGATCCTGTTAATGGGATGGCGGAGCAGTTGTTGGCCCGATTTGAGGATTTGTTTAGGCCGATACAGGAGAAGATTGATAACTGTCTCGACCGGCGGAGAGAGAGGGAGTTCCGTGAGTTTAGGGTGAATGACGAATTGCACTTTCGGGGCATTGAGGAACTGCAAGGGAGTTCCTGGAATAATCATAGTAATAAGGTTATTGCCTCTCCGATGAGAGGGAAGAAGGCAAAGCCGAAAGCTAGTCCTGTTCCTGTTCCTGTTCCTGTTCCACAGGTTTTGAAGAAGTCTGATAGAATGCAAGCACCAGTGCAAGCTCATTCAAGTGCTTCAACGCCATCAAATCCTCCTCCCCCTTTGATGAATCAGCAGCCATTGATGCCAGAGCAATTGCCTACTTCTCCTGTGAGAGCTACTAGTCTGCCGGTTAAGGAACACAAAGCTGGGAGAGGTGGGGGGACAGTGAAGCAACCGAAGCCTAGAGCGAAAGATCCAAATAAGAGAGAGATGAGTATGGAGGAGAAGCAGAAGCTTGGATTCGAGTTGCAGAGTTTGCCTCAAGAAAAGATGCCTCAATTGGTACAGATTATAAGGAAGAGGAATGAGCATTTGGCTCAGGATGGCGATGAAATTGAGCTCGACATTGAGGCCCTTGATACGGAGACACTCTGGGAACTCGATCGATTTGTGACCAATTGGAAGAAGATGGTGAGTAAGACTAAACGGCAAGCCCTGATGGTGAACAACAATCCAGGTGCCGGAGTTGCTGCTCCTTCCACTCCCATTGCTGAGGCTGATATGGTAATTTTCTATGTTGCAATTTATTCATAATTCTAATTTCTATATTTTCTTTTTTGTATTTTCAGTAGAATTAATAGTCTGCATTGGGGGTGCTATAAGGTGATTACTTATGTTGATGTTAATGTTGTATAGGGTGCAATAAGTGATAAGAACGATGACTCGGGGAAGAAATTGAAAGAGAACGAGGATGAAGATGTAGATATTGATGATGATATGCCAGCAACAAGCTTTCCTCCGGTGGAAATTGAAAAGGATGATGGGATGGGTGGTGGAGGTGGAGGCGGTCCAGATCATGATCATGATGATCGCGGCAATGCCAGCAGTAGCTCGAGCAGTTCCGGCAGCTCAAGTAGTGATTCTTCGTCCTCCAGCGGTATTGATACTGATTCTTCTTGCGTTTCTACATTGTGTTGAGGAATTGTTGCTTGGAATTGCAAGTATCAAAAAGGGCAATTTTCATAGAACGCTCATTAGTTTGAGCTTCCTTTTTACAGATTCTGATTCAGGGAGTTCCTCTGGGAGTGACTCAGATGCAGATGATGCACAGTCCTGACACATGTTTAAGCAATCTGCCAAGATTTGAGTGGACTTCAAACTGGGTCTTTATGTTGTTTCGATAAATAAGCATGTTTCTTGACGAGGTATATTAAGTGGTTTTGTTCTCCTTTTCAATTTCAACTTTCTTTTGTCCTTCCGCAATCAGCTGAAGCTTTAAATTTACTCTTGCAGAGTGTGGCAAATGTAACCAAGTTTTGCTGGGAAATGAAATGATGATTGTAGAAGTTTGATCAGCTTTATATGTAAGATGTATCAGAAGATTGTTGGGGCTGAATACGTCAGAATCTGGTTGGGTTTGTCAATCCTGAAGTCAAGTGTAGTTTAGGTGAAAAAGAATAGGGAAAGCTAAGATAATGTACATAGCCCGTTGGGATACCCTGTACAGTTTTACCACAGAACTAGTGGGTAAATTTATTAATGAAAATAAGCTTTTATATCAAGTCTTCTTTCGAATTCTCTTTATAGTCTCAAGATTCTTAGCACAATGTTCTTGGGTAATCTAGATA
This sequence comes from Paulownia fortunei, assembly GCA_019321725.1. Lineage (NCBI taxonomy): Eukaryota > Viridiplantae > Streptophyta > Magnoliopsida > Lamiales > Paulowniaceae > Paulownia > Paulownia fortunei. The sequence continues at coordinate 28,133,201 of CM033106.1, read as the reverse complement.
GCATTAACCTTTTGCCTGTGAATGCACAAGAAATGGCAAGTGTGGTTTAAAGCCTGGGAGCAAAAGTGAAAGACAAGCACGTGGGGCCATGATGTTGCCAGGCATGATTTTGGTGGATTCAATCTGCAACTAAAACCTAAAGCCAAAATTATAGCACCTGAATCTTGCCATGTGATTTCCCTTTCATTTGGTATTATTATTATTATTGTTAGTAGAAAGATACATTCAATTCAGGATATAACATAGTTTTTCAAAGGCTGGAATGTGGGTGAGTTGCTTCGCTTGCTTTTGGGCTCTGGGGATTTTGCTTGCGTTAATAAAGTAGACACATTGTTTGATAGTGTAGCTTCTGCAACAATAATGACATTTCCAGGGTAAGCAAGCAATTCATTTGCCCACAAGGGCCATTTGTTTTATTTTAGAAACCTTCCTGATCAAGCAGGGCAAAGCAAGCATTTCATTTGCCCAGCCATTTGTTTTATTTTAGAAACCTTCCTGATCAAGCAGGGTAAAGCAGCAATTCATGTCGGGTATCATTAATTGGTTGGGAGAAATGAGTGATGATCATTTTCTTATCAGGAGTGGCTGTGTTTTATTTAGTCATAATGACAAGTTGGCACTTTATTTTACCATTACCAGCTAAAGAAAAAGTTGGAGACATTGGCATTGTCATTCAACAGTATTTCTGCATATGTACTTCAAACATAATGATCATTTGAAAATTGCTTTCAAATGCCCCTTGTGTCAAAGCTTAATTGGTTTTTTCCTCTTTGGTTGAGGCCAATTATAACCGTGAAATTTTATGCCCTTAGCTCCAACAACGAGGGTCATTGACTAAAATGCCCTTTAAACTTCGATATTGAGATGACACCACTGTCTTCCACTTACTAAAATACCCCCTAAATTTTTTGATATTGAGATGACACAACCACCTCACCACAATTTTCTCATGCAGAGAATCATGCATATGTCGAGGAAGAAATTGGACAAAAGGGGAATGTGATACTCCACGGTCCCTAACCTTTTTCTGTGACAATGAATAATATATGAATACTGGCTTAAGTTGTTTATAATTTTCTTTCTCGCAAGTTTACTAAGTTGTGCTAAAAAACATCCAATAGGTTTAAAGAATTTGTCTCTACTTCATTCTCTTCTGGTCGTTCTGTGCCGCTGCTGATTCATTTCTCTACGGGTTCCCTGTTCCAACATCAAGGGGTGTCTATTTCATTTCAGAGCAGTAGAGGGGTATTCGTAATGCTTTGCATGATATTATTTGTGTCAAATTCGTATATTACATTTTAATAATCTTCTTTGGATCAAATATTAATAAATAAAATTTTGAAGTTACCCAGAAAAATCATCAGAGAAGTCAATGATACAAAGACAAGGGTCTTCCTCTCAAATCCAACTTGTACGAAAACGCTCCTACACTGGAAAGCAAAAGAAGAGCATAAGCAAAAATTGAAAGTCAAAAAATAAATAAATTATAAAAAAAAAGTTACGTAATGCGCATAACAGAGCACAGGGATAGGCCACCAGCAGAAAACTTTTCATTAATTAGGTATATTTGTAGTAACTGTTGATTGTTGTCACCAAAATCTCGGACAGCGCTTGTCTAAGCTTATGCTTTGTCTTGCATGAAATGGTAAAATTCAAGCCTGTCTCAAAACAAAAATCTAAAATATCCTAAGATGTGAAGTTTGAAACATCAACTGGCGCAATGGCTGTGTGCCGGCGCGTGCATGAGAGAGAGAGAGAGAGAGAGAGAGTGGAAGAACTTACAAGTTGGATAATTTAGGAAAATTTTGAAATAAAATCCAGGAAACATTTGCATCTAAAGTGCCACACAGAAGAAGAGATCTACTGATAACAAGTCCAATGGTAAAAGGGTCGCAGGAAGAAAAGACATACACTGTGCTTTGACTCAAAATTGTGTTGGTCCTATAGCTTGTTAATTGTAATGGACTGAACGACACCACATTGTTCGGTATGAACACAATAAAACAGAACAAAAGCTACAGATAAAAGGATCAAGAAATATTCAATGCCTTACAAATAAAATCCTAATGGTGAAGCAATGTAGTAGAACGAAACATGCCTCGGATCATCCTCAGCTGAGAGCTTCAAACATGAATAGACAAATGCCGAACATACAGCTGCTCCCACAAAACTAACACCGGATTTTAATCTTCCTGCTTCTTCAGAGCAAGAAATATTTCACCAAGTTGGGATTCGCAAGCAGTGTGACCATCTGGTTCCAAAGCTTTGAGAAAACTAGAGGTCAGATTAAAAGTCTTCAAAATCTGGAACACCTTGCCACAGAATTTACGCACATCAGCCCTTCTGGACTGCTTTTCAGGCATTTTCGTCACTAAGTGCTTGATCAAATGGCATAGCTTTGTAAGATGGCTTTTCAACATCTTTGATGAATCTGCAGCACTTTCATCAGTGGTGGAAGAAAGGTGAGATTTTAATATCTCGGTCACCAAATCAAGGGCTTCAACTTGCCGAAACTGTGATTTGGCACTACCACATTTCTCCAAAAGGAACCCAAACAGGTGACAGCCAATCCATGGTCGTCTTTTAAATATTTCTTTCAGAAACTCGCATTTCATTTGAGATTTTTTGCTATCAAAGTAGGTCACTAAAACATTCTGAAATATATCACAAACCCTTTGCAGTTCAGACTCTGAGAAGTTTCTCGAGTGTATGATTTTTAGGATCCAAAATGTTGAACTTTGAGCAAGTGAATTGATCATTCTGTGCCGATTCCAGGAGGCAGATTGTTTCTTCTTTGATGGATTAGAAGCAGATTTTTTTCTCTTGAAAGGCTTTGCTGCCAACTTCAAGTACTTCTCCAGGAGAGGTTCAAGTATTGCAAGCTGCACTGACTCACCTCTCGGATAGTCCTTAGCTTTAAATATTTTCTTTTGTATGATTCCCCATATGCGCTGACCAAGTTGCTCGCTTCCTTCTGTTGTTTGTGGATTAGCAAATGCTTGAGCCAGGTTTGAAAATACTTTCAGTACCTGTGGTTTACCTGCATACATGATAAAATTCAACTATTTTTGAGTAAGAACCATTCATGTGAGACAGGTCAGATAGAACCATAGAGAAGAATTGACGTATATCAAATGATACAACATCTTTAAGCGACAGCCAAAGAGAAGAATTGACGGAATTCAAGTGATATGTCAAAGTTTGATAAATGCTCTAAACAGTGGATCCAAAACTTAAAACAAAATTGTACTGACGAGAAGAATGGGCAAGGCCAAACCAGACAAGACACAAAAATTCAATGACCATTCATTTCCAGCAATGTGCAACCACAAGCATAATTTGCAATCAAACTTGCCTGGATGTTCATGTAGGTAAATCTCCAGCAAAGAGAGAACACGAAGCTTAAACAGCACAAGCTGAGAATGTGCAGTTTCACCCCCAGCTTGGTTCTTCTTTTCTCTAAATATTCGTGCGAGATAAGTATCCATTCGAAACATTGCATCATCATCCATTCCCTCGTCAGAATCATCATCAGAGGCCTCAGGAAATTCAGCGGTTACTGCATCAACTCCAACCACTGCCTCAGAATCATCTGTTTGCTCATCACTATCAACAGTTTCACCTGTCTCAGCCTCGTCAGATTCCTCTGCTTCTTCAACACCAAGTAAATCGTCTTCAGCATCATCATCTTCATTATCTGTATTCTGGTGTCGAGCTGGTTTTAAATCTTTTCTGATGACCCGCAACATCCGAAGTAACCCATCTTCCGTGATATCATTACAAAAATACTTGAAAACCTATAAAAGATACTATTAATGATTACTCTGGAAAATAGCAACATGGCAATGCACGACGACTCTATGACTATCGATACATGATCAAGCAATGCAGACTAGAGAGGGAGAGAGAGAATCTAAACGCGCAGAAAATTATAATCAACCTATTGACCTTTTCTCGACAAGTAACCATCATTATAGCATCCCCTCAAGGGTCGCAATTGCTTGACAAATAAAATATGATAAACTCATTCCTCAAAAAAGGCTCGATTTTCTTCTATATTTGCATTCACCCAGGTACATAAATAATTTGATTTTTTTATAAGGCTCTCACATTTACAGCATCATTAGCATTGACCTTTGAGAAATTAAATAAACTGCTACTCCGATTTCAGCTCCGATCATAAAACCCACAACCCTATATCCAACCAACTTTTGCCTCCTGTTTAAGGACTGAAAAATAAAAGGGATGGAGATATACCCCTTCCTTCTTCAGCATCAAAGCCCTTTATGTCTTGAACTCATATAGTTTTTGTGGAATCATATTTTACTCATATAGCTGTTTCATCACCATGCCAAATATATCTATTCTTTCTTTCTCTAGCATCAAAACCTCTTATATACTGAACTCCTAAGTTCTTTCAGATATTGCTGTTTTTCCACCATGCCAATCCAACTTTATGTATATTGCGAGAACTATCATTTGCAACTTGAACTCATATTTCCCTTTGACATGTCAAGTGTTCTCATGCTTACCGCTATACTCTACACATATAGCAACTAGAAAACCACAATCGAGCCTGGCAAAAGCAACATGAACTGCATCTTAGTATAAATGATTAGCAATTAGCATCTTTCTCAAATCATGAAGGGTTGGACTATGGCAATAGCAGCAGGGTAAACACATTTGGACTTGGGAGGCCATATGAGAATAACCATATGAGACCATTATATAATGAATAATTGAATCCGCTCAACCTAATATAGTACAACAATGTTATCACTCAGATCTGTCAAAAATTGATCAGATAGAGCAATAGTTCCAAAAGATATTCAGGGAAAGAGGTGTAAAAAATTTACTAAGTAATCAGTTACCAGGAAAGTGATCAAGAATGGTCTTCTGCTACTCACCTGCTCAATGGCAGATCGCATGGGAGCTGATGACTGCGGCAACAGAGAAAGCATTGTGTCAACAAGTACGTCCATTAACTCGGGTGTACCATCCCCATCAGGTTCATCTTCTCCAGAGGATTCTAGAAGATCAGAAGAGCCAAAAGCTTTTTTACAACACATGACAAGTTCAGAGGCAGCTTCAAAGAATTCCCCAGGTCGAAGTACGATTTGAAGCAGCAGTTGGATGAGTAAATACCTCAGAGCATGCAATTTACTTGCATCCATGCTAAGACCAGAATTGCGTTCCTACAACAACCGAAATTGTAAAGAAAAGTGTTGCTAGTCTACTCAAGCAAGCAAAATAAGGATTCAGAGAATTAAAACCTATTTTAGAGGAGGTCCAAGAATGCATCCAAAGCTCTAATTCTGGCCATTGATTTAAAAGATCAAAGGAGGCTTCAACAATTTGGCAAACACTCCCAACCCAACCCGCAAAACACACCACAAACAGGAAAGGGAAAAACACAAAGTTGAGGGAGGAAAAGTAACAGCAAAGCTAAATATACAAAATCTTCAAGTGTAAAAATCAAATTGTTAATAGTCATCCTCTTAACAGCCACACTATCAGTGTTGAACAATGTAAATTAAAAGGGTGGAGTACCTCTCTTGATAGTTGACTTTCCATGGCCTGCAGCTTTTTAAATGCTTTTTCATCATCAATATTCAAGGCCCTTGTTAGAGAAACCGAAGGAATGTTGCATAATATACTAAGAAACCGCATAAAATAAGACCCAAGATCATTTGCCTCAACACCACTTGCCACAGCATGAGGTCCCTCTCCTTTCTGCGCATTTGCGAGTAACAGCTGTAGCTGCTCTACACACATCTGGCACAAAGCATTAGGAATGGCTGATTTTGGCCACCTAAACTTTTCCTGTAGTTCAAAAGATGTTACTTCAGTCCCAAGTGATGATGAAAATAGACCTTGAACTGCCAGAAACTTCAAAACTTCTTTTTGCACACGGAACCTTGCATCTTGATCAAGCTTCAAATGCTTTGAAACACTAGGAAGGGATTCCACAACCCAACTTTTAAGGAACTCAGAAGTTCCTAGTGCCCCAACAGCATCCTTATCTTCGATGGAACCTATCTCGGAATTGTCATCGGTTGTTTGACTCTGATCTGAAGGTTCTTCTGAAGAATGACCTTCATCCAGAAACATGGTCATCAAATTCTGAATGAACAGAATACAGCCAGACTCAGTTTTGAAATCCGACATCATATCTTTCACTGTTTTTGATCTGGTAATGCAATCAAATCTCCCGTTGCTGTGTTTTTGCAGAGCCACAATAACCTCAACTCTCCTAACATCATCGTGCACTACCCATTCTGAGAGTTCTTTAAGAAAATGTTGTGCAACTTTATAAAGCCAAGAATCTTTGGTCGAAAGTATATCCATTAGACATTGGACAACCTTGTAAGACAATACAACATGCACACAGGAAGCAGGAAGCTTTGGAAGTAGAAGCAACAACACATCAAATGCCAACTTTTTGCGATCATGAGACGATGGTAAAAGTGACCCTTCAATTGTTACTTCACAGAAGCTCAGAAGATTTCTCTCCATATCTTCGTCAGCTGAGCTAAACTTGCGACTTCTTTTGTGCTTCTTGATGGAAATTAGACCCGATGCTGAATCTACATCTTGTACAACATAAGGTAAGAGATTGCTAACCAAAACAGGCCAGACACCGTGCACTCGTGGCTGACAGAAGGTAGACTCCTGCAATATCTCAAGACATACTGATCAATATATACCCGAATTGTCCCCTAATCAAAGACAAAAGCTGCAAAACAAATATGAATACCACCTTTAAGCAACTGGCGATATTGGACAAATGATCAGCAGCAAAGAGCGCGCTTTTACTATAGGGGGAAGGCAGTAGTTTCCCAAATTTATAATCAACACCAACTTTTTCTTGTATTTTAAGAGCTAGAAGTAAGGCGTCAGGATTTCCAACTTCAGTTGCTCCTTCAAACCACTCCTGAAGCCCTGGTGCTTCAAGAACATGATTCAACAGTGCTTCAACGGGCAACTAAAACATCATTGTAGATCAATGTTAAGATGAAGGGTAATAATTTCTGTCAAAACACATCATTGAGCAAAATTGGGAATAGAGGGCAGTGGGGAAGGCCAAAATGGCATCAATTCCATATAATACAATCACAAGCATACAATGAGCACATGCAATTTGTAGCCCCTACATATTGCAAAAATACTCTAGAAATATGTCTTATAGACACAAAAGGGTGTGTATTGTGACAACTGTTATGATGGCATCAAGGCAGTAAAATGCACACAATAAAAGATGCAGACTTCCATAAGATCAGCAGATAGAACTGAGTGAAGACGAAAGAAATATCATTTTATTTTCCCTAATTAAAAGGACAAATTACATTCAGACACGCATTTGTTAAAGCAGTTCAATAATTCCAATGAAAAGAAAATGCCTTTCTAACTGCAATAGGCATTTGATGAACAGTTTATTGGCAAAAGCACTTACTGCATTTTCTACAGTAGAATAATAGAAGAGGAAAAAGTAAGCCTACAAGATGACCATTAGTGATCATGAGCTTATTCATAATATCAAAAGAATTAATCTTACGAGCTTAGAATGTGCGACCACATAATCAGGACCAGCAGAACTGAAATCACATTAATTGACAGCAATAAAAATATTTCATTCCCCATGGTGTCAAAGACAAGAATGTGCTGCATAATGATAGTAGGTAGATTACCTTTCCAACCATTTCCAATATAACTGAGATAGCAGACTCTTGTAAGTACCGTTTCTTAGCAGCAAGGGCAATAAGACAACTAGTAAATTCTTTGATGAGTGGAGTATTATTATCTGAGATCCATTCTTCAGTAAGTTTTCCCGATCTTGCAAGAGCTCCATATGCAAATAAGCGACCCAGTAAGCAGTCTCTAGCCTCCTACAAAATCAGATGAAATTTTATACAAAGAAAATCTAAGTTCAATTACTAAATGATAAACATTTACCCACCTGACCCTTCATGGAAGAAGAGACCTCCAGCAAAGTAATAATTAGCTTTAACAACGACTCCAATTTAATGCTAGGAACTGTGCCAACTAAAATTGTGAGACCTAATGCAAATCCTTGTCTTGCGCACTGCAATAGAAGAAAGAAAAACAGAAAATTACCCATAAACATGGATTATGAAGAAGTTTCAAAACCTTCAAATAATTGAAGACTATCCACAGCAAAAGCAAATATGCTCCAAGGAAATGCACACCTACAGATACAATAAAAATAATGGACTCACAAGATACCAACACAAATGATGCTAATAAAAAATTATATTTGAAGACTGAAAAATAATAATGATCATAAATTCTTCACGGGGCCATATGTGACATATCTATACATGCATAATTAAGTCAAAGTTGGTAAGCTTCTAATTATTCAAGAAGTTGGCTTCATGCATTACACCCATAACTGGTTAAGAACTTCCAAACTTATGGGATGTATTGAAACTTGAATGGTAGTTACTGTATGCCAATTTAGAGTAATATTAATTTAGAATTCCTGATTCCAATATTAATTACTGTTAATATATTCCCACCTCTAGCTTATGGATTTAATGGGGAAGAGTGTAAGAGGTCGGATATGGTATTATTAGGTTTTCTTAGGCCAGTTGAAGATAAGATTTTCTAAGGACATGCAGTTGGAAAAATATTGCATCTCAATCTTCCTATCCCAAACCTACCAAATTACAACTGAGTCTGCGTCAAAATCCAAAACTTTAGACAAGCAGTACACACACCAATATAAAACATGTAGTCTCCTATGCAGAATCATAAAAGTAGTTGAGTAAGTAAATTAAGCATATACATAAAGGAGAACTGATGTCTATGTCTTATTACTAAACAAGAATCATTAAGATAAAGCTCTCACTGAGATAAAATATACCCATAAGTTCAAATTTTTTTTTTATATTCCCATATGTTCACAACAATGCAAAAATGTGAAAGGCCACCTTAAAATTAACAGGATTCACTACACATCTGAGTTTCCAATAAAATTACAGACCTATTCAACCATCCACAAGATTCTTCCTTGACAATCTACCAAGACAATAAATTACAGAAATATGTTTGAACCAAAACAACAAATCGCACCTCTCTTGATGAGGACACCCCACGAATGAGCCTCCGCACAGCATACCTCAGAGACGGAGCACAGTTATTCAAGCCATCATCCTTCTCTGCTTCCAGATTCGACTTATCCTCCACCTCATCCTTATTCTCTAACTTATCATATGCATTTTGAACTTCCCTTAACTCCGTAACCAATGCCTTAGCAGCTGCTTCCCTGATGCTCGCATCAGCTGCCGCCAAATCCTTAAATACCCCAATGTGGAACTCAGGCAATACTCCGCCACTACTATTACTGGTACTAGCACTCTCATTCCTATCATTTTTCAATTCTACGTCCATTTTTTCAGGTGCTGACTCGATTCTCTTCATCTCTGCTTGGTGTCTTTCCTTATCTAGCAACTTTCTTTGTTTTCTCCTTTCCATTGAATTCAAGGAAGGCTTGTGAGCATTCGAGGAGGTTGATGCTGCATTAGTATCATTCTGATTTTCACTCTCGGGAATTTCAATATCTTTCTTCTTTTTCTCTTTTTTCATTCTCTTGTTTGAGGGTTCTGCACCCGCATTCTCAATACCCAAGTTCACTTGCTGCTTACGTTCCAGTAGTTCTACTCCAGATTCTTGCATAGAACTGGACTCTCTCTTTTTGCTACCCATTTACGCCAACACAAATAAGAATTATTATCTGTAGACATATCAATAAACATCATCATCTTCTACATCTTTCAAGGAATAATAGAATCAAAAACACATTTTTACACAAAACTTGATTAATTTACCACAACATATTCTATAAATTAACCAAAAAAATAGCACATCCTATAAAATATAGTGGAAAATAAATAAAGCACCAAAACAATACCTCGACTTACTTGTTGAGAAGAAGGAGGAAGGAGAAGAAGAATACGAGGGCAAACAGCAAAGGAGAAGCTTAAACACCGAGGTTGAAGCAGAGCACTGCTAGAGAGAAAAGGGAGGCAGACTGAGGTTTAGCCCTGAGTTTAAACCTACGTCTTATTTTTATTTGGGTCCATTTTCGGATCCACATTCGATCTGTTTTGGATCAAGCCTAGTTGAGACCCGACCTATATTTGGGTCATAATGGATCATGTCCATTTGGCCAGCCGTAGCTTGAAACAAAATGTTACTTTAGGCTTTTGTTGGGCTTTAGACTTGGGCTTTTGTTGGGCTTTAGAAAGCTTATATATTACTTTAGAGACCGTTAGGAAACCAGCGGGCGCCCACCCACCCAAAAAGACAGAAAAAGAAAACAGAAGATGTTTTTAATCGTAAAAAATAATAATTCTTAATGAATTTTAAAATTTTCTCAATTTATAATCATTATTTACAATTTCACCTTTATGTTTGTGGCCTCATTTATATTAGCTTTTATGATTATCTGAAAGTTGCATAGTTAGTATCAATTTTGAGGTCCTCTTACTATATTTTTGTTATATAGTTTACCATATACTCATTATATCTCTATCATTAGATTTATTTCACTCGTTACTAATTTCAATAGTATAATTTTGGGATTCTATACATAAAGAGGTCATGCTCTTTTTATATGACACGTATAGTCTTTGTTAGTTTTATTATAATTTCTCATAAGATTTTGATTTTTGATAAAATATTATAATCTGTTGAAAAATAAATCAAATTATTCAATTATAGGTTTAAGATCAATAACAAGAACTTGTTTCATTAAATAATATAATAGATCAAAATTAAAAATATTTTTTTGTTCGATAAATCTTGATCTAATTCACGATAATATTATTGAATTATTGTCAATACCTTTTTAGTTAATTTCATTAATTTATAATTTTAGAAACACAAACCACATAATATCCACACACACACACAAAAAAAAAAAAAACTATACATGTAATTAGGACGAAGTTGTGAGAGAGGTTATATCCCAATGACAAAGCTCACACGAGCTGATTCATTCGAGGCTTTCCCCCTAGGTTCACTTGTGAAATTTCTAATTCTCGTACGAGTAGATAAACTACTAATTTAATAATTTATAGTAAATATAATTAATAATTAATTAATTATCATATCATTATCAAATTGCATGAAAGCGCAATTTTCATTTGTGTTTTTAATTTATTTATTTTTAATAAAAGCGCAACACTAAATTACGTTTTCTCTTATAATTACGATTTCAGTAATAATCACACAATTAATAATCTCGTTGTTAATTTTTTTGGATAATAATTATTATATATTATAGAAATTTTAAAAAATACAAAAATAATAAAAAATACTAAAAATGGCCACCAGTGCCACAAGTATATCAATGGTAATGTCGTCTATATCGACATCTACCCTCAACAACAACAACAATATCAGTATCACTTAACTGATTTTAGATCGAATCATCAATATATGTACGATAGTTTAAATTGAAGTTCAGTCAACTTGATGAAATTGTGGAGGTCAACTCTCCACGACCATAATACACGTTATCTAAATATGGAATTGCAACGGGTGAGACAATAAACTCTCCACATCCAGAATCATATCCTGTATAAATGTGGAAATGCAACATGTGAAATAATAAACTCTCAACATCCAGAATCGTATCATGTACTAATTTAATAGTTTATTGTAAATATAATATGATTCTGGACATGGAGAGTTTATTATCTCGTATGTTGCATTTTCACATTTAGACAGTGTGTATCATGATCATGGAGAGCCGACCTCCACAACTTTATCATGTCGGTCGAACTTCAATTTAAACTATAGTACATATATTGACGATTTGACCTAATATCAGTTAAATGATACTGATGTTGCTGTTGTTGTTGAGGGTGGACGTCGAGGTAGACGACAGCGTCACCAATATACTTATGGCACTAGTGGTTATTTTTAGTATTTTTTATTATTTTTGTATTTTTTAAAAATTCTATAATTTATATATCCAGTAGTGTAATTATTATTCAAAAAAATTAATCGTATAATTATTAATTGTATAATTATTATTAAAATAATAATTATAAAAGAAAGCGTAACACTAAATTTTGCTTATATTAAATAAAAAAAAATGAAAATGCAATTCTCATAATTTGTTAAGAATTTTTAATTATACGATAATTAATTAATTACTAATTATATTTACTATAATCTATTAAATTAGTCCAGATAAACAAAGTTTCGCAAGCCACAAATAGTAAATTGTACAGTATATTGGTGGGATAATGCAATCTATGTGGGATGATATGTTTTGCCCAGTTGAGTTGTACCCGTCACCAAGAATTACAATTGTCAAATCTATTTACTGCAGACGTCTAGTCCAAGTATTTTATTTGTTGGATTAGCATACTCCCAAATATAATCTTTCTGTCATTGAATTTCTTGAGATTGAGATTGTATCTAAATTGATGAATTTGAAGTTTAATTTCAAATTGTTTAAATAATTTCATATTATATTAAATTTTAAATTCTTAAATTTTTATTTTTTGAGTCTTCGTTAGAATTTAAATTATTCCATAAATCATCCTCTCAAATTTACAAATGCAAACCTTTTTGTACAACCTAATTGACCTTCAGTTACTTTCTTGAGCTTGTTGAGCTACACATAGTTTCACCTTTGATGGAGCATACTCCCATCGAAAATTTTAAGATTTTTTCCAGATTTCTTTTTGTGTTTCTTGTAGTAAAAGGCCACAGCACCAGCACTACCCTTTCCCCCAATCTCATGGATGTTCTAGTCCCTTCCAGTGAGAACCCATCCTTCAGAAATGTTTTTACACACTTTTATGTGGAACTTCACAGGCTATACAAGAATTAAAAGAGCGGAATGGAGAAAGCTATATAGAACAATCACAGGCAAGCAAAACAAGGGAAAGCTACATCAGAGAAGTTATATATAAGATGCATAATTTGCTTTGGCATTCTCATTGGCCAAATTAGATAATAAAGATTAATGAACTGAGTATTGGTCTTAAATTTTAAAATTTAGATAACATCTTAAATCTTTCTGGAAAAAGATTTGGTTTTGGATGTTTTTTCTCGTACCAACTGTCCCATGTCATACAACTGTAAAACACATCTTGCAAAGTATCAGAATTAAGAGAGTTCCCTGGGCTTAGGACAAGGGGCAGAACTATTTCCTTTACATCCTCTAGCACACCTCATCAAATGGGTGAATAACACAACAATAGTAAACCAGAAACCAACAAACCAGAAACTTCTTGTTCAAAGATAACAAGGGGTACGTTTCTCAATGTTGTTGACAAGAAGGCAAAAATGAAGAAACTATATCAACTTAATAACCTTCTTTAAACTTATTCATAGGCAAGAAAAAGTTTTTTAAAAATAAAAAAAAAGAAAGAAAAACCACAAACAAACACACACACACATCACATATATATATATATAGAAACAACTTTGAACTTGTTCAGACTGCATTTCCCTGGTATTTTCAGTCTACTTGGAAACAAAATCAGCACATTTCAGATCTCGTTAAATTCAAGCTTTAGAACTATCTCTGAAATGCACAATCAATTACAGATCGTAGCACATACGCTAATGTAAAAAAATAAAAACACATGATATCAATTTTCTAAGCGCCAGGGTAAAAATTTATTAGACCAACAAAAGCTTTCAGCATGAATTAATTCCACCAAATGTATGTAAAAAACCTACTACTGGGTTCCACTTGGAAAGTTTCTAATTTAGGAATTTCAATACAACCAAGCTATTGGGCAATTTAAATACAAGACCGCCAAAAAAAGAGTTATAGCTCAACTGGAACAAGTAAAAATTAACTTATCAGCTCTATCCCCATCATCTACTTCTTTACCTCCTCATACTCTGCCTCAGGAGCCTGATCACCACCCTGAGAACCTCCAGAGGAACCACCACCGGAACTGCCAGACATGTGCTGTCCAATCTTTGAAACAGCTTTGTTTGCTGCGTCAAGCTTTGCCTTGATATCATCAATATTCTCAGTCGCCATTGCACTTCTCAAATCTGAAACAGCAGACTCGATTTCTGAGGCCACTTCACTTGGGATCTTGTCTTTGTACTCATTTAAGCTCTTCTCAATACTGTAGATGGTGGTGTCTGCATTGTTTCTTAGATCAATCAATGCCTTCCTCTCCTGATCCTTCTGGGAGTGCATCTCAGCCTCCTTGACCATCTTTTCAATCTCATCTTCTGATAAACCACCTGATGAGCGTATCGTGATCTGCTGCTCTTTACCAGTGGTCTTGTCTTTTGCAGAAACAGTAACAATTCCATTGGCATCGATATCAAATGTAACTTCTATCTGAGGCATGCCCCTAGGAGCTGGAGGGATACCCACAAGCTCAAACTCACCAAGGAGTTTGTTATCTGAAGCCATTTCACGCTCCCCTTGCAATACTTTGATACCCACCTGGGTCTGATTGTCAGCAGCTGTAGAGAATGACTGGAAAAGAGAACAATAAAATAAGGAAAGGAATAGTAACTCTAAACCAAACATCAAAGGCCTGCAGATTAAATCATTTTTTAACATGGAAATTCTCAGCAAATAAACATCACAGTGAAGAAAACATGCAAAAAAGGCTTCAGGGTCTTCACCTGGCTTTTCTTTGTCGGAATTGTAGTATTTCTATTGATCAATCTGGTAAAGATACCTCCTAGTGTCTCAATACCAAGCGAAAGTGGAGTGACATCAAGGAGAAGCAACTCTTTGACATCACCACGAAGTATGCCACCCTGGATAGCAGCTCCCATAGCTACTGCCTCATCTGGATTCACCCCTTTGCTTGGGGACTTGGCGAAGATTTCGGAAACTACTTCCTGAACCTTTGGAACACGGGTCATACCTCCAACAAGGAGCACCTCATCAACTTCCTTGGTTGATATGCCAGCATCCTTCAAACAATTCTTGCAAGGGGCCTTAGTCCTCTCAATTAAGTGGTTCACCAGAGCCTCAAACTTGGATCTAGTCAATGTTATATTCAGATGCTTTGCACCAGATGCATCAGCAGTGATAAAGGGCAAGTTGATTTCAGTCTGAGATGTCGATGAAAGCTCTATCTTCGCTTTCTCAGCTGCCTCCCGAAGTCTCTGCAGTGCAAGCCTGTCCTTTGACAGATCAATAGCCTCTGTTCTCTTAAATTCACTTACCAAAAACTCCAACAAAGCATTATCAAAATCCTCTCCTCCCAAAAACGTGTCACCATTAGTGGCTTTCACCTGCAAGGTAAACATGTGGTCAGCCAACAGAACTAGAATATATGGATAGCTGAAACTGCTTAATAAGTATGTTGTACCTCAAAAACACCATTTGATATCTCCAAAATAGAGACATCAAAAGTTCCACCTCCAAGATCAAAAACAGCAACAAGACCTTCTTTGTTGTTCAAACCATAGGAAAGTGCAGCTGCAGTAGGCTCGTTAATAATTCTTTGAACATCAAGGCCTGCTATTCTGCCAGCATCTTTGGTGGCTTGCCGCTGAGCGTCATTAAAATAAGCCGGAACTGTGATTACAGCCTTGTTTACAGACTTTCCAAGGTAGGCCTCTGCAGTTTCCTTCATCTTCGTCAAAATAAAAGCGCCAATTTGACTTGGGGAGTACTGCTGTCCATTGGCTTCAACCCATGCATCCCCATTAGGAGCCCTGACGATTTTGTATGGAACCATCTTCATTTCCTTCTGCGTCTGAGGGTCATCAAAGCGTCTACCAATTAGACGTTTGGTCCCAAAGACTGTGTTGGTCGGATTTGTGACAGCTTGTCGCTTAGCTGGTGTTCCGACCAATAACTCTCCTTTTTGGTTAAAGGCGACTACCGACGGAGTCGTCCGAGCACCCTCAGAGTTCTCAATAACTTTTGGATTCTGAAAGACATTCATTTATATGTAAGCAAACCAATTATTAACAAGTAGTACGAGTTAAATTTTCAACTGAAAAAAAAGGTGGCACCTTTCCCTCCATGACAGCAACACAAGAGTTTGTAGTACCCAAGTCAATACCTATCACATCATTTCCAGCTGGTTTTGTGCTGTATCAAGAAGAAAGTATGTTTAAACTTTCAAAGGCAAGGTTCTAGCACTAACTTTAAGAAACTGTGAACAGGAAATATACCTGAATGGCCTTGCAAGACCTGCCCACTTGTTGCCCAAGGCCCATGACGGTTTGGAGTTTCCAGTTAGCTGAATATGAAATAATACAAATCATACCATTCAGTAACAGAAGAAAATGTGTCTTGAAGTGCTTAAAGTCATTAAAGTACAACAGCTTAAAAAAGCATGCAGAAGCCAAGGTCCTTCATCCATGACATTAATGAGAGATTCCACAGATTTGGAAATAGTTTGTCAAATGATGCTCATCAAATTCGTAAATGATGTGACTAACTCTCATCGTCCAAAGCAAAAGAGTGTGAAGAACAAGAAAATTACAACCGCAGGGAAAGGGAAATTATCAATCTGCTCAACAAGTTTTGGACTTGCTGAATTTCCTAGCAAAAGATACAGTAAAGACCATACTACAAATCTAACAAAATCAAACTAATAAAATAAATAACAAATAAGACAAGCTCTTAACTTAGCCAGAGATCGTATACAAGATGTAACAGAGAAAAACCATTTACATCTGTCCAATTAGATACCAATTTCTAATACAAAATGATAAAAAAAAAAAAACATACTTATTCTCTCTTTTGCATAATATTACTTATTATTCCCGTGTTTGTCAGCTAGCTCGGAATTGAAAAACCGTTAAAACAGAAAATCAAAGATTTCACAACATACAGTAATAATAAACACCAGTAATCATATCAGTAATAAATTTCCCACCAATACTTGGGTATTACTGGAGAATAATATCAGCACCTATCAGACATAATCTAAACCGGTAACAAAAACACTAGATCACACACAAGGACACCAAAACAGGGAAGAAAAATGAATCAGAAAAAAGAAGTTCAGGAGAAGAGACGTACGGCTTTGAAAGCGGAAATAGGGGCGGAGGAAAATTCACGGCGACGAAGAGATCTGAGAAGCACGGCGGTCGCCATTGATAATAGAGATATAGAGAGCTGCTTTCAAAATTGCTTTCTCCTTTATTCTGCAGCGGTGGTGGTGCTAGGGTTTAGGGTTTATGGAGAAAGAGCTTGGAGAGAGAGGAGGCGGATAGAAATAGCGGAAATAGATTTTTCTGGCGACTTTAGTGAAAAATAAAATGAAATAAGGGGAGAATAGTACTAGGTCAGATCAGAAGGTTCTAGATATATCTGTTTGCCAAACAGGTCGTGGATTGTTCCCCAAGTACAACCTTATTTCCTATTCTTTTTGTATTTTTGATTTCCTAAATTTTAATTAATTGCAACATAAATAAATTATATTTTTTACTTTATAATGGGTAGTTCTGTTTTATTTTTCTCTATTGATAAATATATGTAAATTTTCATTATAATGAAAATTAATGATATAGTGGTACAATCGGAGTTTAATGGAATAAATTAAATTAAATAAAATATTTATTTTTATAAATTTTAGTTTAAATTGAATAACATATTTTTTGTGCTTTTGGAAAAATATGTGTATTAGAAAAAAATATATTAAAAAATATGATATGTATTTGATTAAATTTTAGAATAATAAAATAAGAATGAATAATCAATAAAATATATAATATTAAATTATTAAAATATAACAAAGCTAACGAGCTCCTATTTTAAAATTTATTTTTGGATTTCAAGACAAAATTAATTTGGCGAGGCAATAATTTGTGGTTGTATACAACGCAACGTAACAAAATAGTATTATTACAAACCTTATATTACATCCAAAAATTAATGCAAGCTGGTGTCTTTCAATTTTTATTTATTTTTAAATAAATCCTAAACTTTTGTTGCCATTAATTTAATCTCTTTTTTTCTGTTTGTATTGTTTTAGTGGATACGATATTAAGTGAAGAAGAAAGAAGACATAATCAACAATATTTATTTTATATATATATATATATATATATATATATATTTTAACTTTGTCTAGGGATGGAGTTAAAAATTATAATTTTGGGAGTGGATTGAATTTTTAAAAAAAATGATGAACAAAAAGATTTTTTAACTATATAAAAAATAGCTGTATTACTTTTTAATAAATTTATATAAAAAATTATATTTATATAGACTCGAGTGTACAATTGTCATGTCAGCACATTATAAAAAAAAAAAATTCATATTAATGAAAATCAGGCTGTGGCCCAAAAGCACAACGAATGGAAAACTGAAGGATGAGAAACGGTATTCGTGTAAATCCAGCCACCACACAAGCGGCCTTTTTGCTGGTTTGTTTCGTGACCACCACTCTCTTTTTCTTTTTCTTTTTTTCTTTTTCTTTTTCTTTTTCTTTTTTAATCATAAAATGAAATAGTGGAATTACTTATTTGTCCCAAGATAGGCTACCCCAACCACACTGAATTAGTAAAAAACAAGACATGTTAATAATGCTTGGATTCATTTTCCTGATATGTTTTTTTCTGAAAAATAGTTATATTGTAAAACTATTAGTAGAAAACTCTCTCAATTTTTACATAAAAATAAAAATGTATTTGAATTAATTAATATCAAATTATAACTAATTGAGTCAATAAATTAATTTTATATTATATTTCGTGAAAATGTATTTTGGTTATGCTTATTTTTCAAATAATGAAATAAAACTTGTGTTTTTGTTTACTTGGTTTCAAATGATATAATAAAATATTTTTTGAGAAACAAAGTGTATGCTTCAAAAAATAAAGTGCACGCTCAGAAAGTATAATTAAAAATATATTTGTTTTTTGAAATTATTTCAAAAAATCAAGATAAACAAACACGTTTTTCAGACCGAAAACGAGTGAACAATTCGAGTCCAAAGAGTATGTCCTTGTGCAGGTGGGTTCTACCATTGTTGTCTAATCCATCTGAAAGGAGATATTCTTCAACTTCCAACTTATTTTTGGCAGAATCTCAAGAGAATTGGCAATACAAAAATCAGAAATTCTGAGTGAATGACTCACAGCTCTTGTGAAAAATTCAAAAATTTAAATTTATGAGATTCTAATATTGAGTTAAACGTCTCACCTTCAGGCTGTAGTTATGCTGAAAATTATGTCATAAAAGATTGATTCCAAGTTTGGTCACATCTGTGAACTAACTCTTAGAGCAAATCCAACTGAGCGCCAAATCTTGTACTATTTTAGAAATTGCTATAATGTTGCGTCATTTTTTAAGCAGTACTTAAGCTTACTTTATATACGTATGTATATGTGTGTGTGTGTGTGTGTCTATATATATATATATATATATGCAGCATTAAGAACAGTATTTAGGACTTCTATTTTGATAATTTCTGAGAACACCCAAAAGATTCCATAGAAAAGAAATCTAAAGAGAGAAACTCACAGTGGAACAGACATTTTATTGAAGTCCAAAATTTAGGAACAGACATCATAATGTTACAGCTCTCAATTTATAGGAGGAAAATTTTCTATAAAAGCGACTCAAGCTTCTAAAAAAAATGCAAGAATGGCCTGGATTTAGCGAGTAAGAACTAGAGTGAATATAAAGTTAGTAGAAGATCAATGATAAGTGTAAATAAAACAACAAATTTTGCGTAAAGCAAGAGGCTGAATGAATTTTCTTGGAAGACGATGAGTTTTTTTTGACGGGGGTAAGGGAGAATGAGAGAGATGATCGGACATTTTACCAGGTATATACGTTACAGCAGCCTAAAGCCGAAGGTATCCTCCTCTATCTGTTCTTTCTCCACCGACCCCAGTTCTACTAATGAAGGACCTCCGGTTGAGAGACCAACTTTTTCTCAAGACTTGCCTTCTTCGCCAGGCCATTACACGACTATAAAGAGCTGGGAAAAGGAAGCACAGGAGAACAATCGCTAGCAAGGCCACACAGAGCATCATTACATTGCGAAATCCGTCCTTCAATGCAGGGTCTCTTTGTCCGGTCCACGGAACTCCTCCCACATTCATCCCAAACACTGTCAACAGAACCCCAAGAAAGATCGTGATTGATGTCAGATTTCTTTTACCAAATATGAATGCAATGACTTAAAGTTAGAAGGAGAGCTCGACCCAAAAATCTGACCTCCAGTAATAATTGATAAAGGCAGAAATATGATGGAGAGGAAAGAGAGATAGTATAATTTTCTATTTATTTGCTCAGCCTGCCAACTGTCAAGGCCAGCCTGAATTGCTGTGACGCGATTAGCTATAAAACCAACATTCTCCTTTAGTCTCCTTATCCGCCCAATTAACTCATCTAAGGCATTGACATCTTCATTGGCAAACCAGTCTTTTGATGAACACTTTTCCTTAACACGGGGGAATACTTGCTCACCATGCGCAATCACCTGCAGTTAGGCAAAACATATTAGATCACTATGAAGCAAGAATATGTGTTGATTTATATTCTAAAAAATCATTGAATAGTTGTCATGTAATTGCCCAGAAAGAGAATTTAGGCATCAAAATTATTTTTCTCCACTTTTCCGAAAAGAATTCCTTTATTTGAATTCCAAGCATCATGATCTCATATCTGGGAATCATCTATACCAGATTAAACCTCAAAATGGCATGCAGGCCAGATTTGTCCATTATTTCTGAAATAAATAGTAACAGAAACATATGTTTATAGATCTTCAAAAAGGTCTGAAAGCATGCATTAAAGGGGGAAGCACCTGCAATAGGCGCTGCAAGTCAAGATGCATTTTTGGGAATTTTCTGTCATCTAACAATTGTTTCTTCAAAGTAAGACCACCTGCAAACAGATAGGAATTACCACAGTGATGAAGGAGATAAATGTGAAACCACCAAGCAACCAAATCAGTTGAGTACTGTGACATTTTGATTTATCATTGCAATCACTTCCACTTTTGTTATCATTTCTTTTCTCAACCTTAATTATACCATAAGAAAGTTTTTCCAAGTACGGAAGTAATACTATATCCTACTCCTTTTGAGTGTTTGTAAAGGAGTTGATATGAGTTGGGCATTTAAGGATGAAATGTATCACAGATTGGTAAAACATCTTTTGGCCTACTAGTCCACATATATCTTACTGTTAAAATACAACTAGAAAATAGCTTATTTCTCCATATAAGAAGATATTTTTTAACTTTGAGTTGCTCGCATTTTTTCACCTAGAATCGTGATGTTTGTCTAAACAGCATCATTTATTGTAATGTCTTATTTTCATCTATGGTTGGATTTACCAACACATGTTTTTTTTCTCCCACTAGCCATGTCAATGCATCTCATTTCATCTCCTATTGTTTCCATGTCATCTCATCCACCACCTTTACTCTATCCACACCCTACCTCATCTTCCCACTAGCTATGAACACCCTACCTCTCTCCACCTAACCAGCTACTAAATCTTTCTTGCCCGCTGACCTTATTGCCAACTGCATACCCTTTTACCTACACCCTCCTTCTTCCCACCATCATCTTCGTCATCCCTTCATCAACTGCACTCCTCTATTTCTCTCTACTAACACAAACCTTGTTGACACTGGAATTGTTTATATTACATGCATTTTGATATTCAAAACAAATGCATTAGTTTTTATTCATTTTACACAATTGGATCCAAGTATCTAACATTATATATTTAGAGCATGATTATATACAACATATCTATCCTATTTTTTGAATGCAAATATACATATCTATCCTATTCTTTGAATGCAACTATAGAATATTATGGTAGTAGCGTAGAAAAAGGTTCATTAAGGAAATTACATAGTTTTCGATGAACTGGTACAAAAATATACGGTTCAACTGTTAAGAGGTTAAAACTGTTTTTTCAGTTTGAAAGATCAAACAACTAATATTATTTTCTTCTCTTCGAACAAGTTTTTGGTTGTAGGTGAGCATCAAATGCTTTTTTTCCCATAGCCACTTATTTTTTATGCTCTATATTAAGCCACTTATTATCCAAGTTAAACATAAAATATGGAGATATAAATATGTTAAACTAATTTGTATGTCCATCAAATAAAATAAAATGAAAGATGGTCATCTTTAATTACTTTTGGTACATACATATTTTTACACACAGATGTCTATTGTAAATTACCTAAATTAGAGATACAATATGTCTATTAAAACTTACTTTTTGAAGTAAAAGATATCCCATGCATGATTTTCACATATGACATTCTGTTTTTAATAGAGTGATTTTCCATTTTACATTGTTTCTGCAATCTGTCATAAAATTGATCAATTCTAAGTGAAACCACATGGCCAATTTACTATACGTGCATAATTTTCATCATTAATCATGTTGGTCTGATCCACTAGGAATTTGAATCTCTTTACACCTGAAACTATCTATAGCTGTGAGCTGTATCATCTAGCACTCAGATCAAACTGTTTAATAATTTGAATATATACTTTTTTGATATCCTGATATTTACTGAAGATAGATGCATGGAATGGTTCTCACATGATTCGAGATAATAAACCCAAAGTTACCAGAATTTTCCAAAGCTCAATGTAACAAATTCTGTCATTCAATAATGCAACTCAAAATTTGAATATCTAAGTTGAACTTTGAAGCTGCCAACTACCAAGGTTAAATACTTGGCTTCAGTCCTTTTTTTGCAAGAGCTATGCTCCTCTTGTCTCCAGTACTTTTTTTACCTTCCATTTCTCTCATTGCCATTTCTCTATTTGCTTGCGTGAAAACTCTCTCTCCCTTCACTTTTGCTTACGTGGTACCTTCATGTTTAGTATCTTATTTATTTTGTCTAGGTCTATGTATTACATGTAGGAGAAAGAACAACCAGTCCAAAACCTTTTGGAAACATCTGTATGGGAAATATATGGAGTCCTAATGGGGTAACAAGTACTCATAACGAATTGTTCCTTGTAACCAACAAACTGTTATAAAGTACTTCCTTTAACTTGCAAAAAAAATTGTAAGACAAGTACTCTTTCAAGTAAAGCTCAACAGAATTGCCAGTAATATATGGAGGGGAGAAAAGATAATAAGAGAGTGAATGATGGAAAAGAAGACACGACAAATGAACAGTGTAGATCAAGAAGTTCAGGCCATCGGAGTAACCATCCAGATATAGCAATCTACAACTTTATATAGCAGAGCAATGAGAAAATAAAGCATGAATATGCTCACTTGAGAGACTAAGCAGAATGCCATTAGCTTTCTTAATTCACCAGCTTACATATTGCATTACCAAAGAACATACCTCTGTCCAGCTCAAACTCGACTGAGTCCAGCTCAATCTCAAGCTTGGTCACAAAATCTTGAAGGTGATCAAGGTGTGTATCGATTATGTGAACCACAAGATTTGAAACAGATCTAGGCACAGGATTATCAGCTTCCTCTGAATGATTCATCGTCAAGAGAAAATCTAGAACATGTTCCCTGATTACAATCCCTCCCCTATCCTTGTGTTCACTGCTGCCATAACTGGAACTTTCCACGACTGGAATCTCTGATAGCAGGGATTCATTTGCTGGTGAGAAACCCAATCTTGGGACACGACCTAACGATACTGTGATAACTGAATTCTCAGTAATTCTTGCTGCAATTCTAAATGTAAATTTACTAGAAGCAGGGCCTGGTGAATTAACTCTGAATACAAGAGCACCATCTACATGCCCGCAAAAGGGTCCGTTGCTAACGAGTGAAAGTATGTCCTGGAGCTTCAGGGGCGGGCATAGAACATCAATGAGATATTGCGCCAATTGTGACAGTTTTTGATTCCCTTTTGGAAGCTCCACATGATACCAACAGAATTCTTTGCCTCTACCCTGCACAAGGTCCCATTCCTTATTATAGTAATTCCCATCCCCATCAAATATGTAGGCCTTTTGCCTCACAGCACCAGGATAACGTGAGTGGTGAAAACCGTTCTCCCTAAAATTTCTTTGTGCAGATGATTCTCTATCCATATCCTCTCCCTCAGCATCTACATGATTAAGCGCCATTAATTTCCTAAACTATTATTCAATGACCAATCCAACAATTCACAATTAGAACAAAGAAAACTCCAATGCTGTACACCTGTTATTCAACCTAAATACCCAGTTTCATTGTTCAATAAATTTCAATACTTGACTACCCAAAAAGACCTTATCACCAGCTTCTCTCTCAAAGTCTGAAACAAGTGAAGGCCAATAGATGTAGATCACCAACTAATAAACTGTACATCTCCAAACAATACCAAGATCAAGATAATTCATCACATTTGCTAAAATATCTCCAAGAATCAAGTTAAAGATTTCATAATCACCATTTATATACTCCTGAAACATAAACAGAAAAAAATAAATTTACAATCACTACCACCAAGACTTGCTATCTCAGCCACCATCAAAATCAAGCATCATTATTGTCTAAACCAAAAAACAACAAACAAACAAACACCCCAGAAAATAAAATATTCACATATACAATCAGGCACGCACTTATTGAAGAAAAGCAAAGGCTTTACCTTATTTAACGCTACCCCCGGAAAATTCAGAAGGCAAGTCTTGAATGAAGAGAGCCCAGATAAAAACGGGCAAAACCCACCGAAAAAGAACCAGTCAGGCACAAGAAAAACCAATCTTGAAAGAGTCCTACTCTCCTCCAATAACAAAGATAAACCAAATAAAAATAAATCAAATATTTCTTTCTTTTATTCACAAACAATATACACTTGCGGGAAACCAGTGGTGGAGAAAACGAGGGGGATTCAAACATAGCAGTTAGAGGCTACTTGTGAAATACAGTAATATTCAACATGTTGATGGTGGTTTCCTTGAAGTTTCTTCATGCACCACCATGACCTGTGAAGATACTTAAATTAATTATTTTTTATTACAATACCATCAGTAGATTCGAGTACTAATTATAGTTGAAAAATTATATTCGAGCACTAATTATAATTGGAAATTTATAAGTAAGGTTAGATAAGATTTTGACTTGATGTTATGATAAATTAATATCATTATTATGAGATAACAAAACCTGAAAGGATAGTTGAGATGTGATGAGGGTATAGGGCCGTGGGGTACAAGTTTCCTTAAAGGATCCAAAAATAACATGAGCATAAGTTAATTAAAATTAGAAAATTTAGAATAAATTTCACTTTGTCCCCTTAAATATTTAGCAACGAACCCTCTAAATTTTGATTGTATTATTACTTTACTTTTATGAATTCTTTAAATTACTTCAATTATCAAATGAAATTAACAACTGAGACAATTCACAGGGTAAAAGTGACGCAATTAACAGTTTTGGGAGGCAACATTCCATCGGCTAGAAGTTTGGGTTAAGAAGATAGACTAAATGTTAATACTAAGAGTTTTTTTTTTAAAAGAAAATTATTAGTTGGTTCCAACTCCTTTTCTAATAATTTAAATTTACTATCAATAAAATTATAAATATAATTTTTTTACCAATAATTTATATTGACTCGTCAAATATAATATCATATTAAGAGTTTTTCATAATGGTTATTGAACTCGAGAATTTCTCTTGTTTCCTTCTAATTTCCACCTTCAAACTTGTATTTTGTTGGAAACCTATGAGTATGATTGAATGTTAAGGCCCAGCCCAGCCCAGCCCAGCAATAGTAACTATTGGGCTAGGCCTCGCTGCTATAGAACAGAATTAAGACATGCAAAATTTACCCAAAAAAAAAAAAATGGTTGTCCTTTTCTCCTTTTATTTTCTTTTGCCCTTTTTTGAAAAAGGGGAAGTCCTACAAGGAGATGGACATTTGGAAAATGTGTTTAGACAAAATGGAAAAACAAAAAAGTTAGGTCTTTTAGTTTCAGAAAAAGATGGAAAAATTTAAGGTATTCTTGCGAAGCAAAGTCCTTGAGCACTAAAGTGTTAAAATAAGAGCGTGTTTGATGAAATTTATTTAAAAGCATATAAGATATTATATGTTATTTAAAAAATACGATATTAAAGTATTTGGAATAAAAATAAAATTATATAACTTATATGATGTTAATAATAATAATATTTTTTATAATTCATATAGACAAAATTAAAAAAAAAATTGTTAAAATTTTAAAGATAAATTAAAAACTCTTTACTTTTTCAAATGAGTTTACAAGATCCCTATTCTAATAATTTTACCAAACACGTTAATCTTATAAGTTCTGAAACATGTAACAAGATATAATAAAGAGCTTATAAGCTCAATCGAACACCCTCTAAGCCCACAATGCAAAATTCTACTCGCAACCACTTCAAGACGGAGTTATCCTCTTTAACGTAAAGTAATGATATGAGGATGTGAATAAAAAATTAAAGAATCAAAATATTTTAGGATAAAACTCTCCAAAAAAAATGAAAGAGTTCTATAGGGAAATTAAAATTTTTAGTGCTAGTGAAAAGGATTATATTTTAGAGTGCTAGTGAATAGGAGAGAGATGAATCAAGGGTTTATGTTTAGTAGTCAACAATATACAAAATTAATGCAAGAATTAATAACCATTGTCTAGGAAAGAAAATATAGTATGGGGGCATTTCTAACAAATTGGTGTGGTCATAGCCAATTTAATGGACCAAAAATTGTTAGCTGCACATGCTGACTTCACTTGTGTCCCTTCACATGAACCATGCAAAGTCTTGTTTTTGAAATAATTTTAATTATGAGATTCCAAATTAATATTTGTTTATTGCTCAATAAGTTTAATGCTATTTTAGTTCCCTAAACCCTAATTTATTCAAAACTTTATCCAATGAAACTCAACAACAAAGATATTCGATTGCAACTATCCATTCATTATTCATGGCAAAATTATTCTTGAATAGAAAAAAAGATTCCTTAACTTCAAATCTTTAAAAGATTCCTCAATCAGCATATCTATCCTATTTTTTGAATGCAAATATACATATCTATCCTATTCTTTGAATGCAACTATAGAATATTATGGTAGTAGCGTAGAAAAAGGTTCATTAAGGAAATTACATAGTTTTCGATGAACTGGTACAAAAATATACGGTTCAACTGTTAAGAGGTTAAAACTGTTTTAGTTCCCTAAACCCTAATTTATTCAAAACTTTATCCAATGAAACTCAACAACAAAGATATTCGATTGCAACTATCCATTCATTATTCATGGCAAAATTATTCTTGAATAGAAAAAAAGATTCCTTAACTTCAAATCTTAAAAGATTCCTCAATCAGCATAAAATTTTACAAGAAAGATCGATACGATTCCACTGTATAATTTAATGATTTAAGAAAAGCGAATCACATGCTTATCAAGATTCTAAATCCATGAGGATTGAATAATCCTACTCTTTTGTTGGATCCCCTAAAATAGGGGTCAAGTAAAAAATACACAAAGTTATCAACTTGGTTGTCCCATCTTCAATCTTCATTCTCTGTCCATACCTTTGGCATTGACTTTTTATGTAGATAGTTGACTAAGATTGGAATTTTTGTAAAATGTTCACACTACTGGTAATGTGGGACTGGACTGCATTCAGTGGGAGTGGGAGTGGGATGTGATATTTGATATCTATTAATTTTCTTTTATTATTATGAAAGTTGGCATAGTTAGATTCATCCTAATTTGTGTCCAATTAATTTTGATAGGCACATAGTATTATTACATGAGAATTAGAAAAATAATTTTTTTTGAATATTTAAAAATTTATAATTAAAAGTTATAGTTGAAAGTTATAGTTGAAAGTTAGTGATATCATAATATTATTTTATTTAAGTAAAAAGATAGTTATGGAAGAAAAATTATGAACATTAAAATAACGATTTATGATAGAGAGTATAGCAAATTTTTATTTATTTATTTATTTTGGATGAAGCTATGAATTAATATTGTAATCAAGATACTGAGTACAATAAATAACCATATAACAAAGCTTATATTAAAGAAAATAATATTCATATATAAAATTAGACAAATACCCACAATAAACCTCAAAATTCAATTTTTTATGAAAAAGAATTATATTTTTTATAAAGAACTTTGTGGGTAATTATAAATGCAAAAGTAGATGGGTAAAACTGCATAATAAATTAAAAAAAAAGATGAAATAAGGAAAACTAAATAGATATAGCTTACATTAATCATGATGATTTTATTAGTTAACAATTTAAAACTATAATTTTTTTTTTCAATAAAATTGTGATGGGTAATCAAATTGTTTGAAGACCATAGGTTAACCAAACCCTACCAACTCATGATCATTAATGGTGGAATCTTCACCACTCAAAATTCACACGCAATTACCAAAAAAAATCGATTTATTTTAGTGATCAAACTTTGGATGAATCAATTTCTAGTGGTATATGTGGGGATAAGATTAACAGTCTTAATTAGTGGACTACCACGCGTGTCTACGCATTTGATAGTGATTGCGATTTCCATCCTTATTTAGATTCATTTTCAGTAAACTTTCAACAAATCATGATTGTGTTAATGCTTAAATTTGAGGACAAAGGGGTATTTTTTCACACTTTGGATATTTCTATCACTAAGAAAAATAATTTCCTTATTCAATACTCTCCATTTTTATTAGTAACAAGTTGTATACAAAGAAGCTATATTTTTACTTCGAATTAATAATTTTTTTATTTTGTAATATTATAATTTTTTTAATATATATATATATATATATATATTATAGTAATATGTATTAAGTCGGATTTTTCCATTGCATGCAGTATATTAGCAACTGCAGCATAATCACCCATTTCCTCGTAAGTTAAAAGCTCATATGAGTAATCTACTTTTCTTGGACAAGTACTTACATCAATAAGCAATAATCGACATCCATCAATTTTTTGGAAAATGAAATCCAAATTAATATATGAAGAAAGATTTAAATCATATAGAACATTAAACAATGGAGTACTAAAAAAATTTAAGGTCCTACCCCCCTATTAATTTCAACTATCAAAGAGTCTACTCTCATGTGAGAATGCTTAGAAAATTCAACATCCTTGATCCATTAATTATCCTAAGCTTACCTGTCCACAAAATTACAAAATAAAAACATTAAAAATATAACTTTCTTAACTTATGTGACAATCACACTCCCTTTTCTGCAAGATACATATCCCATATTTCCCACCACACCCCTCCCTCCCCCCCCCCCCCCCCCCCCCCAAAAAAAAAAAAAAAAAAAAAGAAAAGAAAAGAAAAAACCCATATTACTCTTAACCCATCAAAATAAAGTTCCTCACCACATTAATTAAACTATATAGCCAAAGTTTGGCCAAAAAAAAAAATCACAAGAAATCAAGCCAACTTTTGACACTATTATCTTCTCTATAGTTTCCTCCCCATGGGAACTTTAGAAATGGATACTCCATATCCCAATACCACCAACAACCATAGCTCAAAAGAACAAAATCTCATCAATGAAGAAGAAGAGTCCCCCATTGAAGAAGTCCGGCTAACAGTAACCAACACCGACGACCCGACCCTACCCGTATGGACCTTCAGGATGTGGTTCTTGGGCCTACTCTCATGTGGGCTGCTCTCTTTTCTCAATCAGTTCTTTGCTTACCGGACGGAGCCACTGGTCATAACGCAGATTACGGTCCAAGTGGCCACCCTCCCTGTAGGCCATTTTCTGGCAGCAGTGTTACCGGAGGGTAAGTTCCGGATACCCGGGTTTGGGGCAAGGTTGTTTTCTCTGAATCCAGGCCCGTTTAACATGAAGGAGCATGTGCTCATTTCTATATTTGCCAATGCTGGAAGTGCTTTTGGGAATGGTTCAGCTTATGCTGTTGGCATTGTTACCATTGTGAAAGCATTTTATGGAAGGAACATATCTTTCTTGGCTGGTTGGCTGCTTATTATCACCACTCAGGTAACTCTCTCTCTCTCACACACACAGACACACATAAAGGTCATATGTTTTTTCTGCAAAAAGCTTCTATGGTTACTTCTCCCCTCTTCTTATACGGGATCTTTTATTTTAATTTTGATATTTTATTTTATATTCTACTTAATAAATACATGTAAAATTATAATATTTTTTTAGTTATATATTTCACATGAATTATATATAATTAATATGTATATATCAAGTGAAATAGGAGATTAATACTACTTTTGTTTAATTCATTGATTCGGTCATATATATATTTTTTAATTTTAATATGTTTTGATTTTGAATTTCACAAAAAAAATATTAAAAAATAAAAAATGATATAAAGTAAATAACTATTGTGTAGCTATTTATTGAAAGTTCATCTTTCCAAAGGTTTTTTGTATCACACCAAGTCTCGTGGAGTAATAATTGAAGAAAAAGAAGCAACACCTTATTATATATTTTAATTACTGCTCTCACTCATTAATTTGTCTCTTTCATCAAACTCAAGGTAGTGTCTTTTCTTCCTTTAATAGTTTTCAAATAGTAGATATTTTATTTGGACATTTATAGTAAATAAATCGAAAAAAAAGGAAACAACATAAATAGTAAATTTTGTGTTCTTATTTGTAATAATTTGTAGGTACTGGGATACGGTTGGGCTGGGCTCTTGAGAAAGTACGTAATCGAGCCGGCCCACATGTGGTGGCCGGGCACTCTGGTACAGGTTTCCCTCTTCCGGTTAGTAAAAATTTCCTGCTTACCTTATTTTATTATTCTAATCCTCATCTCTCATCTTATATGCCATCACACCACCCCCCACCCAAAAAATTAAAAAGGAAAAAAAAGGGAGGGTAAAGGTGAGTTATTTATTTTAGTTATGATTATATCTAATTTGCGTGATTGGATATTATTTTAACCAATGTAGGAATTCTATTATTTGACTTTTGGGTGTTTTTTCAAAGTACAAGCAATAATATAAGACACCAACTTTATCATTTCATTTTATGACTTCGTCTTTTATGCATAATTATTTAATATAATATACATTTACATTTTGAAAAAAGAAAAAAAAAATATCTTTTAAGCCGCTGAAATAAGTCAACCAAAAGGTCTGAGTCTGAGATCCTAAACCGACACTTTCTCACAAGTCACAACTTCAAGGAGAATTGTATGAAAACTAACCTTCACAAAATATAGCTAAATGGGATTTGCTATGCCTTTAAGAAACAGCTTCATATCTCTTAGGACAAAAATATATGCCGCTTGAGCTATGTCCAATCGACAATTTGCATCCACATTGTACAGCCTGGAGATACCTATCTTTCATCAGCTTCACGTGCAAAGTCTTTGCCCTAATATTACAGCTCGATAACAACTTGCAACTAGTTTATCTTCAACTGCACTTTCATGTCATGCTCATGCATAACTAATTAATGCACTCGGCAACTTTCACCAAGATTCCTCAGCTGAACAAACCTTAGATTACGGCTAGATTCACGAACCAATTACGTACCCAGCGGTCATGGAATCGTTGACTTTAACTCATTAGGTTTTCAAATAACAGTCAACTTCTTTTTCATATGATTCAAGCTCAAGTTCAAGCTTTGAAATTTCACCCAGTATCCAAAAAAATCTAGAAACAGAAATTTTTTCTGAGATGAATTCCACTTACAGTGTATGGATCAAGGAACATCAACATTTCTGTCATGCCCGCATCTATGGCCATGAGGAACACTCAAATTTTGAGGTGTTCACGTGGGTTGATTCCAAGCAGGATACTTAGCTAATCATCAGATTATCTGTCCGGAACTGGAATAGATGGAAAAAAAAATTGGCCATGGAACAGCAGCTCTTGATTGAATAACCTGATGCATTCCGGAATGTATCCTGAAATAAGAAAGTCAGAACAATGTGAAATCACAAGGACACAAATTTTAGAACACATTTTGAACCTAAATTAGGATTATATGACAACCTACATCGTCTTTTGTCTCTTCTCAAGTCATCAAATATTTGAAGTGATAAACAGCACTGCACCTCATGCTCTTAGTAGTTTAACACAGGCTCAGCACTGAATAAGCATGGTATAAGCAATTCTAATTTAATTCTTTCCTGCGGCAACTATGAGGCACACACAAGGCTTTCTTTTCAGTTCAGTGTTTGGCATGACGGCAGTTTTTCTCATAATTATATCTAAAATTTTAGCACATAAAACATATAGCATGAGAAGTGTTTCTGCACACTTTTGAGAAGGTCAAGTTCATATGTAACTTCAGAAGTTAAAAAAGGAAAAATGAGAAGGAAAGAAACCAAAAGTCACAATGATCAATGGTCATTGTGTCTTTTCGATCTGAAGTATGTGGAACTTGCTTTCAGACTGGTCTGAAGTTCAAACTATTTGTACAGCTGAAATACAAATGTATCTTCTCCACTTCAGCTGCATGTTAATGTGCTTTATCTTAAGACGAACTACATTTCACATCCCTGTTGCAAATTGACAAAGAAATTTTGTTTTCGGTACTCAGTTAAAGAAACTTTTACTGATGATTTTTTTGTCTTAACTTTGCAGGGCCTTGCATGAAAAAGATGAGCAACGCATGTCAAGGGCTAAGTTTTTCCTGATTGCACTAATTTGCAGCTTTTCTTGGTACCTAGTACCAGGTTACCTCTTCCCAACTCTCACAAGCATCTCATGGGTCTGTTGGACATTCTCCAAGTCAGTAACCGCACAGCAGATTGGATCAGGCCTAAGAGGCCTTGGCCTTGGAGCCTTAACATTAGATTGGACTGTTGTAGCATCATTCTTGTTCAGCCCCCTCATATGTCCCTTTTTTGCCATAATGAATGTCTTCGTGGGTTACGCACTGATAATCTACTTAGTACTTCCTATAGCCTACTGGGGATTTGACTTATACGGTGCTAGCAAATTTCCCATTTTCTCCTCGCACTTGTTCACAGCTCAAGGTCAGAAGTATAACATATCTGCAATTGTAAATGACAAGTTCGAGTTGGATCTGCAAAACTACGAAGAGCAAGGCCGAATACATCTCAGCATGTTCTTTGCTCTGACATATGGGTTCGGTTTTGCAACTATTGCATCCACTCTAACACATGTGGGCTGCTTCTATGGAAGGTACTAACTTTAACAATGCTATTTTTACAGTATCTTGTTAAGGTAAAATGCTTTTAATTACAAATAAAAGGAGTCAAAAGGTTGACACATAAATCATATCTGCTGGTGTAGGACAACCATTATAAAATGAGATCACGGGCTGGTTCGAATTTAGAATACATGGGCAAAAAATTAAGCAAAGGATTAGACATAGGCATGGAAAGAGAATTTTGGAATAAATTAAAATTTTAATCCGGGTTCTGAACAGGACCAGTAAACCATTCTCTTAAGCAGGGTATTTGATTGTTTATTAGTGAACTTTGTTTATCACTTATCAGAAAAGAAGTAAAGAAAATGGACACTGGTGTCATGACATTCTGCCAAATTATATACTCCTATTGCATATTCTCTGTGGTCATTGCCAGAATTAGCATTTTACATTTTAGTAAATTAAACTAGAGGGAGACAACTTTGATATATGTCCCCTCCACTCCCATTAGCACCCCATATCTGGGCAAAGTATGGACTGGCCCTTCATATATGGACAAACTATATTACAAGATCCAAAAATCAGGAGACACTTCATCTGGTTTCTTCATCATCCCAAACTTGACTAAGTACTAAATAGCTTGTAAATTTGAAAACCACAGGGAAATCTACGCAAGATTCCGTGCTTCATACAAGGAAAAGGAGGATATTCATAC
This sequence comes from Paulownia fortunei, assembly GCA_019321725.1. NCBI lineage: Eukaryota > Viridiplantae > Streptophyta > Magnoliopsida > Lamiales > Paulowniaceae > Paulownia > Paulownia fortunei. The sequence goes on along the minus strand of CM033106.1, from coordinate 28,099,486 downwards.
AAGACTTATGCGCAGATACAAGGACATACCTTCCTGGTGGTTTTATATATTACTAGCAGTGACACTTGCAGCTTCTCTAATACTCTGCATCTTCTTGAACAACCAAGTTCAGATGCCATGGTGGGGACTTATCTTTGCTAGTGCTATTGCCTTTATCTTCACACTTCCAATCAGCATCATTACAGCCACAACAAACCAGGTGAATGAGAAACTACACTTCATACATTCCTCTTTCATGTTGCAAACCAAGATTTGCAAAGCTTCCAATATCAATGACTACGGCCCTGAGTGACTGGACAAGCAAAACAGTTGTCCCATCAGCGCCAAACCTATATAATGCACACACTCGCACAAGCACACAAAGATACATATAGTAGAAAGAGAAATGGGGAGAAGAAAACAAAGAACTGATATCAGCAGCCAACATATAAATCCAAACATGCAGACACTCATAAATATGCTCGATCTACAAGCATAGATACCACCAGGAAAAAAAAATTCCCAACTGAAGTAAATGCGATCCACCATCCCAAGCAGATTCTCAACCTATGTCACTGACATCTTCGTAATATTTCTTCTACGATGCAAAACTAAACATGTTTTATTTGCAGACACCAGGCTTGAATATAATCACAGAGTATGTGATGGGTATCATATACCCAGGAAGACCAATTGCTAATGTCTGCTTCAAAACCTATGGCTACATGAGCATGGCCCAGGCTGTCTCTTTCCTCAGTGATTTCAAGCTAGGCCACTACATGAAGATCCCTCCCAGATCGATGTTTATAGTTCAGGTAGATTACATTGTTTAATTTAGATATGTGATGGGTCATTATTGGTATAACAAATTATAGTACCCATTTCTTTCAGCATCTTTCAAACTAAGTTTACCACTATTTCACAAATTCTTGACACCAATATCTAACAGCTGACCAGAATATATTTCTACACAAACACATAGATTTGTCCAGTTTTACTCATATAAATTGATGGTAGACAGGTACACATTTTTTAGAAATTACAGCCACACACGCATATGCTCATCTTTTTATGTAGCCTTAAGCAAATATCAGCTAACCTTTTCCATCATTAGGCTTTCCCACTGAAGCTTTGAGACATTTGCCAATAAAATAGAGCAATTCAGGTTGAGTTTTACCACAGAGAAATGACATTTTTAAATTGGAAATGAAGAGATGATGATTCATCCCAATATGAAGAAAAGAATGTTTTGTTGGAGAATAATTGGCAACAGGCAACATGAATTCTCTATTTGGTTCATAAAGGGGAAGGAAAGAGAGGAAAGGGGAAGAAAGATTATCTCCTGAAAGGTACACCTTTTTCTGTCAAGGAAAATGACGAGGGGTGAAACAGGAAGGAAGAGGAGCGAAAATCGTTTATACAATTATAGACATCTCTCTTGGGTCAACATGTTTTAACCAGGTTAGTCCAATCTTTCAGTGCCTTAACTCCTTTTACCTCAATTTAAGAAGGCAAGATAATATGGGCCTCAAGGGTGATGATATGCCTACTCTAATAAATTCGACACCCTCTCAGTTCCCAACCTATGGAGATGATGAGCACACTATATTCCCTTTCCTACTTTCCTCCTGCTTTTCATCCCAACCAAACATGGATTTAGTGTCGAAATAGGCAGAGCATACAAGTAGAGAGAAAACTGAACTGATATTGATTCTTCTAATATGTAGAGACAGTTCTTCCACCATAAGTTGATGCTCGGAGTGAATACAGTACTGTATTCATATCTAGAATGATATTCTGGTCATAATTGTTTAAACAGTAATTTGAAAGATTAAGCATCCGTGTACTTACCCTTATCATTTATTAGGTTTACAATTGCTCTGTCAGTTCTTAGGAACAATTATAGCTGGAACTGTCAATATTGTTGTGGCTTGGTAGCTGCCTGCATCTGTTACAAAAATATACCAAGATGACCTCTTTCCACCAGCCAGTCCCATGGAGCCCGGGAGATACAGTCTTATTTGATGCATCAGTCATATGGGGTTTAGTGGGACCGAAAAGAATTTTCGCAAGTGTTGGAAATTATAGTTCAACAGGTGCTATGCCGCCAGCAACACCATTAAATTACAATGCCTGGATCATCATTGGTACAATTTTCAACTTCTTTATTTTCCGTTATCGCAAAAGCTGGTGGCAAAGGTACAACTACATTCTTTCAGCAGCTCTAGATGCCGGAGTAGCTTTCATGGCAGTGGTGCTCTATTTCTTATTGGGCATGGAGAACAAAGAAATAGATTGGTGGGGTACAAGTGGTGAACACTGCAAGTTGGCAACTTGTCCAACTGCTAAAGGCATACAAGTTGATGGCTGTCCAGTATACTAATATAACTGTACTTAGCATTTCCCACTATTTGTTATCAAGATGACTTTTCTCCCCCTGTTTCCTGTAAGTATTCTCAAGAATTACACAACAAGAATCAACCACTGGAATTTATCAGTCCAAAGATGACTTTGGATAAAAAATTCCATTACACGGTGGGGCAGTAATCTTTTCCTGTATAATATTTGAAAATATTTGATGCCAATACAAAGCTCGTTCTCTTGGTACCAAGCCTGGTCCTGGTACCAGATCCTGACACCAAATCCAAAAACTTGACGCTTGCTTGTAAGAAAGAAACATGCGGCCGGCATCTTTTGGTTACTTGACTAATAATGGAAATGAATCTTTGAAAGCTAACTTTTATGTCCTTTCTACAAGGTATGAGTTCATTTTCAATCATACTTGGCTCTCATACGAAGTTCAAGGTGCTTATTTCATACAATATAAAGTGCCTTTGTAACTGGAAAACATGGTTTACATGAAACCAAGAGAAAGAGAGTAAGGTTGAACTAAAGTGCCAGACATGATTTAAGTAAACCATTCAAATCTCCCACTATTCCTTCTTTCCTGTTATCTTTTTCCGCGATTTACTCGCATCTCTTCTGCAAATAATAACTTTGAACACAAAATTAAACCTAAATTTCATCAGTTATATTCCAACTAATTCAGTATTGATGTCTAACAACCATCAAAAAAGTCAACACAACACTGATAAAAATCTTACAATCCCAGAGATCACCACATTTGAGGAAATAAAATTAGAGACACAGAAGTAAAGTATTAAATAAAATTTATCAAAATCCGCTTCAAGTCTCCAAATAAATAAACTTCCACATATATGAAGTCACCAACCTTAAGATATACTCCCCAAATCACAGGAAATATCTTTACCACTTGACTTCTTAAGCGCATGAAAGAGAGTGCCAAACTAAAATGCTCTCACAATTAGAATAAAAACATCATATTTCAACAGATGTGCAGTCCATCACCATAAATTGCAGCCCTTATGTACTGAAAATTTTTAGTTTCTAAAATTGATTGCAATGGGATTCCTATGGCAATCACCCATAACATAACCAATGAAATCGTGGGAGTCATTTCCGTGAATAAGCCAAACAGATGGATTACTATGACAGGGACAACAAAGCAAGTGTCGACTTTTTTCCTTATGGTAAAATAATGCTAAAGGCCTTACTGTGTTGGTGATGACTGCATTGAAAGCCACTGGTTATACTCGTCCATACGAATGATAAAGGAGCTGGAACTTGGGGAACCCCCTCCACCATATGCCTGCAGGTTCAGATATACAAAATAGACTTGAAACTCATTCTGAAAAAGCTCTTCTGGGACCATTTCTAAATTACGGGACCATTTTTTAATTATTGGGCAAGGAGGATCAACAAACAGAGTGTGTTCGCCATGCTGCGCACCTTAGCAACTTCAGAAGTATCAGTACTCTTGTCTATAGTCCTCAGGCACATTTTTAGATTATTACGCTGCATGTAAATAACTGCTCCAATAGGCCTGTTTCATCAGTAGGTAAATTCAGAATGACAGCAAATAATACCTAGCAACAGCCTCAATTTGGTTATATCGAGACACAGAAGCACTCAACCATCTTGGGCCCTTGAGTATTTAAGGGCTTTAAATCATCAAACAATATAAAATCCCCTTTTCAAACCCTTTGCAAGCTTGCTGAGAGCATATAAATTAGCAGGAAAATGGGAGTGATATTTAAAACTGCTATGTCTAAAACAAAATGGAATTTTAAGCTGACAGCTTATTTCTGAGTGTAATAATACAGCATTCCTCTAAAAACATCTCTTTGTTTACTTTGGTCCAAAAGATACATTCTTCCCTCTTGTCAAAAGACACAGCTAATAGTAAAAGCATAGTATCATATCATGAAGTTATAAACAGAAGTAAAACATTCATCTGGTAATTGAAATCAAAGCAGGGGTAAAGCAATCAACTACATCAAGCTTGCACAATTAACAACACACCTACTTTACATGACCATGACTTCCATATCCTCATTTTCATGTACTTCACTCCCTTGACTTAATGCAGAAGAAATCCATTGAACATCTGAAGTGATTTATGGCAATTTATTCCTCTGGGAGTTCAAATAAACAAGAACCCCCAATTAGAAAACATTTTTATTCTGTTGGAAGGATTCAATCAGGTTTCCTCTGAACCCAGATAATTCAGTTTCACACTGTAAAAAGTGAAGCATATTCAGAAAAGAGAACCAGAAAGGTAGCAGTTGATCGACCAAAGAGGAAAATATGGCGTGTAGTAGTCCTATATCAGCTCAAAACATAAATTATGCAAAATCCGTAATAAATTGAATAAGTTATATAATAACATACACCCCGTATGAAGTCATGCAGTCCACTAAGGGAAACTCCTGTAGGTTTTGGTGAATGGCTCATACTAATTTATTTTTTTTTTACCTTCCAAATGATGATCAATTGATATTATGCTATCGAAGCATTTTATCTCATTCAGTAATTTTCTGCTTCTTTCTTTGCCATACGCACACCAGGAACATACTTTTTTTCAATTAATAAATCACTATCCAACTTCAGAACTTACATTTCAGTCATTATAAACAAATGCTAACCAAATATACAATTTGATGATGAATGATCCAACAGAGAGGGAAATAGATATGTAGGCATCATGATTCTTGATCATACATGGTAACATAACAGACATGTACAATATCTAATTCCAGCTCCTGCATGAGTTGCTGGGTAGAGAAGTAACCCATAGTGTTGATTGTGAGTGTGTCGACAAAATAACCTAGATGGGTTTTACGGCACACATGGTGCAGCAAGATGGATCCTGATTTACCACACACAGTGTGACGGAAACGTGGCAATATGGGAACCATGAGTGATGTGCCAGATTCAGTTCTGCTGCACCAGATGCAGCATTAGAATAATCCCTTGAGTTCATACTCGTAGAACATAGGTTAATGAGAAAGATGAGAACCAAGGACAAGTACAAGGACATTGGAAGGAGACAATTGTCTATTCCACTGAGAGAATTCATCAACCATCATGTTCTCATGCCTCACGGGCTTATCAATCCACTCTTTTGAAACACATATGTAAACTCTCTCTGGAAGCAGACCCCAAGTAAATATGTTATTGTATGTTTGTCTACAGAAACTCATGTCTGAACAGGTATTTTAGCACATTAGGATGCAAATTGATGCAGGTGAGGTTGAAAACATTCTGAGTAACCATTTGCCTCAACTATAATCAGAGCCTTCATTGGCTGTCCATTTCTTAGGCTAACTGCTTAAACAATAATATTATATATATTATTCGCAGAAAAGGGTTTCCAGGTCAATGGTCACTTAGTACTCCAAAAAAAATCATTTCAGGGTCCCACCAGCTGCCAGACACACATAATATAAGGCACAAATTAACTAAAGAAGATATCTAAGCAATAAAAAGAGAGCAATGAAAGTAAATCACCTTAGCCCAGCTGCCGCACTCATTCGGCTAAGTTCCTTGCCGATTTCATCACTGAAATCTGAATTTCCATCAGCTCTAACCCCCTAAACAACAGCCAAGATAGATGCCAGACAATTAACAGATAATTCCATTCTTTCAGTGTTTCCAGCCCCTCAAATGAACCCAAAATAAATGTTAAGCATTGTAACCAATTCACTAGTTTAACATTAACTTAAGAATGAAAGTCACTAATTTGAAGCATGGATTAGACAATCAACTAACTAAAGCTCATGGAACGTGTGTTATTGAGCAAAATTGTTTTACCAGACACTCCCCATAAAATCCTCGGCCCAACTGAACCCTAAAAACCTTATGCAGCAGTTTATTTGCATCAGTCTGTCGATGAGAAAGATAGGTGTTTCCCTTCATGATCAAGTCTACAGAGCAGATATCCATCAACTGTTCATACAGACAAGTGAAACAAAATTAATTGCAGACAAAAAACACAAGTAGAGAAATGCAAATAGAATGGTGACTGGAGCTACCCCTTTCCTTCAATGAAGGTAGCATTAAGTTTGCCACCAAAACTCCTATTATCATATAATTATCAGGAGCAGTAATACTCTCATTAGCTACGGGCATATTTTTTTCAGCTAACAAAATTTCTAAAAAATTACCTCTTATGAATGATTCACAATTAAGAAAAAAATACAGGATAAATATGTAACTTCTATAAGATTTAACTTGAACCTGTTGATACATGTGCAAATTAGTGGTGCAGTTTAATTTCGAGCGCCATTCTCTTAGTCCAATATTAAATGCTTTAAAATCATGTAGACTCCACCGGCGAAGATCTCCATCTTCAATATATTTGAGAATTATCTCCACACGCTCTCGGTCTTCATGGTTTAGCAAGCTCATGCTATCATCCTATCATATATTCAGTAATGTAAACAAAGCATCACTACTAATTAATGCAGTGACCCATCAGACTCAAAACACTTATAGTCATAGAAGTAAAATTTACTTAAATGCTGTGCAAAAAGATAGCATCAATGACAGGCAAAAAAAAAAAAAAAACTGGTTTATCAGTCTCACTTACGTTATCAAATCTTGTCTCTGAAAGTTTTGCAGAGAAATATTCATATGCAGCAGTGGAGCTGCTCTTCTCAACATTCACATGAAATGTAAGGTTCATATCAGAATCTTCCCTTGGAGAAATTTGGGAAAGCACTGATTTTCGGTGATCAAATCCAATAACCCTAATTGCAACAATTGCTGACTTAGCCACTGACAACTCCATATTCTGAATTCCCTTTTGAGGCAAAAAAGGTTACAATTCAGTAGATAACACGTCCAAAATTCACTTACTTGGATGATGTTCGCCTGGAAAGCTCCAAAGCAAAACCTTTTGGACCAAAAAAATCTAGAAAGTAGCATGTCTTCATTCCTTCAATGCATAAGTCGTCAACACTAAGGAAAAACAAGGTTATAACCAGAATGACAGGGTAAGATGATTAAATAACAGAAGAAGAAGAAGAAGGAGAAGAAGAAGAAGGAGAAGAAGAAGAAGAAGAAGAAGAAGAAGAAGCCTGTACGTCTCTAATTGGGAAGAAAGGAAAGGAGAAACATATTTACTTTAAAATTTTACAAATTATTATCAATTAAAAAGAAAAATATAATATTGTGGTAAGGCTGTCAAACATTGCTATGTTTTAGGTATGTCTTCACAGATAAATGGATATGTTACTTAGCCACACCCACTTTGCATCTCACGCACAATGTCCCAATGAAACTTCACAAAGAAAATATTTACGCTGGCTACATTTATATAAACTTCAAGAATGCAGATACATGAACAGAGTGGAGTGTGTGTATACGCCATGCATAAAGTGTAAAGTAATTCTTCTGTTGGGGCTTTCCCTTAAGAAAAAGCTATTTCCACGTTACACACATAGCCAGTTATTCTCTAATCAGACTAAGGTTCCAAATATAGGAAATGCACATAAATGCATGTAGTAACTCAATATTTCTGACCAGATCAAAAACAGGAGATAACTACATGCACTGGGGCAACAAATTATGAAGTTGCAAAAGAGAAGACAAAAGTACATGACCCATTAACAAAAAATCTTCCTATTCATGGTCAGCACTTATCACTGAAATCAAGATATTTCAAGTTTAACAAGGCAGAAAGCACGAGTTCAATGTATTATTCACGCATACAGAGTTACAGACATACTGTTTTCACTTCATGCCTTGAAACTAAGGCACCTGCCGAATGTGCATAACCACATGATACATAAGTCCGTTAAAAAGCACACACACATATGATACCTGAAGGGTGCGACGGCAGAGAAAGGCAAAATGAGGCAAGGGAGGTTTAGTCGAGAGTGGTAGAGGTGCGCGAACAGCGCGCCATAAGCTCCGGAGAAAGAGGGGTAATTGTATAAGACCAAGTTCGGGGTTTTGTTTTCCGACGCCTTGAGTATTGCTTCCAAAGCGGCGTCTGATCGGAATTGACGGACGTTCATAAAAGAAAATTTGGATGTCAAAGGAGAGGCGGTGAGCCGCCTGTTAAAGAGCGTAGACAGAGCCATTTGATTCCAATTCGATAGTGGTGCGACTGGCCGGCGGCGGGAGCAATTGCTCTCCCGTCATTAATTTCCCCACTGCGTGGTTCTTAGCTGTAATCGCATTCAGCGTGTCGGTTTATCTTAATGCATAACTCGTATACCGGCGACTTCGATTGAAATTGGAGAAAATTGGACAGGAGAACAGTGTCGTGAAGCACCACGGAGCCTTTGCGTTTTCCTTCCAAATGAAAATTGTTGCATTTCCTCGTACATATCCAAATTCTACACCAAAATATCAAATTTAATATAATTTTATCTCCAATCCAACACCAAATATTACATAAAATTTAGTGTAAATAAATAGTATTACACCTTGGCGGTGGTGTAACACTATTTATTTACACCAAATTTTATGTAATGTATATATTTTCAATTTATCCCTAAAATTATTTTACTTCTAATTTTAATTTCATTTGTATTTTATATTATATATTTAATTAATTTATAATTTTATTTTATTTATTCAATTTTAATTTTTTTATTATTTTGCAATAATATTTATAGTGGTTAATTATCATAATTAACATTTACGATAAATTATAATAATTAATAATAATAAATAAATACATTAAAATAACATTACTTATATAAAATTCAAAAGTAAAATACAATAGATGAAAATAATCAGTTTCAATAATTTCTTGCTCAACATAAACAAATCAAAAATAAAGATGCTCATTTTGCATTTCAAGATGTATTAATTGATCGTTTGTGGAATGAATATATTAATTTTGAAAATAAAATAACCAAAATGTATTAGTTTTTATATTTGTTTTATGAAAGTTTTTTTTTCTACGTAGTGTGCAATGTAGTATTTTTTATTGTGATATTAATTGTAATACTTATTTTTGTAATATAATTAATAAATATAATATTAATTATATTTTTTTATTTAGTAGAATTAGTAGTAATAAAATATAAATAATTAAATAACTTTATAAAAAAATAAATAAGTGATAATTAAAAAATAAAAAAAGTAGAATAAAATATTCATTTGGTGTAAAATTTAATATAGTGATTGGAAATAATTTAGACTAAATTACCCAAAAACATCAAATTTAGTATACAACTTACATCAAATTTAATGCAATGAGTTGGAAATGGTCTTAATAGGTAATATCATACTACATTAACGTATTTTAATTATTTGTTTAGAATATAAATGATACTAAAGTGAGTTTAAATCATTCAACCCCGACTTATTATGTTTGGAAAGTTTTTGTAAAATTATAAACGATTTGTACGGATATTTAATTTTTCATTTTCGTCACGTCCATTTACTTTATATATATATATATATATAAATATTTGTATTTATGTAATTTATATTTTAAAAAAATACTTTAAAAAATTTTGTGATATTTTTAAAAAATATATTTTAATGTATTTAAGATTATAAAACTAATATAATAGGTAAAAGTGGGCCTATTTCGAAGAATTCAAATAAATTCGAATTCTTCAAATATTTTGTGGACGTCTCAAATTTTGATAAATTCGTCTCTATTATCATTTCTAATTTATATTAATGTTATAATAAACTTGTGGTTTATCTCTAGGTAATACCAACCTTTTTTTTGCTTGTGGAGGAATTATTAGAGACGGCGTCATGCGATGAGAAGTTATAACTAAGAAATAATTCCTTTTTTTACATGTAGTTTTTTTTTTTTTTTTACACGTAGATTGAATAAATTTAGCATGCAACTTAAGGTTAGGATTATTTTGCAAAATGATAGATATATTTAAATTAATTTTGAGAGAATTGACCATGTAAATTTAATTAAGTGGTCAAAGCTATAACATTAATACCTTTATTAAAAGATGATTAATATGTTTGAATAATATAAATGCAATTTGAAATTATGGGATTTCAACAAATATACCCACGCTGCACCAAGGGCACAGAAAATGATTATATACTTTTCTTTAAATAGCATAGATGTTTTAAGTTTTAGCAAATATACATATATATATATATATTAAGAATTATCTATCAAATTAAAAAAATGGTATAATACCACTAACTTTTTACTACTACCTTTTAAGGATTATCATAAGTTTTATGGGATGTTTTGGTTTCATTTTCACTGATAATATATATTTCCGGTGTATTTTAATGTTTGCATTGATATTTGTATAAAAATGAGAATGTGTTTATATATAATGTCAAAATATTAATTTTATCATATTTAAAATGAGATTATAGAGTAAGAGTAATAATTAATAGATTTTATTATTTTCTTTATGTCTCGTTATTCAAATTATGTTGGGTTGAAAAATTATTATCATGGGTCTTTAGAGGTGGAGCTAAGATTGATGTGATATTTAATCACTAAAAATGTAATATTAGTTTTTTTTTTCACACAAGTATTTTTTTATTGTGATTTTTTTATTAATTAATTATTAAAAATTAAATATAATAATAAATAAAAATATGATATTTATACATAATTTTTTCATACCTATCATATTTGCATAAATATTTGAATAAAAAAATAACTTCTAAATAAAAATAAAAATCAATTCTAATTCAATCAAATATAAAATAAAAAATAACTTACAAAGTTATAAAATATAATTTGAATATTAGAGTAATTCTCATACTTTTCATCACAATCTTATGAATCATTATTAAGTGTTCAATACTTTCTTATTATTATGAAAAAAAAAAATTTTCGAATAACATACAATTTATATAAGTATCTACACATTTATAAAATATTACTTGATAAAAAAAATTCAATAAAAAAATTATTTTTAATGTTTTAAATGTGATGTTGTGAAATCATATTTCAAAACGTAATAAAAATGGAATGAGAATCTAATTCTTATTTGATCAAATAAAAACAAAAAGTAAATGAAACACTAAGTATTAAACCAATAAAACTCAATAAAAATAAATAAGTTATATAAATGTGAATGAAAAAATGTTATAGGAAAATAACGAATTTAAAATATACTAAAAAACTAATGAAGTTCTTAATTATTTTTAGTGTGAAATAAAATTACTGTTTAAATAAAAATAATATTTAATGTTAATAAAAAAAATTATAATAACATGTGAAAATGAATTTGTCAATCAAGCTTGGTTCCAAATACTATTGTAAACATTGAGAATTATTTTATAATCATTAACCAAATTAAATGTATTCTTCTACACTTATGATTTATTACAACATCAAATTAAAATAATCTCAAATAATAAGCAAATAAAGTGGAATCAAGTAACTTAAAAACTAATAAATAAGTATAAAAAAATAACTATAATAAGTTTTTTTATTAATACAAACCATATTTGTAGAAACATAATCATAATGAAATTTTAATAGTACAAATATTTTTTAAAATTTTATATTAATAATAATCACCTAAAATTTTAAAAAAATGAAGTTTCAAGTAATTTAGAATATTTTTAAATTTACATATTCAAAATAAGATTATAAAAATTTGAGGGGGGACAACTAAGATAATTATATTATTTAAAAGGGGTAAATTTTTTAATTTTATTAAACTTTATACACAAAAAAATAAATTTACAAAAAATTGAGGGGGCCCTCTCTCGACCACTTTGGGTCCTATTATAAAAAAATATTATTTAACTAGATAGTAAATTTTAAATATTTTAAAATTAAAAAAACATCATGCCAAATATTAATACTTCTGATTAAATGTGTGTAAATTTGAATTGATTGTTATATGCATGTAAAAACAAATTAGTATTTTCATTGAAAATGGGTTAAAAAAAAATATGTTTTCAATGTTTGAAATAGTATAAAATTAAAAACCACATTTGAAAATGAAACCAATAATCCGTTATACTTTTTAATTAATGTCTTAATTGATCTAAAAACTTGGTATGGATGGAGTATATTTGAGTATTAAAAAACAAATTAAATAAATATAAAAATTAATAAATACATCTTCTATAAGTATTTCATCAGATATTCTAATTAACATTCCAAACTTCATAGATGTAAAAGGCTTTCATCTGCTTATATCATATTAATTAAAATACTCCATTTGTGTGAAATAAAAACTTTTATATAACTTGATATAGGGTTTTAAGTGAGAATTGAAGAAAAAATGTTAATTTGTATTATTGTCTTCAAAGTAACGATTATGAATTAGAACATGTTTGTGTTTGGCAAAACTTATAAGTTATCAAATAGTTTTTTTTTTTAATCTTATAAATTTATTTAGAAAAAATTTATCAAATATTTTTTAAAAGTCTGTAAGCTCTTAAATGTTATATAATATGTTTTGAAGGGTTCATGAGATTAACCAAACACCATCTTAGTGTTAATCTTAGTGTTATATTATTACTTGGATTGAAAACAGCTTTTTTAAATAAAAAATATTAATGATAGGGAGTATTTTCAAAATTAAATTGGACTGATCGTCCAAGTGGAAATTAATAATCATTCCGATTCATTTAACTATAAATAATCAAAACTTGGTTAAAATTGGCTAAAATCGATTAACATCGAATAAAATTGATCAATAATCATTTTTTTTTTAAATTTTTAGGGAGTTTAAATTTAATATTCAGTTATATGTATGTAGTTATTTGAATTTTGAATTTTGTTAGATATATTTTTGATTGATTATTTAAATATTTTTTGATATTTAAAATTTAGTATATAATAATTAATTTATTATATTATTATTTTATATATTATAATAACAAAATAAAATGAATTTTAATTAACTTTGTTCGATTTATTAGATTGATGATGGACAATAAAATTAAATATAAGTATAATTATAAAAAATTAAATTTATACACTTTCCTAATATAGAATGCAATTGACCATACAGAAATAAAGTGGATACCCCACATCGACGAAGAAACACCGGACTGGATGCAGTTGATCCGTGCCTGCGCTTTCCTTAATTAATAAACCTCGTACGCAATTCATGCTCCGGATATTTTCTTCTCTCTCTGCATCTTTCTCGCCAGCGAGCGGATTAGTCGCTGTATCTGTTGTACGACAGTAACAACATTCATGAAGAATTTGCACACTATTGCGCTTCAGTGTTCTCCAACCTCTTCTTTTCATCCAAAAGGTGCGATTATGCATCGGAAATCGTCGTATACGCATCGTTGATTGTAAAACATACTCGTGCTTGTATGGGTTAAAGAATTTTGAAGAAGTGGGTAATTCTTGTTCTTTTCTTTTCTGGGTTTTCCTTCATCCCAACTTCAAGGCCTTTATCATATGTTTTCTTGAACTTTTCATCAGGGACATGATTCTTATCATCCATTTTTTGTATTCCTTGATGGCCTCAATTGCGGGGTTCATTGCCTTGTTTTCTTGATATGATTCTTTTTTTTTTTGTTTTGTTTCTTGATTTTACTATTACTTCGATCTTTTGGGAGAACGAGCGACAGTAATATTGTGGTTTATATCTTACGTACGTGCATTACAATATCAAATTTTTCACTTGTTTTTGGGAAGAGGATGATTGTTCTCTTGGATTTTAAGGAACACGTTCTCTTGTATTGTTTATTTTATTTGGGGTACTGTTTTCTGAATGGCAATATAGTTTTTCGAATTTGGTTTCTGGGTTTTAATCTGCTTGGTCTTGATGTCTAACTAGTTGAGGATATGAAGGTATTAACGTTCTTCCAGATTCTTCAACCTTTTCTTTTCATCGAAGGTGCCATGAAAGTCATACGCATCGTTTGTTGTAAAACATTGCATATACTATTGTGTTTGTATGTATAGCTCAAAGAATCTTGAAGGAAGTGGGTAATCTTACTCCCCCCTCTTTTAGATTTTTCTTAAAGTTTAAGGCTGCTGACCGCTGTGGTTTGTTTCCTGTTCTTTTGATTGGGGAGCTGATCATCGTTAATTGTTTGATGGCCTCAACTGCAGGTTTAGACTTGCTTTCTTCATGTAGTCTCATACTTCTGGAATTTACTATTATATTGATCTGTTGGGAGACCTAGAAATAGTGATACTCAGGTTTGTATATCATGTACATGCCAAATCTCATGCTTTGTACTATTTCTTGGAAAAGGGAAGAACATGATGTCTTGGATTTTCTAATAGAACCTTAGTATTGTTTATTTTGTACTATTATTTTCTCAATGGTTGTATAAGTTTTCGAATATGCCTTCATGGTTCTAATCTGCTTCCTTTTGATACCTGACAGGATGAGGATATGAAGTAGTATGATGTTCGCTCTAGGAAACAGGTGAAGAACCCACATATCTGGATTTTGTTTGGAATTCTTGGCATGATTCCCATCATGCTTAACTGAAAAGTTTGCGTCCTGTATTTATTTATCATGTTTGTGCATTTATTAGTCAATTGTGAATTTAATTCTTCATGAATGTGCATCCTTTTGTTCATTAATGTGTCCTCTTTCTATTTTCAATTGTGTTTGACAGTATCATTTAGGTGAGGCAACTAAATACACTCACACATTTATCCTGATTTTATCTACTTCTTTCATGTGTTAATTGCTGCTATTTGTACTGTAATTTCAATACCAAGCTGTAAACTAGAAGGCCATTATTACATGAATTCGGACATTGTATCAATGCCACAATTGCTTTGCGTGCGTTAGAATCTCCTATGAGGTAGGACTTTTCAGATACTTGTTAGATGCATTAAATTGTTAGGAAGATATTATCATTAGTCTACTGAAGTTGTTTTTACTCGTTAACATATTGAAATGATTGGTTAAGATTTCCGCAATGCTGTAGTAGTTGTTACTGTTCTCTTTTATGTATGAGCCATGAAGTTGAATGTACTAGTCCTTTTACATCGTTTTAATTTCCCTTCTTTAAATGTGCATGTTCATTGCCTTTTGTATTTATTCAATCTTGTTTTGTTTTTACTATTTTATTAGTGTATAGCTTCACCAAGTTTATATGATTCTCCTTACCCAAAAAAATGGTTGTTATGTTGCTACAAGTAGTTGGTATGCATTTGAACTTTGTAGTTCTGGTTGTTAATCCTTTTGCAGCCTACATAAACATTTTAATATTTTTCTTTTGTTTGTATTTCTATTACTAGCTTTATACATGTTTTTTATGTTAATAATATTTCAAAATCAGTGTCAAAGTACCTAATAATTAAGCAGAGTTGCTTGATCTTTTTGCCTATTTACAAGAATAGTAGTAGTCAGAGCTTGCAAGTCATGATGGTGATAAACCCCTTGTATAAAATGATAAGTTGGATATTTATATGCCTGCACAATGAATGGGACTGAACTCATCGAAGCATGATGGTTACAACTCAAGTCTAGGTTGAGTTATGAGAAGACATTAATAGATTGCAATAACTAAATTTTTTGACAATATTTAAGTGTTCGAGTTGCAATGTGATGCATCTATAAATAAACTTCCAATTATTTTTCTGAAGAGCATAAAGTTGGGATATGGCATTATAAACCATTCAAGTGAAGTGGTCGAATCAAAAGATTTAAAGGCAATGAGTTCTATAAGGGAGAATATTTCATACACCTTGATGTTGCGACTCACAGTCCTAGGCGTAGCTTGTTTAGTTATATTTGATGAGATAAATACAGTTAATATGTACAGGAATTAAGTGATGCTATGAGTCTTGAGGAGGAAGTCACTAGAGGTAGTCAGCGTCATGCCAGAATGGATCAACAGATTTGACAGTATTTTGTATCAAAGGGATATCATTTGATGGTTCACCGTAATACTGTGACTGATAGCCCTAGCAGTTTTCTTCTTTTGTTTAAGTGTCAAGTGAAGGATGGGACTCAAAAAACTTCATGATGTTTGTTCATGCATCCAATTTACTGGATAACTGCTTTTGACTGTAAATTGGTGAGAAAAAACTTAAGTGGTTATCTATTTGGTTTAGATCAGGAAAAAGTGTTGATGTGGAGGTTCAGTTCTAACTTCGTGGTCATTGCACTTGTGGCCTCATTAAAAACTGTATTGAGGCATTCATCGAGAGTGATGCTGGATAAATGAAGTAATAAATATTGATTTCTGTAAAATGCTTAAGTTTGAAGCTGAGGTTGTCAATTTATAACTTCTCCATAGATTCATCTCAACTTCAAACATGGGACCGGAGAATCAACCTGGACTACATGTAGGTTGGGGACAATCCTCCTATTGGTCACAAGCTTTTCCGCATGATTCACAATACCCAGCACATTGGAATGTTCATTGTCTGTTATCTAATTTCCTGCAACTTACTTCATTTTGGAACAAAGTATTGGTGGGCACAAACTTTCTGAATTGTTAAATCTTGTACTCTTAAATTAAACACCTAAAAAAAATTTCTTTGTTCCTCCATGGGAGCAATGTAATTAAGTTATGAGTCTTCTGATGAGGTCTGGTATCTCCTGCTCTTTGATGTAATGACTGTTCATATGTGTTTAGATGTAGTAAGGTGAAATTGACCTGGTAATACACAAGAAGATTAGTATTACAAATTATTGTTTTCAGATTTTAGGGCCGCATGTGCTGATGAGTTCTTTTCCTCTAGGGATTTAAAAGTTGCACATAATCAGAATTGCTCTCTGTCATGTGTTGTAGAAAACTGTCCGTCAGACATTGTATATGTGCAGAATGCCAATTTAGATGTTGAAGGTTTACATAAGATTTGTGTAATATTTTGTAATTATTGGAGTAGCTCTTTCATACTTGAGGTATATGCTGCTGACTAACTAGCCTATGACAATTATGCATTGTCTCTTAGCAAACATGTCAGTAGAAAGTATCTGGTATAGGACTTCTTTATTACTAGTGATCTGCATGTTTATAACCCTTGGTTTCACATTGTAATTTCATAAAATTTCTTGCAGTTAAAGTTTGCTGCAGGTACCATTATTACCAACATTAATTGTCACAACATTTGGATAGAAGACACCTTGCATATTTCCTGTTTTCTCCTTTCAGCATTTATTAATAACTTAACATATTCCCAGCGAATCCTTTCACATAAAATTCTAAATCTTTCCATATAATTTCATCAAACAGATCTGATGGCTGTGATGCTGTGTGCACATTCATCCTGTCACTTTACAATAACATGTCCAGTCAGTTGGAACCCGGTCCGTTGAACTGTGGGCCAAGTTGATGCAGAACTGGTAAACATGTTTATAGGGCTTCCACCAACTCTAATGCAGGTGAAGCCTGTTGCAACAATCAATGTTATGATGGTGGAATTGATAAGACGAAAAATAATAAAAACGCTTTCTCAGCAATATATATTTCAAATATGGTTATCTTAAAACAGAATTACCCCAAGTTCATCACTTCTGGTGTGTTACTTTTCTGATTTTGTGGCTGGCTGAGCTCGAGGTTTATGGGTGCATGTAAATCATATTCAATGTTGATGCCATGTGTAATGTGGGATACCCTGTTCACTTCACTTTTGCCTCTTGGGCCATAGACCTGTATCAGAGGAGTATTAAGTTCAGATGGGAAGTATTTCACCTACCTGGCTTAATTTTATTCCTAGAGCATATTTTTATTTTGGTTATGATCTAATCTGCCATTACCTTTTCCTGTAATTCTGCATTCTCTTCACGAACAAGGTTTATCTTCCTGTGTAGTTCTATGTTTTCTTGCTGAATGAGGTTTCCCTGCAACAAGATTAATGAAGTTATTCCCTCAGCTAAACAAGAACATTGTACAACTATTAAAATATGTAAGTGTTTTTGGGAGGACCTTCTGGTTTAACTCTTGGATTTCCTCAGTCAGAATTTGTTCCTGTCACAAAAAAAGTACATTCAGTACCTTTTTGTACGGAATGCTGTAGATATGGATAACTAGTTATTATGTTAGACAGAGCAGGTGTTTACCTTTTTCGTACGCACACTTTTCAAACTCATTTCCAGTTGATTTTCCAGATTTTGGAGGTCTTTGATGCTCAATCCGGAAAGATCTTCTCCCAAAAGCTGCCTGTGGTTATCAAAAAAGGGCATGGGATATATTCTCATTTTTTTTTTTCTCTCACCCTGTTTTTGCTTATCAGATTTATGATTAGAGATATTGCTGCTTGTTGTATGACCCATGGGCCTGTCTTAAATCCTGTTGGCTAAATGTTGTTCCGCACATCCATCTTCCATTGTTTTATCCCGTTTTCCAGGTTCCAATTTTGTTAACCTAGATGCATACCGAAAATATTCTTTGAAACCAGAAACTAAGGCTATGATTGCTTGTGAGGCAATTTTCCAGAAATCCATCTTAGGACATGTTTTCCCATAAAGAATGTGTTTGGATGAGGGTTTCCACCAAAAATTCCTCCTGAACAAATTTTTCAACTTTCCAATAATATATCCACACCCACCACATTTTCACAAAAAAGACATGTCACATCTACTGTAATCATTTTACTATTTTCCCTCTTCTGTATATTATTCTCAAAAAATATATCGTCATTCAAAAACCCTTTTTTTTCTTGAAAAAAAAAAGGCATGTCACATCAAATGTAATCTTTAAATTTTTATGCATCATCGAAACACATTCTCAAACCCTGTCTTAAATCATGTTGGCTAAACGTTGTTCTGCACATCTATCTTCTATTGTTTTATCCTATTTTGCAGGTTCCAATTTTATGAACTTAGATGCATAGCGTAAATATTCTTCGAAACCAGAAACTAAGCGTGTGATTGTTTGTGAGGTAATTTTCCAGAAATCCATCTTAGGACATGTTTTTCCCATAAAGAATGTGTTTGGATGAGGGTTTCTACCAAAAATTCCTCCAAAACACATATTTCAACTTTCCAAAAACATATCCACATCAACACACATTTTCACAAAAAAGACATGTCACACCTATGGTAATCATTTTACTATTATCCCGCATTTATATACTATTCTCAAAATATATCCTAATTCAAACACTTTTTTTTTAAAAAAAAGACATCACATCAAATGTAATCATTAAATTTTTATCCATCATCGAAACACTTTGTCAAAAAGTTATTTTTTTTTTCTCTAAAACTATTTTATCTCACTATGTTTTCAGAGATATAATTTTTCAGGAATGAGATACCAAGCAATCACACAGTCTTTATGCTAGTTTAGGAAAGCTGTCAATCACAGTTACAGAGTAAGTTTTCTTTCAGCATGACATGCTACTCTATTTTATGAGTTTTTATTGTTTATGCTAGCTTCTTAGATCTATTACCCCAACTTTAGGTCCTCTTTCTTCTTTGAGCTACATTGTGGAGGAGGTGCATAGGGCCAGCATCATCTTAAAACACCTACATTTCACCATGTGGTTGAATTGAGTTGTTACCCCTTGATTTTCAAACAAATTCCTGTTGATTTGTCCCTTTTTGTGATTTTGGCAAGGTGATAGTTTTCATGTTGAATGACTGGCTATTCCCTGTTTAAAATTTCATGGTGCTTTTTTAATACTGAAGATGTGCTAGTATTTGACCAGAAAAAACTTACACCAGAAGGGGATTAATTGCTAAGTTGTTGAAAATCACAACAGGGTGAATTGAATTTTTTCTAGCAATCTACAGTTTACCATTATATCATATGCTTTTATGTACTCATCCTTGGTGTCATTAAATTCAATGTAGGGCACTTTTAAGTCCAATTGCTATATAGAGAGTGTTTGCAAATGCTAAGCGCTTTAGAACTTTTAGCTTTAAAAAAAGTGATTTAGGAATACATACACATGCCGCTTTTAAAGTGATTCACATGCTGCTTTTGCTTCTGCTTGATTGAAAGCTAAAATAGGCCAAAAGCTGGAAGCACCCTTAGAGGTGTTTTTTTCAGTTTCTGGTATTTTCACAATATTTGAAACTTCTTCTGGACATTTCTATCCTTGTTATTTTTTCAAAAATTGAATTTTAACGCTGTATTGAATGGCAATGGATTTGTCCCATAATACTTCACCAACCCATAATATGTATATGCAAGTATATTTGAACATGTATATACACAGAAATATACACATATATTTGAAACTATAGTAATATATTTTATACATTACATATATTTAAAATATACTTATATGTACATAATCTATACACACATAATTATATGTATTATGCTTATTATAATTATTAAACTATGCATATATAATACATAAAGTAATGTTTTCATATTGTGCAACAATTAATGTAGTGCACATATATATATTTATACTGTATATACATATACATGCATGTATATCAATAGGTATACTCAAATATGAAAAATATATATTTTATACATATAAAACAACCATATATTTATTTATATAATATGTGTATCTAAATATACCTATGCATGTATAATTATATACATATGTTTGTTTATATGCACAAATACATTAACAAATATTATTATACCCAATAAAATGTCTATATACACGTATAAGAATATACAAATACTTATTTATAATTAAATACCACTATGAATTCTTATATTTAAATGTACCTAATTAATGATTTATTTTAACTAATATATTATTAAGTTGATTATTTACTACATACATGAATTATTACATGTAAATATTTTAGTGGTTATTTATTTATTATTTTTATGCATATAATACATACAAATGATTTAGATCAATTTATTTGATCAAACTCCACAAAATAAATCACTATTTCAAAAAGGGCAATTTAGATTTCTACACAAAAAAACGAAAGTCGGATCTAGTATTGCAACTTACTAACCAAACACTTTTTTGTAACTTGTTCCTACTTTTCAGCAAAACTTTTCAAACATTCTCAAATTTTGCTTCTAAACAACTTTTTCCTCTGTTTTTTTTTTTTTTTTTTATTTCCCTAAAAGTAAGCACTTCTCCAAAACAAAAGTATTTGCAAACACTCCATAACTTGTCAAATGGACTTACTTGTGGCATTCTTGCAAGTATTGTAGCTCTTGCCTCAAGCTTGCTCCTTCCCTTTGCCAAAACTTGCAAGAATTAAGAAACACATGATTAACATACTAAATGTCTAGGAGTGGTCATAGTTGTGCTGATATTCTAGGTCTATAATGAAACAAGTACAGAAATTTCAACCCCATTTTCATGAATGTTATGTTGGTTGTAGAAATCATGTGTGTGCAAATTATATTTGAATTAGGTGTTATTATTCACGTAAAAAGCTATTGCAATGGGCTATATTTGAAAACTTATCGAGTTTATTAGTGCTTTTAATTGTGTCTTGTTGTAGCTGGATATTGCCTTTTTATAGTAGAAATTGGAAGCTATTACCTTCTTACTTTATTCGTATAAGGAGCTCTACTGAAACTTTTAACAAAGCATATCTTGTCACACCATCTATGATGAGCTAGGAATGAATGCTAAAATTTTATTTCTGTTTTTTAGAGTGTAAAATATTGTGAGGGTCTCTAAAGTTTGATTTTAGAGGTAAGACATCTTTACAAGATTAGTGAATTGCCTTATGCTTTGGCTTCCCTTTCCTTTCATTTAAGCAAAATTGAAAATATGAAGCAAGAAACATTTCAGTTTGAAATAACTCTGCATCCTAATTGGTTGGAAATCTCAGTCTATCATGGAATAAAGCTCCTCATTATTTTTGGGACTTTACTGCTGTTCCATGCTACCCCTGTTCGTTCGTTTTAGGTGAAAAAAGTTCGTCTTAACATCCTGCCCTCTTATGGCCTTGATTAACAGTGATATGGATTTGCCTTTTTTATTGGGATCTTTGTAATTTTTCCTTGTAATGCTCTGTAACACCCCCACCACTAAATATAGATATTGGTATAACAATAATTTTGACAAGGTAGCACATGTGTGTGCATATGTATGTATATATATATATTTATATATATATTTTTTTGCAAATGTAGCACTTTGAGAAAACAGTAAAATATTTTCTCACATATAACCCTGTATATAGAAAAATCATCGTTTATATAAAAACACAACACCCATCACAGTCACGCTATTCTCAGACTTATTTACTATAAAATTTCAAGAGTTATATAGGACACGGTAACCCAAAGTTATAATACGATAAACTCAAACATTAAAATAATATATGAAGAATTTTTGAAGATGGATGACAATGCACAGGCATCAACTTCAGGCAAACGGAAAACCAGTAGTATTTTCAGCAGGCAAATTTGGTGCTCTCATGTCAATCAATATTAGAGTTTATACTCATAAACCCTGGTAAACTATGATCTATTACGAGCTGCAGAATGCTTTTAGTGGATATTTATATTTCCGTATGGCAGCTTGGCTACTTTTTGATCTGGCAATTATATGATATTTGCGATGCGATGCTTTTCCATAGGCCGACTGCTTCAATCTGCTCCCACGTTAAGACTCAGGTTAGGATTCTATTCTTTCAGTACCTTCTACTTGTTAAATTTTCAATTTCTAGTTTTTACCACTAAGCGTCTATAGCAACCAATTTGTTGTCCCTCACCTCCATATTTTCCTTTATCTGTCGAAGGTTAAATGCTGCTAAAGCTTAATTTTTTGAAACTGCATAATGCGATGATAGCTGAATATCAAAGAGAATTCTTCATTTTTAGAAATAAAAATTATCTAGTTCAAGATAGCTGTTTTTATGATTTATCTAATTAAACTGTTTAAAGATCTGACAGTTTCTTACCCAAAGTAGAGGATAATTAGAGTTCCTAATGGGACGCTCACAATCATGAACTTAATTTAGTCTAGATTGGTTGTGCGGAGATGATGACCTAGAATAGCCTTTTGATGTTAGTTTCATCAACATAAGATGTCTTGTTTATAGAATTCTGAAATGATTATTTCATATATTAGCTTTAGTCTGGTCTACTAGAGTGTAGAGTGCAATTATTAAGCAATTAAGGTATATATGTGCTTTGGACCATGTATTCAGATGAGAGGGATTTTAAATTGCTTCTCATTACTTGCATTAGTTAAACATGAACAATCAATCACACTTAACACTTCCTGCCTGAGTTTTTAGTCATGCAACTGATCTGGTGTCGGATCACTTTTGCACCACAGGTTTCGCTTTGTGAGAGCAATGTGATTAGCAGAATTCTGACTGGAAATCACTAGCAATCTGTGATGTATGGGCTTTCAGATAATTAATGATAGTTTCACTGAGGTTTTCAGTCATTCAATATGTTAGCCAAGCAATTCTGGATATAGCGTGCATATGCGGTTTATCTGAAATCACTAGCACTCTGTGATGCATGGGCTTTCAGATAATTAATGATAGTTTCACTGAGATTTTCAGTCATTCAATATGTTAGCCAAGCAATTCTGGATATAGCGTGCATATGTGGTTTATCTGATTCTTAGGTTAGGATCCCATCAGTCTGTTGACCCCCATCATGACTTGGGCATGACATGACTCATGACACAAGTGTTTGACCCTTTGAAGGCAAAAAATCAACTGTCTGACAAACTACTAGTCCTAAGCTCCAAGTCTCAACTGTAATTCATAAGCAAAGTGACATCAGTTCCTCCTCTAATATCGGCTTTTTTATAGTTATAATGTTATATGTTAGAACATTGCGTCCATAACTTAGTTTATTATGGATATCTAGTTTTCGCTTCATTTTGCTGATTCCTAAGCTTTCATTAATGAATTTGGTAGAGCATAGGGGACCACATGCTATTCATAAATGTTGAAGGCCTACCTACTACATACTATTCGTAAACTTGAAAGGGACTAAATCCTATTCACTTCACTTTGTTGATTCCTTATCATCTTTTTGTTAGCTTTCTATTTTATGAACATTGTTTTCTCGTGAACTTAGGTTATATGGGTATTAATTTCTCACATTGCTGACTCTCTAATTTCATCATTGAATTTCATAGAGAATAAGAACCAATTTTAGACAAAATATATAGATTATCTTCGAATATTTAGGAGTAGACTTTCTTGCTTAAGTCTCAATTCGTTCTTCAGCTATTATTATAAACCTAATACTATTCATACTCTTGAAGGCTAAATATTTAAAAGGTGACATTTCTTGCAATCTCAATGCTTTATGTTTGTTGACATAAACTGGAAGAATTAATTTACAGGTATAATTATTGGTCCATTCACTTATTTATCTTTTATACGAAGTATTTGACGAAATTGATAAATTTGCTGCAACCATCAAACCCTTAAAACAATTAGTAGTGAGAGCCATTAAAGCGGTTAGTAGTGAGAATCAAGCTTTATTTCAATTTTGAATAAATTTATGTGACTCTCTTTTTAGGGCTCTTATGTTTAATCATAAATTGTAAGTAACATCGTGTTTCACATCACCTGTGAGACGATATTGTAAGGCATGCGACTATTTATAAGGGGTTGCTCCTACTTATGAACATGCATTTTAGCATCTGGGGGGTCATTGACCGTGGATTAGATACAAGGGGGACATCGAGTATTTTTATAGTGAAGTTTGTAAGGTCAACCTTCATGTTCATTGTAGGAAGATTATTGAGGCCTTAAGTTGCTCATATTTGTGAATGCGTTTCGGTATTTTAGCTGGTTAGTTTCAAACCCTAGTTAGCTGAATATGGGATGGAAAAAACTCTCTGTTTAATACATACGAGTATATTATGAATATTTTTTAAAAGTTACAATAAAAAAATCGACAAAAATACGGAAACAGTTAATATACGGAATTATAGATGTACGGATAAAATATGAATGTAAAAGAATCGTTCGGAGCAAAAATATGGCTTATTTTGTCATTATTTTTATATGAATTGTATTTGTATTTATTTTTAAATTATGTAAAAATTATTTTATAAGTATTATTTAATTTTTAATTATGACATAACATATAGATAACTATCTATTAATAATTATTATATTCATAAATTATTAGAGTTTTTATTTCTTATTTATATAATTTTCATTAAGACTTATAAATAACTTTGAATAATTTTTCGATTATATTTAGATATTATAAATATTTATTAAAATAGAATTTAATTCGTTAAGTATTATACTCAAGTATAAAACGTTTTACCTCAAAAGTACGGAGTATTACGCGGCGGTTCAAAATGATTATAGAAAACGAAAGTATTTTTCAATTATTCATATATCGTGTATTATACGAGTATAATACGAGTTTTAACTAACAAAGTTTCCAATAATGTTGACTATGCCATGTGTTTGATCCTATTCCTTACACTTGCTTCAGATACTTTCAAATTGCATTTGCATTCTTACCCTTAAACGGGAAGTATTTGAAGAGTATTATGGATTCTTTTAAACTTTCTGATAGCTACTTCTTGGTTTTGGGATAAAATCCAAGTTTATGTGGAATAAAAGAAATAAACTTGTGCGGAATTCTCATAGAAATTTTATTAAGATAGAACAATACTTAGAGAATATACAACTTAGAAGGCAGGTACGAGAATATATAGGCAGAAAAGGAAACAACGTAGAAAATACATACCTAAGAAAAAAGAATATAGGGAAACAAATCCTGGTCTCAAATCACAAATAAATAGGAGATAATAACAGAAGCAAAAATCCCTATAAAGCAGGGATATCCACACGATAATCAACACTCCACCTCAAGCTGGGCTTAGATGTTGAGCATGTCTTGCTTGGACTTTATCTCTTCAAAGTTGACTTTAGGAAGAGCTTTGGTGACTATGTTGGCTGTTTGAAAAGGAGTTGGCATGTATCGAAGAGTCATCATCAATCTTTTCTTTCAATTCCACATGCTTGGTCCAGTCGTGATGAACAAGACTTGTAGCAATACGAATTGCAGCTTGATTGTTATAGAAAATTCTCATAGGACTACCAATAGAAACTTGAGCTCTTCCAAAGTCTCTTAATCTACATGCCCTCACAAATTCATTGGCTAAGGCTCTGAATTCAGCCTTACTACTCATAGCAACTACTGTTTACTTTTTGCTCCACTATGTAACAAGATTGGCCAAGACATGTAAACAACAACTAGATGTAGATCTTCAGTCTATAGGAGAGCTAGCCCAATCTGCATCAGATCATAACTTCTCTATTATGATTCTTTCTGAAGAATAATCCTTCTCTAGGTGCCCATTTAAGATGCTGAAGGATTCTACATATTTCATCTAAGTGTTCTTTGGTGGGATCATTCATCAATTTGCTACTAAACTAATAGAGATTCTACTATCTGGTCTTTAATGGGAAAGGCATATCAACGTACCAACAAGTCATTGATATTATCCTTTGTCAACTGAAGGGCTGTTTTGATCTAACCCGAGCTTGGCATTGGAGTCTGGGCTTACACCCAGGCCTATGTCTCCTCTAATAGACCGAGAATGTATTTTTTTTGGGAAACACAAATCCCTTTCTTAGACCAAGCAACTTCTATTCATAGGAAATACTTTGAGATCTCCTAAATTCTGTATCTCAGATTCCCTGGCAAGAAGGTTTTTAAGACTAGCCTTCTCTTCATCATAATCCCCTATAAGAATTATGTCGTCGACATACATAAAAATGGGGATGGTAACTAAGAAAGTGTGATCAGACTGGCACTAAGTATAACCATTCTTCTTGATGACCTTTGTGAACCTATCAAACCAAGCACAAGGCTACTACTATTAAAGACCATATAAAGCCTTTTAAAGATTACATATCATGTTAGAGTCATTTTTTCTTTAAAATTGGGGAAACCCTATATACACTTTCTCTCCTAAGTCACCATTAAGAAAGGCATTCTTCATGACTAATTGGTTTAGCGACTAGTCCAAATTAGCAGGAGAGTAGGGCTCTAACAATATTAAGCTCAGAGTAAATCTTTTTCCAAGGAGACAAGCATTCAATCTTTAAATACTTCCATAGGTTCTATGCTTGACTGTCAAGATCCACTTGCAGCCCATGTTCTTACCTCTCGGTAGATCTACAATTTCCTATGTGCCTATCTTTTCCAAAGTCATTTCATCAAACTATTTTTCAGATATTTCTCAAAACCTGCACTTCAGTTTCCTTTATGGAAAATGCCCTGTATGGAGACAACTATTTATAGGACAAAATTATTAATAGGATGTTCTTAGGGAAATAGACAAATCTATATCTTCAGAAACTTTGTTCAAAAAAGGTTCATTAATGGTGAGATTTCACGGTCTTTTGAATCTGGATCAGATTCTTGATTTTGCATTGGATGCACTTGGTTTTCCCCATCCTAAGTCTTTTCTCATGGTATAGACAATATGTGAGGCTGGGTGTTAAGTTTGATCGTGTGGAAGATTGGGGTCAAATTGGGTACTCGAAATTGAAGACTGTGGAGGCTGTATGGTCTCGGTTGAGGGATGGTCCTAGTCTCAGTTGGAGGCTAGGTGAGTGGAAAGATGATGAAGGAGGGGAAAAATCATGATTTGTATAAAAAAAAGTCTGTATTTATGTTTGAAAATTAATATTTTCCAAGTCACTCTCCCCCTGGATATTAGTTGTAGGGTAAAACGGCTGATTTTCAAAGAATGTTGCATCCATGGATATGTAAAATTTCCTTTTATAAGAGAGTAACATTTATATCCTTTTTTAGTTCGGAGAATACCCAAGAAAGAGACATTTGATGGCTTTTGGATCAAGTTTGGAGCTATGTTGAGAATGCGGACAAAGACAGTGCAACCAATTTATGGGAATAGAGGGGATTAACCGAGAACGGGGATAGGTTTGAAAGAGGAATTGACAAGGACTTTGATTGTTAAGAGTGTTGGATGGAATTTTGTTGATGAAATAGGATGCAGTAGGAAAATGGCAAATGCGCTGAGGGGTGCCGAGGCACGCGCACTAAGGCTGGGAGTTACAGGATCGGTGGACAGCAAATGAAACAGACCTTGTAACCATTTTATGGACATGTACCATGTGTGGGCGGTTAGGAAGTTCTTATCTTGAAAGCCGCCCGAGAGATGGCACATTGTGGGTTGAGCTTGCTGGAGGACTTTGCCACTCGGTGGCATGTGATTGGCCGATATTCCTAGCAGTGGGGATGTCCAAAATGCAGATTAGTTCTTGTTGCCCATTTATGTCCGATGTTACATGATGTGTGCAAGCCTTGGGCAGATTCCTTGTCTGAATATTGAGGAAATAATATAGGGTTGGGATTGTTCTTGTACATTATGTGTTGCCTTTACATTGTGGATGTGTGTGTGTGGCTTGCATAAACCAAACACTCACACTAAATTCAAACACAAACACGCTTGATGGAGCGCAATCAGGCCGCATAGCAGGTGTAAGTTTCGGAATTTTTTTTTTTTTTTTTTTGTAGAAATCTTACCCCCTCTGACATAGAGCATGGTGCAAAGCTCTCATCACAGGAATTATTTCCAGATGTGTGAGTGATTAGGAGACTCTCTATTCTTATTTTTTGATTTAGATAGTCTTGAACGGTTGGAAATTATTCTTATAAGTTACTAGAAATTTGAAACTGTTCCACTGAAGCAGCATCCCCCAAGAATTCAAGTCATGGGTATTGCCCCTTGTTTAAGTGCCTTATTGGAACATGTCCATTGTCAATTGTCTACTTGCTCTATCGTGGAAGATAATTCAAATGTTTAATCGCTGACTTACATGCTTCTATTATTTTATGGAGGTATGCACATGTAAAATATATTGCAGCGACCTTCTCTGCTTACCTATTTAGCCTGGTTCTGGAGAATAAAATAGCTAAGCATGCTTATAAGATTCATAATGACTTCCTAAATATACTGCCAAACTCTTACCTTTTGTAAAGGTCTTTATGTTTGTATGGTGGTCTGAGACCAATATTCCTCCATCATCTGCAGGTATGTTTCGACTCTTCAACTTATGATGTTCAAGTCCTATTACTGATCAGACAAACGAACTATCTTTCAATGGAATTTGGGAGTTCGAGTTCCCACAGAAGCTTCAAGATATTGGTCTTGTGTTTAGGACAACGGTTCGTTCTTCTGCAAAAGGCAATAGGAGGCATTAGCTTGTAGCTTTGCTGATGCAAACAGTGCTTGAAATTTGGCGTGGACGCTACTTGGGTTGGTATGTCATTAAGATTAAAGTTGTTTATGGAGTTTGCTCTATATTTTAATTTGTATGTGTTTCTAATACTCTTTTATGCATCAATTGGGAACCGTTGGGGACACTGCAGGGTTTGTTTGTATTTATGTTGAAACTCAGACAAATATTCTGTATGCATCAATTTGGATTTTGAGCATTGCTTTGTGGTTTCATGTCTTCCCTAAGGAACCGTGAAGAAAGGTTTATTTCATAGAGGGCTGTCTTATGTAGTAATGTTCCTCATCTTTGTCATATACGTAGCCACGTTTTGGCCCCTCCAAGAATAAAAACGTGTTTGGTATTCTTTTGAGGGAACCATATTTATATCCTCATCCTCCTTCCCCTAAATATTTTTAGAATGCCCTCATATCTTTATAGATTTCTTTAAATATTTCACTCATTACTTTAATGTAAATATATATGATGTAATAACACTAACTAAATAAAGTCTTGCATAAAAAAGATAATATATAGTAGAATGTCATCTCTAGAAATGAAGCAACATGCATTTTTGGGAAATATAATTCATCATCCATCTTTGAATATTCATTGAAACACATCTTTAGGTGTTAACTCCTAAAATGCATTTTCCTAAACAGTTCCCCATAACATTTCAAAATGATTTCAATCACTTTTGAGTGCTTAAGACTTTTTCAAGTTGATTTTATCCCTTGTCTTGATTCTATGGGATGAAAACCTCCATTAATGAGAAAAGTGCAGATATAGTTTCATAATCTCTTTAATCCGCATTTTGTATGGTGTACAATAGCTAATACATTTTATTCATGCTCTGTCAGAGATATACAAATTCAAGATCCTTTAACAGAGAAGGTGACCGCAATTTATCTGGCAGAGCCAGAGGACTGGCTTTTGTACAATAGTCATGAAGAAATTTTCTTTCTGCATTATGCTATAACTAAGGGTGTTCATAAATTTTAAAAATTGCACCGTTTATTTGATATTTATTTATGACACAAATTATAATTTAAAATATTAAACAAAAATCACACCACCAAAACGAAGCGGTGGCATTTATCAAACTTAAAAAAATGTACTGCACCATTCCTAATATAAGTTAAGCAGGTATTTGTACTTATTAATTAAAATTATTAGTTATTGCTTAACATTATTAGAAAAGGTGCAATTCAAGAACTTGCTCTCTCTATCTCACTCTTCTTGTTTTTTTTTTTTTTTTCTATCTTGGTGTGTAGATTGAACTCAAGCAGTCTCTTTGGGAAACATAATTGTAGACATTTATTTTCAATTTCTATGCAGTGCAAAGTTTTGTTTCCGCATTGGTGCAACTTCATGTGCTTTTTTAATCATGTAAAAGTTGCAAAGTTTGGGACTTCAAACATATTAGAGCAAGCTACCCTTATTTCGGCAAATGCTTGAGTTGGTAGAATTTTGATGGTGATTGTGCTTCATATAGCCTAAGAAGATTACATGATTTTTCACAGTTAGTATGATAGATAATTAAAGATTTAGGTTACACTTTTTTATATGGGCATCTTTAATGTCTGGATATTTTTTCATTATTAATTTAAATTTAATATTTTTTATTATTATTGTTCGAATATATTTTCATTCAATTTAAATTTTTACTCATATTCTGAAAAGTATTTTTTTTATAATTACGTGATTTTTTTTATTAAAACTGTCAAACTGTCCGTAGTTGCACTAAACCACAATTTTAATTTTACTTAATAAAATCGTAATTTGAAATTAATATTTAGTAAAACTACATATACAATTCTATTTAAAATTAGTAAATAAAAGTTATCAAACAACATCTTTAAGTGTGTGGTAAGAATTCATCATTCTTGACCTTACGATATACCTAACTCAGAATTGTATGTTCGTGTTGGATATTGGTTTTGAACTTTGTTTTTAATCAAATTTTGATTAGTTATTTAAGTGAATTCTATTTAATAATTATAAAAATCTCCGACTTAATATAATTTACTCTGCATATAGATGAGTATATTTGATTGCTCAAAAGTACTTTCATATGAATGAGAAATTAAAGCCAAAAGTGAGTCAATTAAAATTATGTAAATTGTTAAATTGGAAAATAACGGGATCATGAAAAGTCATCCATCTCATGCTGGCCATTGGAAGGGCTTTATACCACTTTATACAATTCAAGTTTGATAATTAGGTTTAGGCTCCAAAGTAAAACAAATTCTTTGAAAATGGGAGTTTACATTCTAGTAGTTTTGGATTGAATGCCACACGTGCATGCAGTTGGCTAGCTAGCTCGATCGACTTGATTTGGGTTTAGGTAGACCCAAATATTGTATATACCTTTTTATACAAGATAAATTAATAATTTTTTTTTTAAAGTTTAGTAAACGAAAAGGACCGAATGCTTCTTAAATGAAAAAAACTAGACATATTTGTTCAATCACAACCACATTTTTGACAGTTGTGCTTGTCATTAATAATTTTTCAACAACTCAACTTTTTGCAAATTTCATTTATTCTCATTCCTACACTTTTCTTCTCACTTTTTAGTATTCTAAGATAGTTCAAAATATTTTTGTTGGTTTATTGTTATTGAGATTTGTATTGTTATTATATCAAGAAGTTGTTGTATCCTGATACAATTTCATTTTAAAAAGAAAGAGTTCAATTTTCAAATTGTTATTCTGCTCAAATTAATTTCCTAGTCATCTAAAATTTTTGTCTCACTACTTTGAGACAAAATTTGAGTATGAATTTAATTAATGGCATCAACAACATTAGTAGTTGTTCCACCGGACATCACTTAGTGGAGAAATTGGAGATATTTTCTGGATGGACTTCAAGAGATGGCATTAGAAAATGTTATTCTATCTCAACACTTCGAACTTATCGAGGTTCTTAAGTGAAGGTGCTTCTACAGTGATTGAATGAGAAAAATATTTTCAAAAGAGAGCAGCATTCAACACATGAAGTTATAGTGACTTTCTGTGGAGAAAATACATCCACAATGGTTTGAACACAATATACAATGTATATTGTTCGGTCAAATCTGCATAGACACTATGAGAATTACTTGAAAAGAAGTATAAAACAGAGACTGGTTTGAAGAAATTCATAGTCAAAAAATTTCTAAACTTCAAAACGATTATTCTCCCCATAACATACATGCAGAAGGTATGAAGTTCGGTGAATCTTTTTAGGTAGCAGCTATGATCAAGAAGCGGCCACCTTTATGGAAAGACTTTAAAAATTATTTGAAGCATAAACGCAAGGAAATAAGACTTGAAAATTTCATTATCAGACTAAGGATAAAAGAAGATAATTAGATTTGTAAAATAAAATCCAAAAAGCTATCAATGGAGGCTAAAGTAAATCTGTAGAGCTAAACACAAATACTAGCAAGAAGAGAAAACACTGTAATATTGGTCACACAAAGAGTAAGACTAAGAAGTTTAAAGTGAACTACTATAATTGTGGCAAACTAAACCATATGGTGAAAAGCTACCGACTTTTGTAAAAAGACAATCAAGAGTTGGTAGATGTGACGAAGGATAAGAATGTGCCAATTGACATGTTAAACCTCAAGTTTTCTGCAGTTATACTTGAAGTCAATTTGGTGGATAATATGAGAGAATATTCTGTGAACAAGTGCAATACATCATATTTGCTCTAACAATGAAA
The DNA here is from genome assembly GCA_019321725.1 of Paulownia fortunei. Taxonomy (NCBI): domain Eukaryota; kingdom Viridiplantae; phylum Streptophyta; class Magnoliopsida; order Lamiales; family Paulowniaceae; genus Paulownia; species Paulownia fortunei. Next base: position 28,066,487 of record CM033106.1, on the reverse strand, counting down.
TGTTCTCATCATAAGTGTGATAGTTATTTAGAGGATAAGTTAGCCAAATCATCATTTTTTTCGGCACACCACATTCGTAGTGATAGAGGTGGCGAGTAAAGAGCATCGATTGAAGAACTTTGTACAGAATCTGATATTATTTATCAAACTACAACTCTTTACTCAACTAAATCAAAGGGATTGTTGAACACAAAAATCGTACTCTTTAAAGATATGATGAATACTATATTGATATCTAAAATTTAGGGGGTGGGAAGCAGTTCTCTCAGGTAATCACATTCTTTTTAAGATACCACAAAAAAGTAAGAATGCAACTCCATGCAAGTTATGGAAAGATCATAAGCCTTTCTATAAATATTTTAAAGTGTATAGGTGTTTGGCTAAGGTAAAAGTACCTATACCAAAAGGTTAAAATAGGATTCAAGATAATTGATTGCATATTCACGAACATGCTAAAAATAATAATGCATATTGATTTCTTAAACCAGTAAATTATTGTGTATGTACAATTATTGAATCAATGAATATTGTATTTTCTAAAAATATTTGTCCTTGTAATGAAAGAAAAGAAATTAATTCTCATAAAAGAATATATGAATTAGAAGTGGTACCATGATATTGATGATTATGAAGAATCACAAACCAAAACAACTAAAATTCCTTTTTCTCAAAAGACTTCATTTGGTACACACGAGAAATTGGCCAATTCTACACCTTTTTGTTTAATTTCTCGTAGAGTTAAATTCTCATGAGTACGAGTCAATGAAATAGTCCCCGGCCTCTCATGCCATATAAAAGACACCACGAGTATAAATACCCACCCTCTTTAAATACCGTCATTAGTTCCCACACATAAAACCAAAAGAACTACTTTTGGTCACTTCCAGAGTGTAATATCCCCTCATTTGGAAGAACCGAACATTAGCATTGTGTAACATCTATCGAGCTCGACCAAGACTACCATGTATCTATTGACTCCTTATCAGAGGTAACAGTTGTCATCTTCACACCATAACGCTCAACCTTCATAACTTTTGATGATTACATAGTTGGCATAGGTCTTGCACCAACTAAGTATTTCTCATTGCATAACCCATTGAAGAAGCCTAATCAATCCATTTATGGATCTTAATTTAGAAGACTACAAGTTTCTGAAGAAATGAGCAACCTTTGATTTGCTTTGCTCATACCCAATTTAGCTCTTCCATTTAGACACAAAACAATGTAGACAACCTCCAAGATATATTCCATAAGAACAATGCAAACAATGCCATCTCACCAACAATTGAACCACTGTCCTGTAGAACTACTGCCCATGTCACTTCTGAGACTAGTGAATACACAAACACAAGCAAATAGTTTAATGTATCGAAAACCAGATGACGAAAATTCTGCCAAAGAACCATTGTGATTTCGTGTGAATTTCTTATGTGCATCAGTCGCGGAGACACCAGTGGGAAAGTCGTCCATCACAAGGAAAGTACGATAAAAGACTGTCGAATTAAGTATGCATATTAACATAGTAATAGATACCGAATACGATTTTGACATGGAGCAGATTTTGGTTTAATGATTATTGTGTTTTGGTTATTTCACATATTGTTCCCATATGAAGCTGCTTAAAAGTTGTTGGAAATTGAATCGAGTTTAGAAGCCTTGACCTAATTAGCATCATTCATATTTAGTTGGATGTCTTCACAATTTGAGTGGATTGAGTTTTCTAGTTGAACTGTAATTCTATTTTTAAGTATAAATATATATTTCTAATTCCTATTTAACAGAATATGTGAATGAACGTAATTCTCGCGAAAATTCTGACCACAGACTCCAAAAATTTGAGATGTGTAATTGAGTGAATAACTATAGTAGTTATTCACCACCGTCGAAAAAAAAATATTCGTGGTTTAATCAAAAGGAAGTTGGTAGACGAGCTTGATTCGACGATTGACAATCCACTGCGTATAGATATACTCGATTCACATTAAGTATATAAATATTTAATTCATATTATATTGTTGATTAATTTTTTTGCAAAAGTGTTTGATGTTCTCAAAATGTAGCATTCCCATTTAATCCTTCATTCAGGGAACTGCAAAGTAACATAGTAATAGATAATTGATTTAAGGTACCTTGATCTCAGAAGTAGGACTCAGCACATTGTAATGCTCCTCTTTTAGTTTGTTGTATCGTTCAACCACAGATTGGATGCTGATAAAAAAGCAAAGAGAACAGGTTATCTGTGATGCCACTGTTTCCATACAAATATGCAATCTCCTGTCAGAATATTATCACATGTTTTTTCAGGGATTAATTACATGCAAGAATCTGAGAATCTGTTGAAAGAAACCAAAACCAGGACAAATTTATATGGCTACAAGAAATGAATTTATGTTTTCTGAGGAGAAAAGGTTTTTGATTGCCTTTCCAAACAACAGTCCTATTTTTAAACCACACCCCCTAATTTTCAACCAGTTCGTACCCTAGTTTTCGAAAAGCTTGCACCCCATTTAAATAATATATATGTATATATATATTATTTTACATTTGAAAATAAGTAAACTAAATATTTTTTGCCAAATGGAATATCAAAGCAACTTGTCAAGTCAATTGGTTAAATACATTTCTTCATGAGGAAAACATTTTCGGGAAATTTTCATTCCCTAAAGTTTTAATTGATTAAATGAAAATTAATTTCCTTAAAGTTTCAATTGATTATCAAAATTATTCCTATGATTTTAATTTTGTCAATGTTATCCTTCTGACCAAATTTTAATGATAAATTATGGTAAATAAAATATTTTTTGTTAGATTAATTAAATACCACTATATTAGATTACGTTATATGTTTATATATATATATATATATATATATGATGTTTGTAAAGTAGATAAGTTAAAAATGTACTTCATTTTGTAATATGTTATTAGTATCAATGACTAATTTTTTGTCTTCAATTAGTTTCTCAATATTGTAAAGCATTTATTTAGAAGTAATGCAGATTTTGCAGGTAAGAAATTTAATTTTGCACTATACGATAAATTCTTATTTCTTCACTGATGAAAAAATTAAATATTTACATATTAAAAAGTTTGAAGGCAATTAAGACTTTAGACGATTCTTTATGGTATATAAATACCTTCATAATTTGTATTTTGTATTCAATTAGGAAGTTTCAAAATAAGTTACAAAAGTAGTCGGTGAAAAATAGAAATTTAGGCACAATGACATAAAAAGCAACAATATATATATATATATATATATATATAGAGAGAGAGAGAGAGAGAGCAAATCTACCTATCTAAAATTCCCAACAATTTTGACTTCTTTTTCTTGTTAGCAAATGAATATAACTAAGAATTTTACCACGTTCAGCATGATTAACATGAAAGGTGAAGACAATTTTATTACCAGTGTATTAGTGCTGTCTTGTTTTTATTTTTACAAATGTAATTTCTTTTAATTATTCCTAATGAAGTGGATTTTTTTATATGTATATGGGATATTCGTTCCTTTGTGAACTAATCGAACCCTTCATTATGAAACAAAAACTATCCCAGATCTTGATTAGACTCTTGATATTAAATTATAAAATTCAATTTTCTTGTGATATGGCAGATAATTTGTAAAATAATTTCATAAACCCGCATGCATTGTTCTTCACAAAGATACCATGAGTCCATGACTGATATAGTCCAAATATAAACTGTATAGTTCCTCATTTCTTGATTTTGTTCATCTTAAATCCAATCATTTGCACAATATCTTGGGGGTAAATAAATGACAATTAGTACTATTTTATGTTTCTTCCCAATGTACAAAGTTTTTCTCATGCAATTATTATAGACATTTTGCCTGTATAGTTATATTGTTTGCTGTCTGATTTGCATCATGTGAGTGCTTGATTTGGTCAATAATGTTGACAATTTGGCCAAGAGACGAAATCGAAAAAGGATATGTATATTTGTTGATTAAGGATTCAACTGCAATCTGCTGAGAATTTATCATCTTGACTAGCAACACAACTTAATTTATTATCATCTTAAAGATGGCAAGCATTCAACAGAATGGGATTGAAGCAAAAAACCTCTTAATCTGTTCATGAATATTTAAGTTGAAATTACATTCTTCTCCAGAAAAATAGAAAAGAAATAAAGAAAAAAAAATTGTACTTCTAAGTAGAACTTCTATTTTGAGTTCTGTTTTTTGGCAAAAGTAGAAGTTCTATTACTCATGGCCTGAACTTTCGATCAGAAAGGCATCGTTGTATGCAGGAAGGATTGGCTGGATTTCTATAGCTCAACAAACTGCACTGCATGCAAACACATGCACAAAATACACACACACACACATAGAGATACGCGCTCGCGTGAGCACAAACTTTCGTACATTATCAAGCTATGGTTGGGTTTGAAGAAAGGCAAAAGGTTTGATTATTTAGTAATTTTTAAAATACACAGACAACACAAAAAAAAAAGTAATAATAACTAAGAAGAAAAATCAAGACCTAATGTACAAATATTGGGAATATAGTAATTAATGATGTGCATAATTTCCACAAAAGAAGTGAGAATGTAATAAGCAATTGTGTAAATTTAGAGAGAAAATAAAAGATCATATGGAAGTTTGTCAAACCTTGTGCTTGCAAAATCATAGAGCTTCCCAGTGCTAGAGAAGATAATCAATCCCACTTCAGCATCACAGAGGATTGACAACTCTTTGGCCTTCTTAAGCAATCCATTCCTTCTCTTTGAGAAAGTGACTTGCCTGTTGGTTGAATTGTCGATCCTACGGATGACAATCTTACCCCTCCCCATTTCCTCTTTCCTTCAAAAAAATTCTAGGGTTTCTTCAATTTGCTTCTTTTCATCTACTAGATCAATCAAAATAAGTCAAATGAGGGCAATGATACTATGATATATTATTCAAAAAATCAGACAATGGATGATTTAATCAAACTGATACAACAATCTTTTTTTCCAGCAATCCACAAAAGAGGAAAAGATACAAGGAAAGAACTCAAAATAGGGCTTACTAATTTGAGTTTAGAGCGAGCACTAATGAAATAGAGAGGGAAAACAAGAACTTTGGAACATATGATTTTGCAACAGTTCTTTGCAGCTCTATATGGAAAGGGGATAAGTGGTTTTCAAGAAAGGTAAAAGCTTTCCTTAGGAAACAAGGAGCTGTTTTGATTTAATAAACCTAAAATGGTTTGGTGGTTTTAGTCAAAATTCAACTCTATATTAAAAAAAAATACACGTCTCAGAATTCGATTTAAAATAATTATTCCCTACGTAAGACAGACAAGTGCCAAATTGCAACAAATTAAGGTAATTTTTAGAAAACTTAACGATATTATTTTAGATAGACGTTGAAAAGAATACTTTAATTTTATAATAGGAAAAGTTGAAGTAATGGCTTCCACGTGCACTAGAAAATGAGAAAAGGTTGGAGATTGGTAGGATGTTTTGTGAAAAGCTGCTGAATTGATAGAAATTGATGTTGTTAGAGTATCGATGATTGATAAGTAGAGCAACTTAATTAAGAGTTCTTCCACTCCACCCATTGAGTGTAGTACATAGTTGAAGTTTCATATGTGTATATGTCCCAAAATTTTGAATTCAAATTGATTTGTTACGGGGTTTTAAATGAGGGTTAAGAAAATATAAATTTTGTGATTTTTATATTACTAAGTTTAAAAATAATAGTTAGGAATTAGTGGCATCACTTTATCATTTTAATTGAGATGGTAATTTAAAAAAAAGTTTAAAAATTAAAATCATATTCTCAAACATCCCAAAGGAAATTAGAGTGATATATTTGAGGCAAATGGATTAATAATTAAATTTATAACAGTTTTGGTAAACTCGAATAGTCCAAATCTTTCTGAAATTGGCTAGCAACAAACCCTAGCTTAGTTGTGCAGTCATCATGTGTGAACACCTTGGAGAATATTCATTGTTAATTAAGGAGAAAATGTACTTCTAATATTTTTCTTTTGTTAGTGATAATGTATTATATATGGAAGTATACATTGTTCACTGCAGGGAATCTTTTACTGATTATTTCATGGACCATAACTTTGGTTTCTATTTAAGAAAGACCTTAATCCTTACTCGAAACTTTCAAGTCAACATTTTTTAATATTTGGATTTAAAGTGTTCCGATTTATTATGCGAAAATATTTTTTAATTTGATTGTAGACGCTACTACTCTTAATATATTCATACATTTCGTTCTCATCATTTTAAATTATTATTTTCAATTTTTTTTAAATTTCTATCCATCGTACTAGTTGTGCGTGTGCATATGTGTGTGTTCTGATGAGGTCATTGGCTCTCTTCAAAAACCTAAACCTAATCATAGTGATATTATTTGTTGCAACATTGGATCATCATCTTGACAGTGTATCCTATTTATTTTACTGGCAAACTGTCAAATGTATGTTAGGTCTAAATTAAGAATTTTGACTTAATATCTTAAAGTAGAGAAAGCACACAATATATAATACACAATCTGTAGAATTCTTTTTTTTTTTTTTTCTGTTTTATCATGACCATATGGAATAGTACATATGATTGTGATTGTGTATAGCTAATTCAATTAAACTTATGTATCTTGTTTCAGGTTGTTTACAGTTGCAACTGTCAAGGATAGTATTTCTTTCCTAAAAAAATACACACAAGGTTCTTCATAGGGTTCAGGAAATTAATGATTGTTGCTTTGCTCATCTCTTCATGTCAAATTGATTAAACGATCCTAAAATGGACTTAGACTGCATGACTACATAATGGTTTTGTGGACGCTAGATTTGGTGAAGTGCACCGGGTGTCTCGACTTGGGGTGTAAAAAAATCAAATCGAACCGAACATGTTATAGTTCAGGCTTGTTTGAACTTTTATTTAATTGAATTTGAATAGTTTGATCTTTTTATACATAATTTTATCTTTTTTTAATTAATTGAATCGAACTCGAGCCAAGCTACTTCAAATCTTATCCAATAAAAAAATTAATTTCGAATAAAGTATCATACTACATAGTTTATTTTTTAGCTCTACTTATATCCCACTTACTATTTCTCACAATTCATTGTTGGTTAAATAAAAAAAAAAGTGTAAATGAGATATATGTTAGTTGATGAAACACTCATTGTACTCCGCCAGATCTAGATAATTACAAAAACCCTATTGAGTTTCCTTTAAAGAATAATATATACTTATGTTCTAAGTTCTAACAGCACAAAAAAGGAAAATAAAACAAAGTGTAAGAAAATTCCTTAGAAGCAAGAATATTGGCAGTTGGTACACATGTTTACAGGGATGATAATGTTTAATTAATGGTGCAAAATTTCGATTGAATCACATGTAATTAAACTGGGTTTGATATGTAGTTATCAAGTTTTATGTATGAGATTAATTTCTTTCAAAAGTATATTGTCCTTAATTTTTTTTATATAGTAATAGTTTGTTTTAATTTATATTATCTTTTTTTTAAAAATAAAAAAATAAAAACTCTAGCATAAACAACCTATTTTTTAAATTCATCCTTTTTATTTTTTTGTTGAAAGATAAAACATTCTTTGCAATCCATGTTTCAATTGTGGTTAGAAATTATATTTGATTCTGGCGATATCTCAAGTACCATTTCATGTGCTTATGTGGGAAGATCCTCTTCTTTTCCTTTGATCTCATTCGAATTCTGGTGGAGATTTATACCCCTGAAATATTAAAGTACCAATTGCACTTAGCAACTTCGAGCAATTGATGGCCATTCAAAGAAATTTCTTTTCTTTTTTTAGGTCATATGTTCCATTTGGATACCACATTAATATTTTAAGTTCGATGATATTCATTAATTTTTAATTTTTTATGAATATTTGATATCTCATTTCTCCACTTGTTCTGCACTCAAGATATCAGTGGGCCTCGTAGAAATTCTTAGCCTACGAGTATTAAGAGGTTTTGGATTTAAGTTTTGTGGTGTTAATCTGTTTTAATAATAGTGTTTTTTTTCTTTGTTACCATGCTTCAATTCAAAAATATTAATTATATTTAATTACTTTTTTTAAAAAAAATTGATGTACCAAAGGGTAAAATAAATTGCTTCTCAAAAAAAGAAAAAAAAAAAAAGATACTAATTTGTGCAACCTTGTGCTCTTATTAATTGTTGGTTGTGCAACTTTAGGGCATTTATATGAGCATTGTATTTTTTTATGTACTATTGTAACGGGATATTTTATGGCCAGGGCATGAGGGGTATGTTTGCCATCCTCATTTTTTTTGGATTTATCCTTGATAGTTTGTTCAAAATTACGAGGATTGGACTCGTTGTGTGACTCAACCCAACACGATTAAATCGATTTTTACATCTATTATGGCTTCCCTTGGAAATAAAAATAAGTTCCCTCAAAAATAAAACGTCAAAGATTGAAATCGTGTGTGTAAGTGGAGTCATATGTAGATTTTTGAGAGAGATCCCAAAAATTAAAGTTGGGAACCACAAATCACGTATTAAGCCTAATTGCACGAGGATCATAAAGACATAACCGTACATTAATTGATAAAAGTAATTGCAAGTTGAATACTCAAATAAAAGACTTTCGATTTAAAGTAATTTGAGATTCCCTAAAGTTTGAATTATTTCATCATGGCTGATTAACCCTGCACAAGAATAGAAAACCCTTTTTGATGCTGCCCAAATCTTGAAAGATTCCAAAGATATTCTTCCTCGATTTGTCCTAATTAATGAAATTAATTATCCTCGTACAGAAACAAAGAAACAAAAAGTAAATAGACAATTAACTTAAAAGCACACTTTTTCTTGTCGAAGTTGATGATTTTTATATACAAAGTAATTTTGCTATTTTGGTTATATGCTGAGATTTTGATGCGTCATTCCTAGGAAAAAAACATAGTAATAGACAGAATTAATGGAATCTGGAGAAGTAGTGGCAGATCCATGTACTTTATTGTTCTTCTTGTCTTAGCTATTAAGCTAATTTTATGGTAACTGCGATATTCTTTGCTGAATAAAAAGAGTTAATTAATGATTAATTGCGTATGCTTGAGAATAATAAATAGTAATTGAGAATAATAATTGTGATTCCCACCGTTATATATATATATATAACAAAATAGTGCATGTTTTTAGAATCATTTTCAGTAAACTTTCGAGAAATTGTGATTGTATTAATTTGAGGACAAAAGGGGCATATCTTCATATTTTGGATAAATCCTATCTCTAAGAAAAATACTTTTCTTAGAAATAATCGACATTCATCAACTATTGGTCACAAATGAAATCCAAATTAATATTTGAAGAAAGATTTAAATCATATATACATAATGTTATGTAGAGTTCTTTCAATCAAACAATATAGTTATCTAACACTAAAAAATGGAGTACTAAATAGTAGATCCTACCTCCCATGTAATTTCAACTATCAAAAACTCTACTCCCATGTGAGAATGCTTTGAAAATTCAACATCATTGATCAATTAATCATCATAAGCTTACATGTCTTCAAAATTATAAAACATTCAAAATAAAAGGATTTGTTTGGTGTTATTTTCATTATTTTAGGACAAATATTATGGAGAAATGTATTTTAAGCAGTGATGTTTGAAAATTTGTGAAGAATAAGAATATATTTAAATGTTTTGTTAAAAAAAATAATATAATATTTTTTTAAATATATTTTCAATTGTATATGTGTTTCACTGTTGTTTGTTGTAATTACTGATAAGATTAACAATAAGTCTAAATTTTACCTAAATCGATCACGAATCCAACCTACTCGTGACAAAATTGGGACGGCTAAACGAATTTTGGGGCGGATACTAAGTTTTTTTTCCCCCTCTTTGGGATCAACCGCCGCCTCTTTCACTCTACACCCAAATCTACTATGGCCAACAGTGTTGACTCTTCCGGCAGCAATCATCCTTGCTGTTGAATTCCTAATTGAAGGATTTGATTTTTTGGCATGCAAATGCTGTGTGGAGGATGAGATTGTTTGTGGACAGAACTACCAACAGCCATGGAGTCGTTTAATTCATAAGATTTTAAAATAACGATCGACTTCTCATTCATGTGATTACTTGAAATTTCCCCAGTATCCAGGTAAAACTAGAAAGGGGAACTTTTTCTGCAATGAATTTCCACTTACAGTGTATGGATCAAGGAACATCAACATTTCTGTCAAGCCCACATCCATGGCCATGAGGAACAACCAAATTTTGAGGTGTTCATTATAGCATTTGGGAAGATTTCAAGCAGAATATTTAGCTAATCATCAGATTATCTGACCGGAACTGGAATAGATGCAAAAAAATTGGCCGTGGAACAGGAGCTCTTGATTGAATAACCAGGTCCATTTCTGGAAGCTACCTATCAGGTAGCTAAGAGGTGACAAGTAAACGCATCCTGAAATAAGAATTATAGTCAGAACAATGTTAAATCACAAGAAAAAAAAAATTAGAACACATTTTGAACCTAATTGAGGATTATATGACAGCCTACATGGTCTTTTGTCTCTCCTCAAGTCATCAAATATTTGAAGTGATAAACAGCACTGCACCTCATGCTCTTACTAGTTTCACACAGGCTCAGCACCGGATAAGCATGGTCTAAGCAATTCTTTTTTCAATTCTTTCCTGTGGCAACTATGAGGTATGAACAAGGCTTTCTTTTCAGTTCAGCTTTTGACTCAACATCATTTTTCCCACTATTTTATCTAAAATATATGCATATAAAACATACAGCATGAGAATGTTCCAAAATTCATGTTAAATCAATATATGTGCTGGAAGACCTAAGTTTTCCTTGATTGCACTAATTTGCAGCTTTTCTTGGTACCTAGAACCAGGGTACCTCTTCCCAACTCTCACAAGCATCTCATGGTCTGTTGGATATTCTCCAAGTCAGTCACAGCACAGCAGATTGGATCAGGCCTAAGAGGCCTTCACCTTGGAGCCCTAACATTTGATTGGACTGCTGTAGCATCGTTCTTGGTCAGCGCCCTCATATGTCCTTCTTGCCCTAACGAATGTCTTTGTGGATTATGCACTGATAATCTATGTAGTGCTGCCTATAGCCTACTGGGGACTTGACTTAAAGGTTGCTAGCAAATTTCCCATTTTCTCCGCACACTTGTTCACTGTTCAAGGTCAGAAGTATAACATACCTGCAAAATGACAAGTTCAAGTTGGATCTGCAAAATTACCAAGAGCAAGGCCGAATACATCTCAGCATGTTCTTTGCCCTGACATATGGGTTCGGTTTTGCAACTAGTGCATCCCCTTGAACACGTGGGCTGCTTCAATGGAAGGTACTAACTTTAATAATGCTTTTGTTTGGCAGTATCTTGTTTATGTAAAATGCTTTTGGTCACAAATAAAATGAGAAAATGTAGACATATAAATCTAATCTGCTGATGCAGGACAACCACCATAAAATGAGATCAGTAGCTGGTTCGAATTTAGAATTTATGGGCAAAAAATAAGCAAAGGATTGGATAAAGTCATGGATAGAACTAAAAATTTAATCCAGGTTCAGAACAGGACCTGTGAACCATTCTCTTAAGCGGGCTTTTTGATTGTTTAATAGTGAACTGTGTTTATTACTTATCAGAAAAGAAGTAAAGAAAATGGACAATTGTGCCATGACTTTCTGCCAAATAATATATTCCTATTGCATATTCTACGAGGTCAATGCTAGAATTAGCATTTTACATTTTTGTAAACTAAAATAGAGGGGGACAACTTTGATATATTTCCCCTCCATTCCTATTAGCATCCCATATCTGGGCAAAGTATGGAGTGGCCTTTCATATACAGACAATCTATATTACAAGATCCAAAAATGATTACACACTTCATCTGGTTTCTTCATCATCTCAAACTTGACTAAGTAGTAAATAACTTGTAAATTTGTAAATCACAGGGAAAGCTATGCAACATTCTGTGCAGATACAAGGACATACCTTCCTGGTGGTTTTATATTACTAGGAGTGACACTTGCAGCTTCTCTAATACTCTGCATCTTCTTGAACAACCAAGTTCAGATGCCATGGTGGGGACTTGTATTTGCTAGTGCCATTGCCTTTATCTTCACTCTTCCAATCAGCATCATTACAGCTACAATAAACCAAGTGATTGAGAGACTACACTTCATACACATTCCACTTTCGTGTTGCAGACCAAGAATTGCAAGGCTTCCAGTATCAATGACAACGGCCTGAGTGACTGGACAAGCAAAACAGTTGTTCCATCAGCGCCAAACCTACATAGTTCACACACTTGCACACCCACACAAAGATATATATAGTAGAGAGAGAGATGGGGAGAAGAAAACAAACAACTGATATCCAGCAGCCAACATATAAATCCATACATGCAGACACTCGTAAATCTATTCTATCTACAAGCAGAGATACCACCAGGGGAAAAAAAATCCCTTACTGAAATAAATGCGAAAGGCTTCCACCACCCCAAGCAGATTCTCAACTATGTCACTGGCATCTTCAAAATATTTCTTCTATGATGCAACACGAAACATGTTGTATTTGCAGACAACGGGCTTCAATATAATCACAGAGTATGTTATGGGTATCGTATACCCAGGAAGACCAATTGCTAATGTCTGCTTCAAAACCTATGGCTACATGAGCATGGCCGGTCCTCAGTGATTTCAAGCTAGGCCACTACATGAAGATCCCTCCCAGATCAATGTTTATAGTTCTGGTAGATTGCATTGTTCAACTTAGATATGTGATGGGTCCTTATTGGTATAACAAATTACAGCTCTCATTTGTTTTACCGATATTTCACAAATTCTTGACACCAGTATCAAACAGCTGACCAGAATATGTTTCTACACAAACAAATAGATCTGTCCAGTTTTCCTCATATAAATTGATGGTAGACAGGTTCACATTTTTGGAAATTACAGCCACACACGCATATGCTCATCTTTTTATGTAGCCTTAAGCAAATATCAGCTAACCTTTTCCATCATTAGGCTTTCCCACTGAAGCTTTGAGACATTTGCCAATAAAATAGAGCAATTCAGGTTGAGTTTTACCACAGAGAAATGACATTTTTAAATTGGAAATGAAGAGATGATGATTCATCCCAATATGAAGAAAAGAATGTTTTGTTGGAGAATAATTGGCAACAGGCAACATGAATTCTCTATTTGGTTCATAAAGGGGAAGGAAAGAGAGGAAAGGGGAAGAAAGATTATCTCCTGAAAGGTACACCTTTTTCTGTCAAGGAAAATGACGAGGGGTGAAACAGGAAGGAAGAGGAGCGAAAATCGTTTATACAATTATAGACATCTCTCTTGGGTCAACATGTTTTAACCAGGTTAGTCCAATCTTTCAGTGCCTTAACTCCTTTTACCTCAATTTAAGAAGGCAAGATAATATGGGCCTCAAGGGTGATGATATGCCTACTCTAATAAATTCGACACCCTCTCAGTTCCCAACCTATGGAGATGATGAGCACACTATATTCCCTTTCCTACTTTCCTCCTGCTTTTCATCCCAACCAAACATGGATTTAGTGTCGAAATAGGCAGAGCATACAAGTAGAGAGAAAACTGAACTGATATTGATTCTTCTAATATGTAGAGACAGTTCTTCCACCATAAGTTGATGCTCGGAGTGAATACAGTACTGTATTCATATCTAGAATGATATTCTGGTCATAATTGTTTAAACAGTAATTTGAAAGATTAAGCATCCGTGTACTTACCCTTATCATTTATTAGGTTTACAATTGCTCTGTCAGTTCTTAGGAACAATTATAGCTGGAACTGTCAATATTGTTGTGGCTTGGTAGCTGCCTGCATCTGTTACAAAAATATACCAAGATGACCTCTTTCCACCAGCCAGTCCCATGGAGCCCGGGAGATACAGTCTTATTTGATGCATCAGTCATATGGGGTTTAGTGGGACCGAAAAGAATTTTCGCAAGTGTTGGAAATTATAGTTCAACAGGTGCTATGCCGCCAGCAACACCATTAAATTACAATGCCTGGATCATCACAGGTACAATTTTCAACCTCTTTGTTTTCTGTTATCAAAAAAGCTGGTGGCGAAGGTACAACTACATTCTTACAGCAGCTCTAGATGATGAAGTAGCTTTCATGGCAGTGGTGCTCTATTTCTAATTGGGCATGGAGAACAAAGAAATAGATTGGTGGGGTACGAGTGGTGAACAATGCAAGTTGGCAACTAGTCCAACTGCTAAAGGCATACAAGTGGATGGCTGTCCAGTATACTTAAATTTTCCACTATTTGTTATCAAGAATAACTTTTCTCCCCCTTTCTTCTGTAAGGATTTTCAAGAATTACACAACAAGAATCAACGACTGGAATTTATCAGTCCAAAGATGACTTTGAATAAAAAATTCCATTACACCATGGGGCAGTAATCTTTTCGTGTATAATATTTGAAAATATTGATGCCAATATTAATCTCGTTCTCTTGGTACCAAGCCTGGTCCTGGCACCAGATCCTGACACCAATCCAAAAACTTGATGCTTATCTTGTAAGAAAGAAACCTGCAGCCTGCATCACTTGATTACTTGATTAATAATGGAAATGAATCTTTGAAAGCTAACTTTGATGTCCTTTCTACAAGGTATGAGTTCATTTTCAATCATAAATTTTCTTGGCCTCTAATAAGAAGTTCTAGGTGCTTATTTCATATATTATAAAATGCCTTAGTCAACTGGAAAACATGAAACCAAGAGAAAGACAGTAAGAGGGTGATTGGTATGTAGGAATGGAATTAGACAAGAATGGAATTGATTATGGGAAAAGAATGATATGAGTATAGCATTCCTATGTTTTGTATGTACAAAGAATGAGAAAGGAATGGAATCATCATTTCTTGTTTGATTCCAATCCAATGATTGGTAATCATAAATGAATGGAAGGAATGGAATAAAATTATATTTAATGATCAAATTACCTTCAATGAGAATTTTTAAAATAAAATTATTATTTATTGTGTTATGCATAAATGAGTCTGTTATGATTTTAGTCGGTATAAAACAATATATATAATATAGATATAATTTCACATAATTTTTTTTAATAAATATAATAATGATAGATTTTTTGTGTTTGTTTAGCTATATTAGGGATAAGAATGGATTAAATAAAATTGGGACCCGCCACAAGTCTCGCTTGGGACGGTTTTGAAACCAAAAATGGGTTTCGGATTTTAACAGACCCGAGACCGACTCAAGCTCGATTCGTAAAATATTGTATATATTTTTTTATTCATTATATATGGTTTATGTAATGTATATTTATATATATGTATATATAAAAAGATATGTGTATGTCATATATATATACTCACATATAAAATACAAATATAATAATCTTAAGTTAATAATTTTGTTAAAGATAAATATACGTCTAATTCTGATAGATTAGGAAAAGCTAAACCCATAGAGAGGGAATGACTAATCCCATGTTTTTGAGAATAAGGATTCCAAACATTAAATAATACCAATCACGTGATTGGGAATGAACTTGTCAATGCTCATTCCATCCCCACTCCATTCCTACATACCAATCATGCTATAACGAGTGAACTAAAGTTCCAGACATGATTCAAGTGAACCAGTCAAATCTGCCACAATGCCTTCTTTGTTGTTATCTTTTTCCGCAACTTACTAGCATCTCATCTGCAAATAATGATTTTCAACACAAAATAAACCCTAAATTTCATCTGTTACTATACTAATTAAAAAAAAATTCAATATTGACATCTAGCAATCATCATAAAAGTCAAACACAACGCTGATAGAATCTAGCAATCCTGGAGATCGCGTCATTTGAGGAAATAAAATTAGAGATGCAAAAGTATTAAAAAATAAATAAAAATAATTTTTAATTCATAAATTGCAATTGACATAGGATCCTGATGTGCGCAATTTCTCAGTCTATGGCTCACTAATCTCAAGAGTCAAGTCTGACCTGTCAGTACTTATATCAGGTCGTTGTGGGTCAAGTGGTTCTCAATGGAATAGAACAGAATATTACATTGAACAGAAGATGTAATACATTAAGATCAGGGAGGTGACTGTATTCTTGATGTTCAAGAGATAATCTTTACCACTTGACTTCTTAAGAACACGAAAGAGAAAGCCAAACTAAAATGCTATCACAATTAGAATAAAACCATCATATGTCAACAGATATGCATTCCATCACCATAAATTGCAGCCCTTATGTATTGGAAAGTTTTAGTTTCTAAAAGTGACTGCATCCGATTCCTAAGGTTTTCACCCATAGCATTGACACTAACCAATGAAGTCATGAAAGTTATTTCCGTGAATAATTTAGTAAATAAGCCAAAGAAATGGATTACTATGATAGGAACAACGAAGTGTCTAAGTTTTTTCCTTGTGGTAAGATAATGCTAAAGGCCTTACCGTGTTGGTGACGACAGCATTGAAAGCCACTGGTTATACTCATCCATACGAATAATAAAGGAGCTGGAACTTGGAGAACCCCCGCCACCATATACCTGCAAGGCTCAGATATACAAAAACAGACTTGAAGCTCATTCTGGAAAAGTTCTTCAGGGGCAAATTTTAAATTATTAGGCAAGGAGGATCAACAAAGCATAGTTTGTTTGCCATGCTGCGCACCTTAGCAACTTCAGAAGTATCAGTACTGCTGTCTATAGTCCTCAGGCACATTTTTAGATTATTGCGTTGCATGTAAATAACAGCTCCAATAGGCCTGTTTCATCAGTAGGTAAATTTAGAATGAGAGCAAACTAATACCTAGCAGCAGCCTCAATTTGATTATATCTAGACACAGAAGCACGAAATGGTCTTGGACGCTTGAGTATTTAAGGTCCTTGGGGAAAGGCCAGTGCTACAAGTGAAAAGGCCTAGCATACTATTGCAGAGATGCCACTCAAATATACACAATTATATAAGAAAACAACTTGACCTAAGCATCACAATTTGAACAGTGGAGATAACTGTGACAACTAATGAAATAAAAGGTCAATAGACTAAATCATCAAACAACATAAGATCCCTTTTCAAACCTTTTTCAAGCGCAGAGCATATAACTTTACCTGGAAATGGAAGTGATATTAAAAACTGCAATGGCTAAAACAAAATGAACTTAAGTTGTGGGACAGCTTATTTCCGAGTGTAATAATACAGCATTCCTCTAAAAATCTGTTTGTTTACGTCAGCCCAAAAGATAAACTCTTTCCTGTTGTCAAAAGACTGAGCTAATAGTAAAAGGACAGTATTATACCAAGAAGTTACAAACAGAAGTAAAACATTCATCTGGTAATTAAAATCGACGCAGGGGCAGAGCAATCAACTACATCAAGCTTGCTACAATTAACAACACACCTACTTTACATGACCATGACCTCCATATCCTCATTTTCATGTACTTCGCTTGCTTGACCAAACGTGGAAGAAATCCATGGAACATCTGAAGTGATTCATTGGCAATTTATACCTCTAGGAGTTCAAATAAACGAAAACCCCAAATAGAACTTTCAGGACATTTTTATTCTGTTGGAAGGTTTCAATAAGGTTTCCTTTGAGCCCAGATAATTTAGTCTTACATTCTATTATTCATCATTCAAGGAAAGGAACAAACACTGATAAGAGATTTGCGGAACTATAAAATGCATATGGGCAGATAAGACACTGAAAATCTTAAGTATATTTAGAACAAGAACAGGCTAGCAGTTAATCCACCAAAATTAATAAAGAGCAAGTCATATAATAACATACACAACCTATGAAGTCATGCAGTCCACTATGGGCAACCCTGAAGTGTGGGTTTTGATGAATGACTCAGACTACATTTTTTTTACCTTCCAAATGATTAATTGATATTACACTATCGACAAATTTTATCTCATTCAGTAATTTCTGCTTCTTTTTTGCCATATGCATACCAGGAGCATGCTTTTTTACTAAACCATTATCCACTACAAAACTTACTTTTCATTTATTGAAAACAAAGGCCAACCAAATATACATTTGATGATGAATGAACCAACTGCTAAGTAGAATATAGGCAACTGAGAGGGAAATAGATATGTAGGCATCATGATTCAGAATCGTACATTGCTAACATAACAGGCATGTACATTATTTAATTCCCAGCTCCTGCATGAGTTGCTGGGTAGAGTAGTAACCCATAGTGTTGTTTGCTAGTATGTGGGCAAAAAAAACTAGATCGGTTTTACGGCACACATGGTGCAGCAAGATGGATCCTGATTTACCACACACTTGGTGTGATGAACGTGGTAATATGGGAACCATGACTGATGTGCCAGACTCAGTTCTACTGCACCAGATGCAGCATAATCCCTTAAGTTCATACTCATAAAACATAGGTTAGCTGAGAAACATGAGAATCAAAGGACAAGTGCAAAGACATTGGAAGGAGATAATTGTCTATTCCACTAGGAAAATCCATCACATTCTCATGCCTCACAAGCTTATCAAAATACTGCTATGCAAAATGTATTAAATCTCTCTCTCGAAGCAGATCCCTAAGTAATATTATTAATGTATGCTTACCTATAGAAACTCAAGTCTGAGCAAGGTATTTTAGCATGTATTAGGATGTGAATTGATGCACGAGAGGTTGAAAACATGGGTTCTGAGCAACAATTTGTCTCAAATAGAACCAGCCTTCATTAGCTGTCCATTTGTAAGGCTAATTGCTAACACAATACATAACATTACCAGTATCATTAGCGGAGAAGGCTTTCCGGGTTATTTGTTACTTTGTACTCCAAAAAAAAGCATTTCAGGGTCCCACCAGTCGACAAACACTAAATACACACACGCACATAACATAAGGCAGAAATTTACCTACCAAAGAAAATTAAACAATAAAAAGAGAGCAATGAAAGTAAATCACCTTAGCCCAGCTACCGCACTCATGCGGCTGAGTTCCTTGCCGATTTCATCGCTGAAATCCGAATTCCCATCAGCTCTAACTCCCTAAACGACAGCCAAGAAGATTCTTTCAGTGTTTCCAGCCCCTCATATGCACCCAAGAAAATATGTTAAGCAATGTAATCAAATCACAAGTTTAACATTTACTTAAGAAAGAAAGTCACTAGTTTGAACCATGGATTAGATAATCAACTAACTAAAGCTCATGGAACGTGTGTTATTGATCAAAAAAAATTTACCAGACACTCCCCATATAATCCTCGGCCTAACTGAACTCTAAAAACTTTATGGAGCAGTTTATTTGCATCAGTCTGTCGACGAGAAAGATAGGCATTTCCCTTCGTGATCAAGTCTACAGAGCAGATCTCCATCAACTGTTCATACAGACAAGTGAAACAAAATTAAATGCAGACAGTCTCAACTACAGAAAACATAAGTACCGAAAGCGCAAGTAGAACGGTGACTGGAGCTACCACTGTTCCTTCAATGGAGGTAGAATTAAGTTTGCCACCAACTCCTAGTTTCATATAATTATCAGGTGAGTAATACACTCATTACCTACTGGCAATTTTTTTTTTTCTGATAACCATTTCTTTAAAAATTACCTCTTATGAATGATTGGCAATGAAGAAACAATATGGGACAAATATGTAATTTAAATAAAATTTAACTTGAACCTGTTGATACATGTGCGGATTAGTGATGCAGTTCAATTTCGAGCGCCATTCTCGTAGTCCAATATTAATTGCTTTAATATCAGGTAAACTATACTGGCGGAGATCTCCATGATCAATGTATTTGAGAATAATCTCCACCCGCTCTCGGTCTTCATGGTTTAGCAGGCTCATGCTATCATCCTAGTATATATTCAATAATATAAACAAAGCATCACTACTAATTTATTCAGTGACCCCTCAGACAAAACGCTTATAGTCGCAGAAGCAAAATTTACTAAAATGCTGTGCAGAAAGATAGGATCGATCACAGCCAACAACACAGAAAATAATTAAAATATCTAGTTCATCACTCTCACTTACGTTATCAAATATTGTCTCTGAAAGTTTAGCAGAGAAATATTCATATGCGGCAGTCGAGCTACTCTTCTCAAAATTCACATGAAATGTAAGGTTCATATCAGAATCTTCCCTCGGAGAGATTTGGGAAAGCACTGATTTTCGGTGATCAAATCCAATAACCCTAATTGCAACAATTACCAACTTAGCCACTGGCAACTACATAATCTGGAGAGGGCAAAAAAAGTTACAATTCATTTGATAACATGTCCAAAATTCACTTACTTGGATGAGGTTCGCCTGGAAAGCTCCAAAGCAAAACCTTTTGGACCAAAAAAATCAAGAAAGTAGCATGTCTTCATTCCTTTGATGCATAAGTCATCAACCCTAGGAAAAAGAAGGTTATAACCAGAACAGGGCAAGATGATTTAAACAATAAAAATAAAGAAGAAGCGTGCATGTCTTCACAGATAAATGAGCATGTTTCTTAGCACACCCACTTCACATCTCACCCGCAATGTCCCAGTGAAACTTCACAGCAAATATTTGTGCCGGCTACATTTACATAAACTTCAAGATTGAAGATACATGAACAGAATGCAGTGTGTATATACGCCATGCTGTCTAAAGCAATTCTTCTATTGGTGCTTTCCCTTAAGAAAATGCTAATTCCACGTTATGACAAAACAAAGTATTCTCTAATAAGATTAAGGTTCCAAGTATAGGAAATGTACATAAATGCATGTAGTAACGCAATATTTCTAACCAGATCAAAAACAGGAGATAAGTACATCCACTGGGGCAACAAGTTAAGAAGTTGCAAAAGAGAAGACAAAAATACATGACCATTAACAGAAAAAATCGCCCAAACCTCTTCAAGAAAATTCCTATTCATGGACAGCACTTACACTGAAATCAAAATATTTAAAGTTTAACAAGCAGAAAGCACGAGTTCAATGTATTATTCACTTCAATACGCATATAGAGTTGCAGACACACTGTTTTCACTTCAGGCTTTGAAACTAAATCACCTGCCGAATGTGCATATCAACATGATAATCCTTTTAAAAAGCACAGACACACACATAATACCTGAAGGGTGCGACGGCGGAAAAAGGCAAAATGAGGCAAGGGAGCTTTAGTCGAGAGTGGTAGAGGTGCGCGAAAAGCGCTCCATAAGCTCCGGAGAATGTGGGGTAATTGTATAAGACCAAGTTAGGGGTTATGTTTTCCGACGCCTTGCGTATTGCTTCCAATGCGGCGTCTGATCGGAATTGACGGACGAGCATAGAAAATTGGGATGGCAAAGGAGAGGCGGTGAGCCGCCGGTTAAATGAGGCGGAGAGAGCCATTTGATTTCAATGTGATGGTGGTGCGACCGGCCGGCGGCGGGAGCAATTGCTCTTCCGTCATTACTCTGCCCTCTGCTTGGTATTTAACTGTAATCGCATAGAGCGTGACTGTTTATGTTGGTATAAAAGATATAGTTTGCGTGTGGCGGCTTCCGTTGGAATTGGGGGAAATTGGACAGGAGAAAACTGTCACGAAGTACCAGTGTGTTTTCCCTCCAAACGAAAATACTCACGTGAATGATTTTAATTTGTATAATATGTAGAGTGATGACATTTAATGATTTTTTTTCATTAATTTTAATTTATATGTGATTTTTATTAAATAGCAAATTTAAATTGTGATTTTACAAAGTAAAATCAAAATGTGGGGTGAGGCAATTGCCCATGTTTTGACAATTTTAATAAAAAAAAAATATGTGATTGTTAAAAAAATCAATATTAGCAAAATTTTAAAATAATATAAAAAATACCCAAATAATAACAATTAAGTATTTTCAAATAGAAATATAAAAATTAAATTTTTAGAATTACAAAAACTATAATATTTACTGCAAGTTGCATTATATAAATGAAATGAGATTAAAATAATAATTAATATTAAATTATACAAGAACTATTAAGTGTAAGAATTAAGGTTTAAACTTTGATTAATGTTGATAATTGGTACAAATGATAATATTAAATAATAAGTAATAAAATTGTGCCATTATGATGATTTTTTTTAAGTTTTTAAATGGGCACTGCACTATTGGAGCGGTGTAATTTTTGTTTTAAATTTCAAATTGTGCTTTTTACCGTAAATAAATATTAGTGAAGCGGTGCAATATGATTTAAATGATTTTTTAAAATTTTATAATCACTGCTAATATTAAGATAAGCTCATGAGTTGTCACATGCAATAAAATCCAAAAAATAAAATAAAAATATACTTGGCACTTAAATCAGATTTGGAGAAAGTTTACAATAAATTATAATGGAACTTTTTATTAAAGTTTATAATTTCTAAATTCGTTTATGGTGTGCTTATGGGTAGATTTATGACTTATATTAGTTCAAATGTCAATAATAAAGTTGAAATAGATATCAACCCCAAAAAGCATGCAATAAGAGGATTCAAATTTATGAAATAATTATGGGACATTACATAATTATTGTCAATATTCTATAACTATGCATAATTAAAAAACAAATCATCAATAACTACTGCAATTAACAATGAATGAAACACTATTAAAACTCCAAAGATCACTCAAATTCTCTAAACCTCAATTTCATCACTTAAATTAAGTATTATTTAACTTAAATAAGTCAAGTAGCTTTTTGCCAATTGAATGCAAGCCAATTTCGATTGACAAACAAACAATTAGTTGATACTCGACTAAATATCAATCGTAAATTTTTTTATATGTTCTGCTTGTTAGTTTAACAAATTAATGTTGTATATATTCTTTTTTTCGATAAGATAATACGGCTCAAGTCGACTCGATTAGTAAAAATATATATATATATATTTATTTAAAAAGATTAAAAATTTTAAACTCGTGTTATAATTGATTAAATTTCATTCAAAATCAATTCAATTAATTATTAAATTAAATTAAAATTTTATTTTTAAAATTTAATAAAAAATCAAATAAATTTAAATAGTATCATGTTTGAGTTGAATTGTTTTCATTTGTTTACACAACTTGAGCAAATTTTAATCACTGACCAATCTTTTTATCTTGTTCGATTCAATCAATTAACTTGAAACCAAGTCTCAGGTGAATTTGATTAAAAAATCATTAATAAGTATAAAAATCGGTTTAAGTACTCATTTCAGGTCAATAATGACATTCTAGCAAGATGCACCTCAAAGTGTACTTCTTAAACTAACAAGTCTTGCTTTCCGACAATCTTAAATGTTCATGTATGTATTCAATAATCTAATATGATCATAATTTTTTTCAAATGTACGGATCTCAATAAAAAGAAAAAAGAAAATTAATTAAACAAGCACGCTAGGGAATGCGCGCCGGGCGGCTACTAACTCCCAAAACCATGTCATAGTTGGGTACTACATACTCTCACGCACTCTCTCTCTCTCTTCTCTCTCTCTCTCTCTCCTCTCTCTCTCTTCTTTTCTTTTTTTTTTTTTTTCTCTTTGTCCCTCTCTCTCTATTTATATAATTAGTTATGAATAAGGAATAGAATTTTATTCCTTAAACATGTAAAATAACATGAACCCAATTTGAACTTTGTCTCCCATTTCCCTCAACTTCTCACATTTGTTTTATAGCTTTGACAAGTAAATATATATATATATATATGGTTAAAGTGATTTTAAAAAATAATACTTCTTGTCATTTATTATTTAGATACTCAAATATACTATCGTTTCAACATTATCAATACTAAGTAAATGAAAATTTAAAAAATATAAAGTTTTGTGTACTTTTATAATTTATTATTCAAAATAGTGATTCAAAGTTAATAATGTCGTATCAACTAATACGCACATATTTATATGATAGACAAATGATTTAATTATTTATCATCTAAATATTTAATATATTGTTCACTGTACGTAGTATTTTACATATTGGCATACCATTAGTTTTATTTGACTGGTAGTTTTACAAAAATTATTTCTATTTAAAACGTCTAAAAATAAAATAATAATAATAATAAATCAAGATGAATTGAAGTATTATTTGAGCATCTAAACAACAAATGAAATAAATATAAAAAACAATGAATATCTCTTATAATGATATTAGTAAAAGTATTTTTTTCAAATTTTCTCACGGAAATTCCAAACTTAATAGAAATATACTGTTTTTATCTATTCACGCCGTATCAATTAAAATACTCCACCTAACCAAAATAAAAGTTTTATGTTTATCTGGATATGGAAATTTAAGTGAGAGTAGAAAAAATTATGTATTTTTATATTATTGTCTTTAAGAATATTAGTTAAAAGTCAGCATCATGTCGTTACTTTAATTCATATGATAATTTGAATTATTATTTTTTAAATAAAATCTTATTTTGAACATTTTATATGCAAAATGAGAGTTATATATTTAAAATACAATCAGTAATAAAATGAGTAAACAACACTTCTACTTCAAAATTTAGCAACTCAAAGCACTTTACCTCTATAGAAAAAAAAATAAGTATTATACATCCTCAAACTTAATAATTTTGTACCATTTATTTTCAAAAATAAATTTTAAACATTATGCCCCTTCAATTTATATTTATATAGTATTTTGTCCTAAATATAATATTCGGATCAAAATTTTATTGAAATATTATTCATTAGCCACTACTACTCGTTTTTTCCCGTCTTATTTTTTTTTATTATTAACAATACTAAAAATATAATAATTAATAGTATATTTTCTTAAATAATATCAACCACAATACTAAAATATTTTAATCGCATCATTGACATCATTAAATAAAATATTATAACATTTTTTTAAGTGAAAAAATAAGAGATGGTGACTATTGAAGAGCATTCGATGAAAATTTGATCAAAAAATAATATTGAAGAGCAAAATATTATAATAAATATATATCAAAGAGATAAATTGTTTGGAAATGTATTTTTGAGAATAAAATAACAAAATGATTAAGATTGATAATTAAAATTAAGGACGCAAAGTTTTTAAAATTTATTTTTAGTAGTAAAATGCTAATATCGTGGAGTGTGAGGGTTGAAATGCTTAATAAAATAGATATCCCACGTTGAACAAACCATAGAAACACCGGATGCACTTGATTGGTGCGTGCGCTTTCCCTAATAAACAAGCCTCCTACGCAAGTCATGCTCCAGATATTTTCTTCTCTCTCTGCATCGTTCTCTCCAGCGAGGCGATTAGTCGCTGTATCTGTTGTACGACAGCAATCGCATCCATACAGAATGCGTAAACTATTCCGTTGCATTGTTCTTCAACCTCTTTTTTTCATCGGAAAGGTGCTGATTATGCATCGGAAATCGTCGTCTACGCATCTTTGATTGTAAAATATACTCGTGCTTGTATGGGTTAAAGAGTCTTGAAGAAGTGGGTAATTCTTGTTCTTTTCTTTAATCGGTTTTCCTTCATCCCAACTTCAAGGCCTTTGTCATGTTTTCTTGAACTTTTCATCAGGGACATGATTATCATCATCCATTTATTTTCATTATTTGATGGCAGGAACTGCGGGGTTCATAGCCTTGTTTTCTTGATATGATGTTCTTTTTTGGTTTTTCTTGATTATACAATTATTTTGATATTTTGGGAGAACTAGGGACAGTAATACTCTGGTTTATATCTCACGTACGTGCATTACAATCTTATATTTTTTACTTGTTTTTTGGAAACGGGATGAACATGTTCTCTTGGATTTTCTCATGAAACCGTCGTGTTTTTTTATTTTATGTGGAGTACTGTTTTCTAAACGGTGGTATAGTTTTCTCGAATTTGCTTTCTGGGTTTTAATATGCTTCGTCTTGATGCCTGTCTAGTTGAAGATATGAAGGGGTTAACGTTCTTCAATATTCTTTAACCTTTTCTTTGCATCGGAAGGTGCGATCAAGCATTAAAATTGTACTCATCGTTTTGTTGTAAATCATTGCATATACTCGCGTGTTAGTATGTATAAGTTAAGGAATCTTGAAGAAGTGGGTAATCCTCCCCCCCCTCCTTTTTTAGGTTTTTCTTTTTCCAATTTTAAGGCCGCTGTGGTTTGACTTCCTGATATTTTCATTGGGGAGCGGATCCTCGTTAGGTATTTCGTTTATTGTTTGATGCCTCAACTGCGGGTTGAGACTTGTTTTCTTCATGTAGTCTTATACTTATAAAATTTTCTATTATGGATCTGTTGGGAGAACTAGAAATAGTGATACTCAGGTTTCTATTTCACGTACATTCCAAATCTCATGTTTTGTACTATTTTTGGAAAAGGGAAGAACATATTGTATTGGATTTCCTAATAGAGCTGTAGTATTGTTTATTTTGTACTTTTATTTTCTCAATGGTTGTGTAATATTTCGAATGTGCCTTTGCAGTTCTACTCTTCTTCCTTTTGATACCTGACCAATGAGGATATTAAGGGAATTAACTTTCTTAAAACCACAGTATGATATTTGCACTAGGAACAGGTGAAGAACCACAAATCTGGATTTTTTTTGGAACTCTTGGTATGATTTGCATCGTGCTTAACTAGAAAGTTTGCGTCCTGAATTTATTGTCAATGTATCATGGCTGTGCATCTGTTGGTCAATTGTGAATTTAATTCTTCATGATTGTCCATTGTTTATTCATTAGTGTGGTCCTCTCTCTATTTTCATTGTGTTTGATAGTATCATTGAGGCAACTAAATATACTCGCACTCAAACTTTCATCCAATTTTATCTACATCTTTCATGTGCTAATGGGCTGCTATTGGCATTGTAATTTCAATACCAAGCTGTAAACTAGAAGGTCATTATGACATGAATTTGGACATTGTATCATTGTTACAATTGCTTTGCATGTGTTGGGAATCTCTTGAGGTAGAAATTTTCAGATACTTGTTAGATATCATTAAATTGTTAGGAAGAGATTATCATAAGTCAAACTATTGAAGTTGTTTTTAATCTTAACATCTAGAAAATTATTGGTTAAGATTTCCACAATGCTGTAGTGGTTATTTCTGTTCTCTTTTACGTGCCCTAAAAGCCTTGGAGTTGAATGTACTAGTCCTTAGTTAAATGTGCATGTTCATTTCCTTTTCAGATTATGTTTTCTTTTCACTATATTTTTTGTGTATAGCTTTATCAAGTTTGTATGATTCTCCTTGCCCAAAAAATTGTTTTTATGTTGCTACAAGCAGTTAGCATGCATTTGAACTTTGTTTTGGGTTGTTAATCTTTTTGCAGTCTACATAAACATTTTAATATTTTTCCGTTTGTTGTGTTCTATTACTAGCTTTATACATGTAGTATTTGTTGTTCATAATGTTTCAAAATATGTGTCGAACTACCAAATAAGTAAGCAGAGATGCATGAAATTGTGCCTATTTACAAGATTTGTAGTAGCCAGAGCTTGCAAGTTATGGTGGTGATAAACCCCTGAGTATAAAATGTTAAGCTGGATTTTTCATATGCCTGCACAATGAATGGGACTGAACTCATTGAAGCATGAATGATTACGTCTCAAGTTTTACTCCGAGTTATGAGAAGACATGTTGCCTTAATAGATTGCAAAACGAAAAATTGTGACAATGTTTAAGTCTTGGGTTGCAATGTGATACATCTATAAATAAACTTCCAATTGTTTAAAGTCGGGATATGGCATCATAAACCATGTCAAGTAAAGTGGTCGAATCAAAAGTTGTGGAGGCGATGATTTCTAGAATTGACTATTTTATACACCATGTTGCAACTCATGGTCCTAGGCTGCTTGCTTGTTTAGTTATATTTGATAATATAACTACAGTTAATATGTAGAGGAATTAAGTGTTGCTATGAATATTGAGGAAGAAATCACAAGCGGTGCACAGCGTCATGCCAGATATAAGAAAGTGAATGGATCAATGGATTTGGCAGTATCTTGTTTCTAAGGGAAATCCTTTGATGGTTCACCATAATATTGTGACTGATAGCCCTAGCAGTTTTCTTTGTTTGTCTAAGTATCAAATGAAGAATGTGACTCAAAAAACTTAATAATGTTTGTTCGTGTATCAAATTTAATGCTTAAATGCATTTGACTAGAAATTGGTGAAAAAAAACTTAAGGTGGCAATCAATATGCTTTAGAGCAGGAAAAAGTGTTGATATGGAGGTTCAGTTCTAACAGCATGGTTATTACACTTTGGGTCCCAATGAAAAGTGTATCAGACATGCATAGAGTGATGCTGGATACATGAATTAATAAATACTTCTTTCTATAAAATGCTTAAGTTTGAAGCTGAGGTAGTCAATTTATAACTTATCCATAGATTCATCTCAACTTCAAACATGAAACAGGAGGGACAATCCTTATCAGGCAAAACCTGGACTACCGTATTGTCTGGGACAATCCTTCTATTTGGTCACACATTTTGCCTGTTATGCATCCAAGATTTCACTAGTTAGTGTCATGCATGATTGACAATATCCAGCTCATTGGATTGTTCATTGTCTGTTGTCTAATTTCCTACAACTTATATAATCTTGGAACATAGTATTGGTAGAGCAAACGTTCTGAATTGTTAAATCTTTGTACTCTAAAATTAATCACCTAGAAATTTTTCTTGCTACTCTATGGGAGCAATATAATTAAGTAATTGAGTCTTCTGATGAGGTCTAATATCTTCTGCTCGTTGATGTGACTATTCATGTATGTTTAGATTTAGTAAGTTGAGATTGAGCTGGTAATACATATGGAGTTTATTATTACAAATTATTGTTTTTAGATTTCAGGATCCCATGTGCTGATGAGTTCTTTACCTCTAGGGATTTCAAAGTTGTACATAATCTGAATTGGTCTCTGTCATGAGTTGTAGGAAACTGTCAGTCGTACATATTGTTGGAGGTTCGCATAATTTTTCTGTTGTAGTTTGTAATTCCTGGTGTAGCTCTTTCTTACTCAAGGTATTAGCTGCTGACTAACTCGCTTGTTACAATTATGCATTGTGTCTTGGCAAAGATATCAGTAGAAAGTATCTGGTTTTGGACTTCTTTATTATTAGTATCCCCATGTTTATAACCCTTGGTTTCATAATGTTATATTATGAAATTTCATGCAGTTAAAGTTTGCTGCAGGACCAGCAGTACAAGTTCGTAGACTACTATGCCACTACATTAATTGCATTGGGAGATTATATTCTCACCGGCTTCTACTTCTCATTTTTTTTCTCTTCCTGTGAAAATGAAGGTTAATTACTACTTGAAGTGAAGTCATCAACTTTTGGCATGCCTCTGGACAACCAGTAGTACTACTATCAATCAAGTTCATGCAGGTACCAGTATTACAAACATTAATTGTCACAACATTTAGGTAGAGCTAATCTTACACATATCCTGTTTTCTCCCTTGAGCATTTATTAATAACTTTACATAGTTTCCCAGTGAATCCATTCACATAAAATTCTAAATCTTTTCGATATGATTTCATCAAATGGAAATCTGACGGCTGTGATGCTGTATGCAAATTCATCTTGTCATTTTACTAAAACGTTCAGTCAGATCAAATCCTGTCTTTTGAACTGTGGGCAAGTTGATGCAGAACTGGTAAACATGTTTTTAGGGCTGCCACCGACTCTAATGCAGTTGAAGCCTGTTGCAACAATCAATGTTATGATGGTGCAATTGATAAGACAAAAAAGAATAAAATGCGTTTTCAGTTATACATCTATCTGATATGGTTGTCTTAAAGTAGAATTACCCCAGCTTCATCACATTTGGTGCATTATTTTTCTGATTTAGTGGCTGGCTGAGCTCGAGGTTTATGGGTGCATGTAAATCATATTCATTGTTGATGCCATGTGTAAGATGGGATACCCTGTTCACTTCACTAGTGCCCCCTGGGCCATAAACCTGCATCAAAGGTTTTTGAAGTTAAGATGGGAAGTATTTCACCTATCTGGCCTAATTATATTCTTACAGCATACTTGTATTTTGGTTATGATCTAATTTGCCAATACCTTTTTCTGTAATTCTGCATTCTCTTCACGAACAAGTTTTATCTTCTTGTGTAGTTCTATGTTTTCTTGCTGAATGAGGTTTCCCTGCGACAAGATTAATGAAGTTATGACCACAGCTAAACATGAACATTATACAACTATGAAAATATGAAACTTTTCGGGGGGAGGACCTTCAGGTTTAGCTCTTTGATTTCTTCACTCAGAATTTGTTCCTGTCAGAAAAAAAGTACATTCAGAATCTTTTTGTACTGAATGCTAGAAAGCTGTAGATATGGATAACTCGATATTCTGTTAGACAGGAAAGGTGTTTACCTTTTTCATACGCACGCCTTTCAAACTCATTTCCAGTTGATTTTCGAGATTTTGGAGGTCTTTGATGCTCAATCCAGAAAGCTCTTCTCCCAGAAGCTGCCTGTAATTAACAGAAAAGGGCATGTGGTACGTTCTCAGTTTTTTTTTTATTTTTTTTTTCTTTTCTCTCACCCTGTTTTTGCTTATCAGATTTATGATTAGAGATATTGCCACTTTTTGTATGACTTATGTGTCTATCTTAAATCCTGTTGGCTAAATGTTGTTCTGCCCATCCATCTTCCATTGTTTTAGTGAGTTTTCCAGGTTCCAGTTTCCTTTAGCTAGACAATAGTGAAATATTCTTTGAAACTAGAAGCTAAGGTTGTGATTGCCTGTGAGGTAAATTTCCAGAAATTCATATCAGGACATGTTTTTCCCACAAAATGTGTTGGTTCTGGGTTTCTACCAAAATCCTCCAAAACACAATTTTCAATGATACAAAAATATATCCACATCCAAACACCTTTTGACAAAAACGATGTGTCACATCATTTGTAATCATTGCACTTTTACATTTCATCGACATGCTATTCTAAAAAAGTAAATCAAAATTCAAATACCTTTAAGAAAATGACATGTCACATCAACTGTAATCATTATACTTTTATCCCTCACTCAAACTCATTCTCAAATTCATTCTTCCTTCTCTAAGACTACTTTATCTCACTTTTTTCCTCAGATATATGATTTTTCTGGAATGAGATGCCAATGAATCACTCCCTTTAGGAAAACTGTCAGTTAACATTGACAGTAAATTTTCTTTCAGCATGACATGCCACTCTATTTTAAGACCTTATTTTTTATGCTAGCTTCTTTTATTTATTACCCTGACTCAAGGTCCTCTTTCTTCTCTGAACTACATTATGGAAGGGGTGTATAGGGCCAGCATCATCTAAAGAACACCCACAATTCCACCTTGTGGTTGAATTGGGTTATTACCTCTTGATTTTCAAACAGAATCCCATTGATTCATCCTTTTTTGTGATTTTGGCCTGAAGGTGTTAGTTTTTCTTGTTCTGAGTGACCATTTTTTTGTTTAGAATTACATGGTGCTATCTTTTAATACCGAGGATGTGCTAGTATTTGACAAGAAAGAATTTATACCAGTTGGACCAAGTTAACTGAAGGGGACTAATCACTGGGGTGTTCAAAATCACAACTGGGTGAATTGCATTTTTCCAGCAATCTGCAGGTTATTGTAACCACCATTGATGAGGTAGCTTATGGTTTTCCATTATTTTATATGCTTTTACTTACTCATCCTTGGCGTCACTGAATTCAATGTAGAGGAACTTTTAGTCCAATTGCAATATATAATGTCAAGTGAACTTACCTGTGGCATTCTTGCAAGTATTGTAGCTGTTGCCTCAAGCTTGCTGCTTCCCTTTGCCAAAACTAGCAAGAAATAAGAAATGCATGATTAACATACTAAATGTCTATGGCTGGTCATATTTGTGGATATTCTACGTCTATAATGTAAAAAGGACATAAATTTCAACCTCATTTTCATGAATGTTATGTTGGTTGTAGAAATCTTGAGAGATCATGTATGCAAACTTTCTTCAGATTAGGTGTTATTATTCTCGTAAAGCTATTGCAATGGGGTAAATTTTAAAACCTATCGAGTTAATTAGTGCTTTTGTAGATGGTATATTGCCCTTTTTCTTGTAGAAATTGGAAGCTATGACCTTGTTACTCGATTCATATAAGGAGCTCTTGGACCTGCCAAGTTTAGGTTAGTGAAACTTTTAAAAAAGCATCCCACCATTTATGATGAGCTAGGAATGAATGCTCAAAATCTTTCCATTTTTTAAAGTGTAAAATATAGTGAGAGGGTATTAAAATTTGATTGTAGAGGTAGACATCTTTACAAGATTAGTGAATTGCACCATATGCTTTGGTTTTCCTTTTCCTTTCATTTAAGCTAAATTGAAATCTGAAGAAAGAAACCTTTCAGTTTCATTTGTGGAATCATAATAGCGAATTCAGGTAATGAATGATGATCTGGATGTCTAGCAGGAATAATTGGTTGAGAAACCTCATTGAGAACCAAATTTGTGGATGGTAACTCAACTGATGGAAGGAAGGAATATCTGGATGTCTAGCAGGAATAATTGGTTGAAAAACCTCATGGAGAACCAAATTTGTGGATGGTAAAACTCAACTGATGGAAGGAATGAACATCCGGAAGAGGTAACACTGACATATCCAATATGAACCCTGCAGAACCGAGTAAAACAGAATATTGTGAGTTACTCTTCAGGGGATTTGTACAAAGCTTATAGTAGTAGAGTTTCTAATACATGGGGAGATTAAACCTCCTTTCTGAATGTTCAAATTCATTGTAAGAAGTGGACCTTTGGAATTTGTGCATTCTTAACCTCTATCATAAAGTTGATAAGATACAAGATAGGAAAGGATGTTATATAGAAGATCCGAATGATATCATTATTTTTTGTGTTTAAATTTCCTGAATGATGTCATTACTGTTTGTGTTTGAATTTCTCTGAACTTTGACTGTTCAAGTTTTAGTGGATTCAGGTATCTGGAATGCACTTATTGCGGACTTGGAAAGGTTAGCAATGATACTGATTTCATTATGAGCTGCCCTGAATCTTTTTAATGGTCTTTCATGAAATAAAGCTCTTCACTATGTTTGGGACTTCTGATGATCTATGCTACCCATGTCCATTTTAGGCAAAAAAGGTTCATCTTAATATCATGCCCTCTTATTGCCTTAATCATCACTGATAAGGAATTGCCCTTTTAGGTGGATCTTGGTAGTTTTTCCTCATGTGAAACCTGAATGATGAAGAATTTTTGAAGATGGATGGCAATGCACAGGCATCAACTGTAGGAGAAGGGAAAACCAGTAGTATTTTCAGCAGGCAAATTTGGTGCCCTCATGTCAGTCAATGTAAATGAGAAATACTCATAATCCCTGGTAAACGATCATCTATTATGAGTTGCAGAATGCTTGTAGTGGATATTTGTATTCAACCATACAGCAACTTGGCTACTTTTGATCCAGCAATTATACGATATTTGCATTATGATGGAGTGCTTCAATCTGCTTTCACTCTAACACTCAGGTGAGGATTCTATTCTTTCAAGTACCTTCTCCTTGTTAAATTTCAAATTTCTAGTTCCTACCACGGGGCGTATATAACAATCAGTTTCGTGTCCCTCACCTTGCCTTTATCTGTCAAAGGTTAATTGCTGTTTAAGCCTCATTTGTTGAAGCTACATATTGCGATGATAGCTAAATATCAAAGAGAATTCCGAATTTTGGAAATAGAAAGTTTCTATTTCAAGATAGCTATTTCTTTGAATTATGTTCTATACCCTTGATAACTTTCATGATTGATCTAATTAAACTTCTCGTTTAGAGCTCTGCAGTCTCTTATCCGGAGTAGACTAATAGAATTCCTAATGGGACTCTCAAAATCAGGAACTGAACTTAGATAGATTGTTTGTGTGGAGATGATGACCTAGCATAGACATGAGATGTAGTTTCATCAACATAAGTTGACTTGCTTATAGAATTCTGAATTGATTCTTTCATTTATTGGCTTTAGTTTGGTCTAGTAGAGTGTAGAGTGCAGTTTCCAAGCAATTAAGGTCCATATGTACCTTGGACTATGTATTCAGACTAGAGGAGTTTCAAATTGTTGGTCATTAATTGCATCAACTTAGTGGCTAAACATGCACAACAAATTGGCAGTGAGTATCTGGTGTTGGATCAATTTAGCACAACAAGTTTCACTTTGTAAGAGCAGTGTTATTAGGAGAAATCTGACTGGGAATCACTAGCACTCGGTGATGTACGGGCTTTTAGATAATGATAGATTCACTGAGGTTTTCGGTCATTCAATATGTTAGCCAAACAATTCTTGGATATAGTCTGATTCTTAGGTTTGGATGCCATTATTGTGTTGACCCATCATGAAATGGGGCGTGACAGGACATAAGTGTTTGACCCTTTGAAGGCAGAACCAACTTTATGAAAAATTGCTAGTCCTAAGTACTAAGTCGCAACTGTAATTCACAAGTAAAGTGACATCAGATTCCTCCTCTAATATTCATTCTCGTATAGTTATGATGTCATATGGTAGAATATTGTGTCAATATTGAAAACTTAGTTTGTTCAACTGTAATTCACAAACAAAGTGACATCAGGTTCCTCCTAACATCGGTTCTCTTATAGTTATGATGTCATATGGTAGAATATTGTGTCAATACTGAAAACTTAGTTTATTCAACTGTAATTCACAAAGTGACATGAGGTTCCTCCTCTAACATCAGTTCTCTTATAGTCATGATGTTATATGGTAGAATATTGTATCAATACTGAAAACTTAGTTTATTCGACTGTAATTCACAAGCAAAGTGACATCAGGTTCCTCCTTGAATATCGGTTATCTTATAGTTATAATGTTATATGCTAGAACTTTGTGTCCATAGTGAAAACTTAGCTTATTATGGATATTAAGTTCTCACTTCACTTTGCTGATTCCTAAGCTTTCATTAATGAATTTGGTAGGGCATAGGGACCACCTGCTATTTATAAATGTTGAAGGCCTACATACTACATACTGTTTGTAAATCTTGAACAGGGACTAAATCCTATTCACTTCACTTTGTTGATTCCTTAACTTGTCATCTTATTTGTTAATTTTTAATTTTATGAACATTGTATCCTTGTCATCTTATATGGGTATCAATTTCTCACGTTGCTCTCTAAATTTCATCATTGAATTTCGTAGAGAATAAGAACTAATTTTAGACAAAGTACATAGATGATCTTCGAATATATAGGAGTAGACTTTCTTGCTTAATTCTCAATTCGTTTCTCAGCTATTAATGTAAACCCAATATCAAAATGTGATATCTCTTGCAAATTCAGTGCTTTGTGTGTGTTGACATAAACTGGAAGAATTAATATACTGGTATACTTCCTTTGATATTCAAGCTCCGTTTCAATTTTGAATAAATTGATGTGACTCTCTTTTTGGGGCTCTTCTATGTTTAATCATAACTTGTAATATCGTGTTCCACATCGACTATGAGAAGATATTGTAAGACATGCTACTATTATAAGGTCACGGGTCACTCCTATTGTCAACATACATTTGACCTTCTTGGGGTGACCTTTGAGGTGCTATCTGCATAGGTGTTCCTGGACCTATGGAGCAGTCACACCGTGGATTAGATAAGAAGATGACATCATATATTTTTATGGTGGAGTTTGTAATGCCTATCTCCACACTGATTGCAGGAAAATTATTAGTTGCTTGAGTTGCTCCTTTTTGTGAATGGGTTTCGGCATTTTAGCTGGTTTGTTTCGAACAATGTTGACTACGCCATGAGTTTGATCCTGTTCCTTACACTTCACATATTTTCAACTGCATGTTCATTCTTAGCCTCAAACATGAAGCATTTTGAAGAGTATTATGGATTCTTTGAACTTTCTAATAGCTATTCTTGGTTTTGGGATAAATCCAAATTTATGTCGAATGAAAGAAATAAACGTGTAAATAAACAAACAGCCTGCTCATGAGCTCCTTCATTTTTTATACCTCCTCATTGGTTGAATTTTTATGATCTTTTTTCCATGGAAGTTGCCTCTGTAAGTATAATATCTACGACTATTTGCCATTAAGTTAAGTGGGACTAATATTGGGATGGTTGACATGTAAATTTAATTAATGTAAAGTTGAGAATAGAAATTGACTTATGGTTTTTTTGAATAGTGGTTTTATGCAAATGATAGGGAGGTTTGTTATTTGTGGTAGTTTGAAACCTTTGTTTTGTGGGTTGATCCGATATGAGGTGTTTTTAGAGTTGTAGAATATCGGGATCGACTACTAGTTGATTGTTTTTCTTGTTGTATCTTATTACTTGGGTATATAATAAACTCTCACCTTACCCAAAAAAATGGAGATGGGTCATTTATTTCAAAATTGAATGATACAAGTTATAGATTGATGCTTTTATAAAGGCAAATTATATGACTCAAGATTCCTGTTTCTATAGCAAGTTAAGTACCTCAGGGAAAAACTAATATGTGATTTATGACTATGATGGATGTTAACATGTCCGTTTCTGAAATGCTACTTCCAAGTCAAATTTGAAGTTGGAAATTTTTTTGGCTAAATTTTTTGTTGCATCTTCTTTTTTTCATGTGATATATCATGATCTTGATTAAATTGTCTTGAATCTCATTGTGGACTACCCTATAGATTTGAGGGGAAAAGTGTAGGCCCTTTATGTTTTGGAAGTGCAAATTTGTGCGATTAAGGCATTGGGAGTTGTCTTCTCCTCTTGTACTCTTCTTCTGTAATAGTGGATTTCTAATCCATTGCCCGTGGATTATAAACAATTTGCTGAACCATGCTAGCGTAGCCTTTTTTTTTTCCTTTGTATTTCTTTATGTTCTCTGTTATTTGTGTCGGTGAGCAATGTTATCTTGGTATTATGAGACCTTTTACAATAGCTTGTTGTTTCCAACCAGTCAGGGGTAGGGGGAAGCGTGTCTAATTGAGCACCAATCCAAATAAACTAAGTTCCTTTTCAATTCGACTAGGAATGGAATTCCCTTTTTTATTGAATCCTTCGTTCATCAGACCATTACTCATTTGATAGATTTAGGGCTAACATGACACATAATAGCTTCACCACTTTTTCCTTATGCATGTGTATCATATGACCTTCAACAATGAACTTTTAAAGCTATACAAGTACCAGATGGCATAAAGCTCAAACTCATGTGCTATATTGTTATCTTTGCTTTCAGTTGACCTTTGCCTCCATTTGTTTGTTTTTTGATGTCAAAACCTTAATCTAGATGTGTATGAGGACTAAAACTATACACTGATCCTAAACCTTTGGTGGTTGTGATATAGTTCAATTTCTTTACATGGAGTTGTCAAATATAGACCTGTTTCATCAAACGTCAAAGTAGAACAACTCAAGCTTTCATGATGTGTAAGGGCTAGATCTTCCTAGAAAATGACTGCATTCAGTAAGTTCTGCTTCTAATCTTCTTGGTCCATGCTGAAAAATGGTGGAGTTAGTTCATGTCATTTGAAATACCCTTTTTTTTTTTTTTCAGATTTATGTTCTGCTTTAAATGATGCGTGTGTGTGAGTTTTTAGGAAAACTTGGGTTTCGATGAATCAACTGGTTTTACAAGCAACAAACAAGAACAAAGAAATGAAAATTATACAATTTTGTATTTCAAATTTTCATTTTATTAATTTTATAGGGATTTGGGGCTATACAGACTTGAACCATGGACCTTCTTGGTAAAATAGATCAAACTTATTATTATCAAAATGATTTGAACTGTCTCAAAGACCCAAAATCAACATGCATTTCTTTTGCATTGGGCTCTTTCATTAATTGATAGAAATATCAGCCAATCTGCCATATTTTTTCTTGACAGAAAATTAAGATAAGGAGATGGCTCCATGTGCTCTGATTCGTAGGATTCTGATCCAGGAGCACTACCAAAGTGTTTCAAAGGCACGGTTATCTTGACGTAGGTCTGCCTTTGGCCTAGATTGTTTTAAGTTAAATGAAGTCTCTATCATTTGGCTTAAAAAATCAAATATGAAACTTCACACACTTTAAAGTTCATAGGATGAAAAGAGATTTTTTTTGGACCTTATACTCATTATGTATAGCACTGAATGTACTAGTATTAACCTTATCAATATCTCAAATCAATGATAGTCTTTTTGGTACCTAAATGGGCACCCAAATCGGACCGAACCATTTGTCAGGCTATTTTTCCCTCAAAGTTATGGAGTAAGACATCGATTTCTGAATAAGAACTACTTTTGGATTGTATAATGGACTCCCATGAAAAATATTGGCGCGCGTGTAAACAGGGTGCTCTATCAACTGAGCTACAACTCTTAGTGCTTGTGATGCATATTTTATCATGCATATAATTTGTTGCTAAGATGAATCTTATATGATCTAACATCCTAAATTTTTGAGTGGTATTGCTTATAAGAAATATTATATTTATAATCCATCGATGGGAGGCTTCCATTTGGGATGATAAATAACCTACTTAACTCAGTGGTTAGAGTATTGCTTCATACGACGAGTCATTGCTTCAAATCCAACAATAGGTAAAACTTATTAGATACCATTGACTCCAGTATCTTATAAGTTTTTTGCCCCACCCTCTTCTATGTTTATTGATTTTGAATTTTTATTTATTTATGTTTCATTTCTGAATTGCGTTGTATCAAAATTGGTTTCTGCTTGATTGGATTCGCTCGACATAATCCAATCAAAATAGGGTTTAGAAATAGAACTTCTTTTGATTATTCGAACGCACCATTTAGTTATGAAATCGCATTGACAACCTCTACTCTTGTCCTAGCTCGTCGGAGAGCTAGATTTGCCTCAATTATTTGTCTCTTTCGTTCAGCTTTTCTCAAATTAGCTTCTGCTATTTCAAGAGTTTGCTGTGCTTCTTGTGGATCAATATCACTGTCATTTTCTGCATCATTTACTAAAACAGTGATCTTTTGCCTATTCTAGCAAAACCTCCCACAGAGCCATCGTTAGCCATTGGTCGTTAAGGCGTATTCTCGAAATCCCTATATCTACGACTATAGCAATAAGAGCATGATTTGTGGTCAACACTTCTATTTCTATCCTTTTTTTGTGTGTGTTATTTATGCAAATTATTCTCGCTCTAAAGGAATATAAAGTGCCTAGCATCATTTTATGTCTAAATCCAAGTTGTGTCTAAGAAACACACACAAGTTGTGTCTCCATGTAGTGGTCTCTTTATCTTTACAATCCCTGTGCACTGGAGTGGAGTGAGGAGCAGGAAGTTTACCACAAAATTCTAACATTTTGTTCTAAAAGAGTTCATATATCAAAATCTATGTTTTTGTTAATGGGGCCTGAATGGATGAATGAAGAGTCGCCATTCTCTTGTTTTCTTTATCATTATAACTTCATGTGAGATCTCTGTCTTATTTATGATCAAAAGATTGCTATCATCTTTTCTTTCCTCTCATGTCTCACTTTTGGTAGAGCATGGTGGCAAAGTCCTTGTCATAGAAATTATTTCTCACTTTCTGTTCTCACTCTCTGTTCTCACTTTCTGACTTAGATAGTCTTGTTGAATAGTTGGAAATTCTTCTTTTAAGTTACTAGAGATTTGAAACAGTTCCACAGAAGCATTATCCCCCAAGAATTCAAGTCATGGGTATTGCCCCTTGTTAAGTGCCTGTGCGGCACATGTCCATATTGATTGTCTATTACTTTTTGGAGGTATGCACATGTAAAATATATTGCACTGAACTTCTCCCCATACCTATTTGGCCTGTGTTACGAAGAATCAAATAGCTAAGCATTCTCTTAAGATTTCATAAGACATCTAAATGACTTCCTAAATATACTGCTGGAATCTTACCTTTCGCAGATGTCTTCATGTTTGTATGGTGGTCTGAGACTAGATATTCCTGCATCATCTGTAGGTATGTTCGGACTCTTCAACTTATGTGTTCAAGTCCTATTTTCTGATCAAAGAAACGAACTATCCTTCAATGGAATTATGTGAATTCGGAGTTCCGACTGAAGCTTCAAAATATTGCTCGTGTTTAGGATAACAGTTCATTCTTCTGCAAAAGGCAATAGGAGGGCATTAGCTTGTAGCTTTGCTGATGCAAACAGTGCAGTTATTCGATAAGGGCAAACTACTGTTCAAAAGTTTGCAAACCTTCCCACCCTCAGTTGATATAACTTAAAATAGCTGTTGTGCAATGGACTGTATTTGAGGTCTTCCATGCGCATTTTGAACAGGACTGCAGCTGTCTTGTGCTATGTGGAGATAACCTTTTACTGATTTTGTCGTATCTTATGGGCTACCATCTTTTTGTGCTGAAAATGTGTGGCTGAGCTAAATTTCCTTGAGCATGAACCAATACAGTTGGAAAACCAAACTCTTGTCTAATTGAAATTTGGTGGGGACACTGCTGGGTTTTGTGTGGTAAACATTAATGGTATTTATGGAGTTATACTCTATTTTTCAATCTGTATGTGTTTCCAGGTGAAACTTGGACAAATATTCTTTTGTGCATCAATCTGAATTATGAGCATTGCTTTATGGTTTCATTTCCTTATCTTTTCTCATATACTTTGCCAAGTATTTGCCCCTCCAAGAATGAAAATGTGTTTGGTAAGTCCTTTTGGGGGAGTGACATTTATATTCCCTCTTAAGTTTATACACCTACTCTCAAAATATTTTGACTACATACATTTAGATAATTCTTTAAATATTCCAATTATTACTATCTCTCAGTCAATATCTTATTATAGTAACAAAATATAGTAATACAACACTTTGATGTAATATCAGTGACTAGGCAAATCTTGCTTGAAAAGACATTTATACATTTATAGTAGAATGTTATTTAGAAATGAAACAAAATGCATTTTTCTTTGAAAACACCACATCAGTCATTTTTAAAAAGTGATCCAAACAAATTTTTGTACTCCACCCATTTTCAGCTACAAACTCCCAAAATGCATTTCCCCCAAATGTTTAAACGAAAACAATTAAAAATGATTCCTAAAACTTTTGAGTGCTTGACTTTGTCAAGTTGATTCAACCCTTGTCTTGATTCTATGGGATGAAAACATCTATGAAAGAGAAAAGTGCAGATATAGTTTCATTATGTTTTGTATGGCATACGATAGCTAATATCATTCTATTCATGCTCTGTCAGAGTTACACAAATTCAAGATCCTTTAATAGAGAAATTGGCCGCAATTTCCTTGGCAAAGCCAGAGACTAATAGTCATGCGGAATTGCTGTTTCAGCAATATGCGAATTCAAGATGCAATATACCTTTGCGAATTCAAGATGCAATATCCCTGGCAAAGCGAGAGGACTCTCCATTCAACAAGCTAGAAACTCAACAACGTCTTTGAGTGTATGGTAAGTATTGATCATTCTTGACCTTATGATATACGTAATTCTGAAGTATATGTTCTTTCAAAGAGATCCATGCAAATGAAACCATCTCTAGATATTTATAGAATGAATCACTTCAGTTTCCTCCCAATCCGTGGTCATCTCAATATTCTATTTTTTTTCTTATATCTATGCATAAATCTTCGAAGTCCTGCCATTGTTAAGAGACTTTCAGATGAGATCAGTTCTGTATATTCATGGTGTAATGTTCAGAGAATGTGTCAAATATAGTTTTAGATGAAGCCAGACAGCAACTGAACTACCATCGAAAGAGGGAGAAATCATCTTCCATTGAAAGATAGTTGTTCCTGGTCAAACCATATGAGTCACTGAATTATTGACTAGTATTCTATAAAATAAAATATTAATATCATAAAACTTAGATTGTTCATTGTAAAGTGTATTATACATACAATTTCATGGGTAAATTCTCCCAAATATATCTGAAGTCATAATTAATCAATTTTCATTCATTTCTTGCTATTCATTTGACTGAATAATGCAGAAGAATGTGGAAGGCTATGCTATACTATTCTAGCCTCATTCTATATTTGCAGCCAAACAGTTGAAGAGGGATATCGAACAAGCACTGTGGGTTTATAAGCATTCTAAGTTGTTTATTAATCTGTTTCTAAATACATCAGCTTTGAAAATGGTTATAAGCACAGAAGTAAGCTTTCTCTTTATGCATTTGAAAGCTAGGGTACTCTCAAAAAATGCTTTGAAGATTTCTTGGAGAAGGCATATAAGCGAACAATGCTTATAGGATGCATGTTTCTCAAAGCATGGGCTGAAGCTCTTAAGTTCAAATATTGTTTTTGTTCCTCCGTGTATAGACACTTGAATCTTGTCCAGATTGTGGTACCATATCTATCCATATAAGGTAAGAGGTTGTATGGTAATTCAACGTGGGATGCACTGGTAAGTGGAGATTACAGTCTCTTAACCATGCGAGTCCCACATATGAGACCCATATATGCACAATTGAGATGTCCTAGGACCAGAGCTTCCTGAGACCCTAAAAATTCCCCATCAATTAGCAGAATACTCCATATATCTATACCAAGCCTAAACTTGTAGTTGAAAAAGCCGGAATAGACTTTCCCTCACAAACTAATAATATAATCCTCCTAATTCCTCCTGCAGACAGTCGTTGCCAAACATTCTGTGTTTCCGGCAAACTAAATGTTAATTGCACATCTAGATAATGATGCTAATGCATGCACTGCCTCCGAATTTTACTACATTATTTAACTCGAATAACATTGTCACAAACCTAGTTGATCCTTGAAGGGTGAGAGCCAATTTGGCTATTTAGATTCATCTCAAACCCAAACACATTCTAATGTCTTCCTTCCTGTTTTGACAATGTACTGTCAAAAAATCCTCATATCATTTGGACCCTGTTTAAGAACTGCTTTTGGTCACTTCAAGACTTATTTGGAGGAACTGAACATTAGCATTCTGTAACATCTACCTCCAGCAAGACTACAATGTATCTGTTGGATCCTTAGCAGCGGTAAAAGTTGTCAACTTTACACCAAGGTGCTCAAACTTCCTAAGTTTTTGATTATACAAAGTTGGCATAGGTCTTGCAAGAACAAAATGTTTCTCATTTTATCCATACAAATGAAAAGGGGTTCTGAAAAAGGGACTTTAATTTCATTGGCCCCTGTAGTATTAAGCGAGATACTCTTGTTCTTGAGGGGTTTCAGGTCTTTCTCCACTGTCCTGGTCTCTAGCACGTCCGAAATCTCTTACTGTATTCTACCCCTTAATCTCGAATCTCTTACTGTATTCTACCCCTTAATCTCGATGTTGCTTTGGTAGAGTATTATCTTGAGTTCCTCTACTTTGTTTTGTGTCTGTATGGGCTAGTGGTCAAAGTGCTTCAATCTTATCAGCCCTTTGATGTAGCCTAATCAATCCCATTATGGATCTTTAGATGACTATAGTTTCTGAAGAAATCAGCAACCTACCTCTTCCATTACACAAAATAATGTAGACAACCTCCATAATGTAATACGTACTTGATCAATATAGCTTATGCCAAGATATATTCACCTTCAGATCAATTTATCGTCAACACAATGCAAACAACACCATCTCATCAACAATTCAACCACTGTCCCCCGCAACTGCCCATGTCACTTCTGTGACAAGTGAATACACAAGCGAGTAGTGCAACACATGGAACAGATGACAGAAATGCAGCCAAAGAGATGATGTGAATTTCTTAGGTACATCAGTCACATAGACAGCAGTTGGAAAATGTCCATCACTAGGAAAGTAGATTAAATTAAGCATGCAAGTTAACATAGTAATAGATGCTGAATACCAGGGGGACATGGAGCAGATTTTAGTTAATGATGCCCTTAAGTTTATATGATTGTGTGTTTTCTGTGAACATGTACAGAAGTTAGAGGAAGAAAATCACTGGGATGATCCATTCACATATTGTTCCCATCTGAAGCTGCTGCAAAGTGTGTCATATTTTTATGAAATGTAGCATTGGCAAATTCTTCATTCAGGGAACTGAAAATAACATAGTAATAGAGAGTTTATTGTATAGTAATAGATAGTTTATTTAAGGTACCTTGATCTCTGAGTTAGGATTCAGCAGAAGGTAATGCTCCTCTTTTAGTTTGTTGTATCGTTCAATCACGGATTTCATGCTGATAGAAATGGAAAAGAGAACAGATTATCTGTGATGTCACTGTTTCCATACA
This sequence comes from Paulownia fortunei, assembly GCA_019321725.1. NCBI lineage: Eukaryota > Viridiplantae > Streptophyta > Magnoliopsida > Lamiales > Paulowniaceae > Paulownia > Paulownia fortunei. Next base: position 28,022,415 of record CM033106.1, on the reverse strand, counting down.
AATACGCAATCTCCTGTCACAGAGCTTTATACAAGAGATTCATTAAAATGTGCCATTACCATCTTTGTTCAGGGATTTCATGCAAGAAAAGTATCAGAAATTTCTACATATGAAAATGCATGAATCTAGTTTTACAGCATTTACAAGAATCTGAGAATCAGTTGAAAGAGTGGTTCCATCAGATATATGTATCCATTTACTCTATAAAAGCAGTGTATAACGTACATCTGACTATAATTTGACCAAAACATTTCTTATGACCATATCAGTTTGTCCTGGTTTGGAAGAAAGATGGTGATGAAATATCAAGGCTATCTTTGGAGTCATTTCTGGGAAATGAATTTAACGTTTTCGAGGAGAAATGGTGTTTGGTTTGAAATATTTTCATGAAATGTCTTTTGAAAGCATTTCCAAAAAAGTCTGCACCTTATTTTAAAAAAATATTTTTTATTTTACATTTGAGATTATGTAAATCAAATATGTTTTGTCAAAATTGAATATTAAATTAACTTGGTCAAAATATGCAACTCAATAATCCAATTACATTTTCATTTTAACACGAAGAAACATTTGTGGGAAATTTTCCAAATCATCCTAAAGTTTATATTAATAATCAAAATCATCTCTATGATTTTTAATTTTGTCAATGTTATCCTTATGTGTCCTGACCAAATTTCATTGATAAGTTATGGCAAATAAAATGTATTTTCTATTAGATTAATAAAATACCCCTATATATGTTAGATTACTCTATTTATATGTTATGTATTAAAAGTACTATAAAGTAAAAAAGTTACTTCATTTTGTAATAATTCTTGCCCACATGACCAAGGCCTAATCTTTACCTGTTCTTTGTTTTATTGTTAGATCATAAAGCTTCAATCTTAACCCAAGTGCGTGTTTATATCTGAAATCCTAAAAAGGATAATTAATCTATTTTTGTATTAATTTATAGCCGCTAAGCAAGAAAATTCCTATCATAAGAAGAATTTATTCAGATAAATTCAATTTATTGTCCTTAGTTAGCTTTATTTTATTTCGTTTTCTTTTATTACAACTACCAAAATACCCTTTATTTGCTGGATTTTAAATGATAAAATTGACAAAAAATTAGAAACCTCAAGTATAATTTTGACAAATTCCTAATCTGCTTTGTTTTGTGTAATGATTTTTGTGTACAAATACCAAATTTCCCTTCATTTGCCGGCATTTGTCACAGAATTATATCAGAAGGTCAACATTGACAAAATAAAAAAATTTAGGGATGTTTTGACAACCAGTTGAAATCTCAGGGACCAATTTGGATTTTTTCCAATATTTGAAAATTTTTCATCAAAGTAAAGAAAGATCTTTCTTTCGATGCTCCTCTAAGATAAGGAGAAGATTATTTTCTTACAACTTTTTTTAAAAAAAGGGGGGATTCATATTTGCAAAAATCACTTCTACTGTTTCGAATCGATTAAATCAATAAATTAGAATGAATCAACTGATTGATAGGCCTAAATTTTTTAGATTGGTGTTAATGGATACCTTTTTATCATAATTCTATATAGACTACAATCCCATACCCTACAAATTCTCAAATTTCTTTCCGATTTTAGAGTTGTCAACAACAAACCCTTGCCCTTACCCCCTCTATTCTAGATTCATAAAATATTTTGTATAGTGGAGCACAGACTTGTTGTGTACACAACATAAAAAAGATGTGGTTATTCTATTTTCATCATAGAATGATTATTCAATCTTTTTCTTTTTTGTATCATAATTCAATCAAAATTTCTTTGAGTTACTCGAATCTATAACTTCAATACATATTTTCTGAAAATAGATCCAAATACAGTACAAAATTTCCATTATGAGATGGTTCTTCCTTTAGGCCCTCTAAGTAAGCTTGCATTAGTTTTTAATTATTGTTAAACAAATTGTTTGGAATGAGAATTGAGACAGCTAAAGCTATATTATGAGACCATGCCAATATATTAGGACAAGGGATACTGAGGAAAGCAAATTGTTTTCTGCAACCCTAGTTCAAGTTGTTGGCTGTTGTAAAAGGATAGAGTTAAATTGTTGCCCTAGCTAGTACTGTTTTTACAAATTGTTTCAAAGTGATTTGTTGACAGCTATTTGATGAACATATCAGGAAACAAACAGGTAAAATCAAAATTCAACCGATGAATTAGCCAATTATGAATTGGATACTTTAACTGTTCAGCATGTATATTTATCGGGAACCTTGTATATGGTGAATAACTAAATTCCAATTAAAATAAAATCATTATGATAAATTAATGAAAGGGCATCAATTCAAAGTTTAACATACAAGATGGATTGGGAATCCAACTTGATTTAAGACCTATGTTGTATTGATACATGTATATGGATATGATATTATATGAATACTGCAACACAAAAATTATCAAAAATGTTGCATGCAACATGAATATGATACGTTACCTAAAAGCAATTGTATTTAATTTTATTTATATTACAAGTAAAAGCATAGAATATTTGTGGAGTTGTGTAAAAGAAATCAAATTAGTGATGTTATGATAAGAAGGAATTAAAATGCCATCTAAATGTATAGTATATATATCATTAAAAGTAAACTCAAATTAACATAAAAATCGATAGACATTTTTATATAATCAGATTTTTAATATTTTTTAAGATGTTGTGTTTTTGTATCACACAATTTGTGTTTTATTAGCATTGGACACGTTTAGCATATATGATAAAATTATTGGACACATGCGTCTGTTTTATTTTTATATTTATCAATTAATTTACATGATATGAAGCATCGAATATATATCTAAGGAGTATCAAGAAGTATTATATTGTATCTAAGTATCGAATATATGGATACAATTCATTTATAGAAATTCTGTTCATCATAGCTTAAGACTTATAAAGTACATATTTAAATTTTAGTTACCTAATCTCAAATTATTCGTGATATCAAAAAAAACTGTCACTGGGGCTGTAATGTAGGTGTCAAGTCTCTTTTTAAGTATGAATGCATGTCCTTTTGGAAATTTTCATGCTACTTACTGAATAATGACCAAGTGAGTTTGTTAATTATTCCTAAACTAAACTTTTTATTTATTTATATATATATATATATATATATATATTTATATATATGGTTACACTGAACAAATCTCTTCAAGAGCCTGAGTCATTCAACTCAACAGACTGTGGCAGATGCCCTCTTTCCCACTGGGAGAAGGACAAAAAACATCCTTGAGGGGTTCTGCAACTAATAGAGTTCACAGGAAAGAAGGCCCTCAAAGGTCAATCCTGGGACGGGGGAGGTTGGGGGGGGAGTGTTGACCCAAAAACTTGGAAAAACCAAAAATCTAAAAACTTTAGTCATTATGTCTTCAACTTTTCTGATTTATTTTCTAGTCATTCAAACCTGATCACCTATCTGATGCTGAACAATTCCAAAGCATCCAAATGCTTGATCCTAAAACAACTACAGTTTTAGTTAGTATTAAAATCTCTATTCATATTTAAGAACATCTTATTCATAAACATAGGATTAGAATCAGGGAGCCTTCAAGTAAATTGCATAAATCTGCATGCATCATTCTACAGTCCAAATATAAACTGTATATTTCTTTATTTCTTTAATTTATTCATCTTATATCCAAACATTTGCCCAATTTCTTGGGGCTAAATAAATGAAAAATTAGTATTTTCTTTTTCGTCCTCATGTACATAGTCTTTCATGATGAATTAAATTAAAGTTGTTTGTGTTATGATCTCATATTTATTATATGTTCTTTCTATATATCAATCTGAAAGATGAAGGATAATAATAATTTTCTCATGCAGTTATTATATAACATTTTGCATGTATAAGTATGTTATTTGTTGTCTGATTTGCATCATGTGTGTACTAATGTTGAAAATTTGGACAAGAGAAGAAATCGAAAAAGGGATATTTATGTTTGTTAATTAAGGATTCACCTGCTGAGAATTTATCACCTTGACTGGTACTACTACTTAATTTATTATCATCTTAAAAATGGCAAGCATTTTTCAGGTAAAACATTTTTTTCCTTTTTCAAAAGTATAACTTCTATTACTCATTGCCTGAACTTTTAATCAGTACCACTATGAACTTGCATCAATCAAAGGCATATCTATATATGCAGCAAAGACAGGCAGGGTTTCTACCTCAGCAAACTGCACTGCATGGACACACATGCACAACATACACACGTGTAAACACGCGCGCGTGTAGGCACAAACATCGTGCATTATCAAGCAATGCGATGGTTGGAATTGACGAAAGGAAAAAGGTTTGTTTATTTAGCAATTTTCCAATATATATATATATGTGTGTGTGTATATATATATACATATAAAAGAAAGTAATAATAACTATGAAGAAAAATCAAGACCTAATGTACAAATATTGGGAATATAGTAACTAATGATATGTATAATTTCCATAAAAGAAGGATTAAAGTGAGAATGTAATAAACAATTGTGTAAATTTAGAGAGAAAATAAAAGAATGTATGGAAGTTTATCAAACCTGGTGCTTGCAAAATCATAGAGTTTCCCAGTGCTAGAGAAAATAATCAATCCCACTTCAGCATCACAGAGGATTGACAACTCTTTAGCCTTCTTAAGCAATCCATTCCTTCTCTTTGAGAAAGTGACTTGCCTACTAGTCGAATTGTCGATCCTACGGATTACAATCTTACCCCTCCCCATATCCTCTTTTCTCTGGAAAAAATTCTAGGGTTTCCTTAATCTCCTTCTTTTTATCTAGTAGATCAATCAAAAATAAGTCAACATTAGAATGAGGGCAATCATAAAATCAAAGGATGGATGATTTTTAATCAAAATGGTAAGAACATTTTTTGAGCAATCTACAAAAGATGAAAAAGGACAAGAAAAGAACTCAAAATAGGGGCTTACTAATTTGAGTTTTGAGAAAGAGAGAGAGGGACACAAGAACTTTGGAACAAATGATTTTGGAATAGTTCTTTTCAGCTTTATATGGAAATGACATAAACTGGTTTCCAAGAAAGGGTAAAAACTTCCTTAGAAAACATGGAGCTGTTTGATTTGGAAAACCAAAAATGGTTTGGTGGTTTTAGTTGAAATTCAACACTAACAGGGTGTTTGGATTTATTTTACAAGCTGTTACATTCTATAAAATATTTTTTAAATTTTATAAAATATTAAATTTTATTTTAAAAAAATTAATTTTTAAAGTGTTTAAATAAATTTTTTATAAGATATTAGTAACGATAATTTTACAATTAATATGATCAAAACAAAAAAAAATCTCTAAATATTTTAAAAAATTTATAACATTCTTCACATTTTATTTTGTAAGTATATAAGTTTATTTATTAAAAATTTATCAAATATTTATGAATTATCTTAAAAAAATTATAAATTCAACTAAATACCCTCTATGATTTAAAGTTATTACTTACATCAAATTAAGACGAATTCAAAACCCATCTCTAAGAAATAAAACAATAAAACTAAACAAGATCAAAACGTCGATCGAAAACAGAGAGTACTTTAATTTTATACTCGAGAAAGTAGGAAGTAATGGCTTCCTCGTACACTCAAAAAATGAGAAGACCTTTTGGTGATTGGTGCGATGGTTTGTGAAAAGCTGTTGAAATGATTTAGAAATTTCATGTTGTTGTCTGGCGTATAGATGATTGACAGGTAGAACAGTGGCTTTAGGGTTCTTCCACCAATCATGGTGTACTATATATTTAAAATTTCATATGTCTCTATTTCTAAATATATTTTCAAATATAAAAATTATTTGTGTATTTTTATATTAATGTTGGAAGTAATAATTGAGAGTCTGTATTATCATGTTATTATTTTATTTAAAATGATAATTTAAAAAAAAAACTATTTTAAAAAAAAATAAAACTTTATTTTGAAACGACTTGAAGGCAAAATTTAAACAGCCCGAAATTTTCTCAAATTGGCTAGCAACAAACCCTAGTGTAGATCTTCAAGCATCATGTGTGAACCCCTAGGAAAATATTTATTGTTAATTAAGAAGAAACTGTGCTTTTAATATATTTTATTTGTTAATGATAATATATTATATATGCAAGTATACATAGCTCACTGCAGAGAATCTTTTACTGATTATTTCGTGGACCATAATGCTTGGTTTTCAATTAAAAAACAAAATACCGTAATCTCAAAACTCTCAAGTCAAAATTATTTAATCTTTTAGGTTTAAGGTGTTCTCATTTTAATATGCGAAAATATTTTTTTTAATTTGATGGGCGATGTTAACAGTGCTGATGATATATATATACGTTCTCATCGTCCTAAATTATTATTTTTGTTTTTCTTTTGAATTTCTATTCCTCATACCTCTGTGTGTGTTGTTGTAAGGTCATTGACTTTCTTCTGAGGTGTAAACCTAACAATGTATGCTATTTATTTTATTGGGAAACTGTCAATGTATATTCGGTCTGGATTAAGAATTTTAAATTAATATGTTAAAATAGTGATTAGTGAAAAAATACAGTGCATAATTATGTTATAGTTAGTCGGATCAACACATGAAAAGCTCATTTTTTGTAATGAACCATATTCTTCAAGTTGAGATTTTTTATATTGCTGCAAAACATTATATTAAAAGTGCAATAATAGTAAAACATGAAAACATAAGACACATTTAATTTGATTAGGACTAAAAAGTACTACTTATGTAATTAAGTTTTCAGATTAGGACAGTCGATGAGACAAGGGTTTTTTTTTTTGGTCGGGGAGTGGGGACTTTGGGGTTGGGGGGGTAGGTTCTAAAGTTTATCTTTGTTTCAGGTTGGTTGGAGTTGCAACTGTCAAGGATATGTAGTTTTTCTTACCTAAACAGGTGCAAACAAGGTTCTTCATAGGGTTAAGGAAATTATTGTTGCTTTGCTTCATCTCTGTGTGAAGTTATCTTAGTTACTTTTCATTGAAAAATAGAGAATAATTATCGAGGCTATACATTTTAAACATCTGTTTAATTAGTTTTTTTTAATTAAATAAGTAAGTTGAAAATTATCTAAATGATCCTAATATGGACTTAAGTTCCCCGGCTATAATATTTTCTTTAAAGAAAAATATATAGTTCTGTTATTGAATTACAAGATTCGGACAACTATCTGATGACACAACAAAGGAAAATAAAAACAACATATAATATTATTATCACATTAGGTTTCCGGTGCGTAGTAACTTAGTTTTCAAGTTTTATGTTTAAGCTTAATTTCTTTTTTTCTTTTAAAATATCTTGTCCTTAAAAAACCCTTAATTTTATGCCCCAAAAGCACCAAACTAGATTTCTTGTATCCTTAATAAACATTGAATATATAGGGTTTGATGAAAATTAATTTGTAAAAACTTTGTCAAGAATCGACAAAAACGAAATTCTGACCCTTTTTTTTTAAAAAAAAAAATCATCCCTTTTTCAAACTCTAGCATAAACAACCTATTTTTTAAATTCATCCCTTTTCTTTAAAAAGAAATGATATAATTCTATGCAATCCATGTTTCAATTGTGGCCAGAAATATTATTCGATTATGGAAATCTCTCAGGCACCATTCCATGTGCTTATGTGGAAATATTTTTTTATTTTGTGGAGATTTACATGCCCCAAATATTAAAGTTTCAATTTCAATTAATAAATGGTGTGTGCTTTAACTCTACTTATAGCAATTGATGGCCATTTAAAGAACTTTCAAATTAATACCAAGCTTTCAAGATGTAAGAATTCCTTTTTCTCTAAACTATTCTTTTTTTTTTTTTTTAACAGTTTGAATCCTATGCTCCATTTGGATCATATCCACTATTTTTTTTATTTGGATCATGTGAATGCTTGATATCCCGTTTCTCCACTTGTTCTGTGCTCAAGATTCGAATGGCAATGGTATAAATTCTTGCCTTAGCAGTTTTAGTAAATCTCATCCATTCTCGTGATTCGTTGCTTGTTGCAAGGTAAGTTTGAGGTTCCAAAACTCAGATATTATAGGGTTTATTAGTAGTTTCTATCCTTCTATGCTTTAATTCAGAATCATTAATTATACTTAATTAATTTTTGATATCTTGATGCACCAAATGGTGAAATTGATCACTTATGGAAAAAAAAAAAAAAAGATCTTAATTTGTGTAATTGTGTGCTCTAATTAACAGTTGGAACCACAAAAATATATTTTAAGACTGATAATTAGAGTATAATCGATATTTGAATAATAAATAAGTATAAAATAAAATATTTATTCATGGTTACACAATATATATTGTCCACTTGTACAAAAATCATGTAAACAAAACTGTACATTAATTGATAAAATATTGGCAAGTTGAATACTCAAATAAAAGGACTTCTTATCTAAAAGTAACTTGAGATTCCCTAAAGTTGAATCATTTCATCATGGTGTAAGTTGGCAAAATGTACTTTGTTTGCCTTTTTCTTCCTCTTGTGTCCAATAATAATCTGACGGCTGATTAACCCGCACAAGAATAGAAAAACCCTTTTTCTGCTGCTCTGCCCAAATCTTGAAAGATTCCAAAAAATCTTCTACCTCCATTTGTAGAAATTAATGAAAATTAATATTATCCTCGTATAGAAACAAACAAACAAAAAAATAAAATGTGATATTCTGGGGAAGTAGTGGGTAGTCCATGTACTTTCTTGTTCTTCTTGTCTTTGTTATTTGAGCTAATTTTTTTTTTTTTTTGGGTAATTGTGATATTCTTTGCTGATTATGTGTGTGTGTGACTTGCTAAAAATGCTTTTTAAGAGGCTAAATTATCAATAGTGGTGTGTTGAGTGGTGGAATCTTGGCACTTTTTGCATCTACATAAATTTTTTGTCTAATTAGTGTGAAAATTATCATTCTGAATTATATATTTAATTGAGTTTGAAAATTAAGAAAACTTTTTTCCAGTCATGACAAGAAGTTGCTGCTATATAGTTATTAATATTAACTTTTGCAAATAAATTTAGGTTAAACGATGAAAACAAAGGTTATTCCAGATTTAAATCTCGAGGACGAAACTGAAAGATTATTTTAGATTTAAGTCTAAGTTAAAATTGTGATTTTTTCAATTCTTGTTATTTGGTTGTTTAATACTTTTTGAATAATCTTGGTCCTACTCCTACAATAAGGCGCATATGAATGAATGATATAGGTTTGGGAAAAAAGAATAAAAGATTAAGAAGTTGTCGGACTAAATTTATTTAAAAGATTTTATAAACTCCAACATATTATAAATTAATTTTTTGAAACTTATACGATAATATATCAAATTTTTAAAAATAAATTCTTAAAGTATTGAGTAAAATAAGATCATAGAACTTAAAAAATATTAATAACAACAACTTTGTAATTATTTTGGAAACTTGTATTCTCGACTTTTAAAAACTTTATTAAATATTTTATAAGATATTTTAAGAAATTTACAACCTTGGTTTGCAGATAATGAGCAAACAAAGAAATGGAAAAAACAAAAGGAACACTCCTCCTCATCTTATTCCTAACAAAATGGACCAAAAATCTTCAGGAAAATACTGGTCTCCTATTGGCTATTGGTCATCACCTATTCTTGGGTAGAAGTTAGGTGATAGCATCAAAGGGCCCATTTCTAATAGCCACGGCCGATCCGATGAGACGCGGCCGTCACGTCAATATAAAAAAAAAATTTAAAAATTGGTTCTAGACTACGTTTACATAAAAAATAAAGAGATCTTGAACAATCAATTTAACCCAACTCCTCAAAAAATAAAAAAGTATTGTGAAAATGTGCGCGAAATTAATTTGATGCCCTCGTTCTTACTACGATATAAACAATTTAATTATCTAATTATATGTCAATGAAATATTCAAAAACTAAATTGAGAAAAAAAAAATCCAAAATGTTTCAGTTTCATCTTTCTGTAACTTTACATCATTAAAGAAAAAAGTAAAAGAAAAACCTTTGAGCCATTAACTAAATTAATGTTAAATAATTGATCATTCCTCAGTAACAATAAATGGAGGAAATATGATAATGTGAAATTTCCGTAACCAGACAGTGGGCTCAACCATTGGTTTTCTTTGGACAAAAACTACAAGGCCCAGAGTGATATTGGGCTTTAGAAGTATGTGGGCTACATGACCTGCTCTAGGCTCTGGAAAAGTCATCCGTGGCTGCGGCCCAGATAGCTGTGGTGATGGGTCGTTCAGGTATTTTGTTTTTCTATCAAGGGCATAATCGTCTATTTACCTAGAAGAAGAAGAATGAAACTGTGGAAAAAAAATTATATTAAAGCACGTCTGGGTAACATTTATTTTTAATTGGATTAAAGGACTACGAAAGAGTTAAGTACGTAACAATAAATTCATTACTTACGTTTGAACTGATAAATTTGACATCTAAAGATTTTAAATTTATAATAATTAATTTATTGATATTGTTGAAATATATCAAATTATAAAAGAATGCTTTAGCACCCATTTTGAAATATCTTATTTAATTTACTTAATATTGAAGTGTTTTTAGCTCAAAATCTCTTTTTCAAATTCAAGTCTTTCATCTAAATACAAATTTTGTTTTGAGTAATTCTAAATTACCTATGGACCTCAAATCAATTATGACAGAATTGATTGAGTAATTCAAATCATATATCAAAATCCTTTGATTCAAACACAATATACACTTTGTTTGGGAACTTTTTTCTTTTCGGTTTGGAGATACAATTTTAAATAGGTGTCACCAATTTTAGCTATGTTAAATAAGTAAAATTGATTGCAACGTGTATGTATTAATTGGGAGGAAACGGAAAAAAATAAAAAAAAGGCCAGGAAAAGAAGACCTGCAGGTCTTGGTCAACTGGTAGGGCCATGTCTTTAACTTAAGAGTCATTTTCTGCGAGTCCCTACATAAGCAATTTGCCTATTATGACATTTACTAAAGAAAATATATAAGATAAGGGAAAGTATGAAAATATATATATATATATATATTTTTTTTTTTTTTTTTTTGTGTGTGTGTGTGAATATGTTTGCCTATACATTTATAAACTGACCAATGAACTGCATGGATGCAAGCTTGACTTTCCTACCTGTGCAAAGAATAAAAGCAGGTTTCTGTCAAGTATCTACCACACAGCCATGGCTTTTTTACCTGTAATTCTTGGAAATTCTACTTTTTCTGGCTTCTCATAAGCCCTTTTGCTTCTCCATTGTCCTTAAACCTCTCATAAGAATGTAAGATTTTCTCATATAATGATAAAAGACTGGACCTTTTCAATATTGTCAGTGCCACCAGAAGTGATCCTGATTAAACAGGAGTCCTTCCTTAGGTGTTGCAACACTATGCTACAAAAACACAGTTCAAGAATGCAACAAGCGTTTAAGATTACAAACAAGGGCCAGTAATGAAATTCTTAAATGGACCCCGCGAAATACACCCCATCCATCCAAGAGCATGCATCATAGGGTGATATATGGTGAAAAACAACCATTTCTATAATTCAATGATTAGTGATGGACCGACTGTGTTAGAATCTTAGCCAATTCTTGTCAGTCGTCTCGTTATATACACATGTTAGCATGATGCAATTTCAGACTAAAAAATAGGTAAAGAAAATTAATCACTCCTGTAAAGATAATCGAAGTAAAACACAATTTGTACCATGGTATTGAATTCATATGAAATTTTGGATGTTTTCCAAGTTAAAGGGACCATTTTTAATTATACATAAAATTAGTATTTTGCTGAATACAGATATTGGCCCAGCGGCCTTTTTTGACCATAAAACTAGACCCCAGACAGGCAGACACTGCCCCACCCCCCACCCAAATCTCCTTTTCCTTTTCCTTTTCCTGTATTCTTCCAACGAACTCTAAACTGGAATATTTTGACCGGCCAATTGCAATTATTTTAGCTTTCCGGGCTTCATAATTAATGTTACTGAAAATGAGTTCTGTCATTTACTAATTTGAGTGATTAAGCAGGTTGGTTATAGTAATATTTTATCTGGTATATCATTTCATATATTTAACTCACAAGAAAACCCAAAGTGTCCATTTGGCTAATTTTACAAGAAATTTGACTATTTGACTCTTACGACGAGTATAATAATTTTTTGCACTGCATTAGCTGACCGCGTAAATTATGACAGCATTGACGAACTTTAAGAATAAGACTTCTAGAAAATGCACAAAGTCTTGTGCATAAGGCTGCTTAGATGATGAATTTTTAACTAAAGTATAATTTTCTTTAGACTGATCTAAAGTAAGTCATGGTGTATGTATACTCCACGTAACTGCAATTGTCAACCGAAAAAACACTGTTGCAGCTTTTGGGAAGAAGTAAAAGGACTGTTTCAATGGAACTGCAGGACTTTTTCATCAGTTGTTCAATACTTATATGCAGAAATTGCCATCTGCTGTGATCAAGTTATCATCCCAGCCATGTCTATAAGCGACGTTTCCATTTTCTCCTTCTTCTTCCTTTTCTTGATCCCTTCAACATTTTCATTGTCCTTCAACCTGTCCAGCATCGGACCTAACGATGTCGGTCGCTCCATAAATGTCACAGGAGATGCTTATATCTCAAACCAAGGCATTCAAGTTACACCAGATGAGCGCAACATGGCGTTGGGCAAAAAAGTTGGTCGAGCCACGTACATTGAACCACTGCACTTGTGGGACAAGGCTTCAGGGAACCTGACTGATTTTTCCACTCGTTTCTCCTTTGTGATAGATTCAAGTGGTAGCTATAGTTATGCCGATGGGCTAGCCTTTTTCTTGGCTCCTAATGGTTCTAGCATCCTACCTTGGTCTGCTGGTGGTAGCCTTGGTATTGGCAATGGTGATATAACAGTGAATGTATCTTCAGAGTCATTTGTTGCAGTGGAGTTCGATACATTTCCAAATAGTTATGATCCTTCTGTGCCACATGTCGGTATTGATATCAACTCCATGAGATCTGTCAGAACTGCCATATGGCAGAATAATATTACTCTGGGGGAGCAAAATGATGCCTGGATTAGTTACAATGCTAGTTCCAAGACGCTCAGGGTTGATTTTACAGGTTTTTCAAGAAACAGAACAAGACAAGATAGCCTCAGCTATGTGGTTGATCTTAGAGATTACTTGCCTGAATACGTTACTTTTGGCTTTTCAGCTGCAACAGGAGATTGGTTTGAGAAACATAACGTCAAGTCCTGGGAGTTCTCTTCAAGTTTACAACTTGATGTTAGTCCTGAAGAGACAACTCCAACTCCAGCACCGGAACCTGGCATTGTGGTCACTGGTGGAAAGGAAAACAAGACCGGACTAATTGTTGGATTGAGTGTTGGCCTGTCAGTACTCATTCTTGCATCAGCTTTTGCAAGCTATTGCTTATGGAAGAAAAAGCATAAGAAGGAATCAGGAGATGGGGATCTCTTTGATCCATATATGGATGTCGAATTTGAAAAGGGCAGTGGACCTAAAAAGTTTTCATATAGTGAATTGGTTCTTGCCACTAAGAACTTTGCAGAGGAGGAGAAGCTTGGAGAAGGGGGTTTTGGTGGCGTTTACAGAGGCTTGTTGAGAGAAACAAATTCCTATATTGCTGTAAAGAGGGTGTCCAGGGGATCTAAACAAGGGCTAAAAGAGTATGCATCAGAAGTCAAGATTATCAGTCAATTGAGGCACAGAAATTTAGTCCAACTTATAGGTTGGTGCCATGAAAGAGGTGAGCTCCTACTTGTTTACGAGTTCATGCCAAATGGAAGCTTAGATTCTCATCTCTTTAAGGAAAAATCAGTATTGACCTGGGAAGTGAGGTATAAAATCGCGCAAGGACTAGCATCATCTTTGTTGTATTTGCATGAGGAGTGGGAACGATGTGTGGTTCACAGGGATATAAAGGCTAGCAATATTATGCTGGACTCAAACTTCAATGCTAAACTTGGTGATTTTGGTTTAGCCAGACTTGTTGATCATGAAAAAGGATCCCAAACAACAGTTCTGGCAGGGACTATGGGTTACATGGCTCCCGAATGTGTTGTCACAGGGAGGGCTAGCAAGGAGTCTGATGTCTACAGCTTCGGAATTGTGTTATTGGAAATAGCATGTGGAAGAAGACCAATTGATGTTAGGAGTCAAGAAAACCAAGTTATATTGGTGGAGTGGGTGTGGAGCCTGTATGGCATGGGAAAGTTACTTGATGCAGCTGATCCAAAATTAGACACGGAATTCGATGCACGAGAAATGGAGCACTTGATGATTGTTGGGTTGTGGTGTGTTCATCCAGATAGCAGCCATCGTCCATCAATAAGGCAAACTATCCATGTTCTCAATTTTGAAGCTCAGTTGCCCACCCTCCCTCCAACGATGCCAGTGCCAACATATTACACTCCTACAATGAGTGTGCCCAATAGTTCAAACGCATATTCTGGTGGTGTCAGTGATTCTGTGTACAGTTACTACAGCAATTCTTCAAATATAACGACATCTTCTGGAAGTTCTTCTGCCGCGCTTCTGACCACAAGATGATCAATAATGATTGCTTTTCCTTTGATTTGTTTGGTATGTAAACCCAGAGGCATTATCTGCATGTATTTTTTCCAAAATCAAGGTTGCAAGAATTTTCCTCCATTATCCACAGAAGTTTAAGAATGTCTAGCTGAAAAACATCAACATCCAAATACTGATACAGATAATTAATCTTTTTTATTAGGGATATCAAAAATATTTCTTCATTCAAGCTAAATAATCTCTGAATTGTTTGCAAAATTTAGAGCATAGGGGAAAACCTCTGATATTGGTTCATCCCACTTCATAGATTCAGGGGTTTCACTGCTAGTTCCAGAAGCTGGTGAGATTTGATCCTATTTCCATTTCAAATTCAAACCAAACAGTAACTCTACTATGAGTAAAATAGATGCAGTTCCTCCTGCATCCCCACTTTGCTTGCAATAACCCAGCATTCGTCCTAAAGAAACAATGTTCTACCTCCAAGGCTTTCCAACTTTACCCACAAAAGTTTAGGAATTTATTTTCTTGATATACGGAATAATAACAAGATTTCCCCATCGAATTCAATTAAATATTCCATGAATTGCCCCGACACTTTAGAGGGCACAGCCCTGCTGGGACCAGTAGCTGTGATCCTAAAACAAGAATCAATGTCCTCTATAAAAACAAGACTCCCCTGCAAGCTCAACGTGTAAAATTTTCCTTGAAATCCAATGGAAGCTTTGGCTGGAGGCATAAGGGTCCTTAAGGCTGCAGTCTTGTATAGTCCATGCGTTTTCACCCTTGCGCCATCTAAAGAATGCGAAAGGTGGAGAACAACTGCCTGTTAGCACCATCACATTACAGCCATTAGGATTCTCTGGTGATGGCATAGCATGGCAAATTTGAAAGGAAGATTAGGATCCCATTGTGGAGGGTGATGTCAACACCTTCTAGCCGGCTCCCATAAACAGCAATCAGAAAAATAGACCCCATAGCTACAATCTGTCCATGGGAATGACCCTTGAATTAAATCCAAGGAGCCCTGTATTGGTATGATCTTCTCTTATAGTACCAAAAGAAATACTCTTAATTGAATGAGATGCCAATGATGTGAGAACGCAAGTTTTTCTTGAATTTGTGGCCATCAGTTTCCACTGATTTCAACGAGCTGTGGCAATCTTGATTTGCCATCCAGGCTACAATTCCTTAGGGCTGATCTCCAGGACTTGGTGATACCACCAAAGTCTGTGATGTTTGCCATCAGACTTGGTTGTCTTGCAGTTGAGCTGATGAGTTGGTGGGGAAGATTAGGCCATGGCTTTGGATAGGTGGCTTCTTTTCTACTTGAAAGCTGGTTTCTTTTCTGTCTTTTGTCTCATTGTTTTGAGACTTATGGCAGGGATTGAGATATTTTGAATCCTCAAGATCAATGGTTGGCCTATATGAACAATTCAACCGTGGCATCCAAGGTTCAGGAATCTAAATTATTGCACATTGACATTCTTAAAATTGTGGAGGAATCTTTCTTATAGTTGAATATATATGATCTGCTTGTGGTGCAAGAAAGAAAAGAACAAAATAAATCAACAGCTTGTCCTTCCAACACAATGGAATTTTTTCTACTTCAGAAAAATATTAGTTTTGCTACCTTACCCAAAAAAGAATATGCACAGACACAATCAGCTAGTGTAAATGCACGTGCTTTGCAAGTTGATGAACACAGTTCAAGTATTTGATAAACTAATGGACCTTGTGTTGAAACCAAGATTTTTGAACCAAGTTCATATTTAGTTAACTATAACTGTGGGGTTTTAAAGAGCTGATCATTAAATATGAAACTCTTCTATCACTTACTAAGAAAACTTGTGACTTTAGCTGGCATTGTTTTATCCTAAAGTCCATTTTTCTTTTAAAATCTGGTAAAAATACTTCCACTTTTCATTTTAATTTTCACAGAGAAAACAAAAAATCCTGAGAACAAATGAAATAAGGGGAAAAAGTGAAATTTGACCATTAATTGGACAAAAAAAAAAAAAACAAGTTCAGTTGACATGATCATATGGCTATTATTCATGTTCCATTGGCTCATCCCACATTACAGACTCTGTGTCTTCAGTTTTAGGTCCAGAAGCTGGTGAAATGCAACCTGTTTCCATGTCAAAAACCCACCAATTATCAACTCTACAATGAGTGTAGTATATGCAATTGCTCCTGCACCCCACTTTGCTTGCAGTGACCGCCATACAGCATTCATCCTCAAGAAACACAGTTCTATCTCCAAGGCTTTCCAACTTTACCCACAAAAGTTTGAGATTATCAAGTTGAAAAACCTCAACATCCTCCACAAGATCAATTGATTTTCCTGATATAAGGAATACCAGCAAGATTTCCCCATTAGATTCCATTAAATATTCCCTGAATTGCCTTGACACTTTAGAGGGCACGGCTCTGCTTGCACCAATAGTCGTGATTCTAAAACAAGAATCAATGTCCTCTATAACAACAAGACTTCCCTGCAAGCTCAATGCATAGAACTTTCCTTGAAATCTAATAGCATTAGTGAGCTGCATATGCTGGTTGAGAGCATAAGGATCCTTGAGTGTGCAGTCCTCTAAAATCCATGCCTTCTGAAGTGGTCGCTTGCGGTATCTAAAGAATGCAAAAGCCGGAGAAGAAATACCTGTTAGCGCCATAACATTACATCCATTGGGATCTTCCAGTTGTGATGATAGTGTGGCGAATCTGAAAGGAAGATTAAGATCCAAGGTGGAAGGTAATAGCCATATCTCCAACGTGGAAGGTAAATCCCATATGTTGAAGGCTTCAATAAACAGCATTCATGCAAATTGGCTTCCATAGCCACTATATATCCATGAGAATGGCCTATGAAACAAATCCTGGGAGCCTGATATCGACATGATAATGTTTTTTTCTTATTGTACCAAAAGAAGTTCTCTTCATGGAATGAGATGTCTATTGTGTGAGACTGCATGTTTTTCTGGGATTGACTGTTCTTTTCCCCACTGATTTCTACAAGCTGCACCCATCGTGGCTTGCCATCAGGGCTACATGTCCTAGGGGCTGATCTCCAAGACTTGGTTACACCACCAAAGGAAGTGATGTTTTGCATAAGTCTTGGTTGTCTTGCAATCAAGCCAAGGAGTTGGTGGGGAAGATTAGGCCATGGCCTTGGACTAGGGGTTGCTTCTTTTCTAATTGGAACCTGATTTCTCTTCTTGGTTGTCTTCTGAGCCATTCTTTTTCCCCTGTGGTATGGATTGAGATGCTTGAAACCTCAAGGTTAATGGCAATCTTAAACAAACAAATCCAGGATCATTTGAAAAATTGGAGGAATTGTTCAAGGTCTATCATTGATTTGAATTGATCATCGCCTTATGGTGCAAGAATTTGAAAGAACAACAACAAAAGAATAATGAAAGCTTGACCTTTTCAACTGAGTTGACATTTTTGCTAGGCCTTCCATTGTTTCCACTTGAACACAGTCTGACATGTACTGGTTGATAATCTAGTCTGTTTATGTTACAGCTTTCTTGCCATACAGTTTTGTGAAAATCCATTGGCTTCTAGAAGGTTAAACAGTGAATATTTTTCAAGAATTTGATTTTCTTGTTTCTAAGATTAAAACAATCCCAGTTATTGGAATTTTAGTATCTTAGTTCTTATCTTTTCTTTGTTACACTACTTTTTCACAATGAAAATAAGCAGTTACTGTCCCCTGTTTGCCCATATATTAAAAGATTTTGAGTTCTTAGATTGGATCAGGCATTATATTTAATAATCCCTGTAGTTGCTTTTGCTTAGTCTCAAAGTTTTCATAAGAAATGAAAAGGAAAATTAGAGGAATTCACCTGGCAAATTTGTTGTAAGTAAATCCCACAATACAAGAAATTTATGAGAAATTAACAAAAATAGGAAATAACAAACACTTAATTTTCGTGATTCAACTCAATTGAAAAACTCATTTCACATAAAAAAAGTAAAATCAAAAGAATGTGAAATAAGGAATTGCTCAGCTTCTTCTCAACTATTATCGGCTCTGGTTGGTGTTTTTTCTTTGTTTGATAAAAATTATGGAGTATAGTAGGTTATATAATTATTTAATTAAAATAATAATTAATAATTATTTTAGACGAATAAAATCTAGCTCACCAAGGGCGTTATCCTTTGAGAGATGGAAAGTGGGTTCGAAAAAATAAAACCAAACACAGCGAATGTGTTCTTTAAGATTTGGGATCTGGCCTAAAAAGAATCCATTTCTTGTGCTTTACAAGGCACTGAATCTTTGGCTTTGCTCAAACCCCCTGTGGGGATCAAGAGATGACCCTAAAAGATAGAAATAAAATAAGCAATACAAATTCAAGATTTAATTACTCCTCCTATTTCTTATAAAGTGCCAAGATTTCCTAAACTTGCTTTCAATTGGGAAAAACTCACAAATAAATTTTTTCAAAAATTAAAATCCTAAAATTAAACTCTACCAAAAAATATAAAAAGAAAATTGTTGAATTACATGTTTTTGATCTCATTCAGTTTGCACAAGTCCCATAAGTGCATCAAAGACGTGGCCATGTTAAATGGGAATTCACTAATTTTATTTAAAATTGTCAAATAAATTACAATTTGATGATATCATAAGACTTGATGGTTTAAAATGGATGATCACTAAAGAATGTATAATTAATTTTTAACTCGATTTCGTTGAGCAAAACTGATAATTATTCTGTAAAAATTAGATATTATATTATTTTTTTAATAAATTGTAGAAATTCAATCATGCATATCGATAAATTTATCGAACATGCAAATTAATTTATCGTTTAAGCATATAAAACCTATATTTTAGTTTACCCTATGGAGATTTGAAATCTAATAGCAAAACAACCACAATGACCTAAGTTCCGTTTCTTTATTTGTTCCCACATTCTGCTGGATGGCAGCGGATGAGTTTAGTCAAACCTAACACTCACCTTATTAAAATTATTTAGGATCTGTATTTGTTTTACACCCAAACTCAACAGATTACATTCGCTATATTTATTTTATTATTTAAAAATATTAAACATATTTTTTTAAAAAATACTACACTATTTTTTAAAATATATATATATATATATTTTTAACATAAATATATGCATATTATATTTTTAAAATAAAAAATTAAACATGATGAATTTAGAGTATGGTAGATTTAAAATTAAAAATCCAAAGCTCGCCGTAAACTTATTTTGTAATAGAAAAAATCTTCCTAATTTAAACTCACCCCATCAAATATCTTGTTATTTTTAGTTATCTTGTTTGTCTTCTCTTTTACCTCAATTAAATCCAAGTTTCTAGACAATTGGATGATCTGCGTTACTGCATGCTCGTATTTGGGCTTATAAATAATTTTTTTTTTCTTTTTTTTTTTATAATAAGACTTAGAACTATTAGACTCTGAGAATGAAGCTTAGTTGTTCGGGCGACTTTTACTGTATAATCCTCAACTATATGCATGTAACACTTTGCCTCTTTCCCTTCAAACAAGAAAATACAATTTATTAAAAAATTATACCCTTCTGTGCAAAATATTTAGGAAAATATTAAAACTTTAAAATTGTTATTTGAATTTAATTATATAAAACAACGTATTTAAATTAAGCCAACTATAAATTATCATAATTGAATTAAATAATTAATAATCATAAGGCTAGTGTAAATGAATTCATCATTTAAAAAATAATAAATAAAGGAATAGTCTTAAATCTTAAAACCAACTTACTTTGATATTTCGATATTTAGCATGTGCTAGTCCTATATATGGTATTACTATTGTGTTGAGACTTGTATATATAGTCATCAACCCCTTTCGCGGGGAGGCATTCTTTTTTTCGAAACGAGATTATTTTGTCGAGTTCCTTAGAGAGAAATACCCTTTTGCTAAATATTTTTTATTTTTCTAAAAGTATTAATTATTTAAAAATTATTTACTATAATTAAAAAAAATATTTGCTTTGGTATAAAATTCAGCTATGTCATTGTACTTGGTCTAGTTTAAATTAATTGTTTCATATTATTAAGTTCAAATAAAATTTTAAAATTATAATATTTAATTCAATATTTTTTAAACATTTTAAAAAGAGAAGTAAAATTGAAAAACATATTGTATTTTCTTAGTTAAAGGGGTTAAAGTGTATTTTGCATGATTCAAAGAGGCAACAAAGTAAAAATCACCCTAATTCTTTAGATGCATCGACCTAAATAAAATACATGTCAAAAATTGAAAACAATTTAGAGGATATTTGGTTAACCTTATATAAACGATCTTAAGTTTTATATCTTTTAAGATGTAGCTTATAGATACTAGATTTTATTTAGAAATAAGCTCTTGAGTGTTCAAATGTAAAAACTAATGGAACTTATAAAATATTAATAATAATAATTTGTAATTCATATAGTCAAAATTAAAGAAATTTTGCTAAAATCTTATATAAGTTAGAAAATTCTTATTTTTAAAAAAAAAATATAAAAGATCTTAACATCTTATTTTACGAGCTTATAAACTTTACTAAATTATATAAAATATTGTATAATCACTTAAACATTTTATAAAATATTTTAAGAAATTTATAAATTTACTCAAATACCCTCCTATAATTTAAAATTCAAAAACTGCAATCACGTTGATTTCACGAGCTTTTCAAATTATCAAACATAATGTTTGACTTCATACTAGAATTTATGAAGCTCAACTCAAGCCAGTTTGAGATTTTAATTGGGCTAAGATTGAGCTTAATTCTTCCTTTCGCCAAATCTCAAGCCTTAGATCATTTTTTAAATTTATTATATATACCAATAGACAATAAAATAGTTAGAAAAAAATTAATTAAATTTATTTATTTAGGTACAAACCAGGTAGCTAAGCTAGAACTCGAGTCACTTACTAAATGAGCTTAGTTGAGCTTAATTATTTTTAGCATCCAATTTTGTTCGACTCATTTGAATTTTTAATCCTATGTACATCCATTTTTTTATTTTTTTTTGCAATCCACATGCTTATTATTAATATTGGATGATTTTTAGGTAAATTTAATTGGGAGACAATATTTGTAACGCAAAAAATGTCACTTAAATTTTTAATAAATGCCCGTCACCATCAAACGAACTTCAACTATTTTTTTTTTAAATAAATGTATTCAAATATATTTTATTACCTTTGTCAATATTGGTCTAACATAAACGAGGATATCTCACATTTTGAGATGCACGAGGGAATTTAAAAAAAGAAAATATCACGTGAAATGGTAAAAAAGACAAAAGAAGAAAAATAAAAAAACAAAGAACCGTTTGCTTTCATTCTTAAAATTAACAAGTGGATGGATATTTGTAAATAATAAATAGAGATATAGTAAAGTAGTAATTTAATTGGTCTATCCATTACTTTTCACAGAAAATAAAAAAGTTTTTTTTTTTGGTGAGATATTGATGGGATTGAATCTTGTCTTTTCTCTATCTTTTATTTATCAAAAAAAAAAAAATACTTAGAATATGTATTATCATCTCATATATAATTATCTTATACACAAAGATTACATTATTTTTATTGCATAACTAAAAATAATAGCATCCCATCATAAATGATTAAGAATGTGAATCGTTCTAGTTTAATCTATGTCCGAAAACTGAATTTAAATATGGAACTGAATTATTGAATTTTGATCATATTAATTATTATTATTTCAAATTATTTATTTTAATTTTGAATTGAATCTAATATTTTATATAATATATGAACGTTATGTAGATATAATTAATTTAAGTATATATCTAAAAGATATTATATACACGCATCGTGCACATATTTTATAAAATAAAACATGCAATATAAAATTAAAATAAAAAATTTAGAATTATGAGATTATCAAAGCTTTTTCAAAAAGATTATTAAAGAATTGGTATCTGACACATTAAAGTTGCATAGAATGCAATCAACTGAAAGATCTCCAAATTGTGCAAATTTCCCCCAGTTAATTGCCCTTCCAAAATTTCCTAAAATTAAATTTCCCTATCATTTATTATCCAAAGGTTGCAAACTTTTTTTCCTTGGACCTTTTCAGCGTTTTCCCATATTTTTCTGGTTAGAGCCCGTTGCTGCCACTGATAACCAATCTTTGGCCTCGTTCTCTGCGCCACGTTACTCGTTTCTCCATTAGCCCCATTCCTCTCCTATCTCTATATCTTAGAAGCACACATCGGCACTGCAAAAGAACAAAGAGTAGTAGTACTGGTACTCAGTACGAGTGTTTTTGCATTGAAGAAATTGTTGCCCACATGCAGATTTCTTTTCGTTTTTACCATTTCCTAATTGTGTGCTCTGTTCTTGGATTCCATAAGGGTTTTCTGAAGTTCCTTTTCAGGGGTTTCGTGTTGATGGATTGTGTCACATGTTTGAAGCATTTGATCCTGGATTATGAACTTGGATGTGGGTTTTTCCTGTTTGGGAGTTTTAAGCAGGTTTCTAAATTTTTGGGCCTGTTTTTGTTGTTTGGATTTGGGTTGAAGTTTTTGTACTCAGACAGGTTTTCCAGGGGTTTGGTTCGGTTTTTGTGCGATTTGAGAGGGAAACCAGGGGAATTGAAAAATGGGTTTTGTTCAAAAAATGTTCTTGATGGAGAATTTGGGATGTTGAAATTCTTGAAGGAGGACTCGCGCGTACCCTTGATTGATAAAACGGAGGAGATGAAGGAAAATTCAAACCCTGACACTGATTCTGACGAAAAAATGAAAACTGATTCTGATGTAGAATATGATGCTGACAATAACGAGGATGGTGAAAAAGAGTATACAGAGGAAGATGGTGAATCTGATGTTTCAAAGTTGAGGAAATTGATAAAGACTGAGCGGCACAGAGCTAATGCAACTAGTGCAGAACTTGCGAAAGAAAGGGCGGCTTCCGCCACTGCGGCCGAGGAGGCAATGGCGATGATTTTGCGGCTTCAGAACGAAAAAAGCCTGATTGAAATGGAATCAAGTCAATACAGAAGATTGGCTGAGGAGAAACAAATCCATGATCAAGAAGTGATTCAATCATTACAATGGCTTGTGTGGAGGCACGATTCTGAAAGGAGCTTATTGGAAGACCAGCTGAAACTGTGCAGGCAAAAGTTGAAGCGGTGTTCGAAGGATGAATCTGAAGAAGTTGAGGAAGCTCAGAGTTCTTTCAATGGCAACATTTTGGATGCTCTTGAAAATGTGCTTTATAGCTCCCGTGATGCTAACTTGTCACCCCAGTAAGTTCTTGTACAGGCATTCTGTCTCATGGATTATATATCCTTGTAATGGTGGAATCAGAAACTGAATATACTAATAGCATTTACTAAGAACATTTTGTGATAATAGAGAAAGAACATCATCATATATCTGCTGGTCCCCCCCTCCCCCCTAATCTTTTCTTAATGATTGGGTTTTGGTATGGAAAACACAATCTTTTTGGTGCTACTGTATAGGTTAGGATGTTTCACAGTTTGGATTATCAATGTTTAGTGCGCTGGTGGTCCTCAGTCCACACCAATCCCAGTTTTTCTTTTATTTTACCCTTTTCTTTATTTTGTGTTGGGGGTG
Organism: Paulownia fortunei; assembly: GCA_019321725.1. Classification (NCBI taxonomy): domain Eukaryota; kingdom Viridiplantae; phylum Streptophyta; class Magnoliopsida; order Lamiales; family Paulowniaceae; genus Paulownia; species Paulownia fortunei. The sequence continues at coordinate 27,998,302 of CM033106.1, read as the reverse complement.
GTAGTAAAATATGATGTCTAGCCTAAGACATTATAATGGTTTCAAAGTACTTGGGCTGTCTTGAGCTTATTGCTTATACAATTTCTGTAGAGATTTTTCAGCTCTGGAAATCAAAATTATCTTTTTTCAGGGATGGTAGTGGTAAAAAGATTGGCAAGGTGGTGTTTTTTCAACTGGTGCAGTATTTCAATCTACTTCCTATATGAAATACAGATTTCGAATGATAATTCATACTATTGATCAATGATACATAAAAAATGAGCTTCTAGTTTCATCATTCAGTGACTTGATAAATTACAATATACGCATATGTTGTTACCTCAGTTGAAACAGCAATACAGTCATTCAAACCAAAAGTTAGGATTATTTTCGACTGAGTGTGGATACTTTTGATCATCTGCTTCTAAGGGCGTGACAATCAAAAGAAGAAGATAGTAAACTTACTCTTTTTCTCTGGGAACCATAACTGCAACTTCCACTTAAGAATTCTAGATCTTTGAATCTTTCTAAGAGGTAATGAACCTTTAGGTTCATGAATGTGTTTGTGGAAGCTAATAATGAACCAAAATGTTGGGTTTTAAACTCCTCTCAGGATACCTGTTTGTTAACAAGGGGGATGTCTTTTCTGCCTGTGGTATTCTATGAGATACTTCACATTCTTCCATGAGAGTTTACATTCTGTTATTGTACAACCTTTCATTTGAGTATATCATATCATCACAAAAAGTAGTCTCTTCTGCTGCCGCTGTAGAATATTCTTACAACCAGTTTACATGCCGTTTTTCTGCTTAGGGAAGTAGTATTTAGCAGACAGACGTATCTCCTGAGAAACTTGTGCTGGTGCCAGGATTGGAGCAGCTACATATATTTCCTTCTGAAAAATAATATAAGTGCAATTGTTGGGATCTTTTTAGCTGTAAAAGATTGTGAGTTTTCTTTTCAATATACACAAATGTAATCTTCAACATATTTAGTCATTAAGATCTTTATTTTCTTCCATCTACATTTACTTAAAAATTTCTACGAACTGATAGTTATTATATTAAATTAAACTAAATATAATATCCACGCATTATTCATTCAGTTCATACTACATATTGCATGTCTATAACCTTGTTTTACTTTCTCAAACTTGCAAAGGTGTGAAAGTGGTCTTTTTCTAAGAACAATTAGTGCTACATCCAGTGAAATGGTAACATTGTAGAAGTATACGAATTGCATTTATGTCAAGGCCGAAACTAAAGATAATTATGCAAAATTAATTTATGAGATGTAGATATGTCGTCTTATCAAAGGCTACTAACTCGATTTCACATTTTTTTTTTTTATGATCATTTATTAGCTGAGATCACATTTGGAGTCATAAAAGGTCGTATTTACTTTGCAATTTGGAGGAAAATGACACTTTTTAATCCATATTTGGTTTCTTTTCCATCAAAGTCCAGCCCATTTTTTGTTGCTAATTCTTGTTAATAGTTTTGCCTTTTGCCTCTTTAATTTTTTGTCTCTGCTCTCTCAAATTTTCCTTTTTTTTTTTTTTTTAACGTAAATGCAACAATTTGGTCCATGTAAAAAGAGAAGTAGAAATTAAAGATTCAACACTAAAATATATATAACTTCATTTAAGACTCGACCATTCTACAGATACAATTTATCAAGTAGCACATAATTAATGTTTTTAAAATTGAATCGGAACAATCAGTTCAATCGAGAATCGGAGGTCGGTTCGGTCCGGTTAGGCCAAAAAATCGTTTGATTGATTTGATCGATTTTCATCATTTTTTTGTTTTAAATTTTTATAAATATTTAAATTTGATATTTTGTTATATTTATGTGAATATTTGGATTTTGTGTTTTGTTACATATATTTTTATGTAGTTATTTATTTATTTTATATTTAAAATATATTACATAATAATTAATTTATTATATTATTATTTTACATAAAAAAATATAATTAATTTTTATTAAATCGATCCGATCAGTTGAACTGCTAATTGTAAAAAGATTGGTTTGATTTCTGATACGGTTTATGAAAACATTGCGTACAATAGTAACAATACCACCAAAGTAAAGTACAATTATTTTTACATAGAAATTATTTTTAATTATGGTAAATATAACAATTTATATTTATAATCGATATTTATAAAGCGAAAAGTGTCCCAAAGTAAATAATTTGTTATGATTTTTTTAATGAGTAGATATAATTAGCCGGCCCATATAAAATGATAATGGTAAGATAGTTTTTTTTTCTCTCTGTCCAATGTTCATCTTTTTGTTTTTTTTCTTCTGTTATATTATTTTATCTTAATTTTTCATCATACAAAAAAGTAAATATATTTTTTAAAATTCTCAAAAACATGTCGTACTATGAAATAATAACTACTACATTTTTCATTATGATGAGATCTATTTGCAACAATTTTCAATAATTAAAACTACTTAGCTTTTCTTTACCAACATTATAGAGCACTTCATTGTACAATTGTTGTCAGATGAATTATGTTGAATTTCCCTTAAATATATATTCTTATAAATATTACTGCTCCTGTATTTTCTATTAATAGAATAGTTTATGCACAGAATTTAAGCTTTAAAAATATATATATATATATCTCTTTTAGAGCCGATAATTCGGGCTATGGGCCGTTTTCCAGCCCGTTGTCAAACACCCAAGGTTAAAAAGTTTATCAGAAGTCAGAATTAGGGTTATCGCTATCTCCAGTTCTCCGTCGTTGCTTCCACACTCTCTTTACAGGAAAAAAAAAAAAAGAAAAAAGAAAACAAAAAAAAAGAAAAATTAAAACAGCAAACGGCCGTTTCACTTCCCGACTCGGAAAAATTAACCTTCCCGTCGCCGCTTCACCTCCGTCGAACCCCAGTCGCCGGTAAAAACCGTCTTGTTTTCTCTCTGTTATTTGCGAAAAACTTGGAAACCCATAATTCTAAACGAATCCCGTTTGATCAGTGACCTTTTTTTCTTTCATCAATTATCAAGTACTTATGATTATAATGCTTCACATAATTGTTTTGGGTATATAAGCTTTGTTCTTCTTAAATTTTACAGTTATTTAAATGTAATGTAGATTGCGGAGCATCGTCCAAAGAGTTGAGTATACTGGCTGCTGAGTGTTTTATTGTGAGGTTTTGGAAAATTTGAAGTAAATTGAAGTGTGTATCAATAGTTTCAGTAAGTTTTGAGATTGTGATGGTTGTCATTTATATCTTGTATTCTTTCTATTTATTTCATTTTTAATCATCCTTGGATGTTTTTGGTTCAGGAAGTGTGGAATGTGAATTGTATATTCTGACTCTGGAAATTTAGCATCAATGAGGCTTTATTTAGTTTGTACATAAATACATACTTATATATGTCTGCATAAAGTATTTTAGTACTACCTCGGTTTGTTTCATTTGGTTTTTGCCAAGCGGTTGGCCCATGAGATGCCTTTGTGAATGTAGTTACTATGACTTAACATGGAGAAATAGTTACGTTAATTTTGAGATTGGTTTGTGTTTAGAGATTATTATATAGTAGCTTTTCTGGCTACCAGATTTTTAGAATTTAAAATGAGTGATCAGGCTTAATCCTCCTGCCATACACTGATCGACCACCTAACAGTGCTCTGATCTAATGGAGCGATAAGATTGTGATAAAGAAGATTGCTGCATGAATCCTCCATATCTAACACATTCGACATATTTCACATGCTCGAGTGCAGGTGGCAATGGATTATGCCAAAAAAAAAAAAAATTAAACCCTAAGTAGTAGGGTTTTCCAACGCATACTAAAGATATCTCACGAAGAATCAAATCAAATTGTTAGTTAGCATTTTCATATCTTGCTGACAATTGACACGATCGTCTGATTTAGATAACTAGTGAAAAGATGTGATCGAGAAATATCCTCAAGATAGAATTGCCTATGTTAAATCAAAATATAGTAATTTTATGCACGAGGATAGTGATTAGTCAGCCAGATTGTCCATTGTTGTATTAAATAGTGTTCGTGTTTTGGTTCAGAAAGTGTGGAATTGTGAATTGCACATTTTTTAGCTCAGCAATTTTAGAATCAGTGTGTTCTTATTTAGCTTATACATATCCATATAACTACCTTTATATGTGTGTGTGTGTGTGTGTGTGTGTGTAAATGTTGTTATTATTATAATTACTCTGTTAAACTGTTTCATTCACCCTGCTCATTAATAGAATCTGAGTATATTATTTCCTAGTTACCATGGTTTAGAGACTTTATGTTGACTTCACCTTATGTGTACATTTCCCTTCCCATATTTCGCTCGGACCAGTTACATGGAGTTAGATGAAACTCCACAGATGCTTCCACCTCCTCCTGGGAGTTTCATTGATCGTGAAGAACTCATTCAACATGTTGGGGAGTTCGCCTTATCTCAGGGATATGTTGTCACCATTAAACAGTCTAAGAAGGAAAAGGTTGTAGTCCTTGGTTGTGACAGAGGAGGTGTTTATCGAGATAGACGTAAGCCTGTTGACGAGGCCTCTGGTGAACATCTGCGCAAAAGGAAATCCGGTTCTCGCCTTACAAACTGTCCATTTGAGCTTGTAGGTAAGAAGGAGGATGGCTTGTGGGTTCTTACTGTTAAGAATGGTTCACACAATCACGAACCAATGAAGGACATGTCTGAACATCCTTCTGCCCGTCGCTTCAATGAGAAAGAAGTAATGCTAATTAAAGAAATGACAGAAGCGGGTTTAAAACCACGCCAGATACTTAAAAGACTTAGACAAACAAATCCCGAGCTTTTATCTACACCAAAACATGTTTATAATGTGAAAGCCAAGCTTCGTCAAGGGAATCTTACAGGTCTGAGTTTCCTTTGTTCCTTTTCTGAATTTGGTATGTATTTTAATTTTTGTTATTATTGTAATCATGTTTGTAGTGGTCAATCATTCTTAAATTATCAAAATCCATGACATTGCAATTTATCTTAGAGTTTAAGATATGGTCACTGCTTTATGCCAACCTCTCATATTTGTAGTTGTTACAACCTTCAAATTAGTTTAACAGAAAATCTTATGTTGTTCTTTCTTGTGATTAAAGGAAAATTTTACTAATAGCAAGAAGAGTCACATGGCCAAGAAAATGGATCCTCTAGCATACAGAAGCAAACAAAAATAAAAAAATTACATCAAATTTATCTGTTTTAGCAGCATATCAGATGGAGGTGAACAAGCAAAGAACCTACCACCTTGGCCCACAAGGAAGATATGAAAAACATCCAATCCTGCAAACATTTAATATTAAGGCTGTTGTCTTAAAGGATTGGGGTAGTTCATATCCAAATTGACCAGATGATAGCTGTCACAGACTCAGAGCACATCATCATAAAATTTTACCATTTGTGCCCTTTTTTACTATCCAAAATCTCATTGATAATGAAGACAATTAAAAGCTGGGAGGACTTTTGGTCTTTTTAAAAGGCAAACAGTCTCTGCTTTAATGAATTTATGGACTTTTTGCTGCGTTGCCTGTACTAACGTAAACATCTGGGTTTAAAGACCTGTGGGGCCGCAACTCTTGTAGCAATTCACTGGTTTTGATTTGCTCACACACCAGAGGCTGAGTATCTTTTGTGTTCACCTGCATATTGCCTTCTTTATGTCTTGTGCAGCAGTGAGGAGATTGAAGACGTTGAGACCTCCTACAGCTGCTGAAGGAAGCTCTGAGCCTTCAACATCTTCTGAGCCATCATGGAAGAAACGGTATCCTCCGGTAATTTCACAGTCCAACTTTTAAATGGCCGCATATCCCCCGGCATCATAATCATTAACTGGCCACATTGATCAATGAATGAAATGCTTATTTTCTAAGTTGATCGAATTTGCGTTACTTAGGATTCCTCGGATGATGATTTAGGTTCTAGTGCCCTATAATTGAGTGCTATGTGGATTTGAAATTCAGGATTATGTCTAATCTGTACTTTTGGAATTCTTATTTTATGTCTTGCAGAGGGTCCCAAATCTCATTGGTGGTAGATTTATCGATTCACAATCATCAACATCTATCGATGTGTTAAACCCTGTGAGTGCAGAAAATCTACATGTGCCATCAGTCTTCTTTTTGTAAGTTTTTATTGCTAATAATTTATAGTCAATTATAGGCTACACAGCAAGTGGTTGCACAAGTTCCTTTATCCACGGGTGAGGAACTTAAGGCTGCAGTATTTGCAGCAAAAAGAGCTTTTACGTCTTGGAGAAATACCCCGGTTACAACTCGTCAACGCATTATGTTCAAGCTTCAAGAGCTTATTCGCCGAGATATTGTAAGCTTGTGGTACTCTCACGTCTTGACTGTTTCAGTTTTAAAAGATTTAGTAACTGGAGTAATTGAAATTGTTTCCAGGATAAGCTTGCCAGCAATATAACAGCAGAGCAGGGTAAGACATTAAAGGATGCGTTTAATGATGTCTCCCGTGGGATTGGTGAGTTCATCTTTTGTTGCTATTTGGTTAGCCCAAATGGTACTTGGAGTTGAAACATTAGGTGTCCCCTTGGAACTTAGTATTTTGATGGATTGAATTGGAATGTATTTTAAAAATAGTTTAAATTGTTTTCTCAATAGAACATGACTAGATTGGTTGATGTTACGTTTAAATTGAAGATATATTTCTACCTACCTATTTCTTCATTGATGTTATGTTTAAATTGAAGATATATTTCTGCCTACCTATTTCTTCATCGCTCCTGATGTTTGTGAAATTTTAGGAGAGTTTTGTAAAAGCAGATAGTGAAGGTAGAACTGGTTGGAAATCCGCTTTCTTTTTTATTTAGGTTTGCTTAAACATTTAGCTAAAGTATAACACGAATCCCAAAAAATGGAATGGCTTGTGATCCATGAAAATTTGCATTAATTATCAAAATTCATCATTTTGGAGTTCTTGCAGTTGGTCAATTTCGATATTCTATATTTTATGCAGAGCTCGTTGAACATGCTTGTGGAATGGCAAATTTGCAAATGGGGGACTTCTTTACTAACATGTCAAATGGAATTGATACTTATAGCATCCGTGAGCCCCTTGGTGTTTGTGCTGGGATATGTTCTTTCAATTTTCCAGCCATGATTCCGTTATTGGTATGCTGTTATTTCTCTCTCCTTTTTCTTTTGCACACTACATTTTGTTTCTTATGTGTATTCATTTGGATCACTACAGTATTACTATGCTTCTTATGTTAATTACCAGTGAGCTTGTGGGATTGTTAACTGTACCTTGTTAGGATAGAATTTTCTAGCATAAAATGTGGAAATGAGATTATTTTCTTGTTAAAGTACAAATTTCATTGATAATATTGAACCATCTTATATCAAAAAGTCATAAGAAATAATCAAAGGTAAAAACAGAAAAGGATGATACAATAACAACCACTTAATCAGCTTAGCACGTTAAGGACCAGGAATGCTCTCAAGCAATTCAATTTTTTTTCAAATTTCTTAAAAGGTGCCAGTGTGGTTTAAGATTGTTCCAATAAAAGGGGCCATTGACGAGTCATTTGGATGAATCCATTTTGTCATTAATGAAGAGAAAAGACTGTAGCATTGTGCACAAAAAATATAGAGAAAATTTTCCTGAAGTCATTTGGTAAATCCCTTTAAGAATTTATGTTGGTTGGGATAGGTTTTAAGCCTCCGACATACAAAGTGAAAAAATTTGGTCCTCAAATCCAAATTCTCTGAGATAGCCTTAACATCACCTAATTGGACAAAGAACAGACAGAATACCAGGCATTTTATGCACAAATGATACAGAAGTAATCAGAAAAGTCAGACAAAATTAACTAAATTCAGTTATAAGTGGCAACAACTCCTGACCTGAGGGTCAGAGTGAATTTTCTGTCTGACTTCATAAGTTAGATGCCGGATTAAGAAGATGCACCACTTCAAGTTTCAAATTCTGCTTCACCTAATAATTATCTATTGTTAATGTTTTCAAGTCTCATTGTTTCCACATTGTTATTGTTCTCACTGCTCAGCAATTCTCTGCAGATGTTTCCAATTGCTGTTACATGTGGCAATACCTTTATACTAAAACCATCTGAGAAAGCACCAGGTATATTTATGGATGCAGCATTTGAAAACATAAAGCATATATGGTTTTAATGATATTTGATTTTTTAATAATTTCTGTTTATCTTATCTAATCATCTTTCTCGAATGTGATTATGTGGAATGTTCCCTCAATTTCTCTGTGGTGGTATTCCTTTGGCACACATTACCTTGTTGCTTGTAGTTTTGCATCCTTATTTTGGTTTAAAAGCTGTTTTTCTTTTTAATTTTTCTTAGAAAAATACCACCAGTCTTTTCATTAATCACCACTTTCACATTCTTTGCTTTCAGGGGCTTGTGTGCATCTTGCTGAGTTAGCAATGGAGGCTGGTTTGCCCAATGGTGTCGTAAATATTATTCATGGCACCAATGTAAGCTCTGAGTTTGTCGTTGGAACATTTCTCTCTGATATCCTTGTTTTCATCCCAGCCCTGTGGATGATGAGCTGTTTTTATTGGTTCTTGGTTGAACATTATATTTTATTTTTGTGATGGTGAAATCTTTCTCTGACTTTACTCCATTTGAATATCTGCTTTGGACAATATGTCTCAGAGAAATTTAATCATTTTTTTATGGGGTATTCATACACGTAATTGATTTTAATTATCTGATTTTGAAATCTTGTAGGACATCATCGATGCCATCTGTGATGATGACGAAATCAAAGCAGTGTCCTATGTTGGCTCAGATGCAGTGAGTTTCTTTTTGGCATATTATTCTATTCATTTGTCACTGATAGTGTGTATGTGGAACATACAATTATATTTTATTTGGCACAAGTAGCGAACACAAGGATGCAATAGAAGTTGCTCTTGAACATCTTTAACTGCATATATATCGGGGATAACACCATGATTTGGCTAAAACGGCATTATTCCATTGCCATAATCTGGTGCGCATAGTTTTGTTAACAGTGTTGATGATGCTAAAAAATAGGCCTATGTGGTTTGGATTATAGCCATAATCGGGCCTTGGGATATCTGTTTTAACCTTTTCTTTTTTGGTTGATGGTAGAGAAACTTTGTTGATCTAAAGAAAGGTACGAGTATAGAGGATGAGGGATCTCGTGGATGAGAAAATAAAATGCCTCTGTGATCATCATTTTGTGATAGCCTCTGGGAATACATTTGAAAAAAGTAAATAAACAAATAATCCTTAATAACATGAAGTTAGCGCACTCTGTTGGTCTTTCATGGTGATGGGAAAAGAAAAGAAAAAACTTGAGCTCAGAGGAGACTCATTGGTACTGGCCACAGATCCTAGTGAAAAGGGGAGAAAAACAAAAGAGTTCCAGTGGCTCTTACTAATTTCAAGAATTCCTTTCCTTCCTTCCTTTCTTGATCTCCAAAAAAATTGCAAACAGTAGCATGTCGTTGAACATTCCCTTGCTTACTCCAACAAGCCAATGAAAATTCTGTGTAGTCATCATCTCCTGAATGATAACTAAAGAATTTCCTGCGAAGTTTTGTAGCTGTCTGGCAGCAGACAAACAAGAATTTACACATTATACCCATTTCTATGCTGAGAGCTTGCTGACGACGTTTCACTTGTAATGCAGTACACGTGTGTATTTCATTAAGAACTGTCATCCAGGTTAAGGCCTTGTTTTTTGAGGGCTCAGTCCAAAAGAGGCTTATCTAGTCTTAGAGGAGAAAAATATATTTTCTTTCATGAATGCAACATGAGACAATGATTTGCATGGACTACAAAGTTGTTTAGCTTCTACGAATTAAGTTTTAAACACAATCAGTCGAATCTGAAGCTATAGTGTCAAACTGCATAAACTAGTCCTGTATGGTTTGCGTAGACTGTATTACAAACTATTTGCGTCTGTGCTTTTCCACTCCCACTAAGTGGGGAGGAGAGATTGAGAAATTGTGGTGAATAGAGTTTATTTTATTTTAGCCTTGGACTGTCTAGATATGAGATGGATTGCATGCTCTAGCACCGGCACTTGGTATTTTGCTATTGAGAACAGTAATTGGTAACTGACAGGATGACAAACCATGCTTTCTAGTTCCATCTGCCTATCTTCACTATGAAATCATCACAATCTTTTCTTATATCTATTTTCTTTGGTTAGTAAATAATCAAATGCATGAGGCTTCTTACACCTTTTCTAGATGTGATCCGTACTTTGCTTTTCAACATTAACTTTTGCATCTTAATTGCTTGTGCCTAACCTTAGTCATCTACCTTCTAGATGCCTCTAGTTTTGCTCTTACTTATTTCTATTTTATCTTACTTTTAAAATAATTCTTCTGATGCTCTAGTTTTGCTCTTACTTATTTTTAATTTATCCTGAAAATATGTTAACCAAGTGCTATAGGACTGTGTATTCTTTACCAACCATATTTCATTGCCTTCTCATAGATGTGTTGCACATTATTTTGTTATTCCAAAAGGTTAATTTTTTCAATTTCTGATACAAAGTTACTTATGATTCTTCTTTTAACTTCATATCTTTATTTCTCATCAGTAATTGAAGATTTTTCTACTGATGGTATCCACTCGAGATGTATTAGTAGACGCTTCTTTTGATAATTGCACAAACTTCATGCTGCTAACAAGTTGCAAATATTTGTTTCTCATCAGTAATTAACACATCTATATGCATGGTCATTTGACAATCAAGGTAATAAAAGAGTGTTCTTATATCCTTACATATTTTTGTTTCCAGCCCGGGATGTATGTTCATGCAAGGGCATCTGCCAACAGTAAACGTGTTCAGGTGAAAGAAGTTCTCTGGTTGTTCGGCATCTGTGTGTGCTCTTGCTTGAAATTTGTCTACTTCATATTTAATTGATTATACCATTCTCTTCAGACGAATGTTGGTGCCAAGAGTCATGCAGTTGTCATGCCAGATGCAAATATGGATGCTACTTTAAATGCTTTGGTTTCTGCTGGCTTTGGCTCTGCAGTACAGAGGTGTACAGCAATCAGCACTATTATTTTTGTCGGAGGCTCAAAGTCTTGGTATGTGCTGCATAAATAATTTGTTTGGTTTTTGTGGTTTATTCTTGTGGAAATATTTTGTACTGTCACGATTATCACAATGAAACCTGTTGGAGGGGGCTGGGGAGGTTTTTTTTTTCTTTTATTTTTTTGGGTGGGGTGGGGGGGTTGCACATCAGATTTGTAGGAAACTTTTGTTGTATGATTGTTTTAGCTAGGATATTTATATTTTTGTAGGAAAGTTTTTGTTGTATTATTTGTTGGTCAGCTAGGGTATTTATATTTTATACCACTGCTCAATACTCTGGATCATACTATATGTGATTCTTTCATTGCCTATTGTATTTTTGGCCAACTTCATGTGATAAACAGTGCTTATTAGGAGTTCCATGAGGAAGATCTATATTAGTTAGTGATGGTTTAATTTCCTCAGGGAGGATAAGCTAGTGGAGCGTGCCATGGCACTCAAAGTAGATGCTGGAACTGAACCAGGTGTGGACCTTGGTCCGGTGATCAGTAAGCAGGTGCACTGATGGATATATGTTTTGCTTCTTAATGTTCAAATGATTTTTCAGATTGTATTAGATACATTTTGCACTTGTATAGTGAAAGTATGGTATTATCCGCTTCATTATTAGTTCTCTAATTACTGCTGTTAGTTATGAGAGTGGAGGCTCTCTTTCCATATGCTATTGGTCAAAATATTTAGTTTGAATTAATGTTCATTATCTGGTATCTTCAGGTTAAGGAACGGATATCGAGGGTGATCCAAACATTTGTTGATAATGGTGCTAGATTAGTTCTTGATGGGAGAAAGATTGTGGTACGTCTTCATATCTTCTACTTTACTCTTCCCCATGGTACAGGCACCTGTAAAGTTCATTTAACAGTGTGAAAAATGCTTCGGTACTGTCATGGAGTTAAGATTTTGTTCCTATTTTCTAGAAAATTTTCTACAATATTGTGTTACCTAATACCTGTTGTTTTTTTCTTTTAAATGGCGATTGCACTATACACATGAATAAACAAAGTGCTTGGAGATTATTGTTAATGAGAATGCTTAATTATACATCCTCTCGAGTTTTTATTTGCATTTGAGAGTATGTATTCATGTGTCTGATGAATGCTTATTTATCTCCTTTTCCTTCCCCCTACATGTATTGTGATCTCTCTCTCTCATATATATATATATATGTGTGTGTGTGTGTGTGTGTGTGTGTGTGTGTGTGTGTACACATGCAAGTGCACACAGGTTCACACATGTATAAAACAAACCAGACGCATGGAAAGAAAAAGAGGCGAATCTTAAATCCAGTAAATTATGTGTACTAAGAACTGCAAAGGGAGCAGGAATTGACACATTTAGTGTACAGGGCATGCAGATTATAATAGTGCCAATTAGCCCTTGATTGGAGACGAGTCATTTATGTTGTTTTCCTCGATATACCATTCAATTTGGATGGTATCAGATGCTCATTTTACAAATTTCTTCAGAAGTGTAGTAGTAATTTAGGTTTTATCCCCTTTGTATGAAATCCCCAGCGAGTCTCTACTGCTTATGAATGACGATTTGATCATTAACTTGTGGTTTTATGATAAAAAAATAGGTTCCCAAATATGAGCTGGGGAACTTTGTTGGTCCCACTATCTTAACTGATGTCACAGAAGACATGGATTGTTACAAGGTATTTATTTTTTCTACAGAGGGCTCCTAGTGTATTGCGCTATGGAAAGATGTAACTTATGTTGACAATGTTTAATCTTGATGTATACAGGAAGAAATATTGGGTCCAGTTCTTCTTTGTATGCAGGTTTGTCTATAGTATGTATTCCTATCTTGTAACATAATCCTTATTGCTGCTGATAGTTGCTAAATTCATTAATTTATGTTTCTTCCTGACTTTTTCATGCTCAGGCTGGAAGCTTAGATGAGGCAATAAGCATTGTCAACAGAAACAAGTATACAGTGTGCCCAACTATTTGCAAGTTTCAGTATCTTATAATGATAGACTTTGACTTAATTGTTTACCTGGAGCAGACATGGAAATGGAGCTTCCATTTTTACATCCTCCTGTGCCGCTGCAAGGAAATTTCAGATTGAGATTGAGTCTGGGCAGGTAAGCATTTTTTCACAATGTCTACGGGCTGCTTTGAGCAAACTGCACTACTGTTCTCGTTGGGGCTTTCTTTTGTCCATTGAGAAATGCCTAGAATGAAAATCAATTTTAATTTCGTCTATGCAGCAGATTTAGTTCACCTATGTTCCCAAGATACTATGTACTAAACTCTCTTTTGATATTTTGACATGAAAACTGTGTTATAATTTGTTGTATGGTTTTTAGTTTTGATATTAATTTGGTTGAACCAGGTTGGTGTAAATGTGGCTATTACAGCACCATTGCCTTTGTTCTCATTTACTGGCTCCAAAGCTTCATTTACTGGAGATATCAATTTTTATGGTAAACAAACTAAATACAAAGGCAATACGAGCTTCTGATAGCCGTTGCTAAACAATGGTTTTCTTCCCTCTAAACTGGTAACTATTGTTCTTATGAGTTGCAGGTAAAACTGGACTTCAGTTTTACACCCAGATCAAAACCGTGACTCAACAGTGGAAGGATCTTTGGAGTAGTGGAGTATCTTCTGTGTTAAATACAGATGATGCACCAAGTAACAGTGGAGAACCCCATACATTGCAATCCATGGACTTCCCAGGTAACGATGTATCACTGGGGTTGCATTTGAGGGATTTCTCAAATGGCGAAGGGGTATCTCTACCATTGCATCATGATATTCCTAGTCATGTAGGGATATCTCTACCATTGCATTCAAAGGATTTTCCAAGTAGCGACGGAGAATCTCTTGTAGAAGAATCACGGGATATTCCAAATAGCGATGGAATATCTCCAGCGATTCCAGCTTTGGATGGCTCCAGTGGACTCTACACTTTTAGTTATTTCACTTTTTTCTCCTTTTTTTTTTTTTTTTTTTTTTTTTCTTTTTTTTTGCTTTTTTAAGTCAGGGGGGGGGGGGGGGGGTGGATGGGTTGGACTGGTGGACTAGTGATTGTCTCAATGGACTACAGCAGTTCTCTTTTCTGTGCAATTTGGCAATACTTGAAACTTGTTAATATTTGGTATATAATTTCAGCAATTGGGATTGGGCTACCTATTGTCTAGTTGATGATTGATTTGATCTATTCAGGTTTAGGTTGAAGTAAGAGTTGAAAGAACTTCCAAGGAGAAATATTATGATGTAGCTTAGACTTACAGATTATACGCTGTTGTGTGTATTAAATCAGCTGTATTCATCAGCATACATTTTGCTTGTTTAATTTTCTTGGCATGAAGTCAATTTTTCTCATGTTGATTTTAATTTTCTATGTTGAAGTTAATTTCAATTTTATTTCCAAGGAAAAATAAACCACAAATGGTCATGTTTTTGCTCAAGAGATCTGAATACTCTTTTCCTTTGAGCAACAATTGTCTCTCTCCTATGATTTTCCCCTTCTCATACTGCCTTTATCTACATTCTGTGTTTCTCATAAAAAAATTATTTTTGGAAGCATATTTAAATTAATGTTTTTTTTGTACTTTGGAATTTCTTTTATTGGAAGTTATTATGAAAATGCTAAAATGTTTTCATATTAAAAGAGGCACAAACTCTACATTTTCATTTCTAGGCAATATTCATGTAATTACCATATGCTATTTTCAAAATATGTTCTTAATTTTTATTTTCAGCTCCTCTATTCTAATTTTATATTGTATTCTATATCCTAATATTTATGTCATGTGTATATAATTTATATAAATTGTAAGAATTTTTTTAACACGTTGCGTAGGTGTATTGCATAGAATATAGTATGAAATACCATATTAAAATAAAAGATAAAATTAGTTGATTTTTGCATTTTGAAAATAAATGTTTTGAGTGAGAAATCAGCAGTTTAGGTTAATTGCATCTATTCTTGTTTTGCTGATGATTTTATTTCCTCAAGCACTGTCATGTCATAATATATATATGTATCGGTATTTTTAATTTAAAACAAAGGATTGACTTTCTTTATAGGGATGTATTTCCATAAATCCAATTGCGTCAAAATAATTAAATAAATAAAATATAGGCTGTGTTTGTTCTAGTACTGTTTTTCTTTTTTGAAATGATGAACTCCATCAATAGATCAACCCAATAGTTTTCAATTAGCTCTCAATGAATATTCATGTAATAAAGCCACAACAAATTGGGGGAAATTAATAAGAAATTAGATTGACATGAATCTAAGACCTTGTATATATAGAAATATGGAGGCTTCGACTTTTGTCACAATTCTTGATTTTGTCTTCAATTTTTTTTTAAATCGACATCCTGAGTTTTTTATTTGATTGATGTACTTGCATCTACAATATTCAACTTAAACACTTGAAACAACTTAATTCTAACTACTGAAAAAAAAAAAAAAAAAGTAATTTCCAAGTTTTGCTAATGAACTCCATTTCTCAAGTTTTCAAGTTAACAAACAAACACAACCTTATTGTCTGTAGTAGGTATGAAGTATATTAGTATAAGATTGTGGCATTCATATAGTTAATACCATGTTCACGGGATTTGGTGAGCAAATGAAAATATAAAATACTATTATTTGATATGAGAAATATTTTTCTTATTATCTTCCTCTCTAATATTTAAGAACCAAATATAACATTGAAGAATAAATCTCATTATCATTATTGATTCTGAAATAATTTATTACGAAATTTAGATTAAATTAGCAAAATATTGATTTTTTACATTTAGATAATCGAAAAATGATCAGTTAAATTGCCGAACATATCTAATAGAGGTTCAAAATCGATTTTGAGAACCCAAATGACGCGGAAAAGGGATTAAAATCCTTAAGCTAATCAACCCAGATTTCATTAATATTTTATTGATTGTTAAACTTTTAATTCTTTTTACATTATACCATTAAAAATTGCAAGAATACAAGAAAGTAAAAATCAATCACACTGTTTGGAAATTCTTGAACCACTTGATTTATAGACGAGAGAAAAAATATATATTATTTTTTCAATTACCTCTTAAAATTAGAAAAAAAAATACTTATTACATATAAATCATCAATTTACCAACACTTATTATTTTTCGGTTTCAATTTAAAAAAAGTAAAAAAATAAAAAATAAGAACACTCTAAATCATACCCAAAATATTTGAAACTTCCTACTGCTAATAGATGAAGATTCCTTTTGTACCCATTGTCAGTTTATTACATAAAATTACAAGAAAATCCAACTCACCTCGAAATAAATAAATACAAAGAAAATACTAATTTATTTGCAGGGATCAGCATACAGTCAGACAGAGTGGCGCACTGCATTTCACTTCTTCAGCATAAACTCAAGATGTTGCAGTTTTCAATCCAACGAGGTAATCAATTAAATCTTCATGTACAAGATTTTTATGATGGATAAATTTACGAATACTGATATTCTTGATGGGTCTGGTGGTTAGATGAGTTTATGTACATGGATTCAAGATTTTGAATGCGTATAGTATGGATTATGTTTAAAGATGACTTGATTGAGTTGCATCATGAAATCCCTCATCATGGGTTTGATTTTTTTCCTCATTTGTTAGGTTGTTGGTCACTTTTGTGTGCATGTGGGTTTGTTTTTCTTTTTTCAATATTTGTTAAATGGTTTTATGCAGTGAGAAACATGAGGAGGTTGAGTCCTCGGATATTTGGGGTTGCGAATTCTCATTTTTCGACTGCCGCTGAACCATCTTGGAGGCATGGCAACTCGCTGGTGAGTTTTTATGTTTTGGATTTTTTTCATATGAACTGATAATTGTCGTTTTCCTTATTTTGTTCTTTGTTATTAGAACTGAGAACAGAGTAGGCAGTGGAAATTGAAGCTTAGAGAACAGATTTTCAAATCTTACGGCGTGTGCCTATTTCTGAAACTTCAATCAACGTTGTCTAAGTTCAAAAGTGTTGGCATAATTATCAAGAAAGCCGCAAACCCAGCAAAGTAAAATAGAGAATGGAAAATAAAAAAGAAATATTGGAAAGCAAAAGGACTAGAGAGAAGTTAAAATAGAAGTGCCAAACTCCCATCTTTAACATTTGAAATTCATGTATGATGTGGTCATCCTGCTCTACTGTCACAGAGAGGTCCCAAAGTGAAATCATGAACACTTCAAATTTCAGAAAAGAACTCCACGTTTTTTGAGTTGAAAAAAGAATGACACTTGTACGTGCGGGGATTGTGTCCAGATAAAATAATTATTAAATGTTTGTGGCCTGAACATACATAAAAAATTAAATCTCTCTCCTCTCATTTCTAGCAGTTTAAGCTTTTAGAGGAGATAGTCATTCATTAATATCAGTTTTTGGTTTCATTGTCTTTTTCCTTGCTCATATATGTGGGAATTATATGTCCATGCAGAGGGTTCCAAATCTAATTGGTGGTAGCTTTGTGGATTCACATTCATCTGATTCCATTGATGTCCTAAATCCGGTAAGTGAATGAGATGATTAAAGGATAGCATTTGTTTATTTGAGATGCTAATAGTTCTTTAGCATTTGTTTTTTCCTTCCTTTTACTTGATATTTTGAGCACAGGCAACACAAGAAGTGGTTTCACAAGTACCTCTGACAACAAAGGAGGAGTTCAAATCTGCCGTATCTGCTGCAAAAGAGGCCTTCCCATCCTGGCGAAATACACCAATTACATCACGGCAGCGCATCATGTTTAAGCTCCAAGAGCTTATTCGTAAAAACATGGTCAGTGGGTTAAATTCTTTCAACATACTTCATTCTTGTTTCACGTGTGGGTAATATTGACTTGAGGATGGACTCTTGATGTAGGATAAGCTTGCCTTGAATATTACCACTGAACAAGGGAAAACATTGAAGGACGCACAAGGAGATGTGTTCCGAGGGCTAGGTTAGTACTGTGTGCGCTCTCTTTATTTTCTTACATCTGACAACAGATATTAGTTGTGGTTGAGTCCTTGTTATGGGTATATTCTTGAAGAGGTGGTGGAACATGCATGTGGCATGGCAACCCTACAGATGGGAGAGTACGTGTCCAATGTTTCAAATGGAATCGATACTTACAGCATTAGAGAACCCCTAGGTGTTTGTGCAGGAATTTGCCCCTTTAACTTCCCTGCAATGATTCCGTTATGGGTATGTTTGCCTTTGTCTTTTTTTTTTAATATGTTTATATTTTCCATAATTTATATCTTTAAGCCTCTTCCATTTCTTTCTTTCATTCCGAGGTATATTTTCACCTTTTTATGGTTGGTGTTATTGTAATGGAAGTGCTTTCATAAAACAATCCTGGATAAGAAGTCTTTTCTTTCTAATGTCGTGGCAGATGTTTCCAGTTGCAGTCACATGTGGAAACACCTTTGTTCTAAAGCCATCTGAAAAAGATCCAGGTGACTTTTTGCTCGAAGTATTCTAGTGTATTTTGTTCCTAGTGCTTTGATGCATGAAATCCTGGAACTGGACTAGGTGGAAGGGTTAGTGCCTTAGACTATGTTATCCTTAGCTGATCAATCTGATCTTATCTGGAAGATCTGACAAGACCTCTAAGGCATAAGCTTGTCACTTAATATGTTACTGCTTCTAAAGCTGCATTTATATTTGGATGTATAACAACTCACTTATAGTGGCATGAAGTGACCCAGTAAAAAATGATCATTGCATTTTTTGTCTGCATGTGAATCGTCACAACTTTGGGTAGAAAAGACCAGTTTTTTCTTCTTGTAACATGTGGTGAGTCTAATCCAATTATTATTGACCAGGTCATATATTAAAAACCCCTTCACATCTGAGCCATAGTGGGTGGAGCTGTAATGGCTTTGCAGATGTTTCCCCATTTCAATTTGTCAAGATGTGAATCTGTTGTGCTCACCTCTTAATACATTTGTATTTCTTCTTCGTAAATAAATAACCATAAGTTATTTAAATTTAACCTTGTTGCTTTTCTATTTGAGTAAATGTCTATTAGCCTTTCTTGTCAGTATGAGGTCATTAAATATAGATATGACTTTGTATCCCTTATTTAGTTCCTGGCTGCTTCTAATTTATTTTGTCTGCTTCTTTTTTCTTTTTTACTTTTCAGGGGCTTCAATGATTCTTGCAGAGTTGGCCATGGAGGCCGGTTTGCCCAGTGGTGTCCTGAATATCGTCCATGGTACCAATGTATGCTCTGGGTTGTCCAACATTTTTTAGTATTTTCCTCTTGGATGCCATCAGCAATCATTTGAATCAGACAATCAATGTCTGGCTAATCAAAGAAATACAACTTTCAGTCTGGATCTGATAGTTTTCATCTTTGTTACTCTTTCTTGCAGGACATTGTTAATGCTATATGTGATGATGAGGATGTTAGAGCTGTATCATTTGTTGGTTCAAACACAGTTAGTAATCTCTCAATGTTACTATTCCTTCTATTTTAAATTGAGTGCCTTAGTGGACTTTACCTGCTCCATAGAATTCTTTTTTGGCAATAATTCATGCTAGAAAAATTATTCATTTTTAATGGAAAAAATAACATAATAGTGGAATATCTGTATTTTTTTGTCGACATAAATATTTTGCTCTAATATAGCATCAATTTGCCCAAAAAAATCAATCCGTGAGTCACAATGTTTAATAAATTGAAGGTTTATCTTCGAGATGCAATTTTCTTAGATTTCTTGTTTTCAGGTTTTAGTTTGAATCGTACAACAATCAGACATGAGAGAAAGCACACAACTCCATGTGTGCCCATTGAGACATCTAGTAAGCCCTGTTTAGTAATGGGCATGGTGATCTATGCAAGCACTGCATCGTAGCCTATTTATGCCTCTTCTTCTCCCAACTTTCTCCACCTTGTTCATCAACTTGTTCGTGTTAGACTCTCTCTCTCTCTCTCTCTCACACACACACACACACACACACATGCATACACAAGGTTGCTTGTAGATGCATGCAGTTAGTTGGTTTCCATGATGCAGCACTTAAGCTTTCTCTTCATGACTAATTTTCAGAAAAGCAAGACAGGCAAGTTACTAATTTTTATAGGAATAGGGCTGATAAACAAACCAATCTATTAGAGATTTAGCTTGAAATTGATTGATAAAAACTCATCTGAGCTCTGTTTGTTACACATAACCAACCAAGCTTGAACTTTTTTTATTTTTTGATAAGCTACGAATTGAGGGGCTTACATGTGTTCTCATTTTTAAGGCTGGCATGCATATCTACGCAAGAGCATCAGCTAGCGGAAAACGTGTTCAGGTTGGTGTGATTGATCTACTCTTGAGTATTATGATTAGGTTTTCCTCATGCTTAGATATATATTGGCATCAAACGATTTTTGAATGAAGCCTAAATATTTGACTGCTTAACTGACAAACACCTTCAGTCCAATATGGGAGCAAAAAACCATGGAATCGTGATGCCTGATGCAAACATGGATGCAACTTTAAATGCTTTAGTTGCAGCTGGTTTTGGTGCTGCTGGTCAAAGATGTATGGCACTTAGCACAGTTGTGTTTGTTGGAGACTCAAAATTATGGTATTCCTGTCTGTTGTATGCCATGCTTGCTTTCAATTTCATCCTTTTCCAGTTAACAGCAATTGCATAAAGCTTTACCAATTTGGTGTTTAGAAAGGCAGTATATTTGTTAAACAAGATGCTTTTTCAAATTTTGCTTCATTGTTGATAAAGATATACTACATGGAGTTTTGACTTACAGCTACCATCTTTTACTCTCATTTTATATGGGAAAATATTATATTCAAAAGATATATGCCTTTGTCAATTCTCTTAGTAATGGGACATTTTCCCATGTGTGCTAACCCTTTGAAATCTTTGTAGGGAAGAAAAGCTAGTGGAGCGTGCCAAAGCCCTTAAGGTAAGTACTGGAACAGATCCTGAGGCAGACCTCGGTCCAGTCATTAGTAAGCAGGTGAGTACTGAGCCATCTATGAAAATCTTCATCAGGAATTCTTCTATCCACTGATTAGCTCATAATGTCGGAACTTGATGTGTATGTTTCTTATTTTCGGGGATTCTATCCTGTTTCATTTCTTTAAGCACCTGTCTAAATTTTAGGCAAAGGAAAGGGTATGCAAGTTGGTCCAAAGCGGGTTTGAAAGTGGAGCCAGACTATTGCTTGATGGAAGAAATATTAAGGTACTTGTTTATTAATCTTCTGGGAATTGCATGTCTAAAGCTTTTGGTCAGCTTCTTAATGAGATGCTTAGTTGTTTGTGGTTCTTATTTATAATTGTAGTTTCCATTAAAGTTTGTAAATTGTGTCTCGAACCACAGGACCTTGATAAAATGCAAATACAGTAGTTTTAATTGAAAAAAAAAAAGGAGATGTATAGGTATCAAGCCCCTTTTTTTGCGTCATCTACTCCACTAAATATAAGCAACCAGGGAACAGGCAGCCAGAGGAGAGGGAAGAGGACTTGAGATGTGGAAAATGAATAGACCTTAATTCTAAATGGAAATAATGAATCTGGTGCTAGGTGGTATTCTCCTTCCTGATACTCTCATTGGACACTAAGCCTCCATTTGAGTCTAGGATTCAGTGAAAGAAAGTTAAAATGTAAAGTAAAATCATTGAAAGATAAGTTTCATCACATTTTCTTCTTAGACAATAAGTTTCAGGTTGAAAATTTTTATGGATGTGAATACTTTTTAAAAGAGATGATATAGATGCATAAATTAATAAATGCTTCTTGTAATTGTATTTCTGCAAGTATTTCCTTTGTGTTTCTTTCTGAAACCAAACTAAGGAAAACATTCCCTTTTTGATTTCTTCATGAAATCTAAGATCCAAAGCATAAGAGGAAATGAGAAGTTAAAAAAACTCTTAACTTCTTCAAGTCAACTGACTTTGCTACGCCCTTGTTGCTCTTGAAAGTGTCGAGATCTTGTTTCAAACTGATGTGGAGGGCCAATGCAGGTAAGACCACTTGAATCTTCCAAAGAACACTTTGAAGAATGCATGTTACGTCACTGTTGTAATCCTTTTGATCTGGGTATTAGTTTTTGCAGAAAGAAGTTTAAAATTATTCTGCCATAATTTCTTCTGAGGACAGAAATTACTTTAGGAAAATGAATGAAAGTTATTTGATGGATTTACATGCATTCCAGGGGAAAATAATTTGATGTATGAAAAATACGTGCTGCTCTTTAATTTTTTCAAAATTTGTATGCATGTTTGCCTTTGAATGGTACATACTTTTAAGTGGTTGTGTTGGATAAGATCAACCAGTTTACCTTCACCTTCATTAATGACTAATAGGTTCCAGGATATGAACAAGGTAACTTCGTTGGTCCCACCATCTTAGCTGATGTCACTGCTGACATGGAATGTTATAAGGTATTAATCTTCGTCTTTTTTCTGTCTATATCTTGAATCTTTTACATGGATTTATATTTAATTCCTCACTGTGGGCTTTCAGGAGGAGATCTTTGGCCCTGTCCTCATTTGCATGCAGGTATATCAATAATTAAAAATTCTGTTTCCATTCCGTAGCATGGATTCTTGTTATGAACTATGTACTGCTTTCTCCTCTCAGGCTGACAGTTTGGAAGAGGCCATAAACATAGTCAATAGAAATAAGTATTTCCTCTTTCTTGTTCTATTCAAATCATCAACTTTCCCTCTCTTTTTTTTTTTTTTTTTTTTTTTCTGTTTTTGTTTTTGAACAAAATCAACTTTTCCTTATTTGAGTACAGTAATGTCATGTATCTATGTTATCCCAATTCTGCAGATATGGGAATGGTGCAGCTATCTTTACATCATCTGGAATAGCTGCAAGAAAATTTCAAACTGAAATAGAGGCAGGCCAGGTATGAGTTGTTTCATATATTTTGTAAGTGTTAAACTGAGTGGGATAGCCTGGAAATTTTTATTATACGTTTTGATGCTGTGAGTTTATGCTGCCTTGACCTTTTTAATACGAGTACTATTTACCCTCAGAAAGGATCAGCTTGGTCAGATGGGGATGTTAGTTGTTCTTTCTGGAAACAAAATTCCACTAATTTTTCCTTAACCTTTTTAAGTTTCAGTTCCTGATGTGAGCTTTCTTGTCTCAGGTCGGAATAAATGTTCCTATTCCTGTTCCGTTACCCTTCTTCTCATTTACTGGCTCCAAGGCTTCTTTTGCTGGGGATCTCAATTTCTATGGTAAAGCATATTCCCTTTCCCACTAGGATGGCTTCTAAAGCATTTCCTGCATCCAAGAAAAACAAATTCTTTTTCACCATTTTTAACCAGAAAACAATATTCATGTAAATGCTGGATTTGCTTCATTTACGGGTTTGATTGCAGGCAAGGCTGGAGTTCAGTTTTACACACAGATCAAGACAGTAACTCAACAATGGAAGGATTTACGAAGTGGTGCTGGAGTTTCACTAGCAATGCCGACTTCCCAAAAATCATGATGAAACAGAATGCGTAATGAGCTTATTTCAGAAGTTGTCCTGATGATGTGTAGACCTCTAACAATGTGATGATGTTCTCTTTTGCTGGTGTTTATATCTCAAGAAAGAATAAAATTAGAAAGTAGTAGAAGGTAATTTTGGAAATTCTGCCCAAGGAACAGAAATAAATTCTACCAAGGGAAGCATCAGATAACAAAACCTAAGATGCTCGGGTAACAAGCTGGCATTAACATAAGATCCATGTTATCAAATCGAAGCAATATCCCTAGAATTCTTCGCTTGACTGACCAAAAATTATTTTGCTTCATTTGCATGGAATTATGAAAAATTAGCTTAGAATACTTTATACTTCCAATGTATGTAAAGAGAGTAACAAGTTTAACAGTCCAAACAGATGGATCTCGAGTTCGTTTGAGACGAGAAGGGGGAACAGGAGCCCATTGCAATCTTGAGTTTTGGTCAACCTTACCATTGCTATCCCTACCAGCAAATGGTACCATTTCTCCCAATGCCCGTAACCCCGTTTATGTTATGCTCCACAATTTTTATGACCTTGAATTTAAGCGATGAAGGAGCCCAATTTTGAGATACTGATAATACCAACTTGCACATCGCAAGCAGTATCCAAGATTTCGTGCTAATGAAGACAATCCATTTTCAATCTTGGGGATGCGTCAAGCTTTATATATCACTCTATTTCAAGACCTTCGTGGAGAACATTGCACAATGCTGCTTCTAATTCTATATATGCCTGGAAGGCTATTAGAGAGTTGCATGATGTCGGGTGCTTACATCTTGATACAATCATATTAGTTTCAGTGTCCACATTCAATCAAGAACTAAGAACTTCCACATTACAGACATTAGACCATAGTTTAAATTGTTGAGTGGCGGCTCCATCCTGCTTCGGCTTGGCCTGTTTTTGCTGATCACCAGGCACCTGAAGTTGACCTCTTGCTTCGCGTTCTTCTACGCTTTGATCCTTTTACTGCCTCTGGTTTGCCCTGGTTGGATTCACCTGTTGCCGAAGGTGAGGGTCCTGTATCTTCTCCATTGAGCTTGCTTGATTTCAGGAACTCACACTTGGACTTGTGTTTTTTCCCCTGAAGATGAGCATTTAACGTTTTCTCACTTGCGGTTGTTACTTGACATAAAACACAGGTCCATTCTTGCTGAACTTTCTTCAGGGGAGGGGTCTCCGGCTGTCTGTTTTCTGCAGTTGCTTCTGGTGGAATCATCTCTTTAACTTTAGCAGCTGGCTGTCTGTTTTCTGCATTTGCTTCTGGTGGAATCATCTCTTTAACTTTAGCAGCTGGCTGTCTGTTTTCTGCATTTGCTTCTGGTGGTGTCATCTCTTTAACCTTAGCAGCTGCATCTGTGACCTTTGGAACCCAAGCAACATTAATGACGCCGAACTTGACAGGATTCTGTGACAGCTACGACGTGTGCATGAAAAGCAAATATAAACATATTTCTTTCGAAAACACTTACAAAGAAAAGAAAAATAAGGGACCTGCTTCACAGCTTCTCATTTTAATGATCACGGCTGTTTTTCAAGCGTTCATAGATATATCAGTAATAAAAAGCAGCCACTTCACAATCAATAATTGGCTGAGTGAGTTTCACAAGTCTAATCAATATATCCAGCGAATGCATAATAAAATTTGTTAAGTTCCTCTAGAGGATAATTGAAAATATCAGGTGAGAACTCTCACCTGTTTTGCCTCAGTTGCTGCACTCTTATCTGTGGCTTCTAACATGTCATTATTTTTCTGAGCAACACCAGGTTCTTTCAGCTACAAGAGAGAGCAAATATATTAAGTTGAATATAAAATAAGAAATTAGAACATGCGCAGGTGTGGAATTTACCTGTTCTGATTTAGCTGCAGCATTTTTCTCATTTGGTTCTAGAACTTGGGTATCTCTCTTAGAATTATCAGGTTCTTTGCGTTCGCACTGCATCGATAGGCAAACAAATTGCTCATTGGAAAATATAATGGGAAAAAAAAAAAAGAATAGCACGGACTCTTCAGTTCGAGCAGAACAAAAAATGAGCATAAGTGAAGCTTCAATGGCTAGTTTAAAGCAAAATACATTTGAAAATGTCCTTTTTCAAAACAATGTAAGGCTACAATCATGTTGTCATGCATAATCCACTAGTCAGTGTTGTTTAATCTATTCCAAGATGATACCATTGGTCTGCCAAATGTCTCTAATTGTCTCCTGAATCCAGATACTAGGATGAAAATGTAGCTTCAATTTTTTCTTAATTTACATTTTCATAAATTTTAAGAACACAACTATCAGCTATTTTCTTCAATTCCATTCAAGATGATTTTGCATCATCATTTTATCCACAGAATACATGTAACACATATTAAGATATATGTATATATCACTAACTTTTGATTAAAAGGAGACACAAACACACCACATATCTGTGTTTAAAAGAACATTCGACTCAATCTTGTGTTCATTTGATATTTGTGTCATCTTTGGAAAACATATTTTATATCGTATCTCCTATTCATTTTTGATTGTGTAATAAACTCACTAAAAAAACTTGTAGCTCGGTAGTTCAATATCCAAAGTGTCATGACCAACAAAATTTAGTTAGAACTGTTCTAAATTGTATCATATAGTTGACCTGGCTTGCAATAAGCTTTTCCAACGCTTCAGATCCATTCTCTTTGATGTATTTCTCTGCTGCACCCAGAAAAGTTTCTTTCTTAAGAGGTTGTTCCTCCTTTGGCTCGTAGAACCCGTTGATAACTGTTTGCAGATTCACCACCAAATATGGACGTATAAGACTTTGGTAGGCATGGCATGCACCATCAAATTGAGGCATCACTAACCAGAAGGTAGCTATAAGTTTTATCCTAGACCAGAATGGTATCCTGTCAAAACAAATGAAGACATATAAAAAAATTCATCTCCCATGTTAATACCGAAAGAAGTTTGTGCGATTCCCTGTTAATCATCATGAATGCATGAAAACCTCTCTTGATTCTACCGTGCACAATATATGGAACAAATGGTATCAGTTGGAGGAAAACAGAAAAGAATCTCCATTTACTTCATTTCTACATGCTCATTCCCTAAAGATATATAAAAAAATTCAATAAGCATTACAGGTCTAGTAGCCAAAAAATTGCACCTCTCAAGCATTCGGTTGGAAGTAACCAACATAATGTTTCAGACGAAAATGATCAAAGATCACACCTTTTTCCAAGTTAAAAATATATCACGCTTTTGAGAGAGCACAATTATTATAGTAAACCAGTTTCCATCATATTCGGATGACGAAGGGAAAAATCAGAAATGATCTTGTAACAGAAAGAATGCTATATCGGAACAAAAATATTTTTTATTCTTTTTGCAAAAAATAAAAAGTTCGAACTAAAAACAGGGGAAGAAGGGGAGGCAAAAATATGAATCCCAAGAAGCAGCTACACAAAGGAGGCAAATACTTCTTTAACAATCCAATGGCAGTACTTACCACTCGATGATTTTCAGAAAAGCAAATTCAAATAGATAAATCAAAGAAAAAAGGGTCCAATATGTGACCAACTTCCTCATGTGATACTTTGAACCAGTCTCAATTGCCCTGATGGAAGCAAACCTGCAAAATTACATTATAATAAGCACTAACTAATGATTTCCTTTTGTGATTAATAAATACTTAAACATTTAATCATCCCAATTCACTCAAACCTTGTGAAAAGCAACATACGCCTATAACACTTTACTTTTCTGCCATAAAAAGTAAGGCACATGCACAAACCCACACAGGGAGAAGATAGTACTTACAGAGGATAGCCCAAAGCAACTACAGGCCTGCAAGAAATGTTCAGACAGAGAGAGATAAAAAAAACAAAGATTAGTGTAAGCGTATTATCTGCAGAAATACAAGCATGTGTACGTATCCCAGGGACAAAACCCCAAAAGAAACATGAAAAAAAAAAAGGGGAAACGATGATCAGTGTGAAGATATGAAAATACTGACATATTATTACTAAGAAAGTAAAGAACAAAAGAAAAAAGAAAAGGGGAAAAGTAGCAAAACGAAAGAACATGTGAAGTGCAGAAAACACACCAGGCAAGCAAATCGATGCATAAAAGAGCACATTTGAGGAGTCCCAGATAGCCCATTTGGATTTTGAGACTGATATCTTAGTGGGATCTTGGATTCTGAGATCTCCGGCAAGTTTTTTCTTATGAAATGTGAAGAAACTTTGACAGGGAAGACATGGGAGAAAGGAGCTCAGTTTGTACGTACAAAGATGAAAGGAAGACTTTGAAAGTGACTCTCACTATTCCTTTCGTAAATACCACTTGAAGGTAGCAGGAGCGTCGTATAAAGAGAAAGATCAATTTCTTCCATGAAGGTCCTGATACTTGGATCACCCAAAAAAAAAAAAAAACTTATTTAAAAAGTAGAATATTATAATATTATGAAATAAAAATTTAAAAAGTATTTTAATTAATCTCATTATTTATAAATATTATTTTTAGGAAAGAATGTATAATGAAACATAAATAAATTAACATAAATTATCCAAATTTGACGCCATCTTTCACCCGCTCATCAGGTTTGCTAGCTAACTCAAGTGAGTCTTAAATTGTATTTGACTTTTTGGAGCTTGAGTTCAATTATTGATGATAAAAAATTGGTGAGTTTTTTTGTTTAAACTATTTTATAATTCTATTAATAATAATTAAAATTTTTAAAAATAAAAACAATAACATTAACAATTTCAACTAAACAATAATTATATATTGCAACAAATATACTAATAATCTAATAATAATAACAATATTCAAAATAAGGAAAAAGTAATTAAATTAAAAACAAGATTACAATTATGAATGAACTCAAGTTTGAATTCGACTACAAATGAGCCTAAACGAATCAACTTCGAATTTGAGTTCAATTTTAAACTTAAATTTTTAAAAGAGCACAAAAAAACTTGACTCGGCCGCTGTCCTAATTTTTCTTCACCAACCAATCTTTCACTTGTTTATCACCTATCTTTGATTTGAAAACACACACAGTGTTATAATAAATATTAATTTGAATAAATTCAATCAACTGCATTTAGTGCACTAGTTTAGTGCACACCATTCTTTAAAAATATAATTTTTTTCATATGATGACATGAGTTAGAAGTGAACACTTGGCGTTCCAAAATATATTGCTTACTAATTAAGGAAAACAATGAATACATTTTGAAGCACTTTTATTAATTCTCATTGGAAACTAGTTAACTTAAAAACTAGCATACATTTGAATCTAGGGTGGTTTTCCAAAAACTCTCTTGCTTGCTATCTCTTGGTAGCCGACAACTATTAGCGTTTTAGGACATCGAGTCGTACTGGCACAACAGAGGCTGCGTGATGGCGTGCAACAGATGCTTGCATGATGGTATAGGTTGTTGAGCAGCCCATGGAACATTGGTTTGGATTTATTGAGGTAGACGTCAGGTAATGTCTGGAATGCACGGCGTTGGGCAGCATAGTGGGGTGCTGCCCCGACCTCATGCACCCGTCGGATGGTCCAAAACTCAAAATAAGTTCGGACTTGAAATGAAAACTAGACATCACAAGAATCACGCAGGAACAAACATGTTGAAGTAAAGGGTGCAATTCGTCAAAATTTCAGTGTTATTGCAACAACGATGATTTTTTTTCTAAGCCTATATTATAAGGGGATGAGGGTGCTTGGAGGACCAACTCGTCTGAAAGTCCCTAGGCCCCAACTATGGCTTGAGATTATCCAAATGAGTGCACAATAGCTTGACCTTGGATCCGTCTTGGATTGACCCGAGTTGAGCTTGGCCATAGGTCGACCCCATCCTATCAAGTGTTGGTGCATTGAAGTAGGCGTGCATAGGCAGACTAGCTGAGTTCCCTGTGTTGGCATTGTATGTTTTGTGGGTGGCATGGTTGGCTTTATGTCGGGCACTTTTAGAGTTTGTCAGCACCAAAGGTAGCTGTGTGCGAACTTCGTGCATGAGTCAATACTGGGCATGAACTAACTACTATATGGAAGCCAAGTGCAAGGTAGCACCCGACATATAAACAAGTTGGCTGAACTTGGTGGGATCAAGGTTGGCTTAGACAGAATTGTGGTAGTTGGCAGAGGCATGTCCCATGAATGTATAGGCGGTAAAGGATTGTTCGTATCCAGATAATCGCTCAAACACATGGCAGGCTGCTAGGGAAAACCATTGATACCTAGTGGCATTTAATTGGTAGTGTTCCTAGCATTGGGGATGTCCACTGTAGCTCTTTTTTATGCTTGTAAATTGTTCAGTCCCTGAGTTGCACCTTTTTTTCAGAAGTTGTGTGCAAGCCTTGGGCAATCCTTGTACTGTAACTTGAGGAAGGAGTATTAGGTTGGGTTTACCAGTAAATTGTTGGTTGTCTTTATATTTTATGCACTATATAGTTGTATGGCTGGTTGTGAACTTTGTAACTCAATCACACACGAGTTTTAATGCGTTTGGAATGGTTGATCTCTTTTGTCAGAAAACCAAGCCACAAGTTGGGTGATAATTTGCTAAAAATTTCATGTAAACTTTAGTCCCTATAACAATTGGTATTAGAGCTAGATTGGGTTTTGATTTCTCGTGTTTGGGTCATGGGGGACTGAACTCCACTGCCTGATCGTGTTGTTGCCTTAGAGGATAGAATATAGAGGAATAAGGGCTTGCTTAGACAACCAGTCAAGTCTCAAAGTAGCGGCGATCTTCCGACATATTCAAGAACTTGGACAAATGGTTGAGAATTTGGAAAAGTCAGCAGCCGAGTTGCTGGAATTCATGGAAAGGGAGTCTGCTATCAGTTGCAAATTAAAAGAACTCGGTGTAATTGGTGACACCATAAATTTGAAATTTGATATCTTGAACGTGGAATTGGGCATCTTGGTGTACAAAAAATTCGTTTGAATCTAGCTCATTTGACAATACCCGTAATTTTCTTTGATTTTTTGTTATGTAATTATCAATGTTGTTTCAAAAAATTACATAGACTAGAGAATATGCAACAAATGAAAACCATAAAAAAAAACACACAAAGAAATCTAAAAATAAAATAACAAGGAGCCATGTAAATGTTTCAAGAATAACACAATTTTGTTAGGATATAATTTTGGAATTCCTTTAACTCACATGACACATAATATAAAGCAGGAGATATAAACTTACAACTAATCCCAGTAAATACAATAGAAAGACTCCCACCCCCACCCCCCCCCCAAAATAAAGGTACATTCTCATTGATACTTGTGGGGAACCACACAACTAAAATGATACGAGGATCATTTAAGATAATTTTTCTTGAATCAGACAACTCTTATCAAAAAGAATTGGGGAAGAAAATTAAAAAAAAAAAAAAAACAAAGATGAAAATGATATTTCATCTTTTGGTCTCTCAAAATTAATAATTGATCAATCGGTCATCGTCGACCAACCAATCTTTAGAAAATCTATTTCTAGAAGCTGTTCTTGACATTTTCATCCAAATAATCAACAAAATGTTTTACATTCGGCTTCTACTGTGAGAAACCTACAGTAGTTTAAGGGCCCAAACGTGTGGAGGCCCAGGTCCAGTTCACAGCCCAATGGAAAAAGAAATGTGGGCTTTTGTAACTAAGACTAGGGCTAGGGCCCAGTTAGGTTTAAATTTAAATCTATTAGTAGAATCGAATCAATTTTTCAAGAGATTTGAAATATACGATGGATCTCATCCAACTAATAACTCCAGCCTTAAAAAAAATGAAGCAAACATGGGATTAATTATATGGTTTATTTAAGATTAGTATCCAAATACTTTTCACATATATTCTGAATAATACATTAAATAATACATATTATACGTGATATATTATTCATTTTATATTTAAATAATAAATAATTAGTATCACATTTCATTTCCTAGTATAATATCCATAATTCCATTAATGCTCATGAAGTTAGATTCGAATTTTATTATTTTTTACTACATGGATCAAGCGCGCACGTGCACACACACCCACACACCTACTATATCTTATCTTGTGTTGAAATCCTATTCAAATTTGTCTCCAAACTGCTAAACTTTGATCTGTACCAAACCCTTTAGCAATCCTCATTACAACAATTAGAAAATTTAATTTAAATGAAAACTTATTAGCATTAAAGTTTTAAGTATAATGAAGTCCAGTGGTGAATATTTCAATTTATTTGCTTTTTATTTATTAGGATATAAATTAATTTAATAATCCATCATGCATCAAATGTTAACAATCGGATTGTATAATTATTGGTGTCTGGAACGTTATAATTTATTTTATTATCTATGTCAATCATGCAAATTTATGTATTAAGTATGTGATTTAGGTGTTTAATGCGCATATTGATTATTTTATTTTTTTTGTCGAAATTTTTCAGACAATTATATTAAAAAAATACAGAACGACTATTTAAAGAGTTTATAATAGTGAATTGCGTTGTTTAATTTCCAAAATAATATTTTTGCATTTTTTTATGTACACATAAAAAGCGTGTCTAAATAATCGCATAATTCTCAATAATCATGTAGAAAAAAGGGCGAAAAGAGAGGGGTAAGGGAGAAAAAGGAGGTTGGAAAAAAAGAAAAAGAAAAAGAAAAGGAAAAGGTGTTAAAGGTTGAAATAAAGAACATTTAATTGGGAGCCGTCTGATTCAGACAAAAAGAGCGGCACACGTCGTCCTTACACATCTGATAAGATTCGCACGTGATCCACAAGATAAAATGTCACGTGACAACTTCCACATATGTCTCTGACAGGCATCAACAAATTTTGCTGCCACAATTTTTGTATGATGGTGCTTTAGGAATTTATTTTATTTTATTTTATTTATTTGGATAGTTGGTTATGCTGTTTGTTTAGGTATTATTTAATTCATGAATTAATTGATGTGCTATAAACTAAGAATTGTATATTTTAAAATAAATAAATAAATAAATATGAATAAAAAAATTAGCGTGACTTTTCTTTGAGCACCTTCACCTTTGGCCAATCGTTCCAAAATATCGATTTCATTTTTGGAATAATGAGACAAAAGATTTCCTTTATAAAGAGATTCAATTCACAACTTTTATATGTTCAAAGCCTCACGGTTCAATATTAAAATAAATCAAAGATTTTTTCTGACTTTGTTTATTATAAAATTAATAAAATTGACATAATCATTTTCAATCTCATATTAATAATAGTGTTTCCATAATCGAAACAATGATCAAATCAATTTCTTTATTGATTAACGGTTTAATCGGTCGGATATGTTCAACCATCGATCGAATCGATTTAATAAAATTGATTATATTTTTTTATTATAATATATAAAATAATAATATAATAAAACTTAGATTTATTTATACACCTAAAAATCTCCAAATCTCAATATAAAGACAACGTGAGACAAGTGAATAAATATGTGTGTCAAGTTAAAAATGATGCTCTTAACGTAAACACAATAATTAATATGGGACAATATTATTATATGTAAATACATCAATATAGAAAGATAAAGAAGTAAATAAATATGTATATATCATATATATATATATATATTTCATCGAGGTCATAAAGTTAAATGCCAGCTAAATTTGAATCTCACACATATACTGAAACACAATATAAGTCTAACAAAAAAAAAAAATGATATATATAGTAAAGATCAATAAGAATATAAATGTCTATTCATGCTGGTAAAGTGTCCATTTAATTTAAAACCTTTTGGTCTCATAAATTTTTATGTAGGTATAAGTCATACATGAAAGCGAAATAAACAAAAATAAAATAAAAGTAGCACATTAAATCCTAGTCTAGATTCATTGAACCTCCAAATAGACAATTTATGGGAAAAATTCCAATACTAAGAATAATTAGTCATAAATGGAATTTCGTATCAAAATGGAAAGCACCCAAATACCACCACTTTCTATGAGAAAAAAATGTCAATATTTTTACTTGTTTGACCACTTTATTTTTTAATATTGATAATTTTGTAAAAAATTTAAACCTAGATATTTGTATAAGATTTAATAAAATGTAAATATGAATTAAATTATTATATAGGTCATATTCAAAAAGAATTAATTAAATTAAGGTTGGAATAGAGGCGGCAGTAGCTAGAATGATGGGGCAAGAAAGTCAACTACTCTTCTTCTAAGGACAAATGCGTAAATTCATTATGATTACTCCCATCTGTACGTCCTACTAGGCTTCTATAAATGGGTGTGATAAGTTTTCGCATCAAATCCATTTTCATATTCCCCCAATTCTCATCTTCCCCCCCCTCACCCTTTCTCTCTCTAGGCATACACATATACATATATATTTAGAGAGAGAGAGAGAGGGAGAGAGAGAATGGGAGGCCAAAAGTTCGCTGTCCTTCTGTGCGCCGAGGACTCAGACTACGTGAAGAAAATGTATGGCGGTTACTATGGAGTTTTCGTGAGAATGCTGAAAGAAGAAGGGGAAAAGTGGGACGTATTTAAGGTGGCGAGAGGCGAGTTTCCGGCGGACGATGAGATCGGTGAGTACGAGGGTTTCGTGATCACCGGGAGCTGCAATGACGCTCACGGAAATGACCTTGGATCTGTAAACTGCTGATTCTGCTCAAGAAATTGGACGCCATGAAAAAGAAAGTTCTCGGCATTTGCTTTGGCCATCAGGTATGATGTCTTCTCACTTCTTCTTGCTATTGCTTTTTTTTTTTAATTATTATTGTTAGTATTTTTCTGTTTTTGTTTTTTTGGTCAGTACAGTTCGTGCTTTGTGTTTGCTTGTGTTGCTCATGCCATTTCCATTTCGTTGTGCTGCGTGTGTGGACAGCTGTCCTTTATTTTTGGTTTTATGTCTGCAGAGTTTGGTTTGGTTGTTGTCTTTTCTAACTTCACAAGCGTGACAACTTTTTTTTTTAAATTTATATTGGTAGAATGTTAATTTTTTGTCCCATAATTCCTATTGATTACAAGTTTCTCATTTTTAATTTCATATACTTTAAATCTTCTCATATTTTGTTCTTTTTCACTCCATTAAAAAATTAACAGCTAATCGCATAAACCATCCACGTGACCTTTAGTTGCCAGATTTTGGGAGGGGAAAATCTCATTTTTCATCACTCCATAATTGAGACCCTATTCGATTTTGATCTCTTTGTTTTTTAGAGGAATAATCTAATACATATCATATCAATCGTATATCCAATTTCAAAACATAATAGAATTCTAATCATGAATATGTCCTATTTAAATTTTTAATTTAAAAAATTATTGAGATGAAATATTAATAATTTGGATAAATTTGTGAATATGATTTATTAATGTAAGTAAAATATCTTTTTTTGATATAGGTGTATGACAGAAGTGCGTATAAGTGGATGTTTATTAGAGAATAAATTTACTAAAAACTCCATTTTATTAGATAAATTCTAATATAGTTAATTAAGTTATTAATTAAATCAAAAATATTATTTGTCTACTTAAATCACAAAAGGCATGAGGCTTACTACTAACTCATCGAGGACTTTTGAGGAGTAGCTTAAAATTAATAGTTTGGGAGGATTAATTAATTAATTGATTGTACCAAAATTGTACAAAGCCTAAATTACGGGACGAAAATGAAAAATATACAACTTAAATGATATATTCATAATTAATGGAGCGAAACTGAATAAGCCTGAGTTATAGAATGATAATGATATGTATTTTTTTTTGTTTTTTGTGATTAAAAAGGGTTAGATATGTGTTTACATTTTTTTGTTATGGATTTATATATCACTAAAAAATATTAGGGATGATCTTTTCTGTCGGTGACCGCATTAATTAATTTGGTCACGCCAAAGTACATCATTCCAACCCTAGGCATTGACACGCATAACATGCGTTAAAAATTCATTTTTATATAATATCCCTTTCAGCCTAAACAACAATCTATTTGAATTGAAAAAAATAAATTTTACTCTTGAAATTTGGGAAAAAATATTAAAATTTGAGTCTTATTGTAATATATTTAAAAATATAGTATAATTAATAAATTTGGTGTATATTGAGTACATCTATTATCAGCCCATTATGGGATAAATATTTTTTTAAAATAAGGGTGTGTTTAATACATTTAGATAGCTAAGTATTTATGTATTGACATTATGTAATGGGGTGTGATTGCAAAGAGGGGGCCACCGTATATGCAGTCCAATGACACCTACCTAGAAAGCTGTCTCTCCAACTTTCTTTGTTTTAAGGCAATTTACTGCTTAAGCTGAATATATTGTTTGTGAAGGCTTTTAAGTTTTAAAGGTGACAACTAGCACAGTTTTATGGGCCTGTGTACATGCATAAAATAATGATATGACACTATATACATGTAGATGCAACATTTTAAAAAATGAGTCAAACTGCCTAATTCAATTCCATTCACGGTTCGAATTAGTCCATGGAATTTTGAACGTAGTTCTTGAAAAAGCTGTACAAGCTTTCACAATCAAAAGATGACTAAGACTTTATATTATTTTAGGTTTATGGCATTATTGATATGAAAACAATGGCCAAAAGGAAAACATGGGATAGTTGCCTAATACCATGGAATGATAATGAAAAGGATTGCCAACATATAAAGGCAACTCTTTTTGGTCATTGCTAAATACAGCTTTATTTGTATTTCCTTATACAAATACTTGGAAATATATTCTTTTAATATTAAGCTCACAGATACCTAGAGATTGGCCATAAAAGCAGTAATTGGCACTTGATATAGCCCCCATTGTGGGGCTAAATGAGGAGGAATTAATGTTGACTACAATGAGTATTATGTGATGGGGAATTTTCCTTCGTCATGTTTATCGGTTTATTTTCTACAGATCCACTTTCATTTGTTGGCTCCGATTCATTATATTCATCCCGATTTAGTGCTACACCGAATTTCTAGTGGATCTTTATCTTTGATTTTTTCGATCTAGATAGAGTTGCTATGCATTGTGTCATTTCAAGTTTCTATCTAATTTTGATGAAGATAGTACAATTTATTGTTGTTATATGGACGTGTGGACCACATACACAAAATGCCATGAATTGACTTTGACTAGAAGATTTTTTCACTTCCAAATATTTAGTGCTAATATCTTAAACCCACCAACAATATGTATCCATTTTGATTTTGCTTCACTGCATTTTTTAGTACAACAAATCTCTATGCTTGATTGAAACTCATATTCATACTAGGCATCTTATCTATTAATAATTCCAATTCCGAGTCATCCTTGTTTTCAGACAATTTATTCACAAGAAACATTGGCTTTGTTTGGTGTTGTTTTTCACAAACATTTTTCTTCTACCAAGTGGAAACGTGTCCACCTTTTGGTGGAGCTGGTTTTGTGGAAATATATTTTTTTTCTGAAAATATTTATTAATTATTATTTTACTTAAATAATTATAATTCTACTGTACCATTACGAATTATAACAAAATAATATTAATAAAATATTTACAATTAAAAATATATATCTCCAAAACAAACAACATTAATAATATATTTACAATTAAAAAATCTCTCATAATCTATCATATCATTTTTTCTTAAAAAAATATTCAATTATGTTTTTATTCTTTACACGTTCCTTAATTCCACTAACTAAAATAAATTCAAAATATTTTTTCTAAATCACCAAAAATAGCACCAAACAAAACCATTATTTTTCCTCACATTTTATTCATCACTTCGACGATGCAATTTTCGGAATCTAGTAGCATAAAATATAAGTCTGGATGATAAAAAGATTCCATGGACAATCAAAACAAATGGACCAAACAGCCATTTTGGTAGCATTTAGTAAGTGAACACTGAGTAGAATTGATTGCTTCAAACAGTGAACAACATTTTCTGAGGAATAAAAGTTGTGTGGATCAAGACAATTTGTCCAGTAGCTATGACCATTACATTCCACGTCAGATCCATCACTATTTTATGTTTCCCATATTGGGTAGATACCTATACCACTAACTTGTGTTGGAACATGGTAAAGGTTTTATCTTGATGGGACAAATGGCTTTAATAGTGGTGTTATCTTAAGTAATATTATTCAGAAATTATGCTTTCCCAAGAGAACTATCCTTATATCCACTCATATAAGAGAGCAATCAAGAAAAAAATGATACTCATAACGATTTATTTGTTATAAAATAAAAATAATTAGGTTTTAAAGCTTTATACTAATATAAAGCATTGTTGATTAGGTTTTAAGCATTTGATAATATCATGCTATACAAGTAGGTAGACTTGAACTTAAACCAGGAATAATTATGAATATAAATAGCATAATATTGGTTTATTGCAGAATTAATTACTCCCTATGCAATTTTACGTCAGTACCTTTTGTGTCTTTTATAATAGAAATAGATTCCATTCTATTTTGTAATCTTAATACAACTTTAGAATCCAAATGTATTCGCTTTTGCTATCTATTCACCAGCTTTTCAAATAGCCAAACATGGTTTGAAATTTCTATTGAATAGCATTATGAGTAAGGAATCAGTAAGTGTCCAATTGGCCTGCCACTTCTTTTTTTTTTATTTGACGCAGAAATAATGCTCCTAATTGTTTATCCCCGTAACAGTAATAAAAAAATAAAGACAGGTTGCTTATGAACATGTGATCCTCATCCTGCAGTTGTCATCGACTGCACAGGACATGAATTGGTTACCATTACGCAAATGATATGTAATATACGTAATTGTCGGTGATGTAAGTCATTTGCTCCGCACCCAACGTTACTTCACAAAAAAGGTAGGAAATGATGTCTGGATGGGGCTTTTGTTATATAATGGAAATCTCAATTATGGTTTTCATGGTGGGCTGATAAGGATGTCCAATTCCATCATACACGCAAATCAAATTCATTCTATCACCGTTTCCATGGTTTCCAAGAAATTTGTGCCTTATCAACACGATGTATCTATTTCTTTGTTGTTAGTCAGCACATAAGTCAGCTTTGTGCTCCCTACTATGCAAAGTCAACATAATTATGGTTTTGTCCAAGTAAAAGTAGAATTTTTTTAAGTAATATTTTATCAATGGAAACATGTGGACGAGAAGAATCACTTAATGAACAGACATTGTATCCGATATTGTATGTGAAAAGAGTTTTTGATGTTAATTAGATACTGGGAAGAGCTGTGGGAGGAAAGATTGACCGAGCCACTGCAGGATGGGACATTGGAATCACAAAAGTTAATTTATATCCATCACAGATTTTCACTTCTCTGAAAATGCCTGCTTCCCTTTCTGTCATTGAGTGCCACAGGGACGAGGTCTGATCTGGCTAAACTCTACTATTTAACTTTTAACCCCTTCTGAAACATATAACGATCCCTCACTAATGACACTAGCTTGCAATGCATGATTGTACTGAGTGTGATATATCTTACTTCAATGACTTAGGTACTGGAGCTTCCGCCGAAAGCAGAGGTTTTGGCATGGTCAAACAAAACCGGAGTTGAGATGTTTAGATATGGTGATCATATTATGGGTATCCAGGGTCATCCTGAGTACACAAAGGACATCTTGTTGCACCTCATTGACCGTCTATTCAACCGTGATCTCATTGAGGTAAGAATTTCTCAGTCCTAATATTCCAATATGAATAAATGATCTATGCTCTTGATGTTACAAAATTCTCGTTGGTTCTTAATCATGTTTATATGTACTCCTACTCCTACAGGAGTCTCTTGCTGAAGAGGCCAAGGCTAAGTTGGAGGCCAGCGAACCGGACAAGGAGGTATGGAAGAAACTGTGCACCAGCTTTCTAAAAGGAAGATTGTGATGGAAAACTTCTATAACTTGGGGAATTTAGAAGATGTAGATATGGAATCTTGGGCAGCTTGGCAAGTAAATTAACCTTATGACGTCTTTTTGGAGAACTGTACCGTGGCTTAAATACATTTTAAAAAACACCATTTGGTGTCATGGAATGGAGTCGTCTTTATCAAATATTCAAGTTGGACGTTGTCAATTCGCTTATTTAGTTTCATTTTCAAGGTGTTGGCCCTTTCATCTCATTTGTTTGGACTTTTACATGGCTTATGGTGGTTGGCCAGGTATGTGATGCCAGAAACCGCCAGAGAACTCAAGGGACACTTAAAAATATTAGGACAATTCTCACATTCTGACTCTTAGGTGTCTTACATTATCTTAATTTTAGTATTCTATGAAGAACAGAAGGCGCACACGTCTGCGACCTTCACGCGTATTGTTATATAATTGAATTCAATGTTTTGCTGCCATAGTCCGAATATGTATATAAAATATTTGCTTTCAATATGAAAATTCACCGATGGAGATGGTGGGAAGAAAGAAATGACATGTAGGAGGATCATACAAATCGAAGCCAGGTCAAACCAAACCCACACTAGATGGTTTCTCACAAACAAATAGATGAATATAATAAAATTCTGTTCCTTCACCAATAATTGACTTCAAAG
This sequence comes from Paulownia fortunei, assembly GCA_019321725.1. Taxonomy (NCBI): domain Eukaryota; kingdom Viridiplantae; phylum Streptophyta; class Magnoliopsida; order Lamiales; family Paulowniaceae; genus Paulownia; species Paulownia fortunei. The sequence continues at coordinate 27,958,291 of CM033106.1, read as the reverse complement.
TTCGATATCATGGGTAAATCGCATATAAAACGTAGTTGACTTCAAAGTTCGATATCATAGGTAAATCACATATAAAAACGAAGGAAAGACTAGTCGTTGCAAGAGGTTGTATGAAATAAGGCAGGAGAAGGCGCCACCATTTCATAATCGCAGAATGGGTGGTGACCAAGAGGCTGATATTGTTGGCGGAGAGAAGAAGCCCAGAAGCACCGCCACAATATACAATCGGAGGAAGAGATGGGCAAGATACAGAAATAAGAGATGAGAAACAAGGGCTCTATTTGGAGTCATTTTTATCATTGATTTAGGAAAATATTTCCTGAGAGAATTCTCTAGAGCTGTGTTTTGAGTTTTTAAATTTTGGTGAGACAAGAAAAAAGAAATTAAAATAATAAAAGAAAATATACAAACATTTTTTAATCGAGAAAAATATTCTACTTAGGGCTTTCCTTACTGATTAGGCCGTGGAGAATGTGTGAATGTAAATTGTGTTTGGATAAATATATTACAAATTGAAAACTTAAAGTGTATGCTTTGAAAATTAGGGTATTTGGTTTGAAAAAAGAATTTACTTTCTTGAAAATGTTTTCAGAAAACAATTCCTAAAAATATGTCAAAAAAACCTGTTTTCATTTTAAGATAGAAAAATATTAGCACAAAATAATGGAAAAATAGTGAAGATCTGCCCCGCCGATTCCTGAGGGAAGCTCGTTGTGCCTATAGATAGTACTAACAGCAATATTACTAAATCGATCGGTCGGTCTTTCGTTAAGATGCTACTAAGCACTTTAAATTACTCGTATAACAACCAAAATAGACAACGGGTAAAAGTCCTAAAAGAGGCACTGTTTCATTCTCGTAACATGACTCACTTCCAAGATCAAGGATTTAGGTAGATATTGAAGTTCTTCCTCGTTTTGTTTGAGTCTGTCTTAGTTCAAAATCATGAACACAAGCAATATCAGTACTATTGACACGGTAGAAACAAGTTAGTCTAACATGATAGAAACTAGTCCAACGTAATCAACTCCAAGATATGAGAATTTAAATACACAATACACAATTAATCTTTTTAGTCTTTTTATCATTCCTACTGGCTACCAAAAAACCCTCAGAACCACCAGCTTAATCCTTCACCAATACCATAAAAATAGATAAGGCAATTCTAAAGGGCTATGAAGCACAGTAAACTCTACCTTAAGCCACTCGCATCTTACAAATCCTAACATTACCAAAGTCTCGATCCAAAATGGGAAATTACAGAACATCTTAAGAGTTTCTGTCCTCTTCCAAAAATAGTATAGTCTTGAATACCAGCAATGGTCTGTTATGCTAATGCAAAAGAACACCCTGTACAGGTAATTCTAGTTGTACAAGGCCCATTTCAAAACCAAGAAGGCAATCCTAGTCTTAGTTCAGGGTAATTTTATACCCTCTCATTACATCTGATCACTTATGCTCGACTTACGGCTAATCTCAATGATGCCAACATTTGGTCCTCTATCAATGTACAAATTATACAGTAATATGTTCCAATGCAACATTAAGATTTTATAGGCTTAGAATTGCAATCCTCATTCATTTTATAGGCTTAGAATTGCGGATTTCATTAAGATTACCTTCCTACTATTTGCTTTTACAAGTTTTTCAACCACAAGAAAATCATATTAGCCATTTATCCAGTTCCCAGAAGGTATTGAAATTTGCTAGGAAGTATCCACACTCGGATATCCCTAGAAAAACGGGGCCGGGGGGGGCGGGGGTTGGCAAAATTCCAAGATAAGTGCATATAAAGCCAATAAAATCAAACAGCAAACTGCACATGCACATCCATTTTCAGCAGATAGTGTAACACTACGTTTTGCTTCTTAAAAAAGCATTATTTATTTCGAGAGGTCACACCACATTCAATAGTAACATCCATTGATGGGAATCCTTAATAGTATCTCCATAACAATAAATTCAAACACAAATGGTGAATCGGATGTAGTGAAGCAGGACACCACACTTAGGAACTCATCATAGAACCTGAGTTTCTCCGGCAATCAGCCAACATATCCATATAGAACTGACACTTGCTTATGTCATTTCCAAAGCTATTCAGGCACTGTAGAAAAATCATGCATTGCACTCATCAATACAATAATTTCTATTGATATTCAAAAGCAAGTGATATCCAATGCACGGTGTGAAAGAGAGTGAGTTGCACTTACATCCTGGAAAGCCTTAGAGTGCACGCTGCAAGCATCGGATCCACCCCCGCTGGTTGCAGTGGATGCAGGAGCTGCTGCAGCTTCAGAGGCAACTGTTTCATGTTGAATTGTCCGAGGACCCAAAACAGCATCCACAGCCCTGTGTGCAACAGCACTTCCAGTACCAAATGCCATTCCTACAGAAATAAAAGACAATGAAAAAAAATAAGATAAACCAGAAACAAAAAAGATGCGTTCAAATCTCTTTCACTCCATACTATATAGAGCATGCATATCATATATCAAATGAATAATTTAATGTCAGCATACCTTGGGCTATGGTTGAACCAATGTTTCCAAGCATGGATCCACCAGAGCTGCTTTGAACAGGAGCTGGAGGAGGAGCATGATTCACTGCATAAACGATAGGCTAAAACATGAGCTAGGAAGCAACACTTGTAAGCTTGTAAGCTTGAGATTGAACTACAACAGCATACCATGCTCAATAATAATTAGGCCTAAAGAGAATGGGAAAGAAACAGAGGTTTTCAAATATGAAAAGCTACAAACTCAAATATAAATAAAAATTTCTAACTATGCAAAACACAGGCACCTGGTTGCGGTGGTGGGCTGCGTTCTGGAGCAGGACGGGGAGCTGGGCGGGCAGATCTTCCTGTTAATTCAATTCAGCAAGTAATGAGACACTGATTCTTAGAAGCAGCCAGTAAGGATTCTATAGCAACCATTCTCAATGCATAATGAGAAATCTTGCAGGAACATGCCTAACGCCATCAATAAAACTATATAAGTGCAAAAATACTCCAGAACTACATTTGCAGTATATATTGTATTCTTTCCCTTTATAAACTAACAGGATCTAAACCTAATGAGACGAGTATAGGCAAATGAGCATAATATCCCAGAAAATCAGAGTGACTATTGTATAAGGACAGATTAACAATAACATTCCACCTTGAAAGGGTCAGATCTAAAGTTATTAACAGCCTGATTGGAACATAACTGTTATTGGAACAAACTAACAATCAGAAACAACAAAGAAATCTCCAATCGTTGATGCATTGACCAAAAATGGAGATGATGAGACTAGAATACAAGAACATGAAAATATAAAGCAATTGTATCCGATTAAGCTCATAATTCTCTTCAATTAATCAGGACCTAGCTAAGCCTTCGACTCAAGCAGACAAACAATTTAGTGGTACATTCAAAACAATTCCACCTGAATGCAAAAAGCCCAAAAATAATTAACAGAAACAAAAACCACAAAAACATCTCACATTTCAAAAACCCTAGACCCAGTAATATCACAATTGAGCAAACATCGGAAACCCTAGACAGTAAAATGACAGCTCCAACAAAGAAAATAGCGGTACTACGTCCAATACTACAAAAATCAAACCTTTATTGGGTATTTTAACCGACAAAATTAACAGAAAATGAAATCCAACAAAACCCTAGTGAGTGATATAGATCGGATAAATTATCAATTAATAACGTAAAAATGGATCAAGGAAACGAGAAAACTCACCACCGGAGCTACGGCGAGGCATGGCTTCTGTTTTGTCCAAGAGGGTGAAAATGAAAACCTAGGAGAGAGAAACAATTGAAACGCTGGTATGTGGCTCCAACAAAACCCTGGATCTGTATATATATATATTCGTGTACTTGGATGATCAGCTGTAGCGAGTTCGGGTGTGTTCATTACGTGTCAAATTATTAATGGCTGGTTCAACCTTGGGACCAATCACCTGTGAGGCACAGAGGCTTTTGTTGGGGTTGCGGTGTTTGACGGAGTACTATTCTCTATCATCTTCTAGATATTTCTTGGAGAGGAGGCTATTGACTTCGCCAGGTCAAAATTATTTCTTATTGGACAAAAGTGCCCTTGTTTGAAAACAAATTCAACATGTGCTTTTTTGTTTGGTTTCATTTTTTTCCGAATAAATAAATATTATTTTCAGGAAATATATTTTTATTTTCTCAAAATATATATCAATTATTACTTTAATTAAATAATTTTATATTCTATTATATATCTACTAATTACAATAAAACAACATTGACAATTAAAAATATTTTTCACTAACTATAACAACAATATTAACAAAATATTTACGATTAAAAATATTTTTCAAAACACATCTAATTATTTTTTACCAATAAAACATCCAAGTACATTTTTATTCTACAACCCCACTATCGAAAATTAGTTCTTTCAAAATATTTTCTCAAAACTTTCCCAAAATTATATCAAATAAAACAGTAATATTTGAGTCAACAAAACCTTAAAAATATTTCTTAATCAAGAACTTAGATAGTGTTATCCATATTTCCAACCTAATTAAAAATTGTGGAGTTAATTGAAAAAAGAAAAAAAATCGCTCCCATATAAATTACTTCAATATCTTAACACATTGGTTGAATTATACGGAGCATAACAAGTTTTCCTATAAAAATATCCCTTTAAATAAGAAAAATTACATATTTCTTAATTTTATAGTTGAAAGTATTGATGAGGTTCGTTCTAAATAAATAAGAGTATATAATCTTATAAAAATTTTCTCACCTTAGTCAGACTATCTTTTAGATCGATTCCCTGACAGAATAAGAATAAATAATGCAATTATATGCTTTCAATAACAATAATTATTGCATACCTTTTTTTGTCAATTATTGTACCCATGATATTTAATATGCATTAAAATGTCCAAATTCCGCCTGAAATATTGGATTTTATGACCTTTCGAAATGAAATTCATCTTGCAGTTTAATTTTGTAGGATTTCCAATGAAATTTCAACAAAATTAAAAAATTCAATAGAATTATTTTTATATTTTAAATAAATATATAATTATGATAATAAATTTAAAAAATACTTAAATTGATGAAATATGTGATTAAAATTGATTGTTTTATTTGTATAATATGTATATTTGGAATGTTTAAATGAAGGATGTGAACTATTTTTTAATTTTTAATTTTCAAATCAATAGATAAAATGTTGTAATTAAAAGTATAATATCCAAAGTACCATTGATTATTTTCTTTTTTTCTTTTTTCTTTCTTTTATCTTGTTTCCTTTTTTAGCCCTTCAATTGTCACACCACCCACGGAACCAAATCACCATCTAAACGATCCCAACCTCCACAAATGACAAATTTACTTCAAAAAATATAATTATAATAGTAGAAAAGGATTGAACATTTGTGCACACAATTTTATTTTGTTTTATATCATATACTTTCAAAATCAATATTATTATTCAATTATAAAACAAAATATTATTCAATTATAAAGACAGAAACATATCTATGATATATATAAGTTCTATCTACATACCCCATTAAAAAATTGAGTTGAAACTAAACTCTAAATCTTATTAAATTAAAAAATAAATTTAAATTTAATTTATTAAATTAACAAATAGAATTTAATCGAATCAAAACTTTCACATAAACTTATGAAAAACCTAAAACTCAAAGTGAATGTTTCCTCTTATTTCCCAACATCCATCAAATAGAAGGTGATGATCCACAGACCTGTCCGCCCCATTCCCGAACTGCACCGTTTTACATAACCCTGGCTAATTTCTCTCTTTCTCGGCGGTACGGGAATCCACACGCGAGTCTCTCCATCTCTCACCATACTATTTCACACGTCCCCACTCCCATCCACCGCCCAATCACAAACCACTTCCTAGGGTTTCATTCAACTCTCACTCCCAACTTTCCATACCAGATCCCAAACGACAACAGAATTCGAGTTTACAAATTGTATCACCTAAATTGCTTCTATCTCTAGTCAGTCAATTCAATGGCGGAAGAGCAAGCGGCGGCGTCGAGCAGTAGTGCGGCGGCCGCGCCGTTGGGACACTCGGTCATACCCATGGTCAACAAACTGCAGGATATTTTCGCGCAGCTAGGAAGTCAATCCACGATCGAGTTGCCGCAGGTGGCCGTCGTCGGCAGCCAGAGCAGCGGTAAATCAAGTGTGTTGGAGGCGCTTGTTGGGCGTGATTTCCTGCCACGTGGCAATGATATCTGCACGCGCCGTCCACTAGTTCTGCAGCTCGTGCAAAGCAATAGGAAGGCTGATGGAACGGAGGAAGAATGGGGGGAGTTCTTGCATTTGCCGGGGAAGAAGTTCTTTAATTTCAATGAAATCCGGAAGGAGATTCAGGTTATTTTTTTTTGTTTAAATTTTTATTCTTCGTGCAATATATTTAAATTGAAAATTTATTGCTGTTTAATGTGATAGAAACGAATTAGTTTGGGCGTGAGTTTTTAAAAAACCAGTTAAAAAGTAGCTTGAACTTCCATTTTTAATGAAAATACCTGAAGTTTAAGTATTAGTGTGTGTGAAAATTAGCTTTCCTTTATGTGTAATGCCTTATTTTGAAATTGTCGGAATAATTATCTGGATTTCATTCTGGCACTAGAAACCCAGAGCAATTAAGGTTGTGGGGCGTTTTTTTAAGGGTGGAGAGGGGCTGAAGGGTTTTGGTTGGTGATTAAATGAAATATGTACATCTGCATGTGCTCGTCTGAGGGTCTGCCCCCCCCCCCCCCCGGTGATGCATGAGTCGTAATGAACCTGAGCTATGTTTGTTGTGTTTTGGAATGGATTCTCCTCCTTCGGGGGGCTAGATTGATCTATTACTATTACTTTTTTTGTGGGGATGAGGTAGGTATATATTGTTAACTTCACAAGGTGATGATTGTGTTTTTTATCTATTTGTCTCTCAACTTGGATTTCTCCAAAAAAGAGTGTTGGGTGGTTGGAGATTAGAGAATCATAGGCTGAGCTTTACGGCAATGTGGAGTCACTTTGGCTGCGGTTTGCAACCCATATGTATAAATGTGTGTATTGGTTTCTATTTCTGTCTTTTTCAAGTGATAAGTATAATTTCTAATGTTTCTCGAAGCCACAATAGTTTTTTGACATTTTGAGTCTTTATGAAGTTAGAAGAATAGGGCTAGAAAACGAATTTGATGCACTGAGCTCATATATACATCTTATATTTGGTTATGTTGCAAAGCATGCTTGGTATACAGTAGTCTAAATAATTGAGGTTTTTATTTTTCAAGGAGATGTGTTCCCTGTGGTGCTTTACTGTCAAACCATGCTAATTCTGATCATAAGTTGATAGAAATGGTTCTATATGATTTCCAAGGGAAACACTCTCTAAAATGCATCTTTTTTTTTTTTTTTTGTGTTTCTGCTAACTATTGAAAATTTAACTTCATCATAGCATCTGAAGATTGGCCTTTCATTGGAAAAGCCAGTTGTTTATGAAATTTCACTTTGGTCATGCAATTTTTGGTACACAGTCTGATAATGCCAGAAACTATGCATTTTAAACTCTGTTGAGTTTTCTGTAGATGGGAGAGCGATGATGCCATAATGGCTTCGTGTCCTATAAATAGATCCATTAATCTGTTTCACATCTAACACCTGGCAAAATCTAAATTTATGTTGCCTTAATTGCTTTGTTTGCGATGAATGGTTCTCGTTTGCTTCTTTTTCTTTATTCTTCAAGATTTTGTTGATTTGGCTATCTTTTAATACTAGATCTTCTGAAATTTTGTTTAGGCTGAAACAGAGAGAGAAGCAGGAGAAAACAAAGGCGTTTCAGACAAACAGATACGCTTAAAGATTTTCTCGCCAAATGTTCTTGACATTACTCTTGTGGATCTGCCAGGCCTAACGAAAGTTCCTGTTGGTGATCAGCCATCTGATATTGAAGCACGCATTAGAACAATGATAATGTCGTATATTAAACTTCAAAGTTGCCTGATCCTGGCTGTGACGCCAGCAAATTCTGATCTGGCAAACTCAGATGCTCTTCAGATGGCTGGAATTGCTGATCCTGATGGTTGGTCTTGCTCTTAATATTTTCATTCATCTGAAAGAAAAATTATTACCAAAACTCAATTTCTAGCACTTGTAGAATTTTAGCTTTTGGATTCTAAAGCTCATGTATAAAAGTTTCTAATTGCAGGTTATAGAACAATAGGTGTAATTACAAAGGTGAAGATTTTTACTGTGTAATTGTTTTGTGTACTTATAGTTTCTGTTTGCTTTTTTCTTCAATATGTCTCATTATGTTCTCATTGCTGCTCCAGTTGGATATTATGGATAGGGGTACTGATGCCCGCAACTTTTTGCTTGGAAAAGTGATTCCACTTCGGCTTGGCTATGTAGGTGTTGTGAATCGCAGTCAAGAGGTAATATTTCATTTTCAAACAGATTATAACAATCTTTGAATAATATTCTGTATGCTATTTCATCTACTTTGGGGCAGGGCTGAAATTCTTTGCTGAAAAATTTACATGCTTATGTTAAATTCTTAGAAATTTTGACTGCTCTAAGCTTTCTTCTGCACACTTGGACCTTCTCATCTATATCCGTTCAGTGTTATGGTGATACAATTGATGTGTTTTTGGTAAATGTTTCTTTGTTTCTTTGATATTCTAGACGTTTAAATTTATTACGCATTGGAAAGTTCTATTGCCACCTGATCTCTCATGCTTTCGTGTATTATGCCTTGAAATTATGTTGTTTATTATTCTAAAAAATTTTCCCTTGATTTTTCTGTTTCTTGCATTCATTATTGAGTTACATTTTATATTCTTTTAAGGGAGCAAGATACTTAATCAGGTCTTTTGTTGTCTAGTAACATTACTTTTTTACTCTTTCCTCAACTTCAAGATTAAAATGCTTCATACACTATTGAGTTAGTTGCTTAGCTTTCTAAGTATCTAGTGAGTAACTGGCAGAAACTTAAATTAGATAATTATGTCATGAAGTATCTAGTTGCAGCATTACTTTCGCTATATGATTTAGTTATGAGTAGCTGGGAGCTAGGCTGATCATAGGAATATTTTTCTCTTTACTAGTGTCTGATAATATCATTGCGGCATTTTTAGATTGAGTTTGCAGCAGAATGAATGATTCTTTTTGAGACATGTTTGTCAATTACTCAATTTACAGTGAGAGAACTCATGAGGCTGAAGCATATTTTGAGCATATTGTGTGTGATATATGGGAATGTTTGGGTTGTTTTCTCAAAAGTGGGCGCCTTTTATTTTCTTCCTTTAAAGGGTGCAACATGACTCGTGGGGGTTGCCAGTGTTGATGATTAGACATACTTTGGCTCCTCAGAAGATTTATGTTGTTCCTTTCTCTTTTCTCATTTCTTTGTTTTGGGTTTTGATAATATTTTCTCATTATCAAGAAAAAGATAGTAGGAAAAAGTTGGGTTATCTACTAGTCTTACTTAACATATGGTTGACTAAATGCTATATGTTGGTTTGGATCATGTTGATAGAGACAAAAAGAAGTTCTTGTTAGCTTGTTTAATACCTGTTATCTTTAATTAAATTCGATTTCCTTGAATATATGTTTTTTTTTTTCCTTTCATGTGCTTTGTCTCCAATCTCCTGGTACCTTTAGTTTCGTTGTTTAAGAATACATTTCAACTAACTAGTGAAGGATGATTTGACCTCTGTCCTACTTTTGCTTACATAATTATTTATTTGTCTGTATTGCAATTTTAGGTCTATGGCTTTCTTAATTCATACTTGAACTAAATTGGTTAACCGAAGGTAATATTTCACAATGTCTTAGTTCTTAGACTGCAAAGGAAAACATTATGTAACATTTGGGAAACTTACAATGTATGTCATGGCAGTAAGCGTTGAATAGAAAGTTTATGTTGGGATAAGTGAATTGATTGTTGTATTTAAAAGCACTAGAACGTTTGGCTGCATTTAAATTATCTCCTTGATGATGTGTCTATTGTGGTTAAACAGGATATTTTACTGAATCGGAGCATCAAGGATGCACTTATAGCAGAGGAGAAGTTCTTTCGCAGTCGCCCGGTATATCCTTGATCTTTTTCATTACCAGTTGATTTGATGCCTTCTCGTATGTAATTACTCTGATAACTTGTGAAACTTGTTTGTAGGTATACAGTGATCTTGCTGAGCGTTGTGGAGTCCCACAGTTGGCCAAGAAGTTGAACCAGGTGATGGAGTCTGAGACTGAGTCCCAACTGGATCTTATATAACAGTTCATTTTATTTAGCACCTTGACGCGTATGCAGTTCTCTCAGGATGTGTTTTGAGTGTCTTGGGGAAGTGTTTTGGGAGAATGAATTTATTGGAAAATGTGATGTATAATGAGGAAGATGCATTGGAAAACGTGATATGTGTTTGGACGTGTTTTGGGAGAATGAATTGAGAATGATTGTTTTGGCGGATCACAAGCAAACATAGCCTCAGTGTCTGCCTTGCTTAATCTATTCTATCACGAACTTGTAACATGACTTCTTGCCCCCTTGTTCATGTGACATCTACTTGTCGTGCATGATTCCTGAGTGGTCTATGCAGCTTTTTACAGATTAGCTTTCACATGCATACCTACACATTGCAAGGGCACACATGCCGATGCAATGACCGAGTGCATACCCTGTTGACATTAACTTGCATAGGACAGCGGTCAAATACCACAATACCTCTGTGAATGTTGTGTCGTAGATATGATTTCCTTTGAAAAAACAATTGGTGCTGATCTTTGACCTCTTTTGGCCTCTTTATCATAAATATGCCTGAAGGGTATTTTGTCACAATGTCAGCTGCGTGATATGAGCTCTCTACTTGTTACACAGGTTCTGGTACAACATATTATGACAGTTCTCCCGGGCCTGAAGTCACGTATTAGTGCTGCATTGGTCTCTGTTGCAAAGGAGCACGCTAGCTATGGAGAAATTACTGAATCAAAGGTATTTTTTAAATTTTTAATCTTGCTGGGATATTATGCTTGAATTTGTTGTGAGAGTTTAGTATGCTTTGGATTCTTTATTTATGAAATGGAAATATGCTTGCTCTAAGGCAGAAGTTGAAAGTAATTTCTTTATTTCTGGCTATACTTTTTCTCATTGATCCCTTATCCTTATAGGACATTACAAGTATTTGCAAATGATAACTACTTCTTACAATGATCTAGGACTATTTGCTTTGAGTTTTACAATCTATCCCATATTCAGATTGGTGATTTTATTAGTAGTCTTGGCTAGGTGTTTAGGACAATTAACGAACTATCTTGATGGCCTATTCTTTACCTTGTTGTGATGAACAGGCTGGCCAGGGAGCACTACTACTTAACATTCTTTCTAAATACTCTGAAGGTATGTGGCCTCTGTTTCTCTCTATACATAACAATGTGAGGGATTTAAGTATGTGCATTTGCTTATTTGATGCTTGCTGAAGCCCATCATATGTCCTTTGCATAGGGGCCCATTTGTGTTATGTTTGGTGGCTTATATCATAACTGAGCTGATCATGAACATTCCTTATCTGTGCATCATGTGTTGGGCTCTCGGTAATCAACAAGTCCCAGTATAACTGAAGCTTATCATTATTCTGTAACTAAAAGTGTCTTGGTAACTAAAGTTTAATCTTTCCTTGTTTCAACATTTGCAGCCATAGTTGGGATTGTCTAAAATTGAATCCAAGCACCAAAAACTTTCTGCTTGGATCAACCATATTCATTTGCAAAACATTACTTGACATCCCACCCCCATATAATTAATGCAAGAATTTCATGCTCTTCCTTTCGGGAAGGGAGGATAAAGGAAATCCTATTGATTGCTTATTTACGGACTTTTTTATTTATTTGAAACAGCATTATCTTCAATGATAGAAGGAAAAAATGAAGAAATGTCAACATCTGAGCTGTCTGGTGGAGCAAGAATCCATTACATTTTCCAAAATATTTTTGTAAAGAGCTTGGAGGTTTGTTCTGTTGATTTGAATTCTGTGGACATGCCTTCTGAAATATTGGACTATAATTCTGTTGTACTTTATTTTCCACATTGAGAAAACATGAGTGGAATTGGCACAGTCCATTACTCTGTCAACTGATTGTTCACCTAGCGAGCCCACAATTTAGTTCTCTGGATTACTTTGTACTTTGGTTTGTGTATAATTTGATACTGTGACATTTTTCTTACTGTGGAAATTTTTGAAGAATAAACATGGAGGAAAAGAATAAGTACTTTATTGTGTGAATGAAACAGAGGTGTCAAAGGCGGAATAGGTAAATCTATAAGGAAGCATTTCGAACATGTGGTAGTCTTGTATTCTTTCATATACTTAGTATTTGGATATAGTGGTCCTTATGTAATACCAAGATATAGTGGTAAATGGTTGGCCAATAAAGTTAAAATTGTTGTCTTGTCTACTCCAAATTTGATCTTTATGAAGTCACTTGGATTGTGCTCTGCTAGTCATTACTACTTTTCCTGAGGAGTAATTTGGTTAACCTTGAGCTTCTGAATGTTTTTGATATAACCATTTGATTTGAATCAAGTTCTGTTAGATATGATACTCCTTTCTCTGCTTTGCAGGATGTAGATCCTTGTGAGGATTTGACTGATGATGACATCCGCACTGCCATTCAAAATGCAACTGGTCCCAAGTCTGCACTGTTTGTGCCAGAAGTAGGTCTTAGTGCCAACATTGTCCTTTCTGTTGTATTCAGTTTTTGATCTTTTTAGAAAAGCTGAAATTCCATCCGCTTTCAGTATTAAGGCCGTCCATCTAAATGTGTGGCATGCAAAATAAACACAAACATGTAGGTTCCTTTTGAAGTTCTTGTTAGAAGACAAATAGCACGTTTGTTGGATCCAAGTCTTCAGTGTGCTAGATTCATCTACGATGAGATAATCAAGGTACATACTTGGTAGCAAATCTTAATATGGAAAATAGGTACATTTATCCTTGTATGTGGACTTTAACCTGGTTGCTTTCTTTCAGATGAGCCATCGCTGTATGGTAAATGAGCTCCAAAGGTTCCCGGTCCTACGAAAATGCATGGATGAGGTCGTTGGAAATTTTTTGCGAGAAGGTCTTGAGCCATCAGAGACAATGATAGGACATATTATTGAAATGGAGGTAATATGAATCATGGAGTTTGTGTATGTAATTTCCGCTACACTTAAATATGGAAAAGCTTATCAGCTAAATAATCTATGGGGTTTGGATACAGAATATATTTCGATGATTCTTATCAGCTCATTCTTTCACTTTAAAAAACGTTCTTACATTAGAAATAGTTTGTTATCATAGGCTTTCACACTACCGTGCTCCTGCTCTAAAACACTTCGTGATTTAGCTTTCTATCTATTAATATCCTGGTTTTACTTTGCCTCTTAAGTTCACTTTCTCTGTCAGAGGCCATTCTGTCCTTTCGATCTTTGTTATTGTATTCTAATGCTATAGCTTTTGGTTTCCCTCTTCTGTGTTACCATACCAATTCATTGGGAATTAGACAAGTATTAGACTGTGAGAACAAATAATTACCAAACCAGCATAAGAAGTCTTCGGTTGAAATAAAATTGACTTCAGGTTGATTAATTTGTCTGAATGTCTGACATCTATGACTGAACCAGCTGTAGTAAAATTTGTAATTATTATTATAATGAAGTCCAAATATTTCCTTTAGGACCTCATTGAGTTGCAAACTGGCTAGATTTATATGCAGTTGCGATTGGATGGAATTTAGTGACGAATCATCTGAAAAATGATGCAGTTTGTTGTCAATATTATGTGAACATGATATAATTTATGGAGGGAACTGAATCTTGTGTTTGAGGAATAAGTTAAATTTAACATAGTATTAGTTACTTTAATTAATTGATTTTCATTGTTTACTTTTGGTTTTTTTGTGTGGATATTTTATAGTTTGCTAGATTGTCTGTTCTGTAGATGGATTACATAAACACTTCCCATCCAAATTTTGTTGGTGGGAGTAAAGCTGTAGAGATGGCATTGCAACAGATCAAGATTGCTGCACCCATTGCGAGGCAGAAGGTGAGTGCACTTTACTTTCCTGGGTAATTTATATTTCCAACTGTTTATAAGGATCTGTTCATTAGTCTATGATTTGCTTGTCAATTAGGATACAGGAGATTCAGAGAAAGCACCTAACTCAGAGAGAAGTCTAAAGTCTCTGGGTATACTTGCCCGGCAAGTGAATGGAATCGTTCCAGAGCAAGTAAGTTATTTATTGGCACCTACACTTCCCCCAATGGAGCCCTGAAATTTGATTATTTGTTATTCAAATTGACTAATTGCTTTGTTGCTGCTCTTTACATGGAAAAAAGGGTGTTCGACCTGTTGCGGATGTTGAGAAGACTGCACCAGCTGGTAATTTTGTCATTTTTCTTCTCGGGGAGGGGGGGATTTCTTGGGTTGACTAGAAATATGAATGCTGGTGATATACAACTTCTCATTGAAGAAGAACTAAGGAAGTTTTGCTGACAACTTTTTATTTCACATTTACCAGCACAATCAGATAAAATTAAATGAATTTCTGGTAAAATTAGATAAAATCAAATCAGTTGCCAGTTTTTTATTTACCAGAAGTGTTTCAGGGCCTTTGCAAATGGTTTAGGTTCCTTTGCTACTCTTTTCCCTTCGTGTTTTGAAAAAAATTTACTGGTGGGTTCACGGACCTTAACCTGCTTATAAATGAGTCAAATGGAAATACATGATGTGAGGGGGACAGAGACCTTACCTCCATATTTAAAGGGATTGGAGAAGAAGGTTAAAGGACTGAATTAAGATAAGTACTTCTATACTAGAAAGAAATGTATAAAAAAAGAGTAGTACTCCGTTACAACAATTAAACAATAAATTAAGAAGTATCTAAACCCAAAATCTTGCATTCCCATTACTAGATCCAAGTCACTCTAGCAATCTAGCTTGAGGATACGTTTTAGCTGCTTAAAATCGTAGTGATGCTGAGTAGCTTATTTCTATGGTAAAGTCCTAATATTGCAATTCTGAATGATTAATCAGTCAGCAATGCTGGTTCAACTTGGGGAATATCTTCAATTTTTGGTGGACGTGACA
Organism: Paulownia fortunei; assembly: GCA_019321725.1. Taxonomy (NCBI): domain Eukaryota; kingdom Viridiplantae; phylum Streptophyta; class Magnoliopsida; order Lamiales; family Paulowniaceae; genus Paulownia; species Paulownia fortunei. The sequence goes on along the minus strand of CM033106.1, from coordinate 27,943,158 downwards.
ATCGCACATCAGTTAAAGAACATTCCACCAGCAAACCATTTAATGAACCTGTTCAGAGCATGGAGCAGGGCATTTCTATGATTCATTTGAGAGAGGTATAGATTCGAAGTATTCTTTCCCACATTATTATTTTCTGCCGTAAAGTTCTATTCTGTCTTACTGTGCGGACTTGTTTCTTTTCTATTTTGTCAAAGCCCCCTAGTGTATTGAGGCCCTCAGAAACCCATTCAGATCAAGAGTCTATTGCGATTACTGTTACGAAGCTGTTATTAAGGTCGTATTATGATATTGTGCGGAAAAACATTGAGGATTCTGTACCGAAAGCAATTATGCATTTTCTGGTAATTGCTCTTTTCTTGATTTTTTTTCTACACTTTGTTTTGCTTCATTTTTTTTTTTTTTGTTGTGAGTTTATAAATTGTGACTTGTAACATTCTGATAGTGGATCTATAATGCATGGGATTGCATATGCATTTGTTTCTGACAGTTCAGTATTTAACTGAAACGTTAGGAATTCACCCATTAATCATGACTTGTAACTTATTGATCTTTTCCAATTTAAAATGAATAAATTTGAATACTTCTCTTGGATCTTTACCTGAAAGCATGTGATTACCAAAATTCCGCATTCTAAGATATACACCCATTCATTAGACTCCCTTATTTTTCATTCTGTCTATGCATGGTTTAGTTCTGTCAGCAGTTCAGAAATTGTGTGGTCTCGTTTGCGATCCCTAAATATTCTGGAATTTGTTTATCAATTCTGTAATTGTTTTTGAAATTTCTCACAGGTAAACCACACCAAGCGAGAGCTCCATAATGTTTTCATCAGAAAACTTTACAGGTATGTTAATATTAAAAGCTTTTTGGCGTACAGATAATATAATAGAGTAAAAGTAAATAAAGATGATGAATTGGAAAGTGTGGGCTTTTTCGTTTCAAATGAAAGCAAGACATCTTCAATCAAAACAATCTAGATGTCAGGTTGAGCACCAAGATGGACACTGTGTTTTTTCATTTTGTTACTTAATGAACAGTCTAGCTGAGGTCTACTGCATATGCTTGATACTTTTTTTTCCTCTTTCTTCTCCAAATGCATAAAATGTGATGCTTGTATTTTGTATTGTTTTGAGCAGAGACGACTTGTTCGAAGAGATGTTGCAGGAACCAGATGAGGTCTCCATGAAGAGAAAGCATACCCGAGAGACACTTAAGGTCCTGCAGCAAGCTTTCCGGGTAAGTGCTCAATATATTGGAGTTGATGCCCTGATTTGCAAATCAGTGCTTGACATCTTGGAAGTGATAGAATAATGCCTTGAACCTCTGCTGTTTTATCATGCAACTTATGTTTTAGCTTGTCTTGTTCTGAGTGGATTGTGTTTTTCCTAAAGCAAATCAAAAGGGCTGATTTTAGATTTTGTTCTATTTGTAATTTTCTGCATTAATTTTCACTTTACTTTTGAATATAGCATCCTGGATAATGCACCCGAGCTGTTTTTCCTTTTATGGAGCAACATAGGAAAAGCCAATAACAATTGGGCCTTTGTGTTACTCCATATCAAAAATGTGATTGCAACTTATCGCACTGCTTCATACTTCAAAGAAATTATAAGCTACATACTATTACCCAAAACTAAACATCTTATGAAGGTGTTTTAATCAAGTCGATTAACAATCATCAACTTAGCGTTAATGAACAGATTTATGAATAAAAACCTCAAATATTTTTCCAATTGATGCTTCATTTGTTGGATTACAAAAAATTGTCCTTTGTTTTTCCTCTTTTTTTTCCACTTCGAAGAATTGTCTTGAAACTGCAACCTTTTTACTTGTTTATTCTTGTGCGAAATTCTTCCCAGCAGCTGCGCAGCTGGAAAGGTTTCTGCTTGATTGAAATGAAATGTCTTCTTTTTTATGCAGACGCTGGATGAACTGCCACTTGAAGCTGAAACTGTTGAGAGAGGCTACAGCTTGAGTTCTGACACGACCGGCCTGCCAAAGATCCATGGGCTTGCAACCTCATCTTTGTACAACACCAGTAGTGGTTCAACTGAATCATATGGTGCTTCCCCAAAAAACCCGAAGTCACGCAAGTCCGGGGAGCTGCACTCACCATTGTATTCCGATACTAATGGTGGCGGACGTAATTCTATTCCGGGTCTTTATCCAACTGTTGATATATAGGTTGTCTGGATTGCTTCAGACCAAGTTTATCATGGCCGCATTCATTTGATGACTCCCTACCCAGTATTCCTGAAAGATGGGGTCCTACTTTTGTGGATCAAGTGCGGTGGAGAGTCAGCATTCTTTCTTTCTATTATATGAAGAGACTAGTTTAATTGACCATTGGTTTTTCCTTAACCATATAGTATAATTAATCCCTTAATATATGGGGGTGGTTATGAATGTGTTGCTTTTAAAAGCTCCAATAATAATAGGAGCTATTGCTTCTCTCCTTTTTAGGTGTGTTGCAATCCTTAACCCTTTTTTGTTGCTGTAGCGAATGCACGCAGCTGATTGGACAACTATACCCATCTTTCCCCCTCAACTGGTGCCTTAGCACGAGTGTGGCAGAGTTTAAAGTGTATTAACAGCACATTTAATCTATGTATAGTATGCATTCTGTTCTTTCTTCTATCTGATAGTGAGACAGATTCATTTATGATGTGTTGATGGTGCATTAACAGCACATTTAATCTGTTATACTGTTAATCTGCCCCTGAAACTTTTCATGATTGCGAGTAAAAATAGCTGATTTTTTGCACTGTTCAACTGGCTTGCCATGCCAAGTTTTTTCCCCTTTGACATGGACCTATATGCTGACCCCATGGCGTGGTCCAGTGATTTTTGACTCGGCTATTTTTGTTAGCGAGGTTATAGCACATGAAGTTGATATCACAATCACCCCTGAGCAGCCACTCCACTTCAAACGAGTTCGTTTTAAGTTTGTCACAATGCCTCTATCATGCACTAACAAAACAGTTTTATCCTTTTGGCGTAGTGGTTTACGTTAGCAATTACTGGACAGGTTCGATTTGGATCAAACGACATTTTCACATGGAAAGTAAAAATGAATGTGCAAAGAACGTAATCTGGGTATTTCTAGTCAGAAATATTGTTAGAAGTGCAATAAATTACCTGAAAAACATGTTAAAAGTGGGATAAGTAGGAATCTTTTTATCATCATGCCATACTCTACTTTCTTTGCATGTCATCGATCCTTCATTTATTTGATACAAAGCTAATGTTCAAACAGGAAAAAGCCATTAACAGCCAACTATCGTTTTACCTACAAACCACTTGAATTGAGATAATGGGGTCTCACGAATTTGCATAGGCCATACCTATGACAAAAGTTCTTTCTACTTTATTATTATTACTGAATAATATCCTTGGCAATTCCGATGGCCTGACTCTGGAATTGATCGACCCCAACTCCCAAGAATCATCTTTTTCCCGGAGTAATTTTTCTTATGAAGAAAGGATACAAAGGTTGGTATCCCAATCACTTCATCGTACTAATTACTTGAGTAGCTTGTCCGTAGCAGTCCCTAACAACAGCACTTCAAAGCATGCATTCCTTGAGATTGCACGGCCCCTTGTCGATTTGCAAGAGTTCATTTACATTGTTAAGATTGGGATTGGAACATTCAAATCCAAGCCACCATTTAAAGAGTACTTACTACCTTGATATGGACACCGGCAGCACCTTCACATGGATGCAGTGTGAAGGCTGTACAAAATGTTTTAACCAAAAACCAAAGCCTTTTCCCAACAACAACTCCACATCTTTTCACCCTATTCTTGATGAGGACAACAAGCCTTTTCTCTACAATATAATCTATCAAGATGGCACCAACACTTCTGGGATTGTGGCAAAAGAAACTATTCATCTCAAGTCCAACACCAGTAGCATGAAAAGTGTCCAAGACTTCATCTTTGGATGTGGGTTGGTAAACAATGTGGAGTATGATGAATTCAAGAACAACAGAGTTGCAGGAGTGATGGGTTTAGGATGGGGGATTTACTCATTTGTGAACCAAATCAGAGAAAGCAAGGGAAGATTTTCATACTGCCTTCCTGTTGTCAATTCATTAACCAAAGCAAGGCCTAAAACATATCTAAGATTTGGCGACGACATAGTACAGGGACACAATGGAAGCAGCACGTCGATGATGAAGGTAGAAGGTGTTGGGACTTATTATGTGGGGCTGCAAGGCATTAGCTTCAATAGGAAAAGACTAAACATCAGCACAGATGTCTTTGCACTAAAGATTGATGGGCCTAATGGGCCTAAAGGTGGCTGCATAATCGACTCTGGCACACCATATTCGCGAATCATTGCCCCTGCATACCACAAATTAAAAGAAGGGCTAGAGAATTACTTCTCCAGAAACAAGAACTGACAAAGGATAATTGGTGATTTAGGTTTAGAACTTTGCTATGAACACGAAAGCCAGAAGGGTTTAAGAATCTCCCGGACATAACCTTCCATTTTCAGGGATCGAAGGGTGGTCTTGTTATAATGCTTCAGGGGGTTTTGAAGTTGGCAAGAGATTTAAGTCGCATAAGTTTCGCCAGTACTTTTGTCTTGCCATGATACGTTATAAACGTATATCACTGATTGGAGTTCATAAGCAAACAAATCAAAGGATCATTTATGATACTCAGAAGAAGAAACTAGTATTCCATTCCGAAGATTGTTCGAAAAATTCATGAAACATGTACTTCAGTACTGTAAAGAACAAATGGACATGTAATTTGATGTGGATCCCAAAGTATGAACACCAATAAGAACGTTTCTGGGATTCAAACGTATCCCTTAAACTCTCATTAATTTGCAGGTATGTGCCTGAAATGCTTATCTTGAAACGGGAAATCCATAAAGCATCCATTTTAACTATATGAAATAGCTTAAATAGAGAAAATCTAATTCTACAGTCTTAACATCATTGAATAGCTATGGTGTTATAAAGCCCTAAACATTCTTGTTTCTCCATTATCTTGTTAACTTATCACCACCAAAAGCTATTCCAATAAATCTTTATTGGCTTGAAAATTTGAGGGAGTGAAATGTGAGTGCAGGAACTGGAAACCAAGCCAGTCTGAGAGCGCGTGGCACACGCGCTAGGTGATCTTAACTAACTTAACCGCCAAGAAGCTGTTAGTGTATGGTTGTCTTCAAACTCTCTCTTTCCCATTTCTTTTCCCTCTCGTCCACCTTCCATTTCACCCTTCAAAAAGCCCACCCAGTTTTTCTTCAAGAAAATCAGTTTTTCTATACAGTGAAATATCTGTGCTTCCTCTTACCATCAACAATGGCAATTTTATTCCGTTTCCGCTGCCCCCTTGTCAGCTGGGTTTTCATCGGTTTGGTCGTCTTTTCCATGGTGGTAACAGTCCTTATTCTCAGTACCAGTTTCATGCATTCTCATTTTGACAGGGTACTTTCTTTGTTACTTCTCTGTTTTTTTTGGTTTGTTTCTCCTCTTCTTTTCAGTCTTTTACGCTAACTTCTTCAAACCTTTTTCATTTTTTGGGTTTGTGTAAGATTCGTGTGGAGGCTGAGAAGATTGTTGGCGATGTTTATCATTCGGCGGAGGTCTTTCGGATGAATTATGCTGAAATGGAGAGGAAATTCAAGATTTATGTGTACCCAGATGAAGATGAGAATACGAATTATCATACGATTTCTGGGAAGTATGCGAGTGAAGGTTATTTCTTCAAGAATATCAGAGAGAGCTCGTTTCTGACGGATGACCCCGACCAGGCCCATTTGTTCTTCATTCCCATTTCTTGCCACAAAATGCACCAAAAGGTCTCTCTTTCTCTCCATATTTCTTCATTTTCTTGTCCTTTGATCAGTGTGCATATGTGTTTAAACTCCAACAGTTGCTTCTCTTGCTGTAAGTGTGAGTTAATATTAAGAATTTGTTTTTTTTCCTAGTTAAATCAAGTTTTTGGAGCTCTGTTCTTTTTTCCCATTTTGAATTTGATTAGGCACTAAACATTCTTGAAATGGAAAGCAAAAAAAGTTCAAGGTTCATTAGTAATATGAGATTCGTTGTGTTACAAATTCTTTTTTAAGCAATAATACTGTGTTATAGTTTATCTTTTCAGTAAACCAAAGTCATATTTACATATATATAGTATAGAATATGAGTCAATGACTAATTCGACCCCAGCCGAGAAAAAGAAAAATATTGATGAATCCAAACGTTGTACAGTAACTGTATGCGTCTCCCCACCAAATATATACGAAATAAAAACGAAAAAAAATAAAAATAAAACCGCAAGAACCCAACGAAAAGTTGTGTCTGCAGCGAAAAGACACCATGCAAAATATACATATAAGTACTGTATATGTACACTGAAAGTGGGATATCAATTTGTTCGAGTAGGCAAAATGCGGCGGGTGGAGGCGGAATATGGCGGATGGGGGTGGGGTCGGTGGTGGCAATGCTGTGTATAGTGATGCTTCTGATCTTTTTACCGCTTGGAATGGGGCCCGGCCCGGTTCAACCCCCGTTGTTTTCTTTGCTCTTCATTTTCCCTGTCTTGATGGCTGCCATTCTCATTTACCTTTCTCATGCCTCCAAGACTCGTTAGTTTGCCTAATTCTACAAAGATTTTGTAGTCTTAGTTTTAAATCCAGTGTCTTTATCGATTTTCACTTGTACTATGTAGCTTGTTCTTGCAAAAGAGGGTGGTTTTAGAATTGGATATTTTGGACTTCACTGTGACGACCTGATGTAAGTTTTTGAGATCTAAATGAAACGTAACAGTGATGTTTGATAATAGCCTTTGTATCTTCTTTTATTGGCTTAGTTTTCTTGTTTTTCGGTTTTGGTTGGTTTTCTTTTTGTTGTAAATACAAGAGAGTATATAATTTGCAGTAGGATGTAATGGATGATTGTGATCAAGCATTGAACAGTTTGATCAAGGAAAAATATGTTGACATAAATGGTAAAGAAATCTGATGCAGCAAATTAGAATTCTTTTCACCAGTTCCCTGTAAAAATGGATATTCATCAACTATTGATTTTTGGCTGTACCTTTTAAGTTATCAATAGCAATTACATTGCTTCTGAACTGTAAAAAATTCATTCCCTTAGTTCCTGTCCGTGTTGTCGATGCTGCATCCATGCACTGGGTACATGCATCTTGTGCCAAATATCTCATTTGGCAAAGAATAGGATGATTCGCATGGTATATGCTGAGTGAGTAATAACACGATTTTAGTATATGATTTATCATAGTGCATTATTTTAAAATAATGCACTGTCAATCAATAAATATGAGAAACTTGAATTTGAGTGCTATTGTGCTCTGAATCAAAATTTCAAACAATATATATCAGAATCTTGTTTTCTCTTTAATGCTATTCAGGTATCATCTTATGAGGAAATGTCATCAATTGTTGGGAAATATGTTAAGGGCTTAATCCTAAGGTACCCTTACTGGAACAGAACTTTGGGAGCCGATCACTTTTTCTTGACTTGCCATGAAATTGATGTTGGAGCAACTGAAGGGGTTCCACTGCTGGTCAAGAACTCAATTCGGGTTGTGTGTTCACCTAGTTACAGTGCTGGATTCATCCCACATAAAGATGTTTCACTTCCCTTAGTAATGCAGCCATTTGCACAACCCGCAGGAGGAAATGACATAGACAAGAGGTATCCTGTGTAATCTGTCTGGGAAGAGAACATAACATTAGAGCCACAAAACATACATACATTTCAGCAATTTACACACACTTCACACACTAAAATATGTTGATGGGGCTGTGGAATGAGGCGATATGCTGCTGCATTTTTGGGCAGGACAATACTTGGTTACTGGGCAGGCATTTGCAGTTCTGATACAAGAAAGACATTGGTGAACCTATGGGGGCACGACGATGAACTTGATATCCAGAATACAACAGCTTATAATCCTGGCAGGATGAAGAAATTCTACAGTGCTAAATTCTGTATCTGCCCTGTTGGGTCAAGAGTCACTAGCAATCGCATCACAATGGCAATTCACTATGGATGTGTGCCTGGTAATTCACAAAAAATCATCTGTCTTTTTCTGCTTCAGCATTAGGGTTTTTCCGGTTATCCATGATTTCTAGCACCATTGAACAAGTGTTAGTATCTGTTTTACAGTAATATTGGCGGATTACTTTGATTTGCCATTTAACGACGTTCTTGATTGGCGAAAATTCTCCCTTATTCTCAATGAGAGTGATGTTTATCGACTCAAGGACATTTTGAAGGCCAAAGCAGGTCCAGATTTCAGAACTTTACACAGCAATGTACTCAAGGTAAAGTGGATTTTAACATTCCATTGGTAATTCTTCTGGTAATTTTGCTTCAATTTTAGTCCAAGTTGTGGACTATTATTGATCAACATTTAGTTATAACTCTATTTTAGACTAATAAAAAATAGTTTGAATATTTTAGTTATTTATTTATTTATGTGGATCAGGTACAGGGACGTTTCCGGTGGAATACACTCCCTGTAAAATACGATGCATTCCACATGGTTCTGTATGATCTCTGGTTACGGCGAAACGTTGTCAAATACTAAGCTACGGCAACCCTTTTTTACCCTCTTTTTACACACCACTGGGTTCGTGTCTTCACCTTCTACCAATAACTTGACCACTGCAATTTGAAGTGACAAACAATACCTAACCTTTCATTACTGCCACTGCACTTGTTTCTGTAGTACACAATTGAAAATTCTTATAAGGTGAAACACCTACGATGGAAACTGAGAACGCCGAATTTAAACTCTTTTCATTTGGCTCTGAGCTGGGCAGCAATATGCAGTAATCTCAACTGCAGCTCACGAGTTTTGATATCATGGGATGCTATACATTTGGGTTATATGTAGATCACATGATGATATGATCATTTCACTTCATGACATCATCATAATCATGAAGAAGCAAGAATAGTGAAATAATGTACCAAAAGAAAAACTATAACAGTGAAATATCTCAACCTTTATTTACAAATAAAAAGTGAGCTGGAATCAAATTTATTCTGGGTAAGGGGAAAATTGTATCTATACACATTACACAATTTGACCAATGGGATACACAGATGATGCTAGTCCATGTCTTACAGAGTCAAAACTTTCAACATTTTTTGTCATTTATCAATCAAAGATACGAAGTTCTATCCAACACCTGAACACAAAGGCACCCGCTTTCTCTACACTATCAACAGGATATAACCAGAAAACTTTTTCCATCATCAAAGGTACAATGTTCTATGCAAAACCATCTAAAACACATGGATACACTCTTACTACTATTAACAGAGCATCTCTACAGATTTAAAGTCAGCAGGTAGTATCATCTTGAGTCCCGACAAACAGAAACCATGATTCATGCCCCTGGGCAGTCAGTGGCCATATGTGAATCAACATCAACATCAAACTGTGCGCTAATCTGAGGAACGGTGACTAACAGCTAAAAACCAGCCCAGAGAGCATAAGAAGTTGCACTATCCTCCTAAAGGTGGTCTGAGTTGCTAAAAGCGCAAACCTGCCCATCGAAGTTTGCAGGAATCTGGAATTCGGTTCCAGAAACATTTACAAGTTCATCTATAGTTTCCTGGAAATTCCAAAGAAGCGATTACATATATACATTTTCGTAGTGCTCTTTCATACAATTCTCTCTCCATTCATATTTCATAAATGCACTCATACATTTCTCTCCATTTCCAAGGACACAAGAAGGAAATTTTATTCCAACATTGAGAAAGGAGTATGTTTAACAAAACATGGGTGCTAAGAAATAGGCCATATGGAGCTTTGAGATTGGGAGGTAAGAAATTGGCAACACCTTCCAAAGCCATCACATTAAAAGTACACCTGATAAGTAATTGGGCTTTGGAGATAAGAAAAAGCTCCAAAAACTTTGAGATTGGGAGATAAGAAAGTGGTAACGCCTTCTCAAGCCATCACACTAAAAGTACGTCAAATGAGTTTATCGGGCTTTAAGGTAAGAAAGAGCTGCCAATAACTTTTGATATCTGTTTAAATTTTGAAAAAACAACAACTACCTGTTCACCGAGGTTGCCAGATGAACTCTCTATTCCAATACATAAATCATCAACAGTTCCTTCGGTGGTCTCCATTAAGTCCTGGAAAGTAAAGCGAGTGAAATTGGAAATGAAGAAGAGGAGTTGCTATCAAGAAACAACAAAGTGATCTAAACACTTCTCCCATTACAATACCAGCTCCATACAGTATGATCATCATGAACTTGCATTTCTATCTCCTAGCATTTAGTGATATCTAAAGAAATGGAAATTGGGTGCCTACTCAATGACATTATTTACATTCCTTTAATTTATCTGATTCGGCCCACTGTGCTATATTGGGTATTGCAGTGGACAATTAGCTGTCCTTTTCTTTCCTTGCCAGCTGCCACCAGGCAGTGACTTAGATAAGGGAACTGCTTGTAGGTGGATTGCGCCGTGTCATACCAAGGAATACACATCTCTAATACATCTATTTAAGTTCCATTTATTGTGATTCATCAAGTGGTGCTGGAATCTTGTGGTATTTGTTATCAACTTGCCATATTGTCTTGTAGAGAGTGATAAAGGTTCGTTTGAACAGAGTCCTTTTGGAATTCGTATTTGCTTAATCATTGTCTTTGCAGCATGTTTCTAACATCACGAAAATGAGTGTGTATCAACATGAATTGAGTCAACATTTGAGGAACTATATGCGACAAGGTCATTACTGGATTTTGAAAAGACTGCATACCTGCTCAGTTCTTATTGAAGGATTTCCAGACATCACTAATGCAGGCTGTGTCTGTTCAGGAGTTCTCTGTTCAGCCAACAGATCAGGAAACCACTGTTCAGAACATGCTGAAGCCAAGAATACCAATACAATGAAATGCAAGCTTATGTTCACTCCCACTTTGTCCGCAATGTTCACTCTAACCATATTAACAGCGAGTAGAAATAGATTTTTACGAGAGAAGAAACAAACTTATAAGCCACATGGGGGACATCACAATGAAAATAAGACCAGACAAAAACATTCAAAACACTTGACAAACAGTTGAGACAGGAAGATAGTAAATTATGACAGTGAAAGCGACTACAAATTAGAAGTGACACTGTATTTTAATTTCCTTCAAAATCTCAGATTGTTTCATCAACAAAATCTTGACTCCACACATTGCATTCCACCATTTTGAGTAAATCCTCCAAAAATCCAAAAACTCACAAATGGTTGTATAGCTAGAATAGTAGAAACACACACACACACACACACATATATATTCTAAGAGTCCAATGGCTTTCAGTTCTAGAAAGTATGAAAACACTTTTAATAGCAGTGACCACCTGTAATTACCTCCTCATCCTGGTTGCCATAGGAATTATCTGGTTCAGTGGCCGTGGGCTTGATCTCCGGAGTTTCCTGTAGAGCACATGAATACAGATGCTTCTAAAATAAGGTACACAGATGAAAGTAGTGATATAAGAGTACCAAGCCCAAAAAAGATGGCCAGAATCTAAATATAGTAAAGAAAACAAAAATAAAATATGAAACACGATTTTCCTGATGCAAGTTTTGGTACAACAAACAGGAAGATTAAGAAGTTATAAATGCTTTAATATACATACTGGCTCATTTTGACCGAATACATGCCTTCCTCCCTTGGTGAGATCTCTTAGAGTTCCCTAAAAAGCATAACTAAATCATGAAAAAGAACAGAAGAAAAGGGGCCAAGAAAAGTGTAAAGCACCAGCAGAAAATGGGGGAACAATAGTGAATTTCATCAAACGAAAAACACAACATCGAAACGTCATCTAATTTTTCCAATTGATTGATATTTTGTTGGAATGGACTGAAGAAATGATGCAAATCTCAACGTGATAAACAACAATAATGAACAGTAAATCATGCTGATTTTATGGAGAAATACAGGATGTTAAAAAAAAAATAGATGAATAATTCCTACCTTGTTTGCCCACATCAGTCCACATGCATTGCATAGAGTTCTTGGACCTGCTGGTCCCCGACGCATTGCTGGAGTTGACGTTTCACTAACCCCACAATGTTGACATCTACGTGAACTATTGAAGAAAACGAGAAGTCTGATGACTATGTAAGAAAAAGAGAACAAAGCACTAAAAAATGATAGCTATATCATATCTAAAACAATTTATATCAAAAAATTCCAAATATCGATAACAGATGTTACTTTTCCTAATCACCCAGTGTCGGTATTCATAACATACATTACCTCTTTCATGAAGCAACAGTGTCAATACAAAATAAGAGATGACATGCACTCTTAATTAGACCCAGGAATCCATAAAAGAAGAAAAGATACTAGACACGTATGTTCAATAATCAGGACAGCCTGTACCAAACAAGGCAACAGAAAAAGTCATTTGAAGTCATAAATATAGATCAGCCACTGTATGCCTCTTAAATACACAGCATCCATATGACCAGCCCATATAAAATTCAATTAAGGTATATGATTACCAACATCTTAAGGTAATATGAAACTGCAGGGAAGTAGTTAATTCATAGCTCTATGGGAAATAGTTGAAACAATCAAACTAAATGAAAAAAGCATGTCATGCAAATTTTAAGCAAATAGCAATTAGCAAGTGAAGAGAAGCTCCATACTCACACAGGTTGTGGATGAGGAGTGCAATTTCCTGAACCCCAATTTTCATCAGATGTCTTATAGCTATCTTTTACAGAGGCAAATTGGCCATTTCTCCGATGCATCCTGATAAATGTACAGACACAAAAAAGATTAACCACTGAAGAAGGTATTCAGGTTCAGGAAATAAAAGCTCATGTTCCAAAGCCAAATGTCCAAAAGGAAGCACAAATCAAAAGTAACACCATCATAGAGAGAGAACTTCATAACTAGTTTCTCATAAGTCATTGTAGCCTCTCGTGCTTACCGATTATACTTGGTTAAGACTACAAAAACTCAATTTAACAATAATCTCACTAATTTTCTCTTCCTGCTATTTTCAACCAGATTAACTCTTAGTTACTTACTTCTTCCGAATGCAGAGTTACACCAACCTCAATATCTGGAAAAAAAATTATTAAGCAAAATCTGCTGCCAGTTTGGACTTAGAAATGCAGTTTACAAATTGGACTAGCAATTCATGGTCAAGAAGTAAATTTAAACAGCATAGCAAGGACAGAAGCCCTATGGGCAATTAGAAGCCAACCAAGGCATAAACTGCCACATCTTCATGAAACCATGCCCATGTTTTTCCAGATGAAATAATTTGTCATATGTATGTTATCTCCTCACTTCTCAATGGAAGTTTAATGTGGATGAGAATCTCAAAATCTTGAAGAACAGACACATTTTCACTTCCTACCAGAGCTAGAGCTGCAACCATTCTGCCGCATACTTGTTAGAAATTAATCAAAAAATATTATGTGGATAATTTTAATTAAATTAATATTCCACAACGATTTTTGTTCAGTAGGTAACAGCATAATGCTATGCAAAAAACAGCAGCCTATTTTTAAATTTCCAAACAAAATTCACCTCTGAGCAACTTCTTTTCGGCAAGTGTACCTAATCTTCTTTTCGAAGCATCTTTCTTTCCGCTTCTCTCGGAACCTCACCAGTGAAGCAATCCTCCGTGAAACTGTAGGCTGACTGGAAACATCATCCACAGCCTACAGTGCAGTTCACAAATGAACATCACAACTAATTTTGACTTCAGATGTAAATTGAAAAGACAAAAAATTAAGGAACCCAAATCACATTGCTAGTACCTTATCATTCTTCAGTAACATAAATTCAGAACTGGGCATACTACTTGGTGTCTCCCGACCTCCCAAGAGCAACAACACTGCTTGCACCTATAAAATAAATGCTTATATGAACTAATCGTCATTTTTGTCTATGAATTAGTAAACAAAACTTCATTAGAAAATTCTTCCATATATTAATATATTCACGGACTTTAATTTTACTACCATACATAATGCATCAAATGTTTAGCAAGTATTCCACTACAAAGCTTCCAATAATTAACTTCCAAACAACATACAGAAATCGTCAAAAAAGCACAACAGAAACTCCAGAAGCTAACCGACTAGAACTGCAAATTTAAAACCGCAGAAACATAAGAACTAATTTACTGTAAAAAGAAAAAAGAAAAAAAAAAAAAAAAAAAAACCTTTTCCGGAGTGACTGCCGGAAAGACATAGACTTCGCCTTCGAAAGAAATGGTGAGCTCACTAGTCCTAGACGCTGCCGAAGACTGGTTATTTAGAGGAATTGCCATAGGAGCAGACATTTCGTCAGCGCTGCTCATCGTCTCATCGCCGCCGCTGATATCATCGACGTCGAAACCTCCGCCGTTGTCATGCAATCGTATCGGCACGTTCACATACTCGAATGGCCTCCCCTTCACGGCGTCCATTTTTATCACACACACACGTACGCATGTACAGATTTTTTATGTACGTATGTATGTATCTTATGTCTGTGTTTACAGAATTAAGTAGGCGAAAACACGAAGAGAAATTTGGGAACCCTAACCCTTTGAATCATTACTATTAATGGAGTAAATTAATTGAGAATTTAGTAACAATTTGGGGGTGATTAATTGTTTGAGCGATGGAAATGGATAAAAGCAAAAAAGAGAGAATTTTGGGGTGTTTTTGGGCAGAGAAAATCAGGGCCGTTCGATCGGCGGATGTAAGAAAATGTGGGTCACGTGATGTTGACGAGGGAGTAGGGTCCAGCAACGGGGTAGGATCACGTGACAATTTTTTGATTTTTTAGTTTTTCTCTGCTTCTTCTTGGGCCATGTTTGGTTCGTGTGTCATTTGGGGGTTCTTTGCATTGTGTTTTGAGTGGGATTTAAGTTTTGGATCGAATTTGAAAGGAAAAGGAATTCCAATTGGACCTTTTTTTCTTTCTTTTTTTCCGTTTTAGGAATTTATGGGAAATATGTAGAATATATTTACCCCTTTTTTTAAAAGAAAAAATGTACTCGAACCACTTGCATTTAAAAGTTTAAGAAAATGAGAAATTGTATTTTCATCTTATCTTGAAATTCATCAAATATGATGTCATGTATCATTTAAATTGAAGCCGATATGGTGTTATTTGCGTCAAATTATGAATTCTATTATATTTTAACAAAAAAAGAATTTGACAATGATTTTATGAATGGTGTAATAAATAAATTATTTATTTTGCATGGTAATAATTTATTATGTAAAATTTGATTGTGATTCCATAAATCGTTTAATAATTTAATTGCTTATTTTGTTTGGTAATTATTTATTATATTATTATATTATTATATTTTAAATTTTTATTTTTATTTATAATTGTAAATTTTATTATTTTGATATTCGTGTTTAGCGTTGATATATGCACATATATTTATATGGATCAACTGATTTTTTTTTAACACAATAGGACCAATTGAACGAGTGCTTCAGTAATCCAATTAACTGTCCATTTCAATTTCAGATCCGAATTAATATATTGAAAAATGAGAATTATAGAAAATGAAGATGGACATCTTGACTTCATATTTAGAATAAGGAGCAAAAACAAAAAACAAGCAAGGCCTGATAACTTAGACAATGGAATAATTGATTACTTTCCTTATTCTACCCTGTATATACAAATATATCAGCGTTACTTATAAATCAAAATCTCATAAAATCCCACAATTTTGGTTTCGTTTTATTATTATTTTTTCTTTTTTGTAAAATTTCATTTCTAGGAATTTTCAAGTCCAACCATGTCAAATCCAATTAATTTATTCATTTTACAATAACACCCTTTCCTATAAAGAAATTGCATTGGCCATCTTCATGCTACAATAATAGATGTGGATTTTATCAAACTAAGATACTGTGGTTTTGCCTACAACTTCAAGAACAGAAATTTAGGACCAAGGACACCCAAATTTCCTTCTTAATTAATGAGCTACCCTATGGTTTGATAAATATACAAATGAAAACTCTCTGATCTTTCTCAACTAAAATTTTTAGGGGCTACTAATCTGTTTCATGAACATCTGTTCTTCAAGATCTATAAAAGCAGCACATTCCATATTAATTATGTCGTTCCACTCGAATTGCAATAACATTAATGTAACAGGAATTCTTTTGTCTGAAAAATGAGAGGCAGATAAAGAACATACGCAGCTTCTGCAACAACCATTTCTCTAAATTTCTCTAGCACAAACAAAAATAAATATGTCACATAGAAAATGAGGCGGGTGTAGTACGATTCTTGATTAGCGTTACATGTATTTCATGGAGAAACACCAAATCTGCAAATCTGATTCCAACATAAATGGGGAACTAAGAAAACAGAAGGCCCTATATGTGATCCACATCTACCTGACCAGTAGTTTAGAAAATATATGTACAATCTCATATATGAAAGAAGGTGAGAGATATTGTACAGGCTACTCCTGCTTATCAGCACCAATTTCAATTAGAATTGGAACTGCAATGGCTGCAGGGAAGGCAACTTCTTACTTACCATCGAGCGGTCAAGGATTAATTGTCACCACTGGAAGACGTAACGATATTGGTAGGAGGTATGACAGTATCTTCGCCATTTGCTTCACCATTGAGCTGTGAAGGAAACTAGAGCAAATAAACAACAAAAAACTTTAAAGCCCGAACCTCCTTTGTAACAATTTTTAGTAATATGAGAAAATTTTGAAATATTGAAGTCACAACTTCACTAGCCTTCATAGCAGGATGCTGCACTCCAATAATGGGAACTTTTGAAAGGTCTCTCAAGACTCCCTGCAACATTGGAAGTTCCAAGGAGTTAATTAGAGCAGCTATAGCGTCAGTTCCTATCAAGGGAAATCTTTAACTGGAAACTTGCTATGATGGTAATAGCTAGTTAGCAAGAAAGAATGGTATATATTCATACTTCGTAACAATAAAAATGGTCGCTTCCTAATATATTGAAGACTTTCACTTAACAAAGGAGGAGGAAAATGAAAAGAAAAGGTTTAAATAGATTGCTAAAATGAGATGTTTGTGGTACATAGCTGATGAAGAACAGATTGGGAACCGAATCTAGAGTGAAAATTTAATGACTAAAAGGTAGAACAGGAAACTTATGGAAGATTTGAAAGATTATAAACCTTAAATGAAGGAATAAAACCATAAAACTTCCCATTCCTCTCCAAAAACAAATCGCAGAATTGAACTACCTCCTCCCCAAAGCCAGCTAAGAAGGTTTGTTCAGGGAAATGAAGGGGAGCGCTAATTGGGGTACAGATGGTATAAAGAGGATTACCAAGAACCATGCAATACAGAGATAAAACCAAAAGGGACAGACTGAAGTTTCTAATTCGAAGGAAAAGTTGAAGCAACAGTTTTCTTTTCAACTTGGCTCGCATCTATTGAAGAATATTTCTACATCTATGATTCGACTTATATCATAGATACTAATAGGACCCGAACCATTATGGCAAGGAAAAGTTTGATTCAGAGGGAGAGAAGAGGCAGAAATTGGAAAAAAAATATCATTTGATTCGTCGATCCTCAAAACAAAGAAAGGAGAAGAGGCGGCAAAAATTGAAAAAAGAAAATATCATTTGATTCGTCAATCCTCAAAACAAAGAAATAAGTCAAGTCGCATCATTGAGGGACAAATGGAAAATTTATGGAAAGTTACAAAAGGGTGAAATTTGCCAGGACAAAAATGATTGCATTTGTGAAGGTTTGGTGTACCGGAGTCGAGGGCAGATTCGCAAAGATTTGGTCAGCCCCTATCAACAATTGGCAAGAGATCAAGGCATTAAAGAAAGCTCCCAAGATGGCTGGTTACTCATTAAATAATCCCATATTTGTGCTTAAGACAGAGAAGAATCTTTCAACGTCTCTTATAAACTCTTATTGGGTGTTGCCACTTGTTCTCATCAATAAAAGATTCTTGTTTTAATGCTTGTTTGGAGGACAACTCTCTTCAATCACAAATAATAAAAAATGATAACAAGATAGTCTTTTCTTTAATAGAATATATACTTTGTAAAAAGCAAACCTTGGTTGCCAAGCTTGTTAGTGCATAAAAAAGTAAAAAATTACTATAAGCTAAAAGAAAACAGAAAGACGTATAATCCAAACACAGGGAAAATAAAAAAACTAGCAAAAACAATTGAGCTAAACAGTAACAACCAGTAAGTTTAAAAAAAAAAAACTCATAGCCACGCTAGCCAACAATGGGTCAGCTACAGTATATCAATGATTCACACACACCTTGTTGGCCCACTTGAGACCACATGCGTTGCACAGAGTTCTAGGCCCATCTGGTCCACGTCGCATCATAGGAGTGGACTTTGAGCTAATCCCACAATGCCTACATCTGTTAAAAGTTGAGCAAGAGAAGCATTATTTCTAGAAAGTCACAAGGCGACAAACTACAAAGGAGATCTATTCAAATGAAGCTTAATTCAATCATTCAATTTTCTAATCCAAAAATAATGAGAAGGAAGCAAAGGAAGCTTTTCAAGATCACCAGCTAAGAAATAACAGAACCCGAAAAAATTAAAAATCTTGGCACTCACGAGGTTTCCTGCTCTTCTTGGCCAGAACTTCCATTCCAATCTGCAGAAGATGATCCTGGTTCTTCAGAAACTGACTTGGACGATGTAAACTGGCCTTTCTTACGCTGCATCCTGGCAGATTGCATGTGCATGAGATAAAGATGAATTTTGAGATGAATAAGTTGATAAGTTGGTGCCAAACATTCTATGTGTCAAACCAGAGATGAAACATATAAATTTGTTCAAAACCACTCTGCAGACAAAATCCTCATGCCAGAGCCAGACGTCACAATTTGGACGGTCTACGTGCACAAACCACCATACAAGTGACAAGAATTTTGTTGGTCTACAATTCCTTCTCTCATAAAATACTGAGAGATGAAAACCACATACATTTATTGTTTGTTCAAAATCAGTTTCTATTGTTAGCCATTCAATAAGCATTTAACTATATCCCACAGTACATATGCTCTTTGATATAAATCTGTTCGTTTTTACCACTTCCCTAGTTGTCTTTTAACATCCTTCGGAGTCATCCCATTCTCACCATTAGTCAGAAACATCACTCCTTCCTGACATTGAACATTGTAGTTCATCAGAACTTCTTGGCATATATTTCCAGTACCCCCTTGCCTTCAATCTTCTACTGGAAGCAAGTGATTTAAGTAAGACAATGCAATCTAAAGGCTTCCATGATTGTATTAAATCATTATGGGAAAATTATAATCATAAGTTTAGTTGCTAGAAAAGGCTCAATAGCATGAAGCCAAAACATATCGTGAATCATGGTCCAATGAAAAACTGAGTTACGGAAGTCATGCAACAAGAAAGTTTTTTATCATGTACATTTATGTGCTGGTGTAGGTGGAGCAATAATAAATAATGCATCATTATTGGACTAATTCTATTTCTTTACTACCTGAGAGCAACTTCCTTGCGAACCGTATAACGAATCTTTTTATCAAAACATCGTTCTTTCCTCTTTTCCCGAAACCGGTTTAAAGAGGCAGCCCTTTGTGGCTGACTTGACCTCCCAGGATAATCGCCCAAATTCTATTGAAGCAAATGCAAAAGTGAAAACAGACAATAAATTTGATGATATTTTAAGAGATCTCAGTTCTTGAAGCTTGAACTAGTTTGTGCATACCCTATGGTTTTGAGGAGTCATCCCAGGAGTAGGAATACCAGTGGGTACTTCATACCCACCCAATAGTAACAAAACGGCCTGAACCTGAAATATGAATAAACAAAACAACTATTACTCCTTGAATACTTGCAAAAGACAATTACTGAAAATAATACGGCCTTCTATGCCAGCGAACACACACAACACTTCAGGTTTCTAAATTGGCCAATAACTAGAGAAGTGTTTCAATCCCAATCCAATGCAGTACAAGAACTATAACTCGACAAGATTTTAAACAGAAAAATGAAAGACTTAAGTAACATAGATTATGCCATCTGCATATAAGTTGAACCAACAACGATAATGAACTTTGCTTCATAAAAATCACCATCTAAGCTAAATTCAAATGTAAAAAACTTCAGAAATACAAAATCGCATTAATTGAAGGAAAAAATTCGTCAACAGTTCATAAAATTTCACAGCAGGCTAAGCTGAATTCAAATGTAAAACACAAAATTCCATTAACTGAAGACAGAAAAGATAGAGGCAATTGATAAAACAAAAAAAAAAATGAAAAAACAACCTTTTCCGGGGAAACTGAGTCGAAAACATAAACTTCACCCTGAAACGACAGGGTAAGCTGGTCGGCGCCACCTTCCCCGGCAGCGGGCGGCACAGGCGGAGCCATATCCGAGGCGTAGAGAGCGTGAGAGCCGACCGCCTCGACGGCCTCCAGGACGGCAACCCCCGCAAGCGCGTGCGGCGAGTGAGAGTTGTTCGGGGGGTCGTACCTGATCTGGGATGGGGGGTTGTCTAAGGAGTCGTCCCCATTAGAGCATTCAACGACGTCGTCGTCGTCGTCGTCTTCGTCGATATGAGTTGTACCCTGGTGGTGGTGGTGGTGGTGGTGGTGGTGGTGGTGTGGTGGTGGTGGTGGTGGTGGTGGTGGTGTTCGTTTGTGGTATCATTCATGGAGGCGTGTGGTGGTCCGTACATGGTAGCTTGAAGATTTGTCTGAGTCAACTGATGTATTTACAGTTCCAGCATATAAATTTATTTTATTTTTGTTAATTGAAATTGTAAATCGTTTTGTGGAGCAATTTAGTAAAAAAAAAATTATATTCGATAATTTAATAAAAAAAAAATACTGAATTATAATCAATAAAATGTAAATTAAAACTTGTCTGTTTGGAGAATAGCCCATGGTTTCCAGGAGATTTTACGGGATTTGTCATTACCCCTTTAGAGCCATAATAAGTAGCATTAGCCCCATTCACAACAGTGAGGATTAGCTCTTGTTCTTCTCCATCGGATTTCAATCTCGGTAGATTTTTTATAGCCCCTATTTTCAAATTTATTTTTATATTTTCAATATATTAAAAATTTTAAAAATATTTATATAAGTTTTTCATAAGAAATTAAAATTATATTTGGAGTAATTATATTTATATATTAATTAGGGATGACGAAGTGGGTTCAAAATCGTATCCACTCAAATTTTAATAATATAAATATTTTTTGGTTAAATTTTGAATTTTTTATTTTCAAATCCAACATAATTCAAATCCTATCCGTTTATATTTTTATTTTTTTAAAATTTATTATATATATTTATAATATTTTTTTAAAAAAATTAATAATATTATTATTTAAAATTTTAAAAATTATATTATAGATTATAGGTCTACCTATTAAATTTAAATTTTTAAAAATATTGGATGATTGTATCTTGAATTCAAATAAATTCAATCCAAACCTAACTCATTATTATTTAAAATATTAATTATATATAATTTAAAATAAAAATATATTTATTTTATAATATTTTTTACATAAAAAGATGTTAACTATTTACGAAATATGAAATATTAGGAAGTTTAAAAATAAAAATAAATTATATTTATGATAAAAATAAATAAAATAAATATATTTTAAAAATTCAAATTAAAAAAAAAATCTTTGAAAAAAAAAAAAAAAACTGACGCACCCTAAAATCAATGATGGGACATTGGTACCATAAGTTCAACATGTAATTATTAATGGCCCTTTTGGCTACAGAAATTTGTAGAGTCATGGTCATCCACATGTGGGTCTAATATATACCATGAGGATTGTGATTTAAAATTTAGGAATCTCAAATTTTAGTTGGTTTTATTTTCACAAATAATTATTTTATATTTTATTAATTAAAAAAATATTTATTTATTTTATTTATTTTTATCAAATAAATACCATTTATTTTTATTTTTAAAAAATTTATTTTCAAATTTATTAATATTTTACGTATTTTCACGCAATTACTAATTTTATTTTCAAACTTACTCATTTATCATGTCTTTTCATGTAAAAAAATAATATAAAATAAATTTATTTTTATTTATAAACCTATACAATCTACATAAGAATATAAATAATTTAAATATATTCTCATTTTTTACACAAAAATCTAAAAAAATATTTTCAACTTTGTAAATACTAAAAACATAAAAATAAAACCAAAAGGGAGTCTAAGATTGCATTCTAACTTTTGTTCTCTTTCACCTCAAAACAAATATCAAATTTGTTTTGATACAAGGAAATATTGAAAAGTACAATCTAACATGTAAATAACATTTCTCAACATGGGTTGAATAGTTGCGTATAACTAAAAGATTTGGGCGCAAATTTAACAGGTGAATTAAATTTTTTAATCTTTCTTATAATGTCACATATTGCTTGACTTATATGTTACACTAGATCAATATATTATTTTTTATTTATTGTAATTAATTTTTGACTTGAATAATTAGGAGATATATGATTTTTTTTCCATTGGATTTTTCACTTTTTTCTTCCCATTATCCCATCAAACCATACATTTCATCCTCTTCAATGCACTCGTTATATGGTGAAATATACACAAAGAAATAATGTGGGCTGCACTAACTTCTACATCTATATCAATGAAGAAAAAAATAACTTATAAATATTAAAAGTAATTTTATGCATTTAATGTTTCTTGTCTTAATCAAAGTACTAGGCTCCACAACTCTACGGAATAAAATTTTCATATGCAATGGAAATGATGCTTTTGGAATATATATATATAAAATAAGTTCTTGATTCTATAACGTTGTTGTTTTTATAAAAATAATAATAAAATTTATAAAATCAAACATATTTTCATTTTAAACATCTATATATATATATATATATATATATATATATATTTTAAAATCACGCTATTGAATATGACATTGTTAGTCTCTCATGAATACACAACTTTTTTGAATTTTTCTTTTATTAAGTAAAAGTGAATGGAAAACTCCAATATTATTAATCTCCACACCAATGTAGTCATAGAATTTATTATTTGTATAATATTCGATTTGAATAACAATTATTTTAAAATGAATAAATTTGTCACATGTCCAATAAAATTAGCATTTATTCGTTGTAGAATTATTTGGTTCACAAACTATAATAAGAAATTATATATGTCAAGTTTTTTTTTTCCTTTTTTTTTTTGTTCTTATTACTAGAATGACATTTTTAACCTTGGGTATTTATGTTCTCCTTGACCTCCAACTTACCTTTCCGAAAAACTCAACTATAAAAGCAAAACTCATTTCTGATTCTAATCATATCCAATAAAAATATCTGAGAAGAAAAAGAACTCGCATCAATAGAAATCATGAACGTTGAAGAAGAGGTGGGTCGACTCAAAGAAGAGATCAAACGTCTCGGCAAACCCCAAGATGATGGCTCCTACAAGGTCATCTCTTCTCACATTGTCGATCTCGATCATATTTTAACTTGAATCTGAAAAAAAGAATATTACATAAAGTCTTGATTTGATTCAGACCCATGTTAATTTTTATCTAGTTGATGATGTTATTTCCGATTATTCTCTTCTTTTGGATGTTTTCTTCAACCGGGACCATGATTTTTTTTTGTTTTTAAGTGTGATGTGAATTTTTCTTTTTTTGCTGATTTTTCCGATCCAAGAATTTTGTGCTTGCTCAGGAAATTATGTTAGTCAATCTGTTTTTTTGTATGTAAATAAGTGCATAGATTTAGATTTTGCTTCTAAATGTAATGTGACTGAGGGTGATGACTGATAGGATAAGCAGAACTTGATGGTAGTTTTGTAAAAGCCGAAAATTTTGGCTATTGATTTCACTTTATCGAGAATAGTTGACAATGTAAGTTCGGCTATACGTCTGTGGCTTCAGATCGTTGTCCCGATTAATGAATATGTACGGTAAGGTACCATGTTTCTTTGGTGTCACTTAAACCTTTTGTTGATAGTCTCCATAACTACCCATTTATTGCCATAATGGCTGAAATAGTGTCCATCTCCTCTACTGCTCGTTTGGTGGATTGTTGCTTGCTTAATTTATGTGTATTGTTGTCAATGGCAAGCATGCAAGCTATTATTTATTGACTTGTCTTATCTCTTCTGGTTCAAGTTGAAAAACGTCGTTACTGTTCCATCAAGCTAGAGATCAACCAAACCTAGATTGAATTTAAATGGGTTTTCCTCTTCATATTATGCACTGTTCTGACAATAAAAACATTGAGGGTATTGATCAAGATAGTTAACCATTACTATCACCAATTGATGGTCGGTTAGCCAAGCAACCTGCAGTTGACAAGTCGATAATGATTCCTCTTGTATTTGTGGTTCTACAGATATTACTTTGAGATGCATAAAGTTAGAAACTTGTTCCTTTTTTTTTTCCTTTTGTGGTAGACATTTTTTATGCCCATCTTTTAAAAAGAAAAAATTGCATGTCAGAAAACTGGGAAATAGGATTGCTAGTGTTAAGAGGGTTCAAAAGATGCATCAGATGACAATAAGGACATAATATGTGGCTTGATTATCCTAATGGAGAAACCTTCCTTTTCTCATCTACACAATAATTTTTTTAACATTTCTTCCCCTTGTTGCTTTATGAGTGTAGTTCTGTAAATATCTCTGAAGGTCTTATTTGATGGATTCTGGTCCATCATGCTGCAGATGATCTAGTAGTGAATTTATAGCGTAAACTATGAGTAGAAAACATGTGAGTGGTTTTCATCCATTACACCTGCATGTCATTGATCTTATTGTTCTTCTGATGAGATATTATCTTACATCTGCATCTGTCTTAATTATGCAGGTCACATTTGGTGTGCTCTTTAATGATGACAGGTGTGCAAACATCTTTGAAGCTCTAGTTGGAACTTTACGTGCAGCAAAGAGGCGTAAAGTTGTAACATATGATGGTGAACTGCTGTTGCAAGGAGTCCATGATAATGTCGAAATTACTCTCAAAGCAGAAGCAACGGCAAGTGATGCAGTTGTAAAGAGCTAAAAATATGCTACAGCTTCCTGGTAGTTAAGGGGCAAACTTCTTGCACTATTGTGTGAAGTATTATGCTGAAATTGTGAAATCTACGTTGTATTTTTCTTGTGATGTATAATGGATCGTACAGACTTCCTATCTAGGGAAGACCTGTTGCATTATCATTTGATGTATTTCAACTTTCTGAAGTTAACTATGCCTCTTGCTGGGCTTTAGTCCTGCTGGAACATATATAAAGTACACCAATGCCAGTTGTATCTCTCTCTCACCTTCCCTGAAACTTTTTTACCTTGAATGAGAAAATGCTGAACATTTAACAAATGTTTTAGCATTCGTATTCATTGTATGAACAGCCAATCTAGCCTGACATTGTCTAGTGACATCTTTTCTTCTGCTAACAGGTAAGCTTTTGACTGCAAAATGTGATTCCCACTACCAATCCAAGTAGCTAGAATTGAATTACCAGTTCAAACCAGAACACCTATGGATATTTTCCAGGATGTAACATACACAATTCATCTCAGACGAAAGGCGCTCAGATGGCCTTTTTTTTTATATGCTAAATTGCATGGACAGCTAATAAAATCTGCATTTTATGTTATAACTAAATAGAACAAGAGAACATATCAAATTAGAGAAATTGGATATTGTCACAAAGCTCGGCCATGCTTTGATGGTAACAGCTCAATGTATTAAACCAGGTTAAAAAAAAGATGATTAGGACCCTTATCTTGAGTTACCTCAGCGGATTACATATATATGATCGATCATCGTTATTTCACTTTTGTGGCTGTCCCCCTCTTCAAGAAGATTGACAACAAAAAAAATCCTCAAGAACCTTGCATATATCTTCATATGATCAAGCCAGTAAGAATGCCTGGAGCAGGCTCTGGGCAGCTTGCGTTTCATCTGGTGTCCCAGATATAACAACAATTCTCTGAGTTGCTCCAGGACGAGGTTCATGCACTATGACCTTGGCTCCAGATATCTGATACAAATGCACGGTGAGAAAGAAAAGAAAATAAATGTAGCACCAGCTAACCAGAGGTTATTATTTGCAGTTGGTAATTAAGTATGAAATTTTAGATCAGAGGATCACTTGATGAAAACAAAGAGCAAAACAAGGAAATAAGAAATTAAAAATAAAATGATGACCAAGCAATCTGAAGAGTTCCTACAATTCAAAAGTAAGTTGTGACCATGAATTGGTATATGCACATTTCAAGTTTCATGTCCGGAGGCTAGGCCCCCTCGGAGGATGCATATTATAAACTTTTCAAAAATTCTCATGTGAAAATCATTCCACATATATGATCAATTCATGTCAACATTTGTTAAATTAATTCTAAGCACTAAATATATAAATTAGCAAAATACTGTAGAAAAGAAGGGAAACTAGAGAAGCTTTTAAAAAGGTCCTAGAATCCCAATCTTCAGCAGTTAAATAAACAACAATCAGCTTCCCCCCCCCCCCCCCCCCCTCTTTTTGGCAAAACTATTAACAGGCAACCATAGCACCCAAGGATTTATGGTTGCTTTTATAAAAATCCGTATAGGAGTCAACAACCAAGTTACAACATAATTTTACAGGTATTCAGCAGGGTAAATCTTCTTGGAAAAGTAGCTTTCAGTTACCTGTCGCAGTCGAGCCAAATTGCTACCATTCTCCCCGTAAATGGAGCCAAACACAGTATCAGGGACAACAATCTCTACGGCCGTATTGGTCACAATTGCTAATCTGCTTCCACTGCTTACACATACAGAATAAGTTTTATGACAATATTTCTTTGGCTTTACTATGAATTGAATTTTTATGCGCACAAAAGCAAATCATGTTTGGGGTGTGGGGTTGGGGCAGGTGTCAATTTGCTTTTGGAAAGTATAATACATAGAGATGAAGTCTTCTCATTACAATAGGCAACTTGAAGTAGACAACAGAAAGAATGTACAGTCTACAAACAATGAATAAATGTTACTTGAAGGACCATGACTCAGATCACATCTTAATATCACCAAGACAAACTAAACTCACAACCTAGGTCACATAAAGCAGGAACGAGGGCGGGAGCAGGAGCAGAAGCAACAGTGACAAAATTGCAATGCTTTAAGAGTGAGAGCGCCTAGAGTGTCTATTTATATTAATATTATAATTTTATCTTTCTAATTTTCCAAATATAGTGGAGTTCACCTGTTGATTCCATGACTCTATTCATCACCTTGTAATCAAGGTTCGAGACTTTTTACTAGCATTTCTAGTCTTTCAAAAGAAGTCAAAAAATAAAATGAAAAGGAAAAAAATACTAATATAAAAAGGTCAAAACTCTAAGTGGAATAAATTCTCTTCTTCTCCTCATCCCACCGACATCCTCTCTCTCTCTCTCTCTCTCTCTCTCTCTCTCTCTCTCTCTTTTTCATTTTTCTGTTAATCCTTTGACTCCATTCCAAATCCCATGGGTCTTCTACCAGTATAATCTAGCAGCTAGCATCACTTCCCTCCTCTCTGTTTGGTAAGTCTTATCCTCTATCATCTTTACCGCCCCTGACATCTCTCGTTGAACAAATCAACAAGCATTCAGCATCTCCGCCCTCAAAAGCCCATTTTTTTCTCCAACGCCATATTGCCTTCAAATTTTTGAATTAATACAGTCAAGGTTTATGATGTTTAAGTGAGCAATTTAGTGAACCTTAGAGCAGCTTAAGGTGCCACTCCCACTCCAAAGTTGGCGGAGTGCGACTCAAGCGCCAGAGCAGCGGGGGTGGTCGGCTACTCATGCAAGAGCTCACAACTGAG
Organism: Paulownia fortunei; assembly: GCA_019321725.1. Lineage (NCBI taxonomy): Eukaryota > Viridiplantae > Streptophyta > Magnoliopsida > Lamiales > Paulowniaceae > Paulownia > Paulownia fortunei. The sequence continues at coordinate 27,915,348 of CM033106.1, read as the reverse complement.
TGTACAGTGGTTCTGGAAGCAAAAGCCAATAAACAGCACACTTATAACCATTATGATCACAGTATTGACCATATCTTCAAAACTAACGAATATCATGACTTCACAAGCAGTTACTATAACCAAATGACACATTTTCACATCACTTTCATTTACTTGTAAACAAATGGCAATAATTGGCAAACTACTACGTAATTATACCTAAGATATCAGCAAATGCCAAAACAATGACTATAGGAATTAGGAAGCACTCAATTATTCATTACCACTTTGATCATTCTCAATTTTATTTATTTCCTATCAGATTAGGTATATGAAACAAAAGGGTATCACTAAAACATATTAATGTCGCAGCAGTGGTAGATAATAAGCAGGGTTTGCAGAGCTATGCTTGGTGCCAACCTGCCAAGTTCCACACCACCTTTAACTGAAGGTAATCTTCCGCCAATATCCATAATATTTCCCTGGTTTACTCCAGAAACTGTCTGCAATCAGAATCATCCACACCAACATAAAGTATCAGCACAACCATTAAGATAAAAAGAAGAAGAGGAAACAGTGAAGATTAAGTCATACCAGTGATGCCAATAAACTTGGTGACTGTGGTCGATCTATATTATTGGAAATTCCATGACGATCCATACTGTGGGTCAAGGACTTGTGCTCATTGAGATTGTCTGAGATACCTAGAGATAAATGTGATCCAAAAGGAGGAGGATCCTTTACTTCACCATAGGCACTATTCTCGGCCCTCAAAGAATTACGATTCCCACTTCCAGTTGACATTATTATGGATAACATGTTATCTCGCAATCTACCAGTCACCTTATATAGAGCATCTTGTACATTTACAAACTCTCCTGTAATCTAAGAAAAGAATAAAAAGCTATAAACATATATATTTGGCAATCTTTGGGGATGATATCCACTTTAAGGGCAATAAGTATGATCTAAACCAATAGTAGTCATAAGTTGTGTCACAATACATTACTGCATCCAATCTTTATATAAATTTTGCAGGCTAAAAGATCAATACAATCAACTACCCAAAAAATATCTGCTTTCAGTAAATTGGCAAATTCGGAACAATATATCACAATTGTTTCAGACAAGATATGCTGATCAATGAATAATTATTATGATATGAGAGCCATGCACAGTTCGTTTCACCAAGGTCCTTGGCAGATATGATACAGAGCCAAAAAGATTTGTTATACAGATGTATACGGGACAATGTCAGGTAAGATAGCACATAGATGGTATGGATAGGTGCTGATACATCAAAACCTATGAGGTTTTAGCTTAACAACTCATAAACATGTTTCCAGATTACACCAGAATGTCTCCAGACAATGAATCAATGAAGTGACTCCTTATAATGACAATAGAAAGAATTTGATCAATTGGAATGCATACGAGGGATGATACAAATCATTACTGAAAAACTTGACAGCTGCTTTCACTTGAAGGATATCACATTGATATACAAAGTACAACCATCACTAACTTTATGATACCCATTTCATCAACCACATGCATCTACACCTAAAATATCACATAAACTAATTGTTCAGTTAAACTGTACATGTAGGAATTTAGGTAAATAAAAAAAAATTCCTTCGTAAGAAAAGAAACTGTGTAATTACTGCCGAGATCTATTGAACATTAAAAACTATAGTACCTGTAAAACTTCATCATTTTCTGAGGCACACTTTGGGACTTGGTTGCCCCCAATTATCCTTAGGCCAGCACCAGTCACCTTTCTCATCTCTGAAATAATTGCACCTCCTTTTCCCAACAAACAACCAACCTGGTTTGATGGTACCAGAACTCGAGCTGATACAGGTGATCCTTTTGAATCTGAATCCATTCCCTTCACGAGACCAGCCTTCATAAACCTCTTGAACACAAGAACAACTGCGTTTTGCGCAGGCGAGTATTGGGATTTTACACTCTACGAAACAATAAGCACAAAAAGAGTAAAATATCAACTCATGCATATAAAACCAGAGAATTACAATAGAATAAAACCAATTACCTCCATCGCAGTAATGGTTATCAATCGTTCATCGCACTCTGCTAGAGTCGGCCCAATACTTATAGAAGCACCAGTTTTATTTTGAAGAGCCTTGACAATAGATCCTCCCCTGCCAATAATGCCACTAACTCGTTCATTGAGGCAGAGTATCTTAAAAACCACTTCTTGCTGTGGTGCTGTAGAGTCCACGTCGGAAACCTTCTCAGACTCCAATGATGAAGAACTGCCTCCCGAGGCATGATTCATAGAGTTTGAAGGCATTGGTTGCATTATTGGTCCCTGCTGCAGGGGTAGATCTACAGTTGGAATAGGCAAGGACTCTGCCTTAAGAGGTCTGGTCCCATACGTTCTCGTTTTCTCAAGTGATGGAAACTCTTGAAGGCGACCAGTGATAACAACAAGTGCTTTCTTAACAGCCAGAGCATTACCTTCAATCTGCAATAAATCAACCAATATTTAATTATGGCCTCAGTTACTGATGTGAACTAGCCACTATTAGCTCTGAGTACAAGAAAAAGCCAATATTTATTTTCCAATGCATTATAATGCTCCAGTTTCTCAAACTCTTGTTGGAAGTAAGATTTTTTAAGAATTTCTTATTGCAAATTTACGTAATCCTCAGGAAACACCTATTTAGAAAAATCAAATTTTGCTGACAGATAACTTTGCATTATTTATTTTTTTAAGGGGAATGGTTAAATTTCAAATTCATCAAGTTGAAACAATTACATCATTTATCAAAATACTAATAGAAGTAGTGCGACACGAACCCAAGACCTCTTAGTCATGAGACCTCAACCTCACCATTTTGGCAAGACCTCCTCGGCATACAACTTTGTAAAGAGCTTCCTGTAAAGCTAATAGAATCAAAAAGGCCTTGGGCAGTTTAGGAAAATATATATCTATTAATCCAATTTTTAATGCATGTTTCAGAGCCATGAGTCTTTAAAGTTGTCCTCGTTCAGATATGATTAACAAAAGCTGATAATTAAGAATTATATTGTTGATATATTTAAAATTCGACATCTTTTGCCAGTGAAGGAGATGAATATGGCAATTCAAATTCAATTGCATTGAGATGGGGCTAAACTAACCTTTTTAAATCGGCAACACAATATATGGCTAAATATCCTAAACTCAAGTTCTATGTAACTTGGTTCTATAAACCATCCAGTTCCAGGCAAAAATAGAACTGAAATTCATATTTTATTTTATTTTTATTGAGTGAGAATAATTCGTAATATATTTATGCTGAGAAATCAACACGTGCAATCCACGCTCAAGCACCAAAGTCTATCCGTTCCTCATCTGAAGACAAACCAAACAGACAGTCCACTCCAAAAAGATTATGCAATCTTTACTTCAAGATGTTTGCCCTTTTCCCCTACCAAAGGCAGTACAAAGAAAAAGAAATTGCAGGTGAAAACTATGTACACCAAACACATTGACACAGTGTAAGTTCCAGCTAAATGTTCATACATAAGAATAACGAATTTAATTACTACAAATTGAACTGTCACTGCCTAACAAAGGCAGAAACAAAGCAAAACCCAATTGAAGGATCACCTCAACCGCATTATCATGTTCTCCCTTATGTTGTTTTAATTTATAAACAGAAACATCATCATGCTCAAGCATCTGCTTCATTCCTGTACACTCTCTACTTCCAAAAATATATGCACATCCCACATATTTCATACTTAACATTCAATTATGCAACAGTTAATGAATGCACAGAATCCAATATTTACTCATTAAGAAAATTCAGAATTTAAATTCACAAACATCAACAGTAGATGCAAGTGCAGGACTCATCTTATATAGGCATGAAAAAAAACAACTTAGATTAAAAAACAAACAAAACCAAACGAACATTGTAAAGTAAGCATCAAACTCAGAGTCAGTTCAACTACAATAATCTTTCCTCACCTCCACGATTTCATCCGTGGGCAATGAACCAGACGAAAACTTTTCCGAAGTCAAAACCTTAATTCTGCACCCCGTATCCTTCCTAATTTTCTTCACCACCTTCCCTCCTTTCCCTATAACCGCCCCAGCCTGATTCTTCCGCACCAACAGCCTACATGAAACCACTCCCCCAATCCCTGCCACGGCATCCCCCTCCGCCGCCACCCCCATCACCTTCTCAAACACCTTGAGCATCCCCTCCTGAGCCGCCGACACATCAAACCACTCATCATCCCCATCATCACCAATGATAGTACCCCCATTGTTCTCTTTCGGTGCTGCGACAGAAAGTTTAATTTTGTTAATAATAGCTGGCGAGGAAACAACGCTGATGACCCCAAGGTCGCTGGAGTCGGCAGAATCTTCGACCCAGATTTTTGAGTTAGTGAGCTGCTGAAGTTGCTTGATGATGGAGCCGGATTTTCCGATGAGGCCGCCGATGCGGGACGCGTGGCAGAGCAAGCGGAAGGCTACATGGCCTGGCGGGATGAAAAGGGGCCGTTGTGGGTGCTTGGAGCGTTTGGTGGAGGCGCCACCGCTGGAGATCGGAGCAGTGGCGGCGGATGTGGGAGGGTGGGTGCTATTATTGGTGTTAGGTTCGTGCATAGTGGTAGAAGTTGTGTAGATAGGGCGCTTTACTTGTGGAAAGAGGATGGAACTCTCCATTCCTCTTTTCTACCAGGTACTTCAGCGACTTTAGTTGGGTTCAGTACTTTCTCTCTCTCTATCATCATCATATGTGTATGTATATATAATAAGTGTGTGTTGGTGTGTGTTTTCAACTGATAATAAGTAGGGAAGAAGAAGAAGATGGAGTGGGAAAGTACAGAATTATATACACAGAGGCGACGAAATCTTGGGAGATTGAGTTGCAGAAGGAAAAGGGCCTTCTGCTTTTATTATATTTATTTATTTTCTTTCCTTTTTTTCTTTTAATATTTATTTATCCATGATTGATCATCTTTGAGGAGGAAAAGATATGGGTCTCCTCTCATATAGCCATATGTCGATTAAAGTTTCTTTGGAGAGTTTTCAGGGCCCCGTTTGGTTGCATCTTTCTTGATTCTGTTTTTCTTTATTTCTTTTTTTTTATATATACAAAAAGAAAAAGGCAAATGATAATAATTTAAAATATTTAGGGCCTGTTTGGTGTTATTTTGCTATAACATTAGCATTAGTATTTCGGAAAAATATTTTTTTATTTTTTCAAATATTTATTAATTATTATTTTAATTAAATAATTATATATCATACCATAATAATGTTACTAACTACAACAAAATAATATTTATAAGATATGTAAATAGGAAAGTTAATATAGTAAATAATGTTGACAAGAGATATACACTATAAAATATTTTTTATATATTTTTTAACAAAATTTATAATTATATTTTTATTATTTACATGTTCTCTAATTTTATTTTTAAAATAATTTTTCGAAATAGCAAAAAATAACAGGAGCCCAACATAATTCTTGAAAGGGTAAATTGTGAAACGGAAACATTGGAAAACATTGTCATTCATTTGGTTCAAAGAGAAATACAAAGAAAATGCTTCTATATTTGGGTTGTTATCACTTCCTTAAATATAGACTTATTTCATTTATTTTTTTCATACTATTTGACTTTTGTTACATTGTTAGTCGACCAGGGTCAATGGTCGTTTTTGGGGGGCTTCTTCGGACAACTCTCGTATTTATCTTCTTCATTTTTGTTTTATTTTTAAAATTTCTTTATTTATCATTATTTGTCATTTTTCACAGACAAGGAGGATTTGATGGGAGTTGACAAGATTTAAATTTGAAAAAAGTTATTTTGTGTTTGGAATTAACAAATTAAATAAAATAGTAAAAATTAGTATTGAAAATTGAGTTTTGATTAATTTTGATAAATAAATAAAATAAATTTTAATTTATAAAAATAGATATAAGTTGATTAAATATATTTTACATTATAATTAGATAAATTACTATATTTTATTTTTCAATACTAATTTCAGTAAAGCAAATCACTTGAATAAATAATTGAAAATAAAAAAATAAGAATGTGAAAAATCACAATCTCATATTGAAGAAATGGAGTAATTTTATCTTACATATATAGAATCTAATTTTAATAAGGAGAAATCAAGTGCATATCTCTTATGATGCACTATAGTGATATTTTGTCTAATTTTAGCCAGCTCAAAAAGTTACAAAAATGGTTATCATCCGAGTTCGCACGTTGCAAATGTCGCATTATGTGTTTTAGAGGCGCATTTTGCATTTACATTTTTTAGAAATTGAACTAAAATAATTCGTTGCGGCTTAGTGACGTGACTAGTATTTACTGATGTGGCGGATTCATCGATTGACTTACGCGTGGTACATACGATTAAAGTTGAATGGATGTGATCGAACACATAACTGCTAACAAGACACATTCAAAACTGTGAGTGGAATGAATCGCTAACATGTCTTTCGGTTGGTAAGAGCTCGCCATAAAGGTGTGTGCTTTTACAAAGAGATGCGTCATGGTTAAAATTGATCATTGACAAAAAGTTTACTATAAATGTATGAATTTTTGATGAGAAATGAAATCGTATAACTCAAATTGATACGAACCAAAAATTGCACCCATTTACGAATTTACATTCAAACTCTTTGAATTTATAAATAGACTCCGTCATTTTTCATCATTTTTATTCTCTTCCTTACATATATATTTTTTTCATCATTTTTATTCTCTTCCTTACATATATATTTTATGGATAAGCTGATAATTATAATACAAATGCAATAGAGATCATGTCTGCACTGTGATTGCCTTCAGTGACTGAAACTATGCATCATTTGAGTTTTGATACAGAGACAAATGATGTATTACATTGCACAACATCAGGTATCTGGGATTGAACAGATCAAAACCAGCCAGATTTTCAGACTAGATATCCAGGGTTTACTTTCTGTTGACAGGCTGCAGAGTGCAGAGACAATAGTCTAAATTTACCATCAGAACCTCTGCCTCCTGATTGCTTGGCTTGGAAACTGAGTGGATTTGCTTCACAGACAACACGAAGACCATCCTGTAGACAGTACCATATTAGAGTGTCCCATGGATCTTGGATGTGTCAGGATGAGGAAGTTTCCTGTTGAGTGATCCAGGGTGAATACAAGTTTTCCAGGCCCCAAGCTCGTAGACAGAATTTGTAGCAGATGAATAAAAGACATAGCCAGAAGATGATCCAGCTCCACAAGGCGGTTATAGATCCCAAATATTGTTCCAGTTGGATCAAAGTTCCGATCGAGAGGATCTAAAACAACCACAAAAGGGCCATCATCAGCTCTAGCCAAACTGGACACCTCTTGCTATAAAGACAAGACCTTTTTCCAGTAACATAAACCCTGTTTTAGATCAATAATCATGGTCTAATTCAATATATCCAATATTTATATTTGATTTAGGCCATCCAGTTTTTAGGGTATGGACAACACATATCTCATCAGCTACAGATTGAGAACAAAGAAAAGGACAAGGTCTAATACCAATTTACTAACCTCCAAACACATACTTGCAGCAAATTCATTGATGTACAAACTACTAAGGTTTTAATATGTTTCTTGGTTTCTGTATCTTGTGTGGGGCCTCTTGCTGGTGGCTGTATATTCATAGAGATTCCCATTTGGACAATTGCTCAAGAAAGTAGCAGCACGAAGAAAATTCAATATTCATATCATTTACTGATCACAAGTGATGCCAAATTAGAAAAGTCTCTCTTGACTTTGGCTTTGGCTTTTGTGTGTAGTCGATAAAATAAGAAACGTACTGGCAACCTTTCTGCTAAACTTTTAGTACAACGTTCGTGTCAAATTTTTCTAAGAGTGTAAACAACCTTGTTTATTAGAGCTGTAAATGAATTAAGTCGACTTAAGTTCATGAACAAGTCTGTTACTGCAGAATGAGTAATAAATTGTTTACCTTACTGTAAGAAACAAATGAAGAGGAGGAAAACAATATGATGATTTTACCTACTTTAGGATCATCTACAAGAACAAAGTGACTCATGTCGACAGCTCTGTCCTAAGTGGATTTCCAAGATATCACCAGGTACCTCACTAGTAAGAACAATTATCTTGGATTTATTATCATTAATATCTTTTTCCGTGTCAATATTATACTCTTCATTTTAGACTTTGAGCATCTTGTTGGCCCCCCAAGTCACAATCTTCATTTTGGTATGATCAGGTAGCTTTTTGACCCTGAATTCACATCAAGAGACTTGGATGGTAATGAATGGTGCATGATTGGTTTCAACTATTATCAATTTCAGGAGCCTTAGCATAACCATTATCTCTATTTATAGAGTGGGGACACACATTCTATAGTGTGATATCAAGTCTTTGGAACGAGACATTCAAATTGTTATCTTGAAGAATTATTGAGGAAAAAAAAATGGTACTACAAACAGTGGAGATTTTGAAAAATGAAATTCCCTTTGAGGAGGAATCAGTGTTCATATCTGAAGATGCCAAGGCTGGTTTAGTTCTTGTAGACATCATTAATGGCTTCTGCACTGTTGGAGCTGGCAGCCTGGTAAGGAAAAACACTCTTTCCTGTCCTTTCTTTTCTGTCAAAAACACTTAGTGTGGAGGCCAAGTATTCTTAATCTACCTCTAGATTTAATGTAGGATTCTATTGTCCACACCTTGTAACAAATGTTGATGTTGTAAATTCATTTTCAGGCTCCAAGGGAACCCAACAGGCAGATTTCTCATATGATTGAAGAATCAGCAAAACTTGCAAAAGTATTCTGTGACAAGAAATGGCCTGTGCTTGCCTTCCTTGACTCGCACCATCCTGGAAAACTCGAGCACCCTTACCCTCCACACTGCATCACTGGCACTGATGAATCAAAGCTGGTTCCTGGTACTTGAACACGTTCACGCTTGTAATAGTCTCTGAATCAGTCTAGAATCACAATTCCAATAACACAACCATGAATTTTCATGTTGGTATATACAATTGTGTGTTCTTCTGCTTTATGTGCAGCTCTAAGCTGGATAGAAGAAGAGCCAAACGTGATGATTAGGCGCAAGGATTGCTATGATGGCTTCGTGGGTTCAATTCAGGAGGATGGTTCCAATATCTTTGCTGACTGGGTGAAGAAGAACAAGATACAAGTTGTGAGTATTTTCTATCCATCCTCTGATTTCAAAATATTATCTGTGGATTATGAAGTTAGTTTGAGCATTTGCAGTTCCTGCATATGTGTTAGTGCTACTTGATCAAAGAGAAATTGTTGTTTGCTTGTAAGATGTGGGACATGATTTCCTATCCATGACACTCACTGGGATGGATTATGTGCAGTTATTGGTGGTAGGTATCTGCACAGACATATGTGTGCTGGACTTTGTTTGCTCCACATTATCAGCTAAAAACCATGGTTTCCTTGACCCCCTTGAGGATGTCGTGGTATACTCCAAAGGATGTGCTACTTTTGATTTTCCAGCTTCACTGGCAAGAAACACCAAAGATCTATTAGCTCATCCCCAGGTATTCTTTTCTTCTTTTATTGAGGATGATCAAACACTAGATAATGCTAATGTTTTTTTGTTTTTGTTTTTTTTTTTCAGAGATTTTATTAAAAATCGTCCTCTGGCTCTCTAATCAAATGCTCTGATAAACATATGAAAACCCTGGAAAATCCAAATTCTAATTAAAATAAATAAAGGAAAAAGAAACCCTTCAAATGAACCCAGGCAGTAGTGAGTCAACAGAAGTGTGGGCTGATAAAAAATGGCTTTCTAATTTCTCTCCGACCATCTAATGTTCATTGATTCGTGGTCATGGCAGGAGCTGATGCATCATGTAGGGCTTTACATGGCAAAGGGAAGAGGAGCCAAGATCGCAAGAGAAGTGTCCTTTCATGCTCCGAAGAAGCTGTGAAGTACCATTACCTGCAATTTTTTTACCTGGCTAACACTTACTGCATCATGTAATCAATGGATTGCACTGTTCAGTTGGTGTATGATGTATAAATGCAAAGTGAAGTAAGGATCAAATAATTCGAAGTTTACAACTTATAATATGATGCAAAGAGATGTGATCAGTATTTTCTTGATGTTGGAAATGACTAAATAAGAATCATGTCGAAACAACATTTAAAGCATCATCATATACAGCTTAGAGCTAAAACTTTCCCTTATATACAGAAGATTTTGAACTCTAATTACTAAATGGCAACAGATTCAGTAGCAAAACATATACAGAGTACAGCAGATGATATGTACATTCTGGAGCAAAAGATAGCAAAGACAGACTAAGCATTTGTTAGATGAGCCTGTTATCCAGTAACCATTACAACTCAAAATTTTGGTGGTTAGTTACACAATATCCGGATGGTTCATTGTGCTAATAGAAAATCAGTCACGTGGGACTTGGCCTGATTGATGAGAATTTCCAGCTTGTTATATGAAAAAAGGACTTCAGGCCACAATCACCGCCTAACCTGCAAAAGGAAGTACAGAAAACCATCATTGCAAGCATCAGTGCTTAAAAGCAGACTAGCTACCATGTGAAGCCACATAGAAAACAAATTTTCAGGTGGTTAAGCCTAAAAGAGATCATTAATATAATATGTTGACAGATTCCTCGTCTAAAAACCTGAATCTGAATTTCCTTTGGCCAAATAAAAGTCTGATTTTTGCACCAGAATTCTGCGTTTGAAGATGCATTCTTTGAATTTGAGAAAACCAAAACATGAAAATTGTTCATGAAATTAGTTGGTGAACAGCAAATTATGATAATTATTATTTAAGTAAATTAGATATTCCAATTGCAAATTGAATAATCAACTGGTCCAATATTAAGTTCACCATTTAATATCCATGTTGATCCAGCTCAAAACCTCATGTTTCAGGCAATTTCAAATCATCAACCAGGAAACTAATGTAGAGCAAATGAAATTTACCTAAGAAAAATTCAACAAAGAATATCTGAAATTTAATGTACAAGAAGAACTCAATCCAGCAGCCTCAGTCGATTGAAGAATACCAAGAAGTGATATTCAGGGGCCCAATATACAAAGCCAACAACTGGCCCTCCTTTGATGTACTGCACAAATTGGTTCGAAAAAGGTGCAATCAGTGACATTAAAACAAGCTGCTTCGCAAAACCTTCAAAAAGAGTCACAGCCACAGCAGAAACAATGTAAAATGATTTAGAAAATTTGAACCTTTCCATCCAATATAACAAGTTCACCATCAACCCATCGAGGATTCTGAAATCCAGGCTCGGCCAATCTTCCCTGTCCTCTATATCGAGCAATCTGCAAGGTGAAGCAACTAAGAGTAGTAGTAAGAAAATTATTGATATATAACTCGATGCAAATATTAGACAACATACCACCCCAAATTCTTCAGGGATAATCCCTTTATGTGGAAGCTGATATTTTTTTCCAACTTTTGCACGGAATGCGACCTGCACATAAACAGGTAATATGCTTTGTTAAATAGACGAGAACCCAAGAGGACCTTAGTTGATGCAGCTAATTAGTACCAAGTGGCCATTAATTGTTATGGAGATATCTCAGAAACAGGTGAACAGAATCTCCATCCTTTTTCATGTTAGGACTCTATGATCCAATATTATACAATCAACTTTGGACAACATAATTCATGCTAAAATCCTACTACGCAAAGCTTATCATATAATATAGAATTTGAATCAAGCTCTATGAGTTAAGCATGGAGTTGTTACCTGAAGAGTAATTCATGCTAAAGTCATACTATGCAAGTTGGTTGGTACATGTAATATATTCAAATCAAGCTCTGTGAATTATATATGGTGTGCTAGGGGAAGGGTACACCTCCAGATATGCGATTACCGGTCAGTCACCAGTCACCCTGTCTCAATAACTTTTATTGATACAAATAGGTGTTACATACTTGTGCTATAATAAGTTATTCATGGTCTAACAACATAAGCATACATAAATGAGTGAATTACCTGGCCAGCTGGAACATAAGCATCTCCAGTTAATTTAACAGCTTCAACATACTCATAAAATTCAATTTTTGATGGCTTCTTTGTGCTGCCATCCTCTTTCCACTGACCAAGTCTACGCCTCATATGAATAACTTCTGAAGAATAAAGCCCATGTGCACCAATATATAGTCCTGATAAATGAATATGTTTTCCATTAACATATTGTAAGAGCATGAAACAGCATATAAATAACAATGGTGGCAGTGAGGAAAGAGCACCAGCACATATGTGCGGTATAGCCCTCCAAGCACCATAAATAAAACAGAAGAAAAATAAGAATCACCATTTAGTGGGTCCGAAGATGATGAAACTTCAATGCGGTTAAATGTGGTTGACCCAGAGAGCGGCTGACGATTTCGAGCTTGACTGAGTGTAAGATTTATTAATTCACCAACATCTTTAAGAACCTGCACATTTGAGCTTGAAATTATTTTCCAAATATATCTACTCTGGACTACAACACTAGTAAATAGTAAATGAATCTCTACACCTAGAGAATTTAAACCAACCTTCATGGGAATTTTCCCTTTGCCAATGGACTTCACAAGATCAAGCATGACATGGTCAATGCTACGTTGACCTTGAAGCTTAGCTCTTTTGTTTTGTGGAGACTGTCCATCACCACCAGAGAGATGCTCATTGGCATCTTCCTCTACAGTAAACGTAAACGACATCCGACCCTTTTTCTCTAGCCTTGCTGGAACACGAAGTAAGTCTTTAACGTGTGCACCACGCGATATTTTCTGGATGAACCCATCACCAACGACGACCTCAACTGCAATTTGATTTTGCTCGTCTTCCTCCGTTATTCCACTACCAGAATCCAGTTCAATGTCATTGTGCTCGTCCTCATTTTCACTTTTAATTTCATCGTCAGCATCTACATTTTCCAAGTCATAGTCCTTTTCTTCCTCCTCTTCATCTATAATCTGTTCAATCACCTTAGATATCATATCCCTGTCCACCTTCTCTGGTGCTGTTACTTTCACAACCTTGACTTTCACACCAGGAATCATGTCGCGCAAGATATTATCAAAACCAGCATCATCATCCCTGTCTTCACCGTCCTCTGTATCTTCAGAGCTTCTTTCAAATAGCTTACTTTTGTTGTCTCTTGCATCACGAGAGTCCAGGCTTCGGGAACTTCCTGATGACTTGAAGGATGGAACATAAAGATCTTGGGGAGCTCCTTTGCGCTTTAAGTAAACAGCCTAAAAATTAAGTGATCCATAAAATCTTACATTTAGTGAAAAGAATATTACAGAGTGTAATCTGCAGGTAAAGGAGTCAAGCAGGTGTTCTTAATGAATACATGCAAGTGTTCCCATTCCTGATAAATGCACATACGAAAAAGAAAAAAAAATGCAGCAGCAAATACAACAAATCCTTCCAGCTTTGGACTTTCATCCAAATAACAGAAAAAGATTTAAACATTCTACATGGTGGCGCATTAACCAAGAAAGCAGAAAAGTATCCTATATTTTACAATGCTTATGGGTGATAACAGCCATAGCTGATGATGAATTTTCCTAACACTCCCATATTGATGAAAATTTCCCAACAAAAAGATGTAGCCAAAGCAACTCTGTCCAATCACCAAATTAAATTAATAGTATCAACATGAGCAGTAAGAGAGAAGAATTCACTTCCTTGCACATTCAAAGAATCCATTAACCACACTTATAGCATAATGCTTGCGGCTGCACATACTGAAATCTAGTGAATCTCGAGGGAAAAAGGATGATACCTGCTGCTTATAATTGCCCTTTTTATTGTTTGTAAGATATACCTCGAACAAGGGGGCACCATCCGAGGCTGTGGCAAGCTGCCTGCCAAGAAACACAGATAGACAGCAAAGTAATCAATGGTTATTCCTGATCCTAAAGAAAGCAGAACTTAAATACTTAAGGAATCACACTCCTAATGAAAGCTCTGGTGTATCCTTCTATTACATAAATATCACTTCATATCTGAGGAGTGATACAAAGCACTTGGTGGAGAGTTCCACCAAAAAAGAGCAATAGCAACATATTCAACGACCAATACACATCAATTCTTATATAAAAAGACAAACAGCAAAGACAACTAGAGAAAGGGGCTCTCAGACTGTCCTTTTTATTAAACCTCGAGATAGTGCAGGAAGGAAATGCATGAAGAAATACTAAGGCTATGTTTACTTGTGTTTCCCCAAAACAATTCCATCTCAATTCATTCACCCAAAACACATCCAAACATATATCACGTTCTCCGATACATTTCCCTCCTAATACATCACATTTTCCAAGACATTCATTTTCAACTCATTCTCCCAAAACACTTCCTCCAAAACACTCAAAACACATCCAAACATTCCCTAAATTACTCTTATAATATATTATACAGCAACAAGCGACCCAGCAAGAATCATGGTAGTAAAACTATACTAAGTTGTTTCCCTTCCACCTCATATTACTGCCAAAGAAGTTATTTCCATCCCCGCACTTACTGTTTCAAAATATAATAAAGTAAAAGAGCTGCATTTTTGGATTCAGTAGAGGACAACACCCTTCCCCTTCTCCCTCATTATACAGATATAACCTATATTCCGTATATTGCAAGTCAGCAATGTACAGGATTTTCCAAACCAAAGTAACATAGCATTTATCATAAACAAGCCGCATCTTAATGAACAGAAAAAAGCAGTTCATTCTTCATATGTTATCCTAAATCTTAACAGAAACGTCGGATTAACATTTACCACAATCTATAGACAGAGGAACCCAATTCTGTTCTATTTTTCTGCTTAAATCTTCATATCAGAAGGAGAAGGGTTTAAAAGCCAGCAACTTCATAATGACATCTTTCTCTAAAGTAACTTCAAATTTCATAGACATGTAGATGACAATTGTGGTCATTTAAGTACAGCAAATAAACCAAGAGAATGCAAGAAAACCAGCATCGAAAACTTTTAAATGACCTTGGTTGCTGAAACAAAGTTCTGGTCATAATAACAAGCCTAAACTATATGCAAGAAAGTTTAAAGCGAAATGTACAAAAGGCATGGAAAATGTTTTCTGAGAGTAGTGAAAAAATGTAGAAACTAGAAAATTTCACAGCATGTTAAAGCAAGAGGTTTTGATGAGCATGGGAATATGAAACGTAAAAGTATATGAAGAGGATAAGACAGGTACTACAGAAACAGAATAAACAAGTAAGAGCAAGAGGAAAGAGAATCCTATACGACAGAATATTAGAATCTTATGGACAAAACCATGAAAGATGTAACACAAGAATGCTCAAGTGTTGAATCAGTGCTATATATTTGATCAACTTTTCAATCAGAAATTTTTATTTCAGAAGAATTCTTCCTCAGAAAGTTGTAACATTATAAAGGGATGCTAAATAGTTAGTGTCAAATTCCTACACAAGTTGAGCTAAAACCAAACCTCTGAACTGTGAAAGTAATTTTTACCTAGGACTGTAACTTCTAGCAATGTATCTGCCGTACTCCGCGCTTATATGAATAATACGACCATAAGGATCATTGGCATCTTCTGAAATTCCAGCCCACCATCCAACCTGAATGACAGAATCAAAAAAACAACCCTCAAAAGCTAAACAAACATCTGGCAAGCAATAAAAAATTTAGCACCCAATATTTCCAAAAAAAGAACCATGCTGGTATCCTATGTTCTTTCTTTCTTGCGTTCTAATTAATGTGCTTTTGGTAAGCAACGTGACAGGATAGACATTGAATTCAGGTCCATTAACATATGCAACGGAATCTCACACAACTTTATAAAAGAAATCTTGGACAATTATTCCTATCGACAAGACCAGGTTGTAGTCACAATATCACTTGAAAAATTGCAATGTTTTATGTTAAAAGTAGGTCAGGAAATCAGTTTGCATATTCCAGATTAAGCTGGGCAAGTAAAAGATTAGTGGTACCTGACAACAGAAAAGATAGAAATGCCAAATGGCTTTTTAATCAAGTAAAATAATCGAGCACATAACATGTGCACTTGCATCATACTCAAACATTTGGCTAACTCACCAATCCAGCACCAGCATAGTCACGTATAAGGGCTGCATCTCCATATCGCTCTTCCTCCACAAATTTCTGCACTTAGATTATAAAAGATCAGAAGTTAGATTATATGTATGCACCTATAAAGTCGTAATAGAAAGGGAGTAATACACAACTTAGAACACTTAAAGTGAATGGAGATGCATAAGTAACGAGCATATGTGTTTTTGTGAACAAAAAGAGAGAATTCCTACCTTCAGATGGGACATCACTCTGCCAACAGTGTCATTTGTAGCAGCAGCTGCAATTGCAACCTTAATCCTAGCAGCATCTTCATAGTCCTCTCTCTCAATTGCACTGGCTAACTGAGACTGTTGAGAATTAAGACAAATCATGTCAGTAGTTAAGACCATTGCTAAGAGTGCCTAGTTAGACAAAAAAGGGTATTTAGTTAGCCAAAGTAGCTGTTTATGCAACATTCAAATTTTCAAATGGATCCAAGCCCATGAGCTCCTCCATCACCAATTAGCTAGCATATCACTTCACTTCATTATAAATATTCTCATTTAAACTTTTATCTTATCCGGGATACAGAAAAAAAAAGGAAGAAAAAACAAAGAATTATCTTTAACAGACGATACTAAAACAGAATTAGACCAAGGTGTAGTGATCACAATGGACGTTATAAAAAGGAATTATCTTTAACCCAATATCAATAAGTTCCTAACGAAAACTACTAAATTTAACAATATAAAAGCTTCCAAGAGCATCTCTGTAAAAAAAAATTGATAAAAATCAACAAACATAAAACACCTTCAAAATCGAGACAATGCGCTCCTGGTCATCAACCTCGATGAAATGCTTCCTCCACCTCTCCCAATCCCACTCCTCCTCCTCTTCCCCCTTCTCCGCTACCACCACACTTCCCCCCACTCCCTGATCCCTAAACGAATTCAAGTAATCATCAAACCGCTTAATCGCATTCCTAATCGTATCCTGGATACCAAAATCCCATCGCCAAGAATCCTCGGAGACTGAATCGGAGTTATCGCCTCCACCACTGTTCCTATTGAGGCAACGGCAGCAAACAGCGGAATCAGAAACCCTAGAGAGAGAAACCCCCGTTTGCGACGATCTTCTACTAAACTTAGAGGACGTGAATCTGGAATTGATGAAGTTGAGCTTGTGAGGGTTGGAATCCGTACGCGGCGACGGAAACGTCGGCGGACATATCGACGCCATTATTATTGATTGATACCTTAGGAACTTTATGAGAAATTAATAGATACAGAAATATGTAAATATACCTATATCTCTGAAGAAATAATAATAATAATAATTAATAATGAGAGAGAGAGAGAGAGAGTGTGAACTGTTGTTGTTGGTAACTGTGAATTAAAAAAGTAGCAGAAAAATGGAGGGGGCGGAATGAAGAAGAAGGATAAGGAAGATAAGAGTATTTTTCTGCTGACGTAGGATATAAGGTTTTTCCCCAATCGCTATTTGACAACGAATTAGAGGTTATAAAATTTCCCCTCGGATTTTCCACTTGTTTTATATTATTTTTTCTTTTTTTTTTATCTGTCTTTCCTTTTCTTTCAACTTTTTTCTTTTATTACATTTTTTGTTATAGAGTTTGAATATTTTTTATCTTTATCCTGGTCGTGGTTGACAACTCAAAAAACCATCGCCAAGATAAAGAAAAAAAAATATTCATACTCTATAATAAAATATAATAAAAGAGGAAAAAAGAAAGATGTGTACAAAAGAAAAAAATATATATTTTAAAAATTATAAAATAAATTTAATTGACGAACAAATTTCACCCGCAAAGTCCGAATTCACATTCGAAACAAATTTAAGTATTACAAACTTAAGTGGAACGACAGACCTTATCCCATAAAGTTTTTAAATATTTAAATTTGTTATAAACTTAAATTAAATTTGAATTGAACTCAATAGATAGAATTCGTTAATCAATTAAATTTATTTTATAATTTATAAAATATAGTTGTTAAAAAATAATATTACATAATATATATATATATAATAAATTAAAAATTATTTAAAAAATCAAAAGGGATGAATTCAAAATGAAATTAATTCAAAAATAAAAAAATAAAATCTATTCCCAAATTATTTATAATTTTAAAATTTACCTCAAACAAAAACAAATTTGAAATAAATTTGATTTTAAAATTTATTTTATTATTTTTTAATTTTTTATAAATTAAACATTCATATTTAATTTAATTAATTTAAAAAATAAACGACGTTCCTCTAATTCATATTCGAATAAATATTAATATAATAACAACTTATATCCTAACAACTAAGATTCGAAAGCTACGGCGACTAAAGTGCTCCGTTCGGGCAATCAGTGGCAGGTACAAGGAGATTTTGTGTAATTTGATTAATGTGGAGACACGTCATCATCATTAATATTATGATAAAGCACACTCAAACTCACCCATAGATTAGAAAGAGTGACACTTGTTTTTTTTTTTTAACTAGTTTTCTCAACGAAATTACCCTTATATCATTATATAAACAAATACTCATAACGGATTTTAAGTAAATTACACGCCAAACTTAATTTTAAAATACTTTTTAACTAATTTTTATCCCACCGCAAGGCATGAGGAAGATTTCTTTTAAATTATAATGTGATATATGTGTTTAATAACTTTGGTAATTCAATTTTTAAAAGTAAAGTAAAATAATTGATAAGTAATAGATACACAAAAATATTATATATGAAAAAAATACATTGATTATTTAAACTTAAATTAAATTATTTTGTGGTAAAGTATTTCACTTTATTTAACGAAAATAAAATTTTGATAGTAAAAGTACAAAATTTTAAAATATTTTAAGTGGTTAAATACATAATTTTTCACAAAATATTTTGCTAAATATTGAAGTGTCTGTTTTTTACCCTTTCCATTATTATAGTGAATATAGAGTAACTGAACAAAAAAATAACGAGCAATATTATAACTAATATTAATAATTTACAATTTTAATTCAAAAAAATTGAGAGAAACTAATAAAATTGATAAAAGAATGAAAAACAATCAGTAAGTGAAAATTTAACACTACACCACATTTAGAAATGGAAGCTTTGCCAGTCCCACAATTACCACAAGTACATTAAATTACAACCAGCATTTATGTTTGACTACAATTACCAACATCAAGAAGCTTGCAATGTCCATGAAAAAAAGACACACTCTATTCCATCAAAAGTTTTCAGTTTCTTTCTTGTTCTCCTTAAAAGGTTTTCTTATGTAACAAGGGATCAGAAATGACTTGGGGTTCGAAATCTGGCTTCAGATAACGAGCAAGCAAATCTGCGTAGATCTCATACCGGGCAGTCATGCGAAATCCCCACTTGTCCTTGAGTTGCCGGCAGAGGTTGAGATCCATGTCCGATATCAGCAAACCATCCTTGTGACGTGATAGAGATGGGGTACATGAGGAATCTGGTGCTGATATATAGCTGGAACCATAAAAATGTCCAAAATCTGCATGTTGAGGCTTCCCATCTCCTGAGGTGAAGGGGTTCGGGAAGAATTCAGTCCCAACACGATTGATTGA
The DNA here is from genome assembly GCA_019321725.1 of Paulownia fortunei. Classification (NCBI taxonomy): domain Eukaryota; kingdom Viridiplantae; phylum Streptophyta; class Magnoliopsida; order Lamiales; family Paulowniaceae; genus Paulownia; species Paulownia fortunei. The sequence goes on along the minus strand of CM033106.1, from coordinate 27,895,709 downwards.
ACAAACAAAGTAACTATTTGCTATGGCTGCATTACGTGCCTGCAAATTCATTCACAACAAAATCAATACGACAATGTAAATGATACGAAAATTTTAGTAGTTGCTGTGAAGCTCTGCAACAAGGGCAAAAACATGAGCGAATAATGCATCAGGCAGTTATCTTCATACAGGAACTTAAAATTTCTGTATTTAAACTACTATGGCAACTACAATACTTAGCTCAAAACAAGCCCTTGCTCTAGCATTCAGTACTCATGCCTCAAGAAGGGCAGAAGAAATATATGGGTACATTTACAAAAATGAATTTAAAAACAAAAATAGGTACAACAGAGGGATACCTCAATGGGCCACATTGGTTCACTGAGCTCACCAACGGTTGCTGATGGGTTAAAAACAATCTCAGCACCATTTAAGCCGAAAGCTAACCAGTTCAGAGGATGATGTCTTCCATAACATATATTGACCGCAATCTTTCCATAAGCTGTCTCAAACACAGGATGCCCAGTATTCCCTTCCATATAATACGTACTTTCATTGAAGTCCCCAACTCTAGGTATATGATTCTGCAAATGCCATTATGATTATGTTCAGAACCATTGGCTCAGATGCAAATAACATCCACACCAAATTGACACTTGCATTACCTTCCTGTGCTTTCCAATTATGTTGCCACGGTTTCCAATTATTACAGCAGTATTCCAGAGAATCTCCCCATGTTTCACATCCCTTTCAAGAATAGGACTTATTATAACCATGTTGTATTTCTGAGCAAAGTGCTGAAGAAATTGTGTTGATTCTCCATCTATTGGCTCTGAGAATTCACACCACTTCTTCTCACGAGTGCAAAATGCAAATGGCATCATCCATGCCTCCTGCATTGATAATTTTGTGGTTAATCTCTTGTGGCCATGGTTTGTACACAAAAGCCAGTAACTGTCATGGCAGAATACCTGTAAACATAATATGTTGACTCCCAAAGTGCCCGCAGCTTCAATGATAGGTTTCAATTTCTGAAAGATGCCCCTTTTCTGGTCCAATAGTGGTGCTGTTGTTGGAAGAGCAATAGAATTCTGAATCAGACCCACCCTCACAATGCGAGGTTCTCTCAGTGACTCCTTTTCAGAATGAAATGAAAATGCCTGCATTTGAAAAAAAAATAACTATCTGTAATGCAGAAATAAGAACATTAAATAACAAACAACTGGTTATTTTCAATACTTTTTGATGTTAACAACAATCCAAAAACTAATAGTTTCATCACATTCAAAATCTAAAGAAATTAACTCTTGTCCTGCAAGGGCTAACTAGAATTCATAATAACGCATAAACATGTCATAAGCATCTATTAGCACAAGAAATATAAGGAAAATGGTAGCATCAATTCCTCTTTTTTCTTCCTAATTCTGTCTCCTCTTCATTGACTTCGCTTCCTTACCTCAGTTTAAACAAGGTAGCGAAGTACATATACTTCCCTTAGGAGAAATATACTTATTTACCTCAGTTTTTGGTAGAAAATGTTTCTGTGGGATTTATCTACTGTCCGCTCAAGATAAATCCAACTTGCCACCAGGCTAAGGCAAATACTAACTTCATCATATTCATCGCAGCATGAGGGGTAACTCAACATGATAATCCTAGCAATATTTTTCCTAGTTATATCATAAATACTAATTAAAGAAAACCATCCCATTGGAAAAGGGACATTGTCAACAACAATCCTATAACTTGTGCTACTAAACTATGATACATTAATTAATTTGATCGTGTGTAAAAAGGTTGACGTCTTTGAAAATACTTATCAGCCCTATTAAGAAGAATTTGAAAACTATATTTACCTGAAGATCAAAATCATGTTTTGAAGAAAGAGATTTGGCAGGCTCCGGAATAGCAATAGTATCAAGTGTTCTTCCACGGTTTAGCCCAAGAAGCAATCGGCTGACTTCCTGTTATGAAAAAAGCAACAAAAAAAATTACATAATTCCATAATCTTGAAAACAAAATGCTAATATCGTAGGTCATTCAATCCGCGTACAACATAACTTAGTGTTAATCATCCACGACAAATATATATTATTTACAGAGCTTAATTTGAGATAGAAATCCATTAACTTTCCGGGGCTTCTATTGGATAGTCTAACACCGTATGCAAATCCAAATCAAGTAAAATGAATCAAATACATAAACAAACAATCCCATCTCTAAAAAATGCCAGAAATACAGCAAAGAAATAACAGGTTTCAACATCAGAAAAACAATCGGTTGACTTAAAATACAGAACCCAATCCCCTGCATATCCAAAATATTTATAATAATAACAATAAGTACAAGAAGGAAGGAGAAGGATGATGAAAATTTGACCTGAAAAAGCTGGGGAGAAAGGGAAGATTGGAGGAGACGGTGCAGAGAATCGAACCCACAAATGGAACCGTCTTTTGGGATCTCAGTTCCCCCATTTTCTGCAACGATCTCATCTTCTTTGCTCTCCATTCTTTCTTCTTTTGTTCTTGGATCACGTATAATTTATAAGCGCTTCCCATTTGTACCGAATCCCAATCAAGAGGATTCCGCAAAAGAATTTCGTCACCTAAATGTCACGTGCTGTCAATAAGTGTAAAACTACAAATTTCTCAATAAATCGTGTGTTTATTTTTGAAAAATACTTTTAAATAACATTTTGAGAAAGTTTAAAACACTTCTCTCTGGGAATATTTGAATTTGTTTTGCGTATTTTGAAAAAATATATTTTGAAAAAATATATTGAAAAATATAATGTATAAATAAAAAAATATATTGAATAATATAATTTATATTTAGTTTTATTTTGAAAAAATAATTTGAGAACAATTTTTTTGTAAAAATAAATAAATATATATATATAGAGATACAAGATTATGTGATTGTATAATCATTAAAAATTTAAAATATAGAAACATTGAAGCCATCTTATAACCTTATATACCTTAAACTTTTGGTGTGTGAAATTATATAATATGTATATAATTTCTTAAATTTAAACAAATATGGAGTTATTCATATTTAATAAAAAATTCAAGATTTGTTCAGTTAAGTTAGTTAATGACTTAAGTTAACATCAAATCTTTTTTATATTTATTATACTCGTCGATAATAATTTTTTAATTTCAAATTATGTTGTCAATCATTTATTCTTAATATCTAAACCTAATTTAATTGAACCAACCCAAGTCAAGTAGATTTATGTTTACTATGTTTTGTACATATAAAAAAAAATGATCAATTATAAAATTAGTATAATTTTATTTATTATGTGATTAGTTGGGCATGCATACAATTAATTTCTATAAAATTTTATTTTATTTTTTATGATAAATATGATAAGATATGCTATTGGTTTGGCATTTACTGCAAAATATAGTAATAAAAATAAAAAATCAATCTCAAATCTCTATTTACAGTAGAAATTGAAATAACTAATCATAATTCATAATCATCTCATGCATTTGTTATAGCCAATGGTTCATTGCTAATACTTAATATCATATTTAAATGCATTCCAACTATTCAACAATATTAGGGGTGTTTGTTGGACCAAATGAAATCGGATCAAAATTTTAATTGGTCAAAATCATAAAATGAATATTAAACTAAATTAATTCGTTCGGTTTGAATATAATTATTTTTTTTTTCAATTTTTTGATTAATCTATTTTTTAATAAACAAAAGATAGATAAAATAAATATATTTAATATTTTTTTTGGGTTTGAGTGAGTAAACAAAATAAAAAAATAGTGTAAAAACAAAGAATAAGAATAAGAATAAGAATAAAAATATCATAAAAATTACATGTAAATATATAAATCATAAGTTGATTTTCGGTTTGGTTTTACTAATTGAAACTAAAAATCAAATCAAATCAAAAATTTAAATTATAAAAAATAGAAAATAAAAAAAATAAAAAACTGAACCGAAATTTTTTGTTTGGTTTTCTATGCAAACTGAAATTTTCATTCACTTTGGTTTAGTTCGATTAGTTTAATCAAATTATGAACACCTCTATCCTATACGGCATTAATGTGGTTTGAAAAAGTATCACTTCGGTGTTATTTTGTGGGAGTATTTTTCACTTCCTTAAAATATATATTTTTTGAAATAAAAGTAAATAATAACTCACAAAAGATATCTTTCATTTCATCCAAAATAATTTATTTTATTTTACTTATTAGTATATATTTTCAAATATTATATATAATTTATACATATTTCAGTTAATATATTAAAAAAGTTATATTTACATATTTGAATTATTACATTAATATAAATATATATCTTTCAATTTTTATCATAATATATTTATAATATATGATGATAGTCAAACTTGATATGACAGTATTATCAAATAAAAATTTACATGAAATGACATCTACAGTATAAAATATCTCTTCAAATTAAAATAAAATATTTTTTTATTTTTTATTTTTTATATTTTTTCTAATACATTTATCATGTAATCTGAAGCAACACTAAACATAGCCGTATTTTCTAAACCAATTAAAAACGCAATGAATATTTAATTATTTAAAAGAATGTTACAACACATAAAAAATCCAAAATCCAAAATCCAATTGAGCAAACAATGATAAAATAAGGGTGCAGTGTAAGCCAACGGATAAGATTTTTGATTATAAATTTTATTATATATTTTATTATTGTAACATGAATAATTTAAAATAGAATTTTATATATAGTGAATATACAATGTAATTCAATAAAATATATAAAAAAGTTGAATTAAAAAAGTATATTCGAAATATATAGTTTATATATATATCTATCTATTTTTTTACTTGTGCATGATTCAAAATTAATTTCAACGAATTTTCATTAATAAAGGGTGCAACATATATTTCTAAAGTGTTTAATTTTTAGCGAAATGAAATATTTCTCAATTGTTTATATATTAAATATATTATGTACCGAGTGCAGTATGTATTGTACCACGTGGGGAAGTTACCAGACACGCCAACAGTCTGGCCCGCATCGGCAGTTCAGGGGTTCATTTTAACCTAGCCTTCTGAACCAATTCAACCACGGTATTTCCATTTCTTGGCCAGCAGGTGCCAGAATCCTCCAACTATACCCCCTCCCTTTCCAGCAAATCAGCAAGCGGGGAGGCCTACAAAGATTCCCATTCATCATTGAGCCTCGTATTCGATCTCAAGCATAATTTCCGGTGAAAATGGAGGGAGAGAGTTCGGGGAGAGGTGACAGCCACGCCGGGTCCGGGCCCGATCCGACGCCACTTCCGTCCGCATCCACCGATTGGGTCCGTTCGAGGCCCGACGGCTTCTTGATAGCCTGCCGATGCTTCAGCGTCATTACTTCTTTGGCCGCCATTCTCTGCATCGCCGTCAACGTTCTCTCCGCCGTCCGATCTTTCAAGAACGTATCTGATGTAATGTTATGTTCTTTTCTTCTGCTTACTGTTACTGTAAATTCATTTTAGTCGAGGTTAAGTGTGTTGAGCATTAGAATTTGTTTGGTGTAGATATTTGATGGGATATTCCGGTGTTACGCGGTGCTCATAGCCGTATTTGTGGTGGTCGCCGAGACGGAGTGGCAATTCGTTATGAAGTTCTGGAAGGTTCGCTCTTTGTCTATATTTTTTTGCTTTAACGCTGTTTTTCACTCCCTATACTGCGTGTGTATGTATTGACATTTTGAAACGGTGAAGTTTTCAGCTGCAATGCTGGCAAGTAAATTTAAGTAATTTTATGTACTTTTGGGGTAATAAATATTGTTGGCCCCTGAACTTTAATACCAATATAATACCTACATTCTTTATGGGTGTACTCAAAGCTTGCTGACAATTATTGTGTTGGAGTTGATTTAATTTTTCGCACATAGGGGTAATGAGTGCTTGTTCAGCGGCAGAATAGGGTATTCCTGTTCAGATTCTCTCTTAATAAGACAATTTGGAAACCTAGGATTGAACTACTTCATTTTGTTCAATTTTAGTGGTATTTTAAGCTTAAACTCAGATGTATATCACGATGTTTTAGCCCATTTATATAAACATCAAACAAAGTGAAGAACTTCTCCCCTAATCAAGAGAGTTCTAGACCAAAGCCCCCCACTATACATCCCCAAAAACCCTTGTCTCTTGGTCACGGTTATGCACCATACTGATGGGAGGAAAATACATGTAGAGAACTAAATAAACTGTAATTTCAACGTTGAGCGGGGGTGAACTTTGGAAGTCGCAGGTTGTGGTTTGATCACAACGTCGCGCACAACTTTGGTTTCAGTGGGATCTGATACTGGTTCATATTATGATTTTGTACTCTGATGGAGTTGTTATGCCGGTGGACACTGGTGGAGTATCATAATCTGTTGCTGATGCTCGCAATGCAGTTTGATAATGGTTGGGATGCTTGTGTTCTCTGGTGATGTGTTTTTGGTGGTTTTGGCTGGTGCATCACGGTTTTTGCTGATGGTGGTGGTGTTCCTCTCAATTAGTTTTAACGAGGACAATAGTAAGGTGATCAAGTTGGTAGCCTGGTGGCCACCGCATGTTTTGGTTTCATACCATTCTCGCATGAAAGCAAGCACGTGCATCTTTCTCAAAGTCTAGAGCTTTAGATGTTTTTTTCTTTTAATGAATTTTACTCTCTCACTGAATCTACGCGACTTTATTGGAAGGTAAGCCTTCTTACTTATATGCTTATTTGTTGCTGGTTGGGAGGCTGGCTATCCTCGCTTGAACATGCTATTTTTTCCCTATGAATGATGTTATACACACGTTTGACCATTCCCACAAGCTCTAATGTGTCGGAAATTTTAAATTGGTAGACATTCAATAGGTGTTTGATTGGTGCATGAAATTGCTTGGTGGCAAAAAAAGTTTGGATACTGACTGATTCATTCCATTTTTGATGCACCAGCATAAAACAAATCATTTTCCATTTGTTGGTAATATTTAAGTTGTGTTGATTATATTGAGTTATATTTCTCTCACAATTATGGATCCAATTATGAAATGCATTGTGTATAAAACATGGAAAGACAGTTGCGTCAAAAAGCCGTATCAAATTAAAAATTGAGCATTGTAGTCGTTTATTTTATGTTTAAAGTGTTAAAATGTATGTGTGATTGGTCATTAAAAATTGCAAAAAGCATCCCAACTCCATTTACAAATAAAATCGTCCTAGATGCAAAAAGGCTAGCTGCTTAGGTATTACATCTAATACGATGTGTCTAATCTCGGTCACGCCGTGTTCAATTAGGATGGGTAGCTCAAGATGAGTTCATGATGCAAAAATTTGATGATTCACTAGGTGGAGAAGGGAAAGCTCGGGGGTTGAATACATTACAGGTCTCTTCAAGCGATCTTGAATGTTTGCTTCTTGTTGATGCTATTCTGTTGGCCTTTGGAAGGCCTGGATAGCTAAACTCTTCATATAACCTTGCAAAAAAAAAATTAAAGATTGTTTATGATGGTTTGCGAATGATGAAAAAAATTATTTGCTTCTCATATCCGAAGCTGATGTATTATATTCCAACCTCAATGTTGGATTTCATTAATCCAGACATTGCTGATTTAATTGAACCATAAAATAATCTGATGGCTGGGGTTGAAAATTTCAAAGCAGCTTTTGCACAGAAGAGTTTGTTTTGGCCTTTTCTTTAATATATTTTAAAGATTATTCTAACTGTTTTGTTATTCTATTCAAATCCATATGCTCGTATATTAAATCTTCACCAACTTGTTGCAGGTTCTAGAGTACTGGGCAGGCAGGGGAATGCTGCAGATCTTGTACGTCCTACTTTTGTTGAAAAACTTGTACAAAGCCAAATTGATGATTTCTTGAGTAACTTGTTTGACTGAACTTCAACTTAGCTATTTTATATGTGGTTGCAAAGTCTGTGATTACTGATAGCTAGCTATGTTAACTGAATTCCGGATGTAGATTGGTATTGAATATCTGAATTGAAATGTAGGTCCTCAATTACCCAAAGTCTCCCAGTTTTTTTTCTTCTCCGGTGACTAAAAACCAAAGTTTTCAACTTGGTAGCTGGTGGTTACTCATATCAGATAGTTAGTAGAAAGAGATCTGTCTGCAGCATTTATCTGTTTAGAGAAACTGTAAATTTAGCAACATCACTTTTACAACTAAAATCCATGTTTCCATCACCTTTCACATGTTTAAGAACTGCTTCTAGTCTGTTGGAGTGTGAATTGTGCTTATCTTTATTGTGTTTTTCTCCAGTGTTGCCGTGATGACCAGAGCTTACCCTGAGTATTTAAGGAACCACCAAGAGCTTTTTCTTCTCCAGAGCATTGCAAGCTACCTGCTCCTTGCATGTGGTGTGGTTTATGTTATATCAGTAAGTTCATGATACCATTGTGCCTACTAGTCGGTAATAATTTACTTCTGGATAGTAGTATATGTCTCTGTGTCTGTTTTCTTGTCTGGTTTACATCATATAGTTTTTATGTCCATATTCTTCCTAAATCTGTGTAGTGACTATTTACTTGTATCATAATGACTTTTCATCTTGATGAGGAATGTGGCCTGTTGCTTCAGTTTCATATCTACAATGAATTTAAGGTACACTGAACTCTAACTTATAGTCTAAACTGTAAATGGTTTTTTAGGGAATATTTTGCATTGGCATGGTCAAGCGTGCTCGCCAGAAAAAAGAGCTTTCCAGGGAGCAAGCAATAAAGGATCTTGAGGTAATCTATTGTGTTGCATTATGTTAGGAACATAAATTGGCCATTAAGATGCTTGAGTGAGCGATAAGAAAAAAGTATTCTGTGTTATATATTGTTGTAGCAGCTTAAATTTTGAAGCTGTATACTTGAGCTTTCGACAATATTCTTTTCATTTATTTCCAGTCTATTTTAGCAATAGAATTGGGTTACTGGGGTCTTGAGTCCTATGGAGAATAAAAGGCTAAAATTACTAAAAAGGATAGAAAGCTTGTATGGATAAGGAAAAGAACGGATGACATAAAAACCTTCAATCATGTTCTGACTTAAACACTGAGGATGTCTTCTTCCTTCCTCTCCTGGTGGCTGGCCCTTGACTGATACTACAAAGAACTTGCTGTTCCTTTGGAAGTTAAAATTGAGATTCGAAACAAATACAAGTAACAATTACTCAATCAGAGAGATCTATGAGCAAGAAACACTCATTATTTTACACCTAATTGATTCTATTTCCATTTGAGGAAAACGATCGGACGAAAGAAGCTTGAGAACTACCCTGCAATTCAAAACATAGTGAGTGGAAATTAATTATACTGCTTTGAGCTGGTTTCTCGACTAGCTAAGTATGATGTTTGTACCAACGAATGTTTTCCTTGCTTCCGGCTTTGGTCCAGTTGTATCTATGCTATCTTGAAGAAATTACACAATATTTATATTAACCTAACAATTGCAGGACCTTGAGCGACGTAGAGAAGAACTTGAATCATTGTTGCTTCCAGATAATGTTTGATCCAGAGCTCGACTTTGGCCAGAGACATCCAAGTATTCAATTTGGGATGAGCCACATACGGAAAGCTATGCCTGATTCCACTATTTGAGTTTTAAACAATTGCAGAGTTGGGGTAAACAGCATCGTTTCCTAATGATTGAGTCCCATTTTGCAGTCTGTTGTACAGTTAGACTTGAATCCTACCATCTGCTACATTGTTAGATTACGGATAACTCTGTTCACCGATTTCGATTCAGGAACAATCCCAGTTGTATGCAAGGAAATTCTTTTACATTTTTCCCCATTTGGGGCGGGTTTTTTAAACTTGTAAACGGGTTTGTGGTGGGTTTTGTTTTTTTATTTTTGAACCCGCCCCGAACCCGTCTTGCTTACCTTTTTTTTTTTTTTTTTTTTAAATTTACTTTTATTTTAATTTATATATATTTATGTAATATTATTTTAAAAAAGTACATATTTTTAAAAAATTAATGGTGTTATTAAAAAATATATTTTTTATATGTTCAGGAAAGCCCGCATTAATATTCCTATTTGTAAATTCATTTTCGTTAATTATCTTTGTTTGCACTTGGTTAAATGATGTTAAAACAAGAAAATGGAAAATTGTGGAGGATTACAAGATTAACATGGATTATACTTGAGCACATACAATTTTTTATCTGTCAATTTATAACAATTTGTAGACTTCTTTTTCATGGGCAGATTTTGGTTGGAAAGGTCACGTATGATTTGGGGAGAAAGTTCTCTTTTATTTTGTTTTTTTTGCAAAATAATGATTTATATGAAGGAGAAAATAGAACATAATAATTGAATGTTGCGACTTTAACAAAATAATAAGAAATAAATATAAGTATTTTTCGAGTGTAGTTGAAAGTCTAGACAAATTAGTCAAGGGCAAAACGTCTTTATTGATAAATATTACTTTGCAATTAAGCAGATATGATTCACACATATTATTCATTAAAATTAAACATTTAGAGAGACTTTGTTTGGTTTTGGATTTCCATAATATATATGTTGCCAAAAAATTATCAGTTATAATATATACTTCATCGAATTTTCACATGTTCTGCAATATCTTTAAAAACAATCAATAGTAAACTTTGAAGAAAATTAAATAGCAATCTATACTCTTCTTTTTCCTTTTATATTTCCCCCCATAAATCAAAGTTTCATAAACTTAAAAAGCCCTTTCCTTTGATTTGTTTTCTCTCTTGCCAAACACAGCCTTGCAAGATCTCTCCAAATTTCAAATAAACTTCTTTCCCGCTCAGACAACGGCACACTTCTCTCTCCTCCGCTCCTCCGCCTTTCAACCAGGCGGCCGCAAATTTACTCTATCTACGGCAAGGTGAATCCTTTTGTTTTACGAAACGATTTTTTGAGTTTTCAATTTATTTTTTTCTTCGGTTTAGGGTTCGAAAATCCTGTTGCAGCTATACAGAACTTTTAAGATTACTTCAAATTTTATGGAGATAGATTAATACTTCCCCAGTTCATGTTTTTATTTTTTTTTGTAGCTGCATTAGTAACACGCAAAGATTTTCTAATCTTGATCAAAATTGTTCATTCTTGCAGTCCGCCATTGTTTCTCTTGCTCTGTTTACTTTTTTTTCTTCTTCCTGGTTTTGGGTATGGGATTGGGTGTTTAATAATTTTTTTAAACATTTTTAGATTTTTTTCATTATTTAAATGCTCAATTTCATGTCAGAAGACTGCTGAAGAAGTTGCTTGTTTATCTGAATATTTCCTCCATAATAATCCTGGTTATTGAAACATTTATAACAGCAACAGGAAAGAAAAGTTGAAGAATGGAGAAAACATAGTTTTTTTTTTTATAAATTTTATGGTGTGCGCGCTTTTTTATTTTTATTTTTCATGATTTCGTTAATTCAAAGTCTGAACTTAAATTTCAAAATGTGAACTTCACTTAACTGAATGCCCATTAATTGTAGCTTTGATCTTGTCTGATGCTTATAGGGAAGCCATCAACTGTCCTAGATTGGTCCAAGTCCAACTAATTTCGTTTATTTCCTTAGTCAATGGCTGTGGTTAGAGCACAAGACTGAAGCAGAAGGGGTTGATTCTTAGAGATATTACTGCAGTTTCATTGAGATTAAGGTGTTCAGTATTTTAACAGAAATTATTGTCTGGAGACAAAAATTCCCAAACTTAAAAGAGGTAAAAAGACCAGGAAAAGATAACTGAAGGAAGCCTGGAGGATATAGGACAGTTGGATGTATAAATAATCGCCGATGCATATTGAATTTGTTCTTAGGGCACTTGAACTTCTGAAAATGTTTCTGATTGGTAAAGCTAAAAAAATAATTATTTTGTTTTGTTTTCCTGATTATTGTGTCGTAATCAGTTTTTTGCTAATGTTAAGTTTGCATCTCAACTTACGTGCACAGGCCAGTAATTCATATTGAGAAGTAAACGAAATGGACAGAATTTACGATGAGCTAGACGAAGTTAAAGTTGAGGCGGAAAAGCTCAGAGAAGAATGCCGGGCCAAAACTGAGCTGTCCCATAGTTTGAGGAAAGCCCACATTGAGCAACTAACCAAAATGCAACAAGATAAGTTGGAGATTGATAAACTGGCCCAGGAACTGAATGCCAAGTCTGGGGAGATATGTGAGATTAGGCAAATGTACGAGGAACTCCAATCCAGTTTGCACAGAAAGGACTTGTTTCTCCAGCAGATTAGTTCTGCAAATGAAAAGCTTCGAGCAGAATACGGCAAGAAAATTTTAAAATTGGAGGGTGAAAACAGGGATTTGGTCTTGGCTTTAGATCAAGCATCAGCAAGAATCCAGGATCTGGAGGAGAAGACTTGTGCAAGTTCTGAGGAAATTGCTGGTCTTAAGAGGCTTTTATCAATTAAACCAGGGAAGAGCTTTGAAGTGCAGAAGAATGCATCAAAAGATCTGAAAGAGAGAGATGAATACATACTCAAATTGGAGGAGGAAAGTAGGATTGCTCAATATCAGTTGAAATGGAAAAACGAGCAGTTCTCACACCTTGAAGAAGCACACAGGAAGCTTCAGACTCAGTTCCAGGCAAGTAAGATGGAGTGGCAGAAGGAGAAATCCTCACTTATTGACGAAATTTCTTCCTTGCAAGCTACTTTGGATGCTCAGGTTCGAGTTTCAGAAAGCCTGGAGACCCAGTTGAGGTTGAGTAATCAAGCCTTAGCTCATGAAGAAAGCAGAAGGAAAGTTCTTGAAATTGAGGTGTCTGAATCTAGAGCACAATTTGAGAATGTCTTCCTAGACTGTCAAGTGGCAAAATCAGAGATTGAGCAGTTAACCATGAAGAGGGATGAAGAGATTGCAGAGCTACGGATACTAGTGAGGAAAAAAGACATACTGGCCAACGAAATGGAATACAAAACTGCACAATTAGAGCAAGAAAACAGTGACTTGCTAATGTCTTTGAAAGATATTCAAGAGGCTCAGCTTAATAATAATGCCACATCTTCTTCATTGAAAAAGTTGCGAAATAAACTTCAAGGTTTGGAACAGTTGCATAATAAATGTGCTATAAATCTCAAAGAGAAGGAGGCTGAATGGAATTCTCAGATAGAAAATTGACGGGGGATATGAACTTTTGCTTATCTGAGTTGGAAGGAAAAAATAAATGCATAAGAGAACTCCACAAGGAACTGGAAGATTGCCACTGTCAATTGGAGGTAAAAAACGAAGAAATTTTCGCTTTAATCTTGGTGTTGAAATCTGAGTTTTATGATGCTTACTCAAAGCTGTATGATGCAAAAGAGAAGTTGAACATGGGCATTATGCAAATTGAAGAGAAAAACATGCTTCTAAATCGGCAGTTGCAATCAAAGTACACTGAGCTACATAAAGTTCATGCTGAACTGAAGCAGAGATGCGATGAGATAGCAGTTTTAATGGAGCGGGTCGAGTCTTTAGATTCCTTAAAGCAGAAAAATAATCTCATGGAGGAAGAACTCAGAAGGTATGAAGCAATGCTTGATGAATCAAATGAATGTCAACGCCGTTTGAAACAACAATTACTTGAATTAGAAAATACCCAGAGAGAGAACATAAAAAATGCTTTAGAGATGGTACATTTTGAGCTGGCGAAGAGAACTTCTGAAGTTGAGAAATCTAAGCTCGAATTGCAAAAGTCAAAATCTGAGGCGGAAATTATGAAATTAAATTTGGAAGAAAATCAGCATGCACTTGAGCAAGAGAACGCCAGCCTTCTTGTCATTGTGAAAGATAAAGATACCACAATTGGTAAATTGCAGGAACAGATTTGTGAGCTAGAATCAGTAATTTTAGCAAAATCAGAGGCTGCAGAAATGTTCAATCAAGAGAAGGATAACTATATCCAACTTGCTGAAGAAAGGAACTGCAGCATCAAAAGTCTTCAGAATGAGATGACTCAACTAAAGAACGAGTTGGCTGAAAGAGAAGCTGTAAATATTGCTCTATTAGATGCTCATAACACTCTTGAGCAGGAAAATGAGAATTTCTCATCCAATATTCAAGAGAAAGACCAGAAAATACAAGAACTTCAGAAAGAGTTTGAATCATTGGATCAAGACTTCAAAAGTGCTATGATTTATTGTGCAGAGAAGGAGGTTATGCGTGATGAAGCCTTTAAGACAGCTGAGGGTCAGAAAATCTTAGAGATTGAAGAGAAAAAACAGATAATTGCCAACCTGGAGGAAGAAGTGAATAGTTTGCGCAAGGAAGTGGAATTTCAAGGAAAATCATTGATTCAGTCAAATCAAGTGGCCTTGCAGCTTGAAACTTCACTGCAAACAAAGAAATCAGAGATGCAGGAGCTGAAAAGTCAACTTGGGAAGGAAAGGAGGTGCTTTGAGAGTCTCCTTGAGGAGCTTGAGTCCCATAAACAAGCTTTGCTTGAAGATCTTAGGAAAGTATCAATTGATAGGGAGAATCTGCTTGCACAACTTGAGGTTATCTGTGGCCAAATTGGAATTTTCTGCAGAGAAGATGTTGAATTGATGGGTATGTTGGTGAAAATGTCACAACTTTCTGAGGAAGACAGTGAACCAGCAAGAAATCTGTCAAGTGATGGACTCAATGATAATACCTTTTCACCCTCAAGAAAATCAATTCAAGTGACTTTTGATGAAAGAACTCCACTGACAGAGCTGAATTGTTAGGTTCTGTCTAGATAGATATGCTTAAATGTATGCACTTTGTGTTGTAAATGCAAACTGAATGCTGTATTGCACTCTAAGGAACAGAACCACAGGAGAATATTGATAAGGAGCAACATTGTTAGGTGTTAGCTGTTGGTTCTCCACTTGATCAGGAATTTGCTCCGTCATAAATACCACCTAATTATATTATCTCATGAATTCAAAATGAATTTGAGATGTCTCATTGGGAAAAATGCAATTAAACGTGCCCCTTTAGTGGGACAGGTACACTCTTGCAGCTTTTAGACTGTTGCAAAATTCCTTATAGTTTGTGGCCCGGAACTGAAAATGATCTGGTTGTTTTCAGTCTTTGATCTTTCCCATTGCTAATTTCTACTTTTTAGTTGCAGAATCTCTTTGTATTTTATAGCTGTAGCTTTTATTAATGAGTGATGTTTTCTGATCCACCAAACAAGCACTAGTGTAGTTCATAACATACTACCAGATTGGTCATGTGGGCATCCAAAGTTTGATGCAAATAGAGCAGGTGTGAGGCTAAAAATTTGTTTCATATGCTGAATCAAGTGGACTCATCAAATTAGCCCACTGTGAGCTCTTGCGTACAACGAATAAGTGCGCTTGAAACCCTTCCTCTTCTACCCCTCTGTTTCTCTTCACATGCTTCTCTTACAAGAAGGCTTGGATCTTTGTCCAATCTAAGAAATTGCTACTTTATCCACTTGACCATAGTGGTACATGACCTTTTGGTCTTTATCCACCATGGTTTGAAGACCATGTAAGAATATCCATGTAAAGGCCTTTTCCCATTTTTGCTAGAATTTCACTCAAAATTAAGTAATTTGCTAGAATTTCACTCAAAATTAAGTGCCATGAGCCAAGTGCATACCTTGACCCAATTTCACTTTGATTTGCAAGGATAAGTTTAAACTTTCATGCTTCCGAATGACAGTTTATATTATCAAACTGAAACAACTTTTGATTCATTCTGAATGATCATAAATCTGCATTCTTTCAGCATGTATTGAATAACTACTTTTACAAGCCAATACAACCAATTCAAGAATCCACCAGCCAGTATAACAATGTAATGTATGTGTATCCAATGAGAGTGATGAATTCAAACCTAAAATAATCTTAAATTGTCATATTTCAGAAATGGATAGAGACTTTATTGCTCCTCTGTTTCTGATGAACTTGATTTTTTAAAAAAGTTTTGCCATCCTTGCTTGTTTCTTTCCAAAGATGAACGATTTTGTGAAAAGTCGGAGAGCCCCTGTCTCAAAGCTCCTAGATTCACACCATTGCCAACCAAGACGCTTGTAACACCCATTTTAGAAACCTATAAATGACAATTACAAAGTAAAAGGTGGTAACAGTCAACAAGATAATTACAATAATTCCCTTAATGTCATGTGCTTCAAGGATTGCGTGGACAGAAGTTTTCTAACAACTGAAAGAGTTTGTAAAGAATAAATAACGAACTACTAGGGAAGAGATCTTACTGCATCTATGTTGCGATCCTCGTCATCAAAAAAGAGCATTTCATTGTATGGAACGCGAGTCTTCCTATTAATTCTCTGAAAGTGGTCAGTCTTGTGGGTCCAACTGGAAAATATCTCCTGAAATATTAGAATATATTCAGCATGGTGGGCACTCGCACAACTTCTGGGAAGTCGTTCAAAAGGTATGCATCTCAGACATGATGTTGAAATGCTTGGAAGTTTCTGTTGCATGAATTAAAAGTTTTGCTCAAGTTGGCTTATCGTCACAATTAAAAAACCCATTCCAACCCAGCATGAAACAACTTTGTTTCTTATATGTTTAATATCTGAATCAAAGGCACCTGACTCATTGAGATCTTATATTAAAATTTATGTTTCCAAAACAGGCCAACTTTTGAAAGCCTACTAGGAGCTAATGAGAGTTGTCCAGGGACAATTATAGCAGCTTTTAGACCCTTCATCTTCATCAAGTAACGAGGAATATTTTTCAGATATGCAAATAAGCAAATATTTATGATTAAATCCTCTTCTGCCTAGGCCGGCATTAGGCACAGGCTCCTCCTACCTGTTTATTAATTAACAAGTAGAGTACAAGTGGAGGGGGGCTTAAGCCAATCCTCTAAATCTGCATGTCAAATTATAGTAACTTGACAAAAGTGTGGCAAACGAAACATGAAGTATTGCCTTACTCATTAAGAGATCGATGTTCTAACATAAGGAAAGTAAATCTTGTCCAATCTTAAATTCCCCAAGAGCTTGCCATCAAATACTCCTAATGAACCGACCTTGATTAAGTTTGCATCCCGTGTTTAGTCACCTTAATTACTAGTATTGCATGTATAGGCTACAGAACAAGTAAACACATTCAAGTTATGAACTTAATCACTATAGGGTATGCATTTAAAAAGAACCACATAGATTCACCAAAATACAGAAGGAATAGGGTACTTTAAGGAAATACATCATTTATAAACTTTGTCACTAACATTCATCTTTGAGGATATTACAATGAGGTCAGTAGTCCAACTGTCTTCATATTCTTAGTAGTCTCCGCCCATAACAGCAAAAGCTCCTCAACTGGAGGCAATTCCTTATTACTTTAGCTTTGTTATTCTTACGAAATTTGATTCTTGGCATGCTATCACGTAGAGGACATGATTTCATTCAGTCAATGTGGAGAGCTAATGCTATAGTTAGCTTACCTGAGCAACAAACATTGATTTTATCCCCAATTTCTCAAGAAACGTGTTCGCTATATCGGGAGTTGGTGATCTTGAGGCAATAGCAACATCAACACCTTTATCCTTGAGAGCATAGAGAATGCCCTTGGCATGAGGATACAATTTTGGCATTTCGCGTTTGGAGCGACATTCACTGTAGTTAAATAAAAAGAAGAGAATTCAGCACCAAAAATAATCTAAAGCAACAAAATAATCAAGCATATAATGTCAAATAAGAGACAATTCAATAACAAAAGAAGAAGTCATAATGCAATTTCTCCCTAGTACTTTTGTAACATGGCACAATACATTCCAACCCTCCCTGCTTGCAGGTGGTGGGCTAACCTCTGAAATCCTTTCCAGGATGGGTGCTGCCCAATATGTAGAACCAATTTCTGCTGTATGTGAGTTTATTAATTCAGTAACTACATATATCTAGATGCTGTAAAATAGGTCAGGAAACTAACTAGAAATAATAAAAGTATGAGGGGTATGAAGATTCACAACCATTGAGCAACTTTCTTTTGCTCTCTTGGGAGTTGGGATCCAATGGGTTAACAAAGAAAATATTTATTAAGCATTGAACACTATACTGATGTACTATTTTCCATCTAAAATTTCAATCTTCAAATTCAAAGTTTCCAGACTTGTTCATCGTTATGATAACCTTAACCTGAACACTGTATTGATGCATGGGATTTGCGTCCCAAATTTGCCAGGGTAAACCTTCGAGCTTTTCAATTATTCAATACATAAAGGTATCTCTTTTGAAATTATAAAAAATTCAAGATTCTCCAGAAAAGATTAAAGTAAGCGAACAAACAAGAATAACGGCATAATAATTCACCATCCAAAGACTGTGAAACTCATAATAGATTTTGCACGTTTTCTGAGAAAATTCCCAATCTACAAACTGTAAGAGGAAAATGAGTGAATCGCATAAAAGATGGAAAAGAAAGTACCAGTAGAAAGGCCAGAGAGTGTAATCGAGATCGAAGACGACAAGACGAGGCAGCAACTGAAACAGACCCATAATCTCCAGTGCCTCGTTCTTCACCCGATCGTCTCCCATCTCTCTCTGGCTCGGTCTTTCTCTCTCTTGGTTTTCCTTATTATCCTTTATTTATAAAGAATAATTTCTGCCATTTTTATTGGAGTTTTCTTTTATAGGGCGTTTTTATTGGATATCCACCTTTTCTTCTTTTGCCCTTTTCCACCTATAATTTGTCACAATTTCTTTCAATACTTTCTTCTAACTTCTTTCTTTCTTTTTATTTATTTTCTTTCTTCAATTTAACTTTTACACATATTTATGCAATTCATTTTAAGTAACAATTATTTTATATCATTACTATTATTTATTTATTTTATATTTCAACAATTACAATTGTGTACATTATTATATTTATATATATGATAAACACCTAGTTTTCTAAGTTTACTCAAAATTTACGGTGAATGAATGAGATTATAGGTGTAACGTGCTTCTTTAGCTTTAGCTTGTCTTGCCTATTCACTGCAAAATGATTGAATAATCTAAATCCTCTAAACGATTGAATAATCAAAATCCCAAAGGGAAGGGTTGTAGTTTCCAGATGGTCGTCTAATTTCACAAGGCTCCGCAGTGCGTTGAAAGGAGCAAGGCTTGAAGGGCAGTGGCAGCTGCACTAGAAGAGACACAGCAAAATATTGAAGCTTTGTAGAAAGGTAATTAGTTGGCTTGCTGGAAACAGCATATGCATTATGATGGTAGCCATGGATAACTTGAGTTCTGCTTTTCCTTTTTTGATTTTTGTGGGAGCTTGATGAAAGTATCTTTGTATATATATCTTTCCTTTAATTGCCTTTCTTTAATTGTTGCTTGGATTTACTTAGATTCATTTTAATCAATCAATCCCTTCATTTCAAAATCAAGACTGACAAAATCTTGGATTCTCAAGATAATGGATTCTTTGATTTTACTTGTTTGAAATAATATAGGTTTTTTATTGTTTTTTGATCCCATTAGGTATAATTCTTGGCGTTGCCCTGAATCAACTCCAAAAATTTGACGTGTAAAACGTGAATCGCTACTTTTATTAATGACCAAAGATAATGCTGCAGGTTGCAATTTTCTTATCATGTAAGAAAGACATAAAAATGACAGATGGAGACACACATCTACTGCACTAGTTTAAGCCATACTTGTAATAGAAAGCACCCCTATTCATCCAACTTCCCAAGAAAAACGAAAAAGGAAAGATTAGTTGATCAATGTCTACCGTTATAATGCATATGGCGATTCCCAACAAGCCAACTAATTATGTTTGTACCTTTGACAGGAAAGCTTCAAAACTGTGTTGTGTCTCTTCTAGTGCAGCTGCCACTGGCCTTAGGCCTTTCTCCTTCCAATGCAATGCTAAGCCTTGTGATCAGATCCTGACTACACGACGATCTGGAAACTACACGCCTCCCCTCTGGGATTTGGATTACATTCAATCGTTGAGCAGTGAATACACGGTATCATATTCTCGTCTAAATTATATGTACTTAATCACTCATTAGTGTATTGTCCTTGTGGAAATTTTAAGTGCTGACAGGAAGCTATAAATATGGTAATCTCTACAGGAAGAGAGATACTTGACAAGGGCTTCTGAGCTGATGGTGCAAGTGAAGATGTTGCTGGAGGAAGAAATGGAGCCCGTTCAACAATTGGAGTTGATTGATAACTTGCAGAGGATGAGCATATCTTATCACTTTGAGGACAAAATCAACCTAATCTTAAGTTGTATACATCGTGAGCAAAAATATTGCAAGAATTATGAGGCAGAGGAAAGGGATTTGTACTCAACAGCTCTAGGATTCAGACTACTGAGACAACATGGTTTTAGCGTCTGTCAAGGTGCTAAAATTGGCTATATATACGTACTTCACATGCATGCATGTCACACATTACTTGAAGCTTGAACTATCTGACTTTTGTTCGTTGCAGAGGTATTTGATTGTTTCAAGAACGAGAAGGGTGATTTCAAGCCAAACCTTGGCGACGACACCAAAGGAATGTTACAACTGTACGAGGCTTCTTTCCTTTTGACAGAAGGTGAAAAGACCTTGGAACTAGCAAGAGAATTTGCCACCAATTTTCTGCAGAAAAATCTTGATGATGAGGGTCATGGAATTGATGAGCATCTTACATTATTGGTGAGCCATGCTTTGGAGCTCCCACTTCATTGGAGGATTCAAAGGCCAAATGCAAGATGGTTCATAGATGCCTATGGGAGGAGGCCAGACATGAACGCAGTTTTGCTTGAGCTTGCAAAACTGGACTTCAATATTGTTCAAGCAAAACACCGAGAAGAACTAAAACATGTCTCAAGGTTAATAATTAACTAATTCCATATACTTAATGGTCTCGAAATGCTTTAACAAGGTTGAAGATAGTATTATTGACTTTCTGAGTTTATAATTAATTTTAATCACGATTAAGATACTACTAGTTAAAATCTGTCATTGAAGAAGTTAAGAATCTTGATTTGGGTTTTTCATGCATAGATGGTGGGAGCAAACATGCCTAGCTGAAAAGCTGCCATTTGCGAGGGATAGGTTGGTGGAGTGTTACTTCTGGACCATTGGTGTGCTCTTCAAGCCTCAATATGGATATTCAAGAATTATGTCCACCAAGGTCAATGCTTTAATAACGGTAATTGATGACATGTTTGATGTCTATGGTACCTTGGAAGAACTACAGCTCTTCAACAATGCTATTCAAAGGTTAGAAATAAGTAACAACATATAAAGTTACATTATTTAAACCTTAATCTTGTATCTCAAAACATCATGCATGTATGAACTGCTGCTCCTTTCCGTTTCAGATGGGATATTGAAGCAATGGACAAACTCCCAGACTATATGCAAATGTGTTATCTAGCACTCAACAACTTCATCTATGAGATGGCATACGATGTTCTCAAAGAACAAGGATTTCTCATCATTCCACATTTAAGAAAATCAGTTAGATTTGTCACTCCAAAATGTTCAATTATCTGCTTCTTTTCCTCTTCTGTGTTTCTTTCTGTATATATAGCAAGTTTTCAGTTCTTCTAAGGTATTCTATTGGCTTACAATTTACAAAAATAAACTGTTGCAGTGGGCAGATCTATGCAGAACATATTTACAAGAGGCAAAGTGGTACTCCAGGGGTTATACACCAAGACTGGAAGAATATATCAGCAATGCCTGGATTTCGATATCAGCTCCTGTCATACTATCCCATGCATTTTTTCTTGTGACAAATCCAATAGAGAAGGAGGCTGTTCAAAGCTTGTATAAGTATCACAATATCGTTCGATGTTCATCAATGATTTTACGGCTTGCAAACGATCTAGGAACATCACCGGTTTGTACACATGCTACCTAGCTTTGGCTGTATAGTACTAAAGGAAGATTCTTGTCTGGTTCAGCCACACCCAACTGATGACACGACAAGTGACATAACACTTGGCTTGTGATTTGCTGAGTTAACTTACACTTGTTATGTGATTGGATTGGGTGCGGCGACAACCGAGTTGGGGCTAGAATTCCCAATACTCTTAGGTCTATATTTATACTTATTTTGACAAGTTTTTGTTTTCTCAATATGTTTCACTTAATTAGGATGAGATGAAAAGAGGTGACGTACGAAAATCAATTCAATGTTACATGAATGAAACTGGTGCTCATAGAGAAGAGGCACGAGATTATGTAAGGTTTCTGATACATGAGACGTGGAAAAACATGAATGAAGAAGTTGTTGCAGATTCTCCATTCCCACAGGATTTTGTTAAAAGTGCAGTTGATCTTGGGAGAATGGCACAATATATGTACCAGCATGGAGATGGGCATGGAATTCAGTATCCTCAGATGAAGGACCGTATTTCAAGTTTGCTATTTGAGCCTATTTTGTAGGCGTTGCCAGTGTCACCATCCAAGATTTGTCATTTGGAATGCTATATATGGGCAAACAAATTCATTTTCGATTAATTTTTAGATTGTGTACTTGTGAGTTGGGACATTCAATTTCATTCAAATTATATTGGACTTTTCACTACAAATAAAAAAATAACAGATATTTCGGTATTATCTCATCCATTTCATTCTATCTGCAACTCCCTTTATTATTATGAAAACACACTCATATATACCATACTGTAATTGCACGTATTAGTACCAAGTCAGATCAAATTTCTTGTTAAAAATGGCAGCTGCAAGAGAAGAGACACAGCACAGTACTGAAGCTTTCCTATCACAGGTAGAAAGATGGGTGCAATTGGATGGCCACCCATTTCTAAAAATTCTTGTTTTACTGAAAATTTTCCCATAAATTCTTGTTTGTTTGGGTTTTTGATAAAACTTCTATGAATAACTCATTTCTCACAAAAAAACACTAGGGCTCACTTTTCTTTTCAAGAAAATCTCTTTCGGAGATTGGCCTTCCATCATACCGTTGATCTTTCATATACCTCTTGCATTATATTTTTACCAAAATATCTTTGTTTTTTTTCTTTCATCCAATAATTAGTAGTAATGACTTCCTATATTATTTGTACTTGTTGTAGGCTGAAGGATTATTGTTATGTTTTAAGCACATTAAATTTTGCTTTAATGGAGTTCCATACTACTTCAACTTTCGAACAAAATAATCTTTATAGGTAGCATTATAATAAACCTTTTGTTTTAAACCATAAATATAAAAATAAATATATTTTTGCAGACGTACTCTTTAAACTAATAAAATAAACATGTTTATGTCCTTGTATTACATGTATATTACGTATATGTAAACATATATATATATATATATTTTATGTATTACACTATACGTACGTGGTATATTTCCGTTTATATAGAAATAATATGTAATTTATAGACATATATATAGCTATATACATTTGTTCATACATACACAAACAACTTCATTCAAATTATTATGTGTCATGTGTTACATAAAAATTCTTCAAAAATTATTAATCAAACATATTTTTAAACTTTTCTCTATAAAATAACTCAATTAAACACAATCTAAAAAAACATCGTATCAACTATCATCAATATACTTTTTCTCAAAAAAAAAAAAAATCATCCAAACACATATCTAATTTTTCTTAAATTATTATTATTTTTATTTTTTCTCATAAAATCAATTCTCATAGAGTGACCAACCAATCACAGCCATAATTAGTTGGCTTGCTAGGAATCAACATATGATTATGATGGTAGCCATTGATCACTTGAGTTCTTCTTTTCCATTTTCCATTTTGTGGGGTAGTCTGAGGAAAAATATCTTTGTGTATATATATAAATATATATCTTTTCTTTAATTGCCTTTCTTAATTATTACTTGGATTGACTTTGATTCATTTTAATCAATCAATCCCTTATTTCATATTCCATTATGGACTCTTTGATTTACTTGTTTGAAATAATATAGGTTAATTATTATTTTTTGATTCCACTAGGTGGCGTTGCCCTTACTCAATTCAAAAAAAATCACGTGTTAAAACATGAATAGCTACTTTCAGTGATGCAGGGGCTGGCAAGAGACCCCCCCCCCCCCCCCCCCAACCCCAAAGTGTGCGTATAAAGATAAATTTTTTACGATACAAAATTATGTACAGTGATTAAATTGTCCTCCACTGATAAAAAATTCTTTTGTACCCATTTCAAAAGTCCATGTCTTTCTTCCCTCTTTTATATGCTTGATTTATTCCTAGTTCATTTTTTTTTTTTTTTACAAGTTTATCTGGCTAAGATTAGCACTTTTATATGCTTGATTTATTTAAAAGAAGGCTTTGGCACTACACGGTCAATGGTTTTGTGAGAAAAAAACATCCCACTCCCCATTCAAGAACTAGAGTTTGTGTTTTTAAGGCTACTTCTAGAGTACAACTAAGATCTTATTGTTTATCACCTAAAAGCCAGAAACTCAAAAAAAGAAGCAGGAATTGAAGAAAGCATTTGTCAACATTATTACTAAATGAAATTGCAAGTGTATTTTGCACATATGCAATCCACAAACATTATCATAGTGATGATATCTGCATTTAATAATTGAGATCAGATATCGATAGACCGCAGCTCAGACTAATTATGAAGTTTAACTATCTCAAATCTAAGAAAAAAAAAAAAAAATGCAAACTTAAACATCAGTTTTAGCAGCAGGCTTGCCAGTTAAATTACCATAGCGAGTTCATAAAAGATTCAACAGAGCAAACTTTTGGGTTTTTGTATTCTTGAAATAAATTGACACGAAGCAGATCAGAGAGAGTGGGATTTTTAATGATATTCTCCAGCTGCTTGCCATGAGCACTACCAATAAGCATAACTCCTCTCTGCGCAATAGTACGGCAAGCTTGAACTTCAGCTTCTGTGCCAATTTCATCAACAATGATCACCTCAGGCATGTCATTTTTTGCCTGTTTGTTCATACAAGAGCGCACACCCACATACACACTGACATAAGCAAAGCCAAAATCCTTCTTGGCATACACAAGAATTAATTGAAAAGAAGTGAGAGATAGATTGATAGTGGAAGCTAGTGAAAGTTAATGATTGCTTGTTCTTTCTTATCTTTTCTTTCTTACATACACAAGAATGGCCTGCACCCCTTTTTATACTTGTTTAAGTCGGTTCATCTTTCATCCAGCGACCTCATGTGTGATTAGGAATTGTGCTCTAGCCTTTTCTAATTTTTTCTTTTTTATTCCAACACTTTTTGCACCACAACTTTTAGTCTAGGCTTCTCTTGAAAAGGGCTATTCTAGGCTATTCTAAAAATGGTACAACAATTTTAATTGAGAGTTAAGAGTACAAATACTACATGAGAAAATTTTGAATTTTAAATGGTAAACTCCTTCTCCATTTTTAACTAGAAATCTGATCTGACTTGGTGATAGTACGTGCTTGGAGATGGAATGAAATGGATGAGATAATACTGAAATGTCTATTATTTCTTTAATTGTAATGAAATTTATTGTCGCCGTTCAATCAAATCCAACATAATTTGAGTTAAATGAATGTTCCATCTTACATAATCTATAAATTCATTTCCAAATGACAAATGCTGGAGATCAGATACTATCAACGCCTACACAATAGGCTCAAATAGCAAACTCGAAATACGGTCCTTGGTCTGAGGATATTGAATTCCATGCCCATCTCCATGCTGGTATATATATAGTGCGATTCTGCCAAAATCAACTGCAATTCTAACAAGATTTTGTGGGAATGGAGAATCTGCAACTCGTTCTTCATTCATCTTTTTCCACGTCTCATATATCAGAAGCCTTACATATTCTCGTGCCTCTTCTCTACGAGCACCGGTTTCATTCATGTAACACTGAATTGATTTTGGCACATCACCTCTTTTCATCTCATCCTAATTAAGTTGAAATTTTTTGAGAAAACAAAAAACTTGTCATAATCGAAGTATCTTTGTAGATCTGAGAGTATGGGAAATTCTAGCCCTAGCCAGGGCCGCACCCAAGCCAATCACAATTACGTTTATCATGTGATTGGTATTACCTACTATCAATCACAAGATAATTATTATATTGTCATGTGATTGATTGAATGTGGTCGAACCTAGCAAGAATATTCCTTAAAGTATATATATCGAAAGCTAGCTAGCATGTGTACGAACCAGTGATGTTCCTAGATCATTTGCAAGCCGTGCAATCGTTGCTGAATATCGAACTATATTGTTCCATTTATACAAGCTTTGAATAGCCTCCTTCTCTATGGATTTGTCACAAGAAAATATGCATGTGATAGCATTACAGGAACTGATATCGAAATCCATGCATTGCTGATATATTCTTCCAGTCCTGGTGTATATCCCCTGGAGTACCACTTCGCCTCTTGTAAATATGCACTGCATAAATCTGACCACTGCAACAGTTTATTTTGTAAACCAATTAAAATACGTTAGAGGACCTGAAAAGTTGGTATATACACAGAAAGAAACACGGAAGAGGAAAAAAAGTAGAGAATCGAAAGATTTTGGAGTAAAGAAGTCTTACTGATTTTCTTAAATGTGGAATGATGAGAAATCCTTGTTCTTTGAGAACATCGTATGCCATCTCATCGATGAAGTTGTTGAGTGCTAGATAACACATTTGCATATAGTTTGGGAGTTTGTCCATTGCTTCAATATCCCATCTGAAAAAGTAAAAAGCAGCAGCAGTTCATACATGCATGATGTTTTGAGATACAAGATTAAATTAAATTAAAGTTTTGGTTAATTTTTTTTTTTCTAACCGTTGAATAGCGTTATTGAAGAGTTGTAGTTCTTCCAAGGTACCGTAGACATCAAACATATCATCAATTATTGTTACTAAAGCATTGACCTTGGTGCCCATTATTCTTGAATATCCGTACTGAGGCTGGAAGAGGTCTCCAATGGTCAAGAAGTAACACTCCACACCCTATCCCTCGAAAATGGCAGCTTGTCAGCTAGGCATGTTTGCTTCCACCATCTGTATATGCATGAAAACACAAATCAAAATTCTTAACAACTTCAATGACAGATTTAAAGTACTAGTATCATAGTCATGATTATCAAAATTAATTAGGAACCCAGAAAACCAAAAATACTATCTTTGACCTTGTTAAGGCATTTCCAGACCATTAAGTATATCGAATTAGTCAATTAATAACCTTGAGGCATGTTTTAGTTCTTGTTGATGTGTTGCTTGAACAATGTTGAAGTCCAGTTTTGCAAGCTCCAGCACAATTGGATTCATGTCTGGTCTCCTCCCATAGGCATCTATGAACCATCTTGCATTTAGCCTTGGAATCCTCCAATGAAGTGGGAGCTCCAAAGCATGGCGCACCAATAATGTAAGATGCTCATCAATTCCATGACCCTCATCATCAAGTTTTTTCTGCAGAAAACTGGTGGCAAATTCTCTTGCTAGCTCCAAGGTCTTTTCACCTTCTGTCAACAGGAAAGAAGCTTCATACAGTTGTAACAATCCTTGGGTATTGTCACCAAGGCTTGGCTTGAAATCACCCTGTCGTTCTTGAAACAATCGAATACCTCTGCAATGAAAAAAAGTTCCAATTTAGCTTCAAGAAATATGTGACAAGCATGTGAAGCACATACATAAATGTATATTTATATAACCAATTTCAGCACCTTGAGAGATGCTAAAACCATGTTGTCTCAGGAGTCTGAATTCAAGAGCTGTTGAGTACAAATCCCTTTCATAATTCTTGTAATATTTGTGCCCCTGATATATACAATTTAAGATTTGGTTGATTTTGTCCTCAAAGTGATAAGATATACCCAGCCTCTGCAAGTTATCAATCAACTCCAATTGTTGAACAGGCTCCATTTCTTCCTCCAGCAACATCTTCACTTGCACCATCAGCTCAGAAGCCCTTGTCAAGTATCTCTCTTCCTGTAGAGATTACCATATTTATAGCTTCCTGTCAGCACTTAAAATCTCCACAAGGACAAAATATATACTAATGAGTGAAGTATATTTAGACATGATCACACCGTGTATTCACTGCGCAACGATTGAATAAAATGGAAATCCCAAAGGGGGGCTTGTAGTTTCCAGATCGTCGTCTAGTCGATATCTGATCACAAGGCTTAGCCTTGCATTGGAAGAAGCAATGCCTAAGGCCAGTGGCAGCTCCACTAGAAGAGACACAGCACAGTTTTGAAGCTTCCTGTCAAAGGTACAAACATAATTAGTAGGCTTAAGAATCCCCATAGGCATTTTAATGGTAGACATTGATCTATTAATCTTTCCTTTTCCTTTCTTCTTTTTGCTTGCAGAGATGGGTGAATAGAGGTTCTTTCAGTTGCAAATATGGCTTAAACTAGTGCAATAGATGTGTGTCTCCATCTGTCATTTATATGTGTTTTGCTGACATCGTAAGATCTTTCAGTTTTCAGACGTGATTGTCATTGCATTTGTTTATGATTAGTTCATGTGGGCTTGTGGAAGGAAATGGAACAGCAAATCCGATTTGAAAACGCATTGAGAACATTTTACAAGATTCCAACGATAATAAAAGTACTGTCCTTATATTTTTTTCGCTCTATGGAATCTTACATCACTAGATACAGAAAATATATACACATGATCAGTACTGTCCTTGGTCATTAATAAAAGCAGTGACTACCACCCTACACGTCAAATTGTTGTGGTTGTGTTAGGGCAACGCCAATAGTTGTACCTGGTAGGATTAAAAAATAATTACTCCTATATTATTTTAAACAATTAAAAACAATATTTTCTTGGTCATTATGATTCACGTTTCACAAGTTAAAAGTTTTGGAGTCGTGTCAGCCTGGCACCGCCAATAGTTATACCTAGTGGGATCAAAAAATAATTACTCCTTCAAATGGGAACCACACCATGGTGTAAATGTATACCAGTCACCATAAGTAATCTATAATGCCTATCTTATTATATGCTCTTGCACATATAACTTCACTATCAGGTTGACTCCATCTTTGAAGCCTTCTGTTTTCCTTCCAGTTTTTGGTAAAATATTTGCATAATTTCCTTCTTAGTCTTTCTGATGCTTTCTGTCCCACTTTCCTCTTCAGAGCGTTGAATAATTTAGTGGTGCACTAGTAATATCCATTTGTGGTGTATTTGTTAGCACTATATGTGTTTAGTGGAGCATTAGCAGTGTGTAAGTGCAAGTGATAAGTAGTGGTGCATAAATGATGTATTATTCGTCTATTAGTGGTGTTAGTAGAGCACCATTAGTGGAGCATTAATTTTATAGTGGTGTTAATGGCACATTATTGATAATCGTGCTTAATTGTATATTACTGTAAACGTTGGGTTTTGCTCAATAAATAGAGCACCTAACAATGAATGAAATGCATGAGTTACAGAGTGAAATGATAGAGTACTTGTATTCAGTTCCTGTCTTTGTTAACAGCAAGATCCTCATTTGACATTGAAGCATTCTGGCACCTGTCTTTCTGCCTTTCAGCAGGGGATGTAACTTGAACAACACAATCCTCCTCATTCTGTACGTCAATTACAATTGGGGACTTGCCAGAACAACTGAACAAGTTTTAGAAGTTTCCCGTGAAACCTTCATTTCTCTCGTCCTGAAACTACTAAGCCGACAGCTGGGAGGCATCAGTTTATCATCGTCATCAGCTTCATATCTGCTTGCTGCGTCTCCTGATTGAAAAGTGGCTTGCTTCTAAAGTGCTTCATGTCTGAGATATAACAATTAGGAAATGAATAATTTGTTTGAAACCATAGCAGACTGTTAGAATTTTGTGTCGTGTTTAGTTAATCAGACTGTTAATCAAGCATAGCAGACTGTTAGAAATATGTGACACGCATGTGAAGTACATAAATATATATTTATATAACGAATTTCAGAATCTTGAGAGATGCTAAAATGATGTTCTCTCAGGAGTCTGAATTCAAGAGCTGTTGAGTACAAATCCCTTTCATGATTATTGCAATATTTTTGCTCACGATGTATACAACTTAAGATTTGGTTGATTTTGTCCTCAAAGTGGTAAGATATACCCATGCTCTGCAAGTTCTCAGTCAACTCCAATTGTTGAACAGGCTCCATGTCTTCCTCCAGCAACATCTTCACTTGCACCATCAGCTCAGAAACCCTTGTCAAGTATCTCTCTTCCTGTAGAGATTCCCATATTTATAGCTTCCTGTCAGCACTTAAAATCTCCACAAGGACAGTACACTAATGACTGAAGTATATTTAGACATGATCATGCCGTGTATTCACTGCTCAATGATTGAATAAAATCGAAATCCCAAAGGGGAGGCTTGTGGTTTCCAGATCATCGTCTAGTCGGGATCTGGTCACAAGGCTTAGCATTGCATTGGAAGGATAAAGGCCTAAGGCCAGTGGCAGCTGCACTGGAAGAGACACAGCACAGGTTTCAAGCTTTCCTGTCAATGGTACAAATATAATTAGTTGGCCTAGGAACCGCCATATGTATTATAATGGTAGACAGTGATCTATTAATTTTTCCTTCTCTTTTTTTCTTTTTCTGGGGAGGCTGGATGAAAAGGGTTTCTTTCTATTAATAGATTTTTTTTCTTTTTTTCTTTTTTTCTTTAGAGTGGAGGAGAGGGGAATGGGGATTGAATTCTATTAATAGATGTGTGTCTCCATCTGCCATTTTTAGGTGTTTATTTGACATAATAAGACATTTCAACCTTTACTATGTTTGGTCATTAATAAAAGTAGTGATTCACATGTTACACACATGTCATTTTTATGTATTTTTTACTCCTATATTATTTCAAACAAATAAAATCAAAGAATTCATAATCTTGAGAATCGGATTTTCCCAGTCTTGATTCTGAAATGAAGGGATTGATTGATTACAATGAATCTAAGCCAGTCCAAGCAACAATCAAAGAAAGCCAATAAAAGGAAGGATATATACAAAAAGACTGGATCCAAGCTGATTATATCCTAAGCTGAGTTCTATTAGTATGACTCTGTTTTTTCTCTCTTGTAATTTTTATTTAGTTGTTGTGCTAATTTAGCCTTTTAGTTAACCTCAATTTCATCTTATGGGAACTAATTCTTTAGTATATATATTTGAAAGTTCGTGTATGAGGTTGCAAGGCTGGGAGAAGAATACATCGTCTCATGGTGGAAGGTTGCTGCTTATTAATAGTGTACTTTGTTCTGTCCCTATTCATATCTTGCAAGTGATTCATCCACCAAGATTTGTTCTAGCTAGACTTGAACGCTTGTTTTCTCAGTTCTTTTGGGTGTTCAATTGATGGTCATCATCGGCTTCATTGAACGACTTGGAACTATATTTTTTTGTCTCAGGAAGAAGGAGGGTTAGGGATTCGAGCTTTATCTTTTCACCACAAGCTATGGTGGAGATTCAGAACTAGTAATTCGCTTTGGTCTCAGTTCATGCGACATAAGTATTGCAGTGAGGCGGCTCATATTTATGCTAAGGTAAAGATTCATCATTCTCCCATTTTCAAGCGATTATGCAAAATTAGACATGAAGCCACTAAGCATATTTTCTGGAGTCTTGGGTAGAGAACGTATCTTTCTGGTATGATCTTTGGTTAAATGACAGTCCTTTGTGGGAGCAAACTGAAATACAGAATGCGTCATTTCGTATTAAAGATGTGTGGATGGATGACAGATGAGGATGAGTTGAAGCTACAAAATCTACTCCCATCAAATTTGGCTATGCGCGTGGCTTCTGTCCCATTTTGATTCTTGCGAGGCAGATGCTTTCAGACTATTTTCAAGAGGCTCTGGTCTTGTGCATTGACACAAACTACGTCAGTTTTTTATTTGGCGATTAGTCCATGACTGGATTCCTTGATGCAGCGGAGGGATTTGCGATGTCTTCAAGCTGTCGTTGTTGCCAGAATATTGAAACTATTTCTCATCTCTTTATTCATGATGAAAAGGCTCAAACCGTTTGGCGTTTCTTCAGTAGCATTTTCAGATTTTCACTTCCGTAAACGGATAATATCATTCAATTCATTTTAGTTTGGCATAGAAAGGCTGTTGGTGAGCTCCATGTTCGTCTTGTGTTGCCTTTCATTATCTTGTGGTTCATTTGGGCAGAAACAAATGACTCAAAATACCGAAACTTTAGTTTTAGCCACCATCGGATCATAAGGAGAACAATTTGCCATCTGTTGCTCATTCAACGTTCTTACAATTCATACATCCTGCAGCTGCATCTCAGCTGAATTTTCAAATTCAGACGACACCTAAAATTACTCCACTATTTTTGCATAAACCATCTGAAGTTTTTTTACAAGCTTAACACTGAAGGGGAGTCAAAAGGAAACCCCGGCCCTGCTGGTGCATGCGGGGGGTGTACTTTGGGATGGCGCCTGTCGAATTCAGTGGCGGAGCTAGTGGGGCGGGCAGCCCCTCAACTCCAATTTTAATTTTTATTAAAATTAGTATTGATTTGATACATAAAATTATTAAATTTTGAAAATCTTCTCTCTAAATAATAAAAAATATATTTTTATTTGCTATTTTTAAGAAAAAATAATTCTCGCCCCCTTAGTATCCATCTTTTAGCTTCGCCCCGGGTCATATTATCTTTGTTTTTGCATCCTTTCGTGGCGAAACTACAAATATGGTTGCGGAGTTATCTGCTGTAGCGCAGGGGTTACAAATTTGTGCAAAACAGGGGTTTTCTAAGATATGGATTCTCAAAATGTTCTTCTGTTCCTCAATGGTGCCAGAAATGGGACCTGGCATCTTCAGCAGCTCCTTCTCAAACAATTAGATTATAAATGCTCTCCTGTCTACGAGAAGGAAATTGTCTGATTTGCTTGCAAACCATGCATTGCATTGTGAAGTCTTCACAAATATTTGATCCAGGCCAACTTCCTGATGGATTTTGAGGCATTGCTGGATTAGATATGATGAATTTACCGAGTTTCCGATTCAGATAGACTGAAATGAATTATAAGGGAGGTAGTCATCCTTATTTAATTTTTGAATCTTTTTCTCTTTTTTTTTTTTCATTGTAAAGTAAGTACTCTTTTTTTACTGTTTTTGAGACTTTCTTGTATTTCTTTTGTTTTTTATAAGATTAATATATTGGTTGGGATCCATGCCTAACCATCGTGTAGACAAGGGCAGTTTGGATTATATATATATATATATATACCTGTAAAAATTATGAAAATTACAGATTAATTTTTCGAAGATCCAGTAGTAGGCCAAGAGTTTCACTTTGGAGTATTTAAGTACTTATTTTCAGCCAACGAATTGATTGGGATTGGATCTTTTTAGTACTTTGAACTGTCAAGTTTTATTGCTAAATCGCACATTCCTTATTTCGTTCAATAAATAAATAAATCATGCATTCCTTATTTAGTAAGTCAAAAGTTTACTTGTGTATTTAAGTACTTTTTTTCAGCTGTAGAATTAATTGGAGCACCTTTTAATACTTTAGAACAATGGAGTTTCATTGTTAAATCACATATTCTTTATTTTTTAAATAAATAAATCATGCACTCCTTGTTTATTGCACTGGTAGGCCAAGAGTTTACATTGACATATGTAAGTACTTATTTTCGGCCAATGAATTAATTTAGAGTAGATCCTTTTAATACTTTTGAATTATGGAGTTTCCTTGCCAAATCATACATTTCTTATTTTGTTCAAAAATAAGTAAGTGAATAAATAAATCACACGCTCCTTATTTATTGTACTCGTTGGCCAAGAGTTTACTTTGGCTTATTGAAGTACTTTTTTCCGGCCAATAATTTAATTGTGTACAGATACTTTTAATACTTTTGAATTATGGAGTTTCATTATTAAATTGCATATTCCTTATTTTGTTTAAAAAATAATAAAAATAATAATTAAATCGCACACTCCTTATTTATTTCACTAGTAGGTCAAGAGTTTACTTTGCCGTAATTAAGTATTTATTTTCGGCCAATGAATCGATTGGGAACAGATCCTTTTAATTCTTTCGAATTATGAAGTTTCATTCCTAAATCACACATACCTTATTTTCTCCAATAAATAAAACAAAGGTTCCTTATTTATTGCACTCGTAGGCCAGAAGTTTATTTTGGTGTATTAAAGTACTTATTTTCGGTCAAGAATTAATTGGGTACATATCCTTTTAATTCTTTTGAGCTATTGAGTTTCATTGTTAAATCGCACAATTCTTATTTCATTTTAAAAAAATAGAATAACCTAAATAAATAACATGCTCCTTATTATTGCACTAGTAGGCCAAGAGTTTACTCTGGCTTATTTATGTACTTAATTTCGGCCAATAAATCAATTGAGAGCAGATCCTTATTATAATTTTAAACTATGGAGTTTCGTTGTCGAACCGTGCATTCCCTATTTTGTTCAAAAAATAATAAATGAATAAATAGATGCGAGCTCCTTATTTATTATACTAGTTGGTCAAGAGTTTACTTTGGCGTATTTAAGTACTTATTTTCAACCACCAAATTAATTGATATCTGATTCATTTAGTAATTTTGAAATATGGAGTTTCATTGCTAAATTAGACATTCCCTTATTTCGGTCAATAAATAAATCATGCACTCCTTATTTATTGCACTAGTAGGCCAAGAATTTACTTTGGCATACTTAAGTACTTATTTTCGGCCAACAAATTAATTGGGAGCATATCATTTTCATATTTTGAACAATGGATTTTCATTGCTAAATTGCACATTCCTTATTTCATTTAAAAAATAAATAAATCCCACTCTCCTTATTTATTGCACTGGTAGAATAAGAGTTTACTATAGTGTATTTAAGTATTTATTTTTCAGCTAAAGAAATAATTGGGAGCAGATCCTTTTAATACTTTGAACTATAGAATTTCATTGTTAAATCTCATATTCTTTATATTATTTAAAATATAAATATGTTATGCGCTCGTTATTTGTTATAATAGTAGCCCAAAAGTTTATTTTGGCATATTTAAGTACTTAGTTTCGGCCAACGAATTAATTGCGTAGTGTCCTTTATTCTTGAATATTCATATTGAGGCTCGAAGAGCCAACCAAAGGTCCAGAAGTAACACTCCACCAGACTATTCTGGCAAATGGCAGCTTTTCGGCTGGGCATGTTTGCTTCACCATCTATGCATGAAAAACAGAAATCAAAATTCTTATGATATCTTAATACTGAAATAGAATGAAATGGGGGAGACAATACGGAAATATTTATTATTTCTTTATTTGTAATGAATTTATTGTTATCGTTTAATCAAAGTCCAACATAATATTATTAAATGAATGTGTGATCTCATAAGTACATAATTTAGAAATTATTTTTTAAATGACAAATGCTCGACATCAATTTAATTTTAATGGTGACATTATCAATGTTTACCCTATCAAGTTTGTATTGCATTTTGTATTTTATATAATACATGCAAGTCTGTATATAATATTTCTTAATCATATACACATAATATGTATATATTATATAAAATACATAATACAACACAAAATTAAAATAATAATTTGAAATGCTACACAATAGGCTCAAATAGCAAACTCGAAATACGGTCCTTGGTCTGAGGAAACTGAATTCCATGCCCATCTCCATGCTGGTATATATATAGTGCGATTCTGCCAAAATCAACTGCAATTCTAACAAGATTTTGTGGGAATGGAGAATCTGCTACTCGTTCTTCATTCATCTTTTTCCACGTCTCACATATCAGAAGCCTTACATATTCTCGTGCCTCTTCTCTACGAGCACCGGTTTCATTCATGTAACACTGAATTGATTTTGGCACATCACCTCTTTTCATCTCATCCTAATTAAGTTGAAATTTTATGAGAAAACAACAAACTTGTCATAATCGAAGTATCTTTGTAGATCTAAGAGTATGGAAAATTCTAGCCCTAGCCAGGGCCGCAACCAAGCCAATCACTATTACGTTTATCATGTGATTGGTATTACCTACTATCAATTACAAGATAACTATTATATTGTCATGTGATTGATTGAATGTGGTCGAACCTGGCAAGAATATTCCTTAAAGTGTATATATCGAAAGCTAGCTAGCATGTGTACGAACCAGTGATGTTCCTAGATCATTTGCAAGCCGTGCAATCGTTGCTGAATATCGAACTATATTGTTCCATTTATACAAGCTTTGAATAGCCTCCTTCTCTATGGGATTTGTCACAAGAAAATATGCATGTGATAGCATTACAGGAACTGATATCGAAATCCATGCATTGCTGATATATTCTTCCAGTCCTGGTGTATATCCCCTGGAGTACCACTTCGCCTCTTGTAAATATGCATTGCATAAATCTGACCACTGCAACAGTTTATTTTGTAAACCAATTAAAATACGTTAGAGGACCTGAAAAGTTGGTATATACACAGAAAGAAACACGGAAGAGGAAAAAAAGTAGATAATCGAAAGATTTTGGAGTAAAGAAATCTTACTGATTTTCTTAAATGTGGAATGATGAGAAATCCTTGTTCTTTGAGAACATCGTATGCCATCTCATCGATGAAGTTGTTGAGTGCTAGATAACACATTTGCATATAGTTTGGGAGTTTGTCCATTGCTTCAATATCCCATCTGAAAAAGTAAAAAGCAGCAGCAGTTCATACTTCCTTAAACAAACAATTCTTTGTGGATCACACACTTGGCGTGCGCATGGTGAAGTGGTATATATGATGAAACACGGATTGGAACAAAAGATCCAAAATTACATGCTTTATGTTTTTATATACAAGATTAAATTAAATTAATTTTTTGGTTTAAAATAAAGTAATTATATATGTTGTGAAATTATTTCTAACCTTTGAATAGCATTATTGAAGAGTTGTAGTTCTTCCAAGGTACCGTAGACATCAAATATATCATCAATTATTGTTACTAAAGCATTGACCTTGGTGCCCATTATTCTTGAATATCCATATTGAGGCTGGAAGAGGTCTCCAATAGTCAAGAAGTAACACTCCACAAGCCTATCCCTCGAAAATGGCAGCTTTTCAGCTAGGCATGTTTGCTTCCACCATCTATATATGCATGAAAATCAAAATTCTTAACATCTTCAATGACAGATTTAAACTAGTGTCATAGTCATGATTATCAAAATTAATTAGGAACCCAGAAAACCAAAAATACTATCTTTGACCTTGTTAAGGCATTTCCAGACCATTAAGTATATCGAATTAGTCAATTGATAACCTTGAGACATGTTTTAGTTCTTGTTGATGTGTTGCTTGAACAATGTTGAAGTCCAGTTTTGCAAGCTCCAGAACCATTGGATTCATGTCTGGTCTCCTCCCAGAGGCATCTATGAACCATCTTGCATTTAGCCTTGGAATCCTCCAATGAAGTGGGAGCTCCAAAGCATGGCGCACCAATAATGTAAGATGCTCATCAATTCCATGACCCTCATCATCAAGTTTTTTCTGCAGAAAATTGGTGGCAAATTCTCTTGCTAGCTCCAAGGTCTTTTCACCTTCTGTCAACAGGAAAGATGCTTCATACAGTTGTAACAATCCTTTGGTATCCTCACCATGGATTGACTTAAAATCAGCCTTCTCATTCTTGAAACAATCAAATACCTCTGCAATGGAAAAAAAGTTTCGAATTAGCTTCAAGAAATATGCGACATGCATGTGAAGTATATATATAAAACCAATTTTAGCACCTTGAGAGACACTAAAACCATGTTGTCTCAGGAGTCTGAATCCAAGAGCTGTCGAGTACAAATCCCTTTTCTCTGCCTCATAGTTCTTCCAATATTTTTGCTCACGATGTATACAACTTAAAATTTGGTTGATTTTGTCCTCAAAGCGATAAGATATACTCATCTTCTGCAAGTTATCAATCAACTCCAATTGTTGAACAGGCTTCATTTCTTCCTCCAGCAAAATCTTCACTTGCACCATCAGCTCAGAAGCCCTTGTCGAGTATCTCTCTTCCTGTAAAGATTACCATAATCATAGCTTCCTGTCAGCACTTAAAATCTCCACAAGGACAAAATACTAATGACTGAAGTATATTTAGACATGATCTACCGTGTATTCACTGCTCAACGATTGAATAAAATCGAAATCCCAAAGTGGGGGCTTGTAGTTTCCAGATCGTCGTCTAGTCGGGATCTGATCACAAGGCTTAGCTTTGCATTGGAAGGAGCAACGACTAAGGCCAGTGGCAGCTCCACTAGAAGAGACACAGCACAGTTTTGAAGCTTTCTTTTCAAAGGTACAAAGATAATTAGTAGGCCTGTTAGGAATGGCCATAGGCATTCTGATGGTAGACATTGATCGATTAATCTTTCCTTTTCCTTTTTTCTTTTTCTCGGGGAGTTGGATGAACAGAGGTGCTTTCTGTTGCAAATATGGCTTAACGTAGTACAATAGATGTCTGTCTCCATCTGTCATTTTTATGTGTTTTGCTGACATGATAAGACATTGCAACCTGCACTATTGTCCTTGATCATTAATAAAAGTAGCCGGAACTTTTGAATGGGGGCGAAAATATTGTCAAATATTCTATTACAAATTCTGTTTTATCTTTTATTGTATTTTATTGATTATTTGCACGTATAAAATCTTATTTGTGAAGCGTATACAGCGACAATTAGTGTAATGAAAAACGGATATAATAGGATTATTAATAGGAGATCCTGTTTGACTCAAAACCTTCTCCATTGTTCTGACTAGATATCAGAGTTTACTTTCTATTGACAGGCTGCAGAGTGCAGAGACAATATTCTAAATTTACCATCAGAACCTCTGCCTCATGATTGCTTGGCTAGGAAAAAAAGAGAGAATTTGCTTCATAGACAAGACGAAGAGGATCCCTTGGACAGTACCATGTAAGAGTGTCCCATGGATGTTTGGATGTGCCAGAATGATGAAGTCTCCTGTTGAGTGATCCAGGGTGAATGCACGTTTTCCAGACTGCAAGCTGGTGCACAGAATGTTAGCTGATGAACAAAGGGCGTAGCCAGAATATAATCCAGCTTCACAGGGAGGTTAAGGATCCCAAATATTGTTCCAGTAGCAAGCCAATAAAAAAATCAAAATGGAATGGAATACCAAATCTTTTCCAAAATAAAATAAATACCAAATTAATTTTTTCCACAATGAATTTTCTGTTTTGCTTTCATTCGATTGATTTACCGAACTGTGAGCACCCTTTTAAAAAGTCATACTGAATAATATTAGAGAAAAAAAAAAACATTATATTTAATACTGAATGCTATTTTATATAATGAATATCCAAAAAAAAATAAAAATAAAAATCAACCATTGCAATATCACAAGCACGTTAGCAATGAATCAACTAATTTTGTTAATCAAGCAATATTAATGTACTCAGGAGCTACATAGAAATGGAGAAGAGGTTCAAGGTATGGAAATACGAGGAGGGTGAGCTTCAATTATTTCACATGGGACCAATGAAAGACATTTACTGAATTGAAGGGTACATTATACTATTGACAATCAGTTTGCAGCACGCCATCCCTAGGAGGCCCACGCTTTCTCCCTGCCGGTTGGGGAACCCGAGATCGTCGACTATCTCTATGCACCACGCCTCGACTACGACCGCCGCCTTCAGATGTGATCCTTATTTATTACCAGTTCACTTTAGCATATTTAACTACTTATTTTCGACCGATGAATTAATTGAGAACAAATCCTATCAACACTTTTGGGCAATGGAGTTTCTTGCTTAATTGTACATTGCTTATTCAAAATAAATAATAAAAAAAGTAAATAAATCATACGTTCCTTATTTATTGCATTATTGGGCCAAGAGTTTGGCGAACTTGAGCACTTGTTTTTGGCCACGAATTAATTGGGAGCATATCCTTTATATACTTTTGAACTTTGGGGTTTCATTGCTAAAATAAATAAATCACGCGCACCTTATCTAATGCACTCAGAGGCCAAGCTTTACTTATTCGTATTTAAGTATTTGTTTTCAGCCAACGAATTAATTGGGAACAGCTCCTTTTTAATACATTTGAACTATGAAAGTTCATTGCTAAATTGCACATTCCTTATTTTGTTCAAATACTAAATAATTAAATAAATAATTCACACACTCCTTACTTATTGAACTAATAGGCCAAAATTTTATATTAGCATAATTAAATACTTATTTTCAGCCAACGAATTAATAGGGACCAAATCCTTTTAAAACTTTTGAACTGTGGAGTTTTATTGCTAAATCATACATTTCTTATTTCATTCAAAAAATAAATAAACAAAAAACTGCGCTCCTTATTTGTTGCACTAGTAGGCAAAAATTTATTTTGACATATTTAAGTACTTATTTTCAATTAATAAATTAATTGAGAAAATAACATTTTAATACTTTTTAACTGTGGAGGTTCATCGTTGAATGGCACATTCCTTATTTTGTTCAATAATTACGGAGTTTCAACTTTAAATCACACATTTTCTTATTTTGTTGAATAAATAAATAAATCATGCACTCCTTATTTATTGCACTAGGAGGCCAATAGTTTGCTTTGGCGTATAAAAGTACTTCTTTTTTGGCCAACAAATTAATTCGGAGTAAATCTTTTTAATACTTTTGAATTATGGAGTTTCTTTGCTAAATCACACAATTCTTTATTTCATTCAAAAAATAAATAATTCATGCACTCCTTAGTTATTGCCCTTGTAGGCCAAGAGTTTATTTTGACGTATTTAAGCACTTATTCCGGCCAACAATTTAATTTAATTGTGAACATACACACGCTTTTGATACTTTTGAACTATACAGTTTGATTGTTAAATTGCATTCTCCTTATTTTGTTTTTTTAAAAAATAAATAATTAAATCACGCTATCCTTATTGGTTAAGAGTTTACTTTGATGTATTTAAGTACTTGCCAAATTAATTGGGGAGTAGATCCATTTAGTACTTGTGATACTGAATATTTATCCATACAACAAATATGAATATATTTACTTTGAGGTTGGAATAGTCTGCTGGTCCAAAAATAACACTCCGCCGGCCTATCCCTCACAAATGGTCGCTTTTCAGATAGGCATATTTGCTTCCACCATCCATGCATGAAAAACACAATTTAAAATTGATTGTTAGCTTCAAACGATGTTTGCAATCACTAGAAATAGTTGTTAGCTTTGTAGCTGAATTTAAGTCAAATGAGTGTGTTTTCAACCATAGCTTTTGCTTTTAAATCTCTGAAGTTAAGTAGAAAAAGAAACAATCTAGAAGCAGTCGCCAACTCCCAACTTGTCCAGCTTTTGGTTTTTTCATAAATATCTCAAAACCATTTTGGACATTTTTACCCTTGATAAAATGTCTGTAACCCCAAATTATCCCTCACATTCGCCAAGTCAGATTCTTGGGTTTTTGTCCCGAAGTTGATCTTCCCATTCTCCCCAAGAAACTCCAAGTTCCTTGATAGATTATGAAGTTTTCTCTTATTTATGGAGTAGTTTTTTCTTCAAATCACCATCTTAAATCTCCCGATTCTAGCGATTATTTTTTTGTCGTATAATTATCAAACCCTCACACTTTTTAGTTTGTTGTCATCATTCTTTTATATCAGTTCCTGCCTTCAGAGATTCAAAGGATTCAAAAAAATCATCAAGGTTTGGATTTTTTCCCAGACTTTTATTTATGTTTTCATTAACAATTAGTTCTTGAATTGAAATTCATATTCTAAAACGTGAGATAATTTTTTTTATTATATTCTGATTTGTTCTTTTTTTTTTTTTTTTGGTAATTGTCTTCATCTCTTGAAGAACCCATAAAAGCGTTTGAGCTTTTGTCCAATATATTTTCGTAATTCTTTTGTTTCTGTTTTTGAATTCTTAGTGTTAGAATATTTTCTTTTTCGTATTTTGCGGGTGGGGTGGAATTAATCTTGTAGGTTTTTCTATATCTTGTGTTTGCGTTATTTCCTGTTGAGACATGATTTGTTGTTACTAGTTTTATAGTTTTATGTGGCCCATAGTGTTAGAAAATAGTTTTCCATTAGTTTTTGTTATATCATCCTTTTAGAAATTGGAGTTGGTGGTTTTATGTTTACATTGGAAATGGTGATCATAATAAGATTATAGTATATCGAACTAGCCAATTATAAATGTATCTTTTCGATTGGAGTTATAAACTTTTCAACTGAGTTATAAATAACTTAACTAATCAATAACAAGACCAAAATATTATTTTCAGTTTTTGTTACCTTTACATTATTTATGTGGCTCTTGCTACAAGTTATTCCTTTCCGATTAATTCTACCTTGATTAGAGTAGGTATAGATCTCTATCTATTGAGAACGTATTTCAATTTAATTATGACATGACCCAATTTATATTTCACAAAATATTGAATGAGAAAAAAAAAAAGAGTTTTAAGTGGTGTACGCCTTCTTAATTAACTAGAGATTTGATCTGACTTGGTGCTAATACGTATTGGGACGGCAAATTAATAGAGTTTTTCAATCAAGTCCAACATAATTTGCATGAAATAAATGTCCCAAAGGACAAACCTTGGATATCAATTTAACTTTACACAAAAGGCTCAAATAGCATACTTGAAATACGGTCCTTCATCTGAGGATACTGAACTCCATGCCCATCTCCATGCTGGTACATATATTGTGCCATTCTCCCAAGATCAACTGCAGTTCTAACAAAATTCATGTTTTTCCACGTCTCATGTATCAGAAACCTTACATAATCTTGTGCCTCTTCTCTATGAGCACCGGTTTCATTCATGTAACACTGAATTGATTTTGGTACGTCGCCTCTTTTCATCTCATCCTAATTAAGTTGAAAAGATTTGAGAAAACAAAAACTTATCATACCTGAAGTATAATTAGAGATCTAAAATTATGGGAAATTTTAGCCAGAACCCGATTCGGCCATACCCAAGCTAAACCCCCCTGTCAAGTGAAAATTATACTGTCATGTGATTGGCGTTAACTCCAAAGAGAACGATGAATCACAGAGCATGTATGTGATTAGTCGGGTATGGCCAAATGTGGCAAGAACTTTCTTTAAGAGTATATAACCAAAGCTAGCTAGGTAGCATGTGTACGAACCGGTGATGTTCCTAGATCGTTTGCAAGCCGTAAAATCATTGACGAACATCGAACGGTATTGTGATATTTATACAAGCTTTGAACAGCCTCCTTCTCTATTGGATTTTTCACAAGAAAATATGCATGGGATGGCACGACAGGAGCTGATATCGAAATCCATGCATTGCTGATATATTCTTCCAGTCTTGATGTATAACCCTTGGAGTACCACTTTGCCTCTTGTAAATATGTTCTGCATAGATCTGCCCACTGCAACAGTTTATTTTTGTAAATTTTAAGCCAATAGAATACCTTAGAAGAACTGAAAACTTGCTATATATACAGAAAGAAACACAGAAGAGGAAAAGAAGCAGATAATTGAACATTTTGGAGTAAAGAAGTCTTACTGATTTTCTTAAATGTGGAATGATGAGAAATCCTTGTTCTTTGAGAACATCGTATGCCATCTCATAGATGAAGTTGTTGAGTGCTAGATAACACATTTGCATATAGTTTGGGAGTTTGTCCATTGCTTCAATATCCCATCCGAAACGGAAAGGAGAAGCATGCAAGATTAAATTAAATTTCAGGTTTAAACAATGTAATTATATATGTTGCGACATTACTTCTAACCTTTGAATAGCATTATTGAAGAGTTGTAGTTCTTCCACGGTGCCGTAGACATCAAACATATCATCAATTACCGTTATTAAAGCATTGACCTTGGTGGACATTATTCTTGAATATCCATATTGAGGCTCGAAGAGCACACCAATGGTCCAGAAGTAACCCTCCACCACCCTATCCCTCGCAAATTGTAGCTTTTCAGCTAGGCATGTTTGCTCCCGCCATCTATGCATGAAAAACACAAATCAAAATTCTTAAGATCTTCAATGACAGATTTTAACTAGTAGTATCTTAATCGTGATTATGAAAATTATTTATAAACTCAGAGAGTCAAAAAGACTATATCTTCTTAAGGCAGGCATTTCGAGAACATTAAGTAT
The DNA here is from genome assembly GCA_019321725.1 of Paulownia fortunei. Classification (NCBI taxonomy): domain Eukaryota; kingdom Viridiplantae; phylum Streptophyta; class Magnoliopsida; order Lamiales; family Paulowniaceae; genus Paulownia; species Paulownia fortunei. The sequence goes on along the minus strand of CM033106.1, from coordinate 27,851,806 downwards.
ATCGAATTAGTCAATTATTAACCTTGAGACATGTTTTAGTTCTTCTTGGTGTTTTCCTTGAACAATATTGAAGTCCAGTTTCGCGAGCTCAAGCACAACTGCGTTCATGTCTGGCCTCCTCCCATAGGCATCTATGAACCATCTTGCATTTGGCCTTTGAATCCTCCAATGAAGAGGGAGCTCCAAAGCATTGCGCACCAACAATGAAAGATCCTCATCAATTCCATGACCCTCATCATCAAGTTTTTTCTGCAGAAAATTGGTGGCAAATTCTCTTGCTAGTCCCAAGGTCTTTTCACCTTCTGTCAACAGGAAAGAAGCCCCACATACACTTGTAACAATCCTTTGGTATCGTCGCCAAGGCTTGGCTTGAAATCACCCTTATCGTTCTTGAAACAATCAAATACCTCTGCAGTGAAAAAAAGTTTCGTTTTAGCTTCAATAATCGTTCAAGCTTCAAGAAATACCTCTGCAATGAAAAAGTACCTATATATAACCAATTTTAGCACCTTGAGAGACGCTAAAACTATGTTGTCTCAGGAGTCTGAATCCAAGAGCTGTTGAGTGCAAAACCCTTTCCTCTGCCTCATAATTCTTGCAATATTTTTGCTTACGATGTATACAACTTAAGATTTGGTTGATTTTGTCCTCAAAGTGATAAGATATACCCATCCTCTGCAACTTATCAATCAACTCCAATTGTTGAACAGGCTTCATTTCTTCCTCCAGCAACATCTTCACTTGCACCACCAGCTCAGAAGCCCTTGTCAAGTATCTCTCTTCCTGTAGAGATTGCCATAATCATAGCTTCCTGTCAGCACTTAAAATCTCCACAACGACAAAATACTAATGACTGAAGTATATTTAGACATGATCTACCGTGTATTCACTGCTCAACGATTGAATAAAATCGAAATCCCAAAGTGGGGGCTTGTAGTTTCCAGATCGTCGTCTAGTCGGGATCTGATCACAAGGCTTAGCTTTGCATTGGAAGGAGCAACGACTAAGGCCAGTGGCAGCTCCACTAGAAGAGACACAGCACAGTTTTGAAGCTTTCTTTTCAAAGGTACAAAGATAATTAGTAGGCCTGTTAGGAATGGCCATAGGCATTCTGATGGTAGACATTGATCGATTAATCTTTCCTTTTCCTTTTTTCTTTTTCTCGGGAGTTGGATGAACAGAGGTGCTTTCTGTTGCAAATATGGCTTAACGTAGTACAATAGATGTCTGTCTCCATCTGTCATTTTTATGTGTTTTGCTGACATGATAAGACATTTCAGCTTTCAGACATGTGATTGTCATTGCATTTGTTTATGATTAGTTCATGTGGGCTTGTGGAAATGGAACATCAAATCCGATTTTAAAATGAATTGAGAACATGGTATAAGATTCCAACGATGATAAAAGTAGTGTCTTTAAATTTTTTTCACTCTATGGAATCTTAAATCACTGAATACAGAAAATGTACACATAATCAGCAATGTCCTTGGTCATTAATAAAAGTAGTCACTCACATTCTACACATCAAATTGTTGTGGTTATGTTAGGGCGACGCCATTAATTGTACCTAGTGGGATTAAAAAAGAATCACTCCTATATTATTTTAAACAATTAAAAATAATATTTTCTTGAACATTATGATTCACGTTTCACAAGTTAAAGTTTTGGAGTTACGTTAGGCACCCACAATAGTTATACCTAGCGGGATAAAAAAATAATTACTCCTATATCTATATTTATCTATTATTTATTATCTATTATTTATTTATATTTATATATATTATTATTGTGAATATTTTTTTTTAATTTTTTATTCGACTAATACCTTTTTGATATTATTAGTTTTAATGATAGTTATGTAATTTAATAATTACATAATTTTGGAATAAATAATACTTATTTTTTTAATTGGTTAATAAAGTTATAAGATAATTACGAACGTCAAGCGTTCAAGTCAAACTATATTTTCATTTGTTTGATATTCTAATAATGTATGTGAAAATTATATATATATATATATATATATATGTAATTTACTTTTTGTTTTCTCTTTTGTCCATTTATGTGTTCATATTTCGAATCAATTATTTAGTTAAATGAATTTTTAAAAAATTAAAAAAATTAAATAGTTCAAATTTAAATAACAAAATTTAATTGTATTAGAATTAATTAATAAATATAAACTAAGATATAAAAAATATTTCTAAAATTTGTAAAAAAATTATAAAATTTGTAAAAATTAAAATTTGATATTGTGGCATGGTACGAAAAATCAAAATAAAACACCAAAATTAAATTGAATACTATTTTTTTATGAAATAAAAATCAAATATCAAATTTAAATTTTGTATTCAACTTTGATAAATACCAAATTTTTAATTTTGATTTGATTCTATCGGTTTATCAAATTATTTTCACCCCTATAAAAAAATCACATTGAATTAGAATAGAAAAAGATATGTTTATTATAAAATATATTTATTTGAATAAACTAAATATACCTCATAATATCACATCTAATCAAATTCATTAAAATTAATGTGGAAATAATATTTATTTTTTTATATCAATTGAAAGGCACATTCCACTGTTTTATTTATAAATTTGGTTATTCCAATTCTTGAAAAAATAAATAGAGCAAAATCTATATATTAAAGTGTATTCTTGACTAAATTTGAATTTTTTTCGAATCATGAGATTAAATTTGCAAGACCTCCGAAACTATGAGACTAAAAGTATATTTTCATGTGCTTGAGAGATACAAAAATAATTATATCAGTTAATGAAATAATTGATTTCTTAACATATGCTTTCTCAAGCTACCCAAATTTGAATTTCTCAAGCTAATTTCATCTGAAAATATGTGGAAAATTATATTTATAAGAAGTTCATCTTTGTTTTATCTTTTGACCATTTTCGATTTTATGAATTTTTTAAAAAATAATTTTGCTAATAAATAAAAAAAATTAAATAGTTCAAAATTAAATAGCAAAACCTAATTGTATTTTCAATTTAATATTTTCAATTTGGTAAGTTAAAATTAAGAAAAAAATATAAGATTAATTAATAAATATAAAATAATAAATAACAACTATTTATAAAATTTGTAAAAAATTAAAATTCAATATTTACGATTTGATGAATCAAAATAAAAAAAATCAAAAATCAAACCAAATATCAATTTTGTATGAAAATGTACCTCACTATATCCAGTTTAATTAGATTCATTAACTTTAATGTAAAAATAACATCTATTTTTTTATATCAATTCAAAAACATAATCCACTGTCATATTTATAATTTTTTGTTATTCCACTTTCCAAAAAAAAAAAAAAGAATACAATAAAATTTAAAGTGTATTCATGACTAATTTTTTTTTTTTTTTTTTGTACCATGAGACTATACGAAAATAATTACATTAATTGATGAAGTATTTCAAGCCACCTACATGTGAATTTTATATCGTATTTATCAATTATGAGACCATATTCCAAAAGTGATGTTATCCCTTATATTTCACATATTTTATGCACAAAATCAAAAATCTCTTTTAATCATTTAAGTTATCTTTTGTCGTTGCAATCATAGTAGGCCGATTGCAATTACATCTAATATTTGACTTAGTAAATTTTCTTAACTTTGGGAATTTATGTTAAATCACACTACTGGAATTACTTGATAAAAAAATAGATATTTTGGATTGATAATTTAATCTAATAAATTTTATTTATACTATTTTACTGTCAGTTCGAATATTATAGTTTTTATTGGCTTTCTCTTCCTACTTTTCTTCCAAACATTATTTTTTTTTTTATAAAAAAACATGTTTGTTACTTGTATTTTTTGGGAATGGTATTTTTCCCCAGAATACAAAATTATTTATTACTATAATTAGATAATCTTATATTTTATATTGTCACTAATTATAACACAATAATATTGATAATATATTTATAATTAAAAATATCTCTCATTAACTATAATAAAATAATATTGACAATATATCTACCATTGATATAATATCTTCCAAAATACATCATATCATTTGTCCTAACAAAACTTACACATTTTTTCTGTAATACACGTTCTACAAACTCACTTTTCAAAATACATTTTTCGACAACACTCTCCTCAAAATATTTGGAAACAAAACCAAACAAAGCCTAATTTTTTTCAATAGAATCAAATATGACAAAAATAAGTTATATAAACTTTTATTCTGTATCATCACATTTCAACATAAATATTTTAAAAATATATAGTATATTAACTAAAAAATAATTTTGTATTATATTTACTTGTGTATTTTTTGATCTTTTTACATATTATTCTACTGAACCAATTATAAAATTGGAGCATTTTTAAAAGTACATATATGGGCTAAAATGAAATTAACAATAAATATTTTTAAGGTAATCTAATAGAGATAAAATCTTATTATGTATATATATTATTACAGTATTACAAAGCTATATATACCATATTTTTAGGTCAATTTCTTCTTTATTTTTATTTTTAACAAAACCTAATTGTATTTTGAAATTATTATTTTTCGTTTAGTAAGTTAAAATTAAGAAAAAAAATAGTAAAAAACTAATTAATATATAAAATTAGATAAAAAAAATTATTTATAAAATTTTAAAAAATTTAATCTAATATTTGGTACAGTTCGATAAGTTGAAATAAAAAATTAAAATCAAACTGAATATGAATTTTAATAAAAAATTAAATATCAAATTGAATTTTTTGTTATCGACGTGGTACATACCGAATTTTCAGTTTTGATTTACCAATTTTTTTTTAATATCTAAGGAACAAGTGTCGCATATAAATTATGAGTTGGAAGAGAGTTCATTGCTTTGTTGCATTGTCAACTGCAATTTTTTTTGTTAAAATACCTTAAGTTATATTCTTTTAAAATACTTAAGTTTTTCATGTTAATTTTCATTTATCTTCTTTTTTCTTGAGTTTGTATATACTTTATTTAATAAAATTGCAACAAATAAATTTATAAAAATTAAAAGTATTATCATTTATATACACTAACTGCATGATTTTGAAATTATTGATATCCATTAATATATCAATCTTGAAAAATAAAACGCAATCAATCATCAAACAAGATTTTAGGTTTGCTTGTTAGAGTGATAATATTGCTAGTTCTACATGCACTTTTACTGTCAAATATCTAACCGACCTGATTGAAATTTACGATTGAGTCAATACGAGTGTATATTGTACACAATAGATATGAGATTTATTTGGAATGCATAGCAATGTCTAAAGATTTCACAAGAAAGTTAGAAACCCCAGATGAATACAAGTTGTCGAAATTTTGAAAAGTCTGATTTTTTTCTTGGAGAACATGGAAAAAAGACATTAGTTCATATGATCTTTCAAACATTCCTATTGATATAGATAATATGGACAATAATTTTTCAAAAGAGATACAAGATAAAATGTCAAAAGAAATACCTTTAAAAGATTATAAACAATAACTAAAGTTGAATCTTGAACAACATAAAGGTTTTATAATAATATTAGATTGCATATAAATGGGCAAGAGGTTTATTTATTGATGGGCCATGTGGAATATGAAAAAATAATTATACCATACATTGTTAACTCATTTTAAATCTAAAACTTAAATAGTACTTATAAACGCCACGTCTGGAGTTGCTTTCGCAATAATATCACGAGGTAGAACAACACATTCTCGCTTCAAAATACCAATAAATGCAATTGAATCAAATTAGTGCACTATGTCCAAGCAAAGTAGGGTTGCAGAATTATTAAGTAAACCACAACTATTTTTATGGAATGAAGCATCAATAACAAAACGATAGCTATCAAGAATGTTGATAAATTATTGAAATACGTCATTAAAAATAATAAGGATTTTGGTGAAAAGGTGGTAATGTTTTGTGAATAGGAGTTGCTCATAGGGCA